>CM062816.1:496406965-498806965 GCA_031772625.1 Pinus tabuliformis
ACACGTCCTTTAAAAAAATTATTCTTTGAATAAATAAATAAGATATTGGCTATAATAAAAAAAACAAAATGAATATAGATGTTTTAATCTCACGCTCAACCTTAAATAAAATATTTTGATGTCCATACCAACTTTTGTTTTCAATTTTAAGTATGAGAAATTTTTATAATTCTTATAGTCTCTAAAAATATTTCCATACATGACTTAAATAATCTGTTTAAAATATTTCAGTACATGACTCAAACAATGTTTTTAAATATGCATGTTGACTAATTTATTTCAATATCAACTTCATGCATATGTATATGGAGAGAAAGTAAATGAAAAATTATTCTTAGTGTTGATCTTAATATCAAATTATATGTGGCATTTAAAAAATATTACTAATTATAAATAATTCAATGTAACTCATAAATAACATATTTTAATATGGAGGGTTAATTAATATTGAAGCGTATTTAAAAATATATTAAAAATGGCAAAATCATTTTTAATGCGGGAAATATAGCTCATAAATAAAATATTTCAAGAAAAACATTTAAATATCTATAGATTATATATCATTAAAGAAAACTATGTATACATTTTTTTTGTAAGTTCAACAACAATGAGGCTACGTCATGGTCATGTCCAAGAATAACACTCAAATAGAGCGAGGAATTGAACCGATGACTTAAAAATCTAGAAGTGCCTTAATAACTCACTCGATCACCCTCTATCCAAGACCCTGTGGACAACTATGTATACATTATATAAATCAATTGAAAAGAATATATTTTTATGACTAAAACATTTTAAGTAGTCTGATTGTGACCATTTTTTAAGCATATTTTTTGGTCAATTTTGTTTGAAATAAAGCAAATATGTGCTCAACTTGCAAGTTTAAGTTGTGTAATGTACTATTGTGCTCTACAACAACCCTCCATTTCATATCATTTTTATTCACAAAACTATAATATGAAATGGGTCCCTTTTTATTTTAATTGGTATCAACTTTGTATTATTCAAAAAGGTCCGAAAACAAAATGAAAACATTATAAAACCTTTTTGATAAACCAATTATTTGGTCTTATAATATAAATGATTAATCTTTTATCATTGCGATAAAGCGATCGCAAGATCGCATGTCGCAATGACAAAGGAGGCATAATTTAAAGACCCATTGGTTTTCTCCGACACGACAACATGCAATAGGCTATCAGATATCGGCAATTATAAGTTACCATAACAAAAGTTCCTTTCGCTCCGATGCGATGTGATAAAGTCCCTTTCGCTCTGATGCGATGCGATATCGCTATCGGCGATCGGGGATGTACCATGCATGCTTTTCAAAGTGCTCAGTTAATACTCCTGATGCGATGCGATATCGCTATCGGCAATCGGGGATTCCAAAAGGAACCAATATAACGATTTAAGTTTCCCCCCAATGCCCGATTGCGATAAAGCCAAAAGCGCGAAGTTCAAAAAAATTGTTAAAGCGGGGATATTGCGATTAATTCGTATTAAAGGCCTTATCTTCCAAACAGTGATTCACCTGCGCTCAACCACCAAAACATCCAAGGCACGCTTAAACAAATCATTCGGCCAATAAACGATATGATGGGCATTTAAAGGATTGGCAGGTTTTAACGGCCATTTAATGACATAGTAAGCTTAAAAATCTTTTCACAGATTGTATCCGTGGCCACTTTAAGTTAATCCTTCATCGTGCATTGATCAATATATCTCACTCGTATTTGGTTTTCGCTACCAATTCTCTGTATTATGTTCATTTTCACTCCTGTGCAGAACTCTTCCGAAGTAATAGATTCAAGCAGAATGGGGAAGAAGTCTAAGAAAACTGCAATCGCTTCTGCTTCGCCAGCCACAGGACAACTCGTCGCTGATCCAGGAACTAAAAAAAAAAGGATTGATATCTGATACTACATGTTCAGGACTCGGCAGAACTACTTGGCAAAGTACCTATAATTTGATTGAGGCCGAAGAACCAGAGGTGACAGCAGTACAAGCCACAGCAAATACCAATCGAAAATCTGATGCTACTTTAAAGGACTTAGCCGACTCTTTCCTTCATCGGATAGCAGCTCGGGAACAAATTCTCCCATATACGGATGTAGTGAGGTGGGCAATTGAGGAAATCCCAATCACAGACAGAACCTTCTGCACCAGAGATGGGAGAATCTTCGGTTCATTTCAGGCTAATGATTTGAGGCAAATGTATCATTTTCCTGTGCCAGAGAAGAAGTACAACAAGGCATTTCTGGAGAAATTCCGAAATGAGAACGAAACTGAATCCGAACCCATTCGGGATTGGAGGCAAAATTCGTCAAAACACAAGCATGAATCTTCCGGTAAGTACTCTGTTGATTCCTATGTTCTCCTTATTATTATGCTGGGATAATGATGTGTAGATTGTGGGGGTTGCACGATTCCGCTAATTTCACTATAGAAATGGTTCCCTTGATGGAAGCGGCATGTAATAGTGAAATAATGGATTGGGAAACTATACTGTCAGATAAGCTAGCAACAGCTGTTCTTGATTTTAGAACCAAAACCCGTGTCACTGAAAGGCTTATTCCCCCATTATACTACAGTGCTTATATACTAGACACCCTGTGTTTTAATTCTGAATTTCCCGTGCTCGGCTGGAGGTTGAATTCACAAGACCCCATGCCTATTCACATATACCATCAGAAATTGTGGAAAACTTCCTATAAGCACCATTTATACCAAGTCTGCAATGGCTTTATGTTACCCATTCATTACTCTATTTTTGATAAACCTGCTCCCAAGATTTCCTACCAAGCAGGGATTGATTTGACATCAATAGGAAGATGGTTCGGAGAGGAAAAATTTACTTATATAAGAATTTTCGACAGCCAAGCTGAACCTCATGTCCTTCCTTTGTACATACCTGATAAACTGTTGGCGAGGGAGATAGCCTATCAGATTATCTCCGAAGGAGTTACACAAACTCTAAAGAAAAATAAGAAGCAGGTCTGGCCCTCTTTTCCTCTGAGATGTGGTGTCTACACTTTGCATGATTTCAAACATGCAGAGAAAGAATCTACAAAGATGAAGTCATTAACCCTAGCAACTCTCCCTAATAGGTGATTTGATCCCAACAAAGTCGCCTATAATGCACTTGAACAGGCCAAATTGACAAAGTTCGATCATAAAGAAGATAAGTTTGATGACCTGTTCTCCTCAGCTGAGTCGATGTCCCAAGTTAAATCGCTGGCCATAATGGAATACAAACATGAAGGGTTGGTTGAATTCAACAGACTTAGAGAACAAAGGTTGCAAACTCTGCCTCTAGATCTGTTAGCAACAACCCCAACAACAGAATCAAGCGAGCCTGAACAGCGGCATACTAAGGAACCTCCGGTTACATCAAAATAACAGGAGGAAGTGCATATGAAAAGACAAGAGGAAACGCAGACGAAAGAGCAGGAACAGAGCAGCATAGAGGTGAATTTAGATGCTCAAATTGACCCGAAATTTCTCCAAGAATGGCAGCAATTCGATTCAATTATCAGTAATCTTGAATGCTCAAAAGACGCCGAAACATCAAAAGTGGCAGATAGACAGGAGACCACTTCAAAACAGGTTCCAAGTGGAACCAGCAGCCTACCCAGTTCGAAAGAAGTAGAGATGATCCCAAAGGATCCCTCCGATCAGATTATTTTGCAAATAGAAGAAATTCCTCCCTTGGATGTCTTCTATAGCCCAAGACACAAAGTTGTGGTAAAACGACAGAGGAAGAGGAGAAGGACTGATCAACCTTCCCTATTCCCAGAACAAACAGTGATGGGAAACGTGGTTTGGAAGGAGGAATTTAACCCCTCTGACGACCTAACAAAACTATCACAATATGCTGGAGCCTATTCGGCAGCAACAATAGATAAGGCATCAGAGGTGAGTCTTTTATTAAAAACAAAAGACCAGGAGATCTTTTCATTGCAAGCACAACTATCAGAAGCATAGCAGAAGGTGGATCAGGCAGAACGACAATTGTTAACACAACAACAAATAAATAATCAATTAACTCAACAATTGTAGGAAGAGAAACAGAGGATTGATCACAGTGCAGTCCAAAAGCAGAAAGAATTGTCTGAGGCATTGGCACAATTGAAAGCAGCGAATGAACAAATGCTGAAGTCAAAAGATGAGCAGATTGCTCAGCTATCAGCCCAGCTAGAGAAAACAAAGAATCTTCCACAGATAGTCGAATTCAAAGTAGAGGCATTACAGATAAACAAGGCATTGATAACACAGATAAAGCTTTTATGTCAACAAATCGCCCAGGCGGAACCATTATGCGATTTGACGACATCAATAAGTGAAAAATCAGAAAAAGCTAGAACAGACTTGGATCAAGCCGATGAAACATTAACTAATTTTCTTGAATGGCAAGATACTGATCAGGGATAGGTGGCTAATTTACCAAAGATTTTATAATCACATAAGGAGATATTATTTACAGAATGGCAGTCCCAGTTAATGAAAGCAGAGAGAGCAATTTCAAGATGCAAATCAACCACAAGTAATTTAATTGAATTGGTTAATAATACTCTCTACTTGTCTAACATGATTTCCCAATGTACTCCAGGTAAATTGACAGCGGCGAAAACATTGGAGCAGTCATGTTATCTGGAACTAGAGAAAAATGGGAGATTAATCGCAGGAATTAACAATTTGACATGGGACGCCTATTGGTTCTTCTTAGTCAAACCACACAGCCAGAGAGCCGCCCTCAAATGCCTTACAGATGCAATCAGGTATATCATTCCCGATATTTAGGATGCCACCTATGCCACCCAACTCAACTCTCGCCTCAACAGACCTCCCGAAGTGGAGCCAATGCTTGCGATATGTCAGCTCAGGTTTAAAGGCAAACAACCTAAATGATGATTCATCCCGCCGACTGCCAGATTACTTTGAAGGAGATATTCAAGATCAAATTGATACCAATTAAGTAGGATTTCAGTTTCATAGATAGTTAGCTTAATTAAGTATTTATAGACCCTTTCATTGTATTTGGAAAGGGTCGTAAGTTTTGTACATGACTTAAAGCCTGAAGTTGCACTACTGTACTTCAGGCATATTCTTTTATAAAACTGGACCAATTATTCTGATTTTGACAAAGAAGCTTTTATGCGAATGTGCACTACTGTCTTTGTTTGAAAGTATTTCTGCGTTGGAAGAAGAATCTCAAATAGCGATTGATATTGGGAGTGACTAGCAGCTCATATGGTACTATTATCTATGTCTGAATTCATTCTTTTTATATGAATTGTCATTTGATCGCTTTTGCTATTATCGGATATATGTATGTGTTTTAACAACATTCTTTATTCCTTCCACTATTGGATGTTTACAGTATGCTTTTCTTTTGATCATATATGTATCGATGATATAAATGATAAGTGTAGCAATATTATGTTAATCACTTTGTTTAACTATTTAAACAAAGTAATCCTTGAATGAATGAATATCTATGTTTATTAGATAGAGTCATCTATATGCCTGTCAATAGACATAGATCATCAAGCGCTACATTTCAAAGTACAATAGTTCCCGGGATTAGTAGTAGTTCTTTTATTTTGCTGATAGATTAAGTTATTCACCTATCATTAGATTAGACAATCAATCATTTATACACCCCCCCTTTTTTTTTCATTACTGGGAAACTGGTCCCATTATCCCCAGTCGGAGCCACCATTCCAAACGGAAAAGGAGCTGTATTAAGGTCCGGACCAGGTGGTTATCCCCCAATGTTGATACAACGATTTTCGGGGCATCAACATGTACATAATCCAAGTTCCCAAGTAAATTTTGAAGACATTGGATCTATTTTATACATTTAAAAATGTAATTTAAACAACGAAAAATTACACGTGGTGTGTGTGTGTGTATATATATCTTAATTACAGATCTATTAGGATTCCAAAGGGATCAAATTTGTCATGTGCAAATGTTTTACTCATTTTTGTTTACTCTTAAAGAGGTTTGCACCTTAAGGGATTTGATCCCTCTTGGCTCTTGCTAGATTCCTAGTGAAGATGGATCTATAGTAGTGTTATTTGAAATGTGAGGATGTTGGATGGGGGTTTAGGTCTCTAACTAGGAGGACGAGGCCTTTTTAATAGGTCATGTTTTATAATTTATTGATCATGTGTGGACCAATGTCTCAACTTATGGAATTCATCCAGACTACATTTCAAATGATCCTCAAGAGGGATCTATCTCATAAAGGAGGTTAGAAACATCCATATACTCAAATATATGTGCAAGAAGTATAATAATAATTAGATCCATAAGTCTAAACAAAAGTAAGAGGCATCATAAGTTAAGAAATACTTATCTTCAATAAGTGGTGATCCTCTCCCTCTTGAACCAATCTTCAAGAGCAATCAATGTCCATGGTCCATATACCAATGTTGTCTTCAATTATCCAAAAAGTTTTGATAGGGATTACCCCATCTAGGACTTCATCAAATCTCTCATAATTTCTTAAACATCTTCACATTGACCATACTAGGTTTAATATCCCATATTGTTTCCATAAACCAGGGTTTTATCTCCGATCCTAACCTCATAGAATCCATCAAACCCTAATAATCAAGTTGCCTAAGGTTTTCTTCAAAACCTAGAATTCTTTTAGGTATCCACCATCCTCTTCTTGCTTCCATCAATGGTGTCATCATCGGGGCAATCTCCATGGATTTTATTTAGCCCAACTCTAATACCAAAATAATTTTTCATAGGGATACATCATTCTTTGCTTTAATAATTGTATTTCTTCATTAATACATTAAGTTCACCCCATTTAATCATTACATTATTTAGATCTACACTATTATTCATCAACATATGAAATTATATAGAGAGAACAACATCATCATCAATGCAACGAAACATAAAGGAACAATAGAAGAAAAGCACGCACACACATAGAGACACCAGGATTGGTCCAAGACCAAAAAAACCCAATATGGGGAAAAACCTTACAAACATTCTTCTTCTTAGATTGCCATCAAATGATTCAAAAAAAGAGAGTACAATGATCCATAACTTTATCTATGCAACAAAACAACTATGATATCCATGAAACATATCTAATCATGCTTATAATCAAAACCATCATTCTAATGGCTATAATGTGTTGTCGCTGATTGTAGTCAATTGCTGGATACTACTGAACATTGTTGTCACTGAGAAAAATCTTCAGAATACTAAAATCTCATCTTTAAGTCCCGGATGCAGGGAGGAGGATCTGTGTGAGCGTCTATAACAATCTTGGATTCTCTCAGTGAACTGTATGCCAACGTCTATGGTAGCTTGGATGCTCCCTAGACCATTCTGTGCGTGCGTCTAGGGACCAAATCACTAGATTTGCTCCTAACCCTTAAACGTTCTCTTCTAGTTATTGTGCATGCTTTCAGGACTACCTGGACTCTCCAGGATTACTTTGTGCAAGCGTCCAAGGACCAACACCTCCATATTTTCCTCTGAAACTCTGGACGCTCCCACATGCTTCTGTGCCAGCCTCTAGGGATCTCTCGATGTTGTTTAAATCACCGTGCTCCAACTTCTAAGGACTAAAATGCCTAGTTTTGTGCCAACATCTAGGAATAAAAAAACCCTAGATCAATGTGAGCTTCATCCTTGAGATTTCAGACCCTTGTTTTAACTTTCCTCCGACAGACCTATGCGAACCAAGACAATAAGAGAAGAGAAGATGCTTGATCAATGTGTCCAAATGAGCTTGAGGTATCTTCTATTTATAGACTTCCATGAGGTTCCAATTGGGGTTGAGGCTGACCAATCCAATTTAACATGTGCTTAGGGCCGACCTAACCCAATATACATGAGTGAATAAATAAATTCATAAACCAACTTTCAATTTTCCAAATAAGGTGATATTTAGGTTTATTTTGGTCCTCTCAAAAAGAGGAATCTAATGCAATAATCATCTTGGTCATCTGAGTTGTCTAAGGTGGAATTTGACCATAGTTGCAAAAATTAACAAGATCCAACTGTGATAATAAGAGTTGTATGAAGCTCTCTCAATCCTATATTTCAAGATAAATCCAAGCATATAGACATCCAGTATCACCATTTGCGGGACTATGTGCAGAGGCAGATAATGTTGCTACAATACATTTTGACAGAGGAACAAGATGCTAACATTTTGACGAAGGCCTTGTAAAAAGGGAAATTTGAGTTGCAGAGGTGTAGGATAGGGGTGCTTTATAATCCCTTTCTTGCTGAGAGGGAGTGTTGAGAAATGCAACAATAAATTCTCAATTTGATTTTTCCTTGATTAAATTGAGAAAATTCGCATTTCCACTTTAGCTGACAAATTGGATGTAGTTAACTTGTGTGACATTTCTTGTGTCACCCAATTTACTTAGTAAATTCAAGCTGGTGGAGTTAGAGTTCAGTTAAGCATGTGTGATTGCTAATTTGTAGCAATCAAGGTTAGTTATTTCAAGTTGTTTTCAGTTAAACTAGTTCTAACTGTTGGAGGAACTAGTGGAAGGTCAACTATGCAGTGAGACTTCAGTCTAACTCAGTGATCATCTAATTAACTTATCAATCATCCCACAATATCTAGTGCATGTAGATAATTCGAGTTCCCCAGCTGTGGTGGAGATTCCAAGGTAGTGTAACATCAATTGTAGACTAGTCTTGAGTGTACAGGTGTTGCATGCAGTTAGATGATCAACCTTGGGAATTGTGCAATCAATTTGAGGAATTTCCTAAATAATAGGTGCCTAATTTCTCAAGGAATTGCACAGGGAAATAGGGGCTCAAGCAGAGGCATGAATTAACAAAGTCTGGGTCAAATATTCTCAGTGAGTAGAGAGATAGGTTGTTCACTTACAAGTTTAGCTTAGATTGAGCTAGAAATTGTAATACATCTCTATTCATTAGATTAATACATGGAGGCATAGGGGTTTTTAGTAGATTGTTTTCCCTTGGAAAAATACTATGTGCATGTGTGTTATTTCTCAATGCATATTTGTGATTGATGTTTTAAATTGTGAATTGAATTCCACAAAGAAATATAATAGGTTTGTGTAAGAAAGAAATGCTAATATGCAAGTGTAGTTGTGTAGATTATGAATGTAAGTGTAAGTAGTAATTGTATTAATGAATAAAAAATGAATGGATGATTTACATTCCATTGGATCGTGTGCCTAAATAGGTCTTGATTGGTCATGAGGATTTGATTGGTCATGCCTTTTGAATTTTCATTACATAACTAATTTCCATTAATTTTAATTAATTAATTAATTATATTATTATTATTATTATAATCTTTTTTATATAAAATATTTATTCATAACATTGCCACTCCCTTCGGAGATGATTTTTCCTCAAAGCATAACAAGAAGGACTTTCTCTAGTTGAACACATAGCCATGGAATGCCATATTTACTTTGACTTTGTGTGTGTCGGGTGAAGTTCACATGTGTAATTGTACCTTCCTTGAAGATGAAAGCATTAACACCATATAATTGATAATTTTTTCCTTTCCAGTTAAACTCCATGAACTATTCTTCAAAGTTTGTAGTATAACTTCCTAGTTGTATTAACTACTCTACACCTAGAACTATATCCATTTCTTTGAGTGGTAGGGAAAATAAATCTATCTGTAGCTCTAATTCTTGAATCTCAATTGAAACCTTATGAATTTCTGCTACCTCTTCAAACCTTTTCCCAGTAATGACAGTGATGGTCAAATCCTTGATTGGGCATACACAAAGATCAAGTTGTTTAGCTAGATCGATGTTTATACAATTATGAGTGCTGCCAAAATCTACCAGTATATTGGCATTCTTTCCTCTTATGATTCCCTTAAGCTTCATGGTTTTAGGTCGTAACCTTCTCGTCATTTTTGTTGGTGGTGTTGTAAGCTTAGTGTTCTTTGTTTTCGGAGGCTGGTTTCTCTATTTTCAAAGGTCTGGTGGAACATATTTTGGAGTTGCTTGTTGTTTTTGATCTTTTAGAAAATTACTTATTTTGTCCTGATTTTGTTGAACACATGCGTTTGTAGCTAACAATGGTTTCTCAGGATCTTAATCTTCATTGTGTGTGATAGCGATTTCTTGGTCAGCTTCTTGTACTTCAACTTGCCTTCCATCTACTATTTTATAGTAGTGTAAGGACATGTCTTCACATTTATGTCCTGGTGTCCAATTTTCTTCGCATTTGCGAAAATTATTTTTCTTTTTTATCCTTCCTTCTGACTCATTACTTAAGCTATCTAGATCTTTGTCAACTTCATAAGTATATAATTTTTTGTTAAGGAATCTATGTCCTAGTACACCATTTGTCTCCACAATATCTACAATTGTTTGACTCCTTTTTACTTGAGTATTGTTGTCAGTCTTCATCTTCCTTGACTAATGACACTTTGAAGTTATGTTTTTATTCACTAATTTTTACTCCATGTCTGGCTTCTTCAATAGTTTTGGGCTTGTACAACTTCAATTTTGCATGGATAAAATATTTAAGGCTCCATCTATACATTTTAATTAGTTGTTCATCAGTAAATCCTCATTGCCTTGAAGCTAATACTTCCCATTCGTGGGTGTATTCACTTACAAACCCTTTTTTCTTGAGATGAACAATTTTTTTGTAGACATCATCTTCTTCTTTGTCATAAAACATTTTTAGCAAATCATCCACAAAGTTTTTCTAGAGAAATGAATGCGCTTCACATTTTCTGGATCACCATAAAAACCAATCATGTGCCTAAACTTCCAAATTGTTGGATGCGGTCATGATTTTCTCTCATTCACCTATTGGCGGGTTTGATTAAAAAATGGCTTCCATTTTATTAACCCACATAATAACACCTCTATGGTATTTTCCATCGTATTTTGGGAGCTCCTTCTTAATTCAATGATAGTATTTTTATGGGAATTTTGTATAATATTGAATAAATAAGAAGTGTTTTTGTGACATTTGCGGAATTTCTTGTTGTGTTTGAAAAATTTCATGATTTGGAAAATATTTGCTTCCTAGAGTCTTGGGAATTTGTGTTGGTTCTTGAGTACTTAAAGGATTAAAAAATGAATTATCCCTTCCCATTAACTGGTTCTGTATTCCTAGCAACATTCTTTCAATGTTATCTATTTTTTTAATATCTTTAGGTAATTCTTCTTGAGTTACAATTATCTTATTTTGACCTTCTCTTAACTCTGCCTGCTTCTTTTCAACATTTTCGAGGCAAGGTCATACTTTATCGAGTTATTCTTGATATTTTTTGAATAAGGTTGGTCATTATTCCCCATTTTGTTTCTCTTTTGCTTGGAGGAAGCAAAATATATCTATATATATATATATATATATATATATATATATATAATAATAATAATAATTTTTGTTTGTTGTTTTTTTTTGTTTTTAAATCAAATAATTATAACTTTATAATTATAATTATTAATGATATAACAATTATATAATTATTATTATTTATAAGTTATATAATTTTATTACTTATTTTTAGTTATCGGTAATACATTATCACTTATGTAACGTTCGACCATTGTATTGGATGGAACCACATACGCGTCTTTTGGAGAATGTGATGGTTGACCATGCTGACATTAGGGTCACTATTGATACTATGATCGGTCATGTACATGGAGACCGTTGGCTAGGGAAATGGAAGCAATCGGGGAGGGACAATGGGGACACTTTGACTGACACAATCATGATGATCTGGAAGGGTCATGGTTGAGGAGATATTTCGGAAGAATAGCGGATCAATTTGATAGTGGTGGACAGCAGTTGGTCGGTCCAGGTACATGGATTTATGCTCGACATACACAGGCTCGGGGAGGAACAATGAACGTGGGTTACGAAAACGAAGATGGGTAGGGGTACAGGGTTACAAACTATCAAGAGTAGGAAATGATGGTTAGACATAATGCTGGTTTCACAAAAAGAAGAAGAAGAAATTGAAATGAATAATGAATGGGGGGTGTGAAATAGTCAAACAAGAGGAAAGAACAAATTCTAGAACATTGTGGTACGAACGTTGTAAGGATTGATAGGCGGAGGATGTGGAACTTGCTTTGACACCAGTGTAAGAAAGAAATTCCAATATGCAAGTGTAGTTTCATAGATTCTAAATGTAAGTGTAAGTAGTAATTGTATTAATGAATAAAAATTGAATGGATGATTTACATTCCTTTGGACAATGTGACTAAATAGGCCTGGACTAGTCTTGAAGGTTTGATTGGTCATGCCTTTGGACTTTTCATTACATAACTAATTTTCATTATTGTTACTTATTTTATATTATTATTATTGTTATATTTTTTATAAATTAATTACTTATAATAGTTTGTGTCTTGTGATTTTGATTAAAACTTCATGAGCAGTTGCAAATCTACAACATAATTTCTACACATCAAGGGATTTAATACATTTAATTATTTGTAGTTATCTCTTTCAATTTTTTGATTAGTTGTCAAATTAAATTGTGAAAATTATTGTTGTTGCTTTTTTTTTCATTGAACTAACAAGACAATTGGTATAGTAAGTGGAAGGACCATCTTCAAAAATAATGAGGTGAGTGGGCCAACTCATATCACTCTCTTAAAAAATTCACATTGGAAAATTGTATCTATGGATTCAAGGGTAAGTTGCATAGATGGAGGAGGAGTTTATTTAATAAGAGATGAGTAGACCTACTTGTGTGGGTGATAGGGGGTAGAGATGAGCAGATTCATGTGTGTGAATTAGTCTAAATGACAGAGCATGGTTGTGGGAATGAATAGAGAATGGTTGAATAGGGAATAGACTAAGGCATGGGTATAGTTATTGCTAGTAAAAAAATATTGAAAATCCCTACATTAGATCCCAAAATCTATGGGGAAGCCCCCTAAATTCACTAAACATGTACTATGAATTGGAGCCTCATTAGGATGCACGATAAGAACAAGGAAGATGATCCATTGAGGGAATTGCGTAATAGTAAAGGGGCTTACATGCGTTATGCAAGCTAGTATAAGGTTCCATACAAGACATGGAAACTTTGCACTCAATGAGGAAGAGATTTTACATTGAAATCATACATACGAGGGGTGGCGATTTCCCATAATACTAGATAGTGCTTAACTTTTCCCTTATATCCATATGAAATAAAATTTAGTCATACATATATATTATCTAATCACAAGCATGTCTCCTTTACCAACTAGTAACAAAGAGAAGATGAATTATCTAGTTAAGCTGATTACTTTAGCTAGCTGACTGAGTAATTTTATATACTTAGATTTAAGCTCACAAAACTTACATTCATATTGTTATGTTGTCCCAAAATGGTGTTTTGGAAATGATTACATCGACCCTGTTTAAGAAATTGCATGGGATAAGGAGAAATTGATTGATGTTTAATATTTATGGACTACATACTATCATTATTTATCATATGTACTTAATAAGTAAGCTTCAATCAAGTTAGTTTTACAAAATTATACATCCCATAAAAATCATGCTGCAAGACAATGTTATAAGGTGATCTTTTGACTGGTTTAATGCCAACATTTATAGTAATTAATTGAAAATTTGATATGCTACTAATTGGTTGGAAAAGGCTTGATTGACAACTACAAATTAATCATGATTGAGATCATTAGGTAATAAGCTTACGCGATGGAGGTTATAGTTTAAATTCAAGGAATAAGTGAGTAGGTTTAACTTACTATGTAGATCAAATTTAAAAATGACTTCAGTTTAAGTTTAAGTTTAATGGTCTTAGACTTGAAGGTTTAAGTTTGATTACCATCATAAGTGGAATCTGAGAAGTAAAGAATAAAATGATTATTATATCTTTGATACACCACTATTTAGCTAAGACTAAATGTTTTTTTCACATGTATGGAGTCTTGATTGTGTATAGGCCTATTATTGAAGTTTTTAGAATTTTTTAGGTTAGAGTTTAGTCCCATAGGTGGAACAATTAAGTTACAACTAAGGCTAATATTATCCTTTGAATGTCTATTCAACAATAATATTATGGCGTGGATGTCTTTTGGAAATCTTGTATGAGAAATGAATTATTACAAGCATAACTCTTTTACAATATAGAAAGTGACCTCATGACAATGATTGCTTGAGAAATTAATTTGTTTTGGTAAACTTTAGGTAGTTATAAGCCTCTCTTATGATTTCTCCTTCGATTGAATATTCAACTACAAAATTCTTATTGGACACTATAATTGATAGGAATATTTGTTCCTTGTATGTGAAATTTATGTGTTATCCCCGAGATTGTTATGAAGAGTTCATAGTTCTCATTCAATGTCCTTGCTTAAATTCAATAAAGAGGAGCAAACATGAAGTCTAGTTTCTCACATTTTGCATGATGCATGGATAGAAGAAGAATTCCTATTAATTGCATGGATGCATGTGAATTCTTGTGGATAATCCCTTTGGATGGATTAATGAACTTAAAACATAAAGAATACCATCTCCATATTTTAGTGATAAAGAGGATAAATGCAAGGATGTAAGGTCATAGATGATGAATTCCTTAGGCTGATAAAACTCTATGTTTTGTAATAAAGATTAAGTCATGGGAATAATAGCATATAAAAAAAAATTCCCAAGTATATCTAGGAGCATGGAATTGCTAAGATGTTATGAAGTTGGTAGTTGGTTGCAAGTTTGAATTTCATATTTACAACTGTGATGGTTTTCCATTTAGAATTGGTTGATGCATTATTCTTACATTTTAATGATAAGGCCATGACAATGAGGTCTTTGAGGTATTGGGATAATGTAATATATTATTATTATAATTTAAATGGAGAGTGATTAGATAGGTAGATTGTAATCTAGTGAGTACAGTCTTCAACCCTTAAATGGAACTCTCTAATAATCCTAGAAAAAATATCAATGTTTTCCCTCATGCTTCAACAATTGTGACACCAAGCTAATCATATTTTTCATGATGCATATAGAATTTATGTTGCCTTAGAGTATTTTTTTCCCTAGGAGAAACACTTAGATTCTGCTAAGAACACCCTTGGGAAACTTTTAAATTTTTTTTAAGGAAAACTTGGCAAAGATTTAAGTATTGCAAGGAGTTTAACTTCATGTGTTATAAGGTGTATTGCATGAACACAATCTTCATGCAATACAACCCATATCAAATGAATAATTTTACATGTGATATGAAGAGGGGTATGGCTAAGGGAAAATATCAGAAAACAAGGGAGAGTTTGGACTTTGAGGAAACTTGGAAAACTTGGGCTTAATGCATGAAGAGAAGCTTTCATGTGATCTGCCATATAAAAAAAAGACAATTTTTTTGTAATATGCCACATGAAATAAAAGTTTTTGATGGCATGATGAAGGGGGGAAGCTTATACAAAGAAAAAATATTTGAAAATGTGATATGTTATGAGATGGAAAAAGAGTGAATATTTGATAAGGCTTCATCGTAGAGGCAGAGCTATTTGAGGCATGATATAACAACCTAAATATTTTAAGGGTACAATGTGCCATAGGATATAAAATGTTTAAAGATGCGACAAGAATAAATTGTGAAGGAAAGGAATATCTAGGGAAAATGGAAAGAGGAAGATTAGATGAAAAGAAGAAAGATGTCATGCATTTCAATGAAGGAATTCTTTGTGCAATTTTATAATACCGGGGAGAAAATTTTCTCTAGTGAAATACATCACATGACATAGTATTTTATTGCATTGTAAAATCCATGATTGGAATGTGAAATAATGCATGAAAGAAATATTTCCAAGTGGTGATGTGTCTTAGGATGAAGAATGTTCATCATGACAGATCACATGAGCAAAAATCTTTGTTGTTGTGAGAAGTTGAAGAGGGTGTGATATAGTAGTTTGAAAGGATTTTCCTAAGACATAACAAGCCAATAAAGAAAAAAATTCCTTGATAAATGTCAACCCTAGGGGATATATATAAGGCATGACTTGGTACTATATGAGTGCCACATGGGCAAGCTACCATACCAACTGTATGGATTGTATTGGTTATTTTTCCTGGAGATTGGATAAAATTAACCTTGTTGTATTGTAAGACTACACTACCACACAAACACAACAAACAACATACAGTTAGGTTGGATTGAAATACATTTTTTTTCTTGTTATTCTAATGGATGAGGACTTTAGGCCTTGGATAGATACACCAAGGAAGATGGAATAGAGAAAGTGGGTCTAATTCAAGATCCCAAGGGAGGTTTCTTTGTTGATCCTTGGATCTCTTCTCTCTCACTATCAAGAAGGTGGCCAAGCTTTGGAAAATGGTGAAAGCTAAGCATGTGCACAAACCTATAAAAACCAATTGATGTCTCAAAAGATTATGGGCTCAACATAAGCTTTGGAAGGTCCTTTTTTGATCCTTAGGTTAGTTCATAGTGTGAATAGATTTAAATCCACTTGTGATTTTCCATTCATGATGATAAATTTTGTGTACAAAAGGAGTCCTCATCAATGACCTTAGGATATGAACCAAGCTGATGCAAGACCATGCATTGAATTTTAATTAAATTCCATCATTTATTGTGCTAAAAGTTGATGACATTTGATGTCTTAATGATCCATGTGACTCCGAAAGAAACAATCACATGGATCACACAAAAGCCATGCTATGAGTTTGTGTTGATGAATCAAACCCCACTTTATATATTTTCCTACTAATTTTAAGCTATTGGATAATTTCCATGGGTGACCTTTTTCTTATTATGTTGATGAAATTTTCGATGATCACCTGTGTATCTCTGAGGGAAATTTTTGGGTAATAAAAATTGCCCCCTGATGTGTGAGGTTAGGAGAATATGTATAGAAGAAATACATCGTAATTTTCTATACTAGATATTAATAACCCGATACTTGAGAGAGAGAGAGGCCAAAGAATGGAGGATCATTGATGAGAAGGAGAAGAATAACCCACATGCATAACACAAAATTGGATATTTTTATTTGATTTATACAATTATGGCAATTATGTCCCATGATCATCATAATTATCAAAATGACGATTACAATATGTGACAATATGTGGCAATATGGTGGAAAATATTTTCTAAGATTCCCACAAGCATTGTAGAAGGTAAATATGTGGAGAATAAATCTATATCGCCCTGAGGGGAACTAATAATAGTAAAAGGTTGCTTTGAGGAGAATATACCTTGGAACTAATGTGAACATGAGTGTTAAAAATTTATGTCTATGGAAGGTGTCTCAAGCCTAGAGGTCTTTCATTGAAACTAGAAAATGGAATTTTTCACAAGGTAAGACCTACCCAAATGTGAGAAGATGCTAACATCAAACATCAATAGGCACAGTGAAATCAAGGAGAAATGATTATTTTCCTTATTCCATTTGGGGTTCATCATTTTAATGAGTAATAAGAACCAAGATACCATTGCATTCCTAGAACCAAGAGCTAAAGTAAACAAGAATGAAGATGCCACTGCCAAGGGGAGAAGGCCCTTTGGAAATCAATTGAAGATGAGCTACATACCAAACTAAAATGATTGGAGATTTTGACCATGATGGGTGATACCAAGAAAGAGAAAGAAGGAAATTAGAGACTTCCATTGGGTGGAGCATAGTCGATGCCTAATATATGGTGAAAATAAAAATTCATATAATATGGATTTGGGGACCAATCACCTGTGGTAACTTATTAATTGAATTGCAAGTAAGGATGTTGGGACAATAGAGATATAAGAAATTATGGATCTCTGTGAGGGGTATTGGGATATGTTGAGGGTAGCCATTAGTGGATATCAAGTAAGCACATGTGAGATAATGTATATATTTCAACCAAGGGCGACTAGGACTACCACTAGGTGGAAAGTAAATATCTACACATGTGGGGATGAGAGAAATGTGTGCTTCCCATAACAAATTACTTTTTACAATTGCAAAATTTATGAAAAAATATTTGGGTTTCATGTATAAACATGATGATAGTTTCCCTAATGATGGAATGTCTCGCCTTATTGTTGGGCATGTCTTATATTGTTTATACGATTATTCCCACATGCTGTAAAAATATTGGCATAGTAGTTGGGTAACAAGGTGGGAGGCACCCCCCTTGTGTGGGGGGTTTATAGGGGGGTGGAAGTCCCCCTAAATGGGAATTCAAGATCAATGTTCCCAAAATGATTTTTTTGGTGGTTTTTAGTACATGGTTTTTTGCTAAATGAAGTTTTATGTCACATGGTGGGTTTTCCCATGATTTTTTAGTTTTAGTTAAGGATTTATAATTGTATTATAATCTAGGGTAAATGGATTGGTGGTTCATGTATATTACATGATATATATGTACTTTCATACTCTGTATAAGAATGCATATTGAAAAATCTTGCTGGTTTTCCTGGTTTTGGGTTTCCAGGATAAAATCTCTATGTTAATATGTGTGTTTCATTTTGAATCTTTTCTAGTTTAATTAAGAACCTATTTGTAAGAATGAACTATACATGCTTAAAAACTATATTTGGTATTAGCAATTTTGGCTCCAAGGGGATGTATTTTTGGCTAAGGTGTTTGGATCAGGCTTGTGGTAGACCCTATTAAAGTGGGAGATTTGCAGAAGTGATGTTTATGGTGAAAAGGAAATGGTCAAAAGTTCTATTAATGGGTAGAGATTGAGAAATTTAATGGGTAAAGTTTTGAGTTGTGGAAGCTAAAATGGAATATTTTTTGGAGGAAATAGATCAATGGATCACTATGGATCTAGGTATTGGACCAATAGGTATGTCAATGTAAGACTGGACCAAGTTGGATCAAAAGGGAAAGAGAACAATATGATTATGTCTCTCAGATTAAATATTATTGAATATTTTAGGGGAAGCTAAAAAAAAGACTTTGTAGGACTAGTTAGGGACTTTGTATTGGTCTAAGTCCTTGGTGAACAAATTTTTCCTATGGAAGAAGATGTATAACCATAAGGATGAAGGATGGAGACTTCATGATAGAGCATCTCAACACCTTCAACACTGTGGTAATTCAACTATTATCTATTGACATTAAGATTTCAAATGAAGATAAGTGCATCAATTTCTTATGTTATGTACCAGACTTGTGGGATAATCTGGTTGTTGCCATAGGTAGTAAGGAAACTAATTTAAAGTTCAATGAAATAGTCTCATCCTTGTTATTGGAGGAGATGAGATGGAAGAGAATGGAAAGATAAAATGAAGATGCCTAGTGCTAGATATATAAAGCAATTAAATTCCTTGGCTAACTTACAATGAATAAAATTATGGGTACTACCATAATCGATCAACACTCTTACCTTTTTTTTTTCTTGATATATCCTTCTATCTTGAGAGTTTTAGGAGTGGTAATTCCTTCCAATGCATTACAAGATATGGTCAAATTCATTTCTTCTTTCTTTGGGGTTGGTTCCTAGTGTATATCATCTTCTTTTGATATTTCTTGTTCCTTTTCTTCCTCCACTTCACAATATATGTAAAATAATTTCTTCCCAGCACACTTATGACCCTTAGTGTACTTGTTATCACAATTATAACAAAGCCCTTTTGATTTTTTTCCTCCTGTTTTTTTGGTGCCAACCTTGTAGGTGGTGGGAGGTTAGGAGCATAAACACGGTTTCTTGCCACCTTGAATGCCTTCTCTAATGAACCAGATTCTCAAAGGAAAATCTCATGTTGGATGTTATCCTTTAAAGTCCCTATGAAGACATCAATCCTTGCTCCTTCAAAATATCATTTACCTCTATATTCAATCTTTGGAAGTCCTTAATGTGCTTCACCATTGAACCCTTTTGTTTGAGATTTATCAATTGGATAAAAAGGGTATTTCTCTTTGTATCCTCATAATCTTCTACAAATTCTTCCACAAAAATTTTCCAAGTGACAATTGATTTATGAAAACAAAGCCATCGATACTACACAAACTGATTTTGTTCAATGTGTACCTTTTGTGTGTGCAAAACATCATGAAGATCAAAGAATTACTCCATCTATAGTATCCATGTTACCAGATCCTTGACATCAAAATTATTCATATCTATATTTGGAATGTGGTGGGTCTTAAACCCAAAACTAGAATCTCTAAAATCATAATTCATATTCCTTTTGTCCTTACCATTAGGGAGCCTTTCTTGTAGCAACTTTGTTAACCCTTCCAATTTGACATTCATCGCATCCATGTCTAATTTAAAAACTCCCACGTTTGATTTTAAACCATCCATATTACCTTCCAGTTCACTTTTTGTTACTCTTTGTGAAAGGAAAATTTGTTGCACTTGGTATCATAATTTTGATATATCATGTTGCATTTATTCCTCTTCTTCATGCGTCATAGTAGATCTTTCTGGTTTCTAACTAGGTGTATCCATTTTTTTTCGAGGCCCTTTGGAATCAAACAATGATATTTATGCTTCACTATGCCCTTTGAATCACTTCAAGCTGATTTTTCAAACAAAAGTTATGAAAAATTAAAAAAAAAATACACACCTTTTTATTACTTTTAGGAGCTCGATCTTGAAAAAATTGTATCTCTATAATTTCAGCCTCCCAAGGTTTGAAATTCCGAATTGTGGTAGCCCTTTGAGTTTTCTTTCCAATTCCACAAGTCAAACCAAGATTTGATTCCTCAAGATAAAGTTATTCCAAATCTCCCACAATGTCTTGATTATGGACTGGTTCAATAGAGTGAACTTGTACAAGATTCCACCTGTCACTTTTAAGACACTGACCTTGAAATTGATATATAAGAAACTACAGTCCATTTGATTTTGGTTAGTTTTGACAAAATTTAAATCTGATACTCGAAGGGGAAGTTATGACAATTTTTTCTAGGTCAAATATTAGAGACTGAATTCTGGAGCATACAAAAACTCTAACTTCTTCAGACCATATCTTAGAAAATATAGCAAACCAAGATCTAAAATTTTTACAAGAATTTCACCAAGATTTCAGGTCTAAGTGTTTGAAATTTCAACGTCTAAAGCCTTGTATAAAAAACAATTATAGTGAAAATACCAATATTACCTATATGAAGTAGTGAAACCCTAGACTCTAAAGCTCTGAAACCAAATGTTGTGTAACCATATCACAAAATAGAACAAGAAATGGATCAATGAATTCAAAATAAGGCTATTCAAAAACCTTGTTTTACATCACATAAATTAACAATTATTAGATGATTGAAATGACAAGACCTCCTTGGTATACATAGGGTTCTAAGGGGTCATAATATAATCAGAGCCTACATAAAAAAATAAGGTAAGGGCACAACAATAACAATAATGGGCTTCTATGGGGAAAAACAATAATAATATTAGGGCTACGTGGGAACAACAATATAAATAAGGGGGCTACAATAACAATAAAAATACAATTGCTACACTAGTATTATAGGGACCTAACAATTATTTATGGATTGTGCTATCAAGGAAAAATAGGATTGGTTAGTGTGAGACATACTTGGCAGTGTTGATGCAAAACGAGTTGGAGATCTGGATTGCAGAAGATAAACAAGTGGGTATATGTTTAACCTATTTGGAGGAGCAATCAGTTGGATGACCAAAAGACAATATGTAGTGGCACTATCAACTACAAAATCTTAATACATGGAAGGAATTCATGAAATAAAGTAAGCAATATGGTTACAAAGATTGTGTTCAGGGATTGGATTGATACAACAAGTTATAATGATAGATTGTGATAGTTAGGGTGCAATCTCCTTGGAAAAGAACCCAACTTATCATTCCAAGACAAATCATATTGATGTTTAGTATCACTTCATAAGAGATATGATTGAACACAAGAAGGTGCTATTAGAAAAAGTGGACACTTTGAAGAATGTCGCAGATTCATTTACAAAATATATGAGCATTGAAAAGTTCTATTGGTGTAGAGAAACAATGGGGACCCTTTCCCTAGATTGTTGATCATGTACTCTTGTGATCCCCCATGTGTAAAGAAAGAAAACAAATGGTAGAATTTTGGGTATGTGTTATATTATTTGCACAACTGTTGCCATTGCTGTAAAAATGCGTGATGCATAGCAGGGGTGGAAGCACCTGAATTTTTTTTGGTGGTTTTTGCATTTGCTTTTTTCAATTTTCAACACATGGTTTTTTCTAAAAGCGCTTTTGTGGAACATGGTGGGTTTTCCCATGGTTTTGTAGTTTCGGTTAAGGACCTATGATTGTATTCTAATCTAGGCTAAATGGAGTAGTAGTTAATGGATGGTGCAAGGTATATATTATATTGTAATATTGTACAAAAGTGTATATATTGAAAAATATTTTTGGTTTTCTTGGTTTTGGGTTTTCAGGATGATATCTATGTTAATGTTTGTATTTTCCATTGCATATTTTTTATTTTGATTAAGAATATGTTTGCAATAATTAATTTTACATCATTAAAACCTAAACTTATGAGGTAAGAGTTAGACAAAATGTATGGGCGGGGGTATTGGTTGGTTTTTGTGGTGGTAGATGAATAAAGGGTAACATTAATTGTCTATTGGTCATGTGGGGATGAGAGGCCAAATGAGAATTTTAGATTGCATTTGACATAATCACCAACATTGAAACATGATTAGGAGACTGAGGGTTAAAGTTTAAAAAAATGATGAGGGAGAATCACTAAATCCTTTTTTAGAGATGCAAACTAGCAGACTCCAATCTTATAGGATAAAGTAGCATGCATATCGAGAATGCATGGGTGCTATAAATGAGGCAACCAATGGAGGTTAAAAAATACTATCTAGTTGCAACCAAATGCATATAGTTTGGGCTAAAATTTCATGCACAACTAGGAAAAGACAATCTCAAGTTAGCTTTAAGGGGTGTGTATTGGTCAATGTAAAGAGTGAAAAATGAGTGCCTAACATGTTATTATGAATAAGTACATACCAATGCACTAGTATTCACACATCCTAGCTCTATTCAATGTTACTTAGAGATTCAAAAAAGGTGTTGGAGTGAAATTCTGTACATATGAACCTAACGATCCTAAGTGAAAGTATTAATGTAAAACTTAACAACAAATATACAAATTAATGATGAATACAATAAGTGTATGACCCTTGTGCCGGTGAAGCCAAAATAGGAATTTTTGGGGGTGAATTTTGAGTGACATGAATGAACCATGATGGTACGTAGGATATGAGACACTAATCCCAACATTAGAATTACAGGTGTCTAGTCCTCAATTCCCTCCTTTATAATGCTAAAGGATAATTATTTAATGTATGGCATCATCTTAAGTGAGAAACCAATACATATGTGGCCAATATGAAGAATGAACCAACCTGTCTAAAGATATCGAAACACTCTAAGGAAGAATGCCATGCAATCATCCTTTGAGATTAACCAACCACCAAGTAAGCCAACTCTAATGTGTAAATCCATCATCAATTATCCAGTGGATAATCAGAAATCATGTATCATAAATCTCTTGGAGTGCCCCCAAACATGATATAAAAACTTTCAAAGTAACCCTAAAATCTAATACCTCATTCCATGCAAAGGAATTCTTCTTGAGTATGGTAGTTAACGAAGTAGATATTCACCCATAACTCCTCAAAAATTTCTATAGTAGCTCATATGTCCTAAGAAACACATAATATTTTCAAAGTCTTGGTGCATGGCCAATCTTGTAAATCTAAAATTTTTTTGTGATCATCCACACCCCTTCTTATTTGATAATGTGACCCAAGTATTTGACGTATGAAGTGCCAAAAGTTAATTTTGAACATCCATCAAAAAAATGTTGTCTCAAGGGAGTTATAAGGCTTTATTAGCATGTTATAGATGCACTTCCTAGGTTTTTAATTGGATTAAGATATCATCAAAGAATAATAGTGTGAAACTTTGCATGAAGGGAAACAAATATTGTTAATAAGGAATTTGACCATTTATTCCTAGGTCAACTTGTGGACCCCCATGAGTAGAGTTAGAGGGAAATGGTTGTATATTATAAAGGAGGTTGGGTGTAGGGAATAAAAGAGGGCATTTTTCCTATGCATTTATCACCATATTTTCTTTTTGAACCCTTTGAGAAGCCTATAATAAGTTGGGTGTTGCATCATGACTTGTGCTAAAATTTTCCTCTTGAGACCCTTATTGAGACATTCTTTGTAAAAATATTCATCTATGTAATTTGTGAAATTTTCCAATTTCTCAAGGGATGCTGTAAAATTCATAATAGCTCCTATTCGAAGCAATTTAGCAGACCTCTTGCATAGTAATTATGAAGCATTCAAAATGAGCATAAATTGATTTCATAAATTAGATCTAGGAAATGTATCCTCCATAAGATACCTTATTCCATTTCCACCATTACCAACTTTCTTGATACAAGTATAATAATCTACACTCTAAGTTTCATCATGTCATTAGTAATTTTGCGGAGAGATAAATAGTGTTCAATTTGAGTAACCTACCTAGTGGCGTTAGATGTCTAAAACTTGTTCATATCCAAATTAAGAAAACTTTCTTGATACACGTATAATGTCCCCCTCTATGGAGGATTCCTCATAATTAGCTCCTATGTAATACTTTGGCAACTTAGTATTTTTTTCTATGCCGAAATTTGTTATTTGGGACACTAAACTCTCCAATTTGATAAACCCGAAGTACATGATTTGGTTTCTATCAATGGGAATGTATGATTGGGTACAAGTGAAGCACTACTATAGAGTTACATTGATGTGATCAAAACCATACTTGGATTCTTTTTAGATATATTTCTAACATTAGTACAATTGGGTTGAAACCAAAATAAAATTGTCATATTAGATCTATAATAATGTGATTGAATTGAGACAAGGAATCTTCGAAGATGGGTCTCCCCCAGTGGTACAAGCATAGCACAATTTTGCTTATAATTTCTTTATATATACTGATAAATGTGATACACTCAGTTAAGTATTGATGTGCTAAAATAATTCCCCAATTCCTTATATAGCCAAATATGTAAAAATTTCACTGCAAAGGCTAGGGATTTTAGGTCCTAAGGAAAAATGAGTATAAAGTGCTATAGCTACATTAGATGGGTTTATATAAAGTCAATTTTAGGCATGTTTGTGGAGATTTTGATATACCCCAAGGTGCATGGAAGACAAATCCATATACAAGTTATTTTTAATGTGGTATTACTTGAAGGGGTAAGAAAAAAAAAATATAAGGGTGTCCAACCAAGTGGCATCGACTGGTATTTTCTATATGTATTCTTTCCTAGCCATACATTTACTTTTTGAATGCCATATTTGTATGTTATTTAAAGATACATAACACATCTCTAGCTTAAATTTAATTTAAAAAAATTCATGGGTATGCTAACTTAGGAAACTCTAAAACCACTTGTAGTATACTTAACTAGTAGAAACAATAGAACATGAACGATATTTAGAGAAATATGAACATAGAAAAGAGAATAGAAAAGACAATGAGATGAAAGGTTTTGTAGAATATAGTGCTTGTATTAATGTTCCAAAAAAATGAGAACAATTTTCATGGGCCTCTTTTGAGAGGGAAACCTCCTTTGAATAAAGCTCCAATAAAATAATAATTTTAAACAACACTATTACATAGACTTCTAGATCTATAAACAATTTCTTACTAGAAAAACCCTAGCTACCTGTGGTCCATCATTAATGAGTACCAACCACCTAGAGGGCCTGTTTCAATAAACAAATCCATTTTAGGTTAAGTGGTTACTCATTACCTATCAGGGGTAGATAGAGTGGTTGAGATTAAAGGTGTTAATGTTTCCTACCTTAGTTATAATCGTACCTAACCTCAACACATGATTGTGAGTTTTTCATGTAAAAATTTAGGTTTATAGTGGTAGCTCAAAGGTTTTGACCCTATGCATTGTAGTTTCTATTTTTCCCGATTATTGATTTCCTTAATCATATTCATTAAAAAAAATTGAAAAAAAAGTGGCTACTCACTAATTATCTAATGGGTCTTATTCAAATAAGATGGCCTTGTGCATTAATTGGCTAACTCCTAAATATTCCAAGGTAGGGAGGTTAGGGTATGTTCTTAATAGAGTTGCAACATCAACATACTTGGTGATTCAAATTTCTAATTATGTGGAGTACCCTATAACGCAGAGAGTTGCACTAAACCCCCTTATCATAGATCCAATGGAAGAACTAACCACCAATTAAGGTGGAATTGTTGGCTGGTGTAGTTTTGAGATCACAGTTTTAAATATTGATGTTATATTATTTTAGTTGATTAATATTTCAAACATGATACTCTCCACCTTTGGGGTAGTCAATTTTATTTTTGGATAAGCACCTCACAAGAGTGGAGTCTCTCTTTTTTTAATACTTTATAATTCATTTTGAACTTGTCTAAGGTTAGGTTAGGGCCATGCCTTAATAAATACAAATATAACTGCTATTGTGAAATAAATATTATCTTATATAATTGAAATTTCACTTTGATTTAACTTAGGATTTAATGGCCTTTGAACATATCTCATTGATTAAAATGATTATTTTGTTCTCAAATCAATTACTAAATAACATCTTTGGTCTCTACCCCTATTGGTTTGCATAGATAAATTGATCACATGCACATATTAATGTTTTATATAGCCGATTACTCCTTGGTATTTGTCTCCATATAACATATTCTTTCTATGACATCAATAGACCAACATTTATAAACTTCTTAAGCTACACAAAAAATGAGTCTTCATCGTAGTTTATAGTTACACCAACAATTCCTATATTGAATTGAAACACATCTTGATGTAATTGGATTTCAACATCACAACCCAAAGGAATATGATTTTTGATTCATAACATGAGATGAAATATTCATTTCAAACATGTATCATCTCATGATTCATCAATCCTTATGTATATTCCTTCTTCAACTATTGAAACTCTTGAATACCTTCTTAGTTTGATGTAGTGAGAATCTATGAATTTGAAATTATACAAGTCTCCAAGAGGGTTTCATTTTGATACTATATCTTAATTAGGATATTCCCATGTCTGTCCTCTTGTTTCTTCTTTCATAATGCCATTATTAGTGAATTTTAACTCGCTCTTATCGATTCTTCCTAGATGTAAAGTTCCTTCACCAACTACATTAGATTTCTCTCTTTACAATACATAAATATATGATTTTTTTAATAAATCATCATGATTTGTGTCTTATAGTGCCTCTATAGTAGAGTTTTCATACAAAAAACAACTTATTTTCCATTCATTAGGCTCTCAAATATGTCTATAAGGTTCCATCTCGTATAATTCCACTGACAAGTGGATCTCTTGCTCATTGTTTGGCTTATATGCTCAATACTCAATCAATAGGTTGATTCATCAAACCTCTTAATGAACATTGTAATATATATATATATATATATATATATATATATATATATATATATATATATATATATATATATATATATATCCCAGGTTGCTCAATCTCATTTCATTGAGTGTAAATTGATTGCAAGTAGTAATAGGCCCCACAAATTAGGCTTCTTTGATAGCCAATTTACGCATGCAAAACTTAGGAATCAGAAATAAATATTCCTCACAAATCAAATTCCCCCTTTTACTCCTTGAGTATTCATCCCCTT
This sequence comes from Pinus tabuliformis, assembly GCA_031772625.1. Lineage (NCBI taxonomy): Eukaryota > Viridiplantae > Streptophyta > Pinopsida > Pinales > Pinaceae > Pinus > Pinus tabuliformis. The sequence continues at coordinate 496,434,585 of CM062816.1, forward strand.
ACCTATGCGGCATAAGTATTACATAAAATACCCTTCCTCATGCAAGAAGACATGCTATTTTATAATTCCTTTAAGAAGGGGACTAAACATTCTTGGATTTTGACTTTATCGTGTTTGTTGTCTATTAATCTAGCCAAGGAAATTTTGTCAAAATTGAAATTTGGATGGATGAAATTGTTGTTTTTTATGTACAAATAAAATCAACATTCTTAAATACCCCTAATACAACTAGATTGTGCAATGTTAACATATAAATCCTACAATTTTATTAATCCAAAATGATTCTTCCCAAATTTAAAGCAAAATATGTTGGTTTCCCTTCCATTATTTTGAGTGAGTAAAACAAAGATTATTGCATAAGAGGCACTCTACAACCCAATATGTATGAGATGTTGTCACATAAAGTTACATTTAAAAATAATGAAATAATTTTATATTAACATATTAAAAATAATAATAACAAAAAAGTCTTTCAATGTTGGCTATAAATAACATACTTCAATTTTCATCTTAATTTTACATCAACTTTATAAAGAGAGAGCACTCTACAACCCAATATGGATGAGATGTGTAATTCCTTCCATTAATACGTGTTTTTCAATGAATTAACATGTAACATTAAAAAAAAATCATGTAAATATCTATTTACTAATAGAAAGAGACTATGTCTATATGTATAAAGAAAATGAAAAGAAAATTTGCACTTAAAACATTTTATTAGTGTGTTGCCCAAGATGAAGACTATGTGTAACACCTTTCATTAAGTCGAGAGGCTCTTTCTACATCCCAGTATGAGGGGATGTGTAAGTGAGGCTCATTCTACGGCCTAGTATGAGGGGATGTGTAAGTTTGTCCGTCGAAAAATAATGTGGGCTATAATTAAAAAAAAAATTGCATATGTTGTAAAGTGATTAGAAGTAAAAAAAATGTGAGTAAGAAACCTTATACTTTTCAAAAATATTTCAATAGGATATTTAAATAAACTATTTAAGATCTATGTTAACTAATTTTGGTTGATAAAATGTCTCTTTGTACATGTTATGTAAAATATTTTAATGTCAATTATGCATATATTGTATATCATTTAAAAAAAATTATATATATATATATATATATATATATATATATATATATATCATGGAAAAATAAGTTTTTATGGTTAAAATATCTATTTGGTCCTATATATAATCTATAGAGCATTCAAAAATACAATTTAAACAATGAAAACTTACACATTGTATGTTGCACTCTAACGAAGTTTGCATGTGAAGAAATTTGATCTCTCTCGGCTCATGTTAGATCTGTACCTAAGACAAATCTTTCTTAGAATGGAGTTGACACATCACATATATATAAATAACTAACATATGTCCATGTTAACCCAAGATTTATCTAGCACCTAAATGTATCAAATTTCTGTAGGTGTAAACTTTTCTTTAAGATTGATAGTTAAAAAAATGTTTGCACTTCAAGAAATTTGATCACTCCTAAAACTTGATAGGGCCAGAATTAAAATAAATCTATACTGATTTATCACAAATTTAGACTAATTCTTTGAATCATAATTGTGATGTCATCCCTTACTTGATTATAAAATTGTTAATTGTAAAACTCAAATTAATACTATAATTCTTCAAAATCTTCTAAATCTTCTATTAATTTTTTATTATTATTTTATTTGATATATTTTTGAAAATTTTATATATATATATATATATATATATATATATATGATTAAAAAAACCTTAAAATTGAATCAATTACCTAAAATTTAATTTGAATGTGATACTTCATTCAAATTTGACTACCCTCACTCAGCCCTAGTGCAAACACACATTTTAATGATCTCTTTCTACAAAGATTTCATGATTTATGTGGGCAGTATGCAACTTCCACTTCCAAAAAGTTATAATGTTTACTTCCTGTATCCTTAAACACCAATAACTAAAACATTTCCTAAAACTCTTTCTACAGGAGTATGACTATTTCACTAGAACTTTTTCTATCCTACTTTGAGTATTTCGCTAAACTTACCTAAACAAGATGCAACTTCCACTTCCACAATACTATAATATTTACTCCCTATATCCTTCCAAAAATCTATTCTTAAACATTTAACAACTAACTATAACATAACCAACTTCCTAAAAGTGACTATTTCACCAGACTTATGTAAGCAAGATGCAACTTCCAAAAACCTTCCAAACTTATATATGCAAGATGCAACTTCTAAAAACCTTCCAAAAAGCACTAATAGCTAAAACAAACTTTTATCTGGAGTAACTTCGACATTCTCATGGTCTTTTATGGCTACCCATGATCCTCATGCTATAACATATAACTCCGGAGTCTAGGTTACGGTTAGTCTTAACTTGGGTCTTTTATGGCTACCTATGATCCTCATGCTATAACACATAACTCCATCATGTACGAGTCTAGGTCACCATTAGTCTTGTACGAGTCTAGTTCACCATTAGCCTTATGTGGAGAATATGTACCTTATAATGTTTATGAACCACTGATTCAAATCTCAGAAATGAGAAGATGCTCAATTCTGTTTCAATGAGTTCATTGGGCTAGGTTTAAAGGTTGATGGTGTGCACCTAAAGACGTTTGTCAAATTAATATAGGGTCCTACGTTTCAAATTTGGTTGTTCCAACAAAGTTGGTGAGAAAAGAGTATAATGGTAATCCTACCGATTTGATCCCGAATCTTTTCCTTTCCTACCGACAAACAGCAGGTTTTAAGAAAAAAACTATGTTTCAAGTTTCAACACCTAAGAACCAACTACATTCCAAATATTTATGTATAATTTTTTAAGAAATAATCGAAGTATTGTCACTGTAAAGATTTTAAATGTACTCAGATCATAGTTGGTTGCACTCCCATCTGTTTGACCTCTGCGTCCTCCATTGGTAAGCGCCTCAATTTCCTCTAGCCGCCCGTCATGTGCAGTCGCTGTTAGATGACTTTTTCTGCCGGTGGAGTCGATGAATTTTCTGCGGTGGAGAAAGAATCCATCAGGGTCAATGTAAATCGATTGCGCATCCGGGCCGTCCAACACACATAACCAAAATGTTATAATGATATTATAAAGGTGAAATTTTATTGTTTCATTTTTGATCTTCACAGTTTTAGGAAGTGGGTTTAAAATTGTTTTATGGTTGAGTTTTAGTTAAAATTGTGATTAAATTTTGATTTGTTTTATCTAAATTGATTTTTTTAAATTGTATATATAAATTCAGCACCTTTACAAATAACATAAACATTTAAATTGTAAAAAATTCATCATCAAACTTGTAATTTTAATAAATTCAATTAAAAAATAAATTAAAAAACTTTCTAAAAAACCATATCACTACTAGATATTTATTAATTCAAACTTCAACCCGTTATAATTTCAAACTCTAAACCCTAATTCTGTATTATCCATTTGACAGCTACTTTGACTCTGATTAATCCATTTTACAGTTTCACCAAAATCATCCCAAGCCTCTCTCTTCCTGTCGGTGCACTTTCCGTGTAGTAGTATCTTGCTGTCGCTGTACTTCTTCCATGTGCTGCACCTTCCATGGATGCTATTTTTTTCTTGTCGGTTGCGCAAATCAGAATATCTCTCAATCTTGAAACGAGGGCGTATATCCATGATGTCGCCATATCTTCTCTGAAAACTCAAGACAGCATTGCTCCCAGTGGGTCCATGGTTTCTAAATATTTGAAAGAAAATCTCATTGCAGAACCCTTGAGAATCACAGTCAAAGTCAACCGTTTTATAACTTGTGTCAACTTTTAGTGTTTTGCTGATCTGGCCGATCTGTTCCTTCACATGTGACATGTCACACTCTTTTACAAATCTTTTGACATATGGCATACTTAGACATTTGTTCCAAAATGATGCTACACAACTTCTAACATGTCAAACCATAGCACGTTCTTGGTAGGTTGTTGATGGTACGGGTTGTCACAGCGGCTGTCCGTGCATTGTTTGATATCCTGAAAAGCTCCGTCCACCAATAATCTTTTCATCACCAGATTTATTATTTAAAAGGTTGAAAATGGTCAATTATTTATTATCGTTCAATTTATTAGCAAAACCAGATTTAAATATCGTTGATATAAGCTTATAAACTATATAATGAAGATGGTGGCAGGGCCATGTGACACCCTCTACAACGATGAGAGTGATAGAAGAAAAGGGCTTACACATGGGTCATTAAGGTGCCCACGGACCTTCCGTGATGTGTGCATGCACATTATGATTTTGTCTATCACAAGGGAACATGATACTATGAGTGAACATGGAGAGGGGATATGAAGGGATTCAATGGCCTTATTGATTTGTTTTTATTTATTTACATTTGGGTCGTTAAATTAACTTGCGAAAATTGTTTTTTGGTTTTATTTTTTTGTCAAATTAAATTGTGAAGATTGATTCAATTTTTCTTATTAATTTAAGAAGTTAATAATTTAGAATAATAAATAGAAGGATTATATTCTACCACGATTATATCTTACAACAATGAAATTAGTGGCCAAGTCATATCACCTTTTAAAAACTTTCGTATTGTACAAATTATGCATTTAGTGTAATAAATAGAGGGATTACATTCGGATTAGAAAAATGTGTCCAATAATTGAATGGTAAGTATGGATCATTAAAAGAACTTTGAGGTTTAAAATGGATCTATTATTAGGTTTAAAATAGATTTATTAAAGAAAATAATAGTAAAGTAGTAAAATAAAAGTTGTGTATTTTTAAAAGAATAGAACAAAATTTATATTTTTAATTGTATTTTTGATTTATTTCTCTATTTACTCAAATGTCAAGTGAAGGTATTCGTTGGATTAGTAATTTGATTCCGCATTCAATAAGTACCTATTTGAGATACTTTTGAGCTACTCAAAAGTATGCCAAGTGGGTACTCGTTGGATGTGAATCGAATTATGCATCCAACATGTTCTTACAAAAAAAATTGAGTAACATTATAAAGAGATAAGTTAAAAATATGGTTTAAAAGGTATTTTTCTTCTTTCCCCTCCAAAATATATACCCTCATGATGGCATCATCATCTTGAATCTTATTGGTTCTTTTAAATTTGATTTTGTTAGTACTCTTTTCATTTTGAGGCCTATTTTTGACCTCAAAATTCCCCTAATGGGGGAAGGTTTTTATTTAATGAGATATGAGTAGACTTGTGTTTGGGTGATACGTGATCAAGATGAGAATAAGTCTTCATGGGTAGTATGTTTTGCTTTCAATAGTCTTATTTGTTGTAGGTATAATTGAACACTGAGGAAGTTGTTCTATAATAGCCCTTGTTAAAAATCCATGTAATAAAAGTTAATAAAGGAAAAATAATAACCATGGTCATGGAACACATATTCCAAGTTGAATGTTGGGAAAAATATCCTAGTGTGGGTGTTCATTTGGTTTATTATGGCAATGGATAAGGATTTGGAAAGGCAAACTGGCATTTATTTCACATTTAATTATAAAAATAATGGAAATTATGAGAAAAGGAAGGTGAAAGGTCACAGGTTGCATGTGAGGAGGAAAATGAAGGAAATTAATGGAAAATTGAAGAAAATAGAGGCATCATTAATAAAAGGGCTTTTGAGGATAAGTTCATGGATTTTGTCAGTTCAGTTTTGAAGCTATCTTCTATTCTCTCTCTCTCATTCACTTGGACACAAAGTTTTCTTGGAGCACTCTTGGAGGAGTGTGGCATACTTGGGATTTGAAGCAAGAAGGCAAAGGAGACGAAGGAAATTGTATGAGGACATTGGGATCAATAGCTACAATGGGTTTTTCTTGCAGGTACCAAGTTGTATGTATGATTTCCTTACTAGTTTTGGAATGCATGCAATATGCATCTAGTTTCTTGGTCATGATATGTCATTGGCATGGAGGATTGCTTGGATTGACAGTGGTTTTTCCTAGCCTTGCCATTTCCTGGATAGCTATGTTATTGTGGGAATCTTTCCCTTTTGCTTTCTAGTTGGTACTCATGTTCCTTTGGCTATGGGTTGATTTATTTGTTCCTAGAGCCTTGGTTGGAAAATTCTCTAGAGCCCCGTAACAGCTTGGGTTGAATTATTAGTCCTAAAGCCTTGGTTGGAAAAATGCTCTGTAGCCTAGCAACAGTTGTGGGTTGAGTTACTAGTCCTGGAGCCTTGGTTGGAAAAAATGCTCTAGAGACCTAGACAAATTGGGTAGAGACCAATCTGGTGATGGATAATGATGTCTGGCCGTGAAGTGGAACCACTAGTTGAAACTTGAGGTAGTTTGGCCTCTGGAAGCCCTGATTTGATTTGATGGATTTGCTCTATGATATCCCACACTCATTCTTGGAATATGGCATGGGGGTGATTGGTTGAAGAGAGATTTGGTTCAACTAATCTATGGTCAGGTGGAAAGTGGATGTCCCAAACCTGGTTGGCCTTTGCATTCATCAATACGATCATTCTTTCTTCCTGGTATTTTATGGGTAGATATATTTGTTTATATGTATCTTATATGGATTTTATATCCTTGATATTTTTTTCTAGTTATATGATGGTTATGAATGAGTTAAATTTATGGCTCTCATCATGTTTTGGTTAATCACTGAATGTACAATGAATATATGGCTTAATAGATGGTAGTGCAGTGATTTTGATGAGGCATCAATGCTTCTTAGTGATTCTCAAATAAGTATGAGACCCCTATGCTCAAGCTAGTTATTTAAACCTATAGAATTCATATGTGTGACATGTTTGACGAACTGCCTATCATGGCTAGTAGAGGTCTAGTCAAGTCCTTGTTCAAGTATTTGCATTCGTATCATTGTTTTGATGTTACTTTTCATTTCTGGAAGTTTCATGAAGTTTTAGGTAGTGGCCTAAGTCCTGACCCTGAAACAATGGCACAAAATACAGAGTTGTTGGCACAACACTACCTGGAAAAGTCCCTAGTCACATGCATGCCTTGTTGTAGGATGGACTAGGGTCCCAGTTGCATGCATTCCTATGTCGAGAGAGCAATTGAGGATTTAATCCAACAAAAAGTCAGTTTGTCTCAGGGGTTGGTCACCTAGATGGGTTGGATGGCTCCTAGGTGTTCTGTTGCATGTGTAGAAGGTCAGGTTGGCTACGTTCCGCTGGTTCCACTTCCTTAACTGTTACATAGGGATTTGAATCATATCATAGTAACTCTTCATCACATGTTTACCCTAGTTGGTTGATTACTTGGGTAGATGTGGGAGGAGAGTGTTACATTAAGATTGATCTTTGCCTCCCAATTAGAGAAGTTCATTTGGAAAGAATGCCAAATTTATGCAGTGCAGGTGGGATATGTTAATTCTATGGAAAAAACAATAACACTGAAAAACTTTCCAATAGTCCAAGATTTATTTGATGTATTGCCTGAGGAAATCCTTGGATTACCACCGAAAAAATATATATATTTCACCATTGAATTAATTCTAGGAGTTTCCCCGATGTCTAAGGCACTTTATAGGATGAACATACCAAAGTTAACCAAATAAAAAATTCAACTACAATAGTTATTGGACAAGAACTATATATTCCGTAGTGTGTCATGATGGGGAGCCCCTGTGCTTTTTGTTAAGAAGAAGGATGACACTTTGAGACTGTGTATCGATTACCAAGAGTTAAATAAATTGGTTGTCAAGAATAAGTAACCACTATCAAGGATTGATGACCTATTTGATTAAGTTAAGTGTGCTATGGTATTTTGAAAAATCGGTTTACCATCTAGTTACCATCATATCATAATAAAAGAAGAGGATATTTGTAAGACAACATTTAGAACCCGCTATGGACATTATGAATTTGTGGTTCTACCATTTGGGCTTACTAATGCCCCAACTACATTCATGTGTCTTATGAATAGGATATTCCATCCTTACCTTGACAAATTTGTGTTGATTTTTATTGATGATATTCTATTTTATTATAAAAATATGGAGGAATATTAGAAACATTTACAGATTGTATTGTAATATCTGCTAGAGCATCAACTGTATGCCAAATACAGTAAATGAATATTTTACAAAGAAAAAATACAATATCTAAGACATATTATCACACAAGAAGGCATAGTGGTAGACTCTGAGAAGATTAAAACCATATTGGAGTCATCTGTCCCCAAAAATGTTGTAGATATCCATTCTTTCCTGGGATTAGCCGGTTATTATCGTCATTTCATAGAGGGATTTTCTAGAGTAACGTACCCTTTAGCATCTCTACAAAAGAAAGGGAAAGTTTTCAATTGGACAACAAAATGTCAATAGAGTTTTGATCAACTAAAACATTTGATGACCAGAACATGTATTTTAAGAATAACACACCCAGACAAGGAGTTTATGGTATGTGATGATCCATGCTAGGTGGCGTTGGGTGGTATACTAATGCAAGAAGGCCGAGTGGTGGCCTACGAATGATGAAATTTGATGGAGCATGAGCACATTATTCTGCCTTTGACTTGGAGTTAATGGCAGTAGTTTATGCCCTAAAGGTCTCGTGAAATTATTCGTTGGGGAAGAAGTTTATCTCAATGACTGATCATAGTAATTTGATCAAATTTCTTAAAAAACGAACTTAAACAATCGCTAGGAATTATGGACCACTTTTAAAAGAGAGTTTGACTTTGATATTAAGCATTTAAAGGGAAAGGAGAACCAAATGGTAGACATTGTAGGTAGGAGGTTGAATTGTATTTATGAGATTACTTTCAGTCAATTGAAATTTAATTTTTCTAATTAGATTAGAGAAGCTGCTCTAAAGGATCCAGAATATCATTTTATATGGTAGAAAGAAAAATAGGAGAACAACCTTGAGAGGAGGTTGGGGTATGACATTAATAACGAGAATTCATTGAGTTACAAAAATCAAGTCTATGTTCCTAATCAACAAGTCGTTAAGCGATGTATCCTTGATGAATATCACAGGAACCCATATGTTGCACACCCTGGTTACAAAAAAATGATTACAACTTTAAGAAAGGACTAATTTTGTCCAGGTATGAAGAAAGAGGTGGCCTAGTATATATCACAATTCTTGGAATGCCAAAAAGTGAAGGCAGAACACCAGCACCCATCTGACTTGCTCCACCCACTGCCCATCCCTAAATGGAAATGGGAGATAGTAACATTATATTTTGTTATAGGTTTACCAAGGTAGAAAAAACAAAATCATTCTATAATGGTGGTGGTGGAAAAATTAAGTAAGGCTGCTCATTTCATCCTAGTGCAATCAATGTATAGGGATGTGCAATTTTTTGATATCTTTATGAAGAATATCTTCAGACTATAAGAAATACCCAAAATGGTAATTTCAGATAGGGATGTAAAGTTTACCTTTACTTTTTCAAAAAATATCTTCACTAGGTTGGGCACTCAAGTGCAGTTTAGTACCGCTTACTCATACAGATGTGAAAACCAAACGAGTAAACCAAGTGTTGGAATATATTATTATAATGTATGTGATTCAACAACCTACAAAGTGGGAAGAGTATATCCACTTGGTGGAGTTTGCGTACAACAACAGTTATCATACTTCTTTGAAAATGAGCCCATTTGAGGTGTTATATGGATGAAAGTGTAAAACACCTTTTAATTGGAGCAGTCTTGAATATAAACTGATTTTAGGACCTAATGCGCTAAAGGAAATGGAAACTGTAGTGAAGAAAGTTTGATTAAACTTAAAATCTTCCCAAGATCAGAAAAAAAGTTATGCTAACCATTGAGGATCTTAGCGGGAATTCCAAGTAGGGGAACATGTTTATGTGAGGGTCAAACCCAAAAGAAGTACCCTAAGGTGGAGTGGTTGCACCAAGTTAGCCCCTAAAATTTGCATTCCATTTCATATCTTTGCCCGAATTGGTCTAGTAGCCTATCAGTTGGCCTTACCCTGTCATATATGTGTTCATAACATGTTCCACGTGTCTCTGTTAAAAAAATATATACATGACCTTGGATATATTATACATTCGCAAGATGTGAAGGTAGCATGATTAAAAAAAAGAAAAAATTATGAATTTGTTTTAATTGATATTGTTGAAATCTAATAATAAATTGATGTGTGATTGTAAGTCGAACCAGATGGATAATTCCTGGTCAAACCCCTACATATTTGTCGATTAGAGAGAAACATTGATGCGGAAATGAGCTATCACCTAGGTGAAAGTGCAATGGAGGAACTTTATCTTGGAAAAGGATGAACAATTCATGTGTGAGGCGTATCTAAACCTATTCTGGAGTTTAGAAAACACTGAGGATGGTATTTTCCTCCAGGGGGGGAGATGTAATACCCCTCAATAAATATAGTAACCTTAAATTAATTTCTTTTACAATGAACTTGGATTAAACAAGACTTAACTAAATGGATTATGAATGTGAATGTAAATGTTTAAATTCAATTGCAAAATATTCTTCTTTTCAAAAGAAAAAAAATGGTTAGCTACAAATTTATGGGGCAAGGGGTGTACAAGTGAATTTCATATTAAAAAACAATTGAAGAAAATTATGGGTTGAGGCGGTTGCATTCCCAACCTCTCTCCTTTGAGACAAAAAATTCTGAGAAGGAAAAAGGAAGCCAATAGGGTATGAGGGACCTTGGGTAACGGGAGAGGAAAAAAGAAACTATTATATCATTGAACCTCTGACAGGACACTATAGAGGAAGGCATGACACTGCAAAATTTAGGTTTCTTGAGTTGGTTGGCCAGTGGAACTTGTTTAAATACCCTTGACTGAAGTTGGTTGGGACTAGGTGGTATAGGGGAAAAACATGTTCAGGTTTTAAATCTGAAAATTGTTTTCGAATATGAAAGCTTAGGGGGGAACACCATCAGTGTTATTGTTTCTTGTAGGTTGGGAGGAACATCCTTGTCCCCGTAGTTTTGTAGCTGACAGTAAAATGAATACAAATAAGTATTGAGTAACCCTTTTTCATAATCAAGTGATGAATTGTTGTGCAGAAGTAGGTTATGTTCTATGTATAAAAACAATAAGTTATGGAATATGATTACATCTCTTAATTTGACTATTTATTTTTTAGAAGTAACTACATAATGCAAGTGGAAAACATAAAACCTTGTGTTCAAACTCGCGTGTGTTATTTCTCGATCGTAATGGTAATTACAGAGTTAAAAGCTTTTGGAAAATTAATAACAATGATTGAGTGGCGATAGAAGGAACCCATATGAATAGGCCTGTGTTATTCCCGGGGCGAAGCTAGGGACCTAGCAACCCGAGGACCGTCCTATAACCTCTCATCCCTTAGACGTGAGAAATAACTGTAAAACTTATCGAAAATGTGCCTAAATATTAAAAAAATTAATAAAGAGTAATTCTGTAAAATTATACATTAACCTTTCGTAAACTGAAATAGATACATTAACCTTTCCTAAACTGAAATAGATCTACACAAGAATAAAACAAATAACAAAGAATCCATAATTTAATCAATGTAAGAATTAAAATTGGACTATAGAAATGATCAATATAGATGTTGTATCATGGTTTCATTTATTTATGTAAATAATAACAGTTCGCAAAAGAAAGAATATACATATAGCCTTGTGGAAAGTATTTTGAGTCGACTTCATAATTTCTTGTCTCACAATAACTTTAGTCAGAGACTTTTAGTGTTATATACTAGTACCATAAACACATCATCATACACAAGATAAGAAAGTAATGAATCAATGCAATTACCTTCTAGGTGAACCCGTTAATTAAAAAAAAGGGTGTCGACCCAGCAACCACATCTAGAAGCAAGTAAAATAAAAGGAAAATGCCTAGAATTACTGTTTGAGGATGAGGGTATTTCCATCACAGGCATAACCCTAACTTCACTGACAACTTCCAGAAAACAATATTTATGATATAGCTCTGGTTTCCGACTAACATAGTCTTTTTTTAAGGTATACAATCCTAATTAGGTTCTAAAGAACTCTGCATATAAATAATGTCGAAGGACATCAACACTATTAGTGGGTTTTGGATAAAAAAAACTCTATTCATCATGGCCACAAAAACCCTAGTAGGTAGGAACCAGACCTAGAAGCATTGGTGGAAAATAACGGTCATTGATAAAATTTGAAGATCCACATGGAAGATAGGAAGTCGTGAGCTCCAAGAAGCGATACCTACAAAAACTTAGACCAAGAACCCAATACTGAGCATGAAAAACTCAAAGGAGAGTAATTTCCTTAGAGAAAACTACTAAAATTTACCAAAACAAGTTGATGGACGATCGAACACACTCTAGGAAACCCTAACAAAAGAAACAAAAAAAACTGCTTTGTTAGTAACCCAACTAGAATAAGGAAATTCGGCTAATAACCTAAAGGGTCTCCAGAAATTATTGTAATAACTCATCGGTGGAAGGGCTAGTCCGACCTTGAGCGACTGTGATGGAATGATGCCAAAGACCCCTGCAAGAATCAACAAAAGTAATTAGCCTATGTTTTGAAGGGAAATGATCAGTATGTATAGGTAAATGGAACAAGGATGATCTTTGAACCCTTACAATTGAAGTCGAGCCATAATTCTGAACCAAAAGAATGAGATTCGACTTGAAGCTCGGGAGGTCGTTACTGTCAAAAGCTTGAATCGGTTCTTGAAAAACCCTAATCAATTTGCAGAACAGTGTTTCAGAGCAGTGACAGAGGTAAATGAGCCTCGCTCAATGCTCGGAAAGAAGGGAGTTACTCTCCAACTCCCTCTAACCTTTCCCTGTCGTCGATCTAATACTAAGCAACAATCACCGTAGATTCGTTCCCAATCTCAAGCACAAGAGTTTCCAGATGGCAGACGATTAGGCATGGGTTCTGGAATCTTCAAAAGAGCATACGAAAGGTTTATAGCTAGGGTGGAAACTTAGGGAAAACCCTTATTAATTTCATGTCAACCGTTGTGGGCAATTGCCAGGGAACACTTAGAAAATAAACCATGACCCAAAAACAATATTAATGTATATGGAAGGCAGAAAGAACAATAAAGGGGGCGACACACATTAAACATAATTATCAAGTTAATAGTACTGCCCGTCGATTAAATCATCCACATAATAAAAGCGAGATGTATATATATAAAATATATATTAAATCATTTTCCTTTATTTGATTTTTATCATGATATAGTGGCATAGTTTCTAGAAATAAATTGAGTACCCAGTAGTGTAAATAGTGTAAATAGTTAATGTAAAAAAAGAAGAAGAGTAGGGTACATTACAAATTACAACATCTCTTTTTAATATATTAAAAATTTATATATTTTAAATAATAAAAAATATTTATAAAATTATTTATAATAATAAAAAAACATAAACAATTAAACATTATTTTTAAATATATATTTTATTTATCAACAACACAGAGGATAGTGTGTTCACAAACTCAAAGTGATAAAGATCCTTCTAATATGTTGAAAAATCAATGGAAGTAGATTAGGGTTTGATTCCTCTTTCTTGATAATTACTTGTGAGTTATTTTGGCTTCGTTTAATTTTTTATTATCTTATTTTTCATGAAGAAATTGCCATATTATGTGTGTATGAATATCACAAAAACACAAGACATAAGATGTAGGCACTATGCCAGGGAAAAACCCCTCTCGAGGGGAAAACCCAGTGAAAAATTATCTCACATCAATAGTTTTTTTTAGACTCTTGAACCTATACATAGAACAAACCTTCCCTCCACACAAGTCATCCCTTCGAGATATTTGACCCCTTTGCAACAACACTTCCACTCCAACTGCTTCGACTATGCAATAACTTACAACATTAGGCAGCAACTGACAACAAAAACACTTGATAAACTTCTATCTCCCAAACTAGGGCACAAAAGAGAGAGAGAGAGAGTACCACCAAAACTTCGATTTTCCTTTTCTCTTTGACCTTACCCAACTTGCACTTCTTTTGAATTCCTTTACCCACTTCACATTTTTTACAACTTCACTAGAGATATTGAACTTGCTTGCTATGAAATGCTCCAAACGAATTCGATATCCTTTTATTTATAGGTTCCAAGTGAGGTCAAATTGGTATCTCGTAGGTCGACGTGATCTCCTTTGGGATAACTTGATGTGGAGGCTACATAAATCATATTTTACTCAATAATAAACCTTTTTACATGAATCCAAAGCCCAAGAAGGGTCTATTTAATTGTACAATGACTCCATTGACTCAATATTAATCCTAGGAGTCCACCATGGGGAATTTGACCACTATAATGATTACCGAAGCATTAAAACCATGTTTTAATAAGTCATCATAATAATAATTAAAATTCTTTTGACAAATATGTTTTATGAAGACTGAACCTACTTACATTCTTCAACACTCCCTCTTAAATAGAGAGGTATTCATAATATACATATATAATGGAAGATATAAAACTATATGAATAATGAAGAGTTTAGGCACCACAATGTCATGGACTAGATTCTTGACTAGGGAAATCTATCCATCGGTCTCTCAACAATTTACGCATCGGAATGACATAGACTAGATTCCTTACCAGGGAAATATATCTAAGTGGGACTAAGGTGGACTCAAGCTTTCAGCCTCTCTAGGTACCATCAGGCTTACTTTTTAACCACCAACCTAGGGACCTAGGTGCATATTCGAGGTTGGAGCTCTACGACCAATGCCACCCTCCCTACTTTGGGACCTAGACATCAACACAAAGTGTCATCGATATGTCCTCCCAAGAAATTCTTCACTTGAAAAGCCTCAACAAATCTCTTCCAATCTCTTATCATCAATACAATCAACAATATCTACTAAACCAAGCATGTTTCTTAGATATTCAAACTTCTTATTAGGAAGAGACTTTGTTAGTATGTCTACTACTTGTTCATCTGTCGAGACATACTCCAACTTCACGATCCCATCCTGCACCAAGTTCCTAATAAAGTGGAACTTATTGTTGATATGCTTCTTTCTAGCATGAAACACGATATCTCCAGACATTTTAATACAACTTTGATTGCCACAATTAATCATAGTAGGACCCATAGACTTCTCGAACAAATATGTCAGAAGCTTCCTTAACCATATAACCTCCTTTCCTACTTCACATGCAGCCACATATTCTACCTCAACACTACTTAAAGCAATGAGATATTGCTTTCTACTCATCCATGAGATCATATCAACTCCCAAACTAAAACATCCTCCGATAGTGCTTCTTCCATCTATCTCATTTCGACCCCAATTAGAATCTGTGAATCGAATTAGCTTGAATTCCTTACTATCATACTTTAGGTAGTGATGTATAGTGCCACGAAGATACCTCATTACGTGTTTGGCATCTATCCTATGATCATGATGAGGCTCCAACTGAAACTAACTAATAATGTTTATTGCAAAACATATATTTGGCCTAGTATTTACGAGATACATTAGGGAGCCCACCAACTTACCATAGGAGTAATGATCCATGAGACTTGAGTCAGAGCCCCTCAACTTCTTGAGATTGGTGATCATAGGAGTAGTCATAGGTTTAGAATCCATCATCTTGAATTTCTGCAACAATTTAATGATGTACTTTCCTTGCCCCAAATATATCTCCCTGGGTTTCTGTCATACTTCTAGACTTAAGTAGTAGTGCATCAGTCCTAGATCCTTCATCTCAAATTCAACTTCCAACATATTCTTGCATTCTTGAATTCTTTTCTCCACACCTGTGATGAATAGATCGTCCACATTTAGTAGAATAATGAAGGGCTCAATATTCACGACCTTGATGTAGAGATTTGGATCAATAGAAATCTTTACAAACCCAATTCTAAGGAGATATGCATACATTCTTGCATACCATGCCCTAAGTGCTTGCTTCAAACCATATAGGGCCTTCTTGAGTCTACAAACATGAAAGGCCATGCTATTAACTTCAAAGCCTTCGGGTTGTTCGATATACACTTCCTCATCAATGGTCCCATTCAGAAATGCGGTCTTCAGATCCATTTTATGCATATTCCAACCCATTGCAGTGGTCAATGAAACCAAATATCTAATGGTAGTGTACCTTGTTGTGGGTGCAAAGGTTTATTCATAATCAATACCTTCGTTTTGAGAGAAACCCCTTGCAACGAATCTAGCTTTGTACTTGTCTATACTTCCATCAATATCATGTTTGATCTTATAGATCCATTTGGAGGTGACAACCGATTTGTCACTAGGTCTAGGAATGATTTCCCAATCCCCATTCTTCATAATGGATTGATACTCTTCTTGCGTCGCTTTCTTCCAAACATGTGATGAGAAACTTCCTTGGATGTAGATGGTTCAACTTCAATTAAATTAGTCATACATGTAGCATAACCAAAATATCTCTTCGGTCTTTTAATTTCCTTGAAGGTTCCTTTCGCAGCTTCATGTCCTTCAACATCTTCTAATGTAGCTTTTAACCAATTTGTCCTTTTCCTTGTGGATGGGATGACCAAAGATTGAATAGGTTCACTTGGTCCTTCTTCTTCTTCTTCTTCTTGATTTGTAGTAGGGTTTTCATGATGATCTTCTTCTTCTTCAAATATTAGAACTTCTTCATCATCAGAATCAATATCAATATCAATATCGTTCGATTTCTTGTAGTCTTGTTTTTCATTGAATATGACATCTTTGCTTACTTAAATATGTCTTCCTTCCTTAATGTATATTTTATATGATTTTGAGGAGAGACTATATCCAAGAAATATTCCCTTGATACTTGTGGAATCCAACTTCTTTCGCTTGTCCTTTGGAACATGGATGTATGTTGGACTTCCAAATATTGGGAGGTTATCCACACTTGGTTTCTTTCCTGTGAATACTTCTTTCGGTGTTATATTATTAAGAATTCTATGAGGACTTCTATTTTGAGTGTACACAGTTGCCATTGCTACTTTTCCCATAATATTTTTGGTAAGTCTTGATCAAGGAGCATTGTTTGGATGCCTTCTTCAATTGACCTATTCTTCCTTTCAGCCACTCCATTTTGTTTGGGATAATAGGGAACAATGAGCTCCCTCTTACTTCTTGTTTCCTTACAATATGCAATAAATTCCGTAGAAGTGTACTCCCCACCATTATCGAACCTTAGAGTTTTTATCTTTCTTTCAGTTAGGGTTTCCACTTCAGATCTAAACTCCTTGAACTTTTTAAATACTTCGTCTTTTTTTTGGAGAAGGTAGAGCCATGTCTTTCTAGAATGGTCATCAATGAATGTTACATAGTAGAGATGACCTCCAAGTGATATGAAAGACATGGGCCCACACACATCAGAATGAATGAGGTCTAATATCTCTGTAGATCTAGTTTCACTATTAGGAAATGCCTTTCTTATATGTTTACCTAAAGCGCATCCCTTGCACACACCTTCATAATCTAACTTCATATTGGGGATGCCATGAAACAATTGATTAAGAGTAGGGATAACCATATAATGTATATGACCATACCTCCTATGTCATAACTCAATGGGATTGATCTCCGTGTGAACCAAAGATTTAGAAGGTGGTGTAATAACTCTATAAAGGCTTCTTTCACGAACTCTAATAACCCTAGCATTATCAATGCTAGAGTCTTTTCCCCAAACCAATACTTTTCCATCAATAAAATAAACTCTATGCCCTTTATCTTCTAAACAAGAAATAGAAAAAAAATTCTTTTTCAAACTTGGAACATATAGTATGTTGTTGACGTGTAGCTTTGATCCATTTTATAGCTTCAATGATGTTGATCCCAAGCCTCTAACAACATAGCTTTTATTGTCACCCAATTACACTGCATGAGAAGATGACTCCTTTGATAATGTATGAAGTTGATTACTTTCTCCTATCATGTGCCTTGATGCTCCACTATCAATGATCCATGCATTTTCATCACTAAGAGAACCTGTAAGAGCAACCAAGAACCCTTGACTTTTGTCCTTGTTGAATAAGTAGTGGACGACCTTCTTGATCTAACTTCGAAGAGTGTTGATACCCATTCTCATATAGTTTATCAAAGAGGGAGAATCCATGATCATTCCTTTTGAGCCAACAAAGTGATCTTCAACATTTCTTGACCTTAGCTGTCATACCATGTTGATAAATCAATGCAAGTATATTAGGGTTTGATTCCTCTTTCTTGATAATTACTTGTAAGTTATGTTGGTTTCTTTTACTTCTTTAGTATCTTATCTTTCATCAAGCAATTACCATATTATGTGTGTGTGAAGATCATAAAAACACAAGACACAAGATGTAGGCACTATGCCATGGAAAAAACCCTCTTGAGGGGAAAACCTAGTAAAAAATGATCTCCCTTCAATAGTTTTCTTTCAAAGTCTTCAACCTAGACATAGACCAAACCTTCCCTCCACACTAAGTCAACCCTTCCAGATCTTCGACCCCTTTGCAACAACACTTCCACCCCAGCAACTTCGACTATGCAACAACTTACGACATCAGGTAGCAACTAGTAGCAACAACACTTGAAAGACTCCTATCTCCCAAACTAGGGCACAAAATAGAGAGAGACTACTACCAAAAACTTGATTTTCCTTTTCTCTTTGACCTTCACCCAACTCACACTTATTTTGACTTCCTTGACCTACTTCGCACTTTTTCCAGCTTCACTAGAGATATCGAACTTGCTTGAGATGAGACGCTCCAAATAAATTCAATCTCCTTTTATTTATAGGCTCCAAGTGAGGTAAAATTGGTGTCCCTTAGGCCGACTTGATCTCCTTTGGGCCGACTTGGTGTGGAGGTTACATAAATCATATTTTACTCAATAATAAACATTTTTACATGATTCCATAGCCCACGAAAGGGTCTCTTTAATTGTACAATGACTCTATTGACTCAATATTAATCCTAAGAGTCCACAATGGGGACTTTGACAAATATAATGATGACCGAAGCATGAAACCCTTGCTTTAATAAGTCATTATAACAAGAATAAAAAGTTCTTTTGACAAATAAATTTTATGAAGACCAAACCTAGTTAGATTCTTCAACACAATAAGTGTCACCCTCCCTAGGTACCATTGTTATCTTTAGCCCCGTGGTTTCCATTGGACGCTATGAGTTGGAAAGTGTCACCTCAACCTATTATTTTCATCCCCTTTGTAACACTGGCAATAATTATAATTACATATATATGTTCTTTCTTTGGATAATTAAGTGGTTGGCACAAATAAGATGTTATCTCCTCTACCTGATTTGTGGTAACTCGATATACTCTTACTATTATAATGACAAACCTTATATTTACTAATTCACCTCAATTTTTAAAAAAATACATTAATTAATTAATTAATTAATTAATTTAATAAGATTATTATTAATTTTGAATTTTGAGACCGGTTCAAAAGGTTAGCAACGAGCAACATATATATGCATGGCTGTTGTTAATGAGATGGCAAATGGGAACTCTTGTGAAGAAGGGAGCATCATTCATAGGTATGTGGTCGGCCCCTCACGTAGGCAGCATCATTCAGGTCGGAGTTTTAGTTAATTGCAGGGAGCTGTCCAATTATATTGCAACGTTTTGATAAAAGAAGTTAAAGCAATCTTTATTGATTTTCTGGGACCCAATTTAATTTGGAATTATGTAAAACTCTATTCAACAACAAAACAGAATTGTGTAAAAATCTTATCCAATAACAAAACTAAACGTATGGGTGCACTCGTCGTAGTTCGCGTAGGTTGCTCTCTTCCGCGAAGTTCGGTGACCGTCGTACGTGCTTCCTGTGGGTGCATTTTTCGTCTCTCCTGCTGTCATTGTGATTGCAATATGCTGCATTTTCCGTGTATCTGGCTCTGCAGTGCACAATGTGTTGCTCTTTCCGGTAGGGATGGAATTTGATGAGTAAATGTGTTGCTAGGTAGAGATGGAATTTGACGAGTAAATTATTTATCATGGAATGATTTATTCGTTGAATATAATTTAAAATTCTGGAAAAATATATTAAAAAAATTGAAATTGTAAAAAAAGAATTTAAAAAATAATCTATTTTAAAATTCCAACCCTACTTCTATCCCTGCGATTTTCTCGTGAATTGTACAAATGACGCCATTTTTAAATGAGGCCGTTGCCTTATACTCATCATCGTACTATATCTTCTCAGGTGTCAAAAAGTATTGTCTTTTTGGAAACTATTTTATGAGAAAACCCTAAAAGTTTTCCAAGGTCCGAAGAAAACGTATGTTTGAAATTCCTAGGACTTCGTAATCGAACTGCTCCACGGAGCAAAATTCCTAGATAACAAGTAAACATGTGTATGTAAATTTGTATATACTCATATCAAGTTTAGAAGTTTAAGAGCTAGTTTTGATGCATTATTGATTTATTAGAAGTATAAATTCAAGAGTGATAATTATCTAAATAAGTTGTCTATGCAGAAGACATTTATTTTAATATTTTTGTTAAAATAATGATTATAAGTTTTCTAAATTATATTTAAAAGTTATTATTAAAATTTTTATTTAAAAAATATTAATATAAATTTTTTAAAAGTTATTATAAGAGAAAAGAAGAGTCCGAGTACTAACTCATTTCTTTTGTTAAGCATTTTTGTTATTGTGAGATTACTAGATTAATTTTTTCTACATTGTCAAATTTATATTTCATGTTTGAGCTAGTTGGCAGTGATCTTTTAGGTAGATTTACCTAGAACAATATATCATGGATGTTTTTTGTAAGCCACATAGAAAAAAATGACAAGAAAAACAAAAAGAAAAAAACTTATTATAAGATAAATCATAAAAAAAACATGTTCTTATTGACTGTAGATTTTAATTTCTATCCATATTGAAAATAATTGTTTCAAATTATGTTTTTTTATATAATTATTAAATTTTTAAAACAAAATTTTCAAATATAATTATTAAATTTTTAAAACAAATTTTCAAATATAATTATTAAATTTTTAACCAGATTTTAAATTTTTATAGAAAAATCTTTATTTTATTTTATTTTATGTTTTATATATATATATATATATATATATATATATATATATATATATATATATATATAGATATATATATATATATATAATGTTTTAAAATTTTTTGTGATGGTAAAAGATGTTTTATTAAAATTTACACTTGAATGTAGCTAATATATTGAAATTTTAGTACAATAGTTCTTTTTGCAAAAATCCTTCTATAGGAGATTATTAAGAGTTTCAAAAAGATTAAACTAAAATTCAATTAAAACGAAATGCCAACATACATAGATATCACAAAATTGGCCAAGTAATAGAACACATTTACAATAAGAGATCATGAGTGATAAGGAGAAAGAGTTTCAATTGGAAGCCTGTTGAGGTCAAATTGCTCTCAATGGGGTGGCTTATGTTTTGATTAAGGAGTCTTGATTTTTACTTGGCTTGAACATAATCTTCGGCTCTTCCAACTTCTTACACAATGCATCAATTTCATCATCTTGGTGGGAAATTTGTCTTTAAGAGGCTAGATCTGCGTCATGAGGAAGATGAAGGTAGTCATATACTAGTGTATTTTCTAGTTGAAATCTAATTACTCTTGTTGTATGGATTTGATTTGAGGAGAGCACTTGCTACAGTCAGAGGTACCCCTAGGGGACTGGAGTTTACCACTCCGTGATGACATGATTATGTGACAAAAGGGGAGAATATAGATGTTAGAGAGAACCAAGCACAGGTGCATCCAAGGATATGCAAGAGAGACAACATCAAACCGAGCACAAGCGTTAACACTACAGGGGGTGAAGCAACATGTCCACTCCCAACCGGGAGGAAAAGAGGAGATATAGTTGAATGCAGGGTCGAGGTACACACAGGGGATTCACTCAATGAACCTCTGACATATCACATGCATTTGTGGCATATTAAAAAATACCCTTAATTTGTCTACATATTGGAAAATGCCTCTAAAAATCACATTATCTAACCCCCTACTAATATGAACCCAATACAACTTCCTAATTTAAAAAACCGTTATTTTCACTAGACATTGTAGGTATCCATTTTTTCATTAACAATAACCCTTTATTTTATTAACTTTAAGCTCCATTTTTTTATATTTGCCAATATAAAAACCCTTTACCCCCTATATATCCCCCTATATATTATGTCATGTTTTCCTCAATATATATCCCCCAATATGAACCCACGTGGTATGATATTTCTCCCCCAGTGAAGTCCCCATGGGGGTACATAGGCCACCAAAGAACTAATCACCATGAAGATCTAAAATAAGAGAGGAATCCTTACATTGGGGAGAGAGGTACCTGAGAACAAAAGGGCTTAATAGAGGAGAACCGAAAAGCATAGAAGAGCATCCTCAAGCACGAGTAGAGCCACATATTAGGTTGCCACAAACCAACTGATAAAGATCAAAGACTCCTAAGATTACAATGTTGTTCAATTTGCGATGGTCCACATAGATTGAACTCTCCGCCACTAATGCAGTGTGAAGTCAAACCTATTTGCATGTACATGCACTCCCAAACCTGATTAGTGTCATTAATTAAACTTCCTTGAATAGAAAAAAGAGGAACTGAAACTTCATGGATAAGTAGAGAGACATTTCGAGTTCGAGAGATGGTTGTGCTACCCAATTCACATCTTCTCTCATAGGGAAAATTCATCCCTCTAGCAATTATGTCAAAGACATAGTAATTCTTTTCAATGCTGCACCAATAAACAATAGTAGCTTCATGGAGACCAAACAAACTCAAATGCATAGGCGTTGTGTTCCTTTGCCACAACACTAACCCCACCTCTCTCAACACATGCTATCAATAGCAAAAAGGGCTAGCTAAAGCCATAAATTCAATTCCAAGGTCATATATCTCACACACTGCACAAATATTTTCACCATTAAATTTCATACTCGCCCACCACTCCATGTCCATCAATGCTTCGGGTGCGAAGTCAGAGGGAGCCTGACATAGGTGTCTAGACTTAGGGCTCGCAACATGTAATGGGATTGGGAAGGGTTCCCATGCACGTTTATCCTTCTCTCCGAAAGTCATGATGCCATACCTCATTTTCCACCTCTCACGATCCTATCGAATGGTGTTGTGATTGAGACTCATGAGGTGCAGATTAATCATAGGAGCACTTTGTAGAGACATTTAGAGAAAAGGATGAGTGAGAAATCTCATGAAATGTTTTTCCATCATGTAGAATCATTTATTTTGATCTAGCCTGATTTTAGGAGGTAAGTTAAATTAGCTTGTCTATCAACTTCCACATTTTGAGATCTGAGGATATGGAAAAAGGACTTAAGTGAGAAATATTTCAAGGCACCAATGATTCATTGAAAAAGAAGATTGAGGTGGTTTTATTTCAGAAGAGAACCTTTGTATAGGTGTTGGATCATGAGGAGAGAGTCCCCCAAAATGACGATCTTAGAGATTTCCATCTCTTTAGCCAATTTGAGTCCAAGTAAAAGGCCATATATTTTGACTTGGTTATTGGTTCTTCTTCTGAACCACTAAGAGCATTTATTGGCTAGATTTCCATCAGGGTTGTAAATAGCCCTTCCCCTCTTACAACCCAAAATTCTCAAAAGATATTTTATTTGAGGATAAGTGGATAAAGGATATAATTTTACTTTTAATTTATTTTTATTTTTATTTTACAAATTTAAAAATTAAAAAACCTATTTTAACTTATTATAATTTTTTTTTAAGAAATTATTATAAAAGTTTAAAAAACAATAATATTTTTAAAAATCATAAAATGAACCTAATTGGATTTGCTTAAAAGGACATTCCTTCAATTTAAGGATTTGTACTTTTGATTGAAGGAATATATATATATATATAAATTAGTTTCTTTTGCTCTCATATTAATCTATATATATAAATTAGTTTCTTTTGCTCTCATATTAATCTATATTTTGATAGAGTATTTTGTATAATAATTTAAAATTCAGTATTAATAATTAATATTTTTATTTTGTAAGTAATTAATAAATCTGAAAATGATGGCTAGCAAGTGCATCCATAGCCCTTTACGATGTACTTGGAAGGAGGGCAAGCTAAGTGCGGGCTCACTTTACCCCGGAGTAAGTTGACCAGGATCTCCAGTTTTTCGGACAGTAATTTGCGGGGTCATTTTCCAAATATACACAGTATCGGGTTCAAGTTCTGTTGTGAGAATAGGTAGAATGGGCGGTTGGTTTTTCCGGCAGGTGGAATTTACCCCCTTTCCGCTTTTGGGCTAGAAAACCTTGCCCTAGTTGGTTTTCCGATGATCGCTCGTCTATGGAGTGGTAAGTGGTTTTGCAGTTTCGGCAGCGATCCCATAAGGATCTCAACACGTGGCAGGGTGGAAGATTTGGAAACCGCCCTCCATCGCATAGTATTGTTCGGTTGTGTTAGGCTGCGTGAAATGGCTCCTGGCCGTTGGATCCAGCAGCCCGGATTGACGGATAGGATCGTTCGGGTAGTTTTGTGGGGCCAGGCGGGTTTTTTCCACTCTCCCTATTGGCACGTCTTTTCCTTTTCTGTTCTTTGCATGCAATGCATGATCGGGGGAGAATGTTGTCGGTCGTTGGCTCCAGGGGGCGTGATTTTTCTGGATCTTCCCTACTGGTTAGGGATCCTATTGTCCTTTTGAGGATGTTTCTCATAGGGTTTGGGGATTTCTGGTGTAAGGTGGGGGTCTTCGTCTTTGGCAGGGTTTCCTTTTCTCCAGAGTCCTTGTTTTTGGACAGGTTTTTGTATATTATGTAACTTTTCTTTTGAATTAATGAAATAGAAGGTTCAGCTCTTGCTTTAGCGCCAAAAAAAAATAAAAAAAAAATCCTGAAATGAATATATATATATATATATATATATATATAATTTAAATATTTTTTCAAATATAATAATATAAAAATCAAATTTAAATGTAACATAAGAATATTAAAAATTATTTATTTAATAATAAGGGATTAATTGCGACTTTTTAATATTTTATTTCTATAATTAAAAAGAAGGGAAATAAATGCTCCAAGATCAATATAGTTCCGATTTAACAAGTTAGGAAGGTTGGATGAATGGGAATTGTTTTGGGAATGAGAATGCAAAAAAATCTAAGAGAAAGTGTTTTTCATCTTAAACCCTCTTAGTATCTCAAAAGTGGTCAGCTATTTCATCCCAAGGTGTGTTGGGGACAGTCCAATGCCCGATTTCACTATGGAGCTCATGAAAGTTAGTTCTAGTCTTTGCAATATTGATTATCTTGTTAGTATTGGTCAAGACATAGAGATAATTCAATTTAGAAAGGGATGGATTGATCTCATCCGTGTAATACCTTAGCTTCCTTTTCCCCTCTAGCTTCTTATCATCCCACAATTTATCCTTAAATTTGTAGATAATAGTATTTTTAATACTATCCTTATACCCCAAGATGATCTCCTCATTTATCCCCCAAGGGTCAAGCCAAGATTGGGCATCCTTATGCCATACACGTTTGAGACAAAGGTTAGGCTTTTGGCTATAGTTGGAAGCAAATTTTGGGAAACTTCTTCGATTCCATATTGTACAACATCTTGTACATCAAGTACCTAAACATAGCCATGCTTTCAGTGGGGGAAAGGCTAGCTTCAATAAGGAGGATAGGATAGGGAATATTTTCTTTAATCTTGAGGTTGTAGGTTATAAATTACTTTTGAATTATCTCAATCTTCCTCCATGACTCTTTAGGTATACAACAATCTCGAACCTCACATCTGTCTAAAATAATAGGGGTGACAAGAGTACCAAAGAGAACCCTTTTTTACTTCAAATTGATAGATCAACTGACTTAAAATTGTTTTCAAACTCATAAAAAGCTTTCCAGCCTCCAATAATCATTTTTCTATGCTATAATTCCAGTTCAGCTGATGATGAATCTCAATGCCTGGATATTTGTAGGAAGAAACATGCTCCAAGTAATTGTTATCATAGATGAAATTACTATGGTTTATCTTTTTTTGTTTAATTATCATGCCCTTAGTCTTGTTGGTATTAATCGTCATACCCATTGTTCATGGAGTAGTAACCATGGATGGTCTTAAGCTGCATGTTAAGATCATCATAGCTTCTGGCTAGAAGAATGATATCGTCAGCATAAAGGAAAAGAGTAATGATCATACCAGTGAACTCAGGGCCACTACAACCTACGGTTTCCAAACTCTCTTTTAGCTTATCAATGTAAATTCCAGAAAAGGTGGGTGATAGGGGACACCCTTTCTTAACCCCAGTATTGCATTTAATTTCTTTAGACCACCCCTCATTGGTTTTAAGCTTGGAAACAACATTCTCATAGCATTGAATTACAACAATTCTTAACTTGGGAGGAACTATTATCTCTTCAAGTCTTTTCCATAGGTTATCTCGAGGAACAATATCGATTTTTTTTTTTTAAGTCAACAAAACAACAGAAGATGTCAGTTTTACTATGGCAACACTCCTCAGCAATGATCCTAAGCATGACAAGATGATCAATAGTGGAGTGATGTCTCCTAAAACCAACTTGCTCTTTAGCTCTTTTATCATGGCTTCAAGTGAGAGGCTAATCTTCTTCTCTAGAATGATCCCATATAGTTTGGCTAAAATATGGTTAATCATAATGGTCCTATAGTTAGAGGGAATATTTGTGTCCCCACTTTTGGATATGAATAATAAGGCTTTGTGTCCAAAGCTTAGGGAAGTCATGTTTTCCCTCCAAGTTGAGAATATTGTGGATATGAGGGACGAGGATAAACCTTCCCATTTTGATGATTTTATCTCGGTATCCTTCAATATCCCTAAATTTCCCATGAGTGAGTTTCTTAATCCAAAAATCCACATCTTCCAAAGAAAAGATATCCTCCTTTATAGGAGTGTTTAAAGCAACGTCCATCATGACTGGGTAGTCATAAAGCTTCTTAAGATACATATCCCAATTCTTTAAGGAAATCAAATGATTGTCTTTAGTTTTGCGAGCAAATACATTTCACTAAAACTTTATGGGCTCAACTTTAGAAAGGTGAAAAAGATGCTCTTGTCTCTTATTAATATAGGACCTTTTCTTCCTTTTGATAAGAGTTTCGTATATACTTAAGTTTATGATCTTAATTGTTTCATTAGGAGAGTCTCTAATCAATTTCTTGGCAATTTTACAGTTCTTATCTTACCAGGGTTTGGAAGTTCTATTGCTTTTTATATGACACCTTGGTAGAGAAGTTGTTAATGGTGGTAGAAAGAGTTGTAGTAAAATTGTAGTAGATTTTATCAATGTTATTATTATATGTTACGAAGCCTAAATCCCTCTATAAATCCTTTAAGAAGAGATTTATGTTACTTCTATAAAAAATGGTGTGCACTTGACTCTCATAGATCTTTTGCACTTGGCTCTCATAGATGTTTTGCATGTGACTAATATGCATGGCGAGATTAAGAGTTGAAGACAAAGGTTTATGGTCAGAGTCAGATTAGTGATTATTTAGAAGTTCAAAGTTTGTGATACCACTAAAAATATGAATGTCACATATCCCATAATTAACTAGAGCACTGCCGAACCCATAAATACAAGTCATCTACATATTAATAATATCAAATAAATATATTATTCTTATTATTATTTTCTGTTTGTATTTTTACCTATAGCACGAGAGCACTACCCAACTCATAAATACAAGTCATCTACATATTATTAATATGTAGAATAAATATATTATTCTTATTATTATTTTCTGTTTGTATTTTTACCTATAGCTTAGAGGTCAGCTGCAATTTTACTTTTAATAGGCAAGTATAAACTGCTATATAGCTCCTGTGATAGCTCGAAAACCGTGAAATTGAAAAACAAACTTGTTTCCAAATTCTTAGCTCATCAACCGCGTCAAGTACATTATCGTTATGAACATACTATTCTTTTCCACCCAAGTTTGCTTCGTATTGATGGAACAACAGAATGTGGGTTAAAAACCGCACGATCAGCTTGTGTGATGGCCCATGTCGACAAATAATTCAAAACACGTCGATCTGGACGTGAGAATCAGCTTTAGAATTTGCGTCGATCATTCTCTTTCAGTCTGAACATCTACGTACACTATGCAATGGACACACACTATCATCCTTTCCGGCCCTTTTCGCACGCTTTTTTATGGCCGGGTTGTGATTCCGGAAGCTGCAATGTCAATAATGTAAATCTGTAATGTTGCTCCAGACTTGGATTGAATAGAGTGACACCGTTCTGTTCAAATTACGACCTGAAACAATGGAATTTTACAGAGCATTTTGGTATTTACTTGAGAATATTTGAGTGCACAGTAACAAGTTCCGCTTCTTAGTCGACTAGGTTTTGTTGCTGTAACCGAAGGACGGCCTCGGTGGCCTATTTTTCTCCGGTTATAGCTGAAAGGATGTCTGAAATGTGGTGTATGACAAGTTCATGTTTGACACATGGTATCCTCTGACAGCATGAGTTGGAAAGTTAGGGTACGGAACTTTCAAATTGATCAATCATGGCAGCCTCGTCCTTCATGGTACCGGTTGTCACACGGGCTATCGGTAGGACCAGAGAGAGACATAGAGACACCTAGCAAAAGCTACCAATACTTGCAGACCAGACAGCTGCTACCATTATACTTATACTTATATTGATACCGAAAACAAAGGGCAGGCACATACCAGGAATAAGGGAAGGGCACATACACTTATACTTACCGGAACAAGGGCAGGGCAGGCGGCAGAGCCCTCGGATAGCTATCGCCCCGAACTCCAAGAGCCTCAGGAAGGAGGGACCAGTGAAAGATCTACTAGACCCAGCAATGCGAAAAGCATTTCTAATCGATTACAACTTGCAATGTTACGTTTACCAATAATATTTCCAATTTTTTTAATTTAATTTTTTATTTTTCAGATATAATGGAAAATTTATTATGGTTGTGAAATCAATAGTCAAGACAGTCATTACTGGTTTCTATGTGTAAGATTGTCATTATTGGTTTTTATTTGTAAATGCAGATTGACTCATCACTTTAATCATAGAAAATCACAGTCTAGCAAAAAAAGTTAACTTCTTTCTTTATAACCTAAAAAAACTAACTCTTAACTAAACAAAAACCATTTTAAAACATACCCACATCCATTATACTTTTCTATAACTCAGTATATTGTTCCTATAATAAAATTATATTTTTTAATTTAAAATTAAATAAATTATAATTTAAAATTACTAAATTCCCATATTTATAAATTTTATATAATATTAAATTTATCTTAAAATTAAAAAAATACAATTCAAGCTACAAGCATTACAATTTCATTATAAATCATTTTCCAAATAATTTAAAATTACTAAATTCCCATATTTATAAATTTTATATAATATTAAATTTATCTTAAAATTAAAAAAATACAATTCAAGCTACAAGCATTACAATTTCATTATAAATCATTTTCCAAATTCTTATAAAAATCTAATTTTTTTATGATTTATTTATTTAATAAAAATTTATTTTATATCACTAAACCTAATTAAATTAATAATATTTACTAAAAATAATCAATTTTCATACTAAATTACATTTTTTAAAATATTAATCAAAATTTAAAAAAATATAATAACTAAACCTAATATTTAAAATCTTAAAAAATACCCTATTTATAATGCCTTTGTAAATCGTGTATTCATTGGGGTAGCCTTTGCATTGATTACAAAGCCGCTAAGGAAACGCTAAAAGTGGAGTTCTAAAGTGATTTGTGACGTGGCATCCTTTAATGAGATTCAGATGCTTTAGGTATGCATTGGTTTTTTTAAATTGTTGTAAAATTTTGAAGTGCAAAAATATTTTTTTAATATATATTTATATAATTTTTATATTTTAAAGTTACGATTGTCAAATCAAATGATTAGTTTTTTAGTGTGATTTTTTGGAAAGTTTTCCAGTTTATTTTCTGATTTAATATTTAAAATTTGAGAGGGATTTATTGCAATCATATGTTTGACCGGTGAATTCTTCACAATCCAAGTTTTCTATGGGTTTCTGAGGGTGTTGAATCGATATATGTAGTCAAAAAACTAGTTTAAGCAACACAAATCAAGATTTGTTCACAATTTGTTTTGTTTGAAACTCTAGAAAGTTGCGCTTAAAGACTACTCTGACACCAAATTAGTATATGTGACCCCCTTGTTTGTGGGACAAGGAACCCACCTTCCCAACTATTTGACTACTAATGTTTACAAAGGCATACATACTTTATCTTTGTGATTTTGAAGTTATAATTTTTTAGGAGGAAACATATGCTCTTAATCATTAGACTCACTATATATATACACACTTACTATTTAATATTTTTAAACAATTATAAATTGATTTTTTTTTAATAAATAATTATTTCATTTATATAAATAGAGATAATATGTAATCATATCTCAGATTGATTTATAGTTTTTCTAAATCTAATTAAAATTTCAAAATGTATAATTTAAATAAAAAAATGTTTAATTTTAAAAATGTATAATTGAAATAGTTTTGAATGTTTGAAATAGTTTTAAAGTATTATATAAAAATGTTTAATTTTAAAAATGTATAATTGAAATAGTTTTGAATGTTTGAAATAGTTTTAAAGTATTATATAATTATTTCAATGAAATTAAACATTTGTATTGGTTTTGAGCATAGTTAAAAAATGTTTATTTAAAATTTTTTTCCGTACTGCTTTATAATAAAGATATTTAAGGTTGTTGTTAAATAATTATTTTTAATTAAACTATTTAGTTGAAATTAAATTAGTTTTTTTTCAAAATCAAAATAATTTAAGATTGAAAAGTCGAAATTCCACATCTCCACATTGTCATTGAGAAACCGAAAAAAATATATTTTGATTGTTGTGCCTACATGGATTCCTCTAATCTAAGAAAGCCATGAAGTCCAATTCGAATGTGAAGAAATAAGAAGCTAGAAAGTCTTCCATTAAATCTTAAAATCCATTTAAATTACAAATGCAATTTGATAAGTATAAATTCATATTATTAAACTTTGCATGGTTATCTTTATTCTAATAAATTAATTGACAATCATTTCCATATATATTATAGTTCATATATGATTATTCTATGTTTTATTTTCCACTCAAATTTTTACAAGTTGTTTTGTGTGGATCTTTATAAACATTTAATACTCTAGGATTTTTTCTTGGGTGATTTTAAATAAAATTGCTAAAAGAGCATGAAAATACCATAATGAAATAGCCATAAATAAATAACACAAAAAGAAGGAAATATTGACAATGCACCAAGACTTGATATCACAATGTGTGACCTACATCTCTACGCATAACTTTAAACTGGAGATGCCTCTATATTATCTCCACAAAATAATGAAAAATACATGGGAAAATACATGACAATACCTCACTTTTGGGGATGACCCAAAAATATGTTACTTAGATCCTAATTATGATTACACCAATGAATTCATCTCAAAATTTCATGAAAAATGACTATAAACTTCATATGGGTATGTCACTTCACCTCTAGGCCCCTTAGGGAATCTTTAAGATGCCACAACAGTTTGGAATATTCTAGTAATATTCTTGTAGGATATTCCATAAATATTTTTGCATAATATTTCCAAGAATATTCCTGTAGAATATTTCAAAAATATTCTTGCAAAATATTCCCTAAAATATGTTATAGGAATATTTCTTGAAATTTGTACATGCTTGGGCGTGAATCCCCCTTGGCTTGCATGCCAAGTCTGACCTTCATTCCTTGATTGTGGTTTGTGGGCCTATGTGGCCTCCCTGCTGAATGATATGGCTCGGGTTTAAATAGTGGAAGACGAACTTTAAAAATTCTGTTGGCATAACCACTTAAATGACATATTATAATACAACCATATTATATGGTGTGCATCCAAACATAACCAATTTTAATATATTGCATGCATCACATATATAAGAAACAACCCCCACTGAATAAAAACATGCCAAGATATTAACCCCACATGTTTTATGGATTGTGGCGATGACCATTATGTTGACCATACTATATTCCATGGCCCGTTATAGTACTTGGCACTCACAACCATTGGTTTGTCATTATAATACATGGAGTTCATGGGTGGTTGGGAAAAGGTTTATTGATGTAGGTTGGTGATGGTGCCAAATATGGTGGCTTACCAAAATTTTTTTTAACCATTATATATTAACCAAACTTTAAATATGAGGTTGGCTGATTGTTTTAACAAACTATTATGATGGACCATTGGTTAAGTTGGCTTGGGTAGTTAACCCATTTTTCTCCCTCAAGGTGCCATGTGTCACCACCTTGTTGGGCCACGTGGGATGGTCCGATTGGTACACTTATATGCCACCTTGCACCCTATCATGTGTCATGTGTCGACCATACTATCGTGTTGACCTCTATGGGTCCCGCCAACTGCCGGCTGATATGCCTCGTGGTAACCTATGGGATTGCCATGTGTCACCTCCTAATAGCACGATGTGGAATCTTCTTGTGGTGCCACGCGACATTGCGAGTGCTCTTTTTTTTCTTATTTCCACAAAAATTCAAATGACCATATATTTTTCATATGGACTCAGATTGAGGTGCAATTTGCACCATTGGAATTGTTTCAATGAGATCTATAACTTGGTGTTAATTTTGTTGAGATTTGAGTACATTAAATTTGAGCCTTTTTGGATCGATCAATCCTCACCACTAAGAATATTATGGGCCTCCAAAATTCTCATCAATCAACTGGCATGTGAGCGGATTTCTCCCTCAATTTCTCCATTTCAATCCATCGTGCCATGTTGGGATGTATTCATTTGAAACCCACTCGAAGGTACTCCACATCTCCCTATTGTGAAGTCCTGGTCGTTTTGTCTAGAATGATGTCTTTGGTCAACTTTTCCAAGTATTCTGGAGCAAAAGCATCCATTGATGGAACTTGAATGCTTTCCTCTAGATCCATGATCATGGGATATTTGTAAAGTTTTAGGTTCTTTACATGGACTATGAAATACACTTACAGATAAGCTAGTAGTTCAAGGTGGTAGGAATTTGTCCTAATCTTTTATAAGATGGTGAATGGACCATATTTGATTGGTTTCAACATTTTTTCTTCTTCCTTGAACCTCTCTTTGATGATGTGAAACCATACTTGGTCTCCAACCTAGAACTGATGATCAACCTTGTGCTTGTCATGTCAGACCTTATATTGTGCCTGACTCTTCTCCAAATGTTCCACCACTGCTTAATGTATCATTTGTATCCTCTAAATGAACTTTTGAGATCTATCTTCATCACTTCGTTCATTGGAATATTCATCTTTCCCAAACACCAAACCTAAGGGTGACTTTCACAAGTACCCAAAGCATGTCTCAAACGGTGAAATTTGAGTAGAAAAGTACAAATCCCTTTTGTATGCATGTTGAACATAATTTATCTGTTCATCCCACAACTTATGATGCTTGTTGCAATACCCTTGGAGAAAATGATCCATTGTTCTGTTGATGACCTATGTCTATCCGTTGGTCTATAGATGAAAAGTCGTACTCCTCTTTATCTTGATTGTCATCATTCTTCACAAACTTGTTCACAACTCTCCAAGGAATTAAGAATATCGATAATGGATGTTGGTAGTCCAAAATGGATGCATAAATGTTGAAAGAAAATTTGAGCAATTTTCTCAACATTAATCTACATTCTACATGACATCAAAACACACATCTTCCTAAACCTATCCACTACTACATACAAGTAATCATGACCCCTTTTTGACAAAGGAACCCCGATACAAAGTCCACGAAGATACTCTCCCAAGGAAGAGGAGCAAAGAGTGGTGTGTACATCCCTAATATTTTATTAGCGGGCTTACAAATAGAGCACGTCACACACCCCTTTACATACTTGGTTACAATTTTTTTCATCTGATGTCAATAACAAAACCTCTGAAAACGGGCCAAAGTTTTTGCTACCCCAAAATGACTAGACACAAGAGAAGTGTGAGCTCCTCGAATTACATGGAATCTTTCACTCGTAGGAGTACATAACTTGCTAAGATGGTAGAGTAACTTGTCTAGAAAATGATAGTTGTCCACCTATGATCCATGTATTAGCCTCTCATAAACATCTATAAAATCTTCATCAATAAAATATTGTTGATCCAAATGGAAAGTGGCATCCACCCATAATATTCATCCACTCATGGTATTTATCCACCCATGGTATTCTAAGTGGCATCTATCCATGGTATTCATTCACCCATGATATTCATTCACCCATGGTATTCATCCATCTATGGTAATTACCCATGGTATTGTAAGTGACATCTATGCATGGGATTCATTCACCCATGGTATTTACCCACCCATGGAATTTACTCATGGTATTGTAACTAAAAAATGCTATAAGTAACAACATGAATTTTGTAAAAGGATAGTTTGTCCACCACAATGTAGATTTTACAATTATTATATGTTTTAATAAATAAATAAAGTTTCTTTATAGTTTTGTTTACTGTGTCTTCTCCTCTTTCTTGTGGCATTTCAATTTTTTAGATCTTGGTGGCCTCCCCCAAAGATCTAGATCAATTGTTCAACATAACTATCATGAAATAAAGAAGCATTCTTCAAAACAATAGATGAAGAAACATAAGGTCTAGAAATCATATTTTCCACTTTGTTACTTGTACCCTTCTTGTTTTTTATTTCCAAATAGAATTGTTGAAGGAATCCCATCAACTTGAAGTGATGAGCTTGCTGCAACTTGGACTATGGCTGGAGATATTGTAAGGGTTGATGGTCTCTATGTATGATATCCTACTTCCCTATCAAGTAATGGTTCCATTTCTTAACACCTTGAATCATGGAATACAACTCTTTGGCATACGTGGGGTAGTTAACAACAACTTGAAAGAAAGTTTCAAAGTGCTAAAATACAGGCTTGCGATGTTGAATCAATACTGCACCCATGGAATATCCACTAGCATCCATCTTGATCTCAAATGGTTGTTGAAGGTGTTGGAAGGCTAGTACATGTGTTACGCAGATATTTTCGTTCTAGGTGGAGAAATCCTTATGTTTCTTTCCCTCCCATTGAAAGACCTACTTTACACTAGTCAAGGCATGCAAAGGAGATGTAATGAATAAGAAGTTAACTATGAATATTCTCCAATACTGAACTGCTCCCAAGAGGCTTCTCACTTCTATCACATTTGTAGGTTTAGCCCATTTTACAATTACTTCAAATTTAGCATGATCAATATTTAGTTGACCTCCTCCAACAATTTGACCCAAACACACCAAAGAAGTTTTTCCAAATTCACGTTTGTACAACTTTATATACAATTTGTCCTTTTGAAAATTATCTAGTACTTTCTCAACATGTCTTACATGATCATCCCATGTTTTACTAAAGACAAGAATGTCATCTAAATATAAAAGAAAAAACTCATCTAAGAACGGTCGAAAGACATCATTCATTACACACATGAATGTAGCTGGGTCATTGTAAAGCCCAAATGGAATTACCAACCACTCAAATAGCCTTTGTTTGGTTTTGAAAGAAATTTTACACATATCATTTTCTACAATCTTGTTCTGATGGTAACCAATGCATAGATCCAACTTAGTGAAATAAACAACATTCTTTAATTGATCAAGAAAATCATCTATATGAGGGAGAGTATATCAATTTTTCATTGTGATCTTGTTGATTGTCTGATAATCCACACACATTCTCCATTTGTCATCTTTCTTTGGAACCAACACAATTGGTGAACAACACGGGGATGGGCTAGGTCTAATGAAGAAGTCCAACAAGTGTTATAACTGCTTCTTGATTTCCTCCATTTCCAGAAATGACATCCTGCACATTACCACATTTGGAAGAGGGGCATCTTGTTGAAGATGGATCTCATGTTGAATTCCCCTCTTGGGAGAAAATCCACCTCGTTCCTGAAAAATATCATCATAGTTAGAAACAATATAAAACATTTATTTCATGTGAGAGGATTACAACCTTTGAAAGTATTAAATGCCTCAGTATGCTTTTCCCTCACAACAATGAGAAACACATATTTTTAACGATAATAAGTCTCTTCATCTATCCTACACTAACAAGAGTTGAATCGGATTTCATGTGGTGAGATTTGACAATCTATTCCACTGTAACAACCCTAGTGAAAATTCCATGGAAATAAAGTTAACAAAGAAAAATAATAACCACAGTTATGGGACACTTATTTCGAGTTGAATCTTGGGAAAGAAATCCTATTGTGGGTGTTCATTTGGTTTATTATGGCTAAGGAAATTGGGAAAAGGCAATGGAAAAGGCTTTGGAAAGGAAAAATGGCATTTTTGACAATTTATTTATGACAATAACAGAAATTAGGAGAAAAGGAAGGTGAAAGGTCACAGGTTGCATGTGAGGAGGAAAATGAAAGAAAATAATGGAAATTGAAGAACATAGAGGCCTCATTGATAAAAAGGCTTTTGAGTATTAGTGGTGATCTGAAAATGGGGCACTAAAGGCTTCTTGTCAAGATTACAAGAACCTCTCCCACTTCCAAAGCTTAAAGATTCCCAAGATCTAGTGATTAACTAATTGTGGAATTAAAAGTGCTTGAAAATAGGTGTATGCTTATGTTTGTTTTATAACTGTTTATGTGATGTAAGTTATGTTGTTTATGCTGATATGTAAATACATGTAACAATAAAATAGTGCAACAAATAACAAACACATAAGATAGCAATATAATATGGAGTTCAGCCAAAACTCTTGGGCTATGCCTCCTTGAGCTCTAGTCAACTCGACTAGGCTCTCTGGAATTATGGCATAAGCCTTTTTACAAGCTCCATGCTCAAATCCATTGGTTTACACTAAACACAATGGGCTTAGAACACCATCTTATCCTTGGCTCTAAACCTCTCAGGCTTTCTGTCTCTGGCTCTCGCTTTGGCTCTCGGCTCTGGCTCTAGGTCTTGGCTCTGGCTTGTGGCTTTGGCTCTGGCTCTCTCTCGACCTTTGCATGCCTCTGTAATTCGCTTGACCTCCAAGCGACTCCAAAAAAATCCCTCATATGCCTGCACTTCCAGCTACCTCGTCAATTGAGCTCTCTAGCTTTCTTGAGGCATCCTTCCGGCTCTGCGCTTCCCCAGTCGTTTCTCTACATGTAATCATTCCTCTGCGGCTCTACGTATTCTTTTGCTCCTTGTCTCTTCGACTGGCCTGTTAGTTTCAGTCTTTTTAACCTTCCTCCAACGATAAAACATGATCTTACAAAGTAATTTTAAGGTGTCAAGGTCAAATTTTGTCATTTCAGTGAGTCTTCAAGCAAAATTTGGTCACTGGGTATTAGGCCTAAGGTTTGCTTTTACTCCTTTCAAAGTTGTCTAAATGTCGGTCCATGTCAACATTCAGTTGAGTGTACCATCATTTATAGGTTTTCATCATCATGTTAGGTTTGAATGGGTCATTTTAAACCTTTTTCATGCTTTAGTTGTGCCTCGGTAAGGCTCATTTCCCTCTCCTAGGGTTTTGAAGGCAATTTCTCTTGGATGATCAAATCATTAGCAAAACTTGTATCTTGATGTTCATACACCTTCCCCTATCCTTACTGTACCTTATTAAACACTTCCCATCATTGATATCCTTCAAATTCCTCATTTTCGCACAAACCCTAGTTTCTTGCTACAACTTGACAATTTTCTAGGCTAGGCCTGTGTTTTTCCCTTTTGGATCTCTTCCCCTCACCCAATATTTGAAATTCCACTTTCCCCTGCTTCCTAACATCCCTCCCTACTTCCCAATTTTTTTTCAAAAATTTATAATCCCTTTATCCCCTTCATTTCACTTCATTTCAACAAATCCCCTGTTCCACACATCGGGATAGGTTTTACTCCAATGATGTTTCTGAGAAATAAAAGATGAATTTGGTAAAACTGATAGAGGTTTTTGTCCAAAATAGGCCAAGAAAAAAAAACCTCCTTCACTTTTTACACAACTATAATGGTTTTAGAGAAATGTCAAAAATACAGTTGCCCCAAGAGAATTGATGCACCTTTGAAGTGACCTTGGAAAAATCAAGTTTTTTGCTAGCTTGGTTGGCCAAATGACTTTCTTGATGAGTGAAATGATAGCTAGATACAAAGAGCTTTCCAATGAGCTATCATTAGCTCAATTTGGAGTTGAGGAAGACCTTCCAAAGTTGACTGCAACAACACTCTACCTTGAGGCAGTCTCATTTTGCACATTTTGACCAGTCTTGGGAGATTTGACTTTTGACAGGGAAAATGAACTCCAAATTGAAAAATTCAAGTTGGGTTGGAAAGTAGACTCAATAAAACTTCCAACGAGCTATCCTGTGCCCAATTTGGGCCTCCATAACTTGTCTGCAAAAAGGCACTATGCATTGAGCCGGCACTACACATTGGGCAGTGGTTTACAGTGTAATTTTATAACTGGCACTACGCATTGGGGCAACGCGATGCATTGGGCTAAAAAGCCTAAAATCCATTCAAATATTCCACAAAATCTCCCAAAATTGTAAATTCCTCATTGCCCAAGTAAGTTCACACTCCAATATGCTCAATGCATGAGTTTGTCTCAGTCCTCTTGGTGATTTAATAGGGAAATATTAAAACCCTAGCTCCTTGCACAGTTTCATTGAAAATATGCCTAGGGTTTGAAAAATTTCCATTTTTTGCTGTCTTATTCCCCTCTACCACCTTCACATCCCCTTCACTATATTTCACTTATTTCATTTCCCATTACTCCTCTCATTTCCACTCATCCTGCTCCCCTATCCCCAAAACCCTAAAACCCTAGCTTCTAGGGTGAAACCCTAGTTTTCTTCATTGCACTAATGGTTGTATACCCTATACCCTTAGTCCCACTCCCCTCATATATTTTCCCCTTAATCCCATTCTCCACATATAATTTCCCAAACCCTATCCATATCCCTAAACCCTACTCACATCCCTAAACTCTTACTCCCATCCCTAAACTCTGTTCACACATACATTTTTACACTCTCTTCCATACACTCTACCCATTTCATTCCTCCACCATATTTTCACACTGTTATCCACAAAACCATCACTATACAACCACATTTTTCAAAACCAAAGGAAAACAATGGAAAGAGACAGTGATCATGGGTACGAGCAAGAGATTGAACATGACTGGGAATTTTAGCTTGAGAGAAAAAACATGCACCTAGAAAGGATGCTAGAGAAGGCCAACAGAGAGAAAACGATGTTGAGGCACATGGCCTACCACTACTTGACGTGAAACAAAGTGTGCAAGGCAAGAATCAGGACTTGAAGGCCAACTTGAAGAAAGCATTAAGGAAGCGAAAAGAGCAAGATAGACTTCAGATCTTGGTAGCTCTTGATGAAGGACACTCATACACTTTTTGCAATTTTGAAATTTTTGGCTTAAAAAACAGGTTTTTCTGCCCGATGTGCCGTGCCACTTGGCGCGCGCTTTTGATGGGGACCTCATTTTGAGGAAAACTTAGCATTTTTGGATTTTTCATGGAAAAATATGCATGCACACAAATGGCCAAGAAATTTTTACAGCTTTTGAGCTTCCAAAAAGGTAAAAAACACCTCAAAAATTACCTTTCTGCCCCTTTTGGACACGCAGGAAGCAATGTTGGGAGAACTCAGTTTTGGAGGGGCAAATGGAGGCCAAATTCAAAAAATCCACTTGTTCTAGAAAGTAGACAGGTAGAGCTTTCCAACAAGCCCAGTTGGAGAAAATTTGGACACCAGAAGGGCCTCTAAAATCCACTGCAAAAAATCGCTACGCATAGGGAAATTAGTGCGACGCATTAGAGGAATTTTGCTCATTTTTGGCCAAAAACCCTGTTTTTTGCCTAGTTTTTTCATAGTTTGACCTTTTTCCTTCTAATTGTAAAACTCATGATGTAATTTAATGTGACATGATGGATTTTGATGTAATTATGCTAAAGTTTCTCTCATAGAGGTAGATTCATCCATCAAAAGGTAGTTTGCAACTGAATG
This sequence comes from Pinus tabuliformis, assembly GCA_031772625.1. NCBI lineage: Eukaryota > Viridiplantae > Streptophyta > Pinopsida > Pinales > Pinaceae > Pinus > Pinus tabuliformis. The sequence goes on from CM062816.1 coordinate 496,474,560, forward strand.
AATCAGTTTCCTAGTTTTTAGAGGCAAGCTGTTCCACTGCCTACTTTTTAGTTCTCAGTTTAGATTTTGTTGGAAAAACTCCTAAAATTATGAGCTCGACCCCTAGAGGCTAGGATTAGTGGTTGGTTGCATATATCTTGTAATTATTTAGTCATTAGCATGGTTGGACTTTTGGGAAAGCTTGGAGCTTCATTGTATACTCATTTCAGCAGTTTGGCAAAGGAATAGACCAGGGTTTGCAGCACTTTATGGGATTCTTGTGGAATTTTGCTTTGGTATTGTGTTTCCTTCTATAATTTTAAGTTTACATGTGATTTTTGTATGCCATTATCTCTCTTTGCTTCATCTTAACTAAATCAAACAAGGATAAAAGGTAGAATACATTGAAAGTGTAGTGCTCTACCTAGGGTTTGTTTAGTTATCTATGTTTTCAGCTGTTTGAAGAGGATCCCTGAGCCTTTCATGCCCTCTCCAACTCCTCAGCTATCTAAAAGCTCTCTATCTCACTCAATTTGAAGTAACAAACCACTTGCCTACCTTGCTCCATAGAGATCTCTGCAAAATTGAGCCTCATTCCCTGGACCCAAATCTGCCTTTCACATTTGAGCTAGCAAAACATCATCAAATTCAATCAAACACCTCTGTACACATACCTAGCATAAATCAGTCATTACATTAGTCATCTCAAGCTTTATTGGCCATCTTTTCCTGATATTGATAAGGAGAGTGCCCTCTCCCGACCTGGTAGGGCTAGCTACGAGGTTAAGCATGGTTTGATGTTACCCTAGACTTGCCTTCCTTCAGCCTGAGGTAGATTTAGGCCTTCCTTCATTTGGTTTATTATGGCTAAGGAAATTGGGAAAATGCAATGGAAAAGGCTCTGGAAAAGAAAAATGGCATTTTTGGCAATTTATTTATGACAATAATAGAAATTAGGAGAAATGGAAGGTGAAAGGTCATAAGTTGCATGTGAGGAGGAAAATGAAGGAAAATAATGGAAATTGAAGAAAATAGAGGCCTCATTGATAAAAAGGCTTCTGAGGATTAGTGGTGATCTGAAAATGGGGCACTAAAGGCTTCTTGTCAAGCTTACAAGAACCTCTCCCACTTCCAAAGCTTAAAGATTTCCAAGATCTAGTGATTAACTAATTGTGGAATTAAAAGTGCTTGAAAATAGGTGTATGTTTATGTTTGTTTTATAATTGTTTATGCACTGTAAGTTATGTTGTTTATGATGATATGTAAATACATGTAACAGTAAAATAGTGCAGCAAATAACAAACACATAAGACAACAATATAATATGGAGTTCAACCAAAACTCTTGGGCTGCGTCTCCTTGAGCTCCAGTCAACTTGACTAGGCTCTCTGGGATTATGGCATAAGCCTTTTTACAAGCTCCATGCTCAACTCCACTGGTTTACACAAAACACAATGGGCTTAGAACACCATCTTATCCTTGGCTCTGAACCTCTCAGGCTTTCTGTCTCTAGCGCTCGCTCTGGCTCTCGACTCTGGCTCTAGCTCTGGCTCTGGCTCTCTCCCAGCCTCTGCATGCCTCTGTAATTCATTTGACCTCCAAGCAACTCCAAAAAATACCTCATCTGCCTGTGCTTCCCACTACCTCGTCAATTGAGCTCTCTGGCTTTCTTGAGGAATCCTTTCGGGTCTGCCGCTTCCCCAGTCGTTTCTCTGCATGTATTCATTCCTCTGCGGCTCTACGTCTTCTTCTGCTCCTTGTCTCTTCGGCTGGCCTATTAGTGTCAGTCTTTCCAGCCTTCCTCCAGTGATCAAACATGCTCTTACAAAGTAATTTTAGGGTGTCAAGGTCAAATTTTGTCATTTCAGTGAGTCTTCAAGCAAAATTTGGTCACTACGTATTAGGCCTAGGGTTTGCTTTTACTCCTTTCAAAGTTGTCCAAATGTCGGTCCATGTCACCTTTCAGCTGAGTGTACCATCATTTAGAGGTTTTCATCATCATTCCAGGTTCCAATGGGTCATTTTACCCATTTTTAATGCTTCAGTTGTGCCTGGGTAAGGCTCATTTCCCTCTCTTAGGGTTTTGAAGGCAATTTCTCTTGTATGGTCAAATCATCAGCAAAACTTGTATCTTGATGTTCATACACCTTCCCCTATCTTTAATGTACCTTAATAAACACTTCCCATCACTGATATCCTTCAAATTCCTCATTTTCGCACAAACCCTAGTTTCTTGCTACAACTTGACAATTTTCTAGGCTAGGCCCGTGTTTTGCCCTTTTGGACCCCTTCCCCTCACTCAATATTTGAAATTCCACTTTCCCCTACTTCCTAACATCCCTCCCTACTTCCCAATTTTTTTCAAAAATTTAGAAGCCCTTTATCCCGTTCATTTCACTTCATTTCGACAAATCCCCTGTTCCACACATCAGGATAGGTTTTACTCCAATGATGTTTCTAAGCAAGAAAAGATGAATTTGGGAAAAATGATAGATTTTTTTGTTCGCAATAGGCCAAGAAAGAAAAACCTCCTTCACTTTTTACGCAACTGTAATGGTTTTAGAGAAATGTCAAAAATACAGTTGTCTCAAGAGAATTGATGTACCTTTGAAGTGACCTTGGAAAAATCAAGCGTTCTACTATCTTGGTTGGCCAAGTGACTTGCTTGATGAGTGAAATGATAACTAGACATAAAGAGATTTCCAATGAGCTATCATGAGCTCAATTTGGAGTTGAGAAAGACCTTCAAAAGTTGACTGCAACAACACTCTGCCTTGAGGCAGCCTCATTTTGCACATTTTGACAAGTCTTAGGATATTTGACCTCTGATAGGGAAAATTAACTCCAAATTGAAGAATTCAAGTTGGGTTGGAAAGTAGACTCAATAGTATTTCCAACAATCTATTCTACACCCAATTTGGACACCGAGAAAGCCTCCAAAACTTGTCTGCAAAAATGCGCTATGCATTGAGCCGGTGCTACGCATTGGGAAATGGTTTACAGTGTAATTTTATAACTGGCACTATGCATTGGGGTAGCGTGGCACATTGGGCAACGAAGCCTAAAATCCATTGAAATATTCCACCAAAGCTCCCAAAATTGTAAATTCCTCATTGCCCAAGTAAGTTCACACTCCAATATGCTCAATGCATGAGTTTGTCTCAGTCCTCTTGGTGATTTAATAGGGAAATATTAAAACCCTAGCTCCTTGCACAGTTTCATTGAAAATATGCTTAGGGTTTGCAAAATTGCCATTTTTTTTTGTCTTATTCACCTATACCACCTTCACATCCCCTTCACTATATTTCACTAATTTCATTTCCCATTCCTCCTCTCATTTCCACTCATCCTGCTCCCCTATCCCCAAAACCTTAAAACCCTAGCTTCTAGGGTGAAACCCTAGTTTTCTTCATTGCACTAATGGTTGTATACCTTATCCCCTTAATCCCATTCCCCTCATACATTTTCCTCTTAATTCCATTCTCCACATATAATTTCCCAAACCCTATCCGTATCCCTAAACCCTACTCGCATCCCTAAACTCTTACTGCCATCCCTAAACTCTGTTCACAAATACATTTTTACACTCTCTTCCATACACTCTACCCATTTCATTCCTCCACCATATTTTCACATTTTTTTTCCACAAAACCATTCATATACAACCAAATTTTTCAAAACGAAAGGAAAACAATGGAAAGAGATAGTGATCATGGGTATGAGCAAGAGATTGAACATGACCGAGAATTTTGGCTTGAGAGAACAAACATGCACCTAGAAAGGATGCTAGAGAAGGCCAATAGAGAGAAAACGATGTTGAGGCACATGGCCTACCACTACTTGGTGAGAAACAAAGTGTGCAAGGTAAGAATCAGGAACTTGAAGGCCAAGTTGAAGAAATCATTGAGGAAGTGAAAAGAGCACGATAGACTTTAGATCTTGGTAGCTCTTGATGAAGGACACTCAACCCAAATTACAAGAAATTTGGTACACTTTTTGCAATTTTGAATTTTTTGGCTTAAAAAATAGGTTTTTCTACCTGATGTGCCGTGCCACCTGGCCCGCGCTTTTGATGGGGACCTCCTTTTGAGGAAAACTCAACATTTTTGGATTTTTCATGGAAAAATATGCATTCCCATAAATGGCCAAGAAATTTTGACAGATTTTGAGCTTCCAAAAAGGTCAAAAACACCTCAAAAATGACCTTTCTACCCCTTTTTGGACACACAGGAAGCAGTGTTGGATGAACTCAGTTTTGGAGGGGTAAATGGAGGCCAAATTCAAAAATTCCACTTGTTCTGGAATGTAGACAGGTAGATCTTTCCAACAAGCCCACTTGGAGAAATTTCGACATCGGGAAGGCCTCCAGAATCAGCTGCAAAAGGTGCTATGCATAAGGAAATTAGTGTGGCGTATTGGAGGAATTTTTCTCATTTTTGGCCAAAAACTCTGTTTTTTGCCTAGTTTTTTCACAGTTTGACCTTTTACCATCTAATTTTCAAACTCACGGTGTAATTTAATGTGACATGATGGATTTTGATGTAATTATGCTAAATTTTGACTCACAGAGGTAGATTCATCCATCGAAAGGTAGTTTGCAACTGAATGAATCAGTTTCCTAGTTTTTAGAGGCAAGCTGTTCCACAACCTACTTTTGAGTTCTCAGTTTAGATTTTGTTAGAACAACTCCTAAAATTATGAGCTCGACCCCTAGAGGCTAGGATTAGTTGTTGGTTGCCTATATCTTGTAATTCTTCAGTCATTAGCATGGTTGGACTTTTGGGAAATCTTGGAGCTTCATTATATACTCATTTCAGCAGTTTGACAAAGGAATAGGCCAGGGTTTGTAGCACTTTATGGGATTCTTGTGGCATTTTGCTTTGGTATTATGTTTCCTTCTATAATTGTAAGTTTACATGTGATTTCTATATGCCATTATCTCTCTTTGCTTCATCTTAACTAAATCAAACAAGGATAAAAGGTAGAATACATTGAAAGTGTAGTGATCTACCTAGGGTTTGTTTAGTTATCTATGTTTTCAGCTGTTTGAAGAGGATTCCCGAGCCTTTCATGCCCTCTCCAACTCCTCATCTCTCTAAAATCTCTCCATCTCACTCAATTTGAAGTACCAAACCACTTTCCTACCTTGCCCCATAGAGATCTTTGCAAAACTGAGCCTCATTCCTTGGACCCAAATCTACCTTTCACATTTGAGCCAACAAAACATCATTAAATTCAATCAAACACCTCTGTATACATACCTAGCCTAAAATCAGTCATTACATTAGTCATCTCAAGCTTGATTGGCCATGTTTTCCTGAGATTGATAAGGAGAGAGCCCTCTCTCGACTTGGTAGGGCTAGCTACTAGGTTAAGCGTGGTTTGATGTTACCCTAGACCTGCCTTCCTTCAGCTTGAGGTGGATTTTGGCCTTCCTTCATTTGGTTTATTATGGCTAAAGAAATTGGGAAAATGCAATGGAAAAGGCTTTGGTAAGGAAAAATGGCATTTTTGGCAATTTATTTATGACAATAATGGAAATTAGGAGAAAAGGAAGGTGAAAGGTCACAGGTTGCATGTGAGGAGGAAAATGAAGGAAAATAATGGAAATTGAAGAAAATAGAGGCCTCATTGATAAAAAGGCTTCTAAGGATTAGTGGTGATATGAAAATGGGGCACTAAAGGCTTCTTGTCAAGCTTACAAGAACCTCTCCCACTTCCACAGCTTAAAGATTCCCAAGATCTAGTGATTAACTAATTGTGGAATTAAAAGTGCTTGAAAATAGGTGTATGCTTATGTTTGTTTTATAACTATTTATGTGCTGTAAGTTCTGTTGTTTATGCTGATATGTAAATACATGTAACAGTAAAAAAGTGTAGCAAATAACAAACACATAAGACAGTAATATAATATGGAGTTCAGCCAAAACTCTTGGGCTACATCTCCTTGAGCTCTAGTCAACTCGACTAGGCTCTCTGGGGTTATGGCATAAGCCTTTTTACAAGCTCCATGCTCAACTTCACTGGTTTACACAAAACACAATGGGCTTAGAACACCATCTTATCCCTGGCTCTGAACCTCTCAGGTTTTTAGTCTCTGGCTCTCGCTCTGGCTCTTGGCTTTGGCTCTAGCTCTGGTTATGGCTCTAGCTCTTGGATCTAGCTTGTGGCTCTGGCTTTAGCTCTGGCTCTGGCTCTCTCTCAGCCTCTACGTGCCTCTATAATTCGCTTGACCTCCAAGCGACTCCAAAAAATCCCTCATCTGTCTATGCTTCCCGCTACCTCGTCAATTGAGCTCTCTGGCTTTCATGAGGAATCCTTTTGGCTCTGTTGCTTCCCTAATCGTTTCTCTACATGTAATCATTCCTCTACGGCTCTACGTCTTCTTCTGCTCCTTATCTCTTCAACTAGCCATTTGGCTCTGTGGCTCTATGGCTCTCTTTGCGTTACAAACACATCATTGTCTTTAAAATGCCCGCTTGTAGTGTGGCACAATGATCAAGGGCAGTTACAAAGGAATCGAGGCCTTCCTTCAGGCAAAACCCGAAAATGGAACGAAATTCCAATACACATATTTTTACCAAAAATAAACTATCTGGTGTGAAATTTGTATTTCAAATTCTAAGAAATTGCCCATATAAACCCATCGGGTCCACCATTCTATCGCAAATCACTATTGCATGGCGTAGGGCTTAAAAACCCAATACATGGATAATACACAAAAAATCTGAAAAACATGAATTTCAAATTTTATGCAATTGGGCTTATAATTCCCATTGGGTCTGGCCCTTATCAGCTTATCGCAAGTCATGTGCCCAATGGCCCTGTGTATCGGGGATCACCGATCACATGATTGCCGATCGCTGATATCGCCGTATCGCTATCAACATATCATAAGTGCAACAACCCTGGGGGTTCCTTCCTTTGGCCATGTTGACCACTGATCTGTCAATTTCCAATATTGCCCATTGCGTATCACATTGGCGAGGTCCATACCCCTGCTCCTCCGATAGCTGATCGATCGATCGCTCTGATCGTCGATTATCGCAATCGCCAAGTTTATGATCTCGATATCTCATACATGCCTGCCTTCGATGCAATGAGTCAGAGATCGCTGGGCGGGGGTCCTTCTACCCTGTCCTTAAGTCTGCCCTTTAAACCTTTTGCGATGTGATTTTTCCTTTATAGGGCCTTTTATGCCATTTTTAGAAGAAATGCCTCCTTTATCAAAGGACAAAGGCAATCTTCCTTTTGCGATAACTTGATCATTCGAAGTCTGATTTTGTTCATTCAAATTGCATCAAATTCAGAATGAAAATATCTATGCAATGGGATTATTTCCAAGAGCAGCCCTTGACTTTCATTTTCCTCTGTCAGGAACACTTTAGACTTAGAAGTCTATCCAAGATCCATTTTGGATCACGCCTTCCGACTAAAAGAACTTTTGGTCTCCAAAAGACTGATATATTGATCTGAACAGTAAATGAGAGTAATAGCACCCTATTCTTTTAGCCTCCATACACTTGCCTTGCATAGTGCCTCTGAACCAAAGCCTTTGACCACTTTCCTTCCTGGATGTGTTGGTCTTCCCGGGAAGAACTTTTTTCCTCCTTGACTTCCTGTAGAACTCCTGCTGAGAAGTTTACAAAAGATAGTTTGAACTTCTCTACCTTGATCATTGATCCATGCTAGCTCAAACAAATGTGAAGTACATTTGCTTCACAAAATTTTCATTTGTACCTATTTGACAAGCTGTCAACAAAAAATGTTAACAACAACAAAAATACAGACAACAACTGGAGGGCTTAAACTCCTGATTCAACAAAAGAAATAGATTTTCACATCTTGTGAATACCTCCATGTCTTACATCTGCATACAAATGATGGACTAGATAACAAGCCCACAAAACATGCCTTTAGGACAAATGACCCTTCAAGTCAAGCATGTAGAAAAAGACCATTAGGACTCTTTTTCAAAAGATGAAACACTTCATCATTATCTCCATCTTGGAGACCAAATCAACTTTTCCCAAGTCAATATTGCATCAAATGCATGTCAAAGCATTCAACCTTGCAAGTTAATTACACATACATGTTCAAATACAAGGAAATCATCAGCATCCCTGTGTTCATGCACATCAAGTTTATGCATGCATTTCATCCTTCAACTTTCGATTAAGCACACTGTACTTTCGAAGCTGAAATGAAATATAATGTTGCAACAATAAAGTGAGTCTACTACTCAACTTCTTCCATTCACCTTCTTGGGAAAACCTTGCAACTTGCATTCCATTAACAAAGAAATGCAAATAGATGCATCAATAGACATGATTTTTTTTCTTTTTTTGGTCAAGTAAGAATGGAGCTTTCTATTAACCGAACAAGTACATTACGTACGTTACAGGGTAAACCAAAATTCCTTTCGTTTATCAAAAAATGGTCCACATAACCTATCAGAAGCCTTATTGACTTTAAACTTTTAAAACTCGGAACCATTCACTCTATCAGAAAAAAAGGATTACATAAGAAATGCACAAAACCCGATCCACAATCCATAAGATCGGACTTCAAAATAATACATCCGTGACCATAAAAAAGTGCAGGTTTGCACTTTCGGGTGCAACGCCCTCCCACTGTGCTCATCGAAAATCGATTTACAATCGGCCTGAAAACTGCCGTCCATCTCTTTCAATGATCCAACAGCTATCGTTGAATTGCTAAATCGCATAATGGTGAATCGCAATTCCAACTCTAGCTCCTTCCACTAATCACCGATCAACCACTTACACGACCAAACCTCCACCATTTATCTACCCTTTGTGGATCCAATGGTTCATGCTGATTTCGTGTGGACAAGTAGCACAAGGATTAACTGCCCAAAAAGCAGTTTCCTCTCTCCTCCTCACTGCTATGTGTCACTTGAAGAGTGGAATCAGAGGCCAACCTGGAGAAAACGATTACCACTTAGAGCCCACCCGAAATACCACTTGTGGTTCGAGAAACCATTTTCGCGCGAATTAATTTGTGCACTCTTCCGCAAAACAACAAGCAGACAGTTTAGGCTTCCCTATCCTCCTGCCTATCTCCTGATCCTCTTCGATCCATCTTGTCAATCCATTACTCCCTATCTTTGGAAGAGTTGAGAACATGAACATGGGAATGGCCTGTAGGACACCCTGCGTGAGCACAAGGCGCCCCACCAAATTTAAATACCTACATGTCCATTTTTTGATCTTGTCCTAAAGTTTATTTATAATTGGCTCCCACACTTCCTTGCTGAGAGGCTTATCTCTGAGAGGTATGCCCAGATACTTGGAAGGTAGCTAGTCCCTTTGAAACCAAAGAATTCTCGTGATATTTCTTTGAATAGAAATTTCTGTGTTAAAGAAAAAAAAATTGATTTGCTGAGCCTTACCTCTGTGCCAACAATGATAGCAAAGTCATTCAAAATGTGTTTTATCATTCTGGCTTCCTTGAATGTGGGTATGCCCTGTAGCATTGTGTCATTCACAAATTGTTGATGAGTGTTAGCCACTCCATCCAAGGTGAGTATGATGCCCTGACTTCTTCCTTCAGCATTTGCCATTTTAATCGCTCTGCCTAGCCCTTCCATCATGAGAACAAAGAGGAAGGGTGAGAGTGAATCCCCTTGTCTGAGACCTCTGGAGGGTGTGAAGAGTCTTGAAGGATTGCCATTAAGTAGGATGGAGAAACTAGTCATGGTAACTAGTGCCATAACCCATCTTATCCAGTTTTGGTCGAAGCCAAAGGCTCTTAGAACTGCCCTTATATAAGACCAACTTAGCTTATCGTAAGCTTTCGCTAGGTCCAGTGAATGATCATACCTACTTGTTTGTTTCTTTTGAGAGAGTGAACCACCTCATGAGCTTGGATGATATTATTGAGGATTTGTCTTCCTTCCACATAGCCCATTTTCTCCTCTAAGATGAGAGCTGGTAAAAGGGGCTTGAGTCTGTTGGCGATCACCTTGGAAATAATTTTATACACCAAATTACATAAAGCTATGGGTCTGAAGCCATCTGGAGTCATGGCTTTTTCCTGTTTTGGGATTAAAGCTATGAAGGAAGCATTAAAAGCCTTCAGAACCTTTTTGGATCTTCTTGAGTCTTCCACCACCTTAAGGATATCTTGTTTGACTGTTTTCCAACATGCTTTGAAGAAGTCTACATTGAACCCATCCAGGCCTGGAGCATTTCATTGATCACTTCATTGACCTCCTCTTCCGACATTGGCCTATTATGATTGTGGTTATCTTCTCTGGTAACCAGTTGAGGGATATACTGAGTGAAATGGTTGATAAACCTAGATCTATCCCCTAGAGGCCCTTTTGCAATACTGAGGAAATGTTATACAAGGAGAGATTCCATGTCTTTGTGAGAGGCGATTTCTCTCCCTTGAGAGTCTTTGAGCTTTGTGATTCTGTTATGTGCCCTGTGATCCATTTTGGATTTATGAAAGAACTTTGTGTTTCTTTATCCCTCTCTAATCCACTGTATCCTTGACTTCTGTCTCCAGAAAATCTCCTCTTGCAAGCACTGATCTTCCCATTCTTCTTGCAAAGAATCAACTAGATTTTTCTGTTCCTCAGTAAAGCCCTTTGTGATGTTGATTTGATTGATCTCCTGGAGTTTCTGCTCAGTTTCTCTTTTGGCTTTGAAAATATTACCAAATTCCTTTTTGTTCCAACCTTTAAGCTTGGATTTGATATGCTTAAGTTTTTTTTGGAGCAGGAACATTCTAGTGCCTTGAATGTTTAGATCCTCTCTCCACCATTTCTCAATATTACTAGTGAATTCAAGGTGAGAGAGCCAGGCATTCTCAAACCTGAAAGGTTTGTTTCTTGGTGTGCCCATAAATGTGGCTTCCAGCTATACAGGCCAATGATCCGAACCTCTAGAGGGAAGAATAGAAGCTGTTATGGTAGGGCCTAAGAGAAAGAGGTCCTCTGAGATAATAAATCTATCTAGTCTAGATGCGACTTGTGAAGCCCCTCCCCTTTTGTTGTTCCAGGTGAAGGTCCCATTTATTGTTCTAGTGTCCACTAACCCATGTTCATTATGAAGTCCTGGAAGGCCATGGAGTCTCTGCCTAGCTGTCTGATACCACCTTTTTTTCTTTGTAAGAGATCTTATCATATTGAAATCTCCTGCAACGATCCAGGGCATATTAGGGTGTCTTGCTCTTAGTTCCTCAAGGGAGGTGAGAAGCTTGAGTTTGTCTTCTTGCTTTTGAGGTCCATATACATTTGTGATCATGTATATCTCCTTATCACCTAAAGGTTGACAAACCAAAGAAAGATAGTTCCTAGATGCCTCAGCATCCAGGATTCCAAATTTCTGTGGATCCCATAGCATGAGAATCTCCCATGCTGAGTTTTTTTCTTTAACCTCTAGATACTCATACTTGATTAGCCATTTATTATGAATTTCTCTAATCTTATCCATCGAACATTTTGTCTCCTGAATAAAAACCATATCTGGTTTTTCTTCTTTTATTCTAGTACTCAGATTTCTTTGTTTCCTTCTATTTCCTATGCCTCTAATATTCCAGGTTGTGAGCTTCATTAAGAAAGGATTGTAAAGGAGTAATTGATGAGCTCTTTCATATTACTTGAGTTAATCAATAGTTTCCCACATTTATTCAGCAACTCCTTCTGTCTTTTTCTTCCTCTTTTCCTGCCTGGGTTCTTTGGAGATTGTGCCTGTGTCTCCTCCATCATTTTGACCCCTCTATGTTCCTGGATTTCATGACTTTTTTTGACTCTAGTTCCCTTCAATTGTGATCTCCATAGGAAGAGCCATTGAACCCTGCCATATTTCTCTTTTGGCAGGGAGTCCACTCCTTTGGTCGTCCCTTGTTCCAGAGATTTCTCTAGATCAAGATTTTCCCTATCTAGAATCTCCTGTAGTTCATGGTCCTCCATTCCCACCTCACTTGGAGTCATCTCATGGTCCCTATTTATCTCCATAATGTTTTCTATGATATCTTCCATGCTATCATCCCTTTCCTTCTTAGTAATAATGTTATCCATTTCCTAGTTTGTTTCTTTGTTTCCTTCTTCTTCTTCTAGGATCTTAAAGCTATTGTGGCTCGGTTGTCTTTCCTCATTGATCTTCTTTTGCAGCCTCTTTCTACCTTTCCCTTTGCTCCTAACCCTGGTAAAACCCTCAGGATTTTTATCCACAGTGGTTTTCACATTTCTCTCGATGTTGTTTGTTGGGTAGTCTCTATAAAGATGCCCATTCTCATGGAATTCACGGCACCTAAATGGGATGTGCTCATAGTCCACCACCTGTACCCATTCTTCATCATACACTTCTAAAATTATCGCATCTGGAAGTTCTCTAGGTAAGTCCATTTCCACACATATACGGGTGAAGGATGTGTGTCTTCTTTTCAGAGTTGCATCTAAGACCTTTAGAAAATTCCCCAGTTTGTTGCCTATTGTTTTCAGCGATTCCGGTAGCCAATAATCCAGAGGAAGGGAGTGTAGTCTGATCCATACTGGTACTGATGTAAATTTCTCGTGTTTTGGAACAAAGTTCATCATCCATGGCCGCATGTAGAGGCCTACGACAATGTATAAATAAGGTCCTCCTTCAAGCACTCTGTCTTTATCCTCTAGGTTTGTGAATACTATTGTGAAGAAGCCCTTGGATCCCAAATGAAGGTGTATTTACCCCTTTGGCTTCTAGTGGCTCCTTATCCATACATGCAGCACCCTTTCCGTCAGCCATATTCCCATGAATTTGCAGATGACCACATGTTCCGTCATATGATACCTATGTGCTTATAGCACAGGGTCACTCAAGATTACCCGAGGAATGATGTTCGACTTAGGTTTGCAGACCCCAATTTTCCTTATAGAAGTAGGTTTTTGACTGATGTCCCCTTTCTCCTTTTCCTTACTAGCTTCCTGCTGCTCCCCTTCTTGTTCATGAGATCTGTTTCCTCCCAATATGTCTGTGTTACTTGCCACTGTTGCCTTCTCCAGAGGCTTCTTTAAACACTGCTTTCTCACGTCCTTGCTTCTATCCATAACTACTTGGCTGTAGGAGGGAGCAACACTCCCCCCCGTGCATCTCGCCATGGTACCCAATGTCAAAACCCTAACCCTAGATCAAGTTGCAGAGCCTCCCCCGCATCGCCATAACTTTCATCAATAGAAATGCAATATTAATTGGATAATAACTCTAACCATTTCTTACCAATCCATTTCAAAGGTCTTTCCTTTGTATACACATCAACATCAACATGTGAATCATCCTGAAACACATCATCCATGGAAACTTCCTTTCCATTTCTGCCATCTTCTCTTTCCACTTTCTTCAGCTTTTGTGGAAGCATTGTTGGGTTTGGATTCCAACATCTTTCAACAAGATGCCCTTGTTTATGGAAGCAAGTGCAACACATGTGCATCCTCTTGACAGCATGATTTGCCTTGTCCAATGGACCTTTGGCTCCTTGCTTCCTTTCCTTCAAAAGTTTCCTGCATGTGGCTATCCTCTTCCAACATATAGAAACATTATGGTTATCCAAACCACAAAAGGAACATGCATTTCTTTTCCCATATCTATGTGGAAATTTACCATGCTGAACACAATCAAAAGGAATATGGTTAGAACCAGATTTAAACCTTTCTCTTTCACCTTTATTACCTTCATGAGGAGGTGAATCAAATGAAGAAGTGGATCCCTTTGGAACACCATCAATCTCTTCAAGGCTATTAGATTTTCCACAACTCTTTGGTTCAAGTGTGTGCTTATGAACACCTGCATCCTGCAAATGATGTTTCTAGCTATTGCATTCCTCTTGAATACAATCTTCACACTCTTGAGGTAGAAGACCTGAAATGAAACTCCTTCTTGGAACTGTTTCAATGGCCTTCATGGTAGCTTTGCAACTTCCTCCATAAGACTGTCCATATCTAAGACCCAAATACTTAGGCCTTTCCTCAACCATTATTGGCTCAACAATACCTTGTGCATGTTTACCCAAGCCTTTTCCTTCATAGCCCATCTTGGACATTAGCTTGGAACTTGTGCCTTTGGTATTCTTTTCAAAAGAACCAATAAAAGCATTCTTAGAAGAATTTGAAGACAAACTAGAATGGTTTACCTCTTCTTCAAGTTGATACTTGACTAAGGCTTCTTTGGAAACAAAGAGCTATGTGTCCAACTCATGAATCCTTTTCAGGTTCATATTTGTCATATGAATTCGCCTGTCCATTTCCTGCAGTTTGTTAGAAAGCATCTGCTTCTCTTCCTCCATGGAATTCAACTACTCTCTAAGTACGTTGCTCTTCCTTCCATCCTCATACATTTCCCTCACCTTGTCCATCATGGTGAACAAGTCTTGCTTCATGTCTCCATCAAAGAATCTTGTGATGAAGAAGGAATTTGAGGACTCACTTGTAGAAGTTGTCATTATGAAAATGAACAAAAATACTTCAAACAATACTAACAAAGAGCTTATCTAAGCAACCTTTTGAAACAAACCTCTTGTGCTTCAAGGATTGCTTTGAGGTCCTTTCGGATAAGAAGAATGCCTTCATCCATTCTTCCTTCTTGTCCTTCCTGGAATGAGCTATCAATAGCTTTCCTTTTACCTATGCACACTCACACAATAGTCAGTCTGCATCAAGAATACAATCAATCAGACAATCAATCCTTGACTGCCCAAACACCTTTCAGATAAGCAATATTTTCTCTGTAAATCAAGCATTCTACTTCATGATACTACTTGTTCTAGTATAACTAGCTTTGATATCACCTTATTGAAGGTGGGGTTAACCAATCTTAGGCTCTGATACCACCTGATATGAAAATAGGGCAATAAATGCTTCTTGTCAAGCTTACAAGAACCTCTCCCACTTCCAAAGCTTAAAGATACCCAAGATCTAGTGATTAACCAATTCTGGAATTAAAAGTACTTGAAAATAGGTGCATGCTTATGTTTGTTTTAAAACTGTTTATTTTTTGTAAGTTCTATTGTTTATGATGATATGTAAATACATGTAACAGTAAAACAGTGCAGCAAATAACAAACACATAAGATAGCAATAAAATATGGAGTTCAGCAAAAACTCTTGGGCTACGTCTCCTTGAGCTCTAGTCAACTTGACTAGGCTCTCTGGGATTATGGCATAAGTCCTTTTACAAGCTCCACGCTCAACTCCACTAGTTTACACAAAACACAATGGGCTCATAACACCATCTTATCCCTGGCTCTGAAGCTCTCAGGCTTTCTGGCTTTGGCTCTCGCTCTGGTTCTCGACTCTGGCTCTAGCTCTAGCTCTGGCTCTTGGCTCTGGCTCTGGCTCTGGCTCTGGCTCTGGCTCTGGCTCTAGCTCTGGCTCTTGGCTCTAGCTCATGGCTCTAGCTCTGGCTCTAGCTCTGGCTCTAGCTCTAGCTCTCTCTTGGCCTCTGCGTGCCTCTATAATTCGCTTGACCTCCAAGTGACTCCAAAAAATCTCTTAGCTGCCTGCACTTCCCACTACCTCATTAATTGAGCTCTCTGGCTTTCTTGAGGCATCCTTTTGGCTCTGCGGCTTCCCTAACCGTTTCTCTACGTGTAATCATTCCTCTGTGGCTCTACATCTTCTTCTGCTCCTTGTCTCTTCGATTGGCCATTTGGCTCTGTGGCGTTGTGGCTCTCTTTGCATTACAAATGCATCATTGTCTATAAAACACCCACTTGTAGCGTGGCACAATGATCAGGGGAAGTTACAAAGGAATTGGGGCCTTCCTTCAGGCAAAACTTGAAAATGGAACAAAATTCCAATACACAAAGTTTTACCGAAAATACACTATCGGGCACAAAATCCGGACTTCAAATTCTATGAAATCACCCCTGTAAACCCATCGAGTCTACCATTCTATCACAAATCTCTATCACATGGCGTAGGGCTTGAAAACCCAATACATGGATAATACACAAAAAATCCAAAAAACTTGGATTTAAAATTTTATGTAATCGGGCTTATAATTCCCAATGAGTCTAGCCCTTATTGGCTTATCACAAGTCGCGTGCCCAATTACCCTTTGTATTGGGGATCACTGATCACCCGATCGCTAATTGCTAATATCGGCTTATCGCTATCGGCATATCGCAAATGCAACTGCCCCGGGGATTCCTTCCTTTGGCTGTGCTGACCGCCGATCTGCGGTTCGCCAATCACCGAAATCACCCATCGCATATCGTATCGGTGGGGTCCATATCCCTACTCCTTTGATCGTCGTTCGACCGATTGCTTCGATCGTCGATTATCAGAATCGCATTATCGCAATCGCCAAGTCTGGGGTCCCGATATCTCATACATGCCTGCCTCCGATGCAATGAGTTAAAGATTGTTGATTGGGGGTCCTTTCGCCATGGCCTTAAGTCCACCATTTGAAGCTTTGCGATGCAATTTTTCCTTTATAAGGCCTTTTATGCCATTTTTAGAAGAAATGCCTCCTTTTTCAAAGGACAAAGGCAATCTTCCTTTTATGATAACTTCATCATCCGAAGTCCATTTTAGTCCATTCAAATTGCATCAGATTCAAAATGAAAAGATCTATGCAGTGGGACTATTTCTAGGAGTAGCCCTTGACTTTCATTTTCCTCTGTGAGGAACATTTTAGACTTAGAAGTCTCTCCAAGATCCATTTTGGATCAAGTGGGTACTTTTTTGTCAGTTCAGTTTTGGAGCTCTCCCTCTATTATCTCTCTCTCACACTCATGAGAACTTAGAGTTTTCATGGAGCACTTCAACATTGGATAAAGAAAATAAAAGAGGAAAATAAGAAGCAAAGAAAAAGCAAGGAAGAGTAGGATCAAGTGCCTACTGTGATATTATTTGCAAGTATCGAGTTTCATGTATGATTTTGTTACTAGTTTTGGCATGCATGGTTATGAATGTGTGTTCTTGGTTCTCTTGCTGTCATGGGCTTGTGTTTTGCCAAGCGTGACACTATTCTTCAACCTTGCTTTTCCATTTCCGTTTAGGTTGACTTGGATTGTCGAATAGATTCGAAGTTGAGTGAGGTGGATCTATGAAAGGAATAAAAAATGGCCTAATGATCCTTAAACCAGATTGTGGATTGCGGTAAAGCCAAAACCTAGTAACCCCTGAACCAGACTGTGGGTTGTGGTAAATCCATATTTTTTGTTGCCTCGGTGGTCCTAGGAATCTTCAACCGGTGAATGGTGGGATATATAGTAAAGCCTAAAGGTGGGTGCTCTCCATCAGGCCTAGGAATCTTGGGATGGGATATACAGTAAAGCCTAGAGGGTGAAGTCTCAGATAGGGCCTAGTAATCTGGTGTGTATTGTGGTAAAGCCCAAAGATTGGTGTCTTAATTAGGCCTAGGAATCCTTGACTGATGAATGGCAAGATATACGGTAAAACCTAGAGGCTAGGAGACAGGAAAATTCCTCACAGTGTAGGTGGAGAAATCTAGTGGCATCCATGCTTGCTTCGTCCTAGTGATCTAGTGAGGATTACGGTAAAGATTGGTTTGTTTTGATGAGGGTGAGGTGGTGTAGCCTCGAGAAGCCTTAGTTGAGTTTTGGTTATGAGTCCCACATTCATGCTTGGAATATGGCATGGGGGTGATTAGCTGAAAGAAAGATTTGGTTCAACCAATCTATGGTTGGTTGAAACGTGGCAGTCCCATACCCGATTGGATTTTGCATTCATTAATAAGAGTTCCTTTCCTTAGTATTTTATGAGAAAATGTACTAGTTCATATGTGGCGTTTATGGTTGATGTATCCTTATTACTTATGTTATTTATATGTTGGTTATGAGTATGTTTATGAGAGTGGTGATGTATGGCTCTCATCATTTTTGGATTTGTAAATGAATGAACAATGAATATATGAACTAATAGATGATAATGTAGCTAATGTTATAAGGCATAAGTTCTTCTTATAGATTCTCAGATAAGTATGAGACCCCTATGCTCTGATATGTTGTTATGACCTATAGATTTCATATTCGTGATATGTTTGACAAAATGTTTGTCATGGATAGTAGGGGTCCAATCAAGTATTTGCATTTATATCATTATATCAATGTTACTTTTCATTCCTGAAGGTTTCATCGAGTTATGGGCAGTGGCCTGATTCCTGGCCCTCAAAAAGTGGCCCAAAATCTAGGGTTGCAGGCTCATAACTAGCTGAAAAATAGCCAAGTCGCTTGCATGCCCATGTCATGGGAGTGACTAAGTGTCAAGTTGTCACAAGTTTTGATCAGCTGGAAGGGTTGGTTGACTCATGTAGGTTTTGTGGTATGTGCAGAAGGTCATTTGGTTGTGTTGTGTCAGTTCCAATTCCTTAAATGTACTGGGGGATTTGAATCAGATTGTAGTAGCCTCTCATCACATGTTTACCCCAGCGGATCGATTAACTTGGGTAAACGTGGGAGGAGGGTGTTACATCCACCCCATATTTGGTGAGATGGTACTTGTTATCATCCCTAAAAATGACTTCTTTCCTGTATGAGCTTCCCAAGACTATGCCACAAATTTCAAGTGGGACAATATCTAAATTAACCTCATCTCTCAACTTTGAAGCAATAACAAATATAACTATACACTGCTCAGTGACATTGATTTTTGCATTGTCGCACACCCAACTAAGAGTGTATGGTTTCAGATGATGTCTTATCTCCAAACCCATCTTCTTAATAATTGATTTTGAGATCAAATTAACTTGAGAAACTAGATCAAACAATGTGTCTAATTTTGTGTGCTTAGATACAACTCTTACATGAAACAATTCACTTCTTTTTCTTTCTCCATCATGAGTTTTACATTCAGAACTTGAACTAGCATGAAAGGAAATTTTACCTTGTACTCGAACAACTATGATTTTCATCTCATCACTGGAATCGAATCCTAGGTCTTGTTGCACTATAGCAATCATCTTATGTTTCCATTTTCCACCAAACTTCTTAGGATTTAACTCTGGATGTAGCTTCCAATAATTCTCCTCATTGTGCCCATATTTCTTGTAATGAGTGCAATAAGGATTTATTTCCTCTTTCTTTGTTGTCATTACCTTATTTCTCTTTCCTTTTAATTTGAAATTTTTCTTCTTGGGCTTGGATGGAGGCTCATTTGGGTGGTATTCTTGTCCATGGTTTCACCTATTTTCAAGATAAATTTATTTAACACTAGCTTCATCTAGATTACTGGGATCAGAAAACAACAATGAATGGTAAATATAATGGTATGTCACCTTGATGAGACAAAAATGGGCTAACCACCCAAGCTAAATTAACCAAGCAAATGGAGTGTACATGATTTGACCATGTGACCCATTCAAAGGTAGCACAACGACTTAACTAATGAGCAGCCACATCAGTTTGTTTAAAAAAAACTAGGCCAGATCATATTTAAAGTTTTGTTGGTATATAATGGTTAAAAAATGGTTGGCAGACCACCATATTTGGTGGCACTTCCAACCCACATTTCCAAACCTGCATCCAACCAACTATGACCTCCACATATTGTAGCGACAAACCAATGGTTGTGCATGCCAAGTACTATAATGGGCCACAAAATATTGTATGGTCAACATAATGGTCATGACCACAATCCATAAAGCATGTGTGGTTAATACATTGGCATGCTTTTATTTGGTGATGGTTGTTTATTATATATTCCGTGCATGCCGTTATATTAAAATTGGTTGTAGCATATGCTTTGCCAGCTTTGGACACACAACATATATACTATGGTTGTATAATAATATGTCGATTAATTGGTTATGCCAACGGAATTTGTAAATTCTACTCTCCACTATTTAAACCTACATCATATCATTGGATAGGGAGCCCACACAGACCCACAAACCATGAGTGAAGAACAGAGGTTAAACTTGGCACGCAAGCTAATGGGGACCCACACCTAGGCATTCATGAATTTCAAGAAATATTCCTAGAGAATATTCCAGGGAATATTATATAAGAATATTCTCATAATATTCTAAACTATTGATGCATCTTGAATATTCCCTGAGGGGTCTAGAGGAGAAAGTGACAAAACCATATGAATTTTATAGTCATTTTTCACGAAATTTCGAGACGAATCCACTAGTGTAGATATGATTTGGATTTGAGTAATATATTTTTGGATCATCCCCAAAAGTGAGTTATTTCCATGTATTTTTCCATGAATTTTCCATTATTGTGCTAAGATAATATAGAGGCCTCTCCACTTTGAAGTTGGGCTCGGAGATGTCGCTCACACATTATGAGTGAACTCCATAATCAAGTCTTAGTGCATTGTCTATATTTATTTATTTTTGTGATGTTTCTTTATGGATGTTGCATTCATGGTATTTTCATGCTCTTTAAGAAATTATGTTTAACATCACCAAAGGAAAGATCTTGAATCATGTTGGTATAAGAGTAGTCTTCCTTGATGTAAATTATGAGTGTGGATGCTTACCAGGGCCAAACAAAAAGAGGGTGAAGGAAAACTCAAGTCTTTTGACCCTAATATTGAACATGCAACATGAAGAAAGAAAATGGAGGATAATGACATGTGCATAGAGAATGAACATGATTTCCACAAGGCCTTCTACCAGATGGCAGATTGGGTGGAAAAGTATGAGTGTGGATGCTTACCAGGGCCAAACTAAAAGAGGGTGAAGGAAAAATCAACTCTTATGACCCCAAGGTTGGACATGCGACTTGAAGAAAGAAAATGGAGGATAATGAAATGTGCATAGAGAATGAACATGCTTTCCACAAGGCCTTCTACTAGATGGGAGATTGGGTGGAAAATTTGTTTGTAGATAATGAAAGGAGAATGGAAAAATAGGGCAAGAAAGAGGGAGCTCCAACAGAAGATAATGTGTTAGTACACCAAGGAGGTGGAGGAGAACCTCATGAATCTCCATATTCAAGTTCAAGATATTTCTCTTCCCCTCATTCACATCATTCAAATAGTCATTAGCAAAATGCTTCTAAAAATCCATTTTTAAAGTTAGATAAAATTTATATTTCCCCATGTTTAATGGAGAAGCTAGTGCATAAAACCTAAAAAATTGGATTATATAGATCAAAGTCTATTTCCATATACAACATATCAAAGAGGACAAAAAAAGGATTTAGTTGACATATATTTAGCTAGGAGGTACAACCCTTCAATGGTGGGAAAGAAAAATTCAAAAGGGTAGTAAGCATAATGGTAAACTCCTTTCATCATGGTCTGAGTTTGTTTCTACATTAAGAAGGAAATTTTACCCATTGGGTTATAGCAAAAAAGCCATGACGGAAAGACAAAACTTGAGATAGGGCAAAGGTCAAAATGTTCAAAATTTTATAGAGAATTTTAGGAAGCAAAAATTGGCATTGAATATTCCTTTAGACTCACCAGAAAATTTGATGAAATATATTGGTGCTTTACACCATTATCTTTGTCATTTGTCATTGTTTTTTTATCCCACTAATCTAGATGAAGCTAGTGTGAAATAAATTTATCTTGAAAATAGGGGAAACCATGGACAAGAATATCACCCAAATGAGCCTCCATATATTCTTTTCCATTTGGGTGATATTATTGTCCATGGTTTCCCCTGTTTTCAAGATAAATTTATTTCATACTAGCTTCATCTAGATTAATGGGATAAAAAAGAAACGAATAACAAAGATAATGGTGTAAAGTACCAAAAATATTTCATCAACGTTTCTAGTGAGTCTAAATGAATATTCAATGCCATTGTTTTCTTCCTGATCTCTTCTATAAAGATTTGAACATTTTGACCTTTGCCCTATCTCAAGTTTTGTCATTCCATCATGGTTTTTTTCCTGTAACCCAATGGGTAAATTTTCCTTCTTAATGTAGAAACAAACTTAGACCATGATGAAAGGATTTTACCATTATGCTTAATACCTTTTTGAAGTTTTCTCTCTCACCATTATAGAGTTGTGCCTCCCAACCAAAGATATGTCAACTAAATATTTTTTTTGTCCTCTTTGATATGTTGTATATGGAAATAGACTTTTATCTATATCATCCAATTATTTAGGTTTTATGCATTAGCTTCTCCATTAAACATGGTAAAATCTAATTTCACATCTAAATTTAAAAGTGCCTTTTTAGAAGCATTTTTTTGATGACTATTTGAATGATGAATGAGGGGAAGATAAATATTTTGAACTTGAATATGGAGATTCATGAGATTCTCCTCCACCTTCTTTCTGTACTGACACATTATCTTCTATTAGAGCTCCCTCTTTCTTGCCCTCTTTTTCCATTTTCCTTTGATTATCTGCAAACAAATTTTCCACCTAATCTACCATCTAGTAGAAGGCTTTACAGAAAGCCTACTCATTCTTTGTGCACATGTCATTATCCTCCATTTTCTTTCTTCATGTTGCATGTCCAATATCATGGTCATAAGACTTGATTTTTCCTTCACCCTCTTTTAATTTGGCCCTGGTAAGCATCCACACTCATAATTTACATCAAGGAAGAATGCTCTTATACCAACATGATTCAAGATCTTTCCTTTGGTGATGTTAAACATAATTTTTTAAAAAGCATGAAAATACCATAAATGAAACATCCATAGAGAAACAACACAAAAATAAATAAATATAGACAATGCACTAAGACTTGATTATGGAGTTCACTCATAATTTGTGAGCTACATCTCTGTTCCCAACTTCAAAGTGGAGAGGCCTCTATATTATCTTAGCACAATAATGGAAAATACATGGAAATAACTCACTTTTGGGGATGACCAAAAAATATACTACTAAGATCCAAATCATGTCTACACGAGTGGATTCATCTTGAAATTTCATGAAAAATGACTATACATTTCATATGGTTTTGTCACTTTCTCGTCTAGACCCCTCAAGGAATGTTCAAGATGCGACAATAGTTTAGAATATTACAAGAATATTCTTATATAATATTACCTCAAATATGCTATGGGAATCTTTATTGAAATTCATGAATGCCTACGTGTGGGTCCCCATTAGCTTGTGTGCCAAGTCTAACCTCTGTTCTTCTCTCATGGTTTGTGGGTATGCGTGGGCTCCCCATCGAATTATATGACGTAGGTTTAAATAGTGGAGAGTTTACTTTACAAATTCCGTTGGCATAACCAATTAATCGACATATTTTTATACAACCATATTATATATGTTGTGTGTCCAAAGCATATGTTAGAACCAATTTTAATATAATGGCATGCACAAAATATATAATAACCAACCATCACCAAATAAAAGCATGCCAACGTATTAACCACACATCCTTTATGGATTGTGGTAATGACCATTATGTTGACCATATAATATTGTGTGGCCCATTATACTACTTGGCATGCACAACCATTGGTTTGTCATTACAATATGTGTACTCAGTCATAGTTGGTTGGTTGGAGGTTTGGAAGTGCCACCAAATATGGTGGCCTACTAACAATTTTTTGACCGTTATATACTAACGAACCTTTAACTATGAGTTGGCCTGGTTTTTTTAACAAACTGATGTGGTGGCTCATTAGTTAAGCCGTTGTGCTACCTTTGAATAAGTCACATGGTCAAATCATGTGCACTCCACTTGCTTGGTTAATTTGGCTTGGGTGGTTAGCCCATTTTTCTCTCATCGGGGTGACACATGGAACCACCTAATTGGGCCACATGGAATTGTCCCATTGGTCCACTTGTGTGCGACCTTCTGCTTTGTCATGTGCCATGTGTTGACAGTAGTATTGCATTTACCTCTGTGGGTTCCACTAATTGCTGACTGGTATGCCATGTGGTAGCCCGTGGAAGCACCATGTGTCACTTCCTGATGGTGTCCCATGGAAGCCTTTGGGAGTGCCATGCGTCACCTCTTGATGGTGCCATGTGACCTCTTTTAGTGATGCCATGTGGCACTATTAGTGCCCCTTTTTTTGACTACTTCCAAGAAACTTTAGATGAGCATAAATTTGTCATACAAACTTAGATTGAGGTGTCGTTCATGCCAAAAGATGGAACGCCAAGAGTTTGAGGGCCCCGTTGGGGTTAGTTGGGAGCCAAATTCCCGAGGTTGTAACTTGGTCATATGATCTTCGTTTGGCGTGTAAGATACCTCATTAGAAATATCTCTCTAAGTACTACATGATTTGTGGAAAGCCCCATCCTATGGTTATTAGCCTCTTGCGGAGTTTAGGGGGTCCAAAAAGTTTTGGAAGTTCAGGACTCGAAAAACTACTAAAAATAGTAAATGTTGTTATAATCAAGGAAACAAATGAAATTAACTAGAGGTCTAAGTGGAATAGGAGGGTGGCCACCAGTATCCACCTAGATCAAAAGTTTATAATATTTATCATAGGGCTTATATACCTTGGTTTATAATATTTATCTTAGTGTTTATCATAGGATTTTCTTGATATGAAAATCAATCATGCTTAACCATGGTCAATCATGGTCGACCATGGTCCAAAATCTCATTGTGACAAAGATTGTCTCAATAGAAAAATCAACCATGGTCAACCATGGTCTCACATTGCATTGTGAGAAAGAATGTGTTGGCATGAAAATAAATCAAGGCCAACCATGGTCAACCATGGTTCAATGTCGCATTGTGACAAGGATTGTCTCAATATGAAAATCAACCAGGGTCAACCATGTTTATTTTAGGGTTTATAATATTTATCTTAGTGTTTTTATACCTTTGGTTTATAATATTAACCACTTCAATTTAATATAATTCCCTTGGGTTTATAATTCCTTGGTGTTTTAGTATAAATACCTTGGGTTTATTATTCCATTGGGTTAATACTATCAACCCCTTGGGTTAATTAATCTAAGGCTTCATATTCCTCAGGTATAATATTTTTCATAGGGTTTATAATATTAATCCTAGGGTTTCATATAAATCCATTAAGTTTATAATAATGGTCAACCATGGTCCAACATCACATTATGAAAAATATTTTCTCAATATGAAAATCAACCATGGTCAACCATTGCCAACCATCGTCAACCATGGTAAATCATGGTCAACCATGGTCCAATGTCACATTGCATAAAAAATTGCCTGAATATGAAAATCAACCATGGTCCAACGTCACATTGTGACAAATATTATCTCAATATGAAAATCAACTATGGTCAACCATGTTTATTTTACTGTTTATAATACTTATCATATGGTTTATATACCTTGGTTTAAAATATTTATCTTAGGGTTTATCATAGGAATTTCTCAATATGAAAATTAATCATGATCAACCATGGCCAACATTGGTCAAACTTGGTCGAACATGGTTAACCATGGACAACAATGGTCCAACATCACATTGTGACAAAGATTGTGTCAATATGGAAATCAACCATGGTTAGTCATGGTGAGTCATGGTCAAGCATGGTCCAACGTCACATTGTGATAAATACTGTATCAATATGAAAATCAACAATGGTCATTTATGGTTAATCATGGCCAACCATGGTCAATAATCATCGTCACATTGTGACAAAGATTGTCTCTTGGTCCAATGTCACATGGTGACAATCATCATCATTGATGATCAACCAAGGTCGACCATGGTCCAACGTCGCAATGTGATAAAGATTGTCTCAATATGAAAATCAACAATGGTTAACCATGGTCGATAATGGTTCAATATCACATTGTGACAAATATTGTCTCAATATGAAAATAAGTCATGGTCAACCATGGTCCAACATCGCATTATGGCAAAGATTATGTCAATATTAAAATCATCTATGGTCAATCATGTGCAAGCATGTTTATTTTAAGGTTTATAATATTTATCTTAGGGTTTATATGCCTTGCATTTTTAATATTAATCCCTTGGGTTTATTAATCTAAAGGTTCATATTTCGAGGACATAATATTATTTATAGGGTCTATAATATTAATCCTAGGGTTTAACATAAATCCCTTGGGTCTATAATCATGGTCAACCATGGTCCAACATTGCATTGTGACAAAGATTGTCTCAATATGAAAATCAACCATGTTCAATCATCGTCAACCATTGTTAACCATCGTCAATTATGGTCAACCATGGTCCCACGTCACATTGTGACAAATATTATCTCAATATGAAATTCAACCATGGTCAACCATAGTCAACGAAGTTCAATCATGGTAAACCATGGTCAACGAAGTTCAATCATGGTCAACGAAGTTCAATCATGGTCAACCATGGTCGAACGTCGCATTATGACAAAAGTTGTTTCAATATGAAAATCAATCATGGTTAATATGAAATCAACCATGGTCAATCATGGTCAATCATGGTCCAATGTCACATTATCACAAACATTGTCTTAATATGAAAATCAACCATGTTCAACCATCGTCAACCATGGTCAATAAAGATTAACCATGTTCCACTGTCACATTGTGACAAAGATTGTCTCAATATGAAAATGAACCATAGTCAACCATGGTCACATTGTGACAAAGATTGTCTCATGGTCCAACATCACATTTTCACAACCATGGTCATCTATAGTCAAACATGGTCCAATGTTGCATTTTGACAAAGATTGTACCAATATGAAGATCAATCATGGTCAAGCATGGTTAATTCTGGTCAAGCATGGTCAACCAAGGTCGAACATGGCATTGTGACATAGATTGTCTCAATATGAAAATCAACCGTGGTTAATCATGTTTATTTTAGATTTTATAATATTTATCTTAGGGTTTATATACATTTGGTTTACAATATTAATCCCTTGGGTTTAATATTATTCACTTGGGTTTTTAGTATTAGTCCCTTAGGTTTATTAGTGCCTTGGGTGTATAATATCAATCCCTTAGGTTTATTATTCTAAGGGGTCATATTCCTAGGGTATAATATTTTTGATAGGATCTATAATATCAATCCTATGGTTTAATATATATCCCTTGCGTTTATAATATAAATTTTTTGGGTTTATTAATCCCTTGGGTTTATTAATCGCATTGTGACAAAGATTGTCTCTATATGAAAATGAATCATGGTCAACCATGGTCCAACGTTACATTGTGACAATGATTGTCTCAATATGAAATCAACCATTCTCAATCATGGTCAACCATGTTTATTTTAGGGTTTATAATATTTATTTCAAGGTCTATATATGTCGGGTTTATAATATTAATCCCTTGAATTTAATATTATTCCCTTGGATTTAATTCCCTTCAGGTTTTAGTATTAAACCATTGGGTTTAATATTCCCTTTGGGTTTATAATATAAATCCCTTGGGTTTATTAATCTAAGAGTTTATATTCCTAGGGTTAATATTATTCATAGGGTTTATAATCTTAGTCTTAGGGTTTAATATAAATCCCTTGGATGTATAATCATGGTCGATCACATTCCTACGTCTCATTGTGACAAATATTGTCTCAATATGAAAATCAACCATGGTCGACCATTATCAACCATCGTCAATCATGGTCAACCATGGTCCAATGTCACATTGTGACAAAGATTGTCTCAATATGGAAATTAATCTCCATTTAATCTCCATTTAAAAAAATTTACAAAAAAGTTAGTCTCCAAATAAAATTAGCTAAAGATTGTTGGAATTTAGAATTATTTGAAAGTTAATCTATAAATAAAATATGAAATTTAATTTTAATTTTAATTTTTTTTATTTATATATAATAAATTAAATTTTATTGCAATTAAATTTTATTATTATTTAAAATCTATTTTCAAATAGATAAATAATTCAACACCATGAAAAACAATTAAACTATCACTCTAATAATGATCTGATTTGTGCAACGGACACGAAATTCACATCGATGAAAGATGAAGCACATTCAGAGTAAGATACATGGAAACTGCACCGATAGAAAGCACCTCTACAATCATAGAACTTTCTTGACGAGAGAAATCGACAGGAAAAACTGAGAGCTTGTCAACCGAATCGGTCACCGGAAAGTGCATCAACTATGGATTCTAAGATTTTTTTTCTGAAAAACTGTTTAGAATATTGCAATGGTAGATTCTTCATTTGGACCTTTTTCTTTTGTTACAATGTTTTGGATCTGAATTTTTATCTGTTTTATCAGTTAGTTGCTTAGAATACTATTATTCTCATTATCTTAGTTTAATTATTTATTCATATTAGAATTAGTATGAAGACAATTTAGACTCTCAATTATAAATAAAATATTATAATATATAGGTGAACTAACATATTTTAATGAAAAAGATCTTCTTTGTGTGAGTAAAAACTTCTTGCAAACTTTGAATTTTAAAATAATTTTGCACTTCAAGAGATTTAATCTCTCTCACAATTGTCAATTAGTAGTTATGATGAACCTTTGACGTAGGGAAAACTGCCTAAAGGCAGTTTCCCTGGTTTTCACTATATCCTTACGTGAGCTTGTGGGTTATGGCCCACCTATACCAATCGAAAGCATTACATTAGTAGGTTTTAAACAAAACTCGACCAATCACCAAACAACAGAATGACAAAGAATCTTCTAACGAACACCGTCCCACCTAAATGCATAAGATCGGACTCCAATGAAATAAACCCGCATCCAGAAAATTCTCGGGGTTGCTCAGGATCCTCTGATCGCACATTGCATTTTGTTGTGCTTAAGGCTAGGGTTCACTCACTCCTGAAATATTGCAATGCGATTCAAATTGGCGATCCTCCACCATTTGATCAAGGCATGCTTGATCTAATGGTCAACAGTGATATCGCACAATCCACTTGTGCGATGCTCACTCGACCTTACGGAGCCGATAAGAATTATCAGTCCTTGATCTATAAATGTTTGGGTCTATTCGGAGATTATCGTTCGATCATCTTTATGGCCCAAGCCTTATCGCTTCAATCTCCATCGTTGATCTCGTAATTAATTTGATGGGCTGCAGCCCTTCAACTAGAATGCAGATTATCAAGCTCTCAACCCCCGTAGTTGACTATGACACAAGCATTTGAATTTGCGATCTACGGCTAAGATTGATTGCGAGCCTTTAACCTCGATCTAGATATCCATACACTTCCATCCCCCGTAGTCTATTCCTCTACTGTTAATATCCATCTAAACGATTTGACGACTCACTCTGCACTTGTTTGCTTATGATGGAATTCACCTTTCCACCCAAATTCACTCTACCGCACTTTGTTTAAACACTCACACACATATATCGATTTAACACTAGATCGCCATCGATCCTTATAGTGATCTATGGTCGATCAAAAATCTCGTAACACAGAATTTAACTCATAGTAAAGAATATATATGTAAATTATACACAAGCATACATAAATATACATAACACGTATATCTTATATTATACACAGAATCAGTTACAATCTAAGCCTTAGTCACAAATTCTCCTCTCAACTACATTGAATCCACACCCTCTTTCTATGCTCTCCCTCTATCACTCATTGATCTCTTCTCACACACACAGACTCTTTATAGAGAAATTACAAAGTCGTGGATCATCTTAAATCACGATTTCCTCTCATAATCGCCTAAATCTCTCAACACACATACATGGTAGATAATTACATTAAATTAGGTCTTCTCGAGCCTTAACAATTCCATCAAATTAGCACGTTTTTAATAGAAATTTTCTCCCAATTTACATGATTGTCCACGTCTCCTCCTCCATAGCTTTGACTTTGACTTTTGATTAAGGGTGGTCAGATGCTTCCTACATCAGACTCCCGAGGCACCAAAATTTATGACCTCCAGGTCATATGCTTCTCCTTCATCCCATAGTAATTCTACCCACTTCCTTAGTGGAACTGCTTTAATGATGTTTCTGTGAGCTACAACAAAACCTATGCAATAATAGTCTTCTATGCTACACGATACCTCACCAAGCTTCTCTCCTCTAAGCTTAATATTTCAGCATCATTCTTGTTCTCTCCTTTGGAACTAATTGAGAAGTCCTAGCTCTAGGCTACTGCAATCTTCTCACCTTCTTCTGCGACTACCTATATGAAAATATAAGGATCACAAACTCACCAATCTTCACATAACTGTACCTCTTCCTTTCGCTTAAATTGACACAGGAGGTCAATTGAACAGTAATTGAATAGCAATTGAACAACAATTGAACAAAAATTGAACAAAAACTAAATAGCAATTGAACAACAATTGAACAACAACTGAATAGCAATTGAACAACAACTGAACAACAATTAAACAACAACTGAACAACAATTGAACAACAACTGAACAACAATTGAACAACATCTAAACATCAACTGAATAGTAGCTGACCCCTTGTTGACTTTCCCATTTTGCACACAAAATCTTCTTTCTACTCACAAGAAACCTTTCCATGCTCTAATACCACTTTGACGCAGGAAAAACCACCTAAAGGCAATTTCCCTTGTTTTCACAATATCATTACATGAGCCTGTGGGTTATGGCCCACCTATACTAATCAGAAGCATTACATCGGTAGGTTTTAAACAAATCTTGACGAATCATAGAAAAATAGAATGACGTGTAATCTGCCAACGAACACCGTCCCACCTGAATGCATAAGACTGGGCTCCAATGAAATAAACCCGCATCTAGAAACTTCTTAGGTCCACTCAGGATCCTCCGATCGCACACACATTTCGATGTGCTTAAGGCCAGGGTTCACTCACTCCTAAAATATTGCGATGCGATTCAAATTGGCGATCCTCTGTCGTTTGATTAAGGCACGCTTGATCTAACGATCAATCGTGACCTCACACAGTCCACTTGCACGATGCTCACTTGACCTTAAGGAGTTGATAAGAATTATCAGTCCTCGATCTATAAATGTTTGGGTCCATTCGGAGATTATGGTTTGATAATCCTTATGGCCCAAGCCTTAATGCTTCAATCTACACTGTTGATCTCACCATTAATCTGATGGTCGGCGACCCATCAACTAGCATGCGGATTATCAAGCTCTCAACCTCTGTAGTTGACTATGACACAAGCATTTGAATTTGCGATCGACACCTAAGATCGATTGTAGGCCTTCAACCTCAATCCAGATATCTATACACTTCCATCACCCGCAGTCTGTTCCTCCACCGTTAATATCCACCTAAATGATTTGACAAATCCCTCTACGCTTGTTTGCTTATGATGGAATTCACCTTTCCACCCAGATTCACTCTGCTACACTCTGTTTAAACACTCGCACACATATATCGATTTAACACTAGATCACCATCGATCCTTATAATGATCGATGGTCAATCAACAATCTCGTAACACGAAATTTAACTCACAGTAAAGAATATATATGTAAATTATACATAGGCATAAAGAAATTCACATAACACGTATATCTTATATTATACACAGAATCAATTATAGTCTAAGGCATTTCAGCCTTAGTCACAAATTCTCCTCTCGACTACATTGAATCCACACTCTCTTTCTATGCTCTCCCTCTATCACTCTCTTATCTCTTCTCACACACACAGACTCTTTATAGATAAATTACAAAGTTGTGGATCATCTCAGATCATGATTTCCTCTCACAATCGCCTAAATCTCTCAACACACATACATGGAAGATAATTACATTAAATTAAGTCTTCTCGAGACTTATCAATTCCATCAAATTAGCTCGTTTTTAACAAAAAATTTCTCCCGGTTTACATGATTGTTCACATCTCCTCCTCCATAGCTTTGCCTTTGACTTTTGATTAAGGGTGGTCGGATGCTCCTGCATCAGACTCCCGAGGCACAAAAATTTATGACCTCTGGGTCATATGCTTCTCCTTCATCCCATAGCAATTATACCCACTTCCTCAGTGGAAATTCTTTCATGATCTTTCTGTGAGTTGCAACAAAACCTCTGCAGTAATAGTATTCTATGCTACACGATACCTCACTAAGATTCTCTCCTCTGAGCTTAGTCTTTCGACATCTATCTGGTTCTCTCCTCTGGAACCAATTGAGCACTCCTATCTCTAGGCTGCTGCAATCTTCTCACCTTCTTCTGCTGCTACCTGTATGACAATATAAATATCATAAACTCACCAATATTCACATAATTGTACCTCTTCCTTTAACCTAAAATGATGTAGGCAGTCAATTGAACAAAAATTGAACAACAATTGAACAGTAATTGAACAAAAATTGAACAACAATTGAACAGCAACTGAACAACAATTGAACAACAACTGAACAACAATTCTACAACAACTGAACAATAATTGAACAATAATTAAACAACAATTGAACACCGACTGAACAACAATTGAACAACAACTGAACAAAAATGAACAACAACTGACCCCTCGTTGACTTTTCCTTTTTGCACACAAAATCTTCTTTCTACTCGCAGGAAAACTTTGCCTTCTCTGATACCACTTTGAAGAAGGAAAAACTTCCTAAAGGCAATTTCCCTGGTTTTCACAATATCCTTACGTGAGCCTGTGGGTTATGGCCCACCTATACCAATTGGAAGCGTTAGATTAGTAGGTTTTAAATAAAACCTAACCAATCACCGAACAAAAAATGACGCATAATCCGCCAACGAACACCGTCCCACCTGAATGCATAAGACCAAACTCCAATGAAACAAACTTGCATCCAAAAACTTCTCGGGTCTGCTCAGGATCCTTCGATTGTACATCACATTTCGCTGTGCTTAAGGCTAGGTTTCACTCACTCCTAAAATATTGCGATGAAATTCAAATTGGCGATCCTCCGCTATTTGATCAAGGCATGCTTGATCTAACAATCAATAGTGATATCACACAGTCCACTTGCGTGATGCTCATCCAACCTTACAGAGCCAATAAGAATTATCAGTCCTTGATATATAAATGTTTGTGTTCGTTCGGAGATTATCGTTCGATCATCTTTATGGCCCAAGCCTTATCGCTTCAATCTCCACCATTGATCTCATCATTAATCCGAAGGTCTGCAACCCTTCAACTAGCATGCAGATTATCAAGCTCTCAACCCCCGTAGTTTACTATGACGTAAGAATTTGAATTTGTTATCGACGTCTAAGATTGATTGTGAGCCATCAACCTCGATCCAGATATCCATACACTTCCATCGGCCGCAGTCTATTCCTCCTTCGTTAATATCCGTCTAAACAATCCGACGACTCCCTCTACGCTTGTTTGCTTATGATGGAATTCGCCTTTCCACACAGATTCACTTTGCCACACTCTGTTTAAACACTCACACACATATATCGATTTAACACTAGATCGCCATCAATCCTTTTAGTGATCGATGGTTGATCAACAATCTCGTAACACAGAATTTAACTCACAGTAAAGAATATATATGTAAATTATACACAGGCATACAAAAATCTACATAGCACATATATCTTATATTATACACATAATCAGTTATAGTCTAAGGCATTTTAGCCTTAGTCACAAATTCTTCTCTCGACTACATTGAATCCACACTCTCTTTCTATGCTCTCCCTCTATCACTCTCTTATCTCTTCTCACACACATAAACTCTTTATAGAGAAATTACAAAGCTGTAGATCATCTCAGATCACGATGTCCTCTCACAATCACTTAAATATATCAACACACATACATGGCAGATACTACATTAAATATAGTCTTCTTGAGACTTATCAATTCCATGAAATTAGCTCGTTTTTAACAAAAAATTGCTCCTGGTTTACATGGTTGTCCACATCTTCTCCTCCATAGTTTTGACTTTGAGTTTTGATTAAGGGTGGTTGGATGCTCCTGTATCAGACTCCTGAGGCACAAAAACTTATGACCTCAGGGTCATATGCTTCTCATTCATCCCATAGCAATTCTACCCACTTCCTCAGTGGAATTGCTTTCATGATCTTTCTGTGAGCTGTAACAAAACCTCTGCAATCTTGTCTGCTACATGATACCTCACCAAGCTTCTCTCCTCTGAGCTTGGTATTTCAGCATCTCTCTAGTTCTCTCCTCTAGAACCAATTGAGCACTCCTAGCTCTACGCTACTGCAATCTTCTCACCTTCTTCTGTTGCTTCTTGTACAATAATATAAAGATCACAAACTCACCAATCTTCACATAATTGTAGCTCTTCCTTTCGTTTAAAATGATGCAGGCAGTCAATTGAACAATAATTGAACAACAATTGAATAACAATTGAATAGAAATTGAAGAACAACTGAACAACATTTGGACAACAATTGAACAACAACTAAACATAAACTGAACAACAACTAAATAGCAATTGAACAACAATTGAATAAGAACTGAACAAAAATTGAACAACAACTAAACAACAATTGAACGGCAACCGACCCCTTGTTGACTTTCCATTTTTGCACACAAAATCTTCTTTCTACTTGTAGGAAACCTTTCCCTTCTCTGATACCACTTTGACGCAGGAAAAACCACCTAAAGGCAATTTCCATGGATTTCACAATATCCTTACATGAGCCTACGGGTTATAGCCCACCTAGACCAATCAAAAGTGTTACATCAGTAGGTTTTAAA
Source organism: Pinus tabuliformis (assembly GCA_031772625.1). Classification (NCBI taxonomy): domain Eukaryota; kingdom Viridiplantae; phylum Streptophyta; class Pinopsida; order Pinales; family Pinaceae; genus Pinus; species Pinus tabuliformis. Next base: position 496,508,986 of record CM062816.1, read on the forward strand.
CAAACCCCGACAAATCACCAAACAAAAGAATGACGCATAATCCGCCAACAAACCAATCACCTGAATGCATAAGACCGGACTCCAATGAAATAAACCTGCATCCAGAAACTTCTCGGGTTTGCTCAGGATCCTCTGATCACACATCGCATTTCGCTGCGCTTAAGGTCAGGGTTCACTCACTCCTAAAATATTGCGATGCGATCCAAATTGGTGATCCTCCACCGTTTGATCAAGGCACACTTGATCTAACAGTCAATAGTGATATTGCACAGTCCACTTATGCGATGCTCACCTGACCTTACGGAGCCAATAGGAATTATCAGTCCTTGATCTATAAAAGTTTGGGTCTGTTCGGAGATTATAGTTTGATCATCTTTATGGCCCAAGCCTTATTGCTTGAATCTCCATCGTTGATCTCACCATTAATCCGACGGTCTGCGGCCCTTCAACTAGCATGCAGATTATAAACCTCTCAACCCCCTTAGTTGACTATGACGCAAGGATTTGAATTTGCAATCGACGGCTAAGATCGATTGCGGACCTTCAACCTCGATCCAGATATCCATACACTTCCATCCCCCGCAGTCTATTCCTTTGCTGTTAATATCTGTCTAAACGATCTGATGACTCCCTCTGTGCTTGTTTGCTTATGATGGAATTTGTCTTTCCACCCGGATTCACTCTGCCACACTCTATTTAAACACTCACACACATATATCGATTTAATGCTAGATCGCCATCGATCCTTATAGTGATCAATGGTCGATCAACAATCTCGTAACACAGAATTTAACTCACAGTAAAGAATATATATGTAAATTATACATAGGCATACAAAAATCCACATAACACGTATATCTTATATTATATACAAAATTAGTTATAGTCTAAGGCATTTCAGCCTTAGTCACAAATTCTCCTCTTGACTACATTGAATCTACACTCTCTTTCTATGCTCTCCCTCTATCACTCATCTCTTCTCACACACATAGATTGTTTATAGAGAAATTACAAAGTCGTGGATCACCTCAGATCACGATTTCCTCTCACAATCCCCTAAATCTCTCAAAACACATACATGGTAGATAATTACATTAAATTAAGTCTTCTAGAGATTTATCAATTCCATCAAATTAGATCATTTTTAGCATAAATTTGCTCCTAGTCTACATGATTGTCCACGTCTCCTCCTCCATAGCTTTGAATTTGAATTTTGATTAAGGGTGGTCAAATGCTCCTCCATTAGACTCCTGAGGCACAAAAATTTATGACCTCCGGGTCATATGCTTATCCTTCATCCCATAACAATTCTACCCACTTCCTTAGTGGAACTACTTTCATGATATTTCTGTGAGCTGCAACAAAACCTCTACAGTAATAGTATTCTCTGCTACATGATACCTCACCAAGATTCTCTCCTCTGAGCTTAGTCTTTAGAAATCTCTCTGGTTCTCTCCTCTGGAACCAATTGAGAACTCCTGGCTGTAGGTTGCTGGAATCTTCTCACCTTCTTTTGCCGCTACTTGTACGATAGTATAAAGATCACAAACTCACCAATCTTCACATAAATGTACCTCTTCCTTTCGATCAAAATGATGCAGGCGGTCAATTGAACAACAATTGAACAGTAATTGAATAGCAACTGAACAACAATTGAACAACAATTGAACAACAACTTAACAACAATTGAATAGCAATTGAACAACAATTGAGCAACAACTGAACAATAATTGAACAACAACCGACCCCTTGTTGACTTTCCGTTTTTTCACACAAAATCTTCTTTCTACTTGTAGGAAACCTTTCCCTGCTTTGATACCACTTTGACGCAGGAAAAACTGCCTAAAGGCAATTTGCCTAGTTTTCACAATATCCTTACATGAGCCTATGGGTTATGGCCCACCTATACTAAGCAGAAGCATTACATCGGTAGGTTTTAAACAAAATCTAACCAATCACTGAACAACAAAATGACGCGTAATCCACCAATGAACATTGTCCCACCTAAATGCATAAGACCAGACTCCAATGAAATAAACCCACATCCAAAATCTTCTCGGGTCCACTCAGGATCCTCTGATTGCACATTGCATTTCGCTTCGCTTAAGGTGAGGGTTCACTCACTCCTGAAATATTGCAATGCGATTCAAATTGGGGATCCTTCGCCATTTGATCAAGGAATGCTTGATCTAATGGTCAATAGTGATATCGCACAGTCCACTTGTGCGACACTCACCCTACCTTACGGAGTTGATAAGAATTATCAGTCCTCAATCTATAAATGTTTGGGTCCATTCGGAGATTATTGTTCGATCTTTATGGCCCAATCCTTATCGCTTCAATCTCCACCGTTGATCTCATCATTAATCTGACAGTCTACGACCCTTCAACTAGCACGCGGATTATCAAGCTCTCAACCCCTGTAGTTGACTATGACACAAGCATTTGAATTTGCGATCAACGACTAAGATCGATTGCGGGCCTTCAACCTTGATCCAGATATCTGTACACTTCCATCCCCCTCAGTCTATTCCTCTGCCATTAATATTTGTCTAAACAATCTGATTGCTCCTTCTGCGCTTGTTTGCTTATGATGGAATTCACTTTTCCACCCATATTCACTCTGCCACACTCTATTTAAACACTCAGACACATATATCGATTTAATGCTAGATTGACATCGATCCTTATAGTGATCGATTGTCGATCAACAATCTCGTAACACAAAATTTAACTCACAATAAAGAATATAAATGGAAATTATACACAGGCATACAAAAATCCACATAACACGTATATCTTATATTATACACAAAATTAGTTACAGTCTAAGGCATTTAAGCCTTAGTCACAAATTATCCTCTTGACTACATTGAATCCACACTCTCTTTATATGATCTCCCTCTATCACTCTCTTATCTCTTCTCACACACACAGATTCTTTATAGAGAAATTACAAAGTCGTGGATCATCTCAGATCATGATTTCCTCTCACAAATCGCCTAAATCTCTCAACACACATACATGGCAGATAATTACATTAAATTAAGTCTTCTCGAGACTTATCAATTCCATCAAATTAGCTCGTTTTTAATAGAAATTTACTCCCGGTTTACATGATTGTCCACGTCTCCTCCTCCATAGCTTTGACTTTGACTTTTGATTAAAGGTGCTCAAATGCTCCTGCATCAACCTTTAATCGACAAGTCAAAACTAACCCATATACCTAAAATTAAAAATATTATAGCTTTGAGGGTCCCGGTCCTCCCCCCCTAAAACATCAAAGGATTGTCTGGTGTACCGTAAGTCTTGCGTGGTTCATTTTCAAGGTTGCCAGGTCGAAGGTAGTAAGTTCAAGTATCAGGCGAGTATCAAGATAAAAGAGAGAAGGGAGGGTAGTTGAACTGCTTTCGGTGAACGGTGGACGATCGATTAATAGTGCGCTCCCGTTCAAACCCTCACCATATGAATAGTGAGTGACTCCGTCCCTATGAAAGAGTAGGGCCCTATGGTCGATCGAGCGTGAAAACCTAAGAGTTGGTGTCACTATCCCTACCCTGCTCGGGGTAAGCCGCTAGCCTTTGTGAATGCAGGCACCTAGCTCACGTCAACTTACACCTACACCATCGTGTCTCACCTATAGGTAAGTGCCGTTATGGCATTCTTACTCTCACTCTTTAGGTTACTCATGATTTTTTAGTCAAGTTTCAATTATTACCAATTAATGTTATAGAAGTAATATTAATTTCCAACAAAATCCATTCTTACTCTCACTCTTTAGGTTACTCATGATTTTTTAGTCAAGTTTCAATTATTACCAGTTAATGTTATAGAAGTAATATTAATTTCCAACAAAATCCACTTTTAATTATATCCACATCCGCAATGTATATTATAACCAACATTATTTTAAATCCATAAAATTTAATTTACCATTAACTACATCCATTTTCTCTTTTATTTTTAATTTTCATAAATATATTAAATTCATCCTGTCTCTCCTGTTTCATGGAAGTTTCCTTCCCTTTCTAATTTCATGAGGAATTCCCTGATTCATCATAAGCCTTTTCGTAAATATAACAAAATTCCGCTTCTTAGAAGTGTATTATAACCAATACTATTCCAATTCCATAAGTCCAACTATTTACATCCATTGTTTTCCCACGACTACATCCATTTTCTCCTTTTGTCTTTTAGGAATGTTTCATCACCTCCATGTTCCATGGAAGTTTACTTCCCTTTCCAATTTCTGAATTATTTTAAACATTGCTCGGAATATTGTGGAGTCGCGTCAGAAACCTTAACAAACTTTCTAATATCATTTTTATATTTATGAATTCTCCTTTTTCATTGTTTTATGGAAGTAAAGAAAAATTGTATAATTTATAATTTGTTCGATACATTATGAACAAACATAAAATTGATGTGTAATAACTTCATAAAACTAACATCGACATATTTCCAACAATATGCCCTTTTGTCAACCTTACCGACCCAGAAAAAACCCAAAACCTTAACATGAGATTAAAAATGTTTAAACCTTAACATTAGATTAAAAATGTTTACCCTAACAATGATAAGTATAGAAACTATGAGGATAGAGAAATGTTAAAACATTTTTTTTTTTAATTATATGGTGAATCTGTAACTGCCAGTCCTAGTTTATGGAAGACCTAAAATCAATCTTCGTAGGTGTCACTATAACACCAAAAGTACATCCAACTACTTGCAAGTTGATATACTAAGATCTTATGGTTTTAGCAAAGCGAGACTCTTGTGCCACCAAGGTGGGGGTGGGGAATTTGAATTACTGTCTCCCAAACTTTGCCCAAATAAACTTACCGTCAAACCACACATCACTGTACTTAAAACATCCTAAAATTACTAAACATCGTACTGAAAAACCAGAGGGATGTTCTGATTTACAAAATGTGAAAGAAAAGGGAAAGACGGTCATAATGTAAAAGAAGGGGAAGATGCATCATAATCCTCATTTCCATTCAATGTGATGTTCTTTTTGACATTCAAACTTTTTATGATGGTGAATGGAAACTTTTGAACGGGCAACAAATTGAACGAGTCTGTCCTATCGATTTGCTGGCAGCGATGATAAATTTTATTTTTTATTTTCTTTCTATCAGCAGCTCGATACAGTCTAATCATGCTGACTTTTATAGTAAAAGTCACAATTTGGGATTTGTATTGAAATTTTTGGAAATTTAAAATATTTTAGAATTGAAAAAAAATTCTATCCAAAGGAGGCTTGCAACTATAATCTCTGTCGGTTGCTCTCTTTGCTTCCTGTCGGTGTGCTTTTTCGTTATAAATATAAATATCTTGCCGTCAGTGTAGTGCTGCAATGAGATCATGTTTTGCGTGGTATAAATATATGGCAGCCATTACACTGCTGTCCATGGTTGGAATTTGAGAACAAATTCATCTGGTTTTCAGACTTCCTGATTTGTCTTTACAGTTTTAAAAAAACTTCTAACAGTTTTGTAAATTTTTACATTGTATTTGACAGGCAAATCACTTAGTAATAAGTAATTTGCTGATCAAATTTCGTTCCGGTTGCTGTCAATGAAATTACTTTTTAAGCTTATTCTAAATATTTTGCGGTCACAACTCAGGGATGTTATTTGTTGGCCATTGAACATATGGTTAAGGTATTCATGTTAATAGGTTACATTCATTTATGTGTTGTGTTTAGGGGTGGTGTAGTTACATCTTGAGGTTATAGTGGTAGCAGGGACTGACTCTGTGTCATACTATTATTAGTGCTTTACCAACTTGTCCAGCCAAAAAAATCTTATCTTTTACATACTATCAATTTTTAAATAAGTTTTTTTAATAATTTTTTTAAATGAATTTCCTTTCCAATTTAATACGATAATATTTTTTTTTAACTGAAGTTTCTTTCCTATTTAGTAAGAGAATTAGTTAAGAATGTAAATTTAAAGTGTTTTATTTATATAATTTTAGTTTTTAAGGTTTTTATTAAATTATAAATATTTTTTAAAACTTATAATTTTATTAAGAATTTATTATTAATTTTTAACTAGTATAGATGTATTTTAAGTCCGGATCTACTAAATAGAGAGAGACTAAATCTTGTTTCACTTTAAAATAGATTTGCATATCAATAGACTTGATCCCTCTAGGGGCTTAGTAGATCAGAGGTTAAAATGGATCTAAGCTGACTATATACACACACATTGAATATTTGTCATTATTATTTTTTCTTGTATGGATATATTTAATTATTTTTATTATTAATATTATTTTAAATTTTATATATCAAAGCCAAATACAAATTTCCCTCGTATCTTGAATTAGAAAGAACCTATTAATAAAATAAGATTTCTCTCACTCTCTCTTTCTATATATGTTAGATGTTAAAATCTTTTATTCAATATAGAAATTTTCAAGTTAAATGACTTTATTTTTCTTTCGTATGGATATTGAAATATTTTGTTTGTTTTTGTTATATATAAAATGAATTAAACATTATGTAATGTCAACAATATTATTATTTTTTGTCAATTCTGTGAAGAAATACATATCTCCCTCATTCTAAAATGTAAATTATTATTTTTTATTTTCAATTACTTGATCTTTTATATAAAATTGATGTAAAATTAAAGTGGAAATTAAAATTAAAATATTTTATATATGGACATCAATATTTTTACTTATTACTATTTTTAATTTGTTAATATGTGTATTACTTTATTATTTTTAAATATTACGATTATATAACAACATCTCTTCTATACTGAGTTGCTAAAATACCTTAATTGCAATAAAAAAATTCAAAAATAATTATTAAACAGAATCATATAATTATATGTATCTTCCCTTAGAAACTCAAATATATCCCTTATTTTAAAAATATTCTGGGCAAGTATGGTTCGTCTAAATTATTTTGCAAAAAAAACATCAAATCTATCTAAACAATAGGCACCAAATCTGTTTTGTGAAAAAATAGTAAAATGTTTATTTTTGGAGGGCGAGGATGGCGTTTAGTGAGATTCACTTATTCTTATGGCAAAGAAGCATCAAATCTTTTATATAAGAGAGAAATAAAATGTTTTCAGTTGGGGTTTTATCGAGGTTAATTATTTATTTTAAGATTTAAAAACTAATAAAAGGTTTTGAAAAAAATTAGGCAGAGAATAAATAGTGGTAAATATTATGAAAATGATTAAACAATTTTTTTTTAAATAAATAAATATTATTATGAAAAAATATAATTTTTTATATATATAATAATAAAATTCTCAAAAAAACCACCAAAATTTTAACTAACCATCGAACATTATTATTAAAAACTATGAAAGCCTTTATACACATAAAAATAAAAGTTTTCAATAAATACAACCATATTTATGTTAAACTTAGGGATGAAGACCTATTTCATTTTCTACATTGATATCAAAATGTTCATAACTAAAAACTATAAATATTTTTGAATATAAATTTGAAAATACTTATATATCATCAAATTTATATTAAATATATGAATTTTGCGTTGTTGATGATGTTTTTAGTATGAAGAAATTGAAGTTTTTATATACATTACAATTTTCAAACAAGAAATTAAGTTTATAATGTATTTATATAGTTTATATTTGAAATTCGTTACCCACATCAAATTTGTAAAGTTTGCAATGAGAGGAATTTAATTTTAGTGAGATAACTTAGATGAATTTCAATATTAGTAAGAAATTTGTTTTAATATAATCAGATGACTCTTGCTTTTATATTTTAATAATTTTGACACTCTTTCATATTATTTTAATATTTATAATTTTTTTACAATAACATAAAAAATCTATAAGATTATGTATCTAATATTATTTTCTTAAATTGAAGGATTATTTGTTATTTTAAGTATTATTTTAAAATTTTAAAAATTTTTAAACTTTTCTTTCCTGGATATTTTGGTGAAGATGTTTTTAATTTATTTAGGAAAAATGTTTCAAATGAATAGTTTTGACCTTTACATGATATCAAATTAAATGATATTTTATATTGATGTATTTAGTTCAAATTGGAACAAGAGATTCTTGACCAATTTGATTGTAAAAAATTTTTGTTAACTATTGGTAGAATTCACTTGTCTCTCTTACAAATCTTCAAGTATTTTCTTGAGTCATACAATCTCCTTGTTGGATCCATAGTTGCAACATATTTTTCCTCTATTGTAGAAACTACTATAAATGATTGTTTGCATGACTTCCAAGAAAAAATGTTAATCCAATACTCATGAGATAGCTTGAAGTTGACACTCCATTTTTTTTTGTCCCCATCAATGTATTATAAATGATTGTTTGCATGACTTCTAAGAGGAAATTTTTAATCCAATGCTCATGAGATAGCTTGAAGTCGACACTCCATTTTTTTTGTCCCCATCAATGTATGAATTAGAATATCCAATCAAGTTCAAGTCATCCACCTTAAAATACTTGAGTCCAAAATCTCCATTTCTCTTCAAAGTATTTTAGATTTTCTTTTTTTTGCAAGCTAATATCCTTCACAAGGATTTTGCATAAACTTGGGAAAAAATGTCCCAATTCTATTATCTCAAATCCCTTCTTCAACTCTTCTTTATGGATGTCATATAAGTTTCATTACTCCTTGTCATCTAGATATAGTATACAAGATATATAATATTTTTTCCAACTTTCTTGATAAACAAGGTTGCATATTAAAGTGTTTGAAATTCAATTTCAGAGGATGCTCTGTTAACTTTTCATACTAGGCTTGTGTTGATTATTGCAAGCCATGTAAGGATTTGATGAGTTTACATACTTTCTTTTCTTGTCCCTTCCTAACAAAACCTATTCTTTGAGATATGAATACTTTCTCCTTTAGCTCTCTATTAAAGAAAGTAGTATTCAATTTATTTGATAGAATTTCCATCCATTTTGTACTGTTAAGGAAAATAGATCCTAGATGGTGGCCCATTTTGTGGTGGGGGAAATTTTTTCCTCATAATCAATACTTTCTTTATATCAAAATCCTTTTGCCATGAGCCTTGCTTTGTGATTTCCAGGTAAACCATTTGATTTAAACTTGCTTTTGTAGACCCACTTGCAACTATTGGTTAGGTTTTGAATGGAAAATCCACCAAATTCTGTATCCCATTCTTATTGAGAGCATCATAGTCCTTATGTGTTGCTTCTTTCCACTCATCATGAGTAATAGTTTATTCAAAGAATTTGGATTAGAATTAGTGGATAAATTCAATTCATAATCATTTACATCCCCTAAATTGGAGTTATTTACATCACCTACATCTAGTTTAGTGGAACCATTGGTTCCTAAATTTCCAACCTCCTTACGATGAACACTTTCAAACATGTTTTTATGATTCAATTTGGCAGACCTTTCTAAGAGGATCCAAGCTATTCCATTGATTCATTATGAGGAAGATGTGTAATTCCTTCCATCTCAATGTCCAATTGATTAAAATAAAAGTTAAATATTTTCTAAATAGAAAAATAATTTCTAGTATAATTAAAAATAAAAATGAATACATGTTTACTTATTTTTAATTAAAATTATTATAAAACATCAATAATTCCACTTTCGCTATGTATTACAACCCAATATGAAGGAGACGTGGTAAAAATATTTCACTCTAGATTCATTACCCAGTTGAGTAGTTCAACATGATGAAAATGTGTAACTATTTTGGTGTTCAACAGACAACATGACATTGTCCATTTTAAAATAAAAATTACATATTTTCAAAATACAAAAAAAAAATGTGGAGTATCATAAAAAACAAAAATAATAATAAGTATTATAAAACATAAAGTTTCACTCTCACTATGTACTACAACCCAATATGAAGGAGATGTGGTAAAAATATTTCACTCTAGATTCATTCTGTGAGGAGAGGCACATTATACAACCCAATATGAGGAAGATGTGTAACTCCTTCCACTTCTCAACCTCATGTTAACAAGTTATTTTTAAAAGAAAAACAATGTTAGGTATAATAAAAACAAAAATGAATACATGCTTAGTTAGTTTTAATTAAAAGTATTATGAAAGATCAAAAGTCCCAATGTCACATTCATTATTTATATTACAATTGTGTATAATGGGGTATGAAGGAAATGTGATCAAAATATTTCACTTTCTCTCTGCTATAAATAAAACGTTTTGATTTCCATGTGAAGTAACATATGTTTATAACAAATTTAGAGAGAGATAAAGTAAAAAAAACCACTTATATGGTATAAGATAAAGTTTCACAAAATAAAATTTAATGTTAATGATAATAAAATATTTTAATGCCATAAGAATAACTGAAAGTAAAAAAGAAATATTACTTAGTAATAAGAGTAATTATATGTAATTCATAACATTCTTAATAAATTGGTATGTGGCATTTAAAAATAATAATTATAATAATGAAAAAAATTAAAGTGGGTTATAAATATTTGGATATGTAGAGTTGAGTAATAATGAGGTGTACTTAAAATATATCAATAACAAATAAAATATTTCAATACCAATATTATGTAAAATATTTCAATTTTAACTAAGTATATATTTGAATTAAAACTTCTGTGATCCATAATAATTGTACCAGTATTTTTCAGCAAAAATCACATAAGAAAAATTCTCGTTGACGCATTTCGAACCAGCCAGTGTGGTTCATCTTCAGGACAAGATGAGGAACCAAATCCAGGCAATAGTGTGGTTCATCTTCAGGACAAGGTGAGGAACCAGATCCAGGCAATGTAATAAATAGATGTAGAGGGCTCCTAGCTAGAGGACTCCTAGCTATCTGTTAGGGTTAACAACTAGTTTGACTAAGGGAGGAAATTAGAAAAGGTTTTGACAAAAAAAGGTAAGGGAATCCAACTTAAGAAATTAAAAATTATTTTTTATATTATAAACTAATAAGTTACAATAAGTTGATTAATAAAAACTTATTAAAGCTCTTTATATCCCTGTTAATAAATTATATAAAATATCAATATTAATGGTTTGGTCCTATTCAAATCCCCAAATATTAACTAGATTAAATTAACTAATTAAAAATTACTAAAAAATGAGAGGTTATAATAAATGGATTAATAAAATAATTAATTAAAACTTATATAGACATTTTAGACCCTATTAATGAATAGAATAGTAATGCTAATGGTTTGAATAGAATAGTAATGCTAATGGTTTGGTCCTAAAATTAACAAGATTAAAATAATTCTAGAGGGACAAAGGGATTATATATATATATATATATATATATATATATATATATATATATATATGAATTGTTAATGAGATAAAATTAGAAAACTATTTGACCAAAGAAGTAAAGGAATCTAAATAAAGAATTTAAAAAATTAAAGAAATATTATAAAACAAGAAGATATAATATGTTGAATTAATAATTAATTTTTATTAAACTTTTTATACCCGTTTATCATATTCATTAATAAGGTTATAAAAGGGTATAAAAAGTTTAATACAAATTAATTATTAATTCAATATTCTTGTTTTATAATATTTCTTTATTTTTTAAAATTCTTCATTTAGATTCCTTTATTTATTTGGTCAATTATTTTTCTAATTTTATCCCATATATATATATATATATATATATATATATATATTCCTTTTGCCTCTCTAGAATTATTTTAATCTTGTTAATTTTAGGACCAAATCATTAGTATTAATATTCTATTCATTAATAGGGTCTAAAATGGCTATATAAGTTTTAATTAATTATTTTATTAATCCACTTAATATAACTTCTTAGTTTTTAATAAATTTTAATTAGTTAATTTAATCTAGTTAATTTTTGGGGATTTGAATAGGACCAAACCATTAATATTGATATTTTATATAATTCATTAATGGTGTTATAAAGAGGTTTAATAAGTTTTTATTAATCAACTTATTGTAACTTATTAGTTTATAATATCAAAAATAGTTTTTAATTTCTTAAGTTAGATTCCCTTATCCTTTTTGGTCAAAACTTTTTCTAATTTCTTCCCTTAGTCAAACTAGCTGGTAAGCCTAATGGATAGTTAGGAGCCTTCTACATCTATTTATTACATTGCCTGGATCTGGTTCCTCATCTTGTCCTAAAGATGAACCACACTCTCTGGTTCAAAAAGCATCGACAAGAATTTTTGTTATGTGTTTTTTTTCCGAAAGATGCTAGTAAAATAAGTATATATTATTATATATTCTAAAAAAAACCTTATTGTTAAAATAGACTTAATATTCTTCATCTTGGCCCTTTTTAAAATCCAACAAAGATTTGTTGGACTTGTAGGTTTAACTTTTGTAGTTTAATCTATTTATGAATTCAAAAATGTAATTTAAATAATAAAATATTATGAATATATTCTTTTGCATACATTAAAAATAGAAATTTGAGGAGAAGACATAACATAGAGTACACATGAAACTTTTAGTATATTACATTCAAAACCAAATTGCATCACACATATATATTTCTTATGAGATCCAGCATATTCCAAACAAGGAGATTGTTTCTTGAGAAAATATCTAAACAACCTAACCAAGCAACAAACAAACCCACCTGTATACTAATGTAAGCATTATTTTGAAGTCCCTCCCTTAATGTTTACATTAAAAATTAACATGATATGAATCACAAATTACATTTCACATATAAGTATCATATGTCTGATATGGTCTTTAGTGGAACTTCTACCCACTCTGAAATCTCATGGACCACTCTCATTCTCCAGTTTCCCACTTCACTCATTTAAGATACAATTGTCTTTGACCATCATTTATGACCTTGTAAGATCAATAATATTAACATAATCAGCTCGTTAGGGCTTCCATGATAAAAGCTATCAAGTAATGAACCACTCTAAGGACCGACCACCATTTGTTGGATATTTCACTTTCGACTATCTCTCAATTGCTAGGAAGGAAAACTAGATATTGAATGTGTTTGAAACTTGATCATACAACATGCTTTTTCTATGACATAATAATTTCATACTATAACATGTAGTTGTTGTTTAAGGGTTTATGAGCACCAAGAACATTAAACTGTAATAAAATGTAAACACAACCAAACTAGTGATGTGTTCAAAGGTTTCTGAACGCCAAGAGCCACTAATTTGAGGTATTCAACACTATTCAATAATTGGTTCTACACTTTACAATTTTGCACACTAAAATATAACAAGTCAACTTAGGAGACAATCCAACTATGCTTATGACAACCAAAAACACTCCAATCAAACTATGTGACTATGCACTTGCAATTGACACATTGAATTGTAGAAGTAGAACCTTTGTGTTATATGGATGTGATATGTTCCGTTGAAAATTTTTGTCTAACACCGACCACCTACTAATAAAGCGAATTTCATGCGCGGACAAGGGAAGAATAGTGAAACCAGGAAAACAGAGGCTATACACTCAATTGAATCTTCCCTTTAATTATTTTTTGTAGACTAGTATAGGCGGGACCACATGTAATCCTTCATATAAGAACTTGACCATGTCGAACTCTAACGACAAAAGAAGTAGTACAATGGCCAACAGAGGCTTCCTGAAGTGCATGGCTTCCATGAGAGATAGATCCATGCCCTGGGGGCACAACGTTGGATTCAAGAAAATTTCCAATGCATTGCAAAAGATCGCCAGGTTGGACAGATCCATAGTTGCATCATCATTGTTTTTAACATAAATATTTGATCCCTAAAATTTTAACATCATCTCTAGTAATCTCTCTTCATATTGCTGACATGACATTTTCTCACGCTCTGCCTTTTGGGACCGTGGAATTTTACATTCAACGCTAGTTATATAGATATCAAAGTGTCACGGAATGTGTTTTTGTCGACAGATGGAGCCACACTTTTAGGAATCAAGTCATCCTTTGTGCTTCCAAAGAATGTTCTTTCAATATTGATAAATCAAAACTCCCCCATCTACCCAACATGCATTGTAGCATCTATGTAATCACTGCCCGAACCTCATATCAGTCACAGTGGGATATTCTTGGTGATTGAAGAATATTTATTTTAAGAACGCCGACTATAATAGACTAACCTGACCCCGACTGTAGTGGTCATTATGAACATTAATCTTTTTTGCACCCACGACACTGTTAACAGAAATCTTCTTCGTCTCACCTTCCAAACATGCTTAGCGAGACACAAAACAACAATGTCAACATTGCAACAATCATAAAATAAATACTCTCACACACTAACTATCTAGGTATAGAATAATAATTAAATACTCAAATTTCTTCCATAATCCAATACAGACTCTGGTACTAAAATAGAATTTTGAGGAGCATACATAGCACAAAGGAGACAGAAAACTCTTAGCATATTACATTAAAAACCAAATTACATCCCACACATATGGTTTTTATGAGATCCAATAGATTCCAAACAAGGATATTGCTCGTTGAAAAAATATCTCAACAATCCAACCAACTAACAAACCAAATTTACCTGTATACTAATTTGTAAGAGTTATTTCCAAATATAAATATTCTTTTAACCATGCATCTATCAAGCACTATGATGGATCAAATCTCTCAAAATACAAACATTTTAACAAATTTTACATTCTAAAAAAAGTTTGCACCTCATATTTGTTCTCTCTTCACACTTGCTAAATACATGATAAGATAGATTTATACTACTTAGTTGAAAACCAAAACTAACCCATATACCTAAAATTAAAAATGTTATGGCATTAATGAGTGTTGTCCATTTAAAATTAATATTAATTCCCAAAAAAAATCCACTTTTTAGTTATATACGTAATATGCTATGCAAAACATTATTTTAAATCCATCGAGTTTAATTTTCCATGGATTACATCCATTTTCTCTGAATACATCAAAGTCTCCATGTTCCTTGGAAGTTTCATTTCCTTTCTCGTTTCATGTTGAATTTCCTAACTCGTCATAAACTTTGTCCTGTCCTAAATATAGTGAGTGTTGTCACTTCAGCATGAGTATGGGTTTCCAACAAAATTCCACTTTTTAGTTGTATGGAGATAACCAACATTATTCCGGGTTTCCAACAAAATTCCACTTTCTAGTTGTATAGAGAAATGTGTTATAACCAACATTATGCCAACTACATCACTTTTCCAACTATATCTAGTTTAACTATTCACATCCATTTTTTCCAACAGATTACATCCTTTTCTAGAAAGAGCATTTATCAATGCTTCAACGCCTCTACTTTCCATGGAAGTTTACTTCCCTCTCTAATTTCTTAACTCATCTTGAGGACTTTTCGAGATATTATGAAGTTTGCAGACAATTTTATTAATTTTTTTACATCATTTTTATATTTATAAATTTTACTTTTCATTCTTTATTCTTTATGTCAAACAAAAAAAATTATATAAATGATTATCTCCAATACATTATGAGCAAATATAAAAATGACGTGCAAGTCTCATAAAATTAACAGTTACTTATTTTCAACAGTATGGCTTTTTTTTCCAATTAAAAAAAAAAGCAAAAAATCAAGAATAATTTTCAAATTATGTTGATATTGTTTATGGTAAGAATGACTAATTTGAGATGCTCATTTTACAGTCTAGTATAAGGGGATGTGTAAGTTTGTTCATCTGTTTATAACTCTTTAAAATAAAATAAAAAATAAAAAATGATGTTCTGAATAGAAAAATAATGTCTACTATAATTAAAAAACGAACATTAGAATAAAAAAAACATGTGAATGAAATATTTAAATCTTATACTTTTCAAAAATATTTCAATAAAAAATTTATATATACTATTTGAATATCTAAACACACATTATATTTTACACTCTCAAAAAATTATATTTTTAAAAATATTGATCCCTCTAATCTCATATTAAATCTGTACGCTCATAATAATCCCATTATTGCTTTCAAGTTTCCATATCTTATTATCTATTCGATGCTGTTATGAAACGTAACTTTTTTTTATTACTAAACATTGTACCCAAGAACCTGAGAGAGGTTCTAATATAAAAAATGTGAAAGAAAAAGGAATGACCGTCAACTTTGTTAAAAAAAAGGTGCAATATGGATCAAAATCCTCAATTTCATTCAATGTAATGTTCAAATTGACGTTAACATTTTTTTTATGACGGTGAACTAGGATTTTTGATAAGGAGACAAATTGAACGAGTCTGTCTTATCGATTTGTCGGGAGCAATGATTTTTGTAAGCACCTTCGAAGCCGTCTAATCATGCTGACTTTGATAGTAAAAATAATAATTTGGAATTTTGATCCCAATTTTTGGAAAATTAAGAAATTATAGAATTGAAGAGAATCTCTATCCAAATGAAACTGGCAATTATAATCCATCCCAGTCGGTTTCTCTCTTCGCTTCCTGTCGGTGCACTTTCATGAGCAGCGTTGATTTTTCTTCTTTTTTCTATCGTGATCTTCGAAACCATCCAATCATGATGATTTTTATAGTAAAAGTCATAATTTATAATTTGGATTGAAAGTTTTGGAAATTTAAGATATTTTAGAATTGAAAAGAATCTCTATCCATATGAAGCTTGCACTTATAATCTCTGTCGGTTGCTCTCTTTGCTTCTTGTCGGTGTACTTTTTTACATGTTGGAATTTTCGAAATAGATTTATTTATTAAATTGGACGGTTTTCACATTTCTATCTACTGTTCTATCACAGTGTCAAGAAAAGATCTTCATGAATTTGCAAGATTTTTAACTTTATTTAATGGACAATTTGACCAGCAATTTCCAACCCTGCTTCCCATTGTAATTTCTGTCGGTTGCTCATTTCGCTTCCTGGCGGTGCACTTCCGGTATTAGTATCTTGCCGTCGATGCGATTTTCTTATTGGTGGGACCAATCATGTAATTATCTGTCTCCACATAATTGATGGTATTAACAGGGGAGTATTTCATTTCGAGATTACAAATTTGGTGCATTCAAACAACCATCAAAATAAAAGTAAAATTAAATGTTGAATTTGTATTTTTTTCAATAGAAAAAACAAAATGTTGACTTTGTTGTAAGCGGTAATGTGCAATTGATATAGGTTAAAGTTATACCGACTCCAACACCATATCTTTCGATGGAAACTTTGGCATTCGCATAATTCGCATATCGTTTATTTCATAGATAAGTCTCTGACAACTATGCTTTCACTCAACCAATTTGTGGAAAAAGCATGAAATCTATTTCGGGGAAGATTTGTAAAAGTCCTCAAGTTATTCTTATGGAGATTGAATTGTATTTGTCTTTTTGAAACTAACTTATTGTTAAGGATATTAATAAAAAAAATGTTTAGAACTTATTGTTAAGGATATTAAAAAAAAAAATGTTTAGAATTAAAAGGAATGGATTCAATTGTATTTGTATTTTTAAAACTACACTTACTTATTGTTAGTGATATAGAAAAGGAATGATAAAAGAAAAAATGTTTAAGATAAAAAACAAATGAGTGTTGGATGTTAGGGAAATTAATACAGTAAAAATAAAATTATTAAATTTATGTATTAAATTTTATAATTTTTATTATATTTTGTTTTTATAAGTTTTATTTCATTATTAATTTTTTAATAGTAAATTTTGATAAAATCTGTATATTTATAACAATAAAAGTTTTTAAGTAAAAGTTTTATAGTTTTTAATAAATCAAATAATATTATGGAAAATTATAAGTCTTAATTTTTTAAATTAATATGAAAAAAAAAGTTGATAAAAATTGATGATGATGATGATGATGATGGTTAACCTCCGCTGAGACCAAATAATGGTCTATCGGACCTAAAGAAACAAATTATCTGTTTTGATTTAAGATTTTATTCCTATGCTCAAAAAGCTTGGAGAGAAGCCTCCCGAGCTCACTATAATTTTGACATTGTAAAAGGCTAGGAAGGTCAGTATTGTAACAAAGATTGTGAAACTGAGATCTAATGTGGTTATACGCGGGGCACTCTAAGAGGAAGTGGTTTTCATCCTCGATGTTCCTATTCTTACATATATGGCAGATCCTTTCCATCCATGGCGTTTTAGGAACTGCCCAACGACCTGTTTCACTATGGAGCTCATGAGAATTCGTTCTAATCTTTGCTATATTAATTTTCTTCTTTGAGCTAGTTAAAATAAAGAGATACTTTTGATCTTCAAGGGTGGGGTTGATGACCTTCTTATAATAACTTAATTTTCTTTTAGCCGCTAAGTCTTTCTCACACCACATTTTTTCTTTGAACTTAGAAGTAACAATATCTTTAATGTTATTTATGTTTTGCAATGCATCATTTTCGTTGATCTCCCAATAGTTTAACCAGGCCCTTGTGTCTTTATGCCACCCTCGATTGAGCCTTAGGTGGTTTTGGCTAGAATTTAAAGCTAGCTTAGGAAGTCTATGATCGTTTATGTTACTGATTTTGTGCTTGTACAACATAAACCTAAGCATAGCTAGGCTCTCAATAGGGGAAAGACCTGCTTCTATAAGGAGAATAGGATAGGGTGTATTACTTTTAATTTTCAGGTTATAAGTTATAAAACGCTTCTGGATTTGCTCAATCTTTCTCCATGATTCTCTGGAGATGCTGCAACCCGAACCTCACAGCCATATAAGATAACAGGAGTGACTAAAGTTTCAAAGAGGAACTTCTTTTTATCCCACATTACAAGGTTTGCAATTTTACAATTATTTTCAAGACCATAGTAAGCTTTCCACCCCCCATTAATCATTTTCTCAATGCTATGGTTCCAGTTGAGCTTGTGATGAATATCAATTCCTAGGTAATTGTAAGAATACACTTCCTCCAAGTTATTATTGTCATACATAAAATTAGCGTAAGTGTCCTTCTTGGATTTGATAATCATAACTTTTGTTTTGTCAGTGTTAACAGTCATACCCATGGTAGAGCAGGAATCGTTAAAAATTATTGTTACATTTTTCATTTTTGATATTGATATCAAATGTTCATAATTAAAATTCATAAATACTTTTTTATTATAAATTTTAAATGAAGTTGGAAATATGAAATCTACAATGTTTTTAATGAGAAGAATTTGAAATTTTTTATATACAACATAAATTTGAAAATGGTTACATATAATCACATTTATAATAAATTTATAGAATTTATATTAGAAATTTACCACTCATCATTAATTTTATAATGTTTTTAGTGAGAAGAATTTGAATATATATATATATATATATATATATATATATATAGAGAGAGAGAGAGAGAGAGAGAGAGAGAGAGAGAGAGAGATAATTCAAAATTGGATGAGAGATAACTCAAGATAGAATGATTTTCCATTGGCATGAATCTCATTTTAATATAATCAGATAACTCTTACTTTCACATTCCAACAAGTTCTTTGGCCTTTCATATTTTTCTATCTATTTGTATTTCTCTTACTATTTACAATTTGTTTTCAATGATACAAATATATTGTAGGATTATGTGTTCAACATTCCCCCTGTTATGTTGAAGGAGTGCTTATGAACTTAAGGATCATTCTAAAATTTTCAAAGTTTCTCTTTCTAAATGCTTTGGTGAAGATGTCCACAATTTGATCACTTCTAAAAAATGTCTCAAAGAAATAGTTTTGGCTACTACATGATATCGAAGAAAATTTTATTATTGTGTCAATATGTTCAATTCAATCATGGAATCTAAGATTTTTAGTTGAATTGATTATAGAAGTATTGCCAACTAGGCAAAGTGTCATTTCATAAAGCACTTATGAACATCCTTAGGAATCAAAGCATAATAGTTGAAACTAAATACCCTGAGATGTCTCATAAAAGGAATGTGGCCATGCCACATTTCATAATGAGTCTTATTTCAAAGAGGATGATGTGGAAATATTTTTCTCACATATAGTAAACACAGAACTTCATCGCCTTAAAACATCAACTTTACATTTTTGAAAAACATTATAAATTGAACATATTCAAGATAGTCTTGTTTATTCTTTCAACTACACCATTTTGTTGAGGATTGTATAGAAAAGTGGTTTGATGTTGAATCCCATGTTCCTAAATATATATTTCAAATTCATTAGATATATATTCACTTTCCTTATCAATACAAAGAGAGTGAATATGTGATTGTGATTCATTTTGAATCCATACATGAAATTTCATAGAACTTTCAAAATCTTGAGATTTATCTTTCAGCAAGTACACCTAATACATCGTAGTGTAATCATCAATAAAACTCATCATATATTTATTTCCATTACAAGATTTACATACGTGCACGGTTTTATCCCAATGGAAAGTTGTACATACCCATGGTATTTACCCATGTATTGACTAATGTAACTTAATAAGGAATCAAGAATACTGTGACTAATAGACCTCACCTTGCAAAAGGAGAGATTGGTCCTCCGTAATGTAATTTTAAATGGGTCTTCTTCTCAAGTTAATAAAGAATTGATTTTTTTTCTCTCTCATTCTTTTCAAGTGTTGCTCAGTGTTTTGTTGGGGATGTATTTAGTTCACAAAATATTTTATCATTGTTCTCATGCTTAATTTCACGACAAATCTATGTGTTCTCTATACTCCTCTCTTAGCATTCATGGTTCCTGGGTCTTAGTCGCCAAGATCTACATCAGTGGTATTAAAAAAAAAATCTTTATTAATTTGAGAAGAATACCCATTTACAATTACATTATGAAGAACCAATATCTCCTTTTCTAAGGTGAGACACGTTATTTATAGTATTCCCAGTGCCTTATTAAGTTACATCATTCAATACCATAGGTAAATAACATGGGTAAATACCATGGGTGGGTACCACTTTCCATTGAGATAAAGAACAAACAAATAATAATGCACTATTCCAAGTATTGAACATGCTCTAGAAGTGGAATCGTGAAATATTTGTTTGCTATCCTTTACAAAGATACAAGAATCACATTTCTTTAGTTTCCTAGGATTATTAGGAAAACTAGAAACACCATATTTTTCTTTAAATAAAGGTTTCCATAATTAATATGCCGAAATATAGCATGCAATAGAAAACTAGATGGTAATGTAACCTCATTTTTATGAGAGTGATTTGTATAATTATGTGTCTAGGTAGATATTCATTTCAAATTCAACAATGTTTTTTCCTGCACTTTAGTTATGAAAACCAAGTTGTGAGAAGCCTTCCTTATGTATAATTTTCCATCAAATTTCTGAATGGAATTGCCTTATTGTCAAATGTGCACAAGGGACAACAAATTTCTTTGCATCTTTGAAGGGTAAATAAATAGACTTTAGTTGGTCACTAGCTCACAAGGATTCAAGTTGGTGAGAGTGCATAGGATGGAGGACCTCGATGAAGGTTGTCATGAACATAAATATAAAAAATTATATAACTAAATAATTCATAAAAATTAAAATAATAAATATAATGAGTGATATGGCCTAAAAAACATTATTATTAATGAAGGGGCATTCTACCTATGTATAAATACCATTGGTACTCTCACTATATTCCATCATATCATTTTCTCTCATTCATTACTTAATATATTGTTTATCCTAAATGTATTTTTTTATCATATTTCATGTATTTTTGGATAACTAATTCATGAGCCAAGTTTGACTATCTCATTTGGTATTAGATCTTCACTTCTAATCCCGATTTTTGGCCTTGCTACTTATAAGATTTCTCTAAACTGACCCTTAGCAAAAATCATTCTTTCAATTATATTTTCTCTAACTTTTCTAGGTATTTGACCACAAGTTAGCGCTTGGACATTTAGAACTCTATTTATTTCTATGAAAAATAAGTTTTTAATGAAATTCATTATTTTGTGATAACATCTTGTTTAAGGTTAGAAAATCATTGTTGAAAAATATAATTTTCCAGCCACACTTTGTAGTTTCATTAATAATTTGTTGCCCTACATTTAAGATTCATGAATAACTACTAAATAACTCAAAATTAATTAGTACACCCTTACAGCAAGGTCTCATGCTTTAATAATTGTGATATCACTAATTTTTTTCTATAAGAATATCAAGAAAAAGAGAAAAATGAGGTGTAACACATAGAATTGATCACATATATTGTTTCAATATGAAAATGAACCACGGTCAACCATGGTCACACTGTCACAAATATTGTCTCATGGTCCAACATCACATTGTCACAACCATGGTCATCTATGGTTAAACATGGTCCAATGTCAGATTGTGACAAAGATTGTCTCAATATGAAAATTAATCATGGTCAAGCATGGTCAATTGTGATCAACCATGGTCAACCAATGTCGAACGTCACATTGTGACATAGATTGTCTCAATATGAAAATCAACCATGGTTAACCATGTTTGCTTTATGTTTTATAATATTTATCTTAGGGTGTATATACCTTGGGTTTACAATATTAATCCCTTGGTTTTAATGTTATTCACTTGGGTTTTCAGTATTAATCCCTTGGGCCTTTTAGTGTCTTGGGTTTATAATATCAAACTCTTGGGTTTATTATTCTAAGGATTCATATTCCTAGGGTATAATATTTTTTATAGGGTTTATAATATTAATCATATGGTTTGATATAAATCCCTTGGGTTTATAATATAAATTCTTTAGGTTTATTAATCGCATTGTGACAAAGATTGTCTCGATATGGAAATCAATCATGGTTTGCCATGATCCAACGTCACATTGTGACAAGGATTGTCTCAATATGAAAATGAACCATTCTCAATCATGGTCAATCATGTTTATTTTAGGGTTTATAATATTTATTTCAAGGTTTATATATGTTGGGTTTATAATATTAATCCCTTGGATTTAATATTATTCCCTCGGATTTAAATCCCTTCAGTTTTAGTATTAATCCGTTGGGTTTAATATTCCCTTGGGTTTATTGATCTAAGGGTTCAAATTCCTAGGGTTTAATATTATTCATAGGGTTTATAATATTAATCCTAGGGTTTAATACAAATCCTTTGGATTTATAATCATGGTGAACCATGGTCCTACATCTCATTGGGACAAATATTATCTCAATATGAAAATCAACCCATCATCAATCATGGTCAATCAATATTTATTATATTATTGATAATATCAATAAAATTATGATATTATTATAATATAACAATAATTATTATTATAAATTGGCATTATAATGGTTATAATTATTATTGTATTTATAATATAATGATAATAATATTTTAGAATATAATAATAATTATTGTATTATTATTATATTTATATATTTATTAACATCAATGTTA
Source organism: Pinus tabuliformis (assembly GCA_031772625.1). NCBI lineage: Eukaryota > Viridiplantae > Streptophyta > Pinopsida > Pinales > Pinaceae > Pinus > Pinus tabuliformis. The sequence goes on from CM062816.1 coordinate 496,532,222, forward strand.
TTATTATTATTAAATTCATATCCATTATATATCAACAACATTTATTAATGTGGTTGTGCTAGTGTACAATCTAAAAATAGAATAATTATCTTAAGTAGTCTTATCATTATGTAAATTTCATTTTTATTAATATTACTAAGATAGCTATAAAAATTAAATAATTTGTAAAATAAATAAATTCATAATAAATATCAAAATACTTATATTATAATTACATCATAATACATTACAGGTACTAAAAAACAAAAAAAATAATTAAATTAAACCCTATTTAAATAATTATTATTATTAATTATAAAAAGAATATATATATATATATATGTATATATCATTCAAAAAATAAAATATTTACAGTTATTTTATTTATAAAAAAATTTAATCTCTAAATAAAGTTTGTTAGAGGGTGGTTGGAATTTAAAATTATTGGAATTTCATTTGTAAATAGACTATAAAATTTATATTTTTTTTATTTATATATGATGAATTAAATTTTAGTCAAATTAATTTTTTTTGTAAGCTTGTTAAGACTCCTATTTTCAAGTTTACATGTCTATTATTCACCGGACTATATAGAGGGTAACACAAAATTCAACCCAAAATCTCTGGTTCAATAAGAAGATGTTCGCAATTTTGGTGAAGATGTTCAAAATTTGACCACCTAAAAAAATGTTTCGAATGAATAGTCTTGATCTTTACATGATATCAATATTTTATATGGATGTGTTCGAGCGGGTGACAAATTGAACGAGTCTAATTAAGCTGTGCGAGTCAGCCTTGAAGGCAATTAATGTTCTCGCATTTGGGATGACAAGTGCAAACCCTAAACCATCATCCTCGGAATAGTATCAATTAACATTGCTGCAGTCTTTGGGTTTATTCAAAGACAGCAATGATTAATTGAACGACTCTGTCCTATCAATTTGTGGGAAGCAATGATTTTGTTTTTATGTAAGCAGCTTCGAAGCCGTCTAATCATCCTGATTTTGATAGTAAAAGTAATGATTTAGAATTTTGATCCAAATTTTTGGAAAATTAAGAAATTATAGAATTTAAGAGAATCTCTATCCTCTATCCAGATGAAACTTGCAATTATAATCCATCCCAGCCGGTTTCTCTCTTCGCTTCCTGTCGGTGCACTTTGGGGATAAATATTCTCTCTTCGGTTCCTGTCCGTGCAGTTTATTTCATGGGCAGCGTTTATTTATTTACTTTTCTTCTATCGTGATCTTCGAAACCGTCCAATCATGATGATTTTTTGTAGTAAAAGTCATAATTTATAATTTGGATTGAAGTTTTGGAAATTTAAGATATTTTACAACTCAGAAGAATCTCTATCCATATGAAGGTTGCAATTATAATCTCTGTCGGTTTCTCTCTTTACTTCCTGTCGGTGTACTTTTTGGGCATAAATATCTTTGTTAAAAGAAGTGGAAGATGCACCACAATCCTCAATTCAATTCCATTCGGGGGGTGAATCAGGATTTCTGAGGCGTTGAATGATTAATTGAAGGAGTCTGTCCTATCGATTTGTCGCGCAGCAATGATTCTTTTTCCATCAGCAGGTTCTAAGCCGTCTAATCATACTGACTTTGATAGTTAAAAGTAGAAAATTTAGAATTTTGATACAAATTTTTGGAATGTGAGAAATTTTAAAATTGAAGAAAATCTCTATTCATATGAAACTAACAGGTTGGAATTTCAAAATAGATTTATTTATTTATTAAATTGGACGGTTTTCACATTTCCATCTAGTGTTCTATCTGTTTTCACAGTGTCAAGAAAAGATCTTTGAATTCGCAAGCCTTTTAACGGACAATTTGCCCGGCAATTTCCATCCCTGCTTGCCATTGTAATGTCTGTCGGTTGCTCTCTTCGCTTCCTGGCGGTATTAGTATCTCGCCGTCGATGCGATTTTCTTATCGGTGGGACCAATCATGTAATTATCTCTCACCACATAATTGATGGTATTAACAAGGGAGTATTTCATTTCGAGATTACAAATTTGGTGCATTCAAACAACCATCAAAATACAAGTAAAATTGAAGGTTGGAATTGTATTTTTTTCAATAGAAAAAACAAAATGTTGACTTTGTTGTAACCGGTAATGTGCAATTGACCTAGGTTAAAGTTATACCGACCCCAACACCATATCTTACGATGGAAACTTGGGCATTCGCATATCTTAGGGATTCGCATATCGTTTATTTCATAGATAAGTCTTTGACAACTATGGTTTCACTACTGAACCAATTTGTGGAAAAAGCATCAAATCTATTTCGCGGAAGATTTGTAAAAGTCGTCAAGTTATTCTTATGGATATTCAATGGTATTTGTCTTTTTGAAACTAACTTATTGTTAGGGATAATAAAAAATGTTTAGGATTAAAAAGATTTTTAGCGATATTAGTGAAAACAAAAATGGTTAGGATTAAAAAGAATGGATTTAATTGTATTTGTATTTTTAAAACTACACGTTATGTTAGTGATATAGAAAAGGAATGATAAAATACAAAAAATGTTTAAGATAAAAATGAAATGAGTGATAGATGTTATGGAAATTATTAAAGTAAAAATAAATTTATTAAATTTTATAATGTTTATTATATTTTATTTTTATAAAAAAAATATTATTATTTTTTTAATATTAAATGTTGATAAAATTTATATATTTATAACTATAAAAGTTTTTAGGTAAATTTTTTAAATTTTTAAATAAAAAAATCAAATAATATTATGGAAAATTATAAAAGATCTAATTTTTAAAATAAATATGGGAAAAAAATGGTTACAAATTATAAGTGTTACATTTTTATTTCGAAAAAGAATGATAAAAGATAACAATGTTTAAGATAAAAAATAAATGAGTGATAGTTGTTATGAAAATTATTAAAAAAAATAAAATTATTAAATTTATTTATTGAATTTTATAAATTTTATAAGGTTTATTATATTTTATTTTTATAAGTTTTATTTTATTATTATTTTTTTAATATTAAATGTTGATAAAATATGTATACATATAACCATAAAAGTCTTTAGGTAAATATTTCATAATTTTTAATAAAAAATCAAATAATATTATGGAAAATTATAAATGTCCTAATTTTTAAAATAAATATGGGGAAAAATTGTTACAAATTATAAGTGTTACATTTTTCATTTTTGACATTGATATCAAATTTTCATAATTAAAATTCATAAATACTTTTTGTTATAAATTTTAAAACCATTACACGTCTTCAAATCTATAATAAATTTATGAAGTTTGCAATATGAAATCTATAATGTTTTCAATGAGAAGAATTTGAAATTTTTGTATACAACATAAATTCCAAAATGGTTACACTTTATCAAATATAGTTTGAAAATGGTTACATATAATCACGCTTATAATAAATTTATAGAATTTATATTAGAAATTTGTCGCCCATCATTAAATTTATAATGTTTTTTCGTGAGAAGAATTTGAATATATATATATATATATATATATATATATATATATATATGAGAGATAACTCGAGATAGAATGATTTTCCATTAGCATAGATCTCATTTTAATATAATGAGATAACTCTTAGTTTCATATTCCAAAAGGTTCTGTGATCTTCCATATTTTTCTATCTATTTGTATTTCTCTTACTATGTTTAGAATGATATAAAAATATTGTAGGATTGTGTGTCCAACATTCCCCCTGTTATGTTGAAGGAGTGTTTATGAGCTTAAGGATAATTCTAAACTTTTCAAAGTTTCTCTTTCAGGTTCTTTGGTGAAGATGTCCACAATTTGATCACTTCTAAAAAAATGTCTCAAATAAATAGTCTTGGCCTCCACATGATATTGAAGAAAATCATATTATTGTGTCAATATGTTCAATTCAATCACGAAAGCTAATATGTTTAGCTGAATTGATTATAGAAGTATTGTCAACTAGGTGAAGAGTTTAATTCACTTATTTCTCTTGCAAATCTTCAAGTTTTTTCCCCAACTTCAAAAATTTCCACATATTATGCCTCTATTGCAAAATCCACTGGAACTGACTATTTATGTGACCCCATGAGATAATTGTTAATCCAAGAGTCATGAGATAACATGAAGTCGACACTTCTTTTTATTTATCCCCATCAATGTATAAAACATAATATCCAATCAAGATAAAGTCATTCATCTTAGAATACTTTAGTCCAACATCATGATTTTCCTTTGTGCACTTCAGAATTCTTTATGTAGCACCAATGTCCTTTACAAGGATCTTGAAACAACCTAGAAAGAATCCAAACAAGAAATGAAATATCAGGTCCAATGGTGATGAGGTAGATAAGACTTCCCATAAACTATCTATACTTGATTGCATCCACAAATTCATTCACTTTTTTTTTTTATGTGAGCCTCAAATTTTTGTTCCATTGGAGTAAATTGAGGGTTTCTTCAACCATGATAAAACTATTGAACAATTCTACAAATTTCTTCTTTTGGGAAATCAATATGTACTATGGATGTTAAGTCACTTCAATGCCCTAGTAGTAGTGAAGATGTCCCAAATATGTCATGTCAAAGCCCTCCTTCAACTCTTTCTCAATGCATGTAATATAAACCTCATTTTTCTCTATCATCAGTAGATCATCTACATACACAATGAGATATACAATAGTTTTTCGAACATTCTTGACAAACAAGGTTGCAAGATTAGGATGAAAGTTTGAAATTCAATTTTAGATGATGTTTGGTTAACGTTTCATAAGAGCATCATGATATACGTTTCAGGCCATATAAGAATTTCATGCATTCACATAATTTTTGTCCATGTCCCTTCACAATGAAACCTTTTGATTGAGAGATGAAGGCATTATATTTTAGTTATCCATTCAAGAAAGTAGTATTTACATCCATTTAATGGAATTTGAATTGATTTTGTGCTACCAAGAAAAATAGAGTCCAAATTGTGGCCCATTTTGTTGTATGGGAAATTTTTCCATTGTAATGAACAACTTACTTCTATGTAATCCTTTTTTTGTAAGACCTTTGCGATTTTCAATTGAGCCATATAATTTGTCCTTCTCCTTATAGACCAACTTCTAACCAATTGGTTTGGTTCTTAATGGATGGTCCACCAACTTCCATGTCACGTTCTTCATGAGATCATCATACTCCTACATTAGTTCTTTCCACTCATCATGAGTAGTAGTTTCTTTAAAGAAAGTTAGTTCAAAATTAGTAGATAAATTCAATTCACAATCATATGAAACATCCATATCACCTACCTCACTTGAATTGGAATTATCTACACCTCCATCTTGTGTGGTGGAACCTATGGTTCTTATTTTTTTGACCTTGTCATGATGGATATTTTTAAGTGTTTTGATAAGACATTGTCGTGGAAAATTTCGAGATGTTCCAGGTTGCTCCATATATTAAGACGGTGTTGCATCAAGATTCAAACATCTAATCCTACCAATTGCATTATTGAAAGGATATTCCTAATGTAATGAAGTGGCCAGAAATTCATAAAGGGGAAGATGGTGCCTCAAAAGGAGATTCCAAATATTTATCCAAGATAGTCATCCTCCATTCAATATGTGGAATATCATTATCAAGTTCATTATATGCATTTTCATGAGTGAATTTATATAGGTGATAAAGATGCCACCCAATAATTTTGCTAGTCATGGAAGATTCAAGAAAAATTACATCTCTAGAAAGAATAAACTTCTTGTTTACCTCGTCATAAAGATGATATGCATTGGTGGTATTTAAAAATCCCAAGAAAATGAACTTATGACTCCATTCATAAAGCTTGTTTCTTTTCTCCTTAAGAATCAAAGCATAATAGTTGGAACTAAATACCCTAAGATGTCTCATAAAAGGAATGTGGCCATGCCACATTTCATAATGAGTCTTATTTCAAAGAGGATGATATGGACATATTCTCACATATAGTACACACAGAACTTCACCATCCCAAAACATCAACTTTACATTTTTGAAAAACATTATAAATTGAACCATATTCAAGATAGTCTTGTTTATTCTTTCAACTTCACCATTTTGTTGAGGATTGTATAGAAAAGTGGTTTGATGTTGAATCCCATGTTGGTAAAGATATATTTTGAATTCATTAGATATATATTCACTTTCATTATCAATACAAAGAGAGTGAATATGTGATTGTGATTCATTTTGAATCCATACATGAAATTTCATAGAAATTTCAAAATCTTGAGATTTATCTTTCAGGAAGTACACCTAATACATCCTAGTGTAATCATCAATAAAATTCATCATATATTTATTTCCATTACCAGATAGAATAAGCACAGGGCTTGATCCCAATGGAAATTTGTACCTACCCATCGTATTTACCCATGTATTGACTGGTGTAGCTTAATAAGGCATCAAGAATACTATAACTAACAGGCCCCACCTTGCAAAAGGAGAGATTGGTCCTCCATAATGTAATTTTAAATGGGTTTTCTTCTCAAATTAATAAACAATTGAGTTTTTTTCTCTCCCTTTCTTGTCAAGTGTTGCTCAATGTTTTGTTGGGGATGTATTTAGTTCACAAAATATTTGATCATTGTTCTCATTCTTAATTTCATGTAAAATCTATGTGTTCTCTATACTCCTCTCTTAACATTCATGGTTCCTGGGTCTTAGTCCCCAAGATCTGGATCAGTGGTATTTCAAAAAAAACTAATTCTTTATTAATTTGAGAAGAATACCCATTTACAATTACATTATGGAGAACCAATCTCTCCTTTTCTAAGGTGAGGCATGTTATTTATAGTATTCTCAATGCCTTATTAAGTTACATCATCCAATACCATAGGTAAATAACATGGGTGAATATCATGGGTAAATACCATGGGTGGGTACCACTTTCCATTGAGATAAAGAACACACAAATCAGAATGTACCGTTACAAGTATTGAACATGCTCTGGAAGTGGAATCATGAAATATTTTTTTGTTTTCCTTTACAAAGATACAAGAATCGTATTTCTTTAATTTCCAAGGAATATTATGAAAACTAGAAACACCGTCTTTTTCGTTAAATAAAGGTTTCCATAATTAATATGTCCAAATATAGCATGCAATAGAAAACTATATGTTAATTTACCCTCATTATGATGAGAGTGATCTGTATAATTATGTGTCTAGGTAGATATTCATTTTAGCTTCACCAATGTTTCTTCCAGCACTCTAGTTATGGCAACCAAGTTGTGAGAAGCCTTCATTATCTATAATTTTCCATCAAATTTGTGAATGAAATGGCCTTATTGTCAAATGTGCACAAGGGACAACAAATTTGTTTGCATATTTGAAGGATAAATAAATAGACTTTAGTTGGTCACTAGCTCGCAAGGATTCAAGTTGGTGAGAGTGCGTAGGATAGAGGACCTTGATGAAGGTTGTCATCAACATAAATATAGAAAATTATATAACTAAATAATTCATAAAAATTAAAATAATAAATATAATGAGTGATATGTCATAAAGGACATGACTATTCATGAAGGGGCATCCTACCTATGTATATATACCATTGGTACTCTCACTATATTCCATCATATCATTTTCTTTCATTCATTACTTAATATATTGTTTATCCTAAATGTATTTCTTGATTATATTCCATGTATTTTTGGATAACTAACTCATGAGCCAAGTTTGACTATCTCATTTGGTATTAGAGCTTCACTTCTGATCCTGACCTTTGGCCTTGCTACTTTTAGGATTTGTCTAAACTAACCCTTAGCCAAAATCATTCTTTCAATTATATTTTCTCTGAATTTCCCAGGTCTTTGACCACATGTTAGCCCTCAGCCATTTAGAAAACTCTATTTATTTTCTATGAAAATAAGTGTTTAATGAAATTCATTCTTTTGTGATAACATCTTGTTTAAGGTTTGAAAATCATTGTTGAAAGATATCATTTTCCAGCCACACATCGTAGTTTTGTTAATAATTTGTTCCCATACATTTAAGATTCATGGATAACTACTAAATAATTCAAAATTAATGAGCACATCCTTAGGGCAAGGTCTCATGCTTCAATAATTGTGATATCACTATTGTTTTCGTATAGAATATTAAGACAAAGAGAAAAAATGAGGTGTAACACATAGAATTGATATAGATTGTTTCAATATGAAAATGAAGCATGGTCAACCATGGTCATCTATGGTCAAACATGGTCCAACGTTGCATTGTGACAAAGATTGTCCCAATATGAAAATCAGCCATGGTTAACCATGTTTGTTTTAGGTTTTATAATAATTATATTAGGGTTTATATACCTTGGATTTACAATATTAATCCCTTGGGGTTAATATTATTCACTTGGGTTTTTAGTATTAATCCCTTGGGTTTGATAGTGACCTAGGTTTATAAGATCAATCCCTTTGGTTTATTATTCTAAGGGTTCATATTCCTAGGGTATAATATTTTTGATAGGGTTTATAATATAATCCTATGGTTTAATATAATTCCAATGGGTTTATTAATCGCATTGTGACAAAGATTGTCTCAATATGAAAATCAATTATGGTCAACCATGGTCCAACGTCACATTGTGACAAGGATTGTCTCATTATGAAAATCAACCATTCTCAATAATGTTCAACCATGTTTATTTTGGGGTTTATAATATTTATTTCAAGGATTATATATGTTTGGTTTATAATATTAATCCCTTGGGTTTAATATTATTACCTTAGATTTAAATCCCTTCAGGTTTTAGTATTAATGCCTTGGGTTTATATTCTCAATCCCTTGGGTTTATTAATCTAAGGGTTCAAATTCCTAGGGTTTAATATTATTCATAGTGTTTATAATATTAATCCTAGGGTTTAATATAAATCCATTGGATTTATAATCATGGTCAACCATGGTCCTATATCTCATTGTGACAAATATTGTCTCAATATGAAAATCAACCATTTTCAACCATCGTCAATCATGGTCAATCACGGTCCAATGTCACATTGTGACAAATATTTTCTCAATATGTAAATCAACCATGATCAAGCATGGTCCAACATAGCATTGTGATAGAGATTGTCTCAATATGAAAATCAAGCATGGTCGACCATGGTCAATCAAGGTCCAACTTTGCATTGTGACAAATATTGTCTCACTATGAAAATCAAACATGGTCAACCATGGTTCAACCTCACATTGTGACAAAATATTGTTTCAATATGAAAATCACCAAAGGTGATTCATGATCAACCATGATCCAACGTCACATTGTGACAAATATTCTCTGAATATGAAAATAAATCATGGTCAACCATGGTTCAACGTCACATTCTGACAAATATTGTATCAATATGAAAATCAACAATAGTCCACCATGTTCAGCGATTGTTGTTTTAGGGTTTATAATATTTATCTTAGTGTTTATATCTCTTGGATTTACAATATTAATCCCTTGGTTTTAATATTATTCCTTTAGATTTTTTAGTACTAACCCCTTGGGTTTACTACTGCATTGGGTTTATAATATCAATCCCTTAGGTTTATAATCCATTGGGTCTATAATATAAATTCCTTGGGTTTATAATGTTAGTAATCACTTATGTTTATAATTTCAATCCCAACGGTTTACAATATTAATCCCTTGGGTTCTCAATATTAATCCTTTTGGTTTTTTATATTAATACATTGGGTTTATAATAATAATCTCTTTGGTTTATAATATTAATCCTTTGTGTTTAATATTATTTCATGGGTTTATAATGCCTTAAGTTTATATATTAATAATACTTTTGGTTAATATTATCGAGATTTATTATATTATTGATAGTATCAATAAAATTATGATATTATTATAATATAACAATAAGTGTTATAAATTGGAATTATAATGGTTATAATTATTATTGTATTTATAATAAAATAATAATTATTGTATTATTATTATATTTATATATTTCTTAATATCAATGTTATTATTGGTATTAAATTTATATCTATTATATATCAACATCATTTATTAATGTGGTTGTGCTAGTGTATAATCTAAACTTGTCCTGACGATGAACCAGACTGGTTGGTTCGAAACGCGTCGACACAAGATTGATTATGTGATTTTGCCGAAGATTTTCTAAACAGAGAATAATTATCTTAAGTAGTCTTATCATTATGTAAACTTCATTTTTATTAATATTACGAAGGTAACTATAAAAATTAAATGATATGTAAAATAATAAATTTATAATAAAAATCAAAATACTTACATTATAATTACAGGTACTAAAAAAACTAATTAAATTAAACCTTATTTAAATTATTATTATTATTAATTATAAAAAGAATATATATATATATAATTTTAAAAATAAAAGATTTACAGTTATTTTATCTATAAAAAAAATTAATCTCTAAATAAAGTTTGTTAGAGATCGTTGAAATTTAGAATTATTAAAATTTAATTTGTAAATAGACTATAAAATTTACATTTTTGGGGATTTTTTTATTTATATATGATAAATTAAATTTTAGTCAATTTTTTTGTTTGTAAGTATGTTAAGACTTTCATATTTTCGAATTTACATGTCTATTATTTATCCCATTATGTTGAAGGTAGCACAAAATTCGAACCGAAAATGTTTAATACCATAAAAGAGTCCAATTAAATTTTTAAATATATAAATAATTCAACATCGTCAACTATCACTCTAATAATGATCTAATTTGCGCAACCGACACGAAATTCACATCGATAAAGATGCAGCATATTGATAGCACATTAACAGCGAGATACACGGAAACTGCGCCGACAGGAAGCGCCTCTACGATCACGGAACTTCCCGGAAGAGAGGAACCGACAGGAAAAACCGAGAGCTTGTTGACCGATTCACCGGAAAGTGTATCAACTATGGATTCTAAAGAATTTTTCTGGAAAACTGTTAGAATATTCCAATGGTAGATTTTCTTTCTTTTTCATATTTACACAGTTTTGGATCCAAAGTTTTATCTGTTTTAGTCGCTGAGAATTTTTTTATTTTTTTAAACAAATGTGACGTACATCAGATTTGATGTGATAAATCAGAATGAAGTTTGTTGTTTTATAACATTTCATCCCATTCTAAATCAAGTTAAATTTTGTTGTAGGATAAGGTTTTATCAAAATCAAGTCTAGATTTCTTAGTGTATAAGATTTTAACATCCTGTTTTGTTGTTGGCTTACACATTTCTAAATTAAATCATATACCACTGTTTTGTTGTTAGGTAAAGATTTTATTTTAAATTAAATCATATTTTATTTTCACTTTTATATAGAAAAAAATATATAATTTTTATACTTTTAAAATTATTATCATATTCAGAAATACAAAAAAAATTATTTGAATATATATATATATATAATTAACTATTTATTTATAAGAATAATAAAGATGAGATAGATCATTTATTGATTCTTAACGCAAAAAAATTATTAAGCAACATTTAAAAAATATTAATAATAAATAAAATTAATATGTAACATTTAAAAAATATTAATAATAAAAAAATCAATGTCATTATAAATAAAATACATTAATGAATATGTTTAATAAAATATGTCAATGTCAATTATTTATATTATAATTATATATAGTTAGCAAAAATACTATGCATATATTATATAAAGTAATTGAAAAAAATATATATTTATTATTTTATTTTTTTAAGAATATTTTTTTATTACAGAAAAGATTTATTGGAATTGCAAGTTTAAGTGGTATAGTCTATACAATCCAAGTGTCCAAGGAAAATTTTGAAAGATTGAATCCATTTATGCATTCAAAAATACAATTTAAACAATGAAAATTTATATATAGAGAGAGAGGGGAATGTTTGTCCATGTGAAAACATTTTGCAAAATTTACACTCTAAAAAAAGTTTTCACTTAAGAAATTTAATCCTCTTGTAGTTGCTAAATTCATAATTAAAATAGATCTTTAATTGACAAGCCAAAACTAATCCATATACCTAAAATTGAAAATATTATAATATTAATAAATATTATCTAGTTAATATTAATTTCCGACAAAAATACACTTTTAATTATATCCCAAAGTGTATTATTATGCGAAACATTATTTTAAATTCATAAAATTTATTTTACCATCAACTACCTCCATTTTCTCTTTTATTTTTTATAATACATCAAAGGCATCAAAGTCTCTCGGTTCCATGGAGGTTTCCTCCTCCCCTTTCTAATTTCATGAGGACTTCCCTGATTCACATGAGCTTTTTCTCCCCTTTCCATGGAAGTTTGTTCCCCTTTCTAATTTCATGAAGAATTCCTTTATTCATCATAAGTTTTCTCTTTAGTGAGTGTAGTCCCTTGGTTTCTAGCAAAATTCCACTTTTCACTTATAATACATAAGTGTGTTATAACCATCACTATTCCCACTCCCAGTCCAGCTGTTTAAATCCATTTTTTCCCCACACTACATCCATTTTCTCCTTTTATGTTTTAGGAATGCTTCATCACCTCCATGTTCCATGGAAGTTTGCTTCTTTTCCAATTTCTGAACACTTTTAAACATCGAGCGAAATATTATGAAGTCGCGTTAGAAAACTTTACAAACTTTTTAATATCATTTTTATATTTATAAGTTCTACTTTTTCATTGTTTAGGGAAGTAAAGAGACATTATATAATTTATTATTTCTAATTTGTTCAACACATTATGAGCAAATATTGTTTACGAAAGTAAAGATAAGTTATTGTTTCTATCAGCAGCTTCGAAACCGTGTAATCATGCTGACTTTTATAGTAAAAGTCATAATTTAGAATTTGGATTGAAATTGAGTATTTTTGGAAACTGAAGATATTTTAGAATTGAAAAGAATCTGTATCCAAATGAAGCTTGCAATTATAACCTCTGTCGGTTGCTCCCTTTGCTTCCTTTAGGTGTACTTTTTCGGTATAAATATCAATTTCTTGCTGTCAGTGCAGTGCTGTTGATGAGATATGTTTTGCGTGGTATAAATATCTGGCCACCATTACACTGCTGTCCATGGTTGGAATTTGAGAACAAATTTGATGGATTTTACACTCTTTATTTACAATTTAAAAAAAAAATCTTCAATAATTTTATAAATTTATAAATTGTATTTGATAGAAAAATCAGAGTAATAGGCAATTTTCTGATAAATTTCATTCTTCTTGTTGTCAACGAAATTATTTTTTAAGCTTATTCTAAATATCTTGCTGTGGCATCCTAGGGATATCTTGTCGTGGCACCCAGGGGTGAGACATAGTGCAAAGTGTTGGCTAGTGAGCATGCTACTAAGACATTTACATGGTCAAACATCTACTTACCCATACGATGTGCTTAGGGGTGGTGTGGTTTCCTCTGGAGGTTATAGTGACAATGGTCGCGGATCGAGCTTATGTCATCCCAGCTTAGATCAAACCTCTACTTACCCGTGCCCTATGCTTAGGGGTGGTGTGGTTTCCCCTGGAGGTTATAGTGGCAATGGTCGCGACCGAGCTTATGTCATCCCAGCTTAGATCAAACCTCTACTTACCCGTGCCCTATGCTTAAGTTGCAGTTGCACCTAGAGGGGTTATAGTGGCAGTGAAGACCAATCCTATGTCATGCGGGCTTAGGAGTGATGCAGTTGCACATGGAAGTTGTAGGTAGTAGTCAGGGACAGATTTTGTGTCATGCCGGTATTAGGGCATTACCTGTTTGACTATTAAAAACAAATCTTATAGTCAGTGTCCTCTTATAGATGAGCAATCAATTTTTACATGGAGTCTTTTAATAACTTTTTTTTAATATATATATATATATATATATATATATATATATATATATATATCTTTTTATTGTTTTTTCAATTTAATAGGAGAATTAGTTAAGAATGTAAATTTAAATTGTTTTTATTTTATAATTTTAGTCTTTTAATTTTTTATTAAATTAATTTCATTAAGAATTTACTATCAAATTTTAACTAGCATAGATCCATTTTAACTTCGTATCTACCAAGTGCAGAGAAAGAGCAAATCTCCTTTCACTCTAAAAGAAGTTTGCATATGAATAGATTTGATCCCTCTAGGGCCTTAGTAAATAGGGGTTAAGATGGATTTAGGCTGACTATATACACCCACATTGAATATTTTTGTAATTATTATTTTTTCTTGTATGCATATATTTAATTATTTTTATTATTAATATGTTTTAAAATGTTATATATCAAATCCAGATACAAATTTCACACATGTATTGAATTAGAAAGAACATTAGAAAGAACCTATTAATGGAACATGAATTCTCGCACTTTTTCTCTTTCTATATATGTTTCATGTTAAAACATAGAATTACTTTATTTTTTTAATATAGATATTGAAATATTTGTTTATGATTCACAATAAAATAGTTTTTGATATATATATATGAATTTGATATTTATATATATATACATATGATATATGATATATATATATATATGAATATGAATTAAATATGATGTAATATTAATAATATTTTATTTATTATTTTTAACCACGTTTTTTCTATACTAAATTGTAGAAAGCTTCTCACTACAATTAAAAAACACAAAAATAATTATTAAACAAAATCATATAATTTTATGTATCTTCCCTCAGAAACTCAAATATATCTTTTATCTTAAAAATATTTTAGGCAAATATGGTTTGTCTATTTTTTTCTTGGGCAAGAAAACATCAAATCTATCTAAACAATGGGCATCAAATCTGTTTTGTGAAAGAATAGTAAAATGTTTATTTGGAGTGTGGGGGCGCGTTTAGGGATTCACTTATTCTTATGTCAAGGAAGGCGGAGAAGGGATTGACGGAGATGCACTTATTCTCATGTAAGAGAAGCATCGAATCTTTCGGAAAAAAAATGTTTTCAGAGTGGGTTTTTTTTTTATCAAGATTAATTACTTATTATTAAAATATAAAAACTAAAAGGTATACAGAAATATTATATTAACCATAAATAGTGATAAATATTATGGAAATTATTAAACAAATGATTTTTTTTTTTAAATCTGGAAAATTATAATTTTTTAATATATAATAATAAAAAATTCTGAGAAAAGCACCAAAAGTACAACTTATAGATGATGCCCTATTTCATTTTCTACGTTGTGATCAAAATGTTCATAACTAAAAACTATAAACATTTTTCAATATAAATTTGAAAATAGTTACATATACATTACAGATTTGAAATCGTTACAACTATTTAAGTTCATAATGCATTTATATAGTTTATATTTAAAGTTCGTCACGCATCATCAAATCTGAAAAATTTGCGATGAGAGGAATTTAATTTTAGTGAGATAACTTAATGATTTTCCATATGAGTAAGAAATTTTTTTTAATATAATGAGAGACTCTTATTTTTATATTTTAATAATTTTGATAGTCTTTCGTATTATCTAAATATTTATAATTTATTTACAATTACACAAAAAAACTTATAGGATTATGTATCTAATATTTTTTTTTTAAGCCGAAGAGGTGTTTGTTATATTAAGCATTATTTTAAGTTTTTAAAACTTTTTTTCGCAGACATTTTGGTGAAGATGTTTCAATTGAATAGTCTTGGTCTTTACGGGATATCAATATTTTATATTGATGTATTTAGTTCAAACGTTTGTTATATTAAGCATTATTTTAAATTTAAAAAAAATTTAAACTTTTTTTTCCTAGACAATTTGGTAAAGATGTTCACAATTGGACTACCCAAAGAAAAATGTTTCAAATGAATAGTCTTGGTCTTGGTCTTTACATGATATCAATTTTATATTGATGTATTCGAGCGGGCGACAAATTGAACGAGTCTAATTAAGCTGTCCGAGTCAGCCTTGAAGGGAATTAATGTTCTAGCAGTTGGGATGACAAGTGCAAACCCTAGACCATCATCCTCGGAATAGTGTCAATTAACATTGCCGCAGTCTTTGGGTTTATTCAAAGACAGCAATGATTAATTGAACGACTCTGTCCTATCGATTTGTCGGCAGCAATGATTTTTTTATGTAAGCAGCTTCAAAGCCGTCTAATCATGCTGACTTTGATAGTAAAAGTAATAATTTAGAATTTTGATCCAAATTTTTGGAAAATTAAGAAATTATAAAATTTAAGAGAATCTCTATCCTCTATCCAAATGAAACTTGCAATTATAATCCATCCCAGTCGGTTTCTCTCTTCGCTTCCTGTCGGTGCACTTTGGGTATACATATTCTCTCTTCGCTTCATGTCCGTGCAGCGTTGATTTTTTTTTTCATTTTTGTCTTTGCTATCGTGATCTTCGAAACCGTCCAATCATGATGATTTTTATAGTAAAAGTCATAATTTATAATTTGGATTGAAGTTTTGGAAATTTAAGATATGTTACAACTGAAAAGAATCTCTATCCATATGAAGCTTGCAATTATAATCTCTGTCGGTTTCTCTCTTTACTTCCTGTCGGTGTACTTTTTGGGCATAAATATCCTTGTTAAAAGAAGTGGAAGATGCACGGAAAATTCTATTTCCACCACTATAGGATCATTAATGCGCGGCTACATGCCCAGGAGATAGCCAGAGATGACTAGATAATAAAAATAAAAAACGGCGTGTTACCCCTGTGCGTGTTATAAACGTCTATCTCCAGCGCATGTAGCCGCTCATTAATGATCCTATAGTGATGGAAATAGGATTTCCGTAAGATGCACCACAATCCTCAATTCCATTCATTTTGATATTAACAGTTTTCTTGAGGACGGTGAATCAGGATTTCTGAGCCATTGAATGATTAATTGAACGAGTCTGTCCTATCGATTTGTTGCGCAGCAATCATTCTTTTTCCATAACCAGGTTCTAAGCCGTCTAATCATACTGACTTTGATAGTTAAAAGTAGAAAATTTAGAATTTTGATACAAATTTTTGGAATGCGAGAAATTTTGAAATTGAAGAAAATCTCCTTTAAATGAAACTTACAGGTTGGAATTTCAAAATAGATTTATTTATTAAATTAGACGGTTTTCACATTTCCATCTACTGTTCTATCTGTTTTCACAGTGTCAAGAAAAGATCTTCATGAATTTGCAACATTTTTAACTTTATTTAAAGGACAATTTGACCGGCAATTTCCATCCCTGCTTGTCATTGTAATGTCTGTCGGTTGCTCTCTTCGCTTCCTGGCGGTGCACTTCCTGTATTAGTATCTTGCCGTAAGTTAAAGTTATACCGACCCCAACACCATATCTTACGATGGAAACTTAGGCATTAGCATATCTTAGGGATTCGCATATCGTTTATTTCATAGATAAGTCTTTGACAACTATGGTTTCACTGAACCAATTTGTGGAAAAAGCATCAAATCTATTTCGTGGAAGATTTGTAAAAGTCCTCAAGTTATTCTTATGGATATTCAATTGTATTTGTCTTTTTGAAACTAACTTATTGTTGGGGATATTATTAAAAAAATGTTTAGGATTAAAAAGAATGGATTCAATTGTAGTTGTATTTTTAAAACTAAACTTACTTATTGTTAGTGATATAGAAATGGAATGATAAAAGAAAAAATGTTTAAGATGAAAAACAAATGAGTGATAGATGTTATGTAAATCATTAAAGTAAAAATAAAATTATTAAATTTATGTATACAATTTTATAATTTTTATTATATTTTGTTTTTATAAGTTTTATTTTATTATTATTTTTTAATAGTAAATGTTGATAAAATGTGTATATTTATAACAATAAAAGTTTTTAAGTAAATATTCCATAATTTTTAATAATAAATCAAATAGTATTATGGAAAATTATAAGTCTTAATTTTTTAAATAAATATGAAAAAAAATTGTTAAAAATTATAAACGTCGTTAAAAATTATAAGTGTTATGTTTTTCATTTTTGACATTGATATCAAATTTTCATAATTAAAATTCATAAATACTTTTTATTATAAATTTTAAATGAAGTTGGCAATTTGAAATCTACAATATTTTTAATGAGAAGAATTTGAAATTTTTATATATAACATAAATTTCAAAATGGCTAAACTTTATGAAATCTACTTTGAAAATGGTTACATATAATCACATTTATAAAAAATTACCACCCATCATTACATTTATAATGTTTTTCGTGAGAAGAATTTGAATATATATATATATATATATATATATATATATATATATATATATATATAGAGTGTGTGTGTGTGAGAGATAATTCAAAATTGGATGAGAGAAAACTCGAGATAGAACGATTTTCCATTTGCATGAATCTCATTTCAATGTAATCAAATAACTCTTAGTTTCATATTCCAACAAGTTCTTTGGCCTTTCATATTTTTCTATCTATTTGTATTTTTTTTAGTATTTACAATTTGTTTTCAATGATACAAATATATTGTAAGATTATGTGTCCAACATTCCCCTTGTTATGTTGAAGGAGTGTTTATGAGCTTAAGGATCATTCTAAAATTTTCAAAGTTTCTCTTTCAAGTGCTTTGGTGAAGATGTCCACAATTTGATCACTTCTAAAAAATGTCTCAAATAAATAGTTTTGGCTGCTACATGATATCGAAGAAAATTATATTATTGTGTCAATATGTTCAATTCAATCATGAAATCTAAGATTTTTAGCTGAATTGATTATACAAGTATTGTCAACTAGGCTAAGAGTCATTTCATAAAGCACTTATGAAAATACTCTTATGACTCCATTCATAAAGCTTGTTTCTTTTATCCTTAGGAATCACAGCATAATAGTTGGAACTAAATAGCCTCAGATGTCTCATAAAAGGAATGTGGTCATGCCACATTTCATAATGAGTCTTATTTCAAAGAGGATGATATGGAAATATCTTTCTCACATATAGTAAACACAGAACTTCATCATCCCAAAACATCAACTTTACATTTTTGAAAAACATTATAAATTGAACCATATTCAAGATAGTCTTGTTTATTCTTTCAACTACACCATTTTGTTGAGGATTGTATAGAAAAGTGGTTTGATGTTGAATCCCATGTTCGTAAATATATATTTAAAATTCATTAGATATATATTCACTTTCATTATCAATACAAAGAGAGTGAATATGTGATTGTGATTCATTTTGAATCCATACATGAAATTTCATAGAACTTTCAAAATCTTGATATTTATCTTTCAGCAAGTACACCTAATACACCGTAGTGTAATCATCAATAAAACTCATCATATATTTATTTCTATTACCAGATAGAATACACACGGGGCTTTATCCCAATGGAAAGTTGTACATATCCATGGTATTTACCCATGTATTGACTGATGTAACTTAATAAGGAATCAAGAATACTATGACTAACAGGCCTCACCTTGCAAAAGGAGAGAGTTGTCCTCCATAATGTAATTTTAAATGGGTCTTCTTCTCAAATTAATAAAGAATTGATTTTTTTTTCTCTCTCTTTCTTTTCAAGTGTTGCTCAGTGTTTTCTTGGGGATGTATTTAGTTCACAAATATTTTATCATTGTTCTCATGCTTAATTTCATGAAAAATCTATGTGTTCTCTATACTCCTCTCTTAGCATTCATGGTTCCTGGGTCTTAGTCGCCAAGATTTGCATTAGTGGTATTTAAAAAAAAACCAATTCTTTATTAATTTGAGAAGAAGACCCATTTACAATTACATTATGGAGAACCAATCTCTCCTTTTCTAAGGTGAGGCATGTTATTTGATAGTATTCTCAGTGCCTTATTAAGTTACATCATTCAATACCATAGGTAAATAACATTGGTGAATATCATGGGTAAATACCATGGGTGGGTACCACTTTCCATTGAGATAAAGAATACAAAAATCAGGATGTACCATTCCAAGTATTAAACATGCTCTTGAAGTGGAATCGTGAAATATTTGTTTGCTATCCTTTACAAAGATACAAGAGTCACATTTCTTTAGCTTCCTAGGAATATTAGAAAAACTAGAAACACCATCTTTTTCATTAAATAAAGGTTGTCATAATTAATATGTCCAAATATAGCATGCAATAGAAAACTAGATGGTAATGTAACCTCATTGTGATGAGTGATCTGTATAGTTATGTGTCTAGGTAGATATTCATTTCAACTTCAACAATGTTTCTTCCTGCACTCTACTTATGACAACCAAGTTCTGAGAAGTCTTCATTATATATACTTTTCCATCAAATTTGTGAATGTAATGGCCATATTATCAAATGTGCACAAGGGACAACAAATACCTTTGCATCTTTGAAGGATAAATAAATAGACTCTAGTTGGTCACTAGCTCACAAGGATTCAAGTTTGTGAGAGTGCATAGGATGGAGGACCTTGATGAAGGTTGTCATCAACATAAATATAGAAAATAATATAACTAAATAATTCATAAAAATTAAAATAATAAATATAATGAGTGATATGGCCTAAAGGGCATGATTATTCACGAAGGGGCATCCTACCTATGCATAAATACCATGATTATTCATGAAGGGGCATCCTACCTATGCATAAATACCATTGGTACTCTCACTATATTCCATCATATCATTTTCTCTCATTCATTAATTAATATATTGCTTATCCTAAATGTATTTTTTTTATTATATTCCATGTATTTTTGGATAACTAATTCATGATCCAAGTTTGACTATATTATTTGGTATTAGATCTTCACTTTGTAGGAATTTACAGGGCAAGTTCCTCAGACAGAACACCAAAGGACATCGCTCACAACCAGATCACATATCAATACACCAATATTTTTGACGTGGTTAAAACCCTCAAAGAGGGAAATAGTCCACGGCCTGAGCCAACGTGGCCACTTCAGGCAATTTATTAATAAAAGAATGAAAATTTACATAAGCTTCTCTCATAGACAAATTTCCCTACAAATGACCCTCCATGCGCTTTAAATAGAAATCATGGACCAATCGGGTGTCAAGCCACGGATCAAGTGTCGGTAATACTGAGGAGAGAATGAACCATCAGATCACTACATATCGTGACGTCGGATTTTAAGTTACAAAATGTACAAGGTAAAGAAACGCACTTTACCTAACTCTATACCTAACTCTATACTAGACCAAGTTGTACTTAACTATTTCCTATGTGTCGGAATATCCTGACATCCCCCCTTAAGAACAACTTGGGATAGGGTTGAAGGATTTACAAATATGACACAATAGGAGAAGGAAGGAGGCACTAGAGCCTATCCCCCCTCAGTGACAACTTCTTGAACTCCAACCATAAATCGAAGTTTAGTGAACTTCGCCTCTGTGAGAGCCTTTGTAAAGTTGTCTGCAACTTGATCATTTGTTGAACAATATTGCACTTCAAGAACATGGTCATGAATGTGCTTTCTGATGAAGTGCATGTGCAGTTCAATGTGTTTGCTGTGCTGATGTTGGACTGGATCTTTGTATAGCTGAATGGCACTTTGATTATCACACCAAAGTGTAGTCGGATGCTGCTGCTGAAAGCCAAACTCTGACAGGATCTGATGAAGCCACAAGGCTTCCTTACTAGCTTCTACGACACCATGATATTCTGCTTTTGCTGAAGAAAGAGAAATGACACCTTGTTTCTTGCAAGCCCATGTAATAGGTCCTGAACCAAGAGTGAACACATAACCTGCAGTGGACTTCTGATCATCAGGGTCACCAGCCCAATCAGAATCACTGAAACCAACCAGTAGAGGAGATGCTTCGGCACTGTAATGAATCCCAAACTGAACTGTACCTCGAACATAACGAAGTATTCTTTTAGCTGCTTTCCAATGACTTTCATGTGGGTTTTGCATAAACCGAGCAACAAGTCCAATGGCAAAGGAAAGATCAGGACGAGTATGGGTTAGATACAGAAGTTTTCCTACAAGTTGACGGTATAAGGTAGCATCAACTTCAGGAGAAGTACAAGTGACTGAAAGTTTGACTCTTGACTGGAAGGGAGAAGGGGCTGGCTTACAGTCTTCCATGTGAAAATGGCATAGAATATCACATGCATACTTGGAATGGGAAAGGGAAATACCCTCCTTGGATTGCAAGACTTGAAGACTGAGAAAATAATGTAAGTGTCCTAAGTCTGTCATTTCAAATTTCTTTTTAAGGCTGGACTTCACATGGTTTATAAGGTTGGGATCACTACCGGTAAGGATAAGATCATCAACATAAAGAACAAGAATGATAAGGGACTTGCCCACTTTTTTGGTGTAGACAGTATTGTGATAATGACACCTAGAAAAGCCAGATTCTAAAAGAAAGCTATCCATTTTGGCATACCAAGCTCAAGGAGCTTGCTTGAGACCATAAAGGGATTTCTTAAGCCGACATACAAGGCTGGAGTCTGTTTTTATGAAGCCAATGGGTTGTTCCATGTAGATTTCTTCATGCAAGTCCCCATGCAAGAAGGCAGATTTAACATCCATCTAATGGACTTCCCATTTGAACGAGGCAGCAAGGGAAAGAACAAGGCGAATAAAGTTCATTTTGGCAACAGGGGAGAAGGTTTCAATGTAGTCAATGCCTTCAACCTGTGAAAAACCTTTAGCAACAAGACGAGCTTTATGTTTATCAACTTTCCCATCTGGTCCATACTTGGTTCTGTAAACCCATTTGCATATAACAAGTTTTCATCGCTTTGGTAGAGGAACAAGATCCCATGTATCATTTGCCAATAATGAATGATATTCTTCATTCATAGCTGCTTCCCAATCTGGATGGCCTGAAGCTTCTGCAAATGTGTCAGGATCATAATTTACTGGAGCTTGAGCTAGTAAAGAAGAGGCTCTGTCAAACTGAGAACGTGTGCGTCGTTGATCTGTAGGATCACCGACAAGATCACCTGCTGCATCTCGAGTAGCACGAACCCATTTTGGAAGCTGAGGAGATGAAGGAGGATCCTGAAATGGTGGGGGAGGATTGTCATCCTCACTTTCATCATCTGAAGAAGAAGTTTTTTCAAAAGTAGAAGAGATAGGGAGAGGTGGCACATCTGCCGAACTAGGCTCGCAGGCCGATATATTTTCATCAAATTTTACATCTCTTCTAATGATAACATTTTTGGACTTAAATGGAATAAGTCTATAACCTTTGACATCTTTAGAATATCCAACAAAAGTACATTTTTCACTCTTAGGTTCTAAAGCTTTATGCTTTTCATCTGGAATATGGGCCCACGCTTCACTTCCAAAAACACGAAAGTGACTTACATCTGGTTTGATTGAGCTCCATGCTTCTTCTGGAGTGATATTCTTTAAAGCCTTAGTAGGAGTGTGATTTATTATGTAATTTGAAGTTAATTGCTTCTGCCCAAAAACTAAGACCAAGTCCTTTAGATTGTAGCATACAATTAGCCATTTCCTTTAAGGTGCGATTCTTCCTTTCAGCTACACCATTTTGTTGTGGAGCATATGGAACATTATGTTGCATTTGAATTCCATTCTCAGTGCAAAAGTTGATGAATGTGTTTTTAACATATTCTCCGCCATTATCAGATCTTAGCTTAAGAATTTGATGTCTAGATTGTTTTTCAACAAAGGCCTTGAAGGCCAAAAATGTGTAAAATACTTCACTCTTGAGTTTTAAGAAGTATACCCAAGTGCGTCTGGAGAAATCATCAATGAAAGTTAAAAAATACTTGCAGCCAGAGAATGAAACAACTGGAAGTGGACCACATAAATCACTATGCACAAGCTGTAAAGGGGCTAAGGCGTGCCAAGAGGCACGTTTTTCAAAACTGTCCCAATGATGTTTTCCGAGTACACATCCGAAACAAACACCATCTCTGCAAGATACCATAGGAAGACCTGTCACCATATTTTCCTTACATAGATGCTGAAGGGAGCGATAGTTTAAGTGACCAAATCGCTCATGCCAAAGTTTGCTCACTTCATCGTTATGAGCAAAAAATACTGAGGGAAGATTTGATGACCCAAAGTTGTGAAACTTATACAACCTTGTAGAATCATCAGCAATGCCAGTAGCTAAAATCTATTTAGGATCTCTTAGGTCCTTGATTACAACATCATGAGGTGAAAATTCAACGATTTTACCTTCACCTGAATGAGTTATCTGATGTACAGATAGAAGGTTGCAGGATAAGGTTGGAACACATAATACATCATTAAACTAACCATTGTCTAGATGAATAGTTCCAGTCCCTACAACACTAAGAGATCTATCATCACCAACATATATATTTTTGGTGTTACAATCATTTAAAAAAGAAAACATGGCTTTGTTTTTGGCCATGTGATAAGAAGCTCCAGAATCAATGAGCCACTCATGAGAATGAGAAGAAGAAGATACATTTAGTGCATAGCCAGACTGAGATGCTTGAAAGCCACATGCAGAAAGTGCCATTCCTGAAGATGAAGTTGAAGTTGAAGATTGCTCCAAATGGATGTTATGTTTCTTCATCGCTGCTTCCAAGGCTTCCATCCTCTTAAAGCATTTGGATTCTAAGTGGCCATCTCGATTACAAAAGTTGCAATGTCTATCAGTCTTCTTCCATTTGTTTTATTTGTCTTATCATTTTGTTGAAATGATTTTTCATTTTGAGGCTGAGATTGCTTAGGACCCTTGTTTGGTTTAGGACCATTCTTTTTAGGATATGACTTCTTAGGATTCTTTGAATTTGGTTGCTGTTGGGCGGCTAACACTTTCTTGGAAGAGTTTCCAAGATTAAGAAGACCAAGGTGTAAGAGTTTTTCTTGTTCTCTTATTAAAGAATCACAAAAAGAGTCAAAGGAAGGGGACTTGTAGTCTGTTCCTTGAGAAATGAAGGCTTCTCTTGTAGAATGGAAGGTGGAAACAAACACAGAGTAGGCTAGTCCCAACTTAGTAAGAATGGAATAGATAAGGTTACTATCTTCTTTCTTAACCTTAACACCTTCCAAGAGATATCTAAGGGTCTTGAACTTGGACAAGAAATCTTCAATGCAAGAAAAATTATTAGGGTCCAATATAAGCAACTCATTTTCAAGTTGATGGGCTCTAAGTTCATTTTTAATCCCAAAAACTTTATTGATTTGTTTCATTGCTTCATCAGGAGTATCAAGTTCTGCAATATGGAATCTAAGATCTGGAGAAATAGACATCCCTATCAATCCACGTGCTTGATCTTGCGTATTTTCCCATTTAGCAGCCTTATCTTCATCCTTCGGTTTCTTTTCTTGGCCTGAGGCTATTCTGTAGAGACCTTTACTTCTAAGTAAATCTTCAATGTAGGACAACCATTGGAAGTAGCTGGTGCTGTCAAGGGTAACTTGGTATTGACTTTCCATTTCAATAGAAACTGAAGCTAAATATGCTAAAACTAAGTGTTCCAATGGATAGATCTCGAAAAATTAGGCTGGTTTTAAAAAAAACGGCTCTGAAAACGGCTTTCGGATGAAGAAGTTATGGCTTTTGGAAAAAAAGTGTTGAAGATGCCGACGAAGTGCGGGAATGTGCGGAAATGAAAAATCCGCCCTCACAAAAAGGAGATTTGAACCCAAGACCTCTACTCTCTTAAAATAGCTTTGAACCAATTGAGCTATACAAAAAATTTGAGAGAGAGAGAGAGGGGGGGGGGGGGGTGCTTTGGGTTGCGTGCTTGCTTTGAGAAAGCTCTTTTTCCCTACAAAACAAAAAACACAAAACCCAACACGGACATGCAAAGAAAACGAACCTTACGGCTTGAAGTTAGCTTTAGCCGAAAAACTAAATATTTTCAAAAATGAACCTTGTAGCTCAAAGTTAGCTTTAGCCAGAAACTAAATATTTTCCTCAATGTTTCTGATTTTCCGAGATCACACTAAGGCGCAGGGAAAAGAGCATACGCATGAGAAAAATCTTTCCTTTCTGTTTCTGATTTGCCCAGATCGCACATAGTCGCAGGGCAAAGAGCATACACAAAAATGAAAGGTATAGATCCGGTAATAAAAAAAAGCTAAATAAACCGAAACCAAAATAAACAGAGAGAAAATAACTGTAAACTGCAAATAAACACTGTATACCTCCAGATCTTAAAAATGATGCAGCTAGGGCTACCGGAAACCTTTTTGCGTGAAACGAAAGGGGTTCCTCACTGGAACAGATGCTTCCAACACAATAGAGCAGTCCTCTCGGCCCGAAAGTAGTTAGAAACAGTAGATCTGGGAAACAACAGTCGGATGCAGTTCTATCGGCTTCAGATTTGGATCACCAACGGACGCGGCCCTCAAATAGCTCCGATACCATGTAGGAATGTATAGGTTAAGTTCCTCAGACAGAACACCAAAGGACACCGCTCACAACCAGATCGCAGATCAATACACCAATATTTTTGACGTGGTTAAAACCCTCAAAGAGGGAAACAGTCCACGGCCTGAGCCAACGCGACCACTTCAAGCAATTTATTAATAAAAGAATGAAAATTTGCATAATCTTCTCTCATAGACGGATTTCCCTACAAATGACCCTCCATGCGCATTAAATAGAAATCATGGACCAATCGGGTGTGAAGCCACGGATCAAGTGTCGGTAATACCGAGGAGAGAATGAACCGTCGGATCACTACATATCATGACCGTCAAATTGTAAGTTACAAAATGTACAAGGTAAAGAAACACACTTTACCTAACTCTATACCTAACTCTATACTAGACCAAGTTGTACTTAACTATTTCCTTTGTGTCGGAATATCCTAACACACTTTTAATCCCAATCTTTGGCCTTGCTACTTATAGGATTTCTCTAAACTGACCCTTAGCAAAAATCATTCTTTCAATTATATTTTCTCTAAGTTTTCGAGGTCCTTGACCACAAGTTAGCCCTTGGACATTTAGAGAACTCTATTTATTTTCTATGAAAATGAGTGTTTACTGAAATTCATTCTTTTGTGATTACATCTTGTTTAAGGTTTGGAAATCATTGTTGAAAAATATCATTTTCCAGCCACACATTGTAGTTTCATTAATAATTTGTTGCCATACATTTAAGACTCATGAATAACTACTAAATAATTCAAAATTAATGAGTACATCCTTAGGGCAAGGTCTCATGCTTCAATAATTGTGATATCACTATTTTTTTTCTATAGAATATCAAGACAAAGAGAAAAATTGAGGTGTAACACATAGAAATGATCACATATATTGTTTCAATATGAAAATGAACCATGGTCACACTGTCACAAAGATTGTCTCATGGTCTAACATCACATTGTCACAACCATGGTTATCTATGGCCAAACATGGTCCAACATTAGATTGTGACAAAGATTGTCTCAATATGAAAATTAATCATGGTCAACCATGGTCAATTGTGATCAACCATGGTCAACCAATGTTGAACATCACATTGTGACATAGATTGTCCCAATATGAAAATCAACCATGGTTAACCATGTTTGTTTTATGTTTTATAATATTCATGTTAGGGCTTATATACCTTGGGTTTACAATATTAATCCCTTGGGTTTAATATTATTCACTTGGGTTTTTAGTATTAATTCCTTGGTTTTGTTAGTGCCTTGGATTTATAATATCAAACCCTTGGGTTCATTATTCTAAGGGTTCATATTCCTAGGGTATAATATTTTTAATAGGGTTTCTAATATTAATCCTATGGTTTAATATAAATCCCTTGGGTTTATAATATAAATTCTTTGGGTTTATTAATTGCATTGTGACAAAGATTATCTCAATATGGAAATCAATCATGGTCAACCATGGTCCAACGTCACATTGTGACAAGGATTGTCTCAATATGAAAATAAACCATTCTCAATCACGGTCAACCATGTTTATTTTAAGGTTTATAATATTTATTTCAAGGTTTATATATGTTGGGTTTATAATATTAATCCCTTGGGTTTAATATTATTCCCTTGGATTTAAATCCCTTCGAGTTTCAGTATTAATCCCCTGGGTTTAATATTCCCTTGGGTTTATAATGTCAATCCCTTGGATTTATTAATCTAAGGGTTCAAATTCCTAGGGTTTAATACAAATCCCTTGGATTTTTAATCATGGAAACCATGGTCCTACATTTCATTGTGACAAATATTGTCTGAATATTTAAATCAACCATGATCAAGCGTGGTCCAACGTAGCATTGTGATAAATATTGTCTCAATATGAAAATCAATTATGGTTGACCATGGTCACTCATGGTCCAACTTTGCATTGTGATAAATATTGTCTCAATATGAAAATCACCGAAGGTGAATCATGGTCAACTATGATGCAATGTGGCATTGTGACAAAGATTCTCTCAATATGAAAATCAATCATGGTCCAACATTGCATTGTGACAAAGACTGTATCAATATGAAAATCAACCATAGTCCACCATGTTCAACCATATTTGTTTTAGGGTTTATAATATTTATCTTAGTGTTTATGTATCTTGGATTTACAATATTAATCCCTTGGTTTTAATATTATTCCTTTAGATTTTTCAGTACTAACCCCTTGGGTTTATCACTGCATTGGGTTTATAATATCAATTCCTTGTGTTTATAATCCATTGGGTTTATACTATAAATTCGTTGGGTTTATAATATTAGTAATCACTTATGTTTATGATTTCAATTCCAACGGTTTACAATATTAATCCCTTTGGTTTTTTATATTAATACCTTGGGTTTATAATAATAATCTCTTTGGTTTGTAATACTAATCTTTTGTGTTTAATATTATTTCATGGGGTTTATAATGTCTTAAGTTTATATATGAATAATACTTTTGGTTAATATTATCGAGATTTATTATATTATTGATAATATCAATAAAATTATGATATTATTATATTATAACAATAAGTATTATAAATTGACATTATAATGGTTATAATTATTAAAATAATAGTTATTGTACTATTATTATATCTATATATTTCTTAATATCAATGTTATTATTAATATTAAATTTATATCTATTATATATCAACATCATTTATTAATGTGGTTGTGCTAGTGTATAATCTAAAAAGAGAATAATTATTTTAAGTAGTCTTATCATTATGTAAATTTCATTTTTATTAATATTACTAAAGTAACTATAAAATTAAATGATTGGTAAAATAATAAAGATCAAAATACTTACATTATAATTACAGTACTAAAAACTAATTAAATTAAATTATATATATATATATATATATATATATATATATATATATATATATATATATACCAATTAAAAAATGAAAAGATTTACAGTTATTTTATCTATTAAAGAAAAACTCTAAATAAAGTTTGTTAGATATTGTTGGAATTTAGAATTATTGGAATTTAATTGGTAAATAGTCTATAAAATTTACATTTTTTGGGATTTTTTTTATTTATATATGTTGAATTAAATTTATAACACAAAATTAACACAAAATTGGAACCAAAAATCTCTCGTAAAATTAATTTTTTTAATATATAAATAATTAAACATCATCAAAAAATCAATTAACCTATCACTCTAATAATGATCTAATTTGCGCAACCGACACAAAATTCACATCGATAAAGATGCAGCACATTGATACCACATTAACAGCAAGATACACGGAAACTGCGCCGACACGAAGCGCCTCTACGATCACAGAACTTCCCGGAAGAGAGGAACCGACAGGAAAAACGGAGAGCTTGTCGACCGATTCACCGGAAAGTGTATCAACTATGCATTCTAAGAATTTTTCTGGAAAACTGTTAGAATATTCCAATGGTAGATTCTTCATTTGGACTCTTTCTTTCTCTTTTCTTTTTTTCATATTTACACAGTTTTGGATCCAAAGTTTTATCTGTTTTAGTCGCTGAGATTTTTTTTTTTTTTTTTTTTAAGAAATGTGACGTAGATCAGATTTGATGTGATAAACCAGAATAAAGTTTGTTGTTTTATAACATTTCATCCCATTCTAAATTAAGTTAAATTTTGTTGTAGTATAAGGTTTTATCAAAATCAAGTCATACTGTATAAGATTTTGAACATCCTGTTTTGTTGTTGGTACCACTGTTTTGTTGTTAGGTAGAGATTTTATTTTAAATTAAATCATATTTTATTTTCACTTTTATCTAGAAAAAAAATATATAATTTTTATACTTTTAAAATTATTACATACTTAAAATACAGAAAAAATTATTTTATATATATATGTAAACAAAAAATTAACTACTTCTTTATAAGAATAACAAAGATGAGATATGTCATTTATTGATTTTTAACTAAAATAAATAAAAATAATAAACAATATTTAAAAAATATTAATAATAAATAAAATTAATATGCAGCATCTAAAAAATATTAAAAATAAAAAAAATCAATGTCATTATAAATAAAATACATTAATGAACATATTTAATAAAATATGTCAATGTCCATTATTTATATATAGTTAGCAAAAATACTATGCATATATGATATAAAGTATTTGAATATCTATATATATATATATATATATATATATATATATATATTTTTTTAATGCAGAAAAGATTTATTGGAATTGCAAGTTTAAGTCGTACAGTCTATACAATCCATGTGTCCAAGGAAAATTTTGAAAAATTGAATTCATTTATGCATTCAAAAATACAATTCAAACAATGAAAATATATATCTATATCTATATCTATATATATATATATATATATATATATATATATAGAGAGAGAGAGAGAGAGAGAGAGAGAGAGAGGATGTTTGTCCATGTGAAAATATTTTGCAAAATTTGCACTCTAGTTGCTAAATTCATAGTTAAGATAGATATTTAATTGACAAGCCAAAACTAATCCATATACCTAAAATTGAAAGTTTATGATATTAGTAAATATTATCTAGTTAATATTAATTTCCAAACAAATACACTTTTAATTATATCCCCAATGTGTATTATTATGCCCAACATTATTTTGAATTCATAAAATTTATTTTTCCATCCACTACCTCCATTTTCTCTTTTATTTTTTATAAATACATCAAAGGCATCAAGGTCTCTCCATGGAGGATTCCTCCTCCCCTTTCTAATTTCATGAGGACTTCCCTGATTCACATGACCTTTTTCTCCCCATTCCATGGAAGCTTGTTCCCCTTTCTAATTTCATGAGGAATTCCTTTATTTATCATAAGTTTTCTCCTTAGTGAGTGTAGTCCCTTGGTTTCTAGCAAAATTCCACTTTTTCACTTCTAATACTAAGGAATTCTTTTATTTATCATGATGATGATGATGATGGTTAATGTCTGCTGAGACCAAACAATGATCTATCGGACCTATATAAACAAATTATTTATTTTGATTTAAGATTTTATTCCTATGCTCAAAAAGCTTGGAGAGAAGCCTCCCGAGCTCACTATAATTTTGACATTGTAAAAGGCTAGGAAGGTCAATATTGTAACAAAGATTGTGAAACTGAGATCTAATGTGGTTGTACGTAGGGCACTCTAAGAGGAAGTGGTTTTCATCCTCGATGCTCCTATTCTCACATATATGGCAGATCCTTTCCATCCATGGCGTTTTAGGAACTGCCCAATGACCTGTTTCACTATGGAGCTCATGAGAATTCATTCTAATCTTTGCTATATTAATTTTCTTCTTTGAGCTAGTTAAAATAGAGAGATACTTTTGATCTTCTAGGGTGGGGTTGATGACCTTCTTATAATAACTTAATTTTCTTTTAGCCGCTAAATCTTTCTCACACCACAATTTTTCTTTGAACTTAGAAGTAACAATATCTTTAATGTTATTTATGTTTTGCAATGCATCATTCTCATTGATCTCCCAATAGTTTAACCAGGCCCTTGTGTCTTTATGCCACCCTCGATTGAGCCTTAGGTGGTTTTGGCTGGAATTTAAAGCTAGCTTAGGAAGTCTATGATTGTCTATGTTATTGAGTTTGTTCTTGTACAACAGAAACCTAAGCATAGCTAGGCTCTCAATAAGGGAAAGACCTGCTTCTATAAGGATAATAGGATAGGGTGTATTACTTTTAATTTTCAGGTTATAAGTTATAAAACGCTTCTGGATTTGCTCAATCTTTCTCCATGATTCTCTGGAGATGCTGCAACCCCAAACCTCATAGCCATATAAGATAACAGGAGGGACTAAAATTTCAAAGAGGAACTACTTTTTATCCCACATTACGAAGTTTTTTGTTTTACAATTATTTTCAAGACCAAAATAAGCTTTCCACCCCCCATTAATCCTTTTCTCAATGCTATGGTTCCAGTTGAGCTTGTGATGGATATCAATTCCTAGGTACTTGTAAGAATACACTTCCTCCAAGTTATTATTGTCATACATAAAATTAGCGTAAGTGTCCTTCTTGGATTTGATAATCATAACTTTTGTTTTGTTAGTGTTAACAGTCATACCCATGGTAGAGAAGAAATCCTTAAGAAGCTTGTGTTGCTTATCAAGATCAGATGGGCACCTTACCAAAAGAACAATATCGTCAGCATAGAGAAGAAGGATAACAAGTATCCCAACTAAGATTGTGCCATCACAGATTGCTTCCTCTAAATAGCCTTCGAGCTTATCGATGTAAATGCAGAATAGGGTAGGGGAGAGGGGACAACCTTGTTTAAATCCAATGTTACACTTAATATCTTTCGACCACCCCTCATTGCTCTTTAGCTTGGCAATTACATTCTCGTATAACCTTATAGCAGCAGCTCTCAACTCAAGAGGAACCTTTAGCTCTTCTAACCTATTCCAAAGGTTGTATCTTGGAAACGTATCGAAAGCCTTTCTAAAGTCCACAAAGCAACAAAATAAATTAGATTTATCATTAGGACATTCCTCCGCAATGATCCTAATTGTAACAAGGTGATCTGTTGTTGAGTGATGCCTTCTGAAACCTGCTTGGCCTTTAGCCCGCTTACCTTCACTTTCAAGCCATATGCTTAACTTCTTTTCCAGAATACTACCATATAACTTGGCTAAGAGAGGGCTGATCATAATTGTCCGATAATTAGAGGGGTTATTTGTATCCTCACTTTTAAAAATAGGGATAATGAGGCTCTCAGTCCAAGTTTTAGGGAACCCTTGCTTCACTGCTTGATTGAAAAGCTTGTGGATGTGGGGGATGAGGATAGGACCTCCAATTTTTAAGATTTTTGCTTGGTAACCTTCAATGTCCTTAGCTTTCCCATTAGCGAGGCGATTAACCCCGAACTTAATGTCTTCTAAAGAGAAAACTTCTTTCGTTGTGAACAGGGTTTCCAAATTATCCATGACATTTGGAGATTCACAAAGCTTTTTAAGATAGGAATTCCAATCGTGAAGAGCAATTTTATTATTATCCTTAGTCTTCCTAATTAGAATCTGCCTCCAAAATTTCTTAGGAGCTACCTTAGAGAGGTGTAAGAGATTCTCCTATCTTTGACGAATGTACTACCTCTTTTTCCTTTTAGTTAGGGCTTTGTATATTTTTATCTTTTCCATTTTAAGAGATTCATCAACAGCTTCCTTAATTGCTCTCATCGCACTTTTACAATCTTTGTCATACCATGGATTGGTTTTGCTATTTCTTTTGTTATTTGAAACTTCAATTGAGAACTTGTTAATAGAATATGATAGGGTTGTAGTAAAATTATGATAGAGGTTTTCTATGTTGTCTATACTAGATAAAGGAAGCAAATTAGTTTTTAATTCATTTAGAAATAGATCATTTTTATTTCTATCAAATACTAAGTTCTTTTGGCTGTAAGTATTATTTTCTATGGGAACTCTATGCATGACAAAATTGAGAGTTATAAGTAAAGGCCTATGATCAGAGTCAGGTTCGTGGTCGTTTAAGATGTCAAAATTTATTATTTCGTTGTATAATGGGAGATCGGAAATAATGTAGTCTACCACGCTGCTACCAAGTCCATGGATGCAGGTCATCTTGCTGGAATTGGGCCACTTCTTTAGACTGTTGCAAATTATGAGATCCTGAGCACTACAGAGCTTGACTAGCTCCGACCCAAACAAATTTTCCCCGAGGTCTTTAGAGCTCCTTTTGTACCTACTAGCCAAAGTAGGGTCTTCGTCTAACCAAAGAGGATTAGGGTTGGAATGATTGCTTAGAATAATAGCTTGGTTGTTTGAAGTTCGAGCATTAAAGTCACCTATTAAAAGGATATTACTGTCATTCCTTAGGCTAGAAATATCATTCTCTAAACCATTGTAAGGGTTAGTTTTATCTAGATTCTTCTTCTTATAGAAGTTAGAATTGATGGGGGAAATAACATAGTGCTATGTAGGAATTTTTATTATTAATGTCTCTGATCTCTATCCAACTATATTGATTGTGAGGGTCGTTTTTATAAATCCTAACATGGGGGGAGATGTTCTTCTTAATGTAACCAGCTATTCCCCCAATGCCTGTACAAGAGGATCTCTTTAGTGAGTGTAGTCCCTTGGTTTCTAGCAAATTCCACTTTTCACTTCTAATACTAAACGTGTTATAACCATCACTGTTCCAATTCCATCGATTCCAACTATTTACATCCATTTTTTCCCACACTACATCCATTTTCTCCTTTTATGTTTTACATCCATTTTTTCCTATGTTTTAGGAATGCTTCATCACCTCCATGTTCCATGGAAGTTGGCTTCCCTTTCCAATTTCTAAACTCTTTTAAACATCGAGCGAAATATTATGAAGTCGCGTTAGAAAACTTTACAAACATTTTAATATCATTTTTATACTTATAAGTTTTACTTTTCCATTGTTTAGGGAAGTAAAGAGAAATTATATAATTTATTATTTCTAATTTGTTCGACACATTATGAACAAATATTGTTTACGGAAATAAAGAGAAATTATTATTTCTATCAGCAGCTTCAAAACCGTGTAATCATGCTGACTTTTATAGAAGTCAATTTGGATTGAGATTGAATTTTTTTTTGGAAACTGAAGATATTTTAGAATTGGAAAGAATCTCTATCCAAATGGAGCTTGCAATTATAATCTTTGTCGGTTGCTCTCTTTGCTTCCTGTCAGTGTACTTTTTAGGTATAAATATAAATATCTTGCCATCAATGTAGTGCTGTCAATGAGATCATGTTTTGTGTGGTATAAATATCTGGCCGCCATTACATTGCTGTCCATGGTTGGAATTTGAGAACAAATTTGATGGATTTTACCTTCTTCATTTACAATTAAAAAAAAAAAAATTTCAATAATTCTATAAATTTTTAAATTGTATTTGATAGGAAAATTAGAGTAATAGGCAATTTTTTGGTCAAATTTGATTCTTGTTGTTGTCAATTAAATTATTTTTTAAGCTTATTTTAAATATCTTGCTATGGCATCCTAGGGATACCCCAGGGGTGAGACTTGGTGACTAGTGAGCATGCTACTAAGGCATTTACATGGTCAAATTTCTACTTACCCGTACGATATGCACTTACCCGTAGGATGTGCTTAGCGGTGGTGCGGTTGCCCTTAGAGGTTATTATGCACTTACCCGTAGGATGTGCTTAGCGGTGGTGCAGTTGCCCTTAAAGGTTATTATGCACTTACCCGTAGGATGTGCTTAGCGGTGGTGCGGTTGCCCTTAGAGGTCATAATGGAAGTGGTCCGGAACTGATCTTATGTCATGCCAGCTTAGATTAAACCTCTACTTACCCATGCCCTATGCTTAAGTTGCAGTTGCACCTAGAGGGGTTATAGTGGCAGTCAGGACCAATCCAATGACATGCCGGCTTAGGAGTGACGCAGTTGCAAATGGAAGTTATAGGTAGTAGTCAGGGACAGATCCTGTGTTATGCCGGTACTAGGGCATTACCTATTTGTCTATTCAAAAAAAACTCTTGTTGTCAGTGTCCTCTTATGGATGAGCAATCAATTTTTACATGGATCCTTTTAATAACTTTTTTTAATATATCTTTTTTTAATTTTTTGTTTTTTTTTTTTTCAATTTATTAGGAGAATTAGTTAAGAATGTAAATTTAAATTTTTTTTATTTTATAATTTGTCATTTAATTTTTTATTAAATTAATTTCGTTAAGAATTTATTATCAAATTTTAACTAGCATAGATCCATTTTAACTTCGTATCTACCAAGTGCAGAGAGAGACCAAATCTCCTTTCACTCTAAAATAAGTTTGCATATGAATAGATTTGATCCCTCTAGGTGCTTAGTAAATAGGGATTAAGATGGATTTACGCTGACTATATATACACACATTGAATATTTTTGTAGTTATTATTTTTTCTTGTATGCATATATCTAATTATTTTTATTATTAATATATTTTAAAATGTTATATATCAAATCCAGATACAAATTTCCCACATATATTGAATTAGAAAGAACATTAGAAAGAACTTATTAATGGAATATGAATTCTCTCACTTTTTCTCTTTCTATATGTTTGATGTTAAAACATAGAATTTTTTACTCAGAATTTTTTACTCAATATAGAATTACTTTATTTTTCTTTAATATAGATATTTTGTTATAATTCACAATAAAATAGTTTTTGATATATATATGAATTAAACATCATGTAATATTAATAATATTTTATTTATAAATTTACTAATATATGTATTATTACATTTTTCTATACTAAATTGTAGAAAGCTACTCACTGCAATTAAAAAAATCCAAAAATAATTATTAAACAAAATCATATAATTTTATGTATCTTCCCTTAGAAACTCAAATATATCCTTTATTTTAAAAATATTTTAGGCAAATGTGGTTTGTCTATTTTTTTCTGGGGAAAAAACATCAAATCTATCTAAACAATGAGCATCAAATCTGTTTTGTGAAAGAATAGTAAAATGTTTATTTTGGAGTGTGGGGGTGGCGTTTAGGGATTCACTTATTCTTATGTCAAGGAAGGCGGGGAGGGCGTTGAGGAAGATTCACTTATTCTCATGTAAGAGAAGCATCAAATCTTTCACACAAGAGAGGGAAAAAATGTTTTCAGTTGGGTTTTTTTAATCAAGGTTAATTACTTATTATTAAAATATAAAAAACTAAAAGGAATAAAGAAATATTATATTAGGAATAAATAGTGATCAATATTATGGAAATTATTAAACAAATGATTTTTTGAAAAATTAATGAAAAACTATATTTTTGTATATATAATAATAAAAAAAATTCTGAGAAAAGCTCCGAAAGTTTAGCTAACAATGACAACTTATAGATGATGCCCTATTTCATTTTCTACATTGATATCAAAATGTTTATAACTAAAAGCTATAAACATTTTTCAATATAAATTTTGAAAATAGTTACGTATACATTACAGATTTGAAATCGTTACAACTATTTAAGTTTATAATGCATTTATATAGCTTATATTTAAAATTCGTCACGCATCATCAAATTTGTAAAATTTGCAATGAGAGGAATTTAATTTTAGTGAGATAACTTAATGATTTTCCATATGAGTAAGATTTTTTTTTTTTAATATAACGAGACACTCTTATTCTTATATTTTAATAATTTTGATAGTCTTTCGTATTATTTTAATATTTACAATTAAAAAAAAAATATAAGATTATTATTTTTTTTACACGGAGAGGTGTTTGTTATATTAAGTATTATTTTTTATTTTTTTTTATTTTTTTAAACTTCTTTTTCCTAGACATTTTGGTGAAGATGTTCCTAATTTGATTAATTAAGGAAAAATGTTTCAAATGAATAGTCTTGGTTTTTACATGATATCAATATTTTATATTGATGTATTTAGTTCAAATTGGAATATGAGATTCTTGACCAATTTGATTGTAAGATTATTTTGTTAACTACATGTAGAGTAGAATTCACTAGTTTCTCCTACAAATCTTCAAGTATTTTCGTGAGTCATACAATTTCCTTGTTGGATCCATAGTTGCAACATATTTTTCCTCTATTGTGAAATCTACTATAAATAATTGTTTGCATGACTTCCAAGAGGCAATTTCTAATCCAATACTCATGAGATAGCTTGAAGTTGACACCCCATTTTTTTTGTCCCTATCAATGTACAAATGAGAATATCCAATCAAGTTGAACTCATCCACCTTAAAATACTTGAGTCTAAAATCTTCAGTTCCCTTGAAGAATTTTAGATTTTTTTTGTTGCAAAATAATATCTTTCACAATGGTTTTGCATAAACTTCGAAAAAAGTCCCAAACCTATTATCTCAAATCCTTTCTTTAACTCTTCTTTATGGAGGCCATATAACTTTCATTGCTCCTTGTCATATGTAGATAATACACAAGATATATAATATTTTTTCCAACTTTCTTGATAAACAAGGTTGCATGATCAAGATTAAAGTGTTTGAAATTCAATTTCAGAAGATGCTCTGTTAACTTTTCACATACTTTCTTTTCTTGTCTCTTCCTAACAAAACCTCTTTTCTTGTCTCTTCCTAACAAAACCTCTTCTTTGATATATGAATACTTTCTCTTTTAGGTCTCTATTCAAGAAAGTAGTATTCAATCTATTTGATAGAATTTCCATCCATTTTGGATTGTTAAGGAAAATAGAGCCTAGATGGTGGCCCATTTTGTGGTGGGGGAAAACGTTTCCTCATAATAAATGCTTTATTTATATGCAAATCCTTTTTCCATGAGCCTTGCTTTGTGATTTTTAGGTAAACCATTCAATTTAAACTTGTTTTTGTAGACCCACTTGCAACTATTGGTTAGGTTTTGAATAGAAAATCCACCAAATTCAATATCCCATTCTTAATAAGAGCATCATACTCCTTATGCATTGCTTCTTTCCACTCATCATGAGTAATAATTTATTCAAAGAATTTGGATTAGAATTACTAGATAAATTCAATTCATAATCATCTACATCCCCTAAATTGGAGTTATTTACATCACATGCATCTTGTTTAGTGGAACCTTTTGTTCCTAATTTTCCAACCTCTTTAGGATGAACACTTTCAAACATGTTTTTCTTGTTCATTTTGGTAGACCTTTTTAAGTTGATCCAAGCTACTCCATTGATCCAGTATGAGGAAGATGTGTAATTCCTTCCATCTCAACCTCAAATTCATTAAGATAAAATTAAAATATCTTCTAAATAGAAACATAATTTCAAGTATAATAAAAATAAAAATGAATACATGTTTACTTATTTTTAATTAAAAGTATTATAAGACAAGAATTCCACTCTCACTATGTATTACAACCCAATATGAAAGAGATGTGGTAAAAAATTTTACTCTAGATTTATTACCGAGCTGATTAGTTCAACACGATGAAGATGAGCTAAGTAGTTCAACACGATGAAGATGTGTAATTCTTTTCGTGCTCAACCTCAAGTTGACATGTGTCCATTTTAAAATAAAAATTACATATTTTTAAAATAAAAAAAAAGATGTATTGTATAATAAAAAACAAAAATAATGATAAGTATTATAAAACATAAGGTTCCACTCTCATTGTGTATTACAACCCAATATGAAGGAGGTGTGGTAAAAATATTTCACTCTAGATTCATTATGTGCCTAAAGGCACATTCTACAATCCAATATGAGGAATATGTGTAACTCCTTCCACTTCTCAACCTCATGTTAACACGTTTTTTTTAAAATAAAAATTGAATGTTTTCTATATAAATAAACAATGTCACATATAATAAAAACAAAAATGATTACCTGGTATGAATGAAATTTGATGAAAATATTTCACTTTCTCTCTTTGCAATAAATAAAATATTTTGATGTCCATGTGAAGTAACATATGTTTATAACAACTATAGAGAGATAGAATAAAAAAAAAAACCACTTATGCTGTATAAGATGAAGTTAAAAAAAATAAAATAATGATAATGATAATTAAATATTGTAATGTGATAAGAATAATTGAATGTTAAAAAAATTGATTACTTAGTAATAAGAGTAACTATATGTAATTCATCCCATTCTTAATGCAAAATTGGTATGTGGGATTTAAAAACAATAATTATAATGATGAAAAAAATTAATGTGAGTTATAAATATTTGGATATGTAGAATTAAGTAATATTGAGGTGTACTTAAAATATATTAATAATTAAAAATAAATTAATGTGGACAAGCTCCACAAATAAAATATTTCAATGCCAATATTAAGTAAAATATTTCAATTTTAACTAAGTATGTATTATTATATATGGTTAAAAACAAAAAGAAACCTTATTGTTAAAATATACTTAATATTCTTCATTTTGGCCCCTTTTAAATCCAACAAATAGTAGTTGACTTGTAAGTTTAACTTGTGTAGTTTACACAATCCAAGTGACAAATAGGATTTTCAAGTAGTTGAATCCATTTATGAATTCAAAAATGTAATTTAAAGAATAAAATATTATGCATATATTATTTTGCATACATTAGAAATAGAAATTTGAGGAGCAGACATAACATAGAGTACACATAGAACTTTTAGTATATTACATTCAAAACCAAAATATATCATGCATATATGCTTATGAGATCCAACAAATTCCAAACAAGGAGATTGGTTGTTGAGAAAATATATAAACAACCCAACCAACCAACAAACCAAATCTACTTGTATAGTAATGTAAGCATTATTTCCAAGTCCCTCCCTTAACGCTTACATTACTAATTTAATTTTTTATGAATCATAAATTACATTTCACTTATAAGTCTCATATGTCTGATATGGTCTTCACTAGAGCTTCTACCCACTCGGAAATCTCACAGACCACTTTCTTTCTCCACCGCAATATTCAAGCTTCCCACTTGACTCATTTAAGGTACAACTACCTTTGACCATCATTGAAGAGGTTGTAATATCAATAATATTAACATAATCAGATCGTTAGGCTTCCACGATAAAAGTTATCAAGTAATGAACCAATTTATGGACCAACCACCATCTGCCAGATATTTCACTTTAGACTATCCATTAATTTCTAGGAAGGAAGTATGGATATTGAATGTGTTCGGAACTTGATCACATAACCTAACCTGTCTATCACATACTAATCTCATACTATAACATGTAGTCATTGTTTAAGGATTTCCGAGCACCAAGAACATTAAACTATAATAATATGTAAACGTAACCAAACTAGTGATGAGTTCAAGGGTTTTCGAGTGCCAAGAACCACTAATTTGAGTTATACAACACTGTTCAATAATT
Source organism: Pinus tabuliformis (assembly GCA_031772625.1). NCBI lineage: Eukaryota > Viridiplantae > Streptophyta > Pinopsida > Pinales > Pinaceae > Pinus > Pinus tabuliformis. The sequence goes on from CM062816.1 coordinate 496,573,251, forward strand.
GGTTCTGCACTTTACAATTTTCTGTACTAAATATAACAAATCAAATTAGGAAACAATCAAACTATGCCTATGGTAACCAAAAACAGTCCAATCAAATTATGTGACTATGCACTTGTAATTTACACATTGAATTGTAGTAGTAAAAGCTTTGTTTTATATGGCTATGATATGTTTTGCTGAAAATGTTGGTCTAACACCGACCACCTCCTAATAAAGTGAATTTCATTTACAGAGAAGGGAAGCATGGTGAAACCAAGAAAACACAGGCTATATACTCGACTGAATCTTCCCTTTAATTAGCTTTTCTAGATTAGTATAACTGGGGCCACATGTAATCCTTCATATAAGAACTTGACCATGTCAAACTCTAACTACAATAGAAGTGCTACAATGGCCAATAAAGGCTTCCTCCAGTGCATGGCTTCCATGAGAGACAGATCCATGCCCTGGGGGCACAACATTGGGTTCAAGAAAAATTTTAGCACATTGTAAAAGGTCGCCAGATTGGACAAATCCATAATTGCATCATCATTATTTTTAACATAAAGATTTGATCCTCAAATTTTAACATCCTCTCTTGTCATCTCTATTCATGTTTCTGCCACAACATTTGCTCACGCTGTACCTTTTGGGACTGAGGAATTTTACATTCAGTACTAGTTATACATAGATCAAAGTGTTCTGGAATGCATTCAGCCACACTTTTAGGAATCAAGTCATCCTTTTTGCTTCCAAAGAATGTTCTTTCAAGCTTGATAAATGACAAATCCTTCGTCTGCCCAACGTGCACTGTAGCACCTATGTAATCACTCCCCGATCCTCTTGGTAGTCACAATGAGATATTCCTAGTGATTGGAAGACTATTTCTTTTACGAACGCTGACTATAATAGACTTATTTGGCCTCAACTGTAGTGGTCGTTATGAACATTAATGTTTTTTTCACCCACGACACTATTAACATAAATCTTCTTCATCACAACTTCCAATCATGCTTAGCGAGACACAAAACAATAGTGTCAATACTGCAACAATCATAAAACAATCACTCTCACACACTAATTATATATGTATAGAATAATAATTCAATCCTCAAATTTCTTCCATCTCCATGAGCCCTCCCTTGAGGGAGTCAAGCCAATACAGACATACCAAAATAGAAATTTGAGGAGCATACATAGCACAAAGGACACACAAAACTTTTAGTATATTACATTCAAAACCAAATTACATCTAACATATGTAGTGCTTATGATATCCAACCAAGGAGATTAGGACACACGAAACTTTTAGTATATTACATTCAAAACCAAATTACATCTAACATATATAGTGCTTATGAGATCCAACAAATTCCAAACAAGGAGATCACTTGTTGAGAAAATATGTCAACAATCCAACCAACCAACAAACCAAATCCCCTGTACACTAATGTAAGATTTATTTCCAAGTATAAATATTGTTTTAACCATGCACTAAGAGGGATCAAATATCTCAAAGTGAAAACTTCTTTTTAATTTTTTCACTCTAAAAGAGGCTTGTGCCTCATATTTGTTCTCTCTTTGCACTTGCTAGATCTGTGAATAAGATGGAGATGGATTTATACTGGTTAGTTGAGAAACCAAAGTTAACCCATATACCTATAATTAAAAATATTATGGTGTTATTGAGTGCTGTCCATTTAAAATTAATATTGATTCCAAACAAAAATCCACCTTTTATTGACATACATAATGTGTTATGCCCAACATTATTTTGGAATTAATATCAATTCTCAGCAAAAATCTATTTTTGATATACATAATGTGTTACCCAACATTATTTTATTTTGAATCTATCAAGTTTAATTTGCCATTAATTACATCCATTTTCTCTAAATACATCAAAGTGTCCATGTTTCATCACTATTCCAACTCTATCCAATTCAACTATTCACATCCATTTTTTCTTACTGACTACATCCTTTTCTCTTTAATTCTATGTTCCATGGAAGTTTACTTCCTTTTAAATTTCTTAACTCATATTGAAGATTTTTCCAGATATTATAGAGTCTAGAAAACTTTATTATTTTTTTTACAACATTTTTATATTTATAAATTTTACCAAAAAAATTATATAAACAATTATTTAAAAGAAATTATATAAACAATTATTTATAATACATTATGAATAAATATAAAAATGATGCGTAACAGCCTCATAAAACTAACATCTATTCATCACTTATTGTGGTTTTTTTTTTTCCAACCTTCCCCAAAAGACCAAAGCAACCTTCACATTAGATTGGCATTGTTTACCCTCAAAGTGATGAGTATAGAAACTCTGAGGACATCGTCGAAATGTCAAAAAAAATCCAAAATAGCCGCATTATTACATTAAAGATCCCATATCTTATTATTATGTATTAGAAGCTGTTATGAAACGTAACTTCTCTATCGATTTGTCGGCAGCAATGATTCTTTTTATGCAATAATAATTTAGAAATTTGATCCAAATTTTTGGAAAATTAGGAAATTATGGAATTGAAGAGAATCTCTATCCTCTTATCCAAATGAAACTTGGAATTATAATCCCTGTCGGTTGCTCTCTTCACTTCTTGCGGTCAGTGTAGTGCCGTTGACCTAGTTGTCCTGAATTTATTGTTATGGAGATTGAATTGTATTTGTCTTTTTGAAACTAACTTATTGTTAGAGATATTAATAAAAAATGTTTAGGATTAAAAGGAATGGATTCAATTGTATTTGTATTTTTAAAACTACACTTAAGTGATATAGAAAAGGAATGATAAAAGAAAAAATGTTTTAAGATAAAAAAGAAACGAGTGATAGATGTTAGGGAAATTATTAAAGTAAAAATAAAATTATTAAATTTTAAATTTTTTAATTTTATTTTATTTTTATATGTTTTTTTTTATTATTATTTTTTAATATTAAATATTGATAAAATCTGTAAATTTATAAAAATAAAAGTTTTTAGGTAAATGCTCTATAATTTTTAATAAAAAACCATATTTTTAATTAAAAAACCAAATAATATTATGGAAAATTATAAAAGTTTTATTTTTTTAAATAAATATAAGAAATATATGGTTAAAAATTATAAGTGTTACATTTTCCATTTTTGACATTGATATCAAATGTTCATAATTAAAATTCATAAATAGTTTTTATTATAAATTTTAAAACCATTACACATTGTCAAATCTATAATAACTTTATGAAGTTTGAAATATATCTATAATGTTTTCAATGAGAAGAATTTGAATTTTTTTTATATACAACACAAATTCCAACCTGGGTATATTTTAACAAATATAGTTTGAAAATGGTTACAGATAATCAAATTTATAATAAATTTATAGAATTTATATTAGAAAATTTTCGCCCATCATTAAATTATGTTTTTCATGAGAAGAATTTGAATATATATATATATATATATATATATATATATATATATATAGATATTGTGTGTGTGTGTGTGAGGTAATTCAAAATTGGATGATAGATAACTCGAGATAGAATGATTTCCATTAGCATGAATCTAATTTTAATATAATAAGATAACTTTTAGTTTCATATTCCAAGAGGTTCTTTGGCCTTTCATATTTTTCTATCTATTTGTATTTCTCTTACTATTTATAATTTGTTTACAATGATACAAAAATATTGTAGGATTATGTGTCCAACATTCCCCCTGTTATGTTGAAGGAGTGTTTATGAGCTTAAGGATCATTCTAAACTTTTCAAAGTTTCTCTTTCAAGTGATTTGGTGAAGATGTCCCCAATTTGATCACTTCTAAAAAAATGCCTCAAATAAATGCTCTTGGACTGTACATGATATTGAAGAAAATTATATTATTGTGTCAATATGTTCAATTCAATCATGGAATCTAAGATTTTTAGCTAAATTGATTATAGAAGTATTGTCAATTAGATGAAGAGTATAATTCACTTGTTCTCTTCTAAATCTTCAAGTTTTTTCCCCAACTTCAAAAATTTCTACATATTCTACCTCTATTGCATAATCCACTGGAACTGACTATTTATGTAACCCTGTGAGATAATTGCTAATCCAAGAGTCATGAGATAACATGAAGTTGACAAAATGTTTTCTTTGTCCCCATCAAAGTCTAAAACGTAATATCCAATGAAGCTAAAGCCATTCATCTTAGAATACTTTAGTCCAACAACATGATTTTCCTTTATGGATTTCAGAATTCTTTATGTAGCACCAATGTCCTTTACAAGGATCTTGAAACAACCTAGAAAAAATCCAAACAACAAATTAAATATTAGGTCCAGTGGTGGTGAGGTAAATAAGACTTCCCATAAACTATCTATACTTGATTGCATCCACAAATTCATTCACTTTTTCTTCTTTTTTTTTAATATGTGAGCTTCAAATTTTGTTCCATTGGAGTAAATTGAGGGTTCATTTCAACCCTGATAAACCTATTGAACAATTCTACAAATTGCTTCTTTTGGGAAATCAATATATACTATGGATGTTGAGTCACTTCAATGACCAAGTATTAATGAAGATGTCCCAAATATGTCATGTCAAGGCCCTCCTTCAACACTTTCTCAATGGATGTAATATAAACCTCATTTTTCTCTATAATCAATAGATCATCTACATACACAATGAGATATACAATAGTTTTTCGAACATTTTTGACAAACAAGGTTGTAAGATTAGGATGCAAGTTTGAAATTCAATTTGAGATGATGTTTGGTTAACTTTTCATACGAGTGTCATGATCTAGGATTCGAGCCATATAAGAATTTGATGCATTTACACACTTTTTTTCCATGTCCCTTCACAACGAAACCTTTTGATTGAGAGATGAAGGCATTATATTTTAGTTATCAATTCAAGAAAGTAGTATTTACATCCATTTAATGGAATTTCCATTGATTTTGTGTTATCAAGAAAAATGAGTCCAAATGGTGGCCCATTTTGTTTTATGGGAACATGTTTCATTGTAATGAACACCTTCCTTCTATGTAATCCTCTTTCTATAAGACCTTCGTAATTTTCAATTGAGGCATTTATTTTATCCTTGTCCTTGTAGACCCACTTCTAACCAATTTTTTTTGTTCATAATGGATGGTCCACCAACTTCCATGTCACGTTCTTGATGAGATCATCATACTCCTACATTAGTTCTTTCCACTCATCTTGAGTAGTAGCTTCTTTAAAGCAAGTTAGTTCAAAGTTATTAAATAAATTTAATTTACAATCATATGAAAAATCCATATCACCTACATCACCTGAATTGGAATTATCTACACCTCCATCTTGTGTGGTGGAATCTATGGTTCTTATTTTTTGACCACATCATGATGGATACTTTCATCTGTTTTGATAAGGCATTGTGGTGGAACATTTCAAGATGTTCCAATTTGCTCTATTTATTAAGATGGTGTTGCATTAAGATATAACCTTCCAATCCTCCCAATTTCATTATTGAAAGGATCTTCCTAATCTAATGGAGTGGTCAAAGCTTCATGAATGGGAAGATGGTGCCTCAAAAGGAGATTCCAAAGAATGATCCAAGATACCGATCCTCCATTAAATATGTGGAATATCATTATGAAGTTCATGATATGCATTTTCATGAGTGAATTTATCTAGATGATCAAGATGCCACTCAATCATTTTGCTAGTCTTGGAATATTGAAGAAAAAATAAATCTCTAGAAAGGATAAACTTCTTGTTTACCTCATCATAAATATGATATGCATTGGTGGTATTTGAATATCCCTAGAAAGTGCACTTATGACTCCATTCATAAAGCTTGTTTCTTTTCTCTTTAGGAATCAAAGCATAATAGTTGGAACTAAATACCCTGAGATGTATCATACAAGGAATGTGTCCATGCCACATTTCATAATGAGTCTTATTTCAAATAGGATGATATGGAAATATTTTTCTCACATACGGTACACAGAAAACTTCATCATCCCAAAACATCAACTTTACATTTTTGAAAAACATTATAGATTGAACCATTATAGATAGTCTTGTTTATTCTTTCAACTACACCATTTTGTTGAGGATCGTATAGAAAAGTGGTATGATGTTGAATCCCATGTTGGTGAAGATATATTTCAAATTCATTAGATATATATTCACTTTCATTATCAGTACAAAGATAATGAATATGTGATTGTTATTATTTTGAATCCATACATGAAATTTCATAGAACTTTCAAAATTTGAGATTTATCTTTTAGGAAGTACACCTAATACATCCTAGTGTAATCATCAATAAAACTCATCTATATTTATTTCCATTACCAGATAGAATATGCACGGGGCTTGATCCCAATGGAAAGTGGTACCTACCCATGTACTCACTAATGTAACTTAATAATGCATCGAGAATACTATAACTAACAGGCCTTACCTTGCAAAAGGTCAGATTGGTCCTCCATAATGTAATTTTAAATGGGTCTTCTTCTCAAATTAATAAAGAATTGAGTTTTGATCTCTCTCTTTCTTTTAATGTGTTACTCATTGTTTTGTTGGCGATGTATTTAGTTCACAAAAGATTTTATCATTGTTTTCATGCTTAGTTTCATGACAAATCTATGTGTTCTCTATACTCCTCTCTTAGCATTCATGGTTCTTGGGTCTTATTCCCCAAGATCTAGATCAATGGTATTTCAAAAAATCTAATTCTTTATTAATTTGAGCAGAAGACCCATTTACAATTACATTATGGAGAACCAATCTCTCATTTTCTAAGGTGATGCAAGTTATTTATAATATTCTCAGTGCCTTATTAAGTTACATCATTCAATACCATAGGTAAATAACATGGGTGAATATCATGGGCAAATACCATGGGTGGGTACCACTTTCCATTGAGATAAAGAACAAAAAATCAAAATGTACAATTCCAAGTTTTGAACATGCTCTAGAAGTGGAATCATGAAAGATTTGTTTGCTATCCTTTACAAATATATAGACCTCACATTTCTTTAGTTTCCTAGGAATATTAGGAAAACTAAAAACACTATCTTTTTCATTAAATAAAGGTTTCCATAATTAATATGTCCAAATATAGCATGCAATAGAAAACTAGATGGTAATGTACCCTCATTGTGATGAGAGTGATCTGTAGAATTATGTGTCTAGGTAGATGTTCATTTCTGTAGGTTTTAACCCCATACAGAAATTACCTGCATATGAATTCTAAATCACAGAAAAATAAACAATGCGAGAGCATAACACATAAAACACATATACACAGAGATTTTCCCCTGGATCCCAAAACCGGGACTACCAGCTTGATTTTTCATTATATTCCTTTCAATGTTACAATACATATTTATACATGCTGAAGCATCCAATACCATGGACCGAAGACCATCGCGTCCAAAACCAAGGACCAAAAACCATAGGTAGGTTCGCCCAACCTAATATAGGGTCCAAAATTTTTTTTCTCAGGGCGCTGCTCCAGACCTCATAGAGGGGGGCTACCCGCCCCCCTCAAACCCCCCAGACAGGGGGGGCAGTCACCCCCTTCAAACCCCCCGGACAGGGGGGGCTGCCGCCCCCCCTGTGACCCCCCTGCTGCGCAATCAGCGCAACGAAGGGGGGGCTGCACCCCGCCTCTAACCCCCCAGTTCACTACGTGGGTTAGTCGTGGAAAGAATATAACACAACCCAACAATTTCATCTTCAACAATGTTTCTTCCTGCACTCTAGTTATGAAAACCAAGTTGTGAGAAGCGTTCATTATCTATACTTTTTAATCAAATTTTTCAATGGAATGACCTTATTTTCAAATGTGCACAAGGGACAATAAATTTCTTTGAAGTTTTGAAGGATAACTAAATAGACTTTAGTTGGTCACTAGCTCGCAAGGATTGAAGTTGGTGAGAGTGCGTAGGATAGAGGACCTTGATGAAGATTGTCATCAACATAAATATAGAGAATTATATAACTAAATAATTCATAAAAATTAAAATAACAAATATAATGAGTGATATGTCCTAAAGGACATGACTATTCATGAAGGGGCATCCTACCTATGTATATATACCATTGGTACTCTCACTATATTCCATCATATCATTTTCTATCATTCATTACTTAATATATTGTTTATCCTAAAAATATTTCTTGATTATATTCTATGTATTTTTGGATAACTAATTCATGAGCCAATTTTTTTATCTCATTTGGTATTAAAGCTTCACTTCTAACCCTGACCTTTGGCCTTGCTACTTATTAGGATGATCCAGAATTAAATAGGAACGCAACAAATTACAGAGATAACCATAAACACAGATATGCAACGGAAATAATACTTCATTTCATTAATGTAAAATACTAAAATATGCTTACAAACAGTAATGGAAATAAACCAGCTAGGGCGATGGTAGCTTATCTCTGAGAAGAGATGTGGTGGCTACATGGCTCTGAACTGTTCTGAACCGTGTTACAATGAGGCTCGAAGGCCTATTTATTGTTGAGAAACAATGTAAAACCCTTCACATCCCAAAACCTAACCCTAGAAGATGAAACGCCAAATTGTGGGCCCCATTTGGGTAAATTGGTACATCAATTTCCCAGGGTCGTAACTTTGGCATACGATCTCCATTTGATGCGTACAATAGCTCGTTAGAAAGATCTATCTGAGCATTACCACTTTGGGAAGGGAAACATCTATCCATGGACCCATGTTGCCCCCAGATTTCCCAAAAAACGTCATTTAGGGCCTTAAAACGGCTCTGGAAGTTCAGGACCCAAAAAACTGCTAAAAATAGTAAATTGTGCTACAAATAAGGAATTGAAGATGTTGAGAGAGATAGTTGTGGGGATCCAAATGGGATAGGTGGGTGGCCACCAACATCCACCTGGATCATTCCTCCCCCTTAGGAAGCAATGATCCCCATTGCATTGAGTTCCTCCTTGAGATGAAGAAGCTTCTGTTGAGCTGGGTTTTTGGTGAGTTGTTCTGCAATCTCTGATGTGTCCAGAAATGGTGGGAAGCATGGTCGAAAACAGTCCACATTGAACACTTGGTGCAAGAGAAGGAATGGAGGAATGCTGTGCTTCAAAGCATTGTTTCTCCTAGCCTTGGTACTGGTGTAAGGACCATGTCGAAGTGGTCTGAGTTTCTGATGGGTTCTGGTAAGGCGTTCTCTCTGCAGATGTAACCAAACTTTGTCGCCCACTTGAAACTTGTGTGGTACCCCTGTGGGTGAGGAGAAGTTGTTCCTGTGTTCTTTCATGACCGTATCCCTTTGTTGTTGCTGATGCGTGGAGGAACCCTTTGCGGGGGTCATGGATGTGGCGACAATCTTCCCATTACTTTGGGAGCGAACCACACAGAAAATAAATTTCCTAGTCTGTGAGATGAGCTTGTTGCCTTTCTTAGCAGTGATCAAAGAGGTGGCGGTAGGTAGGGCTACCTCCGGTATCCTATATAATGAATCATCCAAAGAAATAATAACAACACGAGGTCTTGACACATACACAGCATGTCACCTCCAAAAGTATGGCTGGCCTAATAGTACATCACAAACATCTAGAGGTGTAACATCACACAATACCTCGTCTGTGAAGGGCTTGATGCTGTAGGGAAGGTGACATTGCTGGTGGACTTTGAGATCTCATCCTTCGTGAAGCCACCTGATACTGTACGGCTGCAGGTGTGGTGTAGTCGATAGGCCCAACTGCTTCACAACCTTTGCTGAAATGAGGTTCTTTTGGCTGCCACTGTCGACAATGAATTGCATTGATGAACCCTTCACCCACATCTGTGAGTGGAAAAGACGCTCCCCCTCCTCTAGGTCTTTGGGCTCATTCTTCTAGATCTTGGAAGTGGCAATAGTGGTGCTGGGATCTGCATCAATGATCTACTTCCCTTTTCCATTTCCCTTGTTGGGTTCTGGCTCAGGGTCAAAACACGCATCTGATTTGGAAGCCTTCAACTCGGCCACCAGCGACTGCTTGGTCCGACACTCACTTCTGTTATGAGTGGGACTCTTATGGAACTCACACCACTTTCTTATGTCCTTCTTTGGCTTCATGGTGTTGTTATTTTCTTGCGGCTTCAACGAGTTGTCTTGGGTCACCCCACCTTGGCTTTGTCCTTTGGGCTTTGGATTCGTAGATCCAAAGTCTTGCTTCTTCTATTTGAACTTTTGCTCGATTTTGACAGCGTATCGGTATGCTGTGCTGAGTGAGGAGATGTTCAAGAACTCCATCTCTTCCTGGATGTATCTGTGTAGGCAACCACGGTATTTGAGTACCAGATGTAGCTCAAAATCTTTGATACTCAACTGTGTGCAAAGGGTATGAAAAATGTTTGTGAACTCCGGCACATCTTGGTCTCGTACCTGCCGTAGTGTGGTCCATTTGATGTATTTGTCTTCATAGCTTTTGACAGGGTAGTACTGCTCCTTGACAGCATCCTGGAATGAATCCCAAGTGGGTGCGGCTGAAAATAGTGAGCCTGTGCTTTCATCCTTCTGCTCGTAGTAGGTTTCCCACCAGTCCTTGATGTGGGGGACTGCTTTGAGAAGAGCGAAAACAATCTTTTCCCGACTTGAAAATTCATGAAAAGAAAAATAACCCTATAGCGGATTTAACCATTTGTCTACGACATCTGCATCTATTTGACCCTCGAATATGGGGATTTCAAAATTAACTTGTACCTTAAAAGGCGTGGCATTTCCAGAGTAGCTGTTGGAAGTCGATGCGTCGCCTCTGGGTAGCCGCTGAAGGATCTATGCAAAGCTATCCCTCATCGCGTTCCTTTGTTGCTCGAGGTCTTCTTCGAGCAAGATTTTGATAGGATCTCCTACCCCCTTGTCTTTCTTCTCATCCGCCATGGGAGGCCATCGGGATTTGCGAGGCTGGTCTTGCAAAGGTTCGACTAGTTCAAGCCCTAACTCCTTATATCTCGACCTCGTTGGGGACATGCAAAGAAAAACAGAGAAAAAGCAGACCGCTCTGATACCACTGATTCAGACTTAAACAAGAATGCAACAAATTACAGAGATAACCATAAACATAGATATGCAGCGGAAATAATATTTCATTTCATTAATGTAAAATACTGAAATATGTTTACAAACAGTAATGGAAATAAACCAGCTAGGGCGATGGTAGCTTATCTCTGAGAAGAGGTGTGGTGGCTACATGCCTCTGAACTGTTCTGAACCGTGTTACAATGAGGCTTGAAGGCCTATTTATTGTTGAGAAACAATGTAAAACCCTTCACATCCCAAAACCTAACCCTAGAAGATGAAATACCAAATTGTGGGCCCCATTTGGGTAAATTGGTACATCAATTTCCCAGGGTCGTAACTTTGGCATACGATCTCTGTTTGACGGGTACAATAGCTCGTTAGAAAGATCTATCCGAGCACTACCACTTTGGGACATGGACCAATGTTGCCCCCAAATTTCCCAAAAAACGTCGTTTAGGGCCTCAAAACGGCTCTGGAAGTTCAGGACCCAAAAAACTACTAAAAATAGTAAATTGTGCTACAAATAAGGAATTGCAAATGCTGAGAGAGACAGTTGTGGGGGTCCAAATGGGATAGGTGGGTGGCCACCAACATCCACCTAGATCACAGGATTTGTTTAAACTGACCCTTGGCCAAAATCATTCTTTCAATTATATTTTCTCTACATTTTCTTGGTCTTTGACCACAAGTTAGCTCGTGGCCATTTAGAAAACTCTATTTATTTTCTAGGAAAATAAGTGTTTAATGAAATTCATTCTTTTGTGATAACATGTTCTTTAAGGTTTGAAAATAATGGTTGAAAAATATCATTTTCCAGCCACGCATCATAGTTTCATTAATAATTTGTTTCCCTACATTTACGATTCATAAAGAACTACTAAATAATTCAAAATTAATGAGTACATCCTTAAGGAAAGTTCTCATGCTTCAATAATTTTGATATCACAGTTGTTTTTCTATAAAATATCAAGACAAAGAGAAAAAATGATGTGTCACATAGAATTGATAACAACATAAAATACGATATTATTCCAAATTTATAAAATTCATATAGGAAGAGGAATAACCACCGAATAGATTGGATCAAAGTATAATTATACTTGCCATTTGAAATTAGTGGATATGGTAAGACATCATAATTAACAACCCTTATATAGAATTGAAATTGTCTCATCATGAAGGTCATCACATATATCCAAAGGGCATAATGTTAAGTGAAGAAAAAATTCACCATGTAGCCCTGCCACTGTGGAAAAAAAATGTGTTTTCCGCTAATTATAAGCTAGCAAAAAACCCACAATTGCCTCTAATAGTAGCCACTTAGGTTATTAAAATTACAAGGAAAAATTCATGGTAATTAGCAAATGAATCATTTTTTTTTCGGTAGATGATCATGTCTAGCAGTTGTTTTTATTCACACATTTATATAGAATCATAGACTCAATGGCCATGGGTTGGCTGAGGTATTTTCAAAGAAGTGTCGCAAAGCTTTTGGTGGAGTATGAAATAAATTCAACGATTTTTGAGAACTCAAGAAGGTAGAGCTTGCAGCTTTGTTTGAATGAGTTTCAAAAATATACCACAAGGATAAAACATGAAAGTTTTGGAAAGCCCTAAGATTATCATTTTAAAATTTTACGATTAGAATCAATCCTTTAGTGGGAATTCCGTTTTCGAGTTAGTGTTGTGATGTTTGGTAAATAAATTAAGGTTTCTTTATTTAAAGAAAATATTATATAAAAATACACAACCTCATATAACATATCAAGTAAATAACATCTTTAGTGAAGTTTTATTCGATATGTAAAGTGAAAGATTAAAATAATTTTAATTTACTTTAAAATATCCTTACTATTAATAAGGTCATTAGAGTTGAAAAAAAAATTAAAAACACAAAAGATGTAGGCATCTTGACTCGCGATGGCCATGTGAGCGAGGACTTTGGTCCCCGAGGTTTTGGGTTCAAATCCTTCCTGGGTGAAAAAAGTAAACAAATGTAATATGTAATGTTCTACCATCCTACAAAAAAATATATATTTAATTATTCGAAACTAAAATGGATAATTCAAAAATGATATAAGGGAGATTCTCTTATAAATATTTTACAGTGGCACGTCTTGGATTGTTTACATTAAAAGGGACTATCCAAGGAAAATAAATTACTATCATTATCAGCATGAAAGAGAAGGAAAATTACATCAATGCTAATTTGGAAAATCAATTATCAATTCCAAAACCAAATATAGGTTAAAGGGAAGATATTTCTCTTGAGAAATATTATGAAATCAAAGATTAGCAAGTGATAATTGATGATTATGAATATGTATCACAATTTTCTATTACAACTATGTACAAAGAAGAGATTGATATTAATCTTTCTTTACCATGGTCTGGAATGCTAGATTCCTTTATATTAAACACAAAGTGACTTTTCCCGATAAGAAGAAGAAGGTGACACTTCGGGACATTACAATGAAGTCATATTCGATAGTACCTTCATCAAAGGACCTGAAAATATATATCAAAGGTGATCAATGAATAAGTTCAAAAGTCAACATCAAAGATGAGAAAGGAATTTAGCGAAGTTACCATAGATAAAAATGAATATTTTTTTTATTTAAATTATCACAGTAAAAAATTTCTTGCACAATTCAAGAAGACCAATTGTATGAAGAAAAATTAGAACAAGAAAAAGAAGATATTGAGAAGAAACGAAGTGAAATATTATCAAAATAGGATGAAAACAATTCTCATTTGAATAGAGTTAATAAAAAGTTAATATGTAAAATTAGAAAATTAAAAAATGAGAAGAATGAATCTCAAAACATTAAAAATAAAATTGATGAGTCAGAACCTTAAGAACTTTCATGTCTCTGGCATTATAATTAAAATGTCCAGATAAAAAACAAGAAACTTAAAAATGATAAGAGATCTTTGGAGAAGAAACTAGAAGAACGTATCACACAATATGCATCAAAGTCTTCAAAATCAACAATCCAAATTGAAGAAAATATAATAAATAATACCATGATTTACAAAAATCCCAATCCAATTGAAGTGATGATGTAGTCGAATTTTGTAGTATAGAAAAAGGAAATTCCAGGTAAAGATGTAGGGATCAACCAAACAACATTAGTGCATAAGTAAAATCGTATACCTAGATTAAATTTCCTCCCTTCATTTGATGAAATTGTTGGAAATATCACTCAAGAAGAGTCAAGGATGATAGAAAGAGGAAGGATTCAAAGCCATGAAGAAGGAGAACCCACTGCATACATTACTCATGATAAGAAGAAGAAGAAAGGGAAAAGAGGTCCATCAAATTCAAGAAATCCTCCTCCTTGAAATTCTCATGGAAGAAAGGAATATGTGAACATTGAATGCTACAATTGTCATAATTTCCCTGAGAAGAACAATGTACCACGTTATAATACTAGAAGAAAAAATAACAGGTTCAGTGATCAAAGAAGGAGAGATGACTGAAGGAATGACAAAAATGGAAGAAATGATAGAAGAATAAAATATGCTTCAAGTGACCATGAAGAAGATCATCATCCACAAAAGAAGTCAAAATTCCCGAGGTATGAAAGTAATGTTGCGAATCAATCTGAATATATTCTTATTTCTGCTCTTACTAGTTCATCTTCTCTAGATTCGTGGGATAGTTGGTTGGTTGATAATGGGGCCACTCATCAGTTCTCTAGTTGCAAAGAAGTTCTCTCTAACGTGGTAGAGAGGGAGTCAAATTTAAAATCATTCTTGGAGACAACACCACTCATCCTGTTAAAAATTTTAGATTCGTAAAATTTCATTGGAATTACGGGGAATCTATTGTACTTGATGATGTAATGTATATGATTGTGTTAAAGCAGAATTTGGTATCAATATATTCTTTGGAAGAAAAGGGGATGAGGGTTGCTATCATCAAAGGAAAGTTTCTTACTTTTTCTTTTGGATCACTTACGAGAGATGCATTCACTTTGGGAACAAGATATGAAGGAATCTACAAGGTCACTGGAAGGCCACTATTGGCATTGGTTCATAATACAAATCATCTGAGAGAATTATTGCACCAAAGGTTGGCTCATATTCATTATGATGCTCTTCCTAAATTGGAGAACTTGGTATCAGGGATTCCAAAGGTTCAAGCTCAACATGATGGAGTATGTCTGGGATGTGCTAGTAAAGAAACGACAAGGGGACCATTCCCCTCTAGTGAAAACAAGATCATTGACATCCTCCATCTCATTCATTTTGAAATATGTGGATCAATTCTCGCGCACTCTATTAGTGGATATCTCTACTACATCACATTCATTGATGACTTGTCAAGAAAGACATGGATATACTATTTGAAGCATAAGGATGAAGCCTTCAAAACATTTAAGGAATTCAAAGCATTGGTTGAAAATCAAATAGGGAAGAATATCAAAATATCTAGGTTTGATAATGGTAGAGAATACATGTCAAATGAATTCATTGAATTTTGAAAAAAGGAATGTGTCAAGAAGGAAATAATTGTGCCATATACTCCTGAACAAAATGATCTAGTTGAAAGGAAGAATAGGTCTATAGTAGAAGGTACTCGAGAAATTCTCCATGGTCAAAAGTTGCCTAAATTTATTTGGGTCGAAGCTTCACATGCTGGTGTATATGTTCAAACAGAGTAACTCATCAAGCTTTGGAAAACAAGACTCCCAAAGAAATATTTACAGGTGTGAATCACGACATTATTCATCTCCACATATTTGGATGACCTGTATATTTCCATGTGTTGAAGGACAAAATGAACAAATTATAAGCTACGAGAAGAAAAGGTATGTTTGTTGGGTATTATGAAAATTGTAAAGCATTTACAATATATATTCCTCGTCAAGCGAAGGTCAAAATAGCAGGGGTGTTACATTCGATGAAGATGCCACTCTTGGAAAAGAAATATACCTTCATCTACCTCATTCTCCTCAGAACAATGGTGATATGGATATCTTGGATGGCCCATCCATGCCCGAATCCAAGACCGATATTGTTGATGATCCCATGGAGCCCATGGATCCTTTATTCTCCTCCTAGTAATCCTCCTACTAAGAAGAGACCACTTTGGCTCCATGAAACTCTTTATGATGCTGATAGTCATGTGCCCCTCTGAAGATTGTTTAGAGAAAGGAAGAAGCCATGTAGGTACCAAGGATATGTTGCATCCATGAACACTATGATTCAACCCGAACCTTCCACATTTTAAGAAGCTGTAAAAGAACAAGTTTGGAAAGATGTTATCGCCGAAGAATAGGAATCCATTATGAAGAATGTTGTATGGGATGTTGTGCCGAGACTGAAGGGGAAATCTATGGTAACTTGGAAGTGGATATTCTTGAGATCAAGCATGGAATTGATGGAAGCATTTAAAAATACAAGGTGAGGTTTGTGGCTTGAGGATTCTCCCAGAAAGAGGGATAATATTATGATCATATATTTGCACCTATGGCTCGATGTACAACCTTTTGCTCGATAGTTTCCCTTCCACAAGGCAAGGATGTAGGCTTCATCAGATGGACGTAAAGATTACATTCCTCCATGGCATGCTACAAGAAGAAGTATATGTTGAACAACCACAATGATTTGAAGTAGAAGATTGAAGGACACATGTTTGTAGATTGAAGAAGGCATTGTATGGTTTGAAGTAAGCCCCTACAACATGGTACACCTGCATATATAGTTATTTGGTGAAGATGGGATTCATAAGAAGAAATGTCGATCTAAACCTCCACTTCAAGATAGTCCAAGGTATGTCGTTGATTTTGGTTTTATATGTTGATGATCTATTCCTGACAGGTAGTGAGCTCATGATGATTGATTGTAAGAGGGAGATATCTTTTGAATTCGAGATGAAGGAACTTGGACTCATTCACTATATTGTAGGCCTTGAGGTGTGGCAAAGGCCCAGTGAGATTTTCCTTTCATGAGAAAAATAGGTTGTGAAGTTGTCCACATCATTGGAAACGAACTCCAAGAAGTTATTTGGAGAATATACAGGACTCAATTTGGTGAATCCATCTGAATATAGACAATTTATTGAGGCTCTGATGTTCCTTGTGAACACCCATTCAGACATATGTTATGGAATGAACATGTTGAGTCAATTCATGAATGAGCCTCTCCATGCACATTGGACCAATGGAAAACACATTTTGATACATTTGTGGGGGAAGATTATACTTGGTTTGAGATACTTTGTCGTAGATGTTCGACTTCATAGATACACCAATGTTGACTAGGCAGGTAATGTTATTGACATGAAGAGTATGTCATGATGTTTTTTTAGTGTTGGATTTACCATGATATCTTGGATGAGTAGGAAGCAGAAGTCCATAGCATTGAGTACTGCTAAGGTAGAGTATATTTCCGCTAGCATAGCTAGTTGTGAAATGGTTTGGTTGAGGAAGCTCTTTGGAGAGCTATTTGAGTAGCTCCCAGAAACTACAGTGATATATTGCGATGACAAGAGTGGGATTTGTTTGGTAGAGGATCCCACATTCCATGATAGGTCCAAGCACATAGAGATCTGATATCACTTCATTCTTGATATAGTGTAGATAGGAGTCATAAGATTCCATCCCATATCGACAGATGAGCATATTGCATATATTCTCACCAAGACTTTGCTGAAAGGGAAGTTCTTGGTCTTTAGAGAGCCACTTGGATTGATGGATGTGACCCCTCCTTATAAGGGGCACCACTAATTGAGGACCTTGAGCCATACTATTTCTCCCTGTCTGAGCTCCCAGGGTTGAGATAAAGGGATCCCAAGGTTGAGGGAACTTTATCACCCCTATATGTTACTCATAGGGTTGGAGTAGTAGCTCACCCTATCTTGGAATTTGTAGAGTATACCCCAGTTGGCATCATACCCACAAGTTGGGCTTGTTGGGATTATCCCTCCCCATCTGTCCAACGGGTGAGGAGGCTTGGTGGCATGTGATCCTTACCTTTGGTAAAGTTGGGTATCTTGCCCAAGCTAGGACTATGATGCAGGTTTTCTACCACATGACTCTTAAGGGTCATCGTTGGGAAGATCAAAAGGAAATAGGATGGGTTGAGTGGTAGCTGCCCAACTTCATCTATTGCTTGATATGGGTTGAGTAGTAGCTCCCCCCATGATATTTCTAGGTAGTGGCCTGATGATAGGTATTTCTAGGTAGTATTCTGATGATAGATATTTCCGGGTAATAGTTTGTTGATAGATATTTTGGGTAGTAGTCTACTGATAGAGATTCTGGGTTGTATCCCAATGGATAGAAGGTGGTAGCATTTTCTCCCTATAATTCTTCTTATTTAGATTCGAGAATGTTTGTACACATGATGACAGGATGACACATTGATCGATGGACAAGTTTTTTAGGTGGAATTATCCCTAATTGGGAGGGAGTGTTGAAAAAAAGCAACTGCAGTCAAATTCCACTTTGGACTACTCATTTGATGGAGATGATGATGGCATTAATTTCCTCTTTTCGAGATAACAAAAGTCGGCCTAAAGATCACCTCGTTCGGACAAGAAGAAGTTGGTTTTTGATTTTTTGCACCCACTCATGGATATTGGATTAGGTCAGCTTCACTCTCATGCATGTCGGCCTCAACATCAAATCGACATTGTTGAACACCCCTAGAAGAGTATCAATACAAATGACCTAGAAGCTCATTTTGATTGTTATGTTCCTATACCAATAGGAGTCATAATTTTTGAATGGTTGAGGTCAAAGCTATAATATGTACATACCTTTTCTTTCTAAAAATGTTTTCCATATTCAAAAATCAAAAAATTAAAAAATTTAAAGAGGGTATGTCCTAAAAGAAAAATCAAAGGACAAAAAGAATGAAAAAGGTCAAAAAGATGAAAAATGAACCCCAAAAACAAAAAGACCATGAATGTGTGCAAGTCCAAAGGCCACGACTATTTACTATCATGCATAATAATGATTATGTGTAGCTTGTTATTCATACCACAATCCATGTTAATCAAACAGTTTAATCTTGGTTATTTCATGTTTTGAATTTCATGTTTGTAGATAGAGAATAAAATCTGACCAAACTGTTTAATCTTGGCAGATAAGTAGATAGGTAGAGTAAATAAAAGGAGCTCAACTATTTAATTTGAGCCCTTGGATGTAATAAGGATAGAATTAGATAGATTTCTATTGTAAAAGAAAAGAAAAAGTTTTGATAAGGGTTTGCCAGCTCAAGTGCACCCTAATAAATAGTAGAAAAAATGGTAGGATAAGTAGTTGCATGGTTGTAGAATTGTGATGATTGATTAGTTAAAATAATATCATTTACTTTCATCATCAAGTTGCTAAAGTATGGATGACAATTGAGCATTTACACACAAATCAAATGATTAATTTCCCCATTCATTTTACCCTTAATTTTACTAATTTCCCATAAGCAAAGTCAAAAACACGTAAAATCCTAAGTTAAAAGGGCTCATAGCATTTCTATGACTTCTAGAGGGACCGAACCCTCGACCAAATAACTGATAGGTTCTAAGTACCAAAGTTTCCTCATAAACATTCACCCCCTCCATAATTCACTCATTTCCCCTAAAAAATCCCTTTTCCTAAGGTAAAATCATCATTTGCCTAGGAAAAGTAATCACCCCCAAGCAAACCCCCATTCACTGAAACAACTCATAAAAACCATCTCACCCTAAGTATTTTTTGTATATGAATAAAGTGTGCCAATCATGTGTTATACATTAAACTTATGGTAAAAATCCTTTCCATCCTTTCCATATTACATTATTAACCATATTATTAAATCCCAAAAAAAATCCATTTCCCATATACTTTATTAAAAACCCATATGTTAATATCCTGCCTCGAAGGTTTGAAACATAAACATTATTAGTGAATAGTTTAATGGGTTAATTAAGTCGATCAACAGCTAATTAATAACCATGACCCATCGCTGAATAAAAGAGGTTAATTAATCAATCAGTGATTAATTAATAATATGTCCCTGCCAATGAAATCATTTCCGACATTATTAAACCTCCATAATCCGCAATTAATTAATACCTCCATGCATTAAAAACCTTGCCTGGCCCGTCCATTAAACCTCACATTAAATCATCGCCCCGATCACCATGCGATCTGACCCTTGTTGATACAACAGTCGACGCTCATATCGGGTGGCCTCCGAGGGTAGATCTTTACCTGCCTAATATGGGTGGTTTCGCTATTCACCCCATTGCTACGTGGCGCCTGATGAATGGCATCAGGTGGCCTCCCACCAAAACCACTTTATCCGAAAAGCAGTGTGATATGATCTTGCTTACCACCTCCCATTAAGTGACAAAATGTCACTTTCGCCCGCTCAACACCAAGTGTCCTTTTCCCAGTGTACCCGCCGAAAGCATTGACTTTAGAAATAAAACTAAAAAACTCATTGTTTTTTGTTTTCTCGTGAAAAAGACTGCTCAGACCTCCATGCAAGCACCAGAGTACATGCAACTGTCAACCTATGTCCAACTGCCAACTTGCTAAAGCTGCCAAAACTCCAGACCACCTCTCAGTCACTCGCACTTCTTGCAAACAGTGCACAGTTGCCATTACTCTGTTCAAAGCTGAAAACCAGGTATTTACCCAAATTCACTGAGAAACCCTATTTTATTCCAAAACCTGGACTAAAGTGTTTCTTATTGCTAAGTAATTAAGTGAAATAGTTGCCCAGTGACTCCAAAATACTATGAATTAGACCAGTTCTCCCCAATTTCACTGAAAAAATTTTGCCCCCATCCTTGAATCCGCAAGAACCAAGGATGTCTGCCCCAATTGCATTAAATGTCATTCCCATTTCTACTCCTCACGTAGATTTAGACAATCTACCATTGGTACATAAATATTTTCAGATTAAAGATACCTCTATCCAAGAATCCCCTTTGAAACTATACTGCAGGTACATAGACCAATACCTGAACCATGCAGACTATATAGGGATTTGGGAATCATATTTACCTAAGTACCAGTTCCTGAGAGTTCATATCTTCCCTGAGATTATCCATTACTGCCGTATGAACTACAGTCCCAACCGAAAGACAATGATGACCCCTGATGATTCTATATTATTTACCATCACTACTGAGTCCATAAATGAAATTTTGCAATTACAACCAAGCCAAAGCCTAACCCCTCTTTCTGTTGGAGATTTGCAAAACAGATACTCTACACTCACCTTAATCAAACTTGCTCAATTATACCAAACCTTCATCAGGGAAGAACAATACATTCCAAAGGATTCTCCACCATACATATATACCATATTCTCTAACCTTGGCTGAGACATCATAGACATGATATCCAATGTGTTAGGCCAGACTACAAGTGAATTTGTTGATGAAATCATTATAGCCTTTATGTCCATCTACTCTCTTGGGCAACCCCTAGCCATCATGTTTGACTATGCTAAGTTCATGAGAGATTTTTCAGTGAAAATCACATGGAATACCATTTGTCGACGCGTTTCAAACCAACTAGTGTGCATTTTATCAACCTGTCTTGACAATGAACCACACTAGTTGGTTCGAAATGCGTCGACAAATGGTATTCCATGTGATTTTCACCGAAAAATCTCTCATAAACTTGATATGGATCACAGAAGCCTGAACTCTATATGCTAAGTTCATTGTTGATAAAATGCATGATCAATTCATGAGGTTGGATAATGAAAGAGTGTTCAAATATTCTTCAGTTTTATATCATCCTTTCCTGTATTATCAAGCTGACAAATTCCCAATCGCACTCCAGAAGCTTGATACCAAAGGCAACCCTAGATTTGTGGCCTTCTAGACATCATTAATCCACTCAAATGACTCTTAGTATCCTTATACTAATTTCATAGATCTCTTTGTACACCCAGTGGCAACTATGTTATTAGGAAGCCCTCCCCCCAGAGTCAGTGTAGATATCAGGAGGGTCCTACAGTTGTCCAAACAATATAGAGTGGGGGATTGGTACTTATACCAAAACCATACTGAAATCAGAATATATATATATGTGAGCTGGCTCCCCACAAACTGCCCAGATACCTCCTTGTGAGATTGTTTGGTTTGGAGTAATACAGGCAAATGATCAATTTAGATGAGATGCATTTTGTGAAGGCCAAGTAGAAAGCACAACTTAGGATAAAAGAAAAGCTTGGCCCATTTATATGTAACAATAGGGAAGCAGGAAAGGAAGTAGAGGAAATCCTCCAAAGGTTGAGATTGAAACAAAGTCTTATCTAGAATTATGACCCCTTAGACTTCAGTTGCAATAGGAGACAAAAGAACAAGTTATCTCCTTACATCCACCATAGAATTCCTGACATTGAACAATATGCAAATCAACTAGAATGGGTAGAAAACACTTTGGTAGACAGAGATAGCACATAAGTTGTTGTCGATAATGTAATGATTGATTTAGAAAGAAGGCTTGATGAAGATTCATCTATACAGGTTCCAGGAGAGTCCCAATCTCAAAGAGAATCATAGGGACAAAGTGGGCAAATAGCAGAAGAAGGACCTAAAGAGCAGCAACCATCAGAGCAGCCAAAGGAAACAGAATAGCCAGAGATTTCAGAAGAACTTGCTCAACCAGAACATATCATGAGAAATCCTCCTATTTTATAGACTCCTCTAAATGAGGAGAGGAATCCTAAAATAGATAGAGAGGAGGCCACTCCTTCTAGAAGACATGTTGCGAAAACTTATGTCAAGAGGCAAAGGTTGAGTCCATTCTCAGAACAGGAGTTTACTAAAGAAACATCAGGAACTACAGGTCTAGAAAGAGTAGACAACAGACATAGCACTCCCTCAGGAGGCACACAAGAACCTTCCACCTCATAGGCTCAAATGCTAGAAAGGCAACAGAGTGTGGAAGTATCCTTCTTCAGGGCTCCTACTAGCCAGAGCCAAGACATCAGAGAGAAATATAAAGAAATAAAGGCCAGGAATGAGAGATTGAAGGCCCAAAGTTATGCACATTACCTAAAGATGGCTCCAACTAATCAGATAAGGCCAATGTCATCCTTTGATGTGAAAGAAAGAAAAAATGCAGATGACTTTTATGAATCCAACTACACAGCAGCCCAGGTCAATTGCAGATTATTTGAAAACAGACTTTGAAGTATTGGCAAAGGATATCCATCCTATTGGCCAAATAGAATTACATAAGAAAACTGGGGAAATGGTCTACTCCACTTTAACCAGTATGGAAATTGCAGCTCATCAACTTCAAAATTTGCCAAATAATATATCAACGCAATTCCAATTAGAGAAGGCCTCTTCACAGGCCAAAGATACTAGAATAAAGTCCTTAAAGGACTTAGTCATAGAACTGGACCATGATCCCAAAGATGTGAAAGCTGCAAAAAAGCTTATTAAGAAGAAAAATCATGACATAGCCGCACTGAAAAAGTAGCTCAAGATTCCTTTGCTGCATCATCTTCAGACAACTAAAGTGTTGGAAACTCAGAAGGAGGAAGAGCTTATGGACTTAGTACTTAAGTTGAATGAACAGTTAAAAGAAATAGAGAAAGAACTAGATAATTTGATACAGTCTAAACAGAGTGAGTTGGCAACCACTACTCAGACTATGATTCCTATAGTTTCTATAGCAATACCCTCCGCATTGGCTGCTTCATTAGCACCAATAGTTCCACTAGCTACAGTACATCAACAAGCACAAAGACATGAACAGAAAAGACAGCTGAATTGGTAAAAGCCATGGAGGAGATGACCATCTAGGCTACTGAGCTCAATAAACTTAGAGAACAAGTGTCAAGTTTGGAAACTAATTGTAAACTTGCACAGATATAGCAGAAAGAAGAAGTTCAAAAGAATCAAGGAATGGGAGAAAGAATAAAATCCCTTGAAAAGGACTTGACATTGCAACAACCACTTGGAGACATGAAAGAAATCCTTTGGGCCAACATCATTGATTCCATCGATGATGTTTGGCTGTCTATTCAGGTTATTTTTGAACAGACTGAACTAGTCAAAGTGGCCACAGAAGCAATCTGCAAGATAATGGAAGAATTGGGAGATAAGCCTAAAGAATCCAACCAATTGCTAACATTCCTGAACAGCAGAAACAGGTATCAGCTTGACGAACTGGAAATAGAAGGAAAAACTGGAACAATCATAGAAATCAAGAAGGTTCTCACCAAGAGAAACCTTATGCTAAATCTTGAGAAAAAATGCCAAAGTATCCAAGTAGACATTGACAAATTTATGACAAAGTATGTTATCTTAAGAGAAAAAGGACTTCCCAGTCCTATGGTAATACATGAAAAACTGATGACTCAAGATGATTATCTTGAAAGACTAAACAAGCCAGCCATAAGCCAAGCTAGTACTTTAGGGGTAAAATCTTTGCCCACTAGAAAGGTATTGTATGATAGTCTTGAAAATTTGCTTTTCATAGAGCATGAGGTAAAGCACTTGTTTACTAGTATGCCAAATTTTGCCAGCTATATAGAAACTAACGAGATATATAGAAAGATGATAAGGATAAAATTAATTGACAGTGAATGGTGGATGAAACATACAGATTTAGTATAAAATTACTACAAAATCTACATGGTAAAATAGGTAAGACAGAGTCAAAGCAGAACAAGTAAAGAGTATTAGTAGGTAGAAGATGTAAAGTGAATCCAGCACATAAGTATCAAGCAACTGAAAGAGCCAAATCTGAATTTCAATAGCCAACATAGTCACAATAAAAGGGACAACAAGAAGACAGTTCTCCATTTGTTTCTATCTTCGTGCTTGAAGATATTTTCAGGTTCCTAGAATAATTATCATATTGTTATGAGATATTTTATAACAATTTTTGTATAAATACTTCACAAATTGAAATAATTAGAGGGGATTTAAATACATTTCTACAGACAATTTGAGCCAAGGAGCTATTGTACTCAAGATTGGACTGGTTTTGCCGGATATGAAATAAAGCTAAGGACATTTCACTGGATTCTTATGCACAATTGGAAGAAATAAGTATTATCTCTTCATGTTTAAATATTGTTTTCTCTTCCTGTTATAAATATTCACATGTGTCTCTTACGAACTTTGTAAAGTAAACAAGGAATGATATCTCAGAACTAGCTTAAATGCTCTTTGTTTTAATTGTTTACTTTCTATATGTTTTCTACTAAACTATCTTGGTCTAGGAATTCTTAATTGCTCCCTTACTTCTGTAGTTTACTCCCCCTTTGGTCCATAGTAAAGGATTCTTCATTGCCTTTTGCTACTGATCATCCTTCCTTTCTTCATCTTAATCCCGGTTAAGGATTCTTCATTGCCCTTTGCCCTGGTTAGGAGTACCCCATCCATTTGAACCTACAGATTTGCTTTTTTCTGTGCTAGCATACCCTATGAACTCTTACCTTAATGATTGATCAAATCTAGTTAAGCAACTCTTGGTTGACTCCATAGCCCAATGGCATGAATACTTACTCTGCCCATCTGTTTTCTTAATTCCACCACCCAATCAAAACAAAACATCATGAGCACTAATAACTAGCCTGAAATCTACCCAAAACAATGTTAAATTATAAAGAGAGAGCCCTCACTAGACTTAGGTTGGCTAGAACTTGAGTCTAAAAGATTAGGTTTGTGGTTACCTCAGACTGTTCCTTCTTTGATAACTTCTAGGGAAAACATCTGAGTGATAACATAGTAGCGACCATATTGAGGACTCAAACCTCCAGTCTTAATAAGCCTTTGAGAAATTCAAATTTTTATTTTTAAAGCATCTTAAAGGATTTATTAGAAGTTATTTCAAAAATTCATAAAAAGAAAATATTTAGAAAAATCTCAAAATATGGCTTCAAGGAGAACTCACTATACCGGGGCCAACCCTGATCCAAATCCTCCTACTGTATTTGACAATCCCAACCTTATTCTGAGAATAATCAAAAGACAAGAAAGTTTAGTAAGCCCAAGACCTTTATTTAGATCCAATTCATGCCCTGTTGAGTGGTTGTTCCTAAAAGACCTCCCTTTTGACGAGTATTTTGACAATTCCCTATTTAGAACCAAGTCTGAGAGTGAACTTGAGGACACAGTTATAGATCCAGAATTTACAGCAGAACTTGAAGTCCAACGAGCTAACTTGTCAATTGATCAGTACGTTCTGAACTCCCCTCAGTCATCCCTTACTACTGATCGAATCCTTGAACTTTCTATAACAACTTCAATTTCGTTTAGCTCACCATCATTTCCCCATACTTCTGAAGTTCATTTCTCATCTCCATTCATACCTTCACTTCCCCATTAGCCTATCACTACCATTCAAATACCCATTACCCATGTTACTCCAAATCCCCTGTTGTCCCAAATCCTCCTACTACCCTAACTCCTATTCTGAATCCTGTGCAACTTAGAGCTATGGCACTCAGATATGCCCCTCTTATGACGCCTGCTCAAGGAGTCTTACCAGTAGATTATCAGAGTAAAATTGTCTTATTTGATGGCACTAGATCTTACACAGCACAACAACACACAAAGAAAATGACAAATTATTTTGAACTGCATGAAATTGACATAAGAGATGTCCAAATGAGAATTTTTTCCCAAACTTTAGCTGGAGATGTGAGAACATGGTTTAGGGCTCTATCTACTAGCAATATAGATAGTTTAGAAGTTTTTTACCAGCAATTCTTACATAGGTGGGAGAAGAAAAAGAACCCTCTTTAAATTCTTTCTGAATATGAAAACCTCAAGAGGGGACCAAATGAAATCATTCAAGACTACTGTACTAGGTTTAACAATGTATATAATGCAATACCACTTGACCTTAGGCCTCCACATGGCTTAACCCTGATTAAGTTTCCAGACGGATTTGACACATATATGGCTTTTCAACTTAGAGAAAGGAATCCCCCTACACTAGAAGATATGCAAAGCGTTGCAGTTAGTATAGAAGCTAATATGCTATCCAAAAGAGCTAGGGTTATAAATGAGAGAATAACACCCCTGAAAGATGAAACTTCACCCTTTGATAAAAAAATGGATGCTTTAGTTAAGGGAATGGAAAGGTTGATGGATAGGATAGAAGTCATTGAAAGAAAACCTCACTAGGATAACCAATAGGCACCTCCAGTAAGGAATCCAAACTTTAGGAAAAACCAGAACCAAAACACTGGAAAAAATGGGCCTGATCAGAACATTAGACCTCCTCTCCAAGAAAATTATGCTAAAACTTCCCATCAAGAAGACCCTAAGCTAGACACCCAAATCAACTTAATGGGATTAGATGATGAAGAAACTGTCTTTTTGACTCAGGATGATTAGGCATTATACATTCTTCAACAGTTGCAGACCCAAACTAGAGAATCTTTCAATTACAAGAAAGGGTATGACTCTGCTATTTTCGAAGTGCATAAATAGTACAATTTGAGGAGCAAAAATAACACTGATGTTCCAGACCAAAACAAGAAAGTAGAACCTAATCAACCTAAGAATGTAAAAGCTACGAATCAAAATCCTTCAATTATAAAAACTCTACAAATCATTTCTAGATCAAATCAGAACCCTCCCAGTCCCACCATTGAAGATGTAACCAATGACCAACCGTCTAATGAGCTACCTTCCACTTCAGTTCCCCTCAAGGAAACAGTGGAAAAATCTCCAGAAATTATAATAGAAAATCAAATTAAAAAGACCCCAAACAATGGAAAAGAAGAACAAACTGCTCCAAACCCTGTTGTCAAGATTTCAAATGTTCAAACAGACAAATCCCCTATGCCTTTCAATTTGGGAGCAAAGGTGGCCAAACTTAAAATCTCGGTCCCTTTGACAGAACTAGTTAGACATGAAACTTACAGATCTCAAATAAGAAAATATTTAAACTTCATGGAAAATTAAGACTCTGTTAACCTATTTGATGATCACCCTGAGTTAATTTTCAGACCTGATGTTAATGGGAAACCAATAGAAGGAGGGATACCACCCTTCTACATTAGCCTTCATATCCACGATAAAATCCTACATAATGCCATGCTAGACTCTAGGGCTTCACACAACCTTATGCCTAAATCTGTTATGGAGAAGCTAAACTTGGATATCACTAGACCCTACAAAGACCTGTTTTCCTTTGATTCAAGCCAAGTTAAGTGCCTAGGACTTATAAAAGACCTATGTGTTTCCCTAGTGCAGTACCCTGCTAAGACCATTCTTATAGACATAGTTGTGGCTGATAGACCACCTAAGTATGGTATGCTATTGTCTAGATCTTGGGGTGCCAAACTCTAGGGATGTTTGCAACTTGACATGTCGTATGCTACCATATTAGTCTTTGGAGATCCTAAGAAACTGTATAGAGGGACTCTGATGAAGTATGTAGTGAGTACCTAGGAGAGGCCTCAAAGCTTTCCTATATATGCAATGCATTCTGATATCAATTCTTTCATTCTTTACAATGCTGAATCTAACCAAGAAAATACTTCAAATAGCATTATGGTAGAACCAAAAGAAATTACAGTAACAAAAGAAAATCAAAATGTCCAAATTCATGAGATTTCAGATAATAAAGATAACCTAGATACTTTAGTCAAAGAAGATTTTATTCCCCTAGGCAGTAAGAATTATGAACATGAAATTCCATTGCATCTTGAATTTGATGGGTTAGTAAACAAACTAGGTGCAGGAGTAGGAGTATGGATTTACAACTTATAAAATGATCATTTAGAAGGTCATGCCTACATATTGAACTTTAAATGTACAAACAACATGGCCGAATATGAAGCACTTTTGTTAGGTCTGAAATTGGTCAAAAGGTTAGGAGCCATAAGGGTCTCTATTATGGGAGATTCGGAGTTAGTAATAAAACAAATTAACATTGTTTATATGACTAGGGATCCTAGGTTAGGATTTTATAGCAGCACAGTTGTAGAAATACTAAATACTTTCATAGAAACCAAGCTTGTTGTTATTCCAGGAAAAAACAATATGCAAGCTCACAGTTTAGCAATGTTTTCTAGTACTTGTAAGTTGCCATTTCATCCCAACCATCAATACATTGCTGAGGTTAGGCATAGACCTGCTATTCCTGACAACTTAAAGAACTGGCAAGTGTTCGATAATGATCAACAAATTGACAATTTTCTAACTTTAGATGATGAATTTGTAAATAGAAACATAGATACAGATATAACATTAGATTTTAATTACACCAATGAAGTAGAAATTAACAAAGTAGAAGATGAAAATATAGATAATTTCCATCCCACAAAGTTTACAAAATCAGATATTCGAAACCTGAAACTAATGGAAATTGAGGAAGCAATCGATGAAGAATCTGAAGTCATCAGTCTTAAAGACAATTTTTTGCCCAAAGGATTAACTCCTTTGGAGGACTTATTTGACTCAAACGATCTCCCTAAAAAGCCTAAAATGGAACCCTTAAAATTAGACATTGAGGAATGTAACATAGGCTCTGAAGAAGATCCAAAAATGACAAAACTTTCAAAGTCTTTACCTCCCAATAAAAAGGTGAAATACATAGAACTGTTAAAGGAATTCCAAGATGTTTTTGCTTGGAATTATGAGGACTTGAAGCCCTATGATACCAGCATAATATAACACACCATTCCATTAAAAGAAAACCATAAGCCTTTTAGATAGAAGCTCAGAGGGATTAACCCCATTCTATTCCCTTCCATCGAAAATGAGATCAAAAGAATGTATGAAGCTAAGATTATTGCACCAATTAGATTCTCAGATTGGGTTTCTAATTTGGCACCTACAATAAAGAAAACCAACAAAATAAGACTGTGTGTTGACCTTAGGAATTTAAATAAAGTTTCACTTAAGGATAACTACCCTATTCCTAAAATGGATCACATATTACAGAGGGTAGTAGGTTCGACCAAAATCTCACTGTTAGATGGGTTTTTTGGTTAAAACCAAATCCTAGTCCACCTAGATGATCAAGCAAAAACTGCATTCACTACTCCATGGGACACTTTCATGTATGTGAAAATTCCTTTTGGGTTAAAAAATGCAGGTGCCACCTTTCAAAGAGCAATGGACATAACCTTTGCTAAGGAAATCCATGACTTCCTAGTAATATACCTAGATGATATCATAGTATTCTCTAAATCAGATCAGCAACACCTGAATCATCTAAGGCAGGTCTTCACCAAGTGTAGGAAGTATGGAATTTCTCTGAATCCTAAAAAATATTTATTTGGGTTGGAAGAGGGAAAAATACTAGGCCACATAATCTTCAAAGATGGCATCTAGATTGACCCAACAAGAATTGAAGCTATTTTGCAAATACCACATCCTAGGAACATCAGAGAACTACAAGCAATTTTAGGTAAAATAAACTTTTTGAGAAGATTTATCTCTAATTTAGCTGAGCTAATTAGATTACTAAACAACATTTTAAAGAAAGATTCGACTATTAAATGGACTCTAGAGGCTAAAAATTTATTTGAAGATATAAATCTAGCCTAACACAAACACCAGTTCTCATCAGTCCAATGTTTGATAGGGATTTCATCATTTTTTCTTTCGCCTCAGAACACACCATTGCTGTAGTCCTACTGCAAAAAAATAATCAGAGTTTTGAACAACCAATAGATTTCTTCAGTAAAGCCCTAAGAGATGCACCTTTAAAGTATAATATAATGGAAAAGCAAGCTTTTTCTCTAGTTAAAGCTATTAAAGATTTCAGAGTTTATATCTTGTACTCTCATATGGTAGCTTATGTTCCCAATGTTGTAGTCAGAGACATTCTAACATAGGATGGACTAGATGGAAAGAGAGGGAAGTGGATAGCTACCATATTAGAGTATGATTTAGAAATTAAACCTACAAAATTGATCAAAGGCCAAGGTTTAGCCAAGCTCATGGCTGAATCAAACTGTCAGGTCCAAGACATAAATTTCATTGTAGAATTGGAAAATGAAGAGGAGATGACGACTCCACAGATCAGCCAGGCCTTTATAGACTCACCATGGTATGCTGACATAATATACGTTCTACAAAATCTTCAAGCTCCTCCTGAGTTGTCCAGGACTAGAAGCAGGTTCTTAAAAATGAAATCTTTGAAGTTTTGCATAATTGATAATGCCCTATTTTGGAAAAATCAGAAAGGCATCCTTCTTAATTGTTTGTTAAAGGAATAATCTAACAAAATATTATAGGAGTTTCATGCAGGTGACTGTGGCTCACATCTTTATTGGAAGACAACAGCTGATAAGATATTAAGAGCTAGTTTTACTTGCCCACTCTATTTTCTTGATGTGAAGAAATTTGTAACCTCATTCCACAAATGTCATATCTTGGAAGGAAAAAAGAAAACTATTGCCATTACCTTTGAAAACTATATCTACCAAAACACCATTTCAGTAGTGGGGTCTTGACTTCATTGGTGAAATTCATCCCCCTTCCTCTACCCAACGTAGATGGATCTTGACTGCCACAAATTATTTTACAAAATGGATAGAAGCCATACCGTCAAGACAAGCTATTGATACCATCATAATAGGTTTCGTTGAGGCCAAGATTCTGTCCACATTTGGTTGTCCTACCAAAATCATCACAGACAATGCAATAGCCTTTAAATCAAAGATGATGATTGATTTTTAAAAAAAATATCATATAACCTTAGGTCACTCCACTGCCTACTATCCCCAAGGAAAAGGACTAGCAGAGTCTTCCAACAAAAGCTTAGTGAATATCATCAAAACATTATTGGAAGATAACAAGAAAATCTGGAATAAGAAACTAGTAAATGCCTTGTGGACAGATAGGCTGACCACTAAGAAATCCATTGGTGCTAGCCCTTATCATCTAGTCTATGGAATGGAGGTTTTTTTCCCACCTTCCTTGGGAACAACATTAATGAAATTGATCTAACAAGCACAGGTTGAGCCAAATGACATTCAAAGGAGGATCAACCAGACAATTCACCTACAGCAGACCAGGGAAGAAGTGTATATCAGATCCCAAATTATGCAGGAAAGAATCAAGAAAGCTTTTGACAAAAGAACCAAGGCAAAAGATTTCTATCTAGGAGATAAAGTTTTGAAATGGGACTCAAGAAGGGAAGAAAAAGGTAAACATGGGAAGTTTGACTTCTTATGGAAAGGCCCTTACATCATTTATCCTTTCAGAGGTAATAATGCTTATTTCTTCAAAAAATTGAATGGTGCAGAAGTAGAAGGAGGACTAGCTAATGGCCGAATGCGTGAGCACTACACAGATCCCAGTCACTAATTTCACTACTCACTTGTACATATTCTATTTTTCACAAAGTTTAGTGTTGATCGGATGGTAAACTTTGGGGTTGAAGCCCGAAGAGAAGGCCCTAAGCTTCAAAAGTTTCACTGTCATAAATATTAATAGAGCAACAAAGTAAAAGGGAAAGTTGCATAGTAAAATCACAGTAATTCAGAAGGCCATTGATCTACTAGTTCTTGACATTTCACCAAGAAATTCCATCCCCAAGTGGAGCCACTGTTATGTTCCTATACCAATAGGAGTCATAATTTTTGAATAGCTGAGGTAAAAACTGTAATATGTACATACCTTTGCTTTCTGCAAATTTTTTCCATATTCAAAAATAAAAAAATGTAAAGAGGGTATGTCCTAAAAGAAAAATAGAAGGACAGAAAAAATGAAAGAGGTCAAAAAGATGAAAAATGAACCCCAAAAAGAAAAAGACCATGAAAGTGTGCAAGTCCAAAGGCCATGACTATTTACTTTTATGCATAATAATGATTGTGTGCAGCTTGTTATTCATGCCACAATCCATGGTAATCAAATAGTTTAATCTTGGTTGTTCCATGTTTTGAATTTCATGTTTGTAGATAGAGAATAAAATCTAACCATACTGTTTAATCTTGGCAGATAAGTAGATAGGTAGAGTAAATAAAAGGAGCTCAACTATTTAATCTAAGCCCTTGGATGTAATAAGGATAGACTTAGATAGATTTCTATTGTAAAAGAAAAGAAAAAGTTTTGGTAAGTGTTTGCCAGTTTAAGTGCACCCTAATAAGGAGTAGAAAAAATGGTAGGATGAGTAGATGGGTAAGTAGTTGCATGGTTGCAGAATTGTGATGATTGATTAGTTAAAATCATATCATTTACTTTCATCATCAAGTTGCTAAAATATGGATGACAGTTGAGCATTTACACAGAAGTCAAATGATAAATTTCTCGATTAATTTTACCCTTAATTTTACTAATTTCCCATAAGCAAAGTCAAAAGCACCTAAAATCCTAAGTTAAAGGGGCTCAAAGCATTTCTTTGAATTCTCGAGGGACTGGAACCTCGACCAATAACAGATAGGTTCTAAGTACTAAAGTTTCCTCATCAACATTCACCCCCTCCATAATTCACTCATTTCCCCTAAGCAATCCCTTTCCCTCAGGTAAAATCATCATTTGCCTAGGAAAAGTAATCACCCTCAAGCAAACCCCTTTTCAGTCAAATAACTCATAAAAACCATCTTACCCTAAGTATTTTTTGTATATGAATAAAGTGCACCAATCATGTGTTATACATTAAACTTATGGTAAAAATCCTTTCCGCCCTTTGCATATTAATTTATTAACTGTATTATTAAATCCCAAAAAATATCCCTTTCCTGTATATTTTATTAAAAACGCATCTCTTAATATCCCACCCGAAGGTTTGAAACATAAAAATTATTAGTGCATAGTTTAATGGGTTAATTAAGTCGATCAGTGGCTAATTAATAACTATGACCCACTGCCAAATAAAAGAGGTTAATTAATCAATGAGTGATTAATTAATAATTTTTCCCGCCAATGAAATCATTCTCGACGTTATTAAACCTCCATAATCCGCAATTTAATTAATCCCTCAGCGCATTAAAAACCCCGCCGAGCCCCTCCATTAAACCTCACATCAAATCATCGCCCCGATCACCATGTGATCTGACCCCTATTGATCCAATAGTCGACGCTCATATCGGGCGGTCTCCGAAGGTATATATTTACCCGCCTGATATGGGTGGTTTCACTATTCACCCCGCCACTACATGGTGCCCGATGAATGGCATCATGCTTCCTCCCCCCCAAAACCACTTTATCTGAAAGGCGGTGCGATATGATTCTGCTTACCACCTCCCACTAAACGACAAAATGTCACTTCCCCCTGCTCAACGCCAAGTGTCCTTTTCCCAGTGTACTTGCCAAAAGCATTGACTTTACAAATAAAACTAAAAAAACTCATTGTTTTTTGTTTTCTCGTGAAAAAGAGCGCACAGACCTCCATGAGAGCACCAAAGTATGTGCAATCGTCAACCTACATTCAACTACCAACCTGCTGAAGCTGCCAAAACTCCAGACCACCTCTCAGTCACTCACGCTTCCTGCAAACAGTGCACAATCGCCATTACTCTATTCAAAGCCAACAACCAAGTATTTACCCAAATTCGCTGGGAAACCCTGTTTTATTCCAAAACCTGGACTAAATTGTTTCGAATTACTAAGTAATTTAATGAAATAGTTGTCCAGTGACTCCAAAATATTCTGAATTAGACCAGTTATCCCCAATTTCACTGAAAAGCCTTTGCCGCCGTCTTTGAATCCACAAGAACCAAGGATGTCTACCCCAAATGCATTAAATGTCATGCCCATTTCTACTCCTCACAGAGATTTAGATGATCTACCATTGGCAGATAAAGATTTTCAGATTAAAGATACCTTTTTCCAAGAATCCCCTTTGAAACTATACTGCAAGTACAAAGACCAGTACTTGAACCATGTAGAATATATAGGGCTGTAGGAATCAGGTTTACCCAAGTACCAGTTCCACAGAGTTCATATCTTCCTTGAGATTATCCATTACTATCGTATGAACTACAATCCCAACCAAAGGGCAATGTTGACCCCTAATCATTCTGTATTATTTACCGTCACTGTCGAGTCCATAAATGAAATGTTGCAATTACAATGATGCCAAAGCCTGACCCCTCTTTCTGTTCGAGATTTGCTGAACAAATACCCTACACTCACCTTAATCAAACTTGCTCGGTTATACCAAACATTCATCAGGGAAGAACAATATATTCCAAAGGATTCTCCACCATACATATATACCATATTCTATGACCTTGGCTGAGACATCATAGACATGATATCCAGTGTGTTAGGCTAGACTACAAGTGAATTTGTTGATGAAATCATTATAGCCTTTGTGTCCATCTACTCTCCTGAGCAATCCCTAGCCATCATGTTTGACTATGCTAAGTTCATTGCCGATAAAATGGATGATCAATTCATGAGGTTGGATAATGAAAGAGTGTTCAAATATTCTTTAGTTTTATATCATCTTTTCCTGTATTATCAAGCTGATAAATTCCCAATCACACTCCAGAAGCTTGATACCAGAGGTAACCCTAGATCTGTGGTCTTCTAGACTTCATTAATCCACCCAAATGACTCTCAATATCCTTATACTGATTTCATAGATCTCTTTGTACACCCAGTGGCAACTATGCTATTAGGAAGCCCTCACCCCAGAGTTAGTGTAGATATAAGGAGGGTCCTACAGTTGTCCAAACAATATAGAATGGGGGATTTGTACTTATACCAAAACCATACTGAAATCAAAATATATGGATGTGAGATAGCTCCCTACAAACTGCCCAGATACCTCCCTATGAGATTGTTTGCTTTGGAGTACTATAGGAAATTGACCAATTTAGATGAGGTGTATTTTGTGAATTCCAAGAAGAAAGCGTGACTTAGGATAAAAGATTAGCTTGGCCCATTTATATGTAACAGTAGGGAAGCATGAAAGGAAGTAGAGGAAATCCTCCAAAGGTTGAGACTGAAACAAAGTTTTATCTGGAATTATGACCCTTTAGAATTCATTTGAAATAGGAGACAAAAGAACAAATTATCTCCTTACATCCACCATAGAATTCCTGAAATTGAACAATATGCAAATCAGCTAGAATGGGTGGAAAACACTTTGGTAGACAGAGATGGCATAGAAGTTGTTGTTGATAATGTAATGATTTATTTAGAAAGAAGGCTTGATGAAGATTCATTTGTACAGGGGCCAGGAGAGTCCTAATCTCAAAGAGAATCACAAGGACATAGTGAGCAAACAATAGAAGGACCTCAAGAGCAGCAACCTTCAGAGCAGCCAGAGGAAATAGAACAGCCAAAGATTTCAGAGGAACTTACTCAACTAGAACATATCATGAGCAATCCTCTTATTTTACAAACTCCTCTAAATGATAAGAGGAATCCTAAAAGAGATAGAGAGGAGGCCACTCCTTCTAGCAGACATGTTGCCCAAACTTATGTCAAGAGGCAAAGGTTGAATCCATTTTCAGAATAGGAGTTTACTAAAGAAACAACAGGAACTACAGGTGCAGGAAGAGCAGACAACAGACATACCACTCCCTCAGGAGGTGATGCAGGAGCATCCAGCTAAGGCACCATGATCGGGTGTTGGTCTCTGCTAGGTTGAAAAGTTGAGTTAACATTTTTTTTGTCTTTTATGTTAGTTTGTCAGAATAGGAGGTAGGATTTTTGTTTCTAATTTAATCTCTGAATTAGTCAAAGGTAGTTTGATTGATTAGGGTTATTTACTTGTCTATCTTTGATAAACCATGGATTAATAATTTTCCTATTATTCTAAAAGGGAAAAAAAACAAATGTGTCCAAAAGGAAAATCTTGTCATAAAGACAGAACCAAATGCTTAGTAGCCATGTAACTATAAAACAATGTAAACTTTGAAAGGAGAACTATAAACTCAAAATGGGAACTCTGGCCAAAAAATCCCAAAAAAACATAAAAAACAATGCTAAAAATGAAAAGTGTGTATACTGGAACGATGATTTTATTTTTTAGGGGTCAATTTTGAACATGTTTTAAAAATGGCAGTGAATACGAAATTTATATGAAATTTTCGTGCAAAATATAGCTTCAAAACGAAAAAGTGATGATACTGGAACGATTATTTTTTTATGGTCAATTTTCAAACTTTTTAAAAAATGCTAGTAAAACCAAATTTTTATGTGCCAAACAAAGTTGTTTATGAGGAAAAAAACACATTAATGTTTTTGGTAGAATATCATTTTTCTTTCCTAAGTATAAATTCAACATGTTTTCAACCATTACATGCCATGGTTATTACACCTAAACATAGATGGACAAATTTACCATATCACATCAAGCACATTTTCCTGATTATCCTTATTTTAATTTTGAGCATGAAAAATTCATAGGAGGTCAGGATTTCACTAAAAGGAGGAACTGGAGTCTGATTATAGTGAATCTCCTCTAATGACCCTCACTAAACTGATCACCCTCTCCATAAAATATGTTCACAAAAAGTTCACAAGGAATCCCAAAAGCAAGTTTCATTTGTTCTAAAGCAACTCCGTTACACCTCAAGAGCCTTATTACTCCCTCATAAATGTGTTCCCGAGAAATGAAGGTAGGATAACTTCATTTGCTATCAATAAATCCAAAACCTAGATGCCAGAGGATTTTGTCTCAAGAATGAAATAATTGGAAAAAACAAGCAAGTTCCTAGAAGATAACTCTAGTGTCAATCACAATCCTAATAATGCATCATCAGTGAAATCATACCCCACATGTAGGGAGAATACGATGAGCTACCTACGACCACTTGATTTACTTTTATTAGAGTATCTAAGGCCATAATAATAATAATCTATGTTAATTTCTTTCCAAACCTTTAAAGGAAGGTCACTGTCACTCTCATCTTATGAACCACAATAATAACTTTGATGGCATTTTAAATATAGTTACATGTATTTTGTGTTTGTCTTATTTTGTTGCAGGTGACTCATGAGGAGCACATGGACGATAATACCACAACGGGAAACACAACCTAAATGAGCAAACTAAGTTTGGACCTCCATTAACATCAATTACCACTGAGAAAGGATTACATTTATCAAATTCACTGCGAATATCTTAACAATAGCATAAAAACATCTCCCTTCGCAACAATTCTAAAAAGTCAATTAGGTCAAGAATTTACACCCAATATAAGGAGACACCCCTATTGATATGGTTATTCAGTGCGTTGCTTCCCCCACTATTATCAATTAGATGTTACCCATCCTCATATCCAAATAAAAGAAAAGGGAGAAACAAAATAAATGAAAAGCACCTCAATGGGGGAAGTAACGAGGGATATAAAAACCTTTTATAGGACTATGAACATCTAGTTGGTAGTAAATGCTTATCATTTCATTGTAGACATAGAAACTCATTAATATTGGAAAAATACTTCTAGAAAAGCTTGAGTCATATTTAAGGAGTCAATAATAACCCTAATGACTTCACAACACACCCTATTACCAACTATCTTATATCTGACATTTAGTCATTAATTTGATTATTTTCTTATTATTCACTTATATAATTATATCATATTATGTTTGATCCTAAATCAAATATTTATCAGAGTGAGGAAAAGATACTCCAAACTATACTCACCAGAAACTACAGTAAATAAATGGGAAACCTACATGAATAAAAAAAAACTAAAGTGCAATTTAACTCATCAAAATAAAACAAAACTACCTTGCAATTAGATTGAGACTACACTTACTGAGAAATCAGTAGGTGTATGTGTAATCTTTAAAATATCCAATTCGATTTCCCATGTTGTATAATCTATGGGTTTATCCATGAAATTCTCACCATATTCCAAAATCGAAAAAGAATGGATTTACGAGACTAATAAATCATATTGTGTTTCATTGATTTATTGTATCTAGCTTCCTTTTAAGATGCTTATGGGCTCTTCAAATTCTTTTCTCTTGAATAAATAAATATTTGACATTTTCACCATTTATGACAATGAAATTTCCGCCCTCCTCTATTCTTCTTTCATTGCCTTCTTTTTGAATCTTGAACATTGGTTTTGTCCCATCCTCTTTTTTCTCCTTAGATATTAGCACTTCTAGGTTTTCTTAGGCTTCCACCCCTTTATTTTATTAGACCCATATTTCGTTATTTTCAAAATACACCTCTTAAAATATTGTGCCATGAAATATCAATCATCTAAAGGGAACTTTCCAATAGTCCAAATGTCGATTGAATATTTATTTTCCCCATT
Source organism: Pinus tabuliformis (assembly GCA_031772625.1). Lineage (NCBI taxonomy): Eukaryota > Viridiplantae > Streptophyta > Pinopsida > Pinales > Pinaceae > Pinus > Pinus tabuliformis. The sequence goes on from CM062816.1 coordinate 496,612,380, forward strand.
ACATGGATATGTCCTTTGGATGGAGTTCCAAATCAACTAATAGTTGAATAAATATCCTATCCACCATGGTTCAATACTCTTATTCAAGGTTGATGTATTCCAATGAAGTCCATTTCCAATAATTTCCAATATATCTCTCATCTAAAGCTCCATCAAGAGACCAAGAAACAACATCCAAAGCAATCATATGAAGAAGGGTCTAGTTTGAGGATTGAACATTGACCTCCAACATTTTAGAAATATCATAATAGACCCCCAAACCAACAAGTCATTAGAATAATTTCAATACCCTTCTTACTTTTGAATTTGAATGAGAGTCATTCTTACATTATAATGTGGAATTTTTGGACATATTCGAGGACATCAAATGAATTATCTTCTGACCACCTTCATAAAGATTCTCATTTATCCTATTTTTTTATAAGGCGCCTCATGACAACTTTCTCTATAATAATTTTAATTACCTTCATTCCTACATATCCTCTAATGGCCAATTTTAATTTATTTCTCGTCCTTTAACAATTCCTCATTTTCTTAACACCTACCGATTTATCAATATCTCTCATTATCATTTCTCTTTTTGGAAATCTCGACTATTCGTCTCTTCAAGTATGTAGCCACACAAAGAAATTTCCCTTGCAATGGAGGGTAGTAGATTCAATGTAGTTGTAACACTGCGGAGGCCTCTTCTAGTAGGTCACGGGAAGAAAGGAATGTACCTTCATGCACCAGTTCCTCAAATGGCACCAGAACTCCGACCACTTTCAGATTTAATGAGACGACCTGGAGAGGCTCGAGTAGGTAGACCTATAGATATACTCACTAACCATTTCTAGACTCATTTCATTACCATGTAAGCAAATTCCATTCTAGAGCTTTAGGGACTTCGTTCTACACTTCTTTTTCAGATTTGATGAGAAAAATAGAATATGTCACATAGTACTGCGAATGTTGCAGATGATAATTACTAATAGTGGACGTGGCAGTCCAGATCGACGAACTATTAACAACAAGGATATTTTCAGAAAATAATGGAAAATGCCAAAGAAATGTCAGAAATGAATGTCAAAAACTTTGCATAAGAGGGATAAAGAAACATGTTTTCTATGGGAAGACTTGGCAAACAAACAATGGAGTTCACTGTCATGACTCGTCAGTATGAAATTATATGCGCAGAAACACAGGTTCATTGTCTTTACGCATTAGAATGTGCAACAACACAGGTTAGAGTCATATTCATTTTCATCATGGTATTGATGGGCTTAGCCTCTCCGACACTAGCACTGACATCGCCCCCTGTTGCAATAACACCCAAGGCGACCCCAGTTCAATTCCCAGCAGTGCCATCACCGTAGATCTTTCGCAGGGCTAGGATTTCTCCGCTTAATATCGTATTGGATGCCCAGTAAGCATTGTTTGGGGTGATTAGTAGTAGATGGGGCGATTTTGAGAATCGCCCCGTCACCGCCCTGCCACCAGTGGTGGTGGCGGGGCGATGGCGGGGCAATTCTCATAATCGCCCCACCACCTTAGTTTTTTAAATTGACAACAGGATTATCCATTAATTCAATGTGCAGTTCAGAATCCATTTCCTAATACCTGATTCCATTTACAAGTTTGACATGGAATTGAATGACTTTTTTTAATGCTCTGAGATTGCATCTGGATTGGGCTAGGCACTTGCAGGTTCTAGCTTCGAGGTTCGATCTCTTTGGAGGCTCTGAAACTCTAAAAAACCTTCGAAGTTCTATCTTGAGAATCCTCGGGTGGTGGGGAAATTTTGAGAATCGCCTTGCCACTAGTGGTGGTGGCGGGACGATTCTCAGAATCGCCTTGCCACCAGTGGTGGTGGCGGGACGATTCTCAGAATCACCCCACCACCTTAGTTTTTTAAATTGATAATAGGATTATCCATTAATTCAATGTGTAGTTCAGAATCCATTTCCTAATACCTGATTCCATTTATAAGTTTGACATGGAATTGAATGAATTTTTTTAGTGCTTTGAGATTGCATCTGGATTAGGCTAGGCACTTGCAAGTTCCAGCTTTGAGGTTCGATCTCCTTGGAGGATCTAAAAATTTGAAAAACCTTCGAAGTTCTAGCTTGAATCTCATCCCAGATCTCAGTTAAAATGGTGGACGTATTCAGCGGCGATGAGACTGCTCCATTCTTCGGCTTCCTTGGGGCCGCCACAGCGCTCGTGTTCTCCTGCATGGGAGCTGCATATGGAACTGCGAAGAGTGGCGTGGGCGTGGCCTCCATGGGTGTGATGAGGCCGGAGCTTGTGATGAAATTGATTGTTCCAGTCGTCATGGCTGGAGTGTTGGGTATTTATGGTTTGATTATTGCTGTGATTATCAGCACAGGAATTAACCCCAAGGCAAAGTCCTATTATCTATTTGATGGTTACGCGCATCTGTCATCGGGACTGGCTTGCGGGCTCTCGGGTCTTGCTGCGGGAATGGCTATTGGTATTGTTGGTGATGCCGGTGTCAGAGCAAATGCACAGCAGCCAAAGCTCTTTGTTGGTATGATCCTCATATTGATCTTTGCAGAAGCACTTGCACTCTATGGCCTTATAGTTGGTATTATACTTTCTTCTCGAGCTGGCCAGTCACGAGCAGATTAAAGAAGTTGCAGTTGGTCTTCTATTTACTTGGTTCATTTGTCAGTTTTTTAGCAAGACTGCTGTCTTCTGCAGTGGAAATGTGATTGTTGTTTCCAGTAGGAGATAATATTTTGCTCAAGATTCATTATTATTCTCTTGGTTTGGAATTTTAGACTTAAGAATTTAGTGATCAATTTGAAAGCTCATTACAATGTGGAAATTGAACCAGTTAACAAGTGCACGTTACTGCTGGTGTCATTTGGCACGTTATGAATTTGAAATCAAATCGTATGGAATTGAATGACCAAAGCTAATACGTAACAATCATGGGCCTGCTGTGGGAAAGGGTGACTGAGGTGAATATTTTGTAGTGTGTACCTTTAAATTTAAGGCAGAAATGGTATCATATCTATAATATTGGGGAAGTGCCATGGAATTTTTAAGCATAAAGTTGAGGCAGAAATGGTATCACAATAATAATATGCGGGAAATGACATGGCAGTATGTGGCCGACAGTTTGATTGTTTGTGGATATAATTGTTTTTCTGTTGTTTTCATATTAATACTGACAATGGCGTTCAATGAGAAAAGAGATGAGGTGTGATACATATTACGATGTGTCCGTTAAGCAAGATAAGACTCCCCTAGATCTTGTAAATATTCTTCTCACAATTCACCACTTGTTGTAGGTACTTCTGCCAAGTTTTTCTTTAGGAAAACTGCGAATGAATATTAAGCAGAAGTCAATTTAAAAAACTAAGGAATATATCTTTTACATTGAATTAATGGATAATCCTGTCGTCAATTTAAAAAACTAAGCAATACATGTTTTACTGACCGATTTTCCTCACTCTGATAAATATTTGATTTAGGATCAAACATAATATGATATAATTATATAACTGAATAATAAGAAAATAATCAAATTAATTACTAAATGAAAGATATAAGATCAAATTACTGACCAAATGTCAGATATAAGATAGTTGGTAATAGGGTGTGTTGTGAAGTCATTAGGGTTAGAGTCATATTCATATTCACCATGGTATTGATGGGCTTAGCCTCTCTGGCACCAGCACTGACATCGCCCCCTGTTGCAATAACACCCAAGGCGACCCCAGTTCAATTCCCAGCAGTGCCCACACCATAGATCTTTCGCAGGGCTAGGATTTCTCCGCTTAATATCGTATTGGATGCCTAGTATGCATTGTTTGGGGCAATTCGTAGCAGATGGGGTGATTCTGAGAATCGCCAGGTGGTCGGGTGATTCTGAGAATCGCCCCACCACTTGGCGATTCTCAGAATTGCCCCATCAGCTACAAATTGCCCCAAACAATGCTTATTGGGCATCCAATACGATATCAAGCGGATTTCAGAGGGAATTTTGATGTTAATTAATTTTGGTAGGAACAAACAAAATAGTTTTTTAGTAAAATTTCAGTTTTGATCTGGAGTGAAGAGCAGATTGCTCCAATGCGGGAGGCGTTCAGCCTATTCGACACTGACCGTGACGGGTACATTACGGCGGCCGAACTGGGAATGTGATGCGATCCCTGGGGGAGAATCCCACTCAGGCGGAGCTTAAAGAGATCATTAAACGTGAAGAGATCAACGGCACCATCGACTTCCCTCGCTTCGTGGATGTGATGAAATGGAACTTTAAGGGAGGGAGCTTCCATGTTCAACTCAGGGATGCCTTTAAAGCTCTCGATAAAGAGAGAATTGTGAAGATTTCTGCTAGGGAACTCCATCATATTCTTACCACCGTCTGGGAGAAGCTGGAGCCGTCGGAATTTGATGAGTGTATTCAAGAAATTAAGGTCGATTCTGATGGAAACATCTGCTACGAGATAGAGTTTTAAACAAAAAAATATATTTTGGTTATACATTTGATGAATAATCAACGTAGTCAGACCTGGATTTTGGGATCTTTGTAAAAGATTCTTATATGTTATCTTATATAAAAAATAAACATAGGGAAAATTGATACATAAATTATAAATTTTGAAGTAAACAACTTTTGATAGATTGAACATGATGTATGACTTGAGTTTAAAATTTTGAAACTTTTTGATAGATTAAACATAATGGATGACACAAATTTTTCATAAATTGATCATAATAGATGACTTTAATTTGAGCAATTCTGTTCTGATGAGATAAAATAGTTTATATTTTTCATTTGCAAATCTGTAATTTACAATTTGCAATTCTTCGTTTACTACATAAAATAGTTTGCATTTTCCATTTGAAAATCTGTAAATAATCAAAAATGGATTCCCTGCTCTCTTTGGCTAAGCAAATTGTTATAAAACAAATCAAGTCCAAACGTACGTAAGCAATTTTTGGTAAATGAAGGCAACCAAGTGCTTCAAGACTTGAGATATAGGGTGAGGGTCTTTCGACTATTTTAGTTAATGACTTGAAGTTGGAATGTGATCAGGCTATGTTAGTTAGGATTTGTTAGGCTGAGTCAACAACTCACTTAATTAATTTTGTTTAGGGTCTATTAGGCTCATTTTGTTTGAATGCATGAGGTTAAAACAATTGTTTTTGGGATATTTGGGATCGTTTTGACTAGATTGGTGTTAATGAATAAAAATTTCAATAATTTCTAATAAATTGATATGGTTTAATTCCACACATCATTATTAAATTGATAAATAGGCAAATCACTTGGTGGAAATATTTTTTTTTTCGACTGCAAGAAGTGTTTTTTCTATTTGTCTATTTTGTCAACAGATAGACAAATAGACAAAATAGATAAATAGACAAATAGACAAAACACTTCTTGCACTCTAATAATAACAATAACAGAGAAAACAATTCAATCCATCTGTGTGCCCTACTGTATTTCTATTGTGCTTTCTAATTAACGAACATCTGAACAGAAAACATACTGTGCACAAACTATTGTATTTAATTCTCTTCGCCTTTCCTGAGAAAAAAAAATAGTCCTAACAGCGAGACGGAAAAGCAGATGCCAGAACGATGACTTACATTTCCATTGAAGCAAACAACGCTGATAGAATAGGAGTAGCACAAATAAACTCCAGTACGGGTCAAGCATCCACAGGCCAGACAAAATTTTCTATTTTTAAAATTAACTGTCAAACAAATTACCAGAGCAACCACAACATTCTCACTTGTTCGTGGAAACATCACAAGCATAGCCGTAAAACAAGAATAACACTTCCAGGCATAGAATCCAGATTAAAAAGCAAACGACGGCTAAAGTGCATAAATGACATTAAGGTAAATCGAACCCAACTTTCTTTCCTGAAGTTCTTTTCTTCAAATTACAAAAACAAGTGTATAAAAATACATAGTAGCATTGCAAGATAAAACATGGACAAGCGCAAAGCCAGTGGACGACAAACCCTAGGTGAGGGTTTCAAAAAATTGTTTCATACATAGCAACAGACGTATAAGCTAGTGGACGACAAACCCTAGGTGAGGATTTGAAAATTGTGTTTATACACAGTGAATTGCAGTAAAAATTCACCAGATAGTGGAAGCCCAGGACAACAAGACGACCAGCACGCTACTTACAGCTGAGAATCGTTTAACAAGCATCGAGGGGTGAAAAACCATCACAACCAAAGGCCTATTCTAAAAACAGAACAAGGACTGAAGGAAATTCATGTTGACAGAGCCTACCAGACAAAGACCAAAGCATTCATTGCCAAGACCTCCAACCACAAACCCACAACACTTGCAGAGAAGCCGACATACAGGTGTTAGAGTCACATTATCGAGGAAATGGAATTACAGTGTATGAAAAGTAAATAACAGAAGTCACATTTAACTTACCTGACGGATTGCAGTGAGAACCGAGGACAAGCTTTCTACCCATGGGTTCGACCAACTGCGGAGATGAAGGAGCAAACTGGTTAGGAGCCGAGGAAAGAAAATAGCAACTTGAATCGGGGAGAAAGGGATTACCTGCATTGAGCCAAGGATGGAAGGGCGCCATCGTTTCGAGCCTGAACGCAAGCCAACCATTGAGTTGCAAATAAGAACAAGAAATACCAAACTACAACTCAGAACATGACAACCTATTGAGACAACAACGAAAAAAAAATATAGGGAACCACATACCCAGGCGACAGCGGGAACATTTACAACTTCCCAACGAACCCAGCCAGAGGCTACCCACATAGACATAAAGGAACCAGTACAGAAGTTACCAAGAGGCATGCCCAGAGCTTGCAGCAAAGTTGCATACCCAACTCGTAGAGCATAGCAGAACAAACCCTCGGCAAGCACAATGAAAATGACCAAGTGAATGATGGAAGAGGAGTTTTGGCATAGCAAGGAATGGGAAATGTGACCTGAGGTGAGTACACAGTCTTAATTGTGAAATTGATTGCCACCTAACCCTTTTCCAAAATCTCTGATGGTTTGATCCTCACACATGTCATCACAATTGTAATGTTTATGCAATCATATAATACCATATAATCATTTAATCACCTTATGTCTGAACAGTGTTGGGTTGGTCCCATCAGGAGGTATACAAGAACCTTCCTCCTCACAGGCTCAAATGCTATAAAGACAACAAAGCATGGAAGTATCCTCCTTCAGGCCTCCTACTGGCTAGAGCCAAGACATTAGAGAGAAATATAGAGAAATAAAGGCCATGAATGAGAGATTGAAGGCCCAAAGTTATGCACATTACCTAAAGATGGCTCCAACTAATCAGACAAGGCTAATGTTAGCCTTTGATGTGAAAGAAGGAAAAACGCAGATGACTTTTATGAAGCCAACTACACATAGCCTAGGTCAATTACAGATTATTTGAAAACATATTTTGAAGTATTGGCAAAGGATATCCATCCTATTGACCAAATAGAATTACATAAGCAAACTGGGGAAATGGTCTACTCCACTTCAACTAGTAAGGCAATTGCAGCTCACCAGGTTCAAAATTCACTGAATAATATATCAGTGCAATTGCAGTTAGAGAAGGCCTCTTCACAAGCGAAAGGTACTAGAATAGAGTCCCTAGAGGACTTAGTCATAGAACTGGACCATGATCCCAAAGATGTGAAAACTGTAGAAAATCTTATTAAGAAGAAAAATGATGACATAGTTGCACCGAAAAAGCAGCTCAAGGTTCCTCCCTTGCATCATCCTCAAACAATTGAAGTGTTGGAAACTTAGAAGGAGGAAGAGCTTATGGACTTAGTCCTTAAGTTAAATGAACAGTTAAAAGAAACAGAGAAAGAATTAGATAATTTTCTACAGTCTAAACAGAGTGAGTTGGCCACCACTCCTTAGACTGTAATTCCTACAGTTTCTATAACAGTACCCTCCACATTGGCTGCTTCATTAGCACCAACAGCTCCACTAGCTACTGCTTTGCCAGTTACAGGTACATCAACAAGCATAGAGACATCACCAGAAAAGACAGCTGAGTTGGTAAAAGACATGGAGGAGATGACCATCCAGGATACTGAGCTCAATAAACTTAGAGAACAAGTGTCAAGTTTGGAAACTAATTGTAAACTTGCATAGATACAACAAAAAGAAGAAGCTCAAAAGAATCAAAGAATGGGAGAAAGAATAAAAGTCCTTGAAAAGGACTTGACATTGAAAAAACCACCTGGAGACATGAAAGAAATCCTTTGGGCCAACATCATTGATTCCATCAATGATGTTTGGCTGTCTATTCAAGTTATTTTTGAACAAACTAAACTAGTCAAAGTGGCCACAGAAGCAATCCAGAAGACAATGGAAGAATTGGGAGATAAACCTGAAGAAGCCAACCAATTGATAACATTACTGAACAACAAAAACAGGTATCAGCCTGATGAATTGGAAATAGAGGACAGAACCAGAACAATCATAGAAATCAAGAAGGTTCTCACCAAGAGAAACCTTATGCTAAATCTTGAGAAAAAATGCCAGATTATCCAAGCACACATTGACACATTTATGACAAAGTATGACATCTTAAGAGAAAAAGAACTTCCCAGTCCTATGGTAATACATGAAAAACTGATGACTCAATATGATTATTTTGAGAGACTAAACAAGCTGGCCAGAAGCCAAGCTAGTACTTCATGGGTAAAATCTTTGCCCACTGGAAAGGTATTGTATGATAGTCTTGAAAATATGTTTTTCATAGAGCATGAGGTAAAGCACTTGTTTACCAGCAGGGTGAATTTTTCCATGTATATAGAAGCTGATGAGATATATAGAAAGATGATAAGGATAAAATTACCTGACAGTGAATGGTGGATGAAACATACAGATTTATTATAAAATTACTGCAGTAAATCTACATCGTAAAACATGGCTACCAAGTAAAACAGGTAAGACAGAGTCAAAGCAGAATAGGTAAAGAGTATCAGTAAGTAGAAGATGTAAAGTGAATTCAGCACATAAGTATCAAGCAACTGAAAGAGTCAAATCCGAATTTCAACAACCATCACAGTCACAATAAAAAAGACAACAAGAAGATAGTTCTCCATCTGTCTCTATCTTCGTGCTTAAAGATATTTTTAGTTTCGTAGAATAATTCTCATATTGTTATGACATATTTTGTAACAATTTTTGTATAAATAATTCACAAATTGAAGTAACTAGTGGGGATTAAAATACATTTCTGTAGACAGTTTGAGCCAAGGAGCTATTGTGCTCAAGACTGGACTAGTTTTGCTGGATATGAAATAAAACTAAGGACATTTCACTGGATTCTTGTGCATAGTTGGAACAAATAAGTATTATCTCTTCATGTTTAAATATTGTTTTCTCTTCCTGTTATAAATATTCACATGTGTCTCTTATGAAATCTATAAAGTAAATAAGGAATGATATCTTAGAACAAGCTTAAATGCTCTCTGTTTTAACTATTTACTTTCTATATGTTTTCTACTAAACTATCTTGGTCTGGGAATTCTTAATTTCTCCCTTACTTATGTAGTTTACCCCCCCTTCGGTCCATAGTAAAGGATTCTTCATTGCCCTGGTTAAGACAACCCCATCCATTTGAACCTGCAGATTTGCTTTTTGCTGTGCTAGCCTGCCATGTGAACTCTTACCTTAGTGATTGATCAGATCCAGTTAAGCCACTCTTGATTGAATCCATAGCCCAATGGCCTGAATACTTACTTTTCCCATCTGTTTTCTTAATTCCACCACCCAATCAAAACAAAACCTCATGAGCACTAATAACTAGCCTGAAATCTACCCAAAACAAAGTTAAATTATAAAGAGAGAGCCCTCTCTAGACTTAGGTTGGCTAGAATCTGAGTCTAAAAGATTATGTTTGTGGTTATCTCAGACTATTCCTTCTTTGATAACTTCTAGGAAAACATCTGAGTGATAACATTGACATCACAACATCAAGCATCTTCTTTTCTTTTATCTAATTTGGTTCGGGACATTGGCAAAGGAAAAGATCATATGGAGGTTTGAAATCTCAGATCCGAAGCTTGTATAAAATTAGCGTTTCTATTCCCGACGCGAGCACAGAACTGAGAAATTCCATCCCTAGATGCACGCATGCTAACCTGAAGGGAACGTCCAGGGGTTTGACTACACTTGACCATCATCCGAAGTTTTCTGACATTGTCTAAAGTCTGAATCAAATTGTCTCTGATATATTCTACGACTGTAAACTAGTTGTTGGGTTGTATCACTGATCATATTATATTGGGCTTATTATACTCTCTCTTGAACATTTTTGACATGAATCTAATAAAAGAAGAATTTCAAAGGGTTTTTCCCTAGTGAGTTTTTCTTTGGTCTTTGACCAAATCTGGTGTCTTTTGCTGATGTGTTGATTGTCTTCTTTGTCATTGTACATATTGTTTTATCTTCAATTACTGTTGATAAACATAAAAACTAATTGTAATTTGAAATATTGCTAATTGTAATTTGGAATTGAACTATAATTGATACAACATAAAGCAATTTGAAAATTAACCTGTAAAATAATTATCAATGCTTTTTTTTCAACAACCGCAGCACACTTTTTTATTTAAATAAAAAAGTAATTATCAATGATTTCAATTTTTAATTGAAAAAACTTAAAATATTAGAGAATTGAAGAAAACCTCAACCCTCGCTTCCTGTCGGTGCACTTTCGGGACACATATATTATACATAACTGACATGGGTTAAAGGTTATACCGATCCCAACAACCTGTCTTCCAATGGAAACATGGTATTGCACAGTGCTTCATTTAATAAGTTTTTGACAAGTATAGTTTTACTGAAACCATCTTGTGGATAAAAGCATCAAATCTATTTTGTGGAAGAATCGTAAAAGCATATAAGTTATTTTTATGGAGATTCAATTGCGTATGTCTTTTGGAAACTTCACCCATGGGGAGGCATATTGAAATGGAATGATAAAAAAGAGAATGTTTAAAATTTAAAAGGAATGATAAAAAGAGAATGCTTAAAATCTGAAAGGAATGATAGAAGGAGAATGTTTAAGATTAAAAAAAAATTAGTGATAGATATTATGGAAATTATTAATTTTATTTTTGCTATTATTTTTTTCCTACATTTCTTAATTTTTGTGTTGATAATGGATAGAATATTTATTCAAAACTTAAAACATTTTGTCACGACTCCACGGTAAATATACCAAATAAAAAAAAATTTAATTGCAAATCTATTACTTTATGACCATATATATATATATATTCGAACATATCACTACTATACACATATATATAATCGGCTCTTGAATCCCGAACGTGCTACCATGATTACACACATATATATTCAACCTATTACATAAGGTTTCCTTTTGATTTATTGTTATACGATTCATTGGTGATCTGTTAAGGTCAAAGGTTATCATATCCATCGGCTTGCCTTTTTCCGATCAACTCCGGTGCCAGGTGTGAACGGAAATTTAAATGTCTCCACCTACCTTGGCCAGATGGCTAGCACCGTGCAAAGGCCATGTGAAGTCTCGGATGGAACGCTGGGGTTTGCGCGCCAATCCTCCGCTCGGATGGACGGTGAGGATTACCTGATTAGATCTAAGGGTTCACAATCGCTCCAGGGTTTAGCGGGTTTATATATACCACAAGCCGCATGTTTCGGGTTCATTTGCACCTGTTGGATTGGCCGAATGCTCGTTCAGCTCAGCGGCTCCTTATCTGCACCTTATACCAGGTCCTGCTCAGCTATCCCAGGTAAACTGACCGCCGATTCAAAGTTTTCGTTACAGCTATTAAACATTTATATACTCAGTGTCTTGATACTACAGGATTCATCAGTTCCGGTTAATACGTTCATGGCTAACTTCAAGTGTTCGTTATGTGCAGGTGATTGCACCTCGGTCCTCCTACCACTCAAGGATAGATCATGCAACCGAAGTATTCTCAGGTATTTATCCTCCATGAGCTGATGCAAAGCCTCGGTTTATTCCGATGATTGAGGGTTTTTACTTGAGGGTTTACTTGTATCGTTTTCCTTGGCCTGAGGGTTCCTCATGGCAACTCTTATTTGTTGTCTCAGGTTCCTCTATTCGGCCAAACCCTGATTAAGATTTGCGGTCGGCCTTCCATGCCGGAACCCGCGTCTTATCTGGTTATACAGGCTTATGATGTATGCATTTTGGGTACTATGTGTATATTGCTTTAAGAGTTTCACGGCCTCCCTTGCCGGGACCAAATAGACTCGATTCAAGTCGGAAAGTTTATTTATTTCAGTTCTCTTACTATCTAGGGTATTAATTATGATCTCTCAAAGTGTATTTTGTACCCATGAAGAGGCCAGGGTTTTTCCTCGGCTCTCTGGACATTTTATGGACAGGCTGTATCTATACCCTTCGGAGGTTTTCATTTATCACAATGTTAATATATGTGTTTTTCTTTCTCCTCCTGAATACGATGAATATGTTTTTCATTTGGTTTAATTTTCAGCAACAACTTGTTTTGTCTATATGCATATGGACTTGCTTTTCAGAATGCATTGAGCTCATTACATTTAAAGTTATTGTTATTTCTCTGTTTAACGGAGTCGGGACATATCCCTTTCGAGGGTTTGTTCATAATAACCCCATAATCACTTGTCAATTCATGGCTGTATACGGCGGTTAAGTGGCCGTTTACCACAGCGGTTCTGCGACATCAGGTCGTCTTTACTTTGTTAATAATGCTGTTCGTTTGTATTCTGCGATGATACGATCATCGTCTTTTACTTGTTTTCAAATATAATGAAACTAAACCCTAGGTACAGGGTCCGACGAGCTTTCTTTGGAACGGCCTCACCATATACTATAAACAGCACTTAATGTTCCAATATGCTTCTCGGCTGTTACAGAGATACGACTATTCTATGTGTCGATCTGTTGTTTTACATAAATCTTTCTACTGTTATAGTTTGCTAACGAATCTTTTCGCTGTTAAATATTTCATGCATATTCCACCATGCACTTAAGCACTCTGCCCACTGTTATGGTATTGAAGAACCTTCGTGAGGTTTTATACAGATATGTTTTCGGCTTTATACAGTTTAACGAGCATTGTTTTCTATGCAACTAACATGCATCACTTTCTTTATCGTTAACATGCATCGATTCTTACAGTTAATCATGCATCGATTCTTACAGTTCACATGCACTTATACAGTAGTTACAGTTAACCTGCGTTGATTTCTCACAGTTAACATGCAAGTATATAGTAGTTAGTCTCTGTTTTGTTTTGACTTGAACAGCCAGTACTAAATGCTCATAGAAACTGTTTATAATATTTCATGTATACTTTTCCATCTAGATAGCGACAGAAACTTGAACTCAACTATACTTTCCTCCTATACACCCAGTATACGAAATACAGAATTCTGAGTCTGGTGAATAACTCATACCTGGTCTACCAGTCACAAGAGTTAACGCTCCAGAAGTTCACCTGCATTTTACATGCTTGCTCTTATCCACCCAACCTTGAGATCCATCGCTACGTTGGATTCTCCCCCCGAGCTGTCTTGCAGGCCTGCAGCCCTCAACAAGACTCATGCACTGTTGTGCTAGGGTTATCTGGTCCTTACCAGACTTAACCCTCCTTTTCTTTCTTTTTTTCTCTCTTCCAATTTCTCTCTCCCTGTCTGTCACCACAGCCCAGGGGTTTTCCCTCCCAGGACCTTTCCTGGCTGAAGGGTTAGTTTCTTTTTCAGTTTTATAACTGTTTCTTTTTCTTTAGAAATCCTCCCTCAGGAGGCTGCCAACATTTTTCCAAAAATATTTTTCATTTCATAAATAAAATAATATCATTTAACAACAGTAATTAACAGTTCACATTAGTTTCTTACCATAGTAACTTTTCATAATTACATGTTTTACGGGGTCATCACACATTTTAAAAACATAAACCCACTTTTGCCCCTATGAATATCACACATTAAATAAATCATTCTACATAGATATATATTACAGTGGAAGTTTTTAAATGAATATGCTACACTATTTAGTTTTAAAAATAATATTATGAGAAACTGTAAAAACCCTCACTTTTTAAATAAATTATATAAAATATTCAAAATTATATTTTTTAAAATAATATTTAAATAATGTTTTTATTAAATATTAGGTTTTTAACATTGAGATCAAATGTTTATAACTAAAAATTATAAATATTCTTTTTTAAATAAATTTTTTAATTTTTAAAAGTAAATTCTAAAATGGTTACTTATCATCAAATTTATAATAGATTTATGAAATTTGCATTTGAAAAATCATTACCATCATAAAATTTATTTTTTCCACTCAGAGGAATTTGGAATATATATAATAAATTCCAAAATTGTTACACATCATCACATTTATAATAAATTTATAGAATTTATATTTGAAATTTATTATCAATCTTTAAATTTATAAAGTTTGTCATGAAAATAATTTGAAATTTTAAATATGTTTTTAGAAATAACGCTAAAATTGGAAAAGAGATAACTATAAAATAAATTCTAAAATTGGTACACATCATCATATTTATAATAAATTTATAGAGTTTATTATTGAAATTTGTCACCCGTCATTAAATTTATAAAGTTTGCAATGAAAATAATTTGAAGCTTTAAATATGTTTTTAGAAATAACTTTAGAATTAGAAAAAAGATAATTATAGAATTGAATGGTTTTCTATTATCATGAATCTTATAAATACAATGACATAACTCCTAGCTTTTTATTTTAGGAGATTTTTTAAAATTTCATATTTTTTTATTTATTTATATTTCTTTTAATACAATTTATTTATAATATAGGATTATGTGTGCAACATTCTACCACTTATGTTGATGGAGTGCATGTGAGCTTTAGTATCATTTTAAAAATTTCAAACATTTCTTTTCTGAGCACTTTAGTGAAGATGTTCGTAATTGGCTACTTGTGAAAAATGTCTCAAATGAATAGTCTTGGCCTCTACATGATATCAAAGAAATGATACATTGTGTTGATGTTTCTAGTTCAATCATGGAATTTAGGATTCATGGATATGTCAAATATATAAGTAATTTGAACTAGAATAATAATAGAATTCACGTCTTTATCTTGCAACTTTTCAAGTATTTTCCTTAGCTACAACATTTTCCACATATTCTGCCTTTGTTATGAATCCACTAGAACTAAAGATTTGTGTAACCTATAGGAGTTAGTTGCTACTCCAAGACTCATGAGATAGCATGAAGTTGACACTACATTTTCTTGTCCCTATTAAAGTGTAAATATGAAAGTTCAATCAAGATGAATTCATCTACTTTAGAATACTTGAGTCCAAAATCACGAGTTTCTTTCATGTATTCCAACGCTCTTTTGCTAGAAAACCATTGTCTCTCACAATGATTTTCATACACCTAGAAAGAATCCCAACAACAAATGGAATATTTTGTTTGGTGGTGGTGAGGTATGTAACAACCTCGGGTTAAAAGTTTATGTAATAAAGGTTAATAAAGGAAAAATAAGACCAAGGTCATGGGACACATATTCGAAGATGAATGCTGGGAAAATCTCTACAGTGGACATCACTTGTTGTTTATTATGGCCAAGGAAATTAGAAAAGGCATTGGGAAAGGAAAAAAGGAATTAATTGACATTTTTTAATGAAAATAAAGGAAAATAGGAGAAATGGGAGATGAAGGGTCACATATTTGCATGAGAGGGGAATTGAAGGAAAAATGAAGGAAGATGAAGAAATTAGAGGCATCAATAATAAAAAGGCATCATAGGATTAGTTTGAAGCCTTTTGTAGCTTGGTTTTGTAGTTTTCTTTAGAGATGATAAAAGCACCAAGAGAAGAAAGAAAGCAAGCAAGCAAGGAAAGGAATAGGACAAGCAAGGAAAGCAAGGACAACCAAGGAGAAGGTTTGATCAACAACTTCAGTAGGAATATTTCGTAGGTAACAAGTTGCATGTGTGATATCCTAGCTAAGGTGTGAATGCATGGCACATGCATTTTTTTATTTGGTTCATTTTCTATCATTGGCATGGGTTTTTCTTGGTTTGACAGTGGTCTCAGCCTTGCCTTTCCATTTCCTAGATAACCATGGTGTGAAGGGATTATTTTCTCATTGAGATTTACTTTTCCAAAAGGTTTTGGAATCAGTTAAGGTGGTCTCAGGAAAATTCCCAAGGGTTGGGAGTGGAGGTGGTTTAATCTCTGGGAATCACAAGACATGTATGTGGATACATGAAATTTTCTCAAGTTAATGGTGAAGAAATTCCGAGGCATCCAAGCTTGTTTTGGCTTTGTGATCTCTTGACCAATTTTGGAGAGGTTGTCTTAGCCCAAGGGCGGAGGTGGTTTAATCTCCAGGAATCCCTTGTTGTTTATGTATTGATATTCCACATTCATAATTGGAATATGGCATGAGGGTGATTGGTTGAAAAAAATATTTGGTTCAACCCAATCTATGGTCAGGTGGTATGTGGAAGTCCTTAACTTGGTTGGTTTTTGCATCAGTTAATAAGAAATATTCTTTTTATTGTAATTTATGATCACTTGTAATTGTTATTTTGATTATTAGATGGTCGTTCTTTCATGGTTAATAATTTGGCTATATGCTAGTTATAAGCATGGATTTGTAATGTGCTCTAAATATGACTTGTTTAGGATTTGATAAATATATGAATCGTTGAAGAATGCATGGAATAATGTCTGTTATTGCAGCTATGTGGAGAAGGCATAGAGAATTCTTGGTGATTACCATATGGATTACAAACCCGTATGATAAGATATGAATTCATGACCTATAACTCTTATGTTAGCCATGTGTTTGACAAAATTTCAACTAGGGATTGGGCATGTCTTGAGTCAGTTTATATTCACATTTTGTACTTCATCATTATGTCATTTATCAGTCTAAGAAGTTACATGTAGTTATGGGTATGGGTCTAGAGCCTAGCCTAGAAAAGTGGCTTAGATCTTGGGACTGCACCCTTTGAACTAGAGGTTTTGGGCTTCAACTACATGGAGGAAGTGTTGTGCATGTGGTTGGAGGGTCATAACTACACCCTTGCAGGCTTGTGCATGTGGTTGGGGTGTTAGGTCAGAGAAAAATAACTTCAACTTGGGTTTTGGTTACCTGGGGTGGTTCTTTGGTTCCTAAGTGTCCTGAGTGTCCTGCGAGACTTGAGGGATGTTTGTGAGTTGTCAGTTGTCGACCCCACTTCCATAACTGATGTTTGGATGTCAGGTCATGTCATAGTAGCTATTCATCTCATGTTTACCCGACAAGCCTGGTTAAATTGGGTAAATGTGGGAGGAGGCAGTTAAAGGGTGGTGTCAGAGTGAGGTTGCAACACTGGACCTCAAGGTAAAAGTGATTTTCATGCATGCATGTGGTTGTTATGCATGCATGGTAGTGGCTATGGTTAACATGTATATGGTTAGTGTCAAAGTCCTGTGTTTTCATGCATGATGATTGATGATCTGATGTCATTATGTATATATATCTTTGTCGTGCTAATCTGGATTGATTTGTGCGTACAAGATAGTCTCCCCTAGACTTCACTAATGTATGTTTGATTATGCTTATATTTTGTTATTTCACATGGTATGTAAAATCCAAGAAGACTAAGATCATAGATGACAAGGAGAATGGTGGATTACAGTTCACGCAAATCTCCTTTTAGACCAAATGTGCAACCAAGAGAAGAGTACTCTTTTGAGATAACAAATAACTTGAGAAGTCTAAAGGCAGATATTAGAAGTTGCAAGGTAGATAATGATAAAATCATTCAATCATAAGAAATACTTTCCAGGGCATAGGAAAAGAAGGCAAAGGTTAATGCAGTGATCCTTTAGATTTTTCCAGATTTGAAGAGACAAGGATAACCACATATCAGTTATGGATAGGAGGAAAAGATTGATGGGGAATATGGTAGCAAATCTCGATCAGGGCATAGGTTGGATTGGGATGATACAGTCAGAGGTGGAAAATGGATGGGTACACCTGACATGAGAAGTAGTGGTTATGGGTTCTATTATATTTCTGGTTCAGATAGACATCATGGTCATCATTAGTATCATCCTTATAGGAGGAGTGAGAGGGTATACTTTCCATATGAGTTCAAGAAAGCCAAGCCTCCTATTTTTGATGGAGAACTAAAGAAACTAGAAGATGCAGAAGTATGGTTGCTTGTGATAAAGAAGTTATTCAAGCTACATGACTACACAAAGAACACGAAGGCGAATATAATTATTTTCAATCTCAAGGGAAAGACATATATTTGGTGGGAAGATGTGAAGCATGTTAGAGGCATCAAGACAAAGGAGTTGAGTTGGCAAGAATTTAAGAGACTTTTCAAGAAGAAGTACTTGTTAGAGAGATACTATGTTGGTAAGGCCAAAGAGTTCTATGAATTGAAGATAGGATCTATGATAGATGAAGAGTACATAACTAAGTTTCTAGAATTTTTTAGGTATGTTTCTTACCTCAAGGACGAGAAGACGATGGTTCAGAGATTTATCAGTGGACTTCCATTAGTATTCAAGGAGCAGATTAGGTATGATGAGCCTTGGTCACTGGTGGAAGTCATTGGGAAGTTGAAGAACTGTTATGATCAATCGAAGCATAAGTCTAAGCCTAAGAGAAATTGGAAAGGGAATGCCAAGAATAAAGGAAATTGGCCATCGAAGCGAGAAGGATGTTAGGTTGTAGGTGAGAAAGAGAATGCGGCTCCATATAAGAAGTTTATAAATCTGGCAGAGAAGGGGCATAAACCTCAGCCTAGAGAGAAGCAGAATAGAGGTAGTGGAAGAAAGGCTTTGCAGTGTTGGATTTGTGGCAAGGATCATCACAAGAAGGATTTTCTGTTGTATCAAGGCAAAATACCTCAGATTTACAGTGCTAAGGAGGTGCAAATAGTTGGGGATGTGGGCCTGAGCATTCCTCAGATCTATGCAACATTTGACAATAAGCAAGAAGATCACTAGGCATCCATTATTGATATGGAAGGTAACCTTTGTTATCGAGTTGTTTCCATTTTGATTGATTCCAGATTTAACTATAGTTATGATAATCCTGACCTAGTGGATAAGTGTGGTTTGAGGAAAGAAGTGCATGTAGAGTCTTGGTTGGTGTAGTTGGATACATGTACTAAGAAAATAGTTCATCATTGGGTGACAACTTATGCATTTGATCTGAATTATATGCCTACATATCACATCTAAATGTGCTTCCTTTAGGTTCGTACAATATGGTTTTGGGTGTGGATTGGTTGTACCTTCATAGGACCAAGGTAGATTATTATGAGAAGGCTATTGAGTGCTTGGATGATGACGTAGAAAAGAGAAACTTGCAAGGGAGGAATAATCCTACGTCAGTAAGAATGGTTGCAACTATGCAATCGAAGCGTAGTTGTAGGAAAGGGTGTGTTTTGTTTGTAGTGACAAAGGTAAGGATGTTGAGGGTGCAAAAGTATTGAAGCAATAGAGAATTTTTGAGGTCTAAAATGTGACTCCTAAGGAATATGATAAAATAATAATGGAAATAATAAAATAAGATTAGATTGCATCATCAAAATTTAGAGGGAAAAATGAAAAAGCTACTTTTTCAACTTATCTCCCCATAGTTTTACTCAAATTTCGAGAAAGAGCACTTGATGGATGTGGAATTTAATTCCTCATTTAAGGAGTACCCTTGTCACATACTTTGATGGGCCCTGCTACATGAAAAATGAGAAATACATGAAAAAACATGATTGTAATTTCGTTTTTCATGTATTTATCATTTTTTATGTAGTAGGCTCCATCGAAAGTATGTGACATGGGTAATCCTTGGATGAGGAATTAAATTTCACATCCAATGAGTGGTCCTGCTCGAAATATGAGTAAGACTTTGGTGAGATAATTTGAAAATACAAGCTGAAAAGGTAGTTTTTTTTTTTTAATACTTTTACCTTTTTACTCCAAAAATTAGGAATCATCCCTCATGGTTGACATCATCAACTTGAATCTTATTGGTTCTTATAAAAAAAGATTGGTTGTACTTTTTTTTGAGGCCCATTTTAGACCTCAAAATTTCGCTAATGTGGTATCCCATTTTGTAGTAGTTTCAAGATGTATTTCCAATAGATATTTTAGAGTTGTCAACTCATAGGGAAGTGGACTTCTCTGTTGATTTGGTATGTGGATACATTAGGCCAAGTGTATCATCTTGGGGTGCACCAATGTTGTTTGTGAAGAAGAAGGATGGTACTGTTAGTTATGCATTGATTACATGTAGTTGAACAAGGTTACGATTAAGAATAGGTATCCATTATCGAGGATTGATGATTTGTTTGATTAGTTGAAAGGAGCAATAGTGTTCTCGAAGATCAAATTGAGATAAGGATATCATCAGGTACGCATTAAAGATGAGGACATTTACAAGACCCCATTTCGAGCTAGGTATGGGAATTATGAGATTGTTGTGGTTCCTTTTGGTTTGACTAATGATCCAGTTACTTTGATGAATAGTTTGCTTCATCCTTATTTGCACAAGTTTGTGATAGTGCTCATGGATGATATATTGATATATTATAAGAATTAGGATGAGCATGCAGAACACCTAGCGGAAATGTGAAGATTATTAAGAATGTATTAGTTGTATGCCAAGATTGGTAAGTGCAATTTATTTTAGAAAAAAGTTCATTACTTGGGGACATGTTGTTTCCAAGGAAGGTATAGCAGTGGACCTGAAAAGTTTCAAAGCTATCATGGAATGGGCAACTCCTAGGAATGTGGATGATGTCAAATCATTCATGGGTTTAGCAGGTTACTATAGGAGATTCATCAAGAACTTCTCACGAATTTCCTATCTTATTACATCTTTGCAGAGGAAAGGAAAGGAATTTGAATGGACAAAGGAATGTGCAACTAGTTTTGAGTAGTTGAAGCAATTGCTTACAAATGCTCCAGTTCTAAAGATTGCAGACCCAGATAAAGAGTTTGTGGTGTGTACATATGATTGAAAGATAGGACTTGTTGGAGTCATGATGTTAGAGGGGTAGGTGGTATGCTATGAGTCAAGGAACCTGAATGAGCACAAGCAGAACTATGTGACTCATGATGTTGAGCTAGAAATGATCACTCACGCATTAGAGATGTGGAGGCATTATATTCTTGGAAAGGATTTTTTTTGATGAGTGATCACAGTGAACTGAGGTGCTTGTTTGACCAACCTAATATGAATTCCAGGTAAGCTAGATGGTTGGCCACATTTAGTGAGTTTGACTTTGCGACTAGGTACATCAAGTGTAATAATAATAGGGTTACAAATGCTCTTAGCAGAAGAGTTTAGGTAAATCACATTGCAACTATGAGTTCATATGGGATAGAAGTGTAGGAGTGAACCTTGCAATCATGGCAGCATGATGAAAGGTACCAATAGATTAAGCACATGTTACAACAACATAGTGCAGGAAATCAGGATGTGGATTTTCATCTCATGACAAATGTTTTGGTGAGATTTAGGGACATAATATATGTGATAGACAACAGTGAGCTTGAGAAGCTTATATTGAGGGAATTTCATGTTAATTAGTATTCAGGTCACTCGAGATATCAAAATACTTTGACAACTATGAAGAAATTCTACTACTGGCTGAACTTGAAAAAGGAAGTGGTTGAGTTTGCGGCTAGATGTTTGGATTGTGAATAGGTAAAAGTAGAGTGCAAGCATTGAGGTGGTCTATTGTAGCCAATTTTGATTCTAGAGTGGAAACATGAGGCCATTTCGATAGATTTCATCACAAGTTTGTCGATGACATCCAAAAACCATGATTCCATCATGGTTGTGGTTGATAGGTTGACCAAGGTAGCTCACTTCATTCTAGTGAAGTCTAATAATTCAACTAGTGAGGTAGCTCAGGTCTTCACCAGGGTGATAGTGATATTGCATGGTGTTCCTAAGAAGATCATATCAGACAAAGATGCCAAGTTCACTTCCATGTTTTAGAAGTAGTTGTTTATAGGGTTGGGGACAAAGTTGACTTTTAGTACATCCTATCATTTGTAGACAGATGGATAGACAAAGAGGTTTTACGAGATACTTTAGGACATGATGATGATGTATGTATTGCACCAGTAGAGGAATTGGGAAGAGTATCTTCCATTGGTAGAGTTTTCATACAATAATGGGTATTAGGAGTCCTTGAGGATGAGTCAATTTGAGGCACTTTATGGGCATAATTGTAATATTCCCATCAGTTGGAGTGATCTAGTGAATAGGGCACCAATTGGCTTGGACATGTTGGCTGAGATGGAATAGGAAATGCAAGTTATTAAGAAGAAATAAATGTATAAATGTAGCCCATGATAGACATAAGAGTTATGAAAATCAACACATGGTATTTAAGGAGTTTCAGGTTGGGGAGCATGTGTACTTACGCATCAAGCTTGAGATGATATCCTTGAGGATTGGATCATGTGCCATGTTGGAATCTCTGTATTGTGTACCTTTCAAGATCATTGATAGGATTGGACAAGTGGCCTACCAACTTACACTATTGCAAATAGTAAAATTCCATTATGTTTTCCATGTTTCATTGCTTAAGAGATATGTTAAGGATATTGATCATGTGATTGACTGGCTTGTATTGCAGGTGGAGCTAGAAGGAGAATTTCATCCATAGCCGTAGTGCATATTGTAGTGGAAATAGCTCATGCTTCGGAATAGAAAAATAGAGAAAGTTAAAGTGTAGTGGAAGCACTTTGGGCCTGAAGAAGCTACATGGGAGCCTATCGAGGATCTCATGATCTGTCATTCCATGGTCCATTGATGTTTCACAATATTTTTACTTGTAAAATAACTTGCTCACACATGCATAATCTTGGTTGAACTTATGAGCGCACTTATTTGTGCAAGCTTAAACCAGCATAGCACCGCCCATCAAGACAATGCTTGTGCAATGTTTAACTTATGTTGATAGTCAGTGCACACCTTTCGTTGACATTCCCCCTCACTTTGGTTGCATTTGTACTTCGATTTCGATGAGTTTTCTCAACTATCGCTTTTGCATTTCGCCGCTTTCACAAAGTGTCTCTTTTAAGTTCGTTATTGTCATTTTCTCTTGTTTTCACTTTAATAAGTGTCATTATCGTGTTATCTTCACTTTGGCATGTGTCACTTTTAAGGTTATTCACGTTTTGCAAGTGTTGTCTTCATATTTTCCTCTTGTTGCAGGTACCACTTTGGTTGTTTTCACTTCTGCATGTGTAAAACTTTTGCGTACAACCAAAGCTAGTTCTGGCACACTATTCCACATTACATGGTCCTACATATCATTGGGATATGTGCTAGACACATTATTATAACTTAGCACACCATTTGGTCATAATCGTCACTCCTATCGTAACTTGTGTTCTAAGTGTTGTAATGTGTCATTTCAACTATCGCACATAAAAATAAGTGTCTCTTTCCTGTCTTTTTGAGGTGTGACCGATGTTCATGGGTCCTATGGAATCCTTTGTCTTGTATTGATGGTTTTATGTGTGTGACCCATGTTTGAGTCATGTTCAGATGCATTTCTCTCTTTTACTTTTTTGGTCTCACACTTAGCTATTTTGGGAACCCTTTTTGGTCCTTTAGTCCAGTGCAAGTTGTGAAGGCATTAGCCCTCTTAAATATCTTAGCTTATTCTTGAGACTCATTGAGATATATTTTCCTCCAATACTTGTGCACTAAGTATTTCTAATTTCCCCTCCCTTTCATAGTGCATTAAGTACTTCCTAGGATGAGTGACCTTGCCTTTTGCTGCTTCACTGAGTGAAAAGTGCATTCCAGATGAACAAGAAGCCATTATTAGAGAGAATTGCATCCTCCCAAGCCTATTCAATTCAGAACAATGAAGCATAGTTCAAAACAATGAAGTTCACTTCAAACCAATGAAGATCACTTCATAAAAATGAATCACACTTCATAACATCGAAGTGCAATTCAGAACAACAAAGTGCACTTCGGAGAAGTAAGGATCCTCTGTCTCTTAAAAAGTGCATGATGCACTCACGAAGCAAGAAGTATTCATCTTTCCCTTAGGGTGCATGGTGAAATGTTGAAGCACAAAGCCTTCATCCTTCCCTCTTCACTCAAGGAAAATGGCGTAGTCATGAAACCTGAAGCCTTCATTTGAGTGCACTCATTCGACTCGAAGAAATGCACCCTCCAAGTTCCTCTTGAGCACACAAGCACACTAAGAATGCTCAAATCCTGATCCATTATCCCTTCGATGTGTGCCCCTTCACCCTTATTTTTATGAAACTAGCTCACAAAAAGATAGAAAAGATAGATCAACGACTTCAAAATCAGCCCCTTTGAGGGGGCAACCTCATTTACATTACAAAAATGAGAAATTATTGGATGATACAAATGAAAAAACCTCCTTTCTATATATAGGATTCTAAGGGGTCACAATATAATCAAAGCTGGCATAACAATAATAATATAAGGGCACAACAATAACAATAGTGGTCTTCTATGGGGCATAATAATAACAATATCGGGACAATAGGGGCACAATAATAATAATAATAAGGGCTACAATGACAATAATAATGGGGGAATCAATAGTATTATAGGGACCTAACATGCCCCTCTCCTTCAAAAAAGTGTTGTCCTTAATGCTTGAGTAGTTCTATATGCTTATGTAGAAAATTATCATCCTCCCATGTGGAATATTCAACGGTTAAGTTCTTCCACTTGATGAGATACTCTGAAATTGATCGAT
The DNA here is from genome assembly GCA_031772625.1 of Pinus tabuliformis. Classification (NCBI taxonomy): domain Eukaryota; kingdom Viridiplantae; phylum Streptophyta; class Pinopsida; order Pinales; family Pinaceae; genus Pinus; species Pinus tabuliformis. Next base: position 496,637,164 of record CM062816.1, read on the forward strand.
TTCATAGCTATCGAGTTCTTATTTCTATGACTTCTTCAGGTTCCAATATTATTTTTCCTTCCTTGTCAATTTTTGGAAATATTGTTTGAAATGGGAGCTTGTCACCTATAACCTTATTTAAGCATGAAACATGGAAAATTGGGTGCACTCGGGAAACTGCAGAAAGCTCCAATTGGTATGCCATAGTACCAATCTTTTGCAACACCTTGTATGGACCATAATACTTTGGTGATAATTTATTATCCTTCTTAGCTTGCTTGAGGGACATTTGTTTATATGGTTGTAGCCGTAGGAATACCCAGTCACCTACATCAAAACTTCTTTAGCTGTGATGTTGATCTGCCTGTTGCTTCATTCTATTTTGCACCAAAGTGAGGTTATCCTTTAAGAGTTGCAGAAATTGTTGTTGATGCTCGATGTGATCTTCCACTGCTTGAACCTCATAATTTTCTCTTAAATATGATGTGATGGATGGTGGATGATATCCATAAATTTCCATAAATGGGGTCATTTTTGCTATAGTATGGAAGGAAGTGTTATACCACCATTCAACCAGAGGCAACCATTTCACCCATTATGTCTATTCATCAGAAACAAAGAAATGAAGATATCCTTCCAAACATTTGTTTACTATCTCAGTTTGCCCATCAGAGTGAGAAGGATAAGATGAGCTATGAGCTAACTGAGTACAAAGTCAAGAAAATAATTATGTCCAAAAATTTCCAATGAAAATGGGATCTCTATCGCTTACAATAATCTTTGGGTTTCCATGTAGCTTTTGAATTGTTTCCATAAATGTAGTAGGAACTATACTGGCTTTAAATGGATGAGATAATGCACAAAAGTGTGCATACTTGGTAAGTTTTTCAACTACCACCATGATGACACTCTTTCCTTCGGACTTGCGTAAACTTGTGATAAAATCCATTGAAACCTCCTTCCAATGTTGGATTGGAAAGGATAAAGGTTGTAATAGACCTAGGGTCTTAATGTTTTCAACTTTATTTTGTTGGAAAACCAAACATTTCGCCACAAACTTTTGAATATCGGAATTAAGGTCATCCCAAAAAAATTCCTTCTTAACCCTATGGTAAGTTTTTAAAAATCTTGAGTGCCCTCCTAAGGGAGAATTGTGCAATTCCATAAGAATATTTTGTTTGATTTGGGAATTCTTACCTAGGTATAAGCGATCTTTGTACCATAACGAATCATTTTTCCAGCTGAATGTATTAGATGTAATGGGATCTTGTTGTAGCTTTTGAATGAGTGCCCACAATTATTCGTCATTCTTACATTCATCCCTTGCTTTGTTTGTCAAATTTGGTTGGATAATAGAAATGGCACAAAGCAATGCTTCCACATCCTCATCCTTTCTTAAGAGTGCATCTACCACAACATTTTGCTTCCCTTTTTTGTAGATTATTTCAAAGTCATAACCCAACATCTTTGTGACCCATTTTTTCTTCTGTTGTGAAGATAATATTTGTTCTAAAAAGTATTTAAGACTATCATGATCCGTTTTTACCTTGAAGTGTCTTCCCACAGGTAGGGCCGCCATTTCTTAAGTTCATATAGTATTACCAAAATTTCCTTCTCATAAATAGCTTTGTCTAAATACTTTCCTTTGATTGGATGACTTTAGAAAGTAATGGGTCTTTCTTCTTTCATTGAAACAACACCAATTCCATTTCTTGAGGCATCACATTCCACAATAAAGGTTTTTGTGAAGTCCGACGTAGCTAAGACTGGTTCTTGGCACATTGCCTCTTTAAGATGTTCAAAGGCCTTTGTTGCTTCTGGAGTCCATGAAAATGCATCTTTCTTCAATAATTTTGTTAGAGGTGTTGTTATTATCCCATAATTCCCAACAAACTAGCGATAATACCCTGTCAACCTGAGAAATGCTCACAAATTATTTATGGATGTGGGGATTTTCCATTCCTTAGTGGATTTAATTTTTCTAGGGTCTACCTTAACACCTTCATGAGATACAATATGTCCAAGATATTCCACCTCTTGTACTCCAAAGAAACATTTGAAGCATTTTTCATATAATTGTTTCTCTTCCAATAGTTTGAGCACCATGTCAACTTGTTGAACATAATCCTTCCAAGACTTGCTGTAGATTAGTATATCATCAAAAAATACTAACACAAATTTTCTAAGGAAGGATTTGAAAATGGAATTCATCAACGTTGAAATGTAGAAGGTGCAATGGTAAGGCCAAAAGGCATGAGCAAAAATTCATAATGACTCTCATGAGTTCTAAATGTTGATTTCAGAATGTCTTCAACCTTCATTCAGATTTGATGATATCCTGAACAAAGATCCAACTTGGTGAAGTAAATTGATTCATGCAATTCATCCAATAATTCATCAATGGTAGCAATGGGAAATTTATCTTTAATAGTGAGCTTGTGGAGCTCCCTATAATCTAGACATATGCGCCATGACCCATCCTTCTTGTGCACTAATACTACTAGAAAAGAGAAAGAACTTTGACTAAGTTGAATTATACCATCCTCTAGCATTTCTGCAACCATGCGTTCAATTTCACTTTTGGGCATAGGGATATATGTAAGGCCTGATGTTTGGAGGAAAACTTCCAGGAATCAAATGAATAGATTGATCATGATCACGAATAGGTGGGAGGCCTTTGGGAGTCTCAAATACCTTAGAATGATTGTCCAAGACGTTTTGGAGATCTGGAGAAATAGATTATTTCAATGTGGGAACCTCTAGCGAACATAATTGTGCAATTACGCCTCATTGTTCTTTCTTTAGAAGCTTTGTCATTCTGTAAGAGCTGATTATATTTCTCGGTTTCCCTGTGATATCCTTTAATTCAACTTCCTTTCCTTCTGAAGAAAATTTCATAAAAGATATTGAAAATTAAAATCTATTGTACCGAAGGATTATAGCCATTGGATTCCTAGTAAAACATCAACACCACCCATTGGAATGGAAATCATTGGGATATTTAATACATATTATCTAATGGATATCTTGATATTATGGCACTTTCTAGATAAATTTATGGTTCGTCCACTTGCAACCATCACTTGAAACTCTAGTGCTAGATATAGGAACCAATTTAATTCCTTGGCTATCTTACAATTAATAAAATTATGTGTACTTCCCAAATCAATCAACACTATTACGTTTTTCTTCTTGATATGTCCTTCTATCTTGATAGTTTGGGAAGTGGTAATTTCAGGCAATGCATTACAAGATATGGTCATCTTCTTTTCTTCTTTCTCTAGGGTTTGTTCCTAAACAATGTAAACTTTGAAACGGGAACTGATACTGTTACTTGTTTCGTAGAGATAGCAAAAAAGTGACCTGATTTTGAAAAGGGGTGATGCAGAACACACATGTTTTTTTTAGAGCATAGTTTTTGGCACTTAATTTTTTTTTATGTACATTGCGTTTAGAATGGTAGTGATTTTCATGCTGATTTAAAAAAGTGGTAATTCTGCATCAGACTCTTTTTTTAAAAGACCTATTTTTTGACTTTAAATTTTCTAATGTATGAAATGTAAATAATTATTTTGTAAATTTAATAATTTTTGAAGTGGTCGTTTTCTTCATATTTTCTTATTTTTATTTTAATTTTAATTTTTTTGTGCTGAGGTTTTTATTGTTCTACATTTTTAAATTAGAAGGTCGATATTTTGAATTTTCGATATTCTACATATTTACACATCCTTAATTAATTTTTCAATCCTCATGAAATAATTGTTTATAAAAAACAATATTTTTTAACGATGGACATAAAAATAACCATTTTTAACATAAATATAACTAAAAAACTACACGTTTTGATAATTTTTTGCTAGAATTGACATGTCAAAATCACAATTTTTATACGAAAATTTTAACTAAAAATGGTTAAATAATAGTTTTTTTTTTTATGAATTTCATGTCAAAAAAATAATAATAATTACTTTTCTTTCAAAAAATAATGATTAACTTAAAAATTAATGCGAAAATCACATATTACAAATATTGAACGCATAACAGTATCAGTTCCCATAGTCGGAATCGAATAACTACCGCTCGACTGCCCATTGGGGTGCTATCCAATTCTCAGAATCAGATAGCCACTGCCCGGTCAGCCTCACGGGCGGCCGAGTGGTGGCCATCTGATTCTAAGAATCAGATGGCCACTGCTCAGCCGCCCGTGGGGGTGGTCGGGCAGTGGCTATTCGATTCCGAGAATTAGATAGCCAATGCCCAGCCACCCCCATGGGGTACTTGGCGATGGGTATTCGATTCCGAGAATTAGATAGCCACCCCTACGGGCATCCAAGTGATGGTTATTCTATTCTAAGAATCGGATAGCCACCCCCATGGGCGGTCAAGCGATGGCTATTCGATTTCGAGAATCAAATAACCACCCCCACTGGAGGTCAGGCAATGGCTATTCGATTCTCAGAATCGGATAACCACCCCCTGACCACCCTTGAGGTGGCTATCTGATTCTGAGAATTAGATAACCACCACCCGGCCACCCCCACAAGTGGCTATCCGATTCTGAGAATCGGATAGCCACCGCCTAACTACTCGCGGGGGTGGCCGGGAAGTGGCTATTCGATTCCGAGAATCGAATAGCCACCGCCTGGCCACCCGTCGGGGGCGTGGCCGAAAAAATTGTTTTTTTTTTTAAATAAAAAATATTTTTTGTTAAATATGTTTATTGTGTGTGTGTGTGTGTGTGTGTATATATATATATATATATATATATATATATAAATGTTTCTTTTAATTTTATATATATTTGTAAAATATATATATTTTAAATATATTAAATCTTCTTTTAAAAAATATCAAAAATATATTTAGCTTTTTTAATTTTAATGTTTTTTTTGAAAATGATATTTAATTTGAAAATATGTATTTTTTTTTGTTAAATATTAATTGTTTTTTGGGTTTTTATTTTATTTTTAATTTCAACATATTTTGTTTTTTAGGGTTTTTCAAAAATGTTTTTAATCTTAATTTTTGTAGTCTTTTATTTTATTTTTTTTCATTTTTTTGTTATTTTTATATTTTTTTAATCTAGTTTGTTTTTAATTTAATTTAATTTTTTTATTTTTTCTTAATGCTTTTTTAAAATTTCCTAATTTATTTATGTATTTATTTTATTTTTTATGGTTTACCACATTAAAAAAAATGTTGTTTTTTTGTTTTTGTTTTTGTTTTTGTTTTGTTTTGTTTGTTTGTTTGTTTGTTTTTGTTTGTTTGTTTGTTTGTTTGTTTTTTTTTTTTCTCTCTGAAAATATGTTTTTCTTATTATTTATTTCTTTAAAATTTTTTAATTTTTTAATTCTTATATTTTATAAGTTAATTTTTTTTTGTTTTTTGTTTTCTTTATATTTTTATGATTTTTTTTTTAAATTTATGTTTTGGTATTTTTTTTTTAACTTTTTTTTTGTGTTTTTTCATTGTTTTTATTTTTAATTTTATGTTTTTATTATTTTTTGAAATTTTAATGTTTTTCGAAGTCATAACAAAATCTTTTAAACCATTATTTCAAAATGTTGAAAAATTACTCAAAAAAAAGTGTTATTTGAGCAAACACTGTTCGTTTTCAGGGTGTTTTTTGCACAATTTTTGCACATAGAAATTTGGTTTTACTGGCATTTTTTTAAAATGTTGAAAATTAACCCTAAAAAAAATCCATCATTCCATTATTAGCATTTTTCATTTTCAGGCTGGTTTTTGCACAATTTTTGCACAAAAAATTCGTTCTCACTACCATTTTTAAAACATGTTCAAATTGACCCTAAAAAAAAAGAAACCATCGTTCTAGTATACACACTTTTCATTTTTGGCACTGTCTTTCATGTTTTTTCAGGGTTTTTTTGGCAGAGTTCTCATTTTGAGTTTATAGTTCCCGTTCCAAAGTTTACATTATTCCCAGTGTATATCCTCTTCTTTTGACATTTCTTGTTCCTTTTGTTCCTTGTCTTCACAATCTATGTAAAATAATTTCTTCTTAGCACACTTATGACCTTTAATGTTTTTTCTATCACAACTATAACAAATCCCTTTTGCTCTTTTTTCTTCCAATTTTTGTGGTGTCAACCTTATAGGTTGTGGAAGGCTAGGGGAAACAACACTTCCATCTTTATAGTTGTGAGTGGTAGGCTTCCTTGTTGGCATAATTTTTCTTTCCATTTTTCTTGCCAAATTGAATTCCTTCTCCAATGAATCAGGTTCCCAAAGGAAAACCTCATGTTGGATGTTATCCTTTGAATTCCCTATGAACACATCAATCCTATGCTCCTCTGGAATATATTTTACCCTTATATTCAATTTTTGGAAGTCCTAAATGTGCTCCGTCATTGAACCCTTTTGTTTGAGATTTATTAATTGGCTAAAAAAAGTGTTTCTTTTTGTATCCTCATAATGTGCTATCATTTCTTTCGTAAAAATTTCCCAAGTGACAATTTGCTTATGAGAGCAAAGGCATCCATACCATAATAACTGATTTGGTTCCAAATATAAAGTTGCAACACATACCTTTTGTGTGTTTTTCACATTATGGAGATAAAAATATTGCTCCATCTGTAGTATCCATGTGACGGGATCCTTGCCATCAAACTTCTTCATATCGATCTTTGGAACATGGTAGGTCTTTAATCCCACCGTTAGAGTCTATGAAATCACGATTAACATCTATTTTGGTTATGTAGATTGTCTTTCGGATACATCGCATTAGGTTTCTTTTTGATCGACGTTTCGAACCAGCAACGGTGGTTCATCTTCGGGATCGTTCAAATTTGCAAACTTCTTTCATTATCTATTTTGGTCTTATCATGAGTTTTTTCTATTACCTTTTCACCATTAGGAAGCCTTTCTTGTAGCAACTTTGTCAAACATTCCTTCAAACCTTCCACTTCTTTCTTCAAATCTTCAATGTTGTCATTTTTTGAATCACGATTAATATTTATTTTGTTCTCATTTTGAGTTTGATCTACTACCTTTTTGCTATTAGGAAGCATTTCTCATAGCAACTTTGTCAAACATTCCTTCCAACCTTCCATGTCCTTCTTCTAATCTTCAAAGTTGTATTTCATACCATCCATATTAGCTTCCATGCCCTTTTAAAACCATTCATATTATCTTCCATGACTTTCTTTAAACCGTCCATCTTAGCTTCCGTTAATTTTTGTGAGAGTGAAATTTGTTGCACTTGGTCTCGTAATTTTGATATATCATGTTGCATTTCTTCCTCTTCTTTATGAGTCATGCTAGTGTTTTCAGGTTGCTTACTAGGTGTTTCCATTTTATTTCTCCGGGGAATTAACTAATGATAATTATTCTTCACTATGCCCTTTGAATTCCTTCAAACTAATTTTTTTATAACCAAACTTATGCAAAATAAAAAAAAAAAAAAAAAAAAAAAAAACTACACACCTTTTTTCACTTCGTAGGATCTCGATATTGAATTTGATGTATCTCTCAAATTTCAGATCTCCAATGTCTGAAATTGAGAAATGTGGTAGCCCTCTGAGTCCTATTTCCGATGCCACCAGTCTGATCGAAATTGGATTCTCCAAGAAAGTGTTATACCCAATCTCCCAAGATGACCTGATTATACACTTTTTTAGTAGATCAAACTTGTACGAAGTGCCATGTGTCACTGTTTAAACCTTTGGACCTAAAAATGATGCACAAAAAACTACCTTCTGTCTTCTTTCTATAACTTCTTTCAGAATTTAAATCTGATACTCAAGAGAAAGTTATAACGTGTTTCCAAACGTCACTTGTTTGAGATGTAATTCGGAAGGCTGCAAAAACCCTAAATTCCTTGGATCATATCTCCGAAAATATAGTGACACAAGATCTAAAGTTTGGACTTGAGGATCATCGACATTTCTGCTTAAATGGGTTTTGTTTTTAGCTTCTGAAATGTTGTAGAAAAATAGCTATAGCTAAAATTCAATGATGACCTGTTTTGGAGCAGTGAAACCCTAGAATAAAAAGCTCTGATACCAAATGTTATGAAACCAACTCACAGAAAGATAGAAAATATAGATCAGCGACTTCAAAATCAGATTCTTTGAGGGGGAAACATGCTTTACACTACACAAATGAGAAATTCTTAGATGATACAAATGACAAAACCTCCTTTCTATATATAGGAGTCTAAGGTGTCACAATATAATCAAATCCGACATAACAATAATAATATAATGACACAACAATAACAATAATGGGCTTCTATGGGGCAAAATAATAACAATATGGGGGAAATAAGCACACAATAATAACAATAAGGGCTACAATTACAATGGTAATGGGGGAATCACTAGTATTATAGGGACCTAACACTTATTTTTACCTTGAGCACATAAGTACACCTTGAACAAATGAATGATTATCCTTCGTTCTTCAAAACCGTGACCTGTGCCCTTGAGTTTTCTCCCTCTCTTGCTTGAGAACACAAGAAAACCTTGAAGTCCTCTTGTGAGCCTTGAACTTTCACTACCATTAGTGGAAAAAAAAGGAACAGTGGAGCCTTCCTAGGCCATTAATGAGTTTGAAATTAGTGGCTTAAATACATTACAACATATACCAACTTCATTTCTGAACTTAGTAAATTTGATCCTACCAAGTGATTTTGTGAAAATATCGGAGATCTGATCTTATGAAGGACAATAAACTGGCTTGATGACGTCTTTAGCAATGAGTGATCTGATGTGATGATACTTGTTGTCCACATGCTTTATTTTTCAATGAAAAACTGGATTCTTGGAAAGCTTTATGGCTGACTAGCTGTTGATGAATAATGAGGTAGCTTCTGCTTGAGGGATGCCCAAATCTTGCAAAATTTTGTGCAACCAAAAAATTTCACATGCTGCTTCCCATGTTGATATGCACTCTGCTTCGACTGAAGAAGTGGCCACTGTAACTTGTTTCTTACAACTCCAAGATTCTGCAGCTAACCCCATGTTCATAAAATAACCTGAGGTTGATGCTCATTCATCAAAACTGCCAGTAAAGTTTGCATTTGAAAATCCGCTAAGTACAATTTTTTTAGTTCTTTTGTAAAGAAGGCCAAAATCTTTTGTTCCTTCGATATATCGTAGAACCCTTTTGGATGCATTCCAGTGGTTGTCTCATGGTTCCTGCATAAAGCGTGAAAGAATACTAAGTACATAAGATAGATCTAGTCGAGTGGTTGCCAAATAAATCAAGTTGCCAATCAATTGTCTATAAGTAGTGTTGTCCACCCTTCCCCCCCTTCAAATTTTGAAAGTTTCTATTTTTCTTCCATGGGGGTAAGAACGGGCTTGCAATCTTGCATTCCAAATAGCCGAAGAACTTATGCTACATACTTACTGTGAGAAATGAAAATATGATGTGGATGTTGGAATAATTCAACTCCAAGATAGTACTGAAGTAGTCCCAAATCTATCATCTTAAATGCTGCATGTAACTCCTTTTTCACTTGTACAATATGATCATCATTTTTTCCTGTAATGACCAAATCATCTACATACATAACAAGAATCACCATATTTTTACCCTGTTAAAGTACATACAAAGTATCATCAAATTCACTTCGTTGAAAGCCAACTTTACGAAGGTATTCATAAATTTTGGGATACCAAGCTCGTGGAGCTTGTTTTAACCCATATAAATCCTTGATTAGTTTGTAGACTTTATGTTCTTTGCCTTCAATTTCAAAACCCGACGGTTGTGTCATATACACATCTTCTTGTAAATCTCTATTGAGGAAAGCACTATTTACATCCATTTGATGAACTTTCCATCCTTTTTGTGTTGCTAATGCAAGTGTTAAGCAAATGGTGTTCCATTTTGTCATAGGAGAAAAATTTTCCTCATAATCAATGCCTTCCTGCTGTGCAAAACCCTTAGCCACAAGTCTAGCTTTGTACTTGTCGATTTCTCCATTTTGGTTGTACTTAATTCTGTAAACCCATTTGCATTCGATGGGTTTAACACTTTAAGGACAATCAACAAGTTTCCAAGCGATGTTGTCTTGAACTGCCTTATATTATTCAACCATAGGTTATTTCCATTCTTTATATTTTACTTTTTTTTTTTTTTAAATCATTCGTGATCAAGGCAAAATTTCCTACATTCCTATTTGACCCCCTTGTTCGTATTATAATTTTCTCATTAGGCCTTACATCTTTCAAAAGTTTAACAACCCATTTTGGGAATTGATGTTCACTTGTTTGAGATTATGAAAAGTCACCATCATTGTAAAGAGGATTAATGTAAACATAGGTATGTTGATCAACTACAGATTCTAGGGTTGGAGAATCAAAGTCAGGAGAACTGTTGCAACGAGGAGATTTTGATGAACTGCTAGAAGACACAGACTATGTTGGTGAAGTAGATGGACTGGATGGAAGGAAAATCAAGTTCATACCAATTTTATGAATTTGGTTGACTTTTAATGTTTCATTTCATTTTATCTCCTTTTTTTTTCCAATTTTTGAAGAATATTTTCTATTTCTTCAACACTCTTATTCTCAGTTTTATAAAAAAATTACATCTCCGATGACAATAAATTTCCCATTTGGCAGAAGAATGTACCCTTTCTTCTCATTTGAATATCAAATCATTGTGAATTTTAAACTTCGTGAGTCAAGATTAGTTCATTTTCTTTTTGGAACTAAGGCATAACACACGGAACCAAAAACCCTAAGGTGTTTAACTTTAGGTGTGAAACCAAACCATGATTCATAAGGTGTGATTCCATCCAAGAAGCAGTGGGAGATCTGTTCCTTAAGTAAATAGTTGTATGTATTGCTTCTGCCCAACAAATAAGACTTAAATTTTTAAAAGTTAACATAGATCTTTCCATTCCTAACAAAGTGCGATTCATTCTTTCTACTACTCCATTTTACTGTGGCGTGTAGACATTTGTAAGATGTCATTTGACCCCATCGTCTCTGCACTAACTTTGGAATTCATTTGAAGTGAATTCTCCTCCATTTTCAGTTCTAAGAGTGCCAATATTTTCTTTGACTTTGTTTTCAAAAAGTTGATGAAAAGTTTTAAACTTTTCAAATGCCTCTGACTTATGCTTCAAGAAATAAACCCATGTCATTCTGCTAAAATCATCAATCAAGAGCAAGAAATATTTGCAACCTCCTAGAGAAGCTTGCAAGGGTCCAAAAATGTCATTGTGTACTAATTGCAAATGCCTATTTGCTCGCCATGAACTTTTCCAGAAAGTCTCTTGACTTTGTTTTCCATAAATGCAAGCTTCACATCATGCATTTTCTTTCTTGAAGGTAGAAAGTCCCTTAGCCATTCCTTGTTTTTGCGAGTGAAAGAGACTATTAAAGTTTAGATGTTCATATCTCACATGAAATAATCTGATAGGTGAAATGTTTGTGCTTGCTACCCCTGCAAAGTCAAAATTCCTTGGAATAACTATTCCTTTCATCCTTAAGAGTTTTCCATCTTCATACCCTGTCATTGCTATTTTCATGCTCTATTTGATTGAGTTAATTTTAACTAAGCCATCCTCCAAAACACCCTAATTTCCATCTTGTCGGGTCGAGAATAAAGACAACAAATTATTTTTAAAGGTGGGTACATACCATACATTTGAAATCAATCTTTCTCCATTGTCAGGAAGATAAACTTTAACAACACCTTTTCCATAAGGAGTATGTTTTGTATCATCAGCAAGAAATATTGAAATAAGGTGGCATGGTTGGAAGTTCCAAAAGAAGTCTCCTCGAAAAGTCACATGTTGAGTTGCTCATGTATCTAAAATCCATGCATCTTCATAATCACTTTTAAGAAAAGTGGAAACTAGTGCTATTGATTCTGAGCTTTGACTTGATGTGAACACATATTCTAAACCATCATTATCTTGATCAGTGGCAAATTGAGTTGTTTTTTGATGGAACTTTAGAATTTTATCAATGGAAGTTCTACAATCTTATGCAAAATGTCCCACTCTATTACATCTTCTACAGACAGTTTGATTCAAGTCTCTACCTCTTCCTTGGTACTGTCTTCTACCTCTATTTTGACATCTTCTTAAGTTTTCCCTCTGCCTTGACTTTGACCTCTTCCTTGATTGTTTCGTCTACCTTGAACATTGCCTCTATTTTGAAAGTTTCCTCTTCCTTGACTGTTTCCTCTTCCTTGAAATTTTCCCCTGCTTTGGCTTCATCCACGACCTTTTCCACTGTGTGCTACTGAATGTTGATTAAAATGTCTTCTTCCTCTACCTATAGAACTATCAGTTAATGATTTACTTGTGTTAGCCTTTGTGAAGAAGACATCTTCCCCTTGTTTCTCCTTACCAAAAGTTTTGTCGTGTTAAGACAACATCTAACTTAGCTCATCAAAGTTTAATTTATCTAACTTTCCGGTCACCTGTGGAGTTTCCAAAAAATGTGTGTAAGAAGAAGGCATTGTAGAAATTAGAATTTTGGTCATGAAACTGTAATCTACTATTTGAAATACAACTTTTATTATTTCTTGCTTAATATTTTTAAGCCTGGAGATATACTCAAGGACATCTCCTCCTTCAGTTAGTTTTTGTTGAAGCAACTCAAGTTGTAGATCAACCTATTTTTATATCGGTTGTGTATCAAATAGATCTTTGAAAGTAAGAAAAGTATACCATGCATCCGAGGCATTTTCAATATGAATATACATCTCATCATTAACTGAAGACTTTATAAGAGCTAGTGCCTTGGAATTTTTAACTTCGCATTTTGCAAGTGAAGTTACATTTATGGGTTTATTAGGCTTAATGTCTCCATCACATGTATCTTGCCACAATTCATTATATATTAAAGTTCTTACAATGAGACATTTCCATGTCTTGTATGATTTTACCCCTTGAAGCTTATCAAAATCAGAGAATAGATTAATTAACTTTGACATTGTAGTTTTGAAGCTTTGCACCAAAAAGAATCAAGCACAGGAAAAAAATGAGAAACACATCACATGAAACATGCCACGCAAAAATTATCTATCGGGGCTTGGCCTTAACCCTCGTATAGTTGTTGAAGGAGAAAAATGACTGAGATTTTCACTTGGCTCTAGTCAATTTCTCTTAAGAATTTACAATGAAAACTTTCAAAAGTTGACTGATTTACATCCCTTGCAATTTTTTATGAAAAATGTACTCTAACCCCACCCCCCCAACCCCCCCCCCCCCCCCCCCCCCCACACACCCTCAAAGTAAAAAACTACTTTGAGTTACAATATTGCTCTTATCTCTGCAAAATAAAAAATGAAAAATTACAAAAGATAGAATCTCCTTATTACTCCAAGAATTACAAAATTTTACCATTCCACGAAACTTACAAATGATCCTTTGACACCTTATTACTCCTCAAAAATATTACAAATAACAATAAATTCCTCCAACCATGGTACCATAGCAACAATTATCATTACATGTGAGTTCAATTTGAATCAATATTGTAGAGATGCCAGAAACCAAATATATAAAAACATATTTAATGCAAAAAGGCCATATGCTTTTTCATTATGCTGCTATAAGTCTGCACTAAACTATTCATGCACACTCTGCCTTAGATCCATTGACTTATAACTATGCATAGGTAGCTCGAGCTCTTTTCTCTGATTTATGAGGTACACTGTATACGTTGCACACTATCTAGGCACTGCATCCCAGCGCTGCTTTTGTCCTTAGCACACTGTCCACGCACTGCATTTAGTTCAGCACTGCATCCTTCTCTTATAAATGTGTGTTGCCTCTCACAAAAAATTCCACTTTTCTACTTACACAGTGCTGATAGGCTTCCACTCCCCAAGGAACAATGTTGTTGCTTCACTGGAAAATTATTACAAGAAATAAATTAATCCATAGGGTTAACTTTTTTGCGATCAAACTGCTGTGCAAGACTTTTAATTTTTGAAGAAGAGGATGCAGTGATTTCCCTTAATCCAAGGTAATCAATCATTCCAAAACTCTAAATATTAGAAATGAAAATAAATTATGCAACACACTAGACTTATATTATCATTGTGATCATTGTCAAGGGCTTTACAAAATTTAATACACATATGTTCAGGATCATTTGTTGTTCAATTCAATGGAGTTTTCCAAGAACTTGTAGAGCTAGAATCTCCTCCTCACATCAACTACATTACTCAAGCTCCAATACCAAATAATGGAAGAAATTCCCTTAGACACAAAATTTTAATAATGATTAAAAGAAACATATGAAAATTGCAAGAGTTTACACCCGAACCTTCCAACACACTTGTAATCATGTGATAATGAGCTATATATAAGCTCAATGTCCTAACCTATTCTAGTTATGGACCAATTATTAAATTAACAAGTGTCCATTTACAATAAATGTGATTCTAACCATTCTATTATCTCTACTCCTAAATTGGAGCATAAGATATGACACTATTCCAGATGTCATATCTTTTACAACAATATTCTATTTTTAAATGTCTCCAATATTTAATTAAATATTCTAAACAAATAAATATTCTATCCTAACTTTGTGAACTATGAATTATATATTTTGGATCATCTAACAGTAAAATTATTTTTTTAACTACATGTATAGTAGAATTCACTTGTTTTTCCAAAAAAATCTTCAAGTATTTTCTTGAGTCATACAATTTCCTTGTTGGATCCATAGTTGCAACATATTTTTCCTCTACATAAATGATTGTTTTCATGACTTCTAGGAGGCAATTGGTAATCCAATACTCATGAGATAGCTTGAAGTTGACACTCCATTTTTTTTGTCCCGTTCAATATATGAATCAGGATATCCAATCAAGTTGAATTCATCCACCTTAAAATACTTGAGTCCAAAATATTCAGTTCCCTTCAAGTATTTTAGATATTTTTTGTTGTTGTTGTAAACTAATATCCTTCACAATGATTTTGCATAAAATTAGAGAAAATGTACCAAATCTGTTATTTCAAATCCCTTCTTCAACTCTTCTTTATGGATGCCATATAAATTTCATTGCTCCTTGTCATATATAGAGCATCTACATGATATATAATATTTTTTCCAACTTTTTTGGTAAATAAGGTTGCATCATCAAGATTATAGTGTTTGAAATTCAATTTCAAAAGATGCTCTGTTAACTTTTCATACTAGTCTTGTGTTTATTGTTGCAATCCATGTAAGTATTTGATGAGTTTACATAATTTATCTTCTTTTCCCTCCCTAAAAAAACCTCTTCCTTAAGATATGTATGAATACTTTCTCTTTTAGGTCTCTATTCAAGAAAATAGTATTCAATCTATTTAATAGAATTTCCATCCATTTTGTACTGTTAAGGAAAATACAAGTTTTGAATGGAAAATTCACCAAATTTAATATCCCATTCTTAATGAGAGAATCATAGTCCTTATGTGTTGCTTCCTCCCATTCATCATGACTAATAGTTTTTTCAAAGAATTTGGATTAAAATTAATAGATAAATTCAATTCATAATCATCTACATCGCTATAATTGGAGTTATTTACATCGCCTAGCTACATCTTGTTTAGTGGAACCTTTCGCTCCTAATTTTCCAATCTCATTAGGATGAACACTTTCAAGCATGTTTTGATGATTCATTTTGGCGGACCTTTCTAAGATGATCCATGCTATTCCTAGTATGAGGAAGATGTGTAATTCCTTCCATCTCAACTTCCAATTGATTAAAATAAAAGTTAAATATCTTCTAAATAAAAACATAAT
The DNA here is from genome assembly GCA_031772625.1 of Pinus tabuliformis. Lineage (NCBI taxonomy): Eukaryota > Viridiplantae > Streptophyta > Pinopsida > Pinales > Pinaceae > Pinus > Pinus tabuliformis. Next base: position 496,652,877 of record CM062816.1, read on the forward strand.
TTCAAGTATAATAAAAAATAAGAAAGAATACATGTTTACTTAATTTTAATTAAAATTAGTATAAGACATCAAGAATTCCATTCACTATGTATTATAACCCAATATGAAGGAGATGTGATAAAATTATTTCACTCTAGATTCATTATTGAGATGTGTAGTTCAACATGATGAAGATGTGTAATTATTTTTGTGTTCAACCTTGAGTTGACATGTGTTCATCTTAAAATAAAAATTACATATTTTCAAAATACAAAAAACAATTTGGAGTATAATAAAAAACAAAAATAATAATAATTATTCTAAAACCTAAGGTTCCACTCTCACTGTGTATTACAACCCAATATTAATGAGATGTGGTAAAAATATTTCATTTTATATTCATTATGTGCCGAGAGGCACATTCTACAACCCAATATGAGGATGATGTGTAACTCCTTCCGCTTCTCAATGTCATGTTAACAGATTCTTTTTAAAATAAAAATTGAATATTTTCTAAATAAAAAAAGAATTTCAAGTATAATAAAAACAAAAATGAATACATGCTTAGTTAGTTTTAATTAAAAGTATTATGAAAGATCAAGAGTCCCACTGTCACATTCATTATTGATATTATAAACTGTATAACCTGGTATGAAGTAAATGTGATGGAAATATTCAACCTTCTCTCTCTGCAATAAATACAATATTTTGATGTCCATGTGAACTAACATATGCTTATAACAAATTTAGAGAGAGATATACTTAAAAAAAACCACTTATATTGTATAGGATGAAGTTAAGAAAAGAAAAATCAATTAAAATTAATGATAATAAAATATTTTAATGCTATTAAAAACAATAATTATAATAATGAAAAAATTAACACTGTTTATAAATATTTGGATATGTAGAGTTAAGCAATATTGAGGTGTACTTAAAATATATTAATAGCAAAAATAAATATTTTAATGCCAATATTAAGTAAAATATTTCAATTTTAACTAAGTATATATTATTACACATGGTTAAAAGAGAAAAAGAAACCTTATTGTTAAAATAGACTACTTACTATTATTCATTTTGGCCTCTTTTAAAATCCAACAAATTATTGTTGGACTTGTAAGTTTAACTTGTGTAGTTTATGCAATCTAGGTGACCAATAGGATTTTCAAGTAGTTGAATCCACTTATGAATTCAAAAGGGTAATTTAAATAATAAAATAGTATGGATATATTATTTTGCATAGATTAAAAATAGAAATTTGAGGAGCATACCTAACATAGAGTACACATAAATTTTTAGTATATTACATTCAAAACAAAATTACATCACACATACATAGTACTTATGAGATCCAACAGATTCCAAACAAGGAGATTGTTTATTGAAAAAATATTTAAACAACCCAACAAACCAACAAACCAAATCTACTTTTATACTAATGTAAGTGGCATTTACAAGTCCCTCCCTTAATTCTTACATTGCAAATTAACATTATATGAATAAAAAATTACAGGAGATTGTTTGTTGAGAAAATATCTAAACAACCCAACAAACCAAATCTACTTGTATACTAATGTAAGTGTTATTTACAAGTCCCTCCCTTAATGCTTACATTACAAATTAACATTATATGAATCACAAATTACATTTCACATATAAGTCTCATATGTTTGATATAATCTTCACTAGAACATCTACCCACTATGAAATCTCACGGACCACTCTCTTTCTCCACCGCAATCTTCGAGCTTCCCACTTGACTCATTTAAGGTACAATTGCTTTTGAACATTATTGACAAACTTGTAATATCAATCATATTTACAAAATCGGCTTGTTAAGGCTTCCACCATAAAATATATCAAGTAATGAACCACTCTATGGACCTACCACCATCTGTTGGATATTTCACTTTTGACTATCCCTCAATTTCTAGGAAGGAAGTATGGATATTGAATGTATTCGAAAATTGATCATACAACTTGCCCTGTCTATCACATAATAATCTCATACTATAACCTGTAGTCATTGTTTAAGGGTTTCCGAGCATCAAGATCATTAAGCTGTAATAATATGTAAACACAACCAAACTAGTGATGGGTTCAAGGGTTTTTGAGTGCCAAGAACAACTAATTTGAGTTATGCAACGATGTTCAATAATTGGTTCTACACTTTACAATTTTCTACACTAAATATAATAAATCAACTTAGGAAATAATCCAACTATGCTTATGACAACCAAAAACACTCCAATCAAATTATGTAACTATGCACTTGCAATTGACACATTGAATTGTAGTAGTAAAACCTTTGTTTTATATGGTTGTGATATGTTCCACCGAATATATTGGTCTAACAATGACCACCTCCTAATAAAGCGAATTCCATGCATGAACAAGGGAAGCATGGTGAAACTAGGAAAACACACGTTGTATACTAGACTGAATCTTCCCTTTAATTAGTTTTTGAAAATCGGTATGATCGGGGCCGCATGTAATCCTTCATATAAAAACTTGACCATGTCAAAATCTAACTACAACAGAAGTGCTATAATGGCCAGCAGAGGCTTCCCACAGTGCATGGCTTCAATGAGAGGTAGATCCATGCCCCGGGGGCACAATGTTGGGTTCAAGAAAATTTTCAACACATTGTAAAAGGTCGCTAGATTGGATAGATCCATAATTGCATCATCATTGTTTTAAACATAAAGATTTGATCCCTAAAATTTTAAAATCCTCTTGTTTCCTCTCTCTTCATGTTGCTTCCATAACATTTTCTTACGCTTTGCCTTTTGGGACTAAGGAGTTTTACATTCAGTGCCAGCTATAAAGAGATCAAAGTGTTGCAGAATACGTTCTGTCAGTAGATGGAGCCACACTTTAAGGAATCAAGTCATCCTTTGTGATTCTAAAGAATGTTCTTTCAAGCTTGATAAATGACATCTCCTTCATTTACCCTGTTGGCCTCCTGTTGTGACAGGTGTTCATATTTCATGATTGACAGTGGAAGTGCCAAAAATGTTCATCTTTTCCATACTGCAAAAGTTCCATTTTTGAAATATTTCTCGATTAAGGGAAGGCCAAACAGTTTAATCTTGGCCTCCCTAGGTTTCAATTTCTTATTTTAGACTAGAGAAAGAATACGTGTCCAAACAGTTCAAGCTTGGCAGAAGAGTAGATAGGCAGAGAAATGAAGGAGCCCAACTGCTTAATCTGGGTCCTTGGAAGAGATAAGGGTTGATTTAGATAGGAAGGCAGCCAGAAGAAAAGAGGATAATCAGGGCTTGCAAATCTAAGTGCACCCATTCAAAGGAAGAAAAAATGTTAGGTATACTAGGCTGGGTAGGTAGTTTGAGGTTGCAGAAGCAAGGTTTGGATCACTTGATGTATTATTAATCAGGGCTCATCTCATTAATCATAGAAACGTCGAGGCAATTGTCTAATGGCAGAATTCTGGTAGCATGTCTGACTCCCTTTCACCTCCCCCTCGAAATTTCTTACTAACATCCCCTTGAGGACTTTGAGATCTTCCCAGCAAGTCCTGTTATCATTTCATTTTTGTAAAATATCAAGGCAAGTTTTGGCTTTCTCAAATGAAAAGAAGCCACATTTCTTGTGTAAAATCATTTCTCCAAATTCCATTTAAATCTCATGTCTAAGTTTCAGATCATGAACTTGGCATCATTCCCCTTACATTTATATTTCAAAACTCATATTAAATTCTAATCCTATTATATAGCTCCCTAACTAAATTTTCCCATCCCTATTATTACAAAAAAAAAACTATATAAAATCCCCAAAAAATTAAAATCCTACCCTATAGCATTATAGCTATGTATATACAGTTTAGGGAAATAATAGTCCATCTGGGACTACTATTAACCCTTCCGTGTTCTAACCCGAGGTTGTTTTAACCTCTTGTTAAAATAATAACCATGGTCTTCCCCTTTTGTATATAAACCCAACCCTTTTTAGCGCTCATTATTTATATTTGGCGTTTAAACGTTTAATTGAACATTAATCGACGCCGCAACACATAACCCACCAAACCCACATTTTCCAAAGATTTTGACCCCCCCCCCCGCCCCGCGACATATTATTATTTTATAAATCGGGCGGGTCCCATCCTTAATTCCCATCACCTTACCTGTGGCGCCAACCGTTGGATTTTGCGTGCCCCAGATCAACGGTGGGCGGTCATTTGGAGCCCCCGATCCACCGGAGGTTAACGTCCGGGGGATGGGCGATTTCCCTATCGTACCCCCACCACGTGTTGAGTTGAAGGAATCTTTAAAGAATACAAATACTCAGCTTGATTTGGAAAGAATGTCCCCCACAGCCAAAGACAACAGAATTAAAACCTTGGAGGACATTATTGTGGACCTAGGGCATGATCCTAAGAACCCCAAAGCTATAAGGGCCCTAATGAAGAAAAAGGAGGACGATATTGCTGCTCTGAAAAATTAAATGAGGCTCACCTTGACTATGCACCCACAAACAAGAGAACTGGTTCGAGGGAAAGAAGCCGAAGATTCATTGGACCTACTAATGAAAATGAACCAGAGAATAATTGAGATGGAGGGAGAGATGGAGAAAGCACTACAAGGCAGGTAGGGAGAGTTGACCTCCCAGCCACCTCAAACAGTTCCAACTGTTGTTACTGTTCCTCCTACACAAGCAGCAGTGACCCTTCCAGTTATTCCAGTAGCTACAACAGTTACAAATGCTACAGCAGCAACAACAACAGCTCCTGAGTCTAGCATGAACATGGATGAATTGACAAAAGCTGTCAAGGAGCTGGAGCTTCAAGCAACAGAGATAAAAGAGGCTAAAGAAAAGTTGGCCAATCTAGAAGGAAAATATGATAAGTCCAAAATGACAGTGGTTGAGCAAGCAAGGAAAATTAAGGCTCTGAAGGACAAAATAAAGGCCTTGGAGGAGGGGATAACTTTGGACAAGACGCTAGCTGAAATAAAGAGGATTCTGTGGGCCAAGATTAATCAATCGATCACTGACCAGTGGCGGTCAATTCAGGCCATACATGAACAAATACATCTAATTGGCCTCGCTCAATTTGAAAATCAGAGAGCCAGAGCAGCATTGGGAACCATGCCTGAACAGGCCAATAGAATGATTAATTTTTTGAACCATCAAACTAAGGAAGAGCTGGCAGCCATGCAAATTAAGAATAGGATGGAGGCTATACTCACAGCAAAGAAGGTGCTGAATCTGAGAGGTTTTGTATAGACACTATAAAGAAAGTGTCAAGAGATGGAAAGGGACATAGATGATTTTAAGTGGAAACTTGCAGCATTACAAAGAAAAGGTTTGCCCAGTTTGCTGATCAGTGCTGGAAGGCTATTAACACGTGAGCAATATGTCACCAGAGTAAACAAATATGTCACAAATCAACTTACTCCATCCTCAGGCTCTACAGCAGAGCCAGGGCCACCTTCTGGGCAGAATCTCTATGATAAGTTGGAAAACTTATTTTTTATTGAACATGAAATTAATAATCTGTTTGGGATGCCACCCAATTATTATAGGTATACAGAGGCCGACGAGACACTCATCAAAATACAAAATCATTAGTTACCTCCCGAGGATTGGTGGCAGGCAATGCTGGCCATTATGCCCAGGTAATTTCAGCTTTGCCCCCTTTTTGTTATTTCAAATCTCGGTCAGCTATGAGTCAGCCAAATGAGGCACGAAAGCACTAGACAGAGTGGTTAAAGAACAGGCAGAGCAGGTTGGAGCAGTGACAAAGCAAAGACATGGACAGCAAACCCAAACGACCGCAGATTATAAAAGCGCAGCCCAGCCGACTCAATTGGACTTGAAAGTCAATTTTCTCTTACAGGGATGAACAACTGTTATATTCATGTTTACTACAACATTTACTCTTGCAGCTACTATCCCTTAAAAGTTGGCGAAGAAGTTATGAGCTTTTAACTCATCATCTAGATATTTTTGTATATATATCTCCCCACGGAACGTATTTAGGGGTTGGTTGGTTGATTTACTCCAAGAGAGACTCGCTCTGTATACTTGATATTTTCCTTAATCAAAGACTGCTGAAAGCTTGGAGGATGGACTATCTACTGTGCTATTAATGTTTTGAAGAATGAATATGGAATTCTTGTGCTGCAACATGACTCAATAAGTGTTTCTTATCTCTATTTTAAATTCATATATGTTTTTATCATACATATATTATCATCTCAGTTACAGAAAGAAAGATTAGTTTAGAATTTGCGTGATTGCACTCTATGCTCAGTTTCTGTGACCTCTATATGTTTTCTTCTGATTCAGGCATAAATATGAATTCCTCATGGCTCGTATTTTCTCTGTTTCATTCATGTTTGACAGTTATCTAGGGATTCTTTACTGCTCCTAGATAGAGCTCATTCATCTTCCCTCTGTTAAGCTGAAAGAGAGATTCTTAATTGCCTCTCATTCCTTAGCCTTCAATCCATCTCCATTTAGCTTGAAAGTTGTTTCATGTGTAACTGTCTTGCTCCATATTCCTCTTGTGACCAAGAAAATGCACCAGCAGTCCTAATCCTTGACTCCATGCCCAATGGTTTGAAACTATCATACTATACCTACCTCTCTACTTGAAAGCCTCATCCATCCCACCAGAACTCAAACAAAACACCTTGAACTCAACAACTAGCCTAAAATCATCATCAACAAAGCTAAATCCTAAAGAGAGAGCCCTCTCTGACTGCTGGTAGGCTAGGACCTGTAGTCCAAAGATTGGTTTGTGGTTACCTCGGCCATATCCTTTAAGGATCTTTAAGGACAACCTGAGTGATAACATAATGGCGACTCCACTGGGGAACATCCTCAGTTAATTTCACAAATCAAGTTGGAAAGCTCCACTGGGAAACTTCTCAGAAAAATCCAAGAAACAACTTGGAAGGTTGCTTCAAAGAGGAAATCTTGTTATCTGATCTGTGATGGTGGACAGGGATCAGACACACCAAAAGATAAATCATCCACCTGGTGACTCCACTTCATTTTCAATCAAGACTCCACTGGAGGATCGAACCTGAAAGAGAGATATGATCCAGAGCTTCAAGTTTTTTAATCAAGTCTACAACTAAATAGTTCATATGCCAAAGAATTAATAGTCAAGACAGGATGACCAGGTGTGTGGAAGATCTTGCAATAGATCAAGCTTTAGATGAATTCAGGAAGTTGTTATCCGAATATGAGCTTGATGAAATTTTTTTGAGATTGGTGTTGTTAAAGGTCAAAACAATAAAACAGCCTCAAATCAAGATGTATTTCATTGATTTAGTTGTCGAAGAACATGAAAATGAAATTCAACTTGTGCATTCTCAAATTCAGTCATTTGAGTTTCGTGATCCTAAATAATTCCGCCAAAATCTTCCTTCTCCAAGTCATGAGGAAATTGTACTACCTTCTGACTTACGGATTGAGGATAATCTTGCTGTCAAGACAAAGACTGAAGTATTGGTTGCAGGGTTTGTTACTGAGGATGCAGCTGTTCCATTAGACAAAGAAGGCCCAGAAGAAACTCTCCCACATGATGCTTTTGTTGATCCTATATCAGATTACATGGAGGGTCTTCTCAACTCAAAATATTTAATATGTACCCTCTATGAGGGCCAAGTATATCAGCAGTGGCCTTTATATGTCACAATTTTGATTATGGGGGCACATGACTAAATAATGTTTCTGATTTCACCAACTGTTAGTCAAGCAGTTCGTTTCCTTCTACAATTGCTTAGGTGGTTGCACTGGCTGTTTCATTTTACCTAACCAGCAAGGAGAAGGCTGATTAGTGTAAGTAGGTAGGATTTTGTTTTTTGTTTGGATGGAAAGCTTGCTGCAGTTCAAGCCCGAAGTGAAGGCCCTAAGCTCTTCAAGTCTGTTGTCATATACATAAATAAAGAAGCCATCAAAGGGAAGTTTTCAGATTACAGCAACAATTGAAGATCAAGGAAATCTGACCTGTTGTTCTTGACTTTTCATAAGGAAAAGCCATCCCCAAGTGGAGCCACTATTGGTCTCCTATTGCGACAGGTGTTCATATTTCATGATTGTTAGTGGAAGTGCCAAAAATGTTCATCTTTTCTATACTGCAAAAGTTACATTTTGGAAAGATTTCTCGATTAAGGGAAGGCCAAACAGTTTAATCTTGGCCTTCCTAGGTTTCAATTTCTTGTTTTAGACTAGAGAAAGAATACCTGTCCAAACAGTTCAAGCTTGGCAGAAGAGTAGATAGGCAGAGAAATGAAGGAGCCCAACTGCTTAATCTGGGTCCTTGGAAGAGATAAGGGTTGATTTAGATAGGAAGGCAACCAGAAGAAAAGAGGATAATTAGGGCTTGCAAATCTAAGTGCACCCATTCAAAGGAAGAAAAAATGTTAGTTATACTAGGTTGGGTAGGTAGTTTGAGGTTGCAGAAGCAAGGTTTGGATCACCTGATGTATTACTAATCAGGGCTCATCTCATCAATCACAGAAAGGTCGAGGCAGTTGTCTAATGGCAGAATTCTGGTAGCATGTCTGACTCCCTTTCACCTCCCCCTCGAAATTTCTTACTAACATCCCCTTGAGGACTTTGAGATCTTCCCAGCAAGTCCTGTTATCATTTCATTTTTGTAAAATATCAAGGCAAGTTTTGTCTTTCTCAAATGAAAAGAAGCCACATTTCTTGTGTAAAATCATTTCTCCATATTCCATTTAAATCTCATGTCTAAGTTTCAGATCATGAACTTGGAATCATTCCCCTTACATTTATATTTCGCAAACTCATATTAACTTCTAATCCTATTATATAGCTCCCTAACTAAATTTTCCCATCCCTATTATTACAAAAAAAAAACTATATAAAATCCCCAAAAAAATTAAAATCCCACCCTATAGCATTATAGCTATGTATATACAGTTTAGGGAAATAATAGTCCATCTGGGACTACTATTAACCCTTTCGCGTTCTAACCTGGGGTTGTTTTAACCTCTGGTTAAAATAATAACCATGGTCTTCCCCTTTTGTATATAAACCCAACCCTTTTAGCGCTCATTATTTATATTTGGCGTTTAAACGTTTAATTTAACATTAATCGCCGACGCCGCACATAACCCACCAAACCCACATTTTCCAAATATTTTGACCCCCCCGTGGCATATTATTATTTTATAAATCGGGCGGGTCCCATCCTTAATTCCATCACCTTACCTGTGCCTCCAACCATTGGATTTTGCACGCCTCAGATCAACGGTGGGCGGTCATTTGGAGCCCCCGATTCGCCAAAGGTTAACGTCCGGGGGATGGGTGGTTTCCCTGCTATACCCCCGCCACGCGTCAGCCTCCTTGCGTGTTCAGAGGCCCCTTCCCCAATACCGCCTGTGCCGAAAGGTGGTGCGGGGAAAACCGGATACCGCTCCCCTGCCTGTGACGTCACAGCCACGTCCTCGTGACGTCACCCCCGCATCCCCGCCGCTGCTCCACGTCACCGCCAGCTCATCCGCTCGTGTCCCCGTCCTGCCACCATGTCACCGCCACGTCTTCATCCGAGTCAGCTGCCACGTCACCTGTCCGTACCCGGGACCCACCCTATGACGTCATCCTGACGTCATCCCAAAAAAGCGCCAAAAGCGCTAATATGCCAAATTTTTCATAAAAACATGCCTTTTCGACCGTTTTGTTTCATTTTCATTGGTTGTGTGCGGGAGCTGTTTCTGCCGTTTTTTCGCCTGTTGATATCAAATTTCAAAATTCGACCAAATTGCGCTATTGCTGCCTGGAAATACGCCACCAGTGTTCACCATTGCACCAGCTCGACAACCCTCGGCACCATTTTCACCAGGTATTTGCCAATTTCACCAGTTTCACCCTATTCTTCCCATTTTTCTCCATTTTACATGTTTTGAAGCCTGCAAATTCCCAAATTAATGACTCTGCCCTACTTAAATTCTACCTAAATCCACTGTTAAGCCCCTACCTCAAGAAAAACCCTGCCAACCCACGCCTATTTGCGAATTTACCTTCGGAAACTCATTTTCGAGCTCGATTCCTGGCAAAAAATTTCATAACAGGTCGACATTGTTCCCTTTTTACCCCATTCTACTCATAAACCTCTGTAATTTCACTGTAATACTCCCCATTCCCTTGCAAAAATTTTCTCTCCCAGTCTCTTATCCAAAGAATTTGCCAAAGAAGCTAAAGCCTTATCCGAACTCTGCAAAGTCTTCCTTTTCTTCATAATTACAAATATTGAAGGCCATTCCCTCACTTGAACTCATTTTGCAACTCCTTTACAAATCCTCAGAGTCAGTTGTCAGCAATCTGTTACTACTGTAAAACTTCATTCCAAATATAACCTCAAAAAGTTTGATAATGGCCACTCCAACAACTCTCAATGTCACTCCTATGAATCCACCAAACAAAGAACTTGAAGCCATTCCTCTGGGTGATAAGGATTACCTCATTCAAGATCTAGTTGGGGACATAAATCACTTGAAGACCTTCTGCCAACTAAGAGACAGTTTTATAAACAAATGTGACATCTATGGCATATGGGAGTCCAATTTGCCTTATTATTTCCTTCCATCTGTTAATGATTTTCCTGAGGTCATCCATTTGTGTGCTGAGAACTATGAACCTAATCAGAGAGCTGTCAAGTCTCCATCTGGGAGCATACTTTTTCATATCAGTCCTGACTCCATCAACCAGATGCTCGACTTCAAACAGACTCAGCTACTGACTCCTTTCTCCATGAACTATGTGCTAAATGAAGGCGCCAAGCTTTCCAGCTCTGAAATTGCAAGAATTACTAAGACATTCATGAGGGCAGACTGCCGACCAACAAGCCCACCTCCTTTCTTATATGACAATTTCAATGAGGTGGGCAAGCTGCTTATAGATATGATTTCCTCTGTGTTGGGTTTTAAAACAAGTGAGCACATTGATGGAACGGTGCTAGTTCTGTTGTCTGCATACAGCCCAGGATAGCCCCCTGCTGTTAAGTATAATTATGCCAAGTTCATAGCCAACAATATACATGATCAGCTATTGAGGTTGGACAGGGAGGGAGTCTTTAAATATTCATCATATATCTATCATTTGTTCATGTACTACCAGTCTGAATGCTTCCAATGCCCCATTAAAAAGTTGGATTCTATGGGGGAAAGAAGGTCTGTCATCTTTTGGTCATCAGTTTTCCATGAGGTTCAAAACTCTCCATTTTCCTACTGTGAGTTCATTGACCAGTTTGTATACCCAATCTCTTGTCTACTAAAAAGGTCCCTTCCTCCTAGATTGTCATTTGACATACAAAAGACCTTACAGCTGTCTAAGAGTTACAAAATAGGTGATTGGTATCTCTACCAAGATCACACTGTCATTAGGATCTATGGCTGTGAGCTCTGTCCTTACAGGATCCCAAGATATGTACCAATGAGACTGTTTGCATTGGAGTACTATAGGCAGCTCATCAATGCTGATCTTACTCATTTCCATAGTGCCAAGAAGAAAGCTCATTTGAAATTCAAAGACCATCTAGGCCCCTTTGTTATGAACAAGAAGAAGGTTGGCAGGATGCTGATCAAATACTGAGGGACAAATATAAGTTAAAGAGGAGTTTCTGGTGGGTCCCTTATGACCTGGAGGGTTTTATCAGTGCCAGAAGAGTTAAATACAGGCTGATGGCCTATGACCATTGTAAATTACCACAAATTGAACAATATGCCAACCAAGTTAAGTGGCTGCAAGACACATTACTTGAGGAATTGACCCAAGAAGAAATTATGGAAAGAAATGTCAAAGATTTAGAAAAAACTCTTGACTTGGATTCTGCTAACCAGGTAACTTTCAAACAGTTGCACCAAGTCGAAGAAGGCACATCCACTACGACAGCTTCACAAGCTGCCCAAGGAGCATCTACATCAGCGACAGGTACAACTAAAGGAAAAGAGCCAATGGATACAGAACAAGGAATGGTCACAGAACAGCCTGCCACTTCAATGGAGCAATCTCAAGAACAGGCTCCCCCACAGCAAACAGAGGCACCACAAGTGCCTATTTTACAGACTCCTGCCCATGAGGAAAGAGGCAGAAAACGAGACCGAGAAGACTCCAAACATGGTATTGGGTCTACACAATAGCTCGAAGCCAAGAGGCAAAAGGTTGACTCTCCAATTGAGGAGGAAGTCAGTGAGGAAGTCCTTGGAAGTCCAAGGAGAGACAGAGAAGGAAGTCAACAAACAGCTACAAGCTCTTTCCAACAAGAGCAAGACAGACAACATGGCATGGAGGTATCTTCCTCTACATAGCAAAGTAAGAAGCCAGCTAGCGTCAAAGCCACCTTTAAAGAAATTAAGGCTCAAAATGAGCTATTAAGGGTACAATTGTATGACCAATTTCTTAAGGCAACACCTGCCAAGCAGGAAAGGTTGATGGCAGCATATGACATCAAAGAAGAAAGGATGATTCTCAGCCACTTTAAGCCCAAGGTTCAGCAGCCACAGTCAGCTGTAGACTATGTCAAGACAAGATTAGAGGTCCTAGCCAAGGACATTCACCCCATGGATCAAATAGAGTTACATAAGCAAACAGGGGAGATGGTTTATGCCACCTTGGCAGAGAAGGCCACGCTGGCTCATGAGTTGAAAGAATCTTTAAAGAATACAAATACTCAGCTTGATTTGGAAATAATCTCCTCCACAACCAAAGACAACAGAATTAAAACCTTGGAGGACATTATTGTGGACCTAGGGCATGATCCTAACAACCCCAAAGCTATAAGGGCCCTGATGAAGAAAAAGGAGGACGATATTGCTGCTCTGAAAAAGAAAATGAGGCTCACCTCGACTATGCACCCACAAACAGGAGAACTGGTTCGACAGAAAGAAGTTGAAGATTCATTGGACCTGCTAATGCAAATGAACTAGAGAATAATTGAGATGGAGGGAGAGCTGGAGAAATCACTACAAGGCAGGCAGGGAAAGTTGACCTCCCAGCCACCTCAAACAGTTCCAACTGTTGTTACTATTCCTCCTACACAAGCAGCAGTGACCCTTCCAGTTATTCCAGCAGCTACAACAGTTACAGATGCTACAGCGACAACAACAACAGCTCCTGAGTCTAGCATGAACATGGATGAATTGACAAAAGCTGTCAAGGAGCTGGAGCTTCAGGCAAAAGAGATAAAAGAGGCCAAAGAAAAGTTGGCCAATCTAGAAGGAAAATATGATAATTCCAAAATGACAGTGGCTGAGCAGACAAGGGAAATTAAGGCCCTGAAGGACAAAATAAAGGCCTTGGAGGAGGGGCTAACTTTGGACAAGACACTAGCTGAAATAAAGAGGATTATGTGGGCCAAGATTAATCAATCGATCGCTGACCAATGGCGGTCAATTCAGGCCATACATGAAAAAATAGATCTAATTGGCCTGGCTCAGTTTGAAAATCAGAGAGCCAGAGCAGCATTGGGAACCATGCCTTAACAGGCCAACAGAATGATTAATTTTTTGAACCATCAAACTAAGGAAGAGTTGGCAGCCATGCAAATTATGAATAGGACGGAGGCTATACTCACAGCAAAGAAGGTGCTGACTCTGAGAGGTTTTGTACAGACACTAGAAAGAAAGTGTCAAGAGATGCAAAGGGACATAGATGATTTTAAGTGGAAACTTGCAGCATTACAAAGCAAAGGTTTGCCCAGTTTGCTGACCAGTGTTGGAAGGCTGTTAACACGTGAGCAATATGTCACCAGAGTGAACAACTATGTCACAAATCAACTTACTCCATCCTCAGGCTCTATAGCAGAGCCAGGGCCACCTTCTGGGCAGAATCTCTATGATAAGTTGGAAAGCTTATTTTTTATTGAACATGAAATTAATCATCTGTTTGGGATGCCACCCAATTATTATAGGTATACAGAGGCCGACGAGACACTCATCAAAATACAAAAGCATCAGTTACCTCTCGAGGATTGGTGGCAGGCAATGCTGGCCATTGTGCCCAGGTAATTTCAGCTTTGCCCCCTTTTTGTTATTTTCATATCTCGGTCAGCTATGAGTCAGCCAAATGAGGCACGAAAGCACCGGACATAGTGGTTAAAGAACAGGCAGAGCAGGTTGGAGCAGTGACAAAGCAAAGACATGGAGGAAAAACCCAAAAGACCGCAGATTTTAAAAGCGCAGCCCAACCGACTCAATTGGACTCGAATTTTCTTTGACAGGGATGAACAACTATTATATTCATGTTTACTACAGCATTTACTCTTGCAGCTACTATCCCTTAAAAGTTGGCAAAGAAGTTATGAGCTATTAACTCATCATCTAGATATTTTTGTATCTTATTTTTGTATATATATCCCCCCACAGAACGTATTTGGGGGTTGGTTGGTTGGTTTACTCCAAGAGAGACTCACTCTGTATACTTGATATTTTCCTTAATCAAATATTGCTGAAAGCTTGGAGGATGGACTGTCTACTGTGCTATTAATGTTTTGAAGAATGAATATGGAATTCTTGTGCTGCAACATGACTCAATAAGTGTTTCTTATCTCTGTTTTAAATTCATATATGTTTTTATCATATATATATTACCATCTAAGTTACAGAAAGAAAGATGAGTTTAGAATTTGCATGATTGCACTCTATGCTCAGTTTCTGTGACTTCTATATGTTTTCTTCTGATTCAGGCATAAATATGAATTCCTCATGGCTCGCATTTTCTTTGTTTCATTCATGTTTGACAGTTATCTAGGGATTCTTTACTACTCCTAGATAGAGCTCATTCATCTTCCCTCTGTTAAGCTGCAAGAGAGATTCTTAATTGCCTCTCATTCCTTAGCCTTCAATCCATCTCCATTTAGCTTGAAAGTTGTTTCATGTGTAACTGTCTTGCTCCATATTCCTCTTGTGACCAAGAAAATGCACTAGCAGTCCTAATCCTTGACTCCATGCCCAATGGTTTGAAACTCTCATACTATACCTACCTCTCTACCTGAAAGGCTCATCCATCCCACCAAAACTCAAACAAAACCCCTTGAACTCAACAACTAGCCTAAAATCATCATCAACAAAGCTAAATCCTAAAGGGAGAGCCCTCTCTGATTGCTGGTAGGCTAGGACCTGCAGTCCAAAGATTGGTTTGTGGTTACCTCGACCGTATCCTTTAAAGAGCTTTAAGGACAACCTGAGTGATAACATACCCAACGTGCACTATAGCACCTATGTAATCACTGCCTGACCCTCTTAGCAGTCACAGTGAGGTATTCCTGGTGATTGGAAGACTATTTCTTTTATGAACAATGACTAGAATAGACTAATCTGACCCCGACTATACTGGTCATTATGAACAATATTATTTTTTGTGCCCATGATACTGTTAACAGAAATGTTCTTCACCGCACCTTCCAATCATGCTTAGTGAAACACGAAACAACAATGTTAACACTACAGCAATCATAAAGAAAACACTCTCGCACTCTAATTATCTATGTACAGAATAATAATTCAATCCTCAAATTTCTTCCATCTCCCTGGGACCTCCCTTGAGGGAGTCAAGCCAATACAGGCTCTGATACCAAAATAGAGATTTGAGGAGCGGAGATAACAGAAAGGACACATAATTTTTTTAGTATATTACGTTCAAAACCAAATTACATCCAACATATATAGTGCTTCTGAGATCCAACAATTTTGAAGCAAGGAGATTACTTGTTGATAAAATATCTCAACAAACCAAATTTACGTGTATAATAATGTAAGATTTATTTCCAAGTATAAATATTGTTTAACCATGCATCTATCAATCACTGAGAATGATCAAATCTCTGACAGTACAAACATTTTTCTAATTTTTGCATTATAAAAAAGGCTTGCGCCTCATATTCGTTCTCTCTTCACACTTGCTAGATCCATGATTAAGATGAATTTATACTGGTTAGTTGAGAAGCCAAAGTTAACCCATATACCTAAAATTAAAAATATTATGGTGTTTGTGAGTGTTTTCAATTTAATATTAATATTAATTCCCATAAAAAAATTTACTTTTTAATTATATATATAATATGTTGCGCCCAACATTATTTTGAATCCATCAAATTTAATTTGACATTAATTACATCCATTTTATGTTCCATAGAAATTTCATTCCATTTATAATTTCATGATGAATTTCCTAACTCATCATAAACTTTCTCCCAAATATAGTGAATATTGTCACTTCAACATGAGTATGAGTTTATAAGTATATAAACTCTAAGGACATCGTTGAAATGTTAGAATATGGAACGTAACTTTTCTCATTACTAAACATAGTACCCAAGAACCTGAAAGAGGTTCCAATATACAAATATGCTAAAGAAAAATGAATGACTTTCAACTTTGTTAAAAAAAGTGGAAGATGGATCAAAATCCTCAATGCCACAAAAATGCGAAAGAAAAATGAATGATTTTCAACTTTGTTAAAGAGAAGTGGAAGATGGATCAGAATCCTCAATGCCACAAAAATATGAAAGAAAAATGAATGAATTTCAACTTTGTTAAAAAAAGTGGAAGATTGATCACAATCCTCAATGCCACAAAAATGCGAAAGAAAAATGAATGACTTTCAACTTTGTTAAAAAAAAGTGGAAGATGGATCACAATCCTCAATGCCACAAAGATGCGAAAGAAAAATGAATGACTTTCAACTTTGTTAAAAAAAAAGTGGAAAATGGATCACAATCCTCAATGCTACAACAATGCGAAAGAAAAATGAATGACTTTCACCTTTGTTAAAAAAAGTGGAAGATGGATCACAATCCTCAATGCCACAAAAATACGAAAGAAAAATGAATGACTTTCAACTTTGTTGAAAAAAAAATGTGGAGGATGGATCACAATCCTCAATGCCACAAAAATGCAAAAGAAAAATGAATGACTTTCAACTTTGTTAAAAAAAATTGGAAAATGGATCACAATGCTACAAAAATGCAAAAAAAAAATGAATGACTTTCAACTTTGTTAAAAAAACGTGGAAGATGGATCACAATCCTCAATTCCATGTAATGTTCATTTTGACACTGCATTTTTTTTTATGACGGTGAACTAGGATTTTTGAGCGGGCGATAAATTGAACGAGTCTAATTAAGCTGTCCGAGTCAGCCTTGAAGGGAATTAATGTTCTAGCAGTTGGGATGACAAGTGCAAACCCTAGACCATCATCCTCGGAATAGT
This sequence comes from Pinus tabuliformis, assembly GCA_031772625.1. Taxonomy (NCBI): domain Eukaryota; kingdom Viridiplantae; phylum Streptophyta; class Pinopsida; order Pinales; family Pinaceae; genus Pinus; species Pinus tabuliformis. Next base: position 496,670,063 of record CM062816.1, read on the forward strand.
GTCAATTAACATGGCTGCAGTCTTTGGGTTTATTCAAAGACAGCAATGATTAATTGAACGAGTCTGTCCTATCGATTTGTCGGCAGCAATGAATTTTTTTATGTAAGCAGGTTCGAAGCCGTCTAATCATGCTGACTTTGATAATAAAAGTAATAATTTAGAATTTTGATCCAAATTTTTGGAAAATTAAGAAATTATAGAATTGAAGAGAATCTCTATCCAAATGAAACTGGCCATTATAATCCATCCCAGTCGGTTTCTCTCTTCGCTTCCTGTCGGTGTAGTTTATTTCATGGGCAGCGTTGATTTTTCTTTTCTATCGTGAACTTCGAAACCGTCCAATCATGCTGATTTTTATAGTAAAAGTTATAATTTGGATTGACGTTTTGGAAATTTAAGATATTTTATAATTGAAAAGAATCTCTATCCATATGAAGCTTGTAATTATAATCTCTGTCGGTTTCTCTCTTTACTTCCTGTCGGTGTACTTTTTGGGTATAAATATCTTTGTTAAAAGAAGTGGAAGATGCACCACAATCCTCAATTCCATTCATTTTGACATTAACAGTTTTCTTGATGACGGTGAATCTGGATTTTTGAGCCGTTGGTAATGTGTAACTGACATAGGTTAAAGTTATACCGACCCCAACACCATATCTTACGATGGCAGCTTAGGGATTCGCATATCGTTTATTTCATACAAAAGTCTTTGACAACTATGGTTTCACTGAACCAATTTGTGGAAAAAGCATCAAATCTATTTCGTGGAATATTTGTAAAAGTACTGAAGTTATTCTTACGGATATTCAATTCTATTTGTCTTGTTGAAACTAACTTATCGTTAAGGATATTAATAAAAAAATCTGTATAGGATTAAAAAGAATGGATTCAATTGTATTTGTATTTTTAAAACTACACTTACTTATTGTTAGTGATATAGAAAAGGAATGATAAAAGAGAAAAATGTTTAAGATAAAAAATAAATGAGTGATGCATGTTATGGAAATTATTACATTATAAAAAAAATTATTAAATTTATGTATTAAATTTTTAATTTTTATAAATTTTGTTTTTATAAGTTTTATTTTATTATTATTTTTTTAATAGTAAATGTTGATAAAATCTTTATATTTATAACAATAAAAGTTTTTAAGTAAATATTTCATAACTTTTAATAATAAATCAAATAATATTATGGAAAATTATAAGTCTTAATTTTTTAAATAAATATGAAACAAAATTGTTATAAATGATAAGCCTTAAAAATTATAAGGGTTAAGCTTTTCATTTTTAACATTGATATCAAATGTTTATAATTAAAATTTACAAATACCTTTTATTATAAATTTTAAATGAAGTTGGCAATATGAAATCTACAATGTGTTTAATGAGAAGAATTTGAAATTTTTATATACAACCTAAATTCCAAAACGACTAAACTTTATCAAATATAGTTTGAAAATTGTTACATATAATCACATTTATAATAAATTTATAGAATTTATATTAGAAATTTACCACCCATTATTAAATTTATAATATTTTTTCATGAGAAGAATATATATATATATATATATATATATATATATATTTATTCTGCGTGTGAGATAATTCAAAATTGTATAAGAGATAACTCGAGATAGAATGATTTTCCATTAGCAAGAACCTCATTTTAATATAATCAGATAACTCTCAGTTTCATATTCCAAAAAGTTCTTTCGTCTTTCATATTTTTCTATCTATTTGTATTTCTCTTGGTATTTACAATTTGTTTTCAATGATACAAATATATTGTAGGATTATGTGTCCAACATTCCCCCTGTTATGTTGAAGGAGTGTTTATGAGCTTAAGGATCATTCTTATATTTTCAAAGTTTCTCTTTCAAGTGCTTTGGTGAAGATGTCCACAATTTGATCACTTCTACAAAAATGTCTCAAATAAATAGTTTTGGCCGCTACATGATATCGAACAAAATTATATTATTGTGTCAATATGTTCAATTCAATCATGAAATCTAAGATTTTTAGCTGAATTGATAATAGAAGTATTGTCAACTAGGCAAATAGTCATTTCATAAAGCACTTAGGAAAATGCACTTATGACTCCATTCATAAAGCTTGTTTCTTTTCTCCTCAGGAATCAAAGCATAATAGTTGGAACTAAATACCCTGAGATGTCTCATAAAAGAAATGTGGCCATGCCACATTTCATAATGAGTCTTATTTCAAAGAGGATGATATGGAAATATTTTTCCCACATATAGTAAACATAGAACTTGATCATCCCAAAACATCAACTTTACATTTTTGAAAAACATTATAAATTGAACCATATTCAAGATAGTCTTGTTTATTCTTTCAACTACACCATTTTGTTGAGGATTGTATAGAAAAGTGGTTTGATGTTGAATCCCATGTTCCTAAATATATATTTCAAATTCATTAGATATATATTCACTTTCATTATCAATACAAAGAGAGTGAATATGTGATTGTGATTCATTTTGAATCCATACATGAAATTTCATAGAACTTTCAAAATCTTGAGATTTATCCTTCAGCAAGTACACCTAATACATCGTAGTGTAATCATCAATAAAACTCATCATATATTTATTTCTATTACCAGATAGAATACGCACGGGGCTTTATCCCAATGGAAAGTTCTACATACCCATGGTATTTACCCATGTATTGACTAATGTAACTTAATAAGGAATCAAGAATACTATGACTAACAGGCCTTACCTTGCAAAAGGAGAGATTGGTCCTCCATAATGTAATTTTAAATGGGTCTTCTTCTCAAATTAATAAAGAATTGATTTTTCTCTCTCTCTTTCTTTTCAAGTGTTGCTCAGTGTTTTGTTGGGGATGTATTTAGTTCACAAAATATTTTATTATTGTTCTCATGCTTAATTTCATGACAAATCTATGTGTTCTTTATACTCCTCTCTTAGCATTCATTGTTCGTGGGTCTTAGTCGCCAAGATCTGCATCAGTGGTATTTAAAAAAAAAAACTAATTCTTTATTAATTTGAGAATAAGACCCATTTACAATTATGTTATGGAGAACCAATCTCTCCTTTTCTAAGGTGAGGCACATTATTTATAGTATTCTCACTGCCTTATTAAGTTACATCATTCAATACCATAGGTAAATAACATTGGTGAATATCATGGGTAAATACCATGGGTGGGTACTACTTTCCATTGAGATAAAGAACACACAAATCAGAATGTACCATTCCAAGTATTGAACATGCTCTGGAAGTGGAATCGTGAAATATTTGTTTGCTATCCTTTACAAAGATACAAGAATCACATTTCTTTAGTTTCCTAGGAATATTAGGAAAACTAGAAACACCATCTTTTTTGTTAAATAAAGGTTTCCATAATTAATATGTCCAAATATAGCATGCAATAGAAAACTAGATGGTAATGTGATGAGAGTGATCTATATAATTATGTGTCTAGGTAGATATTCATTTCAACTTCAACAATGTTTCTTCCTACATTCTAGTTATGACAACCAAGTTGTGAGAAGCCTTCATTATATATACTTTTCCATCAAATTTGTGAATGGAATGGCCTTATTGTCAAATGTGCACAAGGGACAACAAATTTCTTTGCATCTTTGAGGTATAAATAAATAGACTTTAGTTGATCACTAGCTCACAAGGATTCAAGTTGGTGAGAGTGCGTAGGATGGAGGACCTGATGAAGGTTGTCATCAACATAAATATAGAAAGTCATATAACTAAATAATTCATAAAAATTAAAATAATAAGTATAATGAGTGATATGGCCTAATGGACATGATTATTCATGAAGGGGCATCCTACCTATGTATAAATACCATTGGTACTCTCACTATATTCCATCATATCATTTTCTCTCATTCATTACTTAATATATTGTTTATCCTAAATGTATTTTTTTATTATATTCCATGTATTTTTGGATAACTTATTCATGAGCCAAGTTTGACTATCTCATTTGGTATTAGATCTTCACTTCTAATCCCAATCTTTGGCCTTGCTACTTATAGGATTTCTCTAAATTGACCCTTAGAAAAAATCATTCTTTCAATTATATTTTCTCTAAGTTTTCTAGGTCTTTGACCACAAGTTAGCCCTTGGACATTTGGAAAACACTATTTATTTTCTATGAAAATAATTGTTTAATGAAATTCATTCTTTTGTGATAACATCTTGTTTAAGGTTTGAAAATCATTGTTGAAAAATATCATTTTCTAGCCACACATTGTAGTTTCATAAATAATTTGTTGCCATACATTTAAGATTCATGAATAACTACTAAATAATTCAAAATTAATGAGTACATCCTTAAGGCAAGGTCTCATACTTCAATAATTGTGATATCACTTTTTTTTTTATTTTTTTTTATAGAATATCAAGACAAAGAGAAAATATGAGGTGTAACACATAGAATTGATCACATATATTGTTTCAATATGAAAATGAGCCATGGTCACACTGTCACAAAGATTGTCTCACGGTCCAACATCACATTGTCACAACCATGGTCATCTATGGCCAAACATGGTCCAACATCAGATTGTGACAAATATTGTCTCAATCTGAAAATTAATCATGGTCAACCATGGTCAATTGTGATCAACCATGGTCATTTGTGATCAACCATGGTCAACCAATGTCGAACATCACATTGTGACATAGATTGTCTCAATATGAAAATCAACCATGGTTAACCATGTTTGTTTTATGTTTTATAATATTTATCTTAGAGTTTATATACCTTGGGTTTAGAATATTAATCCCTTGGGTTTAATATTATTCACTTGGGTTTTTAGTATTAATCCCTCGGGTTTGTTAGTGCCTTGGGTTTATAATATCAAACCCTTAGGTTTATTATTCTAAGGGTTTATATTCCTAGGGTATAGTATTTTTGATAGGGTTTATAATATTAGTCCTATGGTTTAATATAAATCCCTTGGGTTTATAATATAAATTCTTTGGGTTTACTAATCGCATTGTGACAAAGATTGTCTCGATATGGAAATCAATCATGGTCAACCATGGTCCAACATCTCATTGTGACAAAGATTGTCTCAATATGAAAATGAATCATTCTCAATCATGGTCAAGCATGTTTATTTTAGGGTTTATAATATTTATTTCAAGGTTTATATATGTTGGGTTTATAATATTAATCCCTTGGATTTAAATCCCTTCAAGTTTCATTATTAATCCCTAGGGTTTAATATTCCCTTGGGTTTATAATATCAATCCTTTGGGTTTATTAATCTAAGGGTTCAGATTCCTAGGGTTTAATATTATTCCTAGGGTTTATAATATTAATCCTAGGGTTTAATATAAATCCCTTGGATTTATAATCATGGTCAACCATGGTCCTACAATTCATTGTGACAAATATTGTCTCAATATGAAAATCAACCATTGTCAACCATCGTCAATCATGGTTAATCATGGTCCAATGTCACATTGTGACAAAGCTTGTTTCAATATCTAAATCAACCATGATCAAGCATGGTCCAACGTAGCATTGTGATAAAGATTGTCTCAATATGAAAATCAAGCATGGTCGACCATGGTCAATCATGGTCTAACTTTGCATTGGGACAACTATTGTCTGAATATGAAAATCAAACATGGTCAACCATGGTTCAACATTACATAGTGACAAAATATTGTCTCAATATGAAAATCATCGAAGGTGAATCATGGTCAACCATGATCCAGTGTCGCATTGTGACAAAGATTCTTTGAAAATGAAAATCAATCATGGTCCAACATTGCATTGTAACAAAGATTGTATCAATATGAAAATCAACCATAGTCCACCATGTTCAACCATGTTTGTTTTAGGGTTTATAATATTTATCTTAGTGTTTATATATCTTGGATATACAATTTTAATCCCTTGGTTTTAATATTATTCCTTTAGAATTTTTAGTACTAACCCCTTGGGTTTATAATATCAATCCCTTGGGTTTATAGTCCATTGGGTCTATAATATAAATTCCTTGGGTTTATAATATTAGTAATCACTTATGTTTATAATTTCAATCCCAACGGTTTACAATATTAATCCCTTGGGTTCTGAATATTAATCCCTTTGGTTTTTTATATTAATACCTTGGGTTTATAATAAATCTCTTTGGTTTATAATATTAATCCTTTGTGTTTAATATTATTTCATGGGGTTTATAATGCCTTAAGTTTATATATTAGTAATACTTTTGGTTAATATTATCGAGATTTATTATATTATTGATAATATCAATAAAACTTTGATATTATTATAATATAACAATAAGTATTATAAATTGGCATTATAATGGTTATAATTATTATTGTATTTATAATAAAATAATAATTATTGTATTATTATTATATTTATATATTTCTTAATATCAATGTTATTATTGATATTAAATTTATATCTATTATATATCACCATCATTTGTTAATGTGTGCTAGTGTATAATCTAAAAAGAGAATAATTATTTAAGTGGTCTTATCATTATGTAAATTTCATTTTTATTAATATTACTAAGGTAACTATAGAAATTAAATGATTGGTAAAATAATAAATTTATAATAAAGATCAAAATACTTACATTATAATTACAGGTACTTAAAAAAACTAATTAAATTAAACCTTATTTAAATTATTATTAATTATAAAAAAATATATATATATATATATATATATATCATTTAAAAAATAAAAGATTTACAGTTATTTTATCTATAAAAAAAAAACTTCTAAATAAAGTTTGCTAGAGATTGTTGGAATTTAGGATTATTGGAATTTAAGTTGTAAACACTATAAAATTTACATTTTCTGGGATTTTTTCATTTATATATGATAAATTAAATTTTAGTCAATTTTTTTTGTAAATTTGTTAGGAATCTCCTATTTTCGAATTTACATATCCATTATTCACCCAACTATAAAAAAAATAGCACAAAATTCCAACAGAAAATCTGTGATACCATAAAAAAGTCAAATTAAATTTTTAAATATATAAATAATTCAACATCATCAAAAACAATTAAACTATCACTCTAATAATGATCTAATTTGCGCAACCGACACGAAATTCACATCGATAAAGATGCAGCACATTAACAGTAAGATACACGGAAACTGCGCCAACAGGAAGCGCCTCTACGATCACGGAACTTCCCGGAAGAGAGGAACCGACAGGAAAAACGGAGAGCTTGTCGACCGATTCACCGGAAAGTGTATCAACTATGGATTCTAAAGATTTTTTCTTGGAAAACTGTTAGAATATTCCAATGGTAGATTCTTCATTTAGATTTTTTTATTTATTTTTTTTTATTTTTTATTTTTTCATATTTACACAGTTTTGGATCCAAAGTTTTATCTGTTTTAGCCGCTGAGAATTTTTTATTTTTTTTTATTTTTTAAACAAGTGTGACGTAGATCAGATTTGATGCGATAAATCAGAATAACATTTGTTGTTTTATAACATTTCATCCCATTCTAAATCAAGTTAAATTTTTTTTAGTGTATAAGATTTTAAACATCCTGCTTTGTAGTTGGGTTACACATTTCTAAATTAAATCATATACCACCGTTTGTTGTTAGGTAGAGATTTACACAATTCTAAATTAAATCTAAATTAAATCAGATCCCCGAAGATGAATAGAGATTTTGTTTTAACTTCTTTTATCAAAAGTTTACACTACGATTGGATAGCTCCCAAGCCGCTGTTTAAGAAAACCGTTGAGTAAAAACTACATATAAGGCAAATACATACTTATGAAGACTTATCTCATATTTATGAATATCCTTAAACTGATAATTATAAGGAATGTTTTTAGATTTTAATTGGATAAAAATAATATTAACTATAATAAAAAAAAATGGGTTAATTTTAATTATAATCATTATAAAACATTAATAATTTTATTTTTATTATTTTCGTGTAATTATTTATTAATATTACAACTACACTGAAGAAGATCAATTATAAATAAAATATTATAATGTATAGGTAAAGTAATATATTTTTAAATCAAATTTAATGAAAAATAAAATAATTAAAAAATAAAATATTATATTATTTTCACTTTTACATAAAAAGATATATATTATTTTTATACTGAAAATTTTCACTTTTACATAAAAAGATATATATAATTTTTATACTTTTAAAATTATTACCATACTTAGAATACAAAAAAAATTATTTGAATATTCATATATATATATATATATATATAAACAAAAAAGTTAACTACTTTATAAGAATAAGAAAGATGAGATATGTCATTTATTGATTTGTAACAACAACAATTAATAATAATAATAATAATAATAAGCTATATTTAAAAAATATTAATATTAAAAAAATCAATGTCATTATAAATAAAATATGTTAATGTCGATTATTTATATTATAATTATATATAGTTAGCAAAAATACTATGCATATATTATATAAAGTATTTGAAAAAAAAAATTATTTTATTTTTTTAAGAATATTTTTTTAATGCAGAAAATATTTATTGGAATTGCAAGTTTAAGTCGTATAATCTATACTATCCAAGTGTTCAAGGAAAATTTTGAAAGATTGAATCTATTTATTCAAAAATACAATTTAAACAACGAAAATTTATATATATATAGAGAGAGAGAGGGGGAGGGAGGTTTGTCCATGTGAAAACGTTTTGCAAAATTGCACTCTAAAAAAAAATTTCACTTAAAAAATTTAAATTCATAGTTAATATAAATCTTTAATCGACGAGCCAAAACTAATCCATATACCTAAAATTGAAAATATTATAATATTAGTAAATATTATCTACTTAATATTAATTTCCAACAAAATTCCACTTTTAATTATATCCCCAATTTGTATTATTATGCCCAACATTATTTTGAATTTATAAAATTTATTTTCCAATCGACTATCTCCATTTTCTCTTTTACCATTTTCTCTTTTATTTTTTATAAATACATCAAAGGCATCAAGGTCTTTCTGTTCTATGGAGGTTTCCTCCTCCCCTTTCTAATTTCATGAGGACTTCCCTGATTCACATGAGTTTTTTCTCCCCATTTCATGGAAGTTTGTTCCCCTTTCTAATTTCATGAGGAATTCCTTTATTCATCATAAGTTTTATCCTCAGTGAGTGTAGTCCCTTGGTTTCCAGCAAAATTCCATTTTTCACTTATAATACATAAGTGTGTTATAGTCCAGCTATTTACATCCATTTTTTCCCCCACACTACATCCATTTTCTCCTTTATGTTTTAGGAATGCTTCATCACCTCCATCTTCCATGGAAGTTTGCTTCCTTTCCAATTTCTGAGCTCCTTTAAACATCGAGCGAAATATTATGAAGTCGCGTTGGAAAACTTTACAAACTTTTTAATATCATTTTTATTTCTATAAGTTCTACTTTTTCATTCTTTAGGGAAGTAAAGAGAAATTATATAATTTATTTAGGAGGTCTCTAATGAGGTGGAGGAATTGTCCGGATGACTAAAAAAAATTTCAATTTTTTTGATAAAGATAGTGTTTGATGTTAGCTCCATTAATTTTACACAATTGCTGCCTACAATTATGGAATTGCAGTCTTTCCTTAACTTATGGAAACCAACTGCAGTAGTTTCCTTAAGTTAAGAAAATCAACTGCAATTACTAAATTTATAATTGGGAGCTACTAAAGTGGTCCATCACTTTGATTTGAGTTCTCTGCCTTGATTTGTGGGACATCTAACACATAGCTATTAGAAGCTTGATGGAAGCTTAGCTATATGTTCATCTGTTTGGTCCCCAAGCTCATGTCTCGATCCCCTTCAGTTTTTACACCATCTAGCTGAGATAGCAGAGCTTGGAAGTGCCTTCAGAATTTTGTATGTTTTTCTTTTGTTTGGATTGAAGCTGGAGTGCTGAAGAAGAAGCAAGTGGACTGTGGCCTGCATCAAAACATCACCAATGGCTAGAGGTAATTCGTATCCCTGGGCATTAAGTTTCAACGATTCTTTTCAGTTCTTTCCGCATGCAGAATCACTGTTGAAAATGTAGAATTTCTTACATTTGGTATCAGAGCAGTTTATTTATCTCTGCCTTGGTGTGCGATTCAAATACTTTGAAGTGGTTTGTATTTGTAATTGTACACTTATTATGCTTTTGGTTTTCTAAGCCGTGACTATCGTATTTAACGAAACCGTTTCGGATAAAATCCATGATCATGAGGCGCTCTGTGTCGGCAAGATAAGACGGTGGAGCGAATATTTTTCATATATGATGGGGATAACATTTGATGTGATTGGGATGTTATGCATTACAGTATTCTTTAATAATTTATTTATTTTTACCGGTTCTCCCTCACACATACTTCACGCCCTCCATGCATGCACATCCTTGATTTGCATTCTTGTGCAAGTGTTTGGCTACAGAACTGAATATAATGTGAAACATGTTATATTTTTGAGAGGGATGGAAAAGGGATTAGAAGACGGGCTTTTTCCCTTTCAACATTCCCATTAAGTAATCAAATACCCGACTTCCACTATCACGAATGCCAGAATGCCTGAATTCATTTGTTATCCAAAGTCTGATGCCAGCAATCCGTGAAGCCGTATCTTGAGCAATGTGGACGTTAACATACATGTCTTCATAATATACTGCTGCTGCAACCGGTACCTACACAGTATTAAACCAAGTTTTCAATTCTTTAGAATTCTGTTCGCGTGCATCTTTTTATGTTCAGCATAGTCCTCTTTTCATTCTGTTTTCTATTCAGCAGCAATATAACAGCTAGAATATGAAATGCAGTGCCAATATTCTTAATGAAATTGATTTTGAGGCTTAACCTACAGATTCCATCTTATCTTATCCCTACAGTCCGAACATTTTACTTGCATCTTGATAGAAATTTTATGACCTCAGTTTTCACTTTCATATGGGGATACTTTTGAAGTTTTATACTTCCTCCATATCCACGTTTTTTGGAATCCAAAACATTTCTCTCAAGGCCTATGAAGCCCTTGCGCTGCACAAAGAAAATTTGTGTTTTCGGCAGGCTATGATGTGTATTGTTCATAATCATGCACAACCACTAATTGAAGTGCATAATGTTTGTAAGTATGTGCCATAAAATTCTAGTAATTCAAACATTAATTGAATAGAATACCTATATTTCCACATTCATGACATAAAGGCTCTCACCAAAGTCTCGGGTATGAACTAGAAATGTTTGTGAAGTCTATTCTTTTTGATATGAGTCATGTTAAAGGAAATAGTTTATGCATTCTTAAATATTTCAATATTTCAATATTTGAAATGGTTTAGTCTTTTGTTTCAAATTATTTCAAATTTGCAGTTTTTGCAAATTATTTAAAGAAATAATTTATAACTTTTTAGAGCCCATTTTGTAATTAATTTAAGAATTAGTCTTAAATAAATTATGGGACAGTTGGACTAAGGAATGTAAATTTGATTTTAATTTTATTTACCTTGTGAGCAAAATAGCTTGTTTGCTGGTCAATTTTGTTGTTTTATAAACCTAAGGACGGAGCCTGAAGTCAAGCCAGCTAGCCTTCGAACTGCATTTGCTATGCAAGTGCAAAGTAGATTAACGCTGCTTCAGTCAATCTCCGGGTTAAGTTTATAAATTGAACAATCAATTTGTAGTCATTTTCGGTAATGCTGACTGCTTTAACCTTGATTTTGATTTTGCTGGGAAATTATTACAGTTATATGGAATTTATTAAAATGTCATTTTGACTTACTCCTTTCAGTAAACATTATTTTTCTCTCTGGTTAAGTTTTGTTTATGCAGCAAAATAATGTCTAGTGATCCATATAATTTTAATTAATTAGAGAATAGCCACAACATCTTTAATTAAATAAAATTATATATTTTGTTTGGTTAGATCACATAAAGATTATTTAGACATTAAATTGTAATTTTTTTATTTTTTTTTCCGAAGGTGGTAAAACCTATCAACTCAGGTGTCAAACCAACAGTGAGGACAGCCATCTCTGGCTGCTATCCGCGAATGCTGGGTTGACTCATCACTGTTAAATAAGAAAACCACGCCACCTGGCATAACCCTGCTGGTGGTCCGTAATCGGGAGCAGGCTCTCACTCCTGCCAGATGCCTCTGGGTCTTGGGCCGTTAACCTGTTTCCTTACGTCCGAGGAAGACGAGCTCTTAGCCAAGCAGAAGCAGTTTTACGGCATACTCCAGGCCGATAGACATTAAATTGTAATTAATTACACTGAATATAATAAATTTTATCCCACAGGAATCTTTATTATATTTATGTAATTAATTAGGATAAAATTTCATAACCTACCCACAGGAGTTATGAATTAATAAGTTTTATCATAAAGTTTTATTGAATCTGTTTGAATTGAAAATTTAGCCCACAGGCAATTTTTATGTCATTTGATTCAGTTCTTTTTAGCATGATTTACATTGGTAAAACATGAAAGTTTATTAAGCCTCAATTTTAACATAAGCATGTGATTCTTTATTTTGATGCAGTAGTACAACCTGCAAATTTCTTTGAAATTCGTTGTGACATTCCCGAACTTAAGGAAATAATCTCATTTGTTTGTTATGAATCTGATATGGTTAACGTTAATATTAACACATGGTGGATTGATTCTGGATCAACAATTCACATTTTGAATTCCTTGCAAGGTTTGCAAAACCTCAGGAAGCCAGTGGGAAGTGAGCAAAGCATCTTATCAGGAAACAAGATGGGCTCGCATGTAGAAGCTATAGGAACATGTTATTTAACTTTAAGTAGTGGTTTTGTTTTGGAGTTAGAAAAGACCTTTTATGTTCCAAGTTTTTCTAGAAACTTGATTTCAGTTTCAAGGCTTGTACTTTTTGGATATTCCTTAAACTTTTCAGAAAAATCTTTCAGTCTATTCTATAAATCTGATTATGTTGGGAATGGTATTTTGTCTAATGGTCTTTACTGCATTAATTTACAAAACAATGTCACATATGATTCAATGCATGTTCACACTGGCACTAAAAGATGTGTTATTAATGAAGATTCCTCTAAATTATGGCACCGGAGACTAGGTCATATCTCCATAGAAAGAATTAAAAGATTGGTAAGTGAAGGAATACTTAATACTCTAGATTTTACTGATTTTGAGACTTGTGTGGACTGCATAAAGGGAAAGCAGACCAACGAGTCAAAGAAAGGTGCCAATAGGAGTTCAGACATATTAGAAATCATAAATACTGATATATGTAGTCCAGACATGGACTCACATGGTCAGAGATACTTCATCTCCTTTATAGATGATTACTCACGATATATGTATCTCTACATGCTTCATAAAAAGAGCGAAGCATTAGATGCCTTTAAGATCTTTAAGGCTGAAGTAGAGAAACAATGCGGCAAGCAAATTAAGATCGTGAGATCAGATAGAGGTGGAGAATATTATGGTAGATACACAGAAGATGGACAAGCACCTGGGCCATTTGCTAAGTTTCTTCGAGAGCATGGGATTGTTGCCCAATACACCATGCCTGGTTCACCCGACCAGAATGGTGTAGCAGAAAGAAGAAATCGAACATTATTGGATATGGTGCGGAGTATGCTTAGTAGCTCCAATCTTCCTAAATCCTTGTGGACTGAAGCACTTAAGATGTCAATGTATATATTAAACCGAGTTCCAACCAAGGCGGTTCCTAAAACGCCATTTGAATTATGGAAAGGTTGGAAACCGAGTTTGCGACATATGCACGTTTGGGGATGCCCGTCTGAAGTGAGAATTTATAATCCACAAGAGAAGAAGCTAGACCCAAGGACCATTAGTGGGTATTTCATTGGATATGCTGAAAGGTCTAAAGGTTATAGATTTTATTGTCCATCTCACAGCACTAGGATTGTGGAATCAAGAAATGCAAAGTTTCTTGAAAATGACTTGATCAGTGGGAGCGATCAAACCAGAAACATAGTTTCTGAGAAGGATCATTCAGAATCTCAACCTTCCACTTCAAGTGATAGATTGGTTATTGTTCATAGCACCCCTCAAGTACAAACTGGTGTTGAACAACCAATTGTTGAAGTTCCACAAGCTGCTGACGATATTCCAGTAGATCAAGGAGTTCAAGAGTTGCAAGGAACTTTTGAACAACAAGTTGAACCACATACTTCTCAGGAAGATGATGGTACAACATTAAGAAGATCTACTAGACCTAAGAGATCAGCAATTCCTAATGATTATGTTGTGTATCTACAAGAATCTGACTACAACATTGGAGCCGACAATGATCCTGAGTCATTTTCACAAGCCATGAGTTGCAAAGAATCAGAACTATGGTACAATGCCATGAAGGAAGAGATGAATTCCATAAAGAGTAACGAAGTCCGGGATCTTGTTGAGTTGCCTAATGGTGCAAAAGCATTGGATGTAAATGGGTCTTTAAGACAAAGAAAGACTCATTGGGCAACATTGATAGATACAAGGCAAGAGTTGTTGCTAAGGGATTCACTCAGAAAGAAGGAATCGACTACACGGAGACTTTTTCTCCTGTATCTAAGAAAGATTCCTTGCACGTTATTATGGCATTAGTAGCCCATTTTGACTTGGAGTTGCATCAAAAGGAAGTGAAAACGACTTTTCTTAATGGAGATCTAGAGGAGGAGGTTTACATGAAACAACCTGAAGGATTCCCCTCTAGTGATGGTGAGCAATTGGTTTGCAAGCTCAAGAAGTCATTATATGGTTTAAAACAAGCATCCCGCCAATGGTATTTGAAATTCCATAATGTAATTTCTTCTTTTGATTTTGTAGAAAACATTATGGATCAATGTATATACCTAAAAGTTAGTGGGAGTAAAATTTGTTTTCTTGTTTTATATGTGGATGACCTTTTGCTAGCAACCAATGATAAGGGTTTGCTACATGAGGTGAAACAATTCCTCTCTAAAAATTTTGATATGAAGGATATGGGTGAGGCATCTTATGTCATTGGCATTAAGATCCATAGAGACAGATTTCGAGGCATCTTGGGTCTGTCACAGGAAACCTATATTAATAAAATTTTAGAGAGATTTTGGATGAAGGATTGTTCACCAAGTGTAGCTCCCATTGTGAAGGGTGATAGGTTCAATTTGAACCAATGCCCGAAGAACGACTATGAAAGGGAACAAATGAAGAACATTCCATATGCTTTTGCTGTCGGAAGCTTAATGTATGCTCAAGTCTGCACAAGACCTGACATTGCATTTGTTGTGGGAATGTTGGGATGATATCAGAGTGATCCAGGTTTAGACCACTGGAGAGCTGCAAAGAAAGTTATGAGGTACCTTCAAGGAACCAAAGACTACATGCTTATGTATAGACGGACGGACAACTTGGAAGTAATTGGCTACTCAGATTCTGACTTTGCTGGATGTGTTGATTCACGAAAATCAACATCAGGATACATTTTTATGATGGCCAGTGGAGCTGTATCATGGGGGAGTGCCAAGCAGACCTTGATTGCCACTTCCACTATGGAAGCCGAGTTCGTCTCCTGTTTTGAGGCTACTTTACATGGTGTATGGCTTAGGAATTTCATTTCTGGGCTTAGAATTATGGATTCTATATCTAAGCCATTGAGAATATATTGTGATAATTCAGCTGCTGTTTTTATGGCTAAAAACAATAAAAGTGGGAGTCGAAATAAACACATCGACATTAAGTATTTAGCTATAAGGGAACGTGTTAAAGAAAATAAAGTGGTCATTGAGCACATCAGCACTGAGTTGATGATCGCTGATCCTTTGACTAAGGGCATGCCACCATTTAAATTCAAGGATCATGTATTGAATATGGGACTTGGTTCCATTATGTAGTTTCTCATTGTATGGAAAATGTTATTTTAATGAAATCCTTAATTATTGTGATGTTTTTTCTCATATTTATGTGCACTTTAAGTTGATTTGAGAAAATTCATTTAAGAAGGACCAAGAATAAACATAAGGTTTATTCATTAAGAAATTGTTGCCACATAAATTATAATAAGAATAAATGCATAGTAATACATGGAAGATAATACTCGTCATTAGAGGACTTATCGCCATGATTCATGTATCTATTACTTAATACAGATTATCAATGGTTTTTAAGTTGAGACATTAAGTTTGGAAGTATGGACCAAGTGGGAGAATGTTAGCTCCATTAATTTTACACAATTGATGCCTACAATTATGGAATTGCAGTCTTTCCTTAACTTATGGAAACCAACTGCAGTAGTTTCCTTAAGTTAAGAAAGTCAACTGCAATTACTAAATTTATAATTGGGAGCTACTAAAGTGGTCCATCACTTTGATTCAAGTTCTCTGCCTTGATTTGTGGGACATCTAACACATAGCTATTAGAAGCTTGATGGAAGCTTAGCTATATGTTCATCTATTTGGTCCCCAATCTCATGTCTCAATCCCCTTCAGTTTTTACACCATCTAGCTGAGATAGCAGAGCTTGGAAGTGCCTTCAGAATTTTGTATGTTTTTCTTTTGTTTGGATTGAAGCTGGAGTGCTGAAGAAGAAGCAAGTGGACTGTGGCCTGCATCAAAACATCACCAATGGCTAGAGGTAATTCGTATCCCTGGGCATTAAGTTTCAACGATTCTTTTCAGTTCTTTCCGCATGCAGAATCACTGTTGAAAATGTAGAATTTCTTACATTTGGTATCAGAGCAGTCTATTTATCTCTGCCTTGGTGTGCGATTCAAATACTTTGAAGTGGTTTGTATTTGTAATTGTACACTTATTATGCTTTTGGTTTTCTAAGCCGTGACTATCGTATTTAACGAAACCGTTTCGGATAAAATCCATGATCATGAGGCGCTCTGTGTCGGCAAGATAAGACGGTGGAGAGAATATTTTTCATATATGATGGGGATAAAATTTGATGTGATTGGGATGTTATGCATTACAGTATTCTTTAATAATTTATTTATTTTTACCGGTTCTCCCTCACACATACTTCACGCCCTCCATGCATGCGCATCCTCGATTTGCATTCTTGTGCAAGTGTTTGGCTACAAAACTGAATATAACGTGAAACATGTTATATTTTTGAGAGGGCTGGAAAAGGGATTAGAAGACGGGCTTTTTCCCTTTCAACATTCCCATTAAGTAATCAAATACCCGACTTCCACTATCACGAATGCCAGAATGTCTGAATTCATTTGTTATCCAAAGTCTGATGCTAGCAATCCGTGAAGCCGTATCTTGAGAAATGTGGACGTTAACATACATGACTTCATAATATACTGCTGCTGCAACCGGTACCTACACAGTATTAAACCAAGTTTTCAATTCTTTAGAATTCTGTTCACGTGCATCTTTTTATGTTCAGCATAGTCCTCTTTTCATTCTGTTTTCTATTCAGCAGCAATATAACAGCCAGAATATGAAATGCAGTGCCAATATTCTTAATGAAATTGATTTTGAGGCTTAACCTACAGATTCCATCTTATCTTATCCCTACAGTCCGAACATTTTACTTGCATCTTGATAGAAATTTTATAACCTCAGTTTTCACTTTCATATGGGGATACTTTTGAAGTTTTATACTTCCTCCATATCCACGTTTTTTGGAATCCAAAACATTTCTCTCAAGGCCTATGAAGCCCTTGTGCTGCACAAAGAAAATTTGTGTTTTCGGCAGGCTATGATGTGTATTGTTCATAATCATGCACAACCACAAATTGAAGTGCATAATGTTTGTAAGTATGTGCCATAAAATTCTAGTAATTCAAACATTAATTGAACAGAATACCTAGATTTCCACATTCATGACATAAAGGCTCTCACCAAAGTCTCGGGTATGAACATGAAATGTTTGTGAAGTCTATTCTTTTTGATATGAGTCATGTTAAAGGAAATAGTTTATGCATTCTTAAATATTTCAATATTTCAATATTTGAAATGGTTTAGTCTTTTGTTTCAAATTATTTCAAATTTGCAGTTTTTGCAAATTATTTAAAGAAATAATTTATAACTTTTTAGAGCCCATTTTGTAATTAATTTAAGAATTAGTCTTAAATAAATTATGGGACAGTTGGACTAAGGAATGTAAATTTGATTTTAATTTTATTTATCTTGTGAGCAAAATAGCTTGTTTGCTGGTCAATTTTTGTTGTTTTATAAACTTAAGGACGGAGCCTGAAGTCAAGCCAGCTAGCCTTCGAACTGCATTTGCTATGCAAGTGCAAAGTAGATCAACGCTGCTTCAGTCAATCTCCGGGTTAAGTTTATAAATTGAACAATCAATTTGTAGTCATTTTCGGTAATGCTGACTGCTTTAACCTTGATTTTGATTTTTCTGGGAAATTATTACAGTTATATGGAGTTTATTAAAATGTCATTTTGACTTACTCCTTTCAGTAAACATTATTTTTCTCTCTGGTTAAGTTTTGTTTATGCAGCAAAATAATGTCTAGTGATCCATATAATTTTAATTAATTAGAGAATAGCCACAGCATCTTTAATTAAATAAAATTATATATTTTGTTTGGTTAGATCACATAAAGATTATTTAGACATTAAATTGTAATTAATTACACTGAATATAATAAATTTTATCCCACAGGAATCTTTATTATATTTATGTAATTAATTAGGATAAAATTTCATAACCTACCCACAGGAGTTATGAATTAATAAGTTTTATCATAAAGTTTTATTGAATCTGTTTGAATTGAAAATTTAGCCCACAGGAAATTTTTATGTCATTTGATTCAGTTCTTTTTAGGATGATTTACATTGGTAAAACATGAAAGTTTATTAAGCCCCAATTTTAACATAATCATGTGATTCTTTATTTTGATGCAGTAGTACAACCTGCAAATTTCTCTGAAATTCGTTGTGACATTCCCGAACTTAAGGAAATAATCTCATTTGTTTGTTATGAATCTAATATGGTTAACGTTAATATTAACACATGGTGGATTGATTCTGGATCAACAATTCACATTTTGAATTCCTTGCAAGGTTTGCAAAACCTCAGGAAGCCAGTGGGAAGTGAGCAAAGCATCTTATCAGGAAACAAGATGGGCTCGCATGTAGAAGCTATAGGAACATGTTATTTAACTTTAAGTAGTGGTTTTGTTTTGGAGTTAGAAAAGACCTTTTATGTTCCAAGTTTTTCTAGAAACTTGATTTCAGTTTCAAGGCTTGTACCTTCTGGATATTCCTTAAACTTTTCAGAAAAATCTTTCAGTCTATTCTATAAATCTGATTATGTTGGGAATGGTACTTTGTCTAATGGTCTTTACTGCATTAATTTACAAAACAATGTCACATATGATTCAATGCATGTTCACACTGGCACTAAAAGATGTGTTATTAATGAATATTCCTCTAAATTATGGCACCGGAGACTAGGTCATATCTCCATAGAAAGAATTAAAAGATTGGTAAATGAAGGAATACTTAATACTCTAGATTTTACTGATTTTGAGACTTGTGTGGACTGCATAAAGGGAAAGCAGACCAACAAGTCAAAGAAAGGTGCCAATAGGAGTTCAGACATATTAGAAATCATACATACTGATATATGTAGTCCAGACATGGACTCACATGGTCAGAGATACTTCATCTCCTTTATAGATGATTACTCACGATATATGTATCTCTACATGCTTCATAAAAATAGTGAAGCATTAGATGCCTTTAAGATCTTTAAGGCTGAAGTAGAGAAACAATGCGGCAAGCAAATTAAGATCGTGAGATCAGATAGAGGTGGAGAATATTATGGTAGATACACAGAAGATGGACAAGCACCTGGGCCATTTGCTAAGTTTCTTCAAGAGCATGGGATTGTTGCCCAATACACCATGCCTGGTTCACCCAACCAGAATGGTGTAGCAGAAAGAAGAAATCGAACATTATTGGATATGGTGTGGAGTATGCTTAGCAGCTCCAATCTTCCTAAATCCTTGTGGACTGAAGCACTTAAGACGTCAGTGTATATATTAAACCGAGTTCCAACCAAGGCGGTTCCTAAAACGCCATTTGAATTATGGAAAGGTTGGAAACCGAGTTTGCGACATATGCGCGTTTGGGATGCCCGTCTGAAGTGAGAATTTATAATCCACAAGAGAAGAAGCTGGACCCAAGGACCATTAGTGGGTATTTCATTGGATATGCTGAAAGGTCTAAAGGTTACAGATTTTATTGTCCATCTCACAGCACTAGGATTGTGGAATCAAGAAATGCAAAGTTTCTTGAAAATGACTTGATCAGTGGGAGCGATCAAACCAGAAACATAGTTTCTGAGAAGGATCATTCAGAATCTCAACCTTCCACTTCAAGTGATAGATTGGTTATTGTTCATAGCACCCCTCAAGTACAAACTGGTGTTGAACAACCAATTGTTGAAGTTCCACAAGCTGCTGATGATATTCTAGTAGATCAAGGAGTTCAAGAGTTGCAAGGAACTTTGAACAACAAGTTGAACCACATACTTCTCAGGAAGATGATGGTACAACATTAAGAAGATCTACTAGACCTAAGAGATCAGCAATTCCTAATGATTATGTTGTGTATCTACAAGAATCTGACTACAACATTGGAGCCGACAATGATCCTGAGTCATTTTCACAAGCCATGAGTTGAAAAGAATCAGAACTATGGTACAATGCCATGAAGGAAGAGATGAATTCCATAAAGAGTAACGAAGTCTGGGATCTTGTTGAGTTGCCTAATGGTGCAAAATCCATTGGATGTAAATGGGTCTTTAAGACAAAGAAAGACTCATTGGGAAACAAATTGATAGATACAAGGCAAGAGTTGTTGCTAAGGGATTCACTCAGAAAGAAGGAATCGACTACACGGAGACTTTTTCTCCTGTATCTAAGAAAGATTCCTTGCGCGTTATTATGGCATTAGTAGCCCATTTTGACTTGGAGTTGCATCAAATGGATGTGGAAACGGCTTTTCTTAATGGAGATCTAGAGGAGGAGGTTTACATGAAACAACCTGAAGGATTCCCCTCTAGTGATGGTGAGCAATTGGTTTGCAAGCTCAAGAAGTCATTATATGGTTTAAAACAAGCATCCTGCCAATGGTATTTGAAATTCCATAATGTAATTTCTTCTTTTGGTTTTGTAGAAAACATTATGGATCAATGTATATACCTGAAAGTTAGTGGGAGTAAAATTTGTTTTCTTGTTTTATATGTGGATGACCTTTTGCTAGCAACCAATGATAAGGGTTTGCTACATGAGGTGAAACAATTCCTCTCTAAAAATTTTGATATGAAGGATATGGGTGAGGCATCTTATGTCATTGGCATTAAGATCCATAGAGACAGATTTCGAGGCATCTTGGGTCTGTCACAGGGAACCTATATTAATAAAATTTTAGAGAGATTTCGGATGAAGGATTGTTCACCAAGTGTAGCTCCCATTGTGAAGGGTGATAGGTTCAATTTGAACCAATGCCCGAAGAACGACTATGAAAGGGAACAAATGAAGAACATTCCATATGCTTCTGCTGTCGGAAGCTTAATGTATGCTCAAGTCTGCACAAGACCTGACATTGCATTTGTTGTGGGAATGTTGGGACGATATCAGAGTGATCCAGGTTTAGACCACTGGAGAGTTGCAAAGAAAGTTATGAGGTACCTTCAAGGAACCAAAGACTACATGCTTATGTATAGATGGACGGACAACTTGGAAGTAATTGGCTACTCAGATTCTGACTTTGCTGGATGTTTTGATTCACGCAAATCAACATCAGGATACATTTTTATGATGGCCGGTGGAGCTGTATCATGGAGGAGTGCCAAGCACACCTTGATTGCCACTTCCACTATGGAAGCCGAGTTCGTCTCCTGTTTTGAGGCTACTTTACATGGTGTATGGCTTAGGAATTTCATTTCTGGGCTTAGAATTATGGATTCTATATCTAAGCCATTGAGAATATATTGTGATAATTCAACTGCTGTTTTTATGGCTAAAAACAATAAAATTGGGAGTCAAAATAAGCACATCGACATTAAGTATTTAGCTATAAGGGAACGTGTTAAAGAAAAGAAAGTGGTCATTGAGCACGTCAGCACTGAGTTGATGATCGCTGATCCTTTGACTAAGGGCATGCCACCGTTTAAATTCAAGGATCATGTATTGAATATGGGACTTGGTTCCTTTATGTAGTTTCTCATTGTATGGACAATGTTATTTTAATGAAATCCTTAATTATTGTGATGTTTTTTCTCATATTTATGTGCACTTTAAGTTGATTTGAGAAAATTCATTTAAGAAGGACCAAGAATAAACATAAGGTTTATTCATTAAGAAATTGTTGCCACATAAATTATAATAAGAATAAATGCATAGTAATACATGGAAGATAATACTCGTCATTAGAGGACTTATCGCCATGATTCATGTATCTATTACTTAATACAGATTATCAATGGTTTTTAAGTTGAGACATTAAGATTGGAAGTATGGACCAAGTGGGAGAATGTTAGCTCCATTAATTTTACACAATTGCTGCCTACAATTATGGAATTGCAGTCTTTCCTTAACTTATGGAAACCAACTGCAGTAGTTTCCTTAAGTTAAGAAAATCAACTGCAATTACTAAATTTATAATTGGGAGCTACTAAAGTGGTCCATCACTTTGATTCGAGTTCTCTGCCTTGATTTGTGGGACATATAACACATAGCTATTAGAAGCTTGATGGAAGCTTAGCTATATGTTCATCTGTTTGGTCCCCAAGCTCATGTCTCAATCCCCTTCAGTTTTTACACCATCTAGCTGAGATAACAGAGCTTGGAAGTGCCTTCAGAATTTTGTATGTTTTTCTTTTCTTTGGATTGAAGCTGGAGTGCTGAAGAAGAAGCAAGTGGACTGTGGCCTGCATCAAAACATCACCAATGGCTAGAGGTAATTCGTATCCTTGGGCATTAAGTTTCAACGATTCTTTTCAGTTCTTTCCGCATGCAGAATCACTGTTGAAAATGTAGAATTTCTTACATTTGAATCTTGTTTGTATGGTGGAAATAGATTCAGCACCATCAAAAAAGTTTAACAACTATAACTCGGATTTACAAAAACTTTGCCAGATTTTCTCTAAATATAACCGGAATTTCCATAATTTTTTGATAATTCTTCCAACTAATTTGACTATGACATTTAGTATTTCTAATTTATTCGACACATTTTGAACCAATATTATTTACGCAAATAAGGAGAAATTATTATTTCTATCAGAAGCTTCGAAACCGTGTAATCAGGCTGACTTTTATAGTAAAAGTCATTATTTAGAATTTGGATTGAAATTGAATTTTTTTTTGGAAATTTAAGATATTTTAGAATTGAAAAGAATCTCTATCCAAATGAAGCTTGCAATTATAATCTCTGTCGGTTGCTCTCTTTGCTTCTTGTCGGTGTACTTTTTTGGTATAAACATAAATATCTTGCTGTCAGTGTAGTGCTGTCGATGAGATCAAGTTTTGCGTGGTATAAATATCTAGCCGCCATTACACTACTGTTCATGGTTGGAATTTGAGAACAAATTTCATGGATTTTAGGCTCTTTATTTACAATTTTTTTTAAAAATCTTCAATAATATTATAAATTTTTAAATCCTATTGGATAGGAAAATCAGAGTAATAGGCAATTTCTTGGTTAAATTTGACTCTTGTTGTTGTCGATGAAATTATTTTTTAAGCTCATTCTAAATATTTTGTTCTGGCATCCCAGGGATATCTTGCCGTGGCACCCCAGGTGTGAGACTTGCTGCAACGTGTTGGCTAGTAATCATGTTACTAACGCATTCACTTGGTCAAACTTTTATTTGTACGATGTGTTTAGGGGTTGTGTAGTTGCTTTTGGAGATTATAGTGGCAGTGGTCGGAGGATGATCCTACGTCATGTTAGCTTAGATCAAACCTCTACTTACCCGTGCGCTATGCTTAAGTTGCAGTTGCACTTAACCGGCTTAAGTTGCAGTTGCACCTAGTCGGCTTAAGAGTGATGCAGTTGCACATGGAAGTTATAGGGAGTAGTCAAGGACCGATCTTGTGTCATGTTGGTGCTAGGGCTTTACCTATTTGTCTATTTAAAAAAAAATCTTATCGATGAGCAATCAATTTTTACATGGATTCTTTTAATAACATTTTTTTAATATATATTTTTTTAAATTAATTTTTTTTTTCAATTTACTAGGAGAATTAGTTAAGAATGTAAATTTAAATTGTTTTTACTTTATAATTTTAGTATTTTAATTTTTTATTAAATTAATTTCATTAAGAATTTACTATCGAATTTTAACTAGCATAGATCCATTTTAACTTCGTATCTACCAAGTGCAGAGAGGGACCAAATCTCTTTCACTCTAAAAGAAGTTTGCATATCAATAGATTTGATCCCTCTAGATGCTTAGTAGATAGGGATTAAGATGGATTTACGTTGACTATATACACAAACATTGAATACTTTTGTAATTATTATTTTTTCTTGTATGCATATATTTAATTATTTTTATTATTAATATGTTTTAAAATGTTATATATCAAATCCAGATACAAATTTCCCACATGAATTGAATTAGAAAGAACATTAAAAAGAACCTATTAATAGAATACAAATTCTCTCACTTTTTCTCTTTCTATATATGCTTGATGTTAAACATCATCTACTCAACATAGAATTACTTTATTTTTCTTTAATATAGATATTGAAATATTTGGTTTACCATTCACAATAAAATAATTTTAATATATATATATATAAAAGAATTAAATATCATATAATATTAATAATATTTTATTTATAAATTTGCTAATATAAGTATAATTTTTAACATCTTTTTTATACTAAATTGTAGAGAACTTCTCGGTACAATTAAAAAAACCAAAAAATAATTATTAAACAAAATCATATAATTTTATATATCTTCTTAGAAACAAAAATATATCCCTTATTTTAAAAATATCTTAGGCAAATATGGTTTGTCTATTTTTTTTCCTTGGGAAAAACATCAAATCTATCTAAACAACCGGCATCAAATCTGTTTTGTGAAAGAATAGTAAAATGTTTATTTTGGAATGTGGGGCCGGCGTTTAGGGATTCACTTATTCTTATGTCAAGGAAGGCGGAGAGGGCGTTGAGGGAGATTCACTTATTCTCATGTAAGAGAAGCATCAAATCTTTCACACAAGAGAGGGGAAAAATGTTTTCAGTTGAGTGTTTTTTATCAAGGTTAATTACTTATTATTAAAATATAAAAAGTGGAAGGTATAAAGAAATATTATATCAGGAATAAATAGTGATAAATATTATGGAAATTATTAAATAAATGATTTTTTTTTTTTAAATATGAAAAAATTTAATCTTTTTACATATAATAATAAAAAAATTCTGAGAAAAGCTCCAAAAGTTTAACTAACAATGACAACTTAACAACTTAGAGATGATGCCCTATTTCATTTTCTACATTGATATCAAAATGTTCATAACTAAAAAATATAAACATTTTTCAACATAAATTTGAAAATAGTTACATATACATTACAGATTTGAAATCGTTACATCTATTTAAGTTTATAATGCATTTATATAGTTTATATTTAAAATTCGTCAGGCATCGTCAAATTTGTAAAATTTGCAATGAGAGGAATTTAATTTTAGTGAGATAACTTAATGATTTTCCATATGAGTATGAATTATTTTTTAATAAAATGATGAACTCTTATTTTTATATCTGAATAAGTTTGATAGTCTTTCATATTATTTTAATATCTATCATTGATTTACAATTACAAAAAAAAAAAAAAACTTATATGATTATGTATTTAATATATTTTTTTAAGCTGAAGAGGTGTTTGTTATATTAAGTATTTTTTTAATTCTTTTTTTCTAGATATTTTGGTGAAGATGTTCGCAATTTGACCACGTAAGGAAAAATGTTTTAAATGAATAGTCTTGGTCTTTACATGATATTAATATTTTATATTGATGTATTTAGTTCAAATTGGAATATGAGATTCTTGACTAATTTGATTGTAATATTATTTTGTTAACTACATGTAGAGTAGAATTCACTTGTTTCTCCTACAAATCTTCAAGTATTTTCTTGAGTCATACAATCTCCTTGTTGGATTCATAGTTGCAACATATTTTTCCTTTATTGTGGAATCTACTATAAATGATTATTTGCATGACTTCCAAGAGACAATTGCTAATCTAATACTCATGCGATAGCTTGAAGTTGACGCTCCATTTTTTTTGTCCCCATCAATATACAAATTAGAATATCCAATCAAGTTGAAGTCATCCACCTTACAATACTTGAGTCTAAAATCGTTAGTTCCCTTCAAGAATTTCATATTTTCTTTTGTTGCAAAATAATATCTTTCACAATGGTTTTGCATAAACTTCCAAAAAAAAGTCCCAAATCTATTATGTCAAATAATTTCTTTAACTCTTCTTTATGGATGCCATATAACTTTCATTGCTCCTTGTCATGTATAGATAATACTCAAGATATATAATATTTTTTCCAACTTTCTTGATCAACAAGGTTGAATGATCAAGATTAAAGTGTTTGAAATTCAATTACAGAAGATGCTCTGTTAACTTTTCATACTAGTATGGTGTTGATTGTTGCAAGCCATGTAAGGATTTGATGAGTTTACATACTTTCTTTTCTTGTCTCTTCTTAAGAAAACCTCTTCTTTGAGATATGAATACTTTCTCTTTTAGGTCTCTATTCAAGAAAGTAGTATTCAATACATTTGATAGAATTTCCATCCATTTTGTATTGTTAAGGAAAATAGAGCCTAGATGGTGGTCCATTTTGTGGTGGGGGAAAACGTTTCCTCATAATAAATGCTTTATTTATATGCAAATCCCTTTTCCATGAGCCTTGCTTTGTGATTTTTAGGTAAGCCATTCAATTTAAAATTGTTTTTGTAGACCCACTTGCAACTATTGGTTAGGTTTTGAATGGAAAATCCACCAAATTCAATATCACATTCTTAATGAGAGCATCATACTCCTTATGCGTTGCTTCTTTCCACTCATCATGAGTAATAATTTATTCAAAGAATTTGGATTAGAATTAATAAATAAATTCAATTCACAATCATCTACATCCCCTAAATTGGAGTTATTTACATCACATACATCTTGTTTAGTGGAACCTAATTTTCCAACCTCTTTAGGATGAAAACTTTCAAACATGTTTTGATTATTCATTTTGGCATATCTTTTTAAGATGATCCAAGCTACTCCATTGATCCAGTATGAGGAACATGTGTAATTCCTTCCATTTCAATATCCAATTGATTAAAATAAAATTAAAATGTTTTCTAAACAGAAACATAATTTCAAGTATAATAAAAAATAAAAATGAATATATGTTTACTTATTTTTAATTAAAAGTATTATAAGACAAGAATTCCACACTCACTATGTATTACAACCCAATATGAAGGAGATGTCGTAATTTTTTTTTACTCTAGATTCATTACCGAGCTGAGTAGTTCAACACAATGAAGATGTGTAATTCTTTTCATGCTCAACCTCAAGTTCACATGTGTCCATTTTAAAATAAAAATTACATATTTTCAAAATACAAAAAAATGTGGAGTATAATAAAAAACAAAAATAATAATAAGTATTATAAAACATAAGGTTCCACCCTCACTGTGTATTACAAACCAATATGAAGGAGGTGTGGTAAAAATATTTCACTCTAGATTCATTATGTGCCTAGAGACACATTCTACAATCCAGCGGAAAATGTGTAACTGCTTCCACTTCTCAACCTCATGTTAACACTTTCTTTTTAAAGTAAAAATTGAATGTTTTCTATATAAAAAAATAATGTCACATATCATAAAAACAAAAATGATAACCTGGTATGAATGAAATTTGATGAAAATATTTCACTTTCTCTCTTTGCAATAAATAAAATATTTTGATGTCCATGTGAAGTAACATATGTTTATAACAACTATAGAGAGATAGAGTAAAAAAAAAACCACTTATATTGGATAAGATTAAGTTAAAAAAAAAAATGCTAATGATAATTAAATATTGTAATGTGATAAGAATAATTGAAAGTTAAAAAAATTGATTACTTAGTAATAATAGTAATTATATGTAATTCATCCCATTCTTAATGTAAAATTGGTATGTGGGATTTAAAAATAATAATTATAATAATGAAAAAAATTTATATGAGTTATAAATATTTGGATATGTAGAGCTAAGTAATATTGAGGTGTACTTAAAATATATCAATAACTGAAAATAAATTAATGTGGATAAGCTCCACAAATAAAATATTTCAATGCTAATATTAAGTAAAATATTTCAATTTTAACTAAGTATGTATTATTTCATATGGTTAAAAAAGAAAAAGAAACCTTATTGTTAAAATAGACTTACTATTCTTCATTTTGGCCCCTTTTAAATCCAACAAATATTTGGGACTTGTAAGTTTAACTTGTGTAGTTTACACAATCCAAGTGACAAGTAGGATTTTCAAGTAGTTGAACCATTTATGAATTCAAAAATGTAATTTAAATAATAAAATATTATGCATATATTGTTTTGCATACATTAGAAATAGAAATTTGAGGAGTAGACATAGCATAGAGTACACATAGAACTTTTAGTATATTAAATTCAAAACCAAACTGTATCGTGCATATATACTGCTTATGAGATCCAACAAATTCCAAACAAGGAGATTGGTTGTTGAGAAAATATCTAAACAACCCAACCAACCAACAAACCAAATCTACTTGTATACTAATGTAAGCGTTATTTCCATGTCCTCCCTTAATGCTTACATTACTAATTTAATTTTATATGAATCATAAATTACATTTCACTTATAAGTCTCATATGTCTGATATGGTCGTCACTAGAACTTTTACCCACTCAGAAATTTCACGGACCACTTTCTTTCTCCACCGCAATCTTCAAGCTTCCCAATTGACCCATTTAAGGTACAACTACCTTTGACCATGATTGACGATCTTGTAATATAAATAATATTAACATAATTGGATTGTTATGGATTCCACGATAAAAGCTATCAAGTAATGAACCACTCTATGGACCAACCACCATCTGTCAGATATTTCACTTTAGACTATCCATTAATTTCTAGGAAGGAAGTATGGATATTGAATGTGTTTGAAACTTGATCATACAACTTGACCTATCTATCACATAATAATCTCATACTATAACCTATAGTCGTTGTTTAAGGATTTCATAGCACCAAGAACATTCAACTGTCATAATATGTAAACACAACCAAACTAGTGATGTGTTCAAGGGTTTCCGAGCACCAAGAACCACTAACTTGAGTTATGCAACACTGTTCAATAATTGGTTCTGCACTTTACAATTTTCTGCACTAAATATAACAAATCAACTTAGGAAACAATCCAACTATGTTGATGACAACCAAAAACACTCCAATCAAATTATGTGACTATGCACTTGCAATTTACACATTGAATTGTATTAGTAAAAACTCTGTTTTATATGGCTATGATATGTTTTGCTGAAAATGTTGGTCTAACACCGACCACCTCCTAATAAAGCGGATTTCATGCGCGAATGATCCAAAAATGGATCCTAGATAAACCTCTAAGTCTAAAAGACTTCATGCAAGAGGTAAAAGGTGCCAAATGGCACAAATCCTTTGTAAATTAGAGGAAAATGAAAGTCACAGGCTGCTCCCAGAAATATTCTCACTGCAGAGATCTTCTTATTTTGAATCCAACGCAACTTGAATGGGCAAAAACGAACTTCGGATGAAGGAGTTATTGTAAAATGAAAATTGCCTAATATACTTAGAAAAGGAGGCAATTTCATTAAATTTTGAACTATATTGAAAATTTTGATTTTTAGTATAAGTTCATAGGCCAATCCACAGCTAACAAATGGCAGGCCGGGATTGGGCCACGTGGCCCTATTTGATTGGTCAAAGACGAAATATCGCATCAACAGATAACACTATTAGAGGCCGAAAACATGAGAAAACAACCTATCGGAGGTCAAAGGAACAAGGAATAGGGACCGTTGGATTTGGCTGATCAACGGTCCAAATCTGTTTAGCATATCGTATCGGTGGTGACAGGTGGATCACAATCAGCAATTGCAATGGAGCGATATCGCAATCGGTGACCATAATGGAGCATTACACAAGCCCGAGGCATGAGTGATCTACGATTGTGACTTGTCGCATTGAAGTATCGTGTTGGCACATTACCATGGAGCGGGGTTATATAGATATGGATATGCGATGTGATATTACGGACCCTAAAGGGTTCCGAAATTCCTCTGTATAATATTTCAAGTCCGACAAGCGGGGATTTTTCATGTTTTATATGTAATTTCGCAGTCTTAATGTATTGCGAAATACAAAGGGGCAAGTCAATTGTGACATGCGATAGTGATTCGCAGGCAGACCCGATAGGGATATAAAGTGGGATTATGGAAATTTGAAGTTCGGGAACATTGTTTTCTGTGGATTTTTCCGTGTATTTCGGTGTTTTCCTGTGTTAGCATAGAATGAGTGTTTCTGGAGAATTTAAAGTGTCGATAACTCCGTTGGGAAATAGGTGGCATTCATCCCTGAGAGCGTTTAACAATGATTGCTAACACTCAAAGAAGGGATTCGAGCGAACTAGAATAGGAAGGAAAAATGACAAGTTTCCTGTGCAGGGGTCCCTTTCCATTGGAAATCGCCATTACACCTATGCGTTATGAAGCTCAGAGAGCCACAGAGGTGAAAAGGGAATGATTCCTCATGATTGGGGACAAAGGAATGGCTAGAAGACAGGGAGCCCGAGAGGGACAATGAACAGGCAGTGCGATTTGGCTTAAAAGCCACAGAACGATAGATAACAAGGGTTGTTGAGTTGTTGAATGGTGGCCAAGTTGTTGTTTGTTGCTGAATGCTGAAAGTAGTAGCAACAAAGAGCCGAGAGAGCACAGAGAGAGAGAGAGCCGAAGAGCTACTACGCAGAGCAGCTGAGGGAGCCTTTGGGGTCACTTGAAGTTCATGTGAAAAGCCAAAGAGCATAAAGCTTGCAGAGGGCAGAAAGAAGCCAGAGCAAAAAGCCAAAGAACCAAAGAGCCAGAGTCAGAGCCAAGAGCCCAAACTAGAGCCAAAGAGCCAGAGTCAGAGCGAAGAGCCCAAACCAGAGCCAAAGAGCCAGAGTTAGAGCCAAGAGCTAGAACCAAGAGCCAAAGAGCCAGAGCCAAGAGCCAAGAGCCAAGAGCCAGAGCTTCAAGAGCCAGAGCTTCAAGAGCCAGAGGGGATTAAATGGTGTCTGAACCAACTATTTTTGTACAAAACAGTAGGAGTTGGGCCAAGAGCTTGTAAAAAAGACTTACACCATAATCCCAGAGAGCCTAGTTTAGTTGGCTAGAGCTCACTGAGACATAGCCCAAGAGTTGTGGGTGAACTCCTAATTATTTCATTGTCTTATGTGTTTGATTTTACTGTTGCATTATTCACTGTTATATGCATTTATATATTAGTTTAAGCACATTCACATATCATCACAAACAACAGACTCTAAAACATATAATCAATTTTAAACAATTATCAGCATACACTATATTATCAAGCACCTCTTAATTCCACATTGGTTAATCATTAAATACTTGGGAAAATTCAAGCTTTGATAGTGGGTGAGGTTCTTGTAAGCTAGACAAGAAGCCTAGGAGCCCCATTTTCAGATCAGTGGAGAAGGGAAGCATGGTGAAACCAATAAGACACAGGCTATACACTCGACTGAATCTTCCCTTTAATTAGTTTTTCTAGATTAGTATAATTGGGGCCACATGTACTCCTTCATATAAGAACTTGACCATGTCGAACTATAACTACAATAGAAGTGCTACAATGGCCAGCAAAGGCTTCCTCCAGTGCATGGCTTCCATGAGAGACAGATCCATGCCCTGGGACACAATGTTGGGTTCAAGAAAAAATTTAGCACATTGTAAAATGTTGCCAGATTGGACAAATCCTTAATTACTTCATCATTATTTTTAACATAAATATTTGATCCTGAAATTTTAACATCCTCTCTTGTCGTCTCTCTTCATGTTGTTGCCACAACATTTGCTCACGCTGTACCTTTTGGGACCGAGGAATTTTACATTCAGTACTAGTTATACAGAGATCAAAGTGTTGTGGAATGCATTCAACCACACTTTTAGGAATCAAGTCATCCTTTGTGCTTCCAAAGAATGTTATTTCAAGCTTGATAAATGAAAAATCCTTCGACTGCCCAACGTGCACTGTAGCACCTATCTAATCACTCCCCGACCCTCTTGGTAGTCACAATGAGATATTCTTGGTGATTGGAAGACTATTTCTTTTACGAACGCTGACTATAATAGACTAATTTGGCCTCAACTGTAGCGGTCGTTATGAACATTAATGTTTTTTTCACCCACGACACTATTAACAGAAATATTCTTCGTCGCACCTTCCAATCATGCTTACGGAGACACAAAACAATAGTGTCAATACTGCAACAATCATAAAACAATCACTCTCACACACTAATTATATATGTATAGAATAATAATTCAATCCTCAAATTTCTTCCATCTCCATGAGCCCTCCCTTGAGGGAGTCAAGCCAATATAGACTCTGATACCAAAATAGAAATTTGAGGAGCAGACATAACACAAAGGACACACAAAGCTTTTAGTATATTACATTCAAAACCAAATTACATCTAACATATGTACTGCTTATGATATCCAACCGAGGAGATCAGGACACACAAAACTTTTAGTATATTACATTCAAAACCAAATTACTTCTAACATATATAGTGCTTATGAGATCCAACAGATTCCAAAAAGGAGATCGCTTGTTGAGAAAATATTTCAACAATCCAACCAACCAACAAACCAAATCACATGTATACTAATGTAAGATTTATTTCCAAGTATAAATATTGTTTTAACCATGCATCTATCAAGCACTAAGAATGATCAAATCTCTCAAAGTGAAAACTTATTTTTAGTTTTTGCACTCTAAAAGAGGCTTGTGCCTCATATTTGTTCTCTCTTTGCGCTTGCTAGATATGTGAATAAGATGGATATATACTGGTTAGTTGAGAAACCAAAGCTAACCCATATACCTAGAATTAAAAATATTATGGTGTTATTGAGTGTTGTCCATTTAAAATTAATATTGATTCGCAACAAAAAGCTACTTTTTATTGATATACATAATGTGTTATGCCTAACATTATTTTGAAATTAATATCAATTCCCAAAAAAAATCAACTTTTGATATACATAATGTGTTATACCCAACATTATTTTATTTTGAATCCATTAAGTTTATTTTGCCATTAATTACATCCATTTTCTCTAAATAAGTCAAAGTGTCTATGTTTCATCACTATTCCAACTCTATCCAATTCAACTATTCACATCCATTTTTTTTTCTGACGGACTACATCCTTTTCTCTTTAATCTTTTATGAATGCTTCCACACTTCTATGTTCCATAGAAGTTTACTTCCCTTTTAAATTTCTTAACTCATAGTGAAGATTTTTCCAAATATTATAAAGTCTAGAAAACTTTATTAAATTTTTTACAACATTTTTATATTTATAAATTTTACTTAAAAGAAATTATATAAACAATTATTTATAATACATTATGAATAAATATAAAAATGATGCGTAACAGCCTCATAAAACTAACATCTATTCATCTACTTATTGTTTTTTTTTTTTTTTCAACCTTCCCCAAAAAGCCAAAGCAACCTTCACATTAGATTGGCATTGTTTACCCTCAGAGTGATGAGTATAGAAACTCTGAGGACATCGTCAAAATGTGAAAAAAAGTCCCAAAATAGTCCCATTATTACATTAAAGATTCCATATCTTATTATTATCTATTAGAAGTGGTTATGAAACGTAACTTTTCTATCGATTTGTCCGCAGCAATGATTTTTGTTTTATGTAAGCACCATCGAAGCCGTCTAGTCATGCTGACTTCTGAGTTTGATAGTGAAGGTAAGAATTTAGAATTTTGTTCTAATATTTTGGAAAATTAGGAAATTATAGAATTGAAGAGCATCTCTATCCTCTTATCCAAATGAAACTTGGAATTATAATCCCTGTCGGTTGCTCTCTTCGCTTCCTGTCTCGGTGCACTTTGGATATAAATATCTTGCGGTCAGTGTAGTGCCGTTGACTTAGCTGTACGTGGATTGTGCAATTGACAAAAGTTAAAGTTGTACCGACCCCCACACCATATCTTACGTTGGAAACCCTATAGTTTATTTCATGGGCAGCGTTGTTTTTTCTTCTTCTTCTTCTATCAGCAGCTTCGAAGCCGTCCAATCATGTTCATTTTTATAGTAGAAGTCATAATTTAGGATTTGTATTGAATTTTGCTTTTGGAAGTTTAAGATATTTTAGAATTGAAAAGAATCTCTATCCATATGAAGCTTGCAATTATAATCTCTATCCGTTTCTCTCTCTGCTTCCTGTCGGTGTACTTTTTCGGTATAAATATAAATATCTGGCCGTCAGTGGTGTCAATGAGATTATGTTTTGCCGCCATTATACTGCTGTACAGGGTTGGAATTTCAGAACATATCCAGCCATGTGACGGTTTTTACACTTTCTCGAAATTCACCATTTCAGAGAAATTTTTAAATTGTATCTGATAAATAAATTACTAAGAAATGAACAATTTATTCGTCAAATTCCATCCCCGGTGTTGCCAGTGAATTTATTTTTTATTCGTATTCTAAACGTCGGTCCGTCACTGTATTCTTATGATCTACCGATGACTTATTTTTACTATCCATTTTTACGTGGGTGTTCATTTAATATATTTTTTTTTAAATTAACTTTCTTTCAAATTCCATTCAATTCAATGTTCATTTTCACATTAACATTTTTGTTGATGACAGTGAATCAGGGATTTTGAGCGGTTGACAATTTGAACGAGTTTGTCCTATCGATTTGTCGCGCAGCAATGATTTTTTTCCGATCAGCAGGTTCGAAGCCGTCTAATCATATTGACTTTGATAGTTAAAAAGGTAGAAAATTTAGAATTTTGATATAAAGTTTTGGAATGTGAAGAAATTTTAAAATTAAGAAAATCTAGTTCAAATGAAACTTAAAATCAGGTTGGAATTTCAAAAATAAATTTATTTATTAAATTTGACTATTTTCAGATCTCTATCTACTTGTCTATCTACTTATCTATCTATTTTCAGTTTCCAAAGAATGGACATTTCACCAGCAAATTCCATCCCTGCTTGCCTTTGTAATGTCTATCGGTTGCTCTCTTCGCTTACTGTCGGTGCACTTTTTGTATTAGTATCTTTCCGTCGATACGATTTTCTTAGTGGTGGCACCAATCACGTAATTATCTGTCACCACATAATTGATGGTATCAACAAGGGAATATTTCATTTCGAGATAACAAAGTTGGTGCATTCAAACAACAATCAAAATAAAAGTAAAATCGAAGGTTGAATTTCCAATTTTTTTCAATAGAAAAAACAAAAGGTTGACTTTGTTGTAAGCGGGAATGTGCAATTGACATAAGTTAAAATTATACCGACTCCAACACTATATCTTACGATGGAAACTTAGGCATTCGCATATCGTTTATTTCATAGATAAGTCTATGACAACTATGGTTTTACTGAACCAATTTGTGGAAAAAGCATCAAATCTACTTAGTGGAAGATTTGTAAAAGTCCTGAAGTTATTCTTAAGGAGATTCAAATGTATTTGTCTTTTTGAAACTAACTTATTGTTAGGGATATTAAAAAAAAAATGTTTAGGATTAAAAAGAATAGATTCAATTGGATTTGTATTTTTAAAACTACATCAAATCTATTTAGTGCAAGATTTGTAAAAGTCCTAAAGTTATTCTAATGGAGATTCAATTGTATTTGTCTTTTTGAAACTAACTTATTGTTAGGGATATTAATAAAAAAAATGTTTAAGATTAAAAAGAATGGATTCAATTGTATTTTATTTTCAAAACTACACTTATTATATTTGTATTTTTAAAACTACACCATTGTTAGTGATATAGAAAAGGGATGATAAAAGAGAAAATGTTTTAAGATAAAAAAGAAATGAGTGATAGATGTTATGGAAATTATTAAAGTAAAAATAAAATTATTAAATTCTATAATTTTTTTTATATTTTATTTTTATATGTTTCATTTTTATTTGTTTTATTTTATTATTATTTTTTCAATATAAAATGTCGATAAAATCTATATATTTATAAAATTAAAAGTTTTTTGGTAAATGCTTCATAATTTTTAATAAAAAACTAAATAATATTATGGAAAATTATAAAATTTTTAATTTTTTAAATAAATATAAGAAAAATATTGTTAAAAATTATAAGTGATAGATTTTTCATTTTAGACATTGATATCGAATATTGATAATTAAAATTCATAAATATTTTTTGTTATAAATTTTAAAACTACTACACATTTTCAAATTTATAATAACTTTATGAAGTTGGCAATATGAAATCTATAATGTTTTAAACAAGAAGAATTTGAATTTTTTTATATACAACATAAATTCCAAAATGGGTATATTTTATCAAATATAGTTTGAAAATGGTTACATATAATCACATTTAGAATAAATTTATAGAATTTATATTAGAAAATTTTCACCGGTCATTAAATTATGTTTTTCATGAGAAGAATTTGAATATATATATATCTATATATCTATATATTGTGTGTGTGTATGACAATTCAAAATTGGATGAGATAACTCGAGATAGAATGATTTTCCATTAGTATGAATCTAATTTTAATATAATGAGATAACTTTTAGTTTCATATTCCAAGAGGTTCTTTGGCCTTTCAAACTTTTCTATCTATTTGTATTTCTCTTACTATTTACAATTTTTTATAATGATACAAAAGTATTGTAGGATTATGTGTCCAACATTCCCCGTGTTATGTTGAAGGAGTGTTTACGAGCTTAAGGATCATTCTAAACTTTTCAAAGTTTCTCTTTCAAGTGATTTGGTGAATATGTCCACAATTTGATCACTTCTAAAAAAATGTCTCAAATAAATAGTCTTG
Organism: Pinus tabuliformis; assembly: GCA_031772625.1. Classification (NCBI taxonomy): domain Eukaryota; kingdom Viridiplantae; phylum Streptophyta; class Pinopsida; order Pinales; family Pinaceae; genus Pinus; species Pinus tabuliformis. The sequence continues at coordinate 496,707,198 of CM062816.1, forward strand.
GCCTCTACATGATATTGAAGAAAATTATATTATTGTGTCAATATGTTCAATTCAATCATGGAATCTAAGATTTTTAGCTGAATTGATTATAGAAGTATTGTCAACTAGATGAAGAGTATAATTCACTTGTTTCTCTTGCAAATCTTCAAAAATTTCCATATATTCTTCCTCTACTGCATAATCCACTGGAACTGACTATTTATGTGACTCCGTGAGATGATTGCTAATCCAAGAGTCATGAGATAACATGAAGTTGACAATTTTTTTTCTTTGTCCCCATCAAAGTTTAAAACGTAATATCCTGGTGCAGGAGCATCTGGGCAACAGGGTGAAGACAGAGAGAAGGCAGACAAGGTTTCTGAAAAGGACAGGAGACGAGAAATAGTTCACAGAACGGACATCAAGTCTGTCTCGTTCCTATGTTTTGTTTTTTTTTCTTTTGGTTAGTTTCGTTATTATTATCTGTTGTTATTTTTAGTTACTGTTCAATATACTCTAAGTATTGTAATGAGTTCTAATTAGGAATGATAATAGTGGTTAGAGTTATTAGCCACTGACAATAATTTACTATTGTAAAGAACAGACCAAGTAAGCCAGTTAACCATTAAAGAAAAGTCATGTCTGTAATAACTGCCATACTGAAATTGAACAACTACCAGCAGTTATCTAACTTCATGGCACCAATGTACAAAAACGCAAGCAAGAAAACCCAGAGGGGTTCAGCAGCGGAGAAAAACAAAAAGGAGTAACAGGAATAAATATACATTTCCTTCATTTCTTACTGTGCACAAGTAAACAAATAATTCTTATATGCGTCCTCAGGTACCAAAGACTGTATACAAAATATTGTGTTAATAATTTATTTTTATTTATATTGAAAAAGTCCATTATAGTACTCGACAAGCTGCGAACTGGCAGAGTAAGACAGCAAACATACAAGAGGTGGAACCGACCAGCACCCACTGCGGGTTCATACCAGACAAACACAGTCACCAGGTAAGCAAACAGAGTCGACAGTTCATGAGTTTCCTTTCCATTTAATTCTTTACAACATATTATCTCAGCATAGAGTTACAACGAACCGTTCATTCAGCACAACCTAACAGCATTGCTGCAGTTACCAAAACCCTACTTAACTTGCGGCCAAGGGTTTATAAGTCTAGAAACCCTAACCACGACTAAGGACCAGACACTTTCCATAACCAGTAACCAGAGTCCATGACAAAGACCAGAACCTAATGCAGATAAGAAAATAAGAGCAAGACTACCCGGGAAAAAGACCACACAGTCGACGAGAGCCATCGCCAACGAAACAGAGGACGGCCACACCTGTAAAAGGCACCAGGGGCGAAAGGTTAGTGTTTGTTTAACTTTTAAAAGAGAGTTGGAGCCGTAAAGCCAGAAGATAAAACCACAGAGAACGAGTGAAAGGAGGCGACCATACCTGAGAGTGAACCATTACCGCAGGCAAGCAATCCCTGAACCAGAGAGCCCTGCTCACAGAGGGGCCGAAACCATTAACAACTGAATAAGTTGTGGTGAAGTAATTACAGCATAGAACGTGGACATACCTTTTCGAATAGCCGAGAGCCGGAAAGGGTAGACCCCGGAGATTCACCAACCTGGGAGACTGTCAAAGCTGAGAGCGAACAGAGCACCATTGAGCCATAACAACGAAGCATAAAGGAGTGCCAAGAAAGACCAACCCAGACGGTGCCAAAGCAAACAGACAAAGAAAACGAAACGAGCATACGATGAAACAGTGATAACTTACCAAGGAAACCCGTAGCCGGATAGACCAACCAAAGCAGGAACGACCAAGCACAGTCAAGCTCTCAAATATTCACTACAGAACAGGCGGAACCACATAGGGTTTCGACGCAGACCGAATAACCACGAGCAGAACCAAAATAACGCAGAGACCACCGAAACCAACCACCGGGAGATAGTAATGAGCCAAGGGCGCGAATAGAGTGACAAAATCAAGGCAGGGTTTGCTAGGATTCCGAGGAGAACAGGTGTCCACCGAAGAGACGGGGATGGTACATGCAAGTTGATTGCATATCAAACTGGAATTAATTCCAAATCAAAGCGTACACAGTCCAGTTCATAACGTAAAGTCCACATAAGCAGAGACAAGGCGGGACCACGTGGGCTGGCCCCATCAAGTGGTATCAGAGCAGTGTTTTGCGGAAATAGTAGAAGATGGAAGTACCAAGACGAGGACGTGGAAGAGGTGCACGTAGAGGAGCAGATGAAGGATTGAGAGAACAGATCAGAGTTCTTACAGCTCGTTTGGAAGCAGTGGAGGCGGGCAGGCGAAGAGACCCGGAACTTGGAGATGACAGTGAGGAGGAAGCAGTAACTGCTACAGACGAGGAAGCTCCGGAATTGAGACTGCTGCGATCAGTTTTGTTAGCCAGCAGCAAACCCAAAACAAAGATTTCTAATTATGATGGCAGTCTGTCCGCAGATGTCCTGTTGGACTGGATAAGCGAGCTGGATAAATATTTTGAAAATGAGGAAGTCAGTGAGGATAAGAGAGTTAGATTCGCTGCAACTAAATTAAAGGGGCACGCCCTCTTATGGTGGGACAGTGTCCAGGCGGACAGGAAGCGAATGAACAAATTGCCGATACGAAAATGGCCAAGGATGGTGGCAAAATTGAAGGGCAGATTTCTGCCGAAAGACTACCAGGTTGAGTTATATCGGCGAGTACAGAATTTAAGGCAGAAGGGTATGACTGTTAAAGAATATACAGAAGAGTTTTACCGAGTGAATTTATGTGCTGGTTATACGGATGATACTCCAGAAAAAACAGCGAGGTACGTAAATGGCTTGAGGATGGAAATATTGGATGAAATTAGTATTCTTTCTCCCCGGAATATTGAAGAAGCCTTTCAGAGTGCTGTAAAGGCTGAGGAGAAAATCAACAGAAAACAGAACAACAGGAGAGGGAGAGGGAATGGTTGAGGACGAGGACAGTCCTACAGCAGAGGAAGAACTGCCGCGAACATCGAGGAAGGCAGCAGTTCCAAAACTTCAGGGACAGCAGAGAAAGGAGAAAGCACCAGAGGAGGTCGGTCATATCAGCGAGGACGGGGAAATGGCCGCGGAAGAGGGACTAATGTCCAGTGCTATAGGTGCCATAAATGGGGGCACAGATCCTTCGAATGTCCAGAAGTAGAACATGCAGGCCAGAGGGGAACACTTGTTGCACAACCTGAGGAAGCTGAAGCACAACCCCGGGAGGTGGAAGACATGGTGGAAATGGGGGAAGCTTTGATTTTGAATAAAGTGTTGTTAAAACCAGCCAAGGAGGTGGCTGAACCAACACAATGGAAAGCACTGTTTCGGACAGTTTGTAAATCACACGGAAAGTGCTGCAAGTTGATAATAGACAGCGGAAGTATGGACAACTTGGTTGCCACTGAGATGGTGGAAAAGCTGGGACTGAAGCGGCTAAAGCACCCCACACCTTACAAGGTGTCGTGGCTACAGAAAGGCCACCAACTGTTAGTTGATGAATAATGCGAGGTAGAATTCCACATTGGCAAGTACCACGACACAGTGGTCTGCGATATTATGCCAATGGACGCGTGCCATATACTGCTTGGAAGACCATGACAGTATGACCAGAAGGTGACACACGATGGAAAGATAAATTGTTATAAATTTACAAAGGATGGGGTCAAACACACACTTGTACCCATCAAAGAGGAAGACACAGCAGAACCAAGCGGAACAAAGGCACTGTTAATTGGAGGAAAACAGTTTGTGAAACAGGTTGAGGAAAATGAAGTTAATTTTGCAGTGGTGAGGAGGATGAAGCCAGTGTTGCTGAACTTGGAAAAATCAGAACTGCCTAAAGAAATACAGGAGCTGTTGGAAGAATTCCAAGACATTGCGGCTGATGAGTTACCTGATAAATTGCCTCCCAAAAGGAGTATCAGCCATTACATTGACTTTTTACCAGGAGCAAGCTTGCCAAACAAGGCAGCGTACAGGATGAGTCTGAAGGACAATGAGGAAGTACGCAAACAAGTGCAAGAGTTGCTGGATAAGGGACTGATCAGAGAAAGCCTGAGCCCCTGTGCAGTACCAACAGTAATTGCACCCAAGAAAGGTGGAGAATGGCGAATGTGTACGGATTCACGGGCTATAAACAAAATTACGATTCGATACAGGTTTCCCTTGCCCAGAATGGACGATATGATGGACTGTCTTAGTGGGGCAGCTTATTTTACAAAAATTGATCTGAAAAGTGGGTATCATCAGATCAGAATTAGAGAAGGAGATGAGTGGAAAACAACCTTCAAAACTAATGAAGGGCTGTATGAATGGTTGGTCATGCCATTTGGGTTGAGTAATGCTCCTAGTACGTTTATGAGGCTGATGAATGAGATGTTGAAAGAATTTATTGGCAGGTTCGTGATAGTTTATCTGGACGATATTTTAATTTTCAGCAGAATGAAAAGAGAGCATCTTTAGCATATTCGAAAGGTGTTCGAGAAGCTGCAGCAGAACAAACTGCTGATAAATTTGAAGAAATGCACTTTCTTGCAGAGGGAGCTGATCTATCTGGGATTTGTAGTTGCAGAAAATGAGTTAAAGATGGACCCGGAAAAGATTGCAACAATCATGAGTTGGCCGTCACCAAAGAATTTGTTTGAGGTACGTCGTTTTCATGGTCTAGCAAGTTTTTATTGAAAATTCATTAAAAATTTCAGTGAAATCCGCGCACCGATGCTAGAGACCATCAAAAAGGCCAGTAAACCTTTATGTTGGACTAAGGCGGCAGAAAACAGTTTCCAACTTTTGAAGCGGAAAATAACGGAGAGGCCGATCTTGAGGCTGCCCGATTTTAGTAAACCTTTTCAGGTACGTTGTGATGCAAGCGGGACAGCTATTGGCGCCGTGCTCAGTCAAGAGGACAGACCAGTGGCGTTTTTTAGCGAAAAACTAAATGAGAGTCGGCAGAAGTATTCGTCATATGACAAGGAGTTCTATGCAGTAGTCCAAGCTTTAAAACATTGGAGACACTACCTACTAGGTAATGAGTTCGTCTTGTTTTCCGATAATTCAGCATTACAATATATAACGCAGCAGCACAAGTTGAACCACAAGCATGCCAAGTGGGTGGAATACTTGCAGAGTTTCACTTTTGTGTTAAAACACATAAGTGGGCAAGCCAACAAAGTGGCAGATGCTTTGAGCAGAAGAGCCTTGCTCTTACAGGAAAGTAGCATACAGGTGATGGGATTTGAACATCTGAAGGATTTGTACCAGATGGACGCGGACTTCAAGGAAGCTTATGAAGCTTGCCAAAATCCCGTATTGAGGAATACAAGCCCTTGGTTAGATTATAATTTACAGGAAGGATTATTGTTTCGAGGTGGACAGCTATGTATTCCGGACTGTTCGATGAGGGAAAATCTAGTAAAAGAAAAACATAGTGGTGGACTAGCGGGACATTTTGGCATCGACAAGACTTTAGAGCAGCTCCGGCATTTTTATTATTGGCCTAAAATGAGCCGGGACGTGCAGAGATATGTAACCAGGTGTAAAGTCTGCCAACTGGCGAAGGGACACAGCCAAAACACTGGACTTTACACACCCCTACCTGTTCCAAGCAGGCCGTGGGATTCAGTCAGCATTGATTTTGTCCTAGGATTGCCTAGAACGCAGCGGGGATATGATTCAGTGATGGTGGTGGTTGACAGATTCTCGAAGATGGCTCATTTCATTCCTTGCCGGAAAACTAGTGACGCCACATACGTGGCACACCTGTTTTTCACAGAAGTAGTTAGATTACATGGCTTACCTAGAACTATTGTTTCAGACAGGGATGTGAAGTTCACAGGACATTTTTGGCGCACCCTGTGGAAAAAGTTGGGCACGCAATTAAATTTCAGCTCTGCGTATCACCCGCAGACTGATGGACAGACAGAGGTGGTGAACAGGAGCTTGGGAAACTTATTACGAAGTTTGACTGGAGAAAATTCACGATTATGGGATCGAGCTCTTGCCCAGGCAGAATTCGCTTATAACGATTCGCCCAATCGTAGCACCGGATTTAGCCCATTTCAGATTTTGTATGGTATGCATCCTCAGGGAGTACATGAACTGCGAGATTTGGGACAGCTAGAACGGAGGAGTGCAGATGGGGAAGATTTTGCTGAAGCAATGAATGAACTTCATGAAAAAGTCAAATTGAGATTGCAGGACAGCACACAGAAATACAAACAGCACGCAGACACAAAGCGACGAGAGGTGCATTTTGATGTTGGGGACGAAGTCCTTGCGCACCTGCGCCGGGAACGGTTTCCTAAGGGCACATATAACAAGTTGAAATACAAGAAAATCGGTCCATGCAAGATTCTGCGAAAGTTTTCAGCCAACGCATATGAAATTCAGCTGCCACCTGACATAGGCATATCACCTATATTCAACGTGGCAGACCTGTTCCCATATCACGCCCAGGCAGAAGATGATAGTATGGTACAGCCACAACGGGACACCCAGTTAGAGAGCAGTCCTTGGAAGAAGCAGTTACCTTCGGCCCGGACCCATGAAATTGAAGGAATCCTCAGTACCCAGGTAGCCAAGAAGACGCGCAGAAAGGAGTATCTGCGTTACCTCGTCAAGTGGAGAGACCGTCCAATGGAGGACAGCTCATGGCTCGACGCGGCACAGATTCAGAAGGCTGGTTACTCAGTGGAGGAGCTCATGGAACGGAGCCATGAGTTCTCTTTTACCCCAGAAGCCTGATGCAGGAGCATCTGGGCAACAGGGTGAAGACAGAGAGAAGGCAGACAAGGTTTCTGAAAAGGACAGGAGACGAGAAATAGTTCACAGAACGGAAAGCAAGTCTGTCTCGTTCCTATGTTTTGTTTTTTTTTCTTTTGGTTAGTTTCGTTATTATTATCTGTTGTTATTTTTAGTTACTGTTCAGTATACTCTAAGTATTGTAATGAGTTCTAATTAGGAATGATAATAGTGGTTAGAGTTATTAGCCACTGACAATAATTTACTATTGTAAAGAACAGACCAAGTAAGCCAGTTAACCATTAAAGAAAAGTCATGTCTGTAATAACTGCCAAACTGAAATTGAACAACTACTAGCAGTTATCTAACTGCATGGCACCAATGTACAAAAACGCAAGCAAGAAAACCCAGAGGGGTTCAGCAGTGGAGAAAAACAAAAAGGAGTAACAGGAATAAATATACATTTCCTTCATTTCTTACTGTGCACAAGTAAACAAATAATTCTTATATGCGTCCTCAGGTACCAAAGACTGTATACAAAATACTGTGTTAATAATTTACTTTTATTTATATTGCAAAAGTCCATTACAGTACTCGACAAGCTGCGAACTGGCAGAGTAAGACAGCAAACATACAAGAGGTGGAACCGACCAGCACCCACTGCGGGTTCATACCAGACAAACACAGTCACCAGGTAAGCAAACAGAGTCGACAGTTCATGAGTTTCCTTTCCATTTAATTCTTTACAACATATTATCTCAACATAGAGTTACAACGAACCGTTCATTCAGCACAACCTAACAACATTGCTGCAGTTACCGAAACCCTACTTAACTTGCGGCCAAGGGTTTATAAGTCTAGAAACCCTAACCACGACTAAGGACCAGACACTTTCCATAACCAGTAACCAGAGTCCATGACAAAGACCAGAACCAAATGCAGATAAGAAAATAAGAGCAAGACTACCCGGGAAAAAGACCACACAGTCGACGAGAGCCATCGCCAACGAAACAGAGGACGGCCACACCTATAAAAGGCACCAGGGGCGAAAGGTTAGTGTTTGTTTAACTTTTAAAAGAGAGTTGGAGCCGTAAAGCCAGAAGATAAAACCACAGAGAACGAGTGAAAGGAGGCGACCATACCTGAGAGTGAACCGTTACCGCAGGCAAGCAATCCCTAAACCAGAGAGCCCTGCTCACAGAGGGGCCGAAACCATTAACAACTGAATAAGTCGTGGTGAAGTAATTACAGCATAGAACGTGGACATACCTTTTCGAATAGCCGAGAGCCGGAAAGGGTAGACCCCGGAGATTCACCAACCTGGGAGATTGTCAAAGCTAAGAGCAAACAGAGCACCATTGAGCCGTAACAACGAAGCATAAAGGAGTGCCAAGAAAGACCAACCCAGACGGTGCCAAAGCAAACAGACAAAGAAAATGAAACGAGCATACGATGAAACAGTGATAACTTACCAAGGAAACCCGTAGCCGGACAGACCAACCAAATCAGGAATGACCAAGCACAGTCAAGCTCTCAAATATTCACTACAGAACAGGCGGAACCACATAGGGTTTCGACGCAGACCGAATAACCACGAGCAGAACCAAAATAACGCAGAGACCACCGAAACCAACCACCGAGAGATAGTAATGAGCCAAGGGCGCGAATAGAGTGACAAAATCAAGGCAGGGTTTGCTAGGATTCTGAGGGGAACAGGTGTCCACCGAAGAGACGGGGATGGTACATGCAAGTTGATTGCATATCAAACTGGAATTAATTCCAAATCAAAGCGTACAGAGTCCAGTTCATAACGTAAAGTCCACATAAGCAGAGACAAGGCGGGACCACGTGGGCTGGCCCCATCATATCCAATGAAGCTAAAGTCATTCATATTAGAATACTTTAGTCCAACATCATGATTTTCCTTTATGGATTTCAAAATTCTTTATGTAGCACCAATGTCCTATACAAGGATCTTCAAACAACCTAGAAAGAATTCAAACAAAAAATTAAATATTAGGTCCAATGGTGGTGAGGTAAATAAGACTTCCCATAAACTATATATATTTGATTGCATCCACAAATTCATTCTCTCTTCTTCTTTTTTTTTTTTAATGTGAGCTTCAAATTTTATTCGATTGGAGTAAATTGAGGGTTTCTTTCAACCCTGATAAACCTATTGAACAATTCTACAAATTGCTTCTTTTGGGAAATCAATATGTACTATGGATGTTGAGTCACTTCAATGACCAAGTAGTAGTGAAGATGTCCCAAATATGTCATGTCAAAGCCCTCCTTCAACTCTTTCTCAATGGATGTACTATAAACCTCATTTTTATCTATCATCACTAGATCATCTACATACACAATGAGATATAAAATAGTTTTTTCGAATATTCTTGACAAACAAGGTTGTAAGATTAGGATGCAAGTTTGAAATTACATTTGAGATGATGTTTGGTTAACTTTTCATATGAGTGCCATGATGCAGGTTTCGGGCCATATAAGAATTTGATGCATTTACATACTTTTTTTCCACGTCCCTTCACAATGAAACCCTTTGATTGAGAGATGAAGGTATTATATTTTAGTTATCCATTCAAGAAAGTAGTATTTACATCCATTTAATGGAATTTCCATTGATTTTGTGCTACCAAGAAAAATAGAGTCCACATGGTGGCCCATTTTGTTGTATGGGAATGTGTTTCATTGTAATGAACACCTTCCTTCTATGTAATCCTTTTTCTATAAGACCTTTGTGATTTTCAATTGAGGCATTTATTTTGTCCTTGTCCTTGTAGACCCACTTCTAACCAATTGGTTTTGTTCATAATGGATGCTCCACCAACTTCCATGTCACGTTCTTGATGAGATCATCATACTCCTACATCAGTTCTTTCCACTCATCATGAGTACTAGCTTCTTTAAAGAAAGTTAGTTCAAAATTATTAAATAAAGTTAATTCAAAATCATATGAAAAATCTATATCACCTACATCACCTGAATTGGAATTATCTACACCTCCATCTTGTGTGGTGGAATCTATGGTTCTTATTTTTTGACCTCATCACGATGGATACTTTCAAGTGTTTTGATAAGCCATTGTGGTGGAACATTTCAATATGTTCCAATTTGCTCTATTTACTAAGATGGTTTTGCATTAAGATTCAACCTTCCAATCCTCCCAATCTCATTATTGAAAGGATCTTCCTAATATAAAGAAGTGGTCAAAGCTTCATGAAGGGGAAGATGGTGCCTCAAAAGGAGATTCCAAAGATTGATCCAATATAGCGATCCTCCATTAAATATATGGAATATCATTATCAATTTCATGATATGCATTTTCATGAATGAATTTATCTAGATGTTCAAGACACCACTCAATAGTTTTGCTAGTCTTGGAATATTGAAGAAAAATTACATCTCTAGAAAGGATAAACTTGTTGTTTACCTCATCATAAATATGATATGCATTGGTGGTAATTGAATATCCCTAGAAAATGCATTTATGACACCATTCATAAATCTTGTTTCTTTTCTCCTTAGGAATCAAAGCATAATAGTTGGAACTAAATACCTTGAGATGTATCATAAAATGAATGTGTCTATGCCACATTTCATAATGAGTATTATTTCAAATAGAGTGATATGGAAATACTTTTCTCACATACAGTACACACAAAACTTCATCATCCCAAAACACCAACTTTACAGTTTTGAAAAACATTATAGATTGAACCATTATAGATAGTCTTGTTTATTCTTTCAACAACACCATTTTGTTGAGGATTGCATAGAAAAGTGGTTTGATGTTGAATCTTTCAGCAGGTACACCTAATACATCCTAGTGTAATTATCAATAAAACTCATCATATATTTATTTCCATTACTAGATAGAATATGCACGGGGCTTGATCCCAATGGAAAGTGGTACCTACCCATGTATTCACTAATGTAACTTAAGGATGCATTGAGAATACTATAACTAACAGGCCTCACCTTGCAAAAGGTCAGATTGGTCCTCCATAATGTAATTTTAATTGGGTCTTCTTCTCAAATTAATAAAGAATTGATTTTTTATATCTCTCTTTATTTTCAAGTGTTGCACATTGTTTTGTTGGGATGTATTTAGTTCAAAAAATATTTTATCATTGTTCTCATTCTTAGTTTCATGAAAAATCTATGTGTTCTCTATACTCCTCTCTTAGCATTCATGGTTCTTGGGTCTTATTCCCCAATATCTAGATCAATGGTATTTCAAAAAAACTAATTCTTTATTAATTTGAGAAGAAGACACATTTACAATTACATTATGGAGAACCAATTTCTCATTTTCTAAGGTGATGCAAGTTATTTATAATATTCTCAGTGCCTTATTAAGTTACATCATTCAATACCATAGGTGAATAACATGGGTGAATATCATGGGTAAATACCATGGGTGGGTACCACTTTCCATTGAGATAAAGAACATAAAAATCAGAATGTACAATTCCAAGTTTTGAACATGCTCTTGAAGTGGAAACATGAAATATTTGTTTGTTATATTTTACAAATATACAAGTATCACATTTCTTTAGTTTCCTAGGAATATTAGGAAAACTAAAAACCCCATCTTTTTCATTAAATAAAGATTTCCATAATTAATATGTCCAAATATAGCATGCAATAGAAAATTAGATGGTAATGTACCCTCATTTTGATGAGAGTGAGCTGTAGAATTATGTGTCTAGGTAGATGTTCATTTCATCTTCAACATGTTTCTTCTTGCACTCTAGTTATGATGACCAAGTTGTGAGAAGACTTCATTATCTATACTTTTCCATCAAATTTTTTAATGGAATGACCTTATTGTCAAATGTGCACAAGGGACAACAAATTTCTTTGTAGATTTGAAGGATAAATAAATAGACCTTAGTTGGTCACTAGCTCGTAAGGATTGAAGTTCGTGAGAGTGCGTAGGGTAGAGGACCTTGATGAAGATTGTCATCAACATAAATATAGAGAATTATATAACTAAATAATTCATAAAAATCAAAATAATAAATATAATGAGTGATATGTCCTAAAGGACATGACTATTCATGAAGGGTCATCCTACCTTTGTATATATACCATTGGTACTCTCACTATATTCCATCATATCATTTTCTCTCATTCATTTCTTAATATATTGTTTATCCTAAATGCATTCCTTGATTATATTCCATTTATTTTTGGATAACTAATTCATGAGCCAATTTTTTCTATCTCATTTGGTATTAGAACTTCACTTCTAACCTTGACCTTTGGCCTTGCTACTTATCAGGATTTGTCTAAACTGACCCTTGGTCAAAATCATTCTTTCAATTATATTTTCTCTACATTTCCCAGGTCTTTGACCACAAGTTATCCCTTGGCCATTTAGAAAACTCTATTTATTTTGTATGAAAATAAGTGCTTAATGAAATTCATTCTTTTGTGATAACATGTTCTTTAAGGTTTGAAAATAATTGTTGATAAATATCATTTTCCAGCCACACATTGTAGTTTCGTTAATAATTTGTTTCCATACATCTAAGATTCATAAAGAACTACTAAATAATTCAAAATTAATGAGTACATCCTTAGGGCAAGTTCTAATGCTTCAATAATTGTGATATCACAGTTGTTTTTCTATAAAATATCAGGACAAAGAGAAAAAATGATGTGTCGGACATAGAATTGATAACAACATAAAATAAGATATTATTCCAAATTTACAAAATTCATATAGGAAGAGGAACAACCACTGAATAGATTGGATCAAAGAATAATTATAGTTTCCATTTGAAATTAGTGGATATGGTAAGACATCATAATTAACAACCCTTATATAGAACTAAAATTGTCTCATCATGTAGGTCATCACATATATCCAAAGGGAATAATGTTAAGCGAAGAAAAAATTTGCCATGTAGCCCTTCAACTGTGGAAAAAAATGTGTTTTTCACTCATTATAAGCTAGCGAAAGAACCCACAATTGCCTCTAATAGCAGTCGCTTAGGTTATTAAAATTACAAGGAAAATTTAATGGTAATTAGTAAATGAATCTTTTTTTTTTTAAGATGATCATGTCGCTAGTAGTTGTTTTTACTCTCACATTTATATAGAATCATACACTCAATGGCCCTAAGTTGGCCTAAGGTATTTTCAAAGAAGTGTCGCAAAGCTTTGGGTGGAGTATGAAATAAATTCAACGATTTTTGAGAACTAAAGAAAGTAGAGTTTGCAACTTTTTTTGAATGAGTTTCAAAAATATACCACAAGGATAAAAAATGGAAGTTTTGGAAAGCCCTGAGATTATCATTTTGAAATTTTACGATTAGAATCAATCCTTTAGTACAATTCCATGTTCGAGTCAGTGTTGTGATGTTTGGGAAATAAATTAAGGTTTCTTTATTTAAAGAAAATATTATATAAAAATACACAACCTCATATAACATATCAAGTAAATACCATCTTTAGAAAATTTTATTCGATATGTAAAGTGAAAGATTAAAATAATTTTAACTTACTTTAAAATATCTTTATTATTAATAAGAAGGTCCAATAAGTGATGAGAGCTGAAAAAAATTATAAAGACAAAAGAATAATTAGAAAATTTAAATAATAATAATAACGCAATTTCACAAGTTATAAATTATTTAATTATTTGACTAGGTGAGGCATCTTGACTAGCGATGGTTATGTGAGCGAGGACTTTGGTCCCCCGAGGTTTTGGGTTCAAATCCTCCTTGGGTGAAAAATATAAACAAATGTAATATGTAATAACCCACCATCCTCTATATATATATATATATATATATATATATATATATATATATATATATATATATATATATATATATATATATGAATAATGTAATGACCCACCATCCTACAAATATATATATATATATAATTATTCAAGACTAAAATGGATAATTCAAAAATGATGTAAGGGAGATTCTCTTATAAATATTTTACAATGGCATGTCTTGGTTTGTTTACATTAAAAGGGAGTATCCAAGGAAAATAAATTACTATCATTATCAGCATGAAAGAGAAGGAAATTACATCAATGTTAATTTGGAAAGTCAATTATCAATTCCAAAACCAAATATAGGTGAAAGGGAAGATATTTCTCTCGAGAAATATTATGAAATCAAAGATTAGCAAGTGATAATTGATGATTATGAATATGTATCACAATTTTGTGTTACAACTATGTGCAAAGAAGAGATTGATATTAATCTTGGTTTACCATGGTTTGGAATTCTAGATTCCTTTATATTAAACACAAAGTGACATTCCCCAATAAGAAGAAGAAGGTGACACTTCGGGACATTACAGTGAAGTCATATTCAATAGTACCTTTATCAAAGGACCTGAAAAATATATCAAATGTGATCAATGAAGAAGTTAAAAAGTCAACATCAAAGATGAAAAAGGAATTTAGCGAAGTTACCATAGATAAAAATGAATAATTTTTTTATTTAAATTATCACAGTAAAAAATTTATTGCACAATTCACCAAGACCAATTGTATGAAGAAAAATTAGAACAAGAAAAGGAAGATATTGAGAAAAAACTAAGTGAAATCTTATCAAAATAGGATGAAAACAATTCTCACTTGAATAGAGTTAATAAAAAGTTAATAGGTGAAATTAGAACATTAAAAAATGAGAAGCATGAATCTCAAAACATTAAAAATAAAATTGATGAGTCAGAAGCTTAAGAAATTTCATGTCTCTGGCATTATAATTAAATTATTCTTATAAAAAACAAGAAACTTAGAAATGATAAGAGATATTTGGAGAAGAAACTAAAAGAACGTATAACAAAATATGCATCAAAGTCTTCAAAATCAACAATCCAAATTGAAGAAAATATAACAAATAATATCATGAATTATAAAAATCCTAATCCAATTGAAGTGATGACGTACTCAAATTTTGTAGTATAAGAAAAGGAAATTCCAAGTAAAGATGTAGGGATCAATCAAACAACATTAATGCATAAGTAAAATCTTATACCTAAATTAAATAAAAAAATCACCAGAAAAATGATAAGGGGAAATCAAGTCACAACAACTCCTTATCGACATCCAAATTATAAGAGTATACATCTCAATCGATTAGTGTATCAATATCACTCAGGAGAGAACGATTAATTTATGTTTTGAAGAATATTTATACCAATGAAATTGAGTCTTATAATAAAAAATCATTTTGGGTATTAACTAACTGGAAAGTTCCATAGAAGATTGGATTGGGATGGTTAGATCACTTTTCAGCTTGACAATTTTTTTCAGCACTAATCTTTTTGCATATTCTTGTATATTCAAAGATGACAACTCCAAGCATACAAAGTAATGAAAAAACATTAAAACCTAGGAAAAATTACATCAATCCTTTCCATAATTATTCTTTGAGGACAATGCATTTCTACAAGTCAAGGGAATGTTATGAACATAAACATATAAAACAATATAAATAAATAATTCATAAATAATTAATAATAGTTAATATAATCAAAGGATATGAATATTCATGAAAGGGAATCTCATCTAAGTATAAATATCATGGGCACCCTCATTATATTCCATCATTTTGTTTTCTTAGACATTACTTATTATATTATTTATCCTCAATGGATTACTTTATTGTATTCCATATATTTTTCGATAAATAACTCATGGTACGAGTTTGGTTATCTCAATGTTTGTTGGAGGAAGGTCTATTTTTTACTCTAGTGATATCTATTTCATGTATAATGGCTTTGATCTTAGAAGCCAAGGCCATGCAATCATCATTCTTCAACTATAGGTTATAAAGTTTTACCAGTAGTTGCACAAGATCCAATTCTAAGTATGAATCATAAAAATCTTCTAATTTATTTAGAGCACCATAAGAATCTATGATACAAATAATATGACATCTTAACTCTTCACTTACTAATGCAACAATCAATGCATAGGCTTTATTGTCTTTACTTTTCCACATGGCTAGCTGCTTGTCGAACATAGGCTTCTAAGGCATGTTGTCATCTTTTCCTACTTAGATATCATCCCAAAAATAATTGAAAATGATAACATGCTTGATATTTCTAGATCATTCTCTATAGTTTTCCTTGCTAGAATCACCATGCCAATGGTGAAGCTGAGAGGATTCATCTTCATAAAAAATTTGACCTAAGATATAGATATACAATATCTCTGCAATAACAATGATCTCTTTCTTTTTCTTGAATTTTAGTTTTAGATAACAATAAAAAAGATATACCCTTACAAGCTCTTCATAATGCTAAAGAAAACCCTTCACAATCTCTCAAAACTCTTTGAGCACTAGCAAGTCACCTACAATTTTAGTACCAAGGTGATTATGGTGTTAGTTTATGCCCCTTACACTATGAAAGCACTATAAACAAAGGGCATCCTGTCATTTTAAGGGCTTTCATGCATACCACATGGTTTTTCTCAATCGCGGCTCTATTCTTGCTCTTTCCAACATGGGTTTCTTTGAAGCCTGGTTCCATTCTTCATCCTTATAGTGAGGGTTTATTTCAAGCCTTTGTGTGTTAGAGAATGGTGGCTAAAATGTTAGTGGGTTTTATTGCTAATATGCACTTAAAACTATAGCTATTTCAATCCTCTTTTCCCTATTTTTGTCACATTTCCAACAATTTTTAGCCAAGTTTGTGCACATTAAAGACATAAAAAGAAATATAAGGTATTTTGGTATTTTATTTTTAAATTGCAAGATTAACAAAATAATTGTGTCAAAATTTTGTTTTTTATTAGTGATTTCAATATTTTTTTTAGTAAATCATCATCTATTGAGATAGTTGCAGCTGTTCATAGAAACAATTACCATAAGAGTTTTGAAATTAGAATTCATCAAATGGTTTGACTCATATTATATTCTTGGAAGAATATTTGTAATCAACTAGTTAACACAGAGGTCAATGTAATACTTCATCAGGGAATCACACAATTTTTAGGATATGATTTTTGTTTTGTTTCTAGAAGTTGAATCCTGGGCTAATATTACTCATTATCGGTCTCGATTTAGCTAAGAATAAAGAGAGATTTATTTTGATGATATGGCTGACAAGGAATTCTATACTTTATTGTTAGATTTAGAAATTTATAGATATACTACTAGAAGAACAAGATGAAGATGGTAATAGCATATCAAAAAAATATTTTAGCTCTTTATAACTTAGTTTTATATATTTAATATATTTATTTCAAGCTTCAATAGACTATAGACTCATCTTTGTGCATGTGCCAAATTTGGAGGGCCACAACACTCTCATTCATGCCACTTATTGTTTGTACAAATTTTTGTGTATGTAAATATTCTCCTTTTTAACAATGCAAACTATATTATTAGTAAATATTTATATGCATTCTTGAATATATTTTGTGTATAATTCAAATTTATTTCAATTTATAATTAAAATGCATTGTATTTATTTGAAGTTTTTCTTTAGTAAAAACTTAGATTTGATCTCTCAGCATAGATCAAAGTGGTGAACAAAGCACTACCATAAGCTTTATCTAGCTATAGAGATAGATGAAGCACTATGACCTAGATTTCTATCAATGAAACTACAATAGACAGTGATTGGAAAACTCTATCTAATTGCATAGTTTTCATTTGCTTAAAAAAAATATTTAATCATTAGTTCAAACAATGAAGAGATAATTGTTATAAGAGTCATTCACCCACACAGGTAAATGAAATACTATGACCTATTTTTCTACCATGAATGTTGTAATAAACTTTGATTAAAGGATTAGATGTCATTTCATTAAAATGTCATGTTATTGTTAAACTAGGATTTATGCTTGCACTATTACACCAAAGGGGTGTTTAAGACATTTAATTACACAAAATTATCATTTCATCATAAAATTATTATTTTGTCTCAATTATTTTTTTTTTATATTAAATTATTATTTTAATATTTTAAATTATTTTAGATTAAAAATTAGAGTAGAGGTGGATGTTCTAGGTGCTCCTAGAGAAAAAATAACTAATAGTCTCTATTTATGAGTTGATCACATGATGGGATTGACTACTATTTTTCCCTTCATTTCCCATTGTTCTTTCTCCATTGCCGAGGGTTTTACAGCACTAGACTAGAGTTTTCTTTATGTGGAAATGTGATTATGGTTTTCTCCTAGTGAATGGAATGAAATTCCTTCCTTCCTGTGGCATAACCCACCCAAATATTCATTGGTAAACAATTTTACCATTTCTTCAAATTCTTCTATGTTTAAAAGAGGTATCGAGGGTTTGTCTAGTGCATTATTAAATTTTTTTCCAATGTTGTTTTGTTAACTACCATTCCTGTGGTTTTTCTTGCATGTTGAATAATGAGATTTGGATTAACCCCATATATCTAAAATTTGCCCATGTCATCTTACCTTTACCTGGTTCAATGGGTATTTTATCTATGCATTTGGTTTTGTTAGTAATAATCCCCACTTTTTTTCCTTCTTCAAGGTTTTGATTGACGGTGTTCCTCATGGTATTTTATTTTTACCATTTTTAATATGAGGGGTAATAGATACTTAGGTTTATATGACATGGCATGAATTAATTCATCATAGTCTCAGAGATGTATTTCGAAGTAATAACCCCAAATCTATATCCTTTAAACACTTTATCTATATGGGTATTAGTGTTTCAATTTTAATGTTATTTCCTTATCCATGATTCCTTGTTGGAATATATTTTTGAAAGTTACATATTTTCATTTCCTTCCCATTTGTCGAGGGAAAGACTACTTTGTGTAGCGTGAGATACCAAGAAGAGGTTCTGACTAGGTTAAATCAAGAAAGAGAAAATAGCTATAGTGTTGCAAGAAACCCATGAAAAACCTATTAAGGTTAAATCTTTAGTGATTGAATGAATACATTATAATAATAAGAACATCATTCAATTACACCATCAGATAGGATCAAAACTGTGTCATAGTTAATGATTATGAGCAAGTGTTATTACAGTACAATTCGAAAATTCATGTCTAATAACATTCTAAAGAAGTGTGTATGTGGTAGATTCGATGGAGACAGTTGCTTCATCTATAACTAGAATTTGGTTATGATCAAGAAGAACACAACTTAAGAAAAAGAGTTTCCTTTGAACAAAACTCATATTCTCTCCCTCATCACTCAGTGTAAAAAGGATACAAATAAATGCATTACAGGTATGGAGAATATGTGACCACTATTCTATGCAAATGCTCTAGATTTTGTTTGAGCTTATTGAACTTAATTAGTATTTGTAGTTAAACCCAATTTTTTTTTGGCTAATGGTTGAGGGGGTAATCAGATTTTGTTTTCAAAACAACCATATTCATTTATTTTTATTTATTCTCGCTTGATATAAAAATGAACATACTACAACAAATGAACTCAAAGGACAAAGAAACATGTATGACTAGTAGAATCAAGTCGGTTTAGTATGTCTTCAAAGGACTTTCCCATTTGACATTTTTGTAAGGCCTTCTCTTACAAACATTAGAAAACCTAACAAAAAAGAGTGCAAATGCTTGGAGATCAAGTTAACATTTCAAATAAATTCATATTCACACACACACACATATGCAAGGTTATCTAGTCTTGATAAATGAGTAAATCTAATTGCCAGGATATTATAAACATTACCTCCCAAATTTCATGATCTGAATATAAGCCAAAGGGGGATCCAAATTACTTCTTATTGTCCCCTTGCAGAGCATTAGCTCTTGAGGAATGATACTAATCTTTGACCTCAGATCATGAAGGCCTACAATGAAAATGCCTCAACCATCGACCAAAAATGTTGCTCCAACTAGTTTGATGAGTTGAAATAAGAGTCATTTTACCATTTCTTGTTCATGATATATATATATATATATATATATATATATATATATATATATATATATATATATATATATATATATATATATATATATATATATATATATGTATGTATATATGTATATATGTATATATGTATGTATATGTATGTATATATGTATATATATATATGATATATATATGTGTATATATATGTATATATATATATATATATATATATATATATATATATATATATATATATATATATATATATATATATATATATATATATCATGAACCTACAGATCAACCCTTCCATAGTAGGATTAGTGTGAAAAAAAACTTGCATATGTATCAAAAAGATTAAAATTCTTTTCCTTGAATATTTCTACCATGTTAAATTCTCTGATTGTTACCACACCTAATGATATTTCAACAACATTGTTCATTAATGTTTTTTTAGTAGTGTCATTGATCCTTGCTAACTCCCTTCCAAAAGCTAGATAATACATCTACTCATATTGATAGACAAAGAGACAAAATATAAATAGTTGTACAATTTTCTAATGTAAAATATCGAGACAAATGGAAGGAATCCTTAATTGGATCCATCTAGTGATAAATATCATTGAAATGACAACCACCAAAAATTTCCATGTGACTGACGATATGAGAAATATAATTCCTATGAGATCAAATTTGAAATTGATTAAAGAGAATCATCTAAGGAGTGTTTTCTTACCCAGATTAGAATTATTCATACAAGTGTGGTGTCCAAAAAGACCATGGGTGCCCTAAATATTGAATTTATCATTCCAGAGAAAAAAAACCTTTGAAGCTTGCGAGATCAAAAACAAAATAATTTGAGCTCTCCCATAAACAAAATCTCCACTACATAATGAAATGCACGCATACTCCTACTAAAATCCCTTTATCAATATTTTGATTTAGGATCGCTGATACAAACCAATAGTTGGATCCTACTTGGAAAACAACATAAGATCCTTGTGATATTACAACACAAAAGAAGAGTAACTCCCCCTTCTACTAATCACAATATTTCTACAATCCTATATCTCCAATTTCCTTCTCTTCCTCTTCAATCAATTTCCCTATGTTAAAGGAAATATTTGCTATACTTTTTTCTCTAACAAATGCACTTTGTGTCCTAGGAAGTTCTAATGTGCTCCTGTCAATTTGTTGAGATCCAACTGAAATGGGATAACTCACTAGGTTGTCAAAAGTCACGACTTCCTTATGTGCATTTACAAGTTGCTCAAATATTTTTCATGTTATAGAGATTAGGCTTCTGTGATCCATATCAAGTTAAGAAATATTCTTCGGCAAAAATCACATGGAATATCATTTTTCGACGCGTTTCGAACCAACCAGTGTGGTTCATCGTCAGGACAAGTTGAAGAAACAGATCAAGCTCATCATGTTAAATAGACTAAGCGGAGCCTCCAACAGCTATCCTTTCTAACGGCTAGTTTGACTCAAGGACAAGGGTCAAAATTATTATAATTGTTTAATTATAAAAAATTATAGGTTAATTAATAATTTAAAGGAAAGTTAGTTGAATAAATGGCCTTAAAATAATAGAATACCTAAAAAGTAATATAGAAAGTAATAATTTTATTTAAATTTAATTAATAAAAATAATAATAATTTTATTTAAATTTTTATTAATAGATAAAAGGTAATTAAGTTAGAAAATCAAAGTTAATTATCATAAGTTAGGGGAAAATTAGTTAAATACATGACCCTATGAAAAAGGTAAAAGCCTCAATAGAATGTATAATTAAAAGAATCATTAAAAATTATAAGTTGATTAATAATTTAAAGGGAAGTTTGCTAAATAAATGACCTAAAATAATAATTTTATTTACATTTTATTAATATGAAAATAATAATTTTATTTAAATATCATTAATAAATCAAAGGAAATTAAGTTAGAAATCAAAGTTAATAACCGTAAGTTAATAGGAAAATGACCTTATGAAAAAGGTAATTGCCTCAATAGAATATAAAGAATAAATAAAATAATATTATTTATAAGTATCATGTATACAAAAAGGTCAAAAAGGACCCTATTAGTTAAACATATAAGGAACAAAATTAGTTATAAGAGGGACCTCAAAATAAGAGGGCCTTAAAATATCAGAAGAAATAGAAAGAAAGGAGAAAACAATAAATAGAAATCACACTAAAATTAAAATAACACTCAAAAAATATAAATACAAATAAAAATAATAAAAATAAAATAAAATAAATAGAAATAAAAAAAAATAAATAAATAAATAAATAAATAAAATTTATATATAATATAATATATATATAATATATATATATATATATATATATATATATATATATATATATATATATATATATATATATATAAATAAATTAAAATAAATAACATAAAATAAAAACTAAAATAATAGTAAAAGAACAAATAAAGAAAAACGACAAAAAACCAAAGAGGACGAAAAAACAACTAGGATGAGAGGGCAGGGACCCAACACCTACTGACTTTCCATCCATCATCTCTATTGAGATTGCTTGGTCTCTTTTCAATCTCAAGTGCTTCCCTGAATTTTCGATGGTGGAAATGCGAAACCTTAGCAATAACACTGGCCTCTTCAATACAAACATGATGATTGGTTTTCTCAGCATGTTTAGCCAAAGCGGAAGACTTAGCTCTCCTATGCTTAATATCCGCTGCGTGCTCGCTAATCCTCTGATTAATGGAACGACCAGTCTCCCCAATATAGGGGGTCCCACAGTAACAAGGGATCATATAAACGCCCTTCATATCCTTAGGGTCGATAGGATCCTTCACTGATCTGAGGGACATACGAATAGTGTTTAGGGGCCTAAAGGTCACAGGGACACTGTGCCTCCTGAGAATCCTGCCAATTCTATCAGTGGTCCCTTGAACATAAGGAAGATGGACACCTGGAATACGATCTCTAGGTTCTCTTTTAGTCAGAGAATTCCTGGAAGCTTTAAGGAAAGCCCTTTGACCCATGTATCTACTATAACCATTCTCCGCAAAGACATCCAGCAGATGGGATTTTTCTTTCTCAAAGCTCTTCTTGTTCGAGATCCTCAGGGCCCGAGTAGCAAGGGTACTAAGGACACCCATCTTCTGAGCCGGGAAATGGTGGGAACTGGCATGAAGATACTGCTCCATATGAGTTTTCTTCCGGAAAACTCGATGGGCGAGGGAACCATTATCATTCCTAGAAATAAGAATATCAAGGAAAGGAAGGCATCCATCTACCTCCTGCTCCTTAGTGAACTTAATGGCTGAGGATTGCCTGTTGAGATGATCAAAGAAGAGATCAAGCTCAACCTGGCCATGAGACCAGATGACATTGGTGTCATCCACATACCTCCTCCAATGCTTAGGTAGGAGCCGGGAAGAGTTCAGAGCCTTGGACTCAAAATCTTCCATAAACAGATTAGCAACAATAGGGGAAAGGGGGGATCCCATTGCCACCCCACATGTTTGCTCAAAGAACTCCCCTTCGAAACTGAAGAAGGTGGAAGTGAGACAGATCTCAACCAACTTGGCTGTGTCAGGATCTGTTAGGCGGTTGATCACATCCATGGCCTCATTAATAGGGATGCAAGTGAATAGGGAGACAACATCAAAACTGACAAGAATGTCCCCAGGATCAAGCTTAATGCCCTTTAGCTCCTCAATAAAGGAAGCAGAGTCCTTTACGAAGGACTTCGTATGACCAACAAGGGGCTTAAGCTTTAAAGCAAGGAACTTTGCAAGAAGGTATGTAGGACCTCCAATGGTGTTGATGATGGGCCTTAAGGGGGCTCCTTCCTTGTGAATCTTGGGGAGGTCGTAGATTCTAGGAGTAATAGGGTTGCTTTCAATGAGCTTATGGTGCAAGGAACTCAAAGAGCCAATGAATTTAATGGCCATAGCCACATTTCTAGCAACCTTCTTCAAAGGATTTTTGGGAAGCTTTTTGTAGCTATCACTATTATGAAGATGATCCAACATCTTGCTGCGGTAATCAAATTTGTTAAGAATTACGGCAGCACCACCCTTGTTTGCCTTTAGAACAATGATATCCTTGTTCTGGTTTAAGGATCTGAGAGCTAGAGATTCCTCTTTGCTGAGGTTACTCTTAGGCGGCTTAGCCCTCCTCAGGGCAACAACACAATCCTGCCTGATAGTATCCTTGATCCTATCAGGTAGACCTCGGATCCCAAACTCAATATCACAAATAATATCCTCTACGGGGATTTTTCTGGGGGCTAAGGCAAAATTTAAACCTTTGCCCAAAACTTTAAAAATAGCAGGGGGAAAAACGAAACTGGAAAGATTAATAACCTTGTTACTAGAAGGAGAAGAAGGGGTAATACCAGTAGCCCTCTTATTCTTATTATATTCAGAGTTAGAGATGCTTTTGCCAACCTGGTCCCTACAGATATTATCAATAATATTATTATTAATATTACAATTACTATTATTATTATTATTAATAAAATTATTATCAATAATATTATTGTTATTGTTATTATTAATATTATTATTATTATTATTATTATTATTGTTAATATTAAAATTAATGTTATTATTATTGTTATTTTTATTATTAAAATTAATACTATTATTATTATTAATATTACAATTACTATTATTATTATTATTATTATTATTAAAATTATTATCAATAATAATATTATTGTTATTGTTATTATTAATATTAAAATTAATATTATTATTATAATTATTATCAATATTAAAATTAATATTATTATTATTATTATTATTAAAATTAATACTATTATTATTATTAATATAAAAACTATTGCCATGGCCATTATAACTATTAATATCCTCCATATTATTAAGGCAATTAATATCACTGTTATAATTATTAATTCGATTATTAAACGCGCAGGATTTGTTACAAAAATTCTGTTTGAGGTCATTAATAAAGGAGTTAGGGTGACCGAACCTCTTATGCGAAACCTCCAAACCATCCACTGGAACAGCGTAAGCCTCAGCAACTCCACCATTGACCGAAGGGCTGGGAGCGATAATCAAACCTGCGCTGGCCTCTTCGGAACTGTCAGCCACTCCACCATTGACCGACGAGAGGGGAGCGTTGATCAAAGCTTCGCTGGTCTCTCCGGAACAGCCAGCCGTACCACCATTAACCGCAGAATGGGGAGCGGTAAACAGACCTACGCTAGCCTCTACAGAACCGCCAGCCCTATCGTTAACAGGGAACCTGGGTAGGTTAGGCACCGAGGACGACGAGCCATCCTTCGGCGAACTCGCACATGAAGGTTCTACGATATCCATACCCAACCGGTCTAACAGATCACCCACAGATTTCTCCCTTTGCGCTGAAGAATCAGAGCTCATGGCGAAAACACCAGTCAATGTTAAAGTAGGATCCGAATTGCAGAGATCAGGAATGTTGTCCCCAGAATCGCGTTCAGGAAATGAAGAATCTCTGGCACAAGGATGGGAGCATTCTCCCACAACGCAAACAGGACCAACGCTCCGCTGAGAACAACAGCCCAATTCCTCCTCTGTGCAGATACGGCCAAGCTTACATCCAACTGGCAAGACTGCAGCTGAGTGCAGGCCTGAAGAGACTTCATCAAAGCACGCTGAGGGGCCGAGAGATGGGCAACCAGAGACCTCCCCCGAGCGGCCAGATAACCAATCATTCAACGCAAAGATTTTCCCAGAAGAGATACGGCTCTGGGAAGCACCGCCCAGTGCTCTATTCCGAAATTCTGAATCTCCAGCAAGCCTTAGAAACTTGGAAGCCTGTTTCTGCTTACGAATCTCTTCTACCCTAAGAGACTTTAAAGCAGAACAGGCATCTATTCTGGCCCAAAGGGAGGCCGAAAATAAGTTTCCAAGATCCAAGTGCAAATCTAAAAGAACCCGAGAAAGCTGACTCAGGGAATTTCTGACCTTATTAATGCCAAAATCGCCTTAAGGAACACCTGATGGTTTCACGGATTGTGAAGGTGGTGCTTAATCCGGGCGAGGATAGGAATGATGGAGGAGTCTCTGCATCGTTTAAGAAAATCAAGATCCGATTTCAACCTTGAAACCTGCAAGCGAGCTCGTTCAAAACGACGAACCTTATTTGCAGTGGCTTCTCCGTGCAGGGATTCAATAATAGAGTTTAGGCTTCTGTGATCCATATCAAGTTAAGAAAGATTCTTCGGCGAAAATCACATGGAATATCATTTGTCGACGCGTTTTGAACCAACCAGTGTGGTTCATCGCCAGGACAAGTTGAAGAAACAGATCAAGCTCGTCATGTTAAATAGACTAAGCGGAGCCTCCAACAGCTATCCTTTCTAACAGCTAGTTTGACTCAAGGACACGGGTCAAAATTATTATAATCATTTAATTATCAAAAATTATAGGTTAATTAATAATTTAAAGGAAAGTTAGTTGAATAAATGGCCTTAAAATAATAGAATACCTAAAAATTAATATAGAAAGTAATAATTTTATTTAAATTTAATTAATAAAAATAATAATAATTTTATTTAAATTTTTATTAATAGATAAAAGGTAATTAAGTTAGAAAATCAAAGTTAATTATCTGTTTATGGAAGATTTTGAGTCCAAGGCTCTGAACTCTTCTCGACTCCTACCTAAGCTTTGGAGGAGGTATGTGGATGACAGCAATGTCATCTGGTCTCATGGCCAGGTTGAGCTTGATCTCTTCTTTGATCATCTCAACAGGCAGTCCTCAGCCATTAAGTTCACTAAGGAGCAGGAGGTAGATGGATGCCTTCCTTTCCTTGATATTCTTATTTCTAGGAATGATGATGGTTACCTCGTCCATCGACTTTTCCGGAAGAAAACTCATATGGAGCAGTATCTTCATGCCAGTTCCCACCATTTCCCCGCTCAGAAGATGGGTGTCCTTAGTACCCTTGCTACTCGGGCCCTGAGGATCTCAGACAAGAAGAGCTTTGAGAAAGAAAAATCCCATCTGCTGGATGTCTTTGCGGAGAATGGTTATAGTAGATACATGGGTCAAAGGGCTTTCCTTAAAGCTTCCAGGAATTCTCTGACTAAAAGAGAACCTAGAGATCATATTCCAGGTGTCCATCTTCCTTATGTTCAAGGGACCACTGATAGAATTGGCAGGATTCTCAGGAGGCACAGTGTCCCTGTGACCTTTAGGCCCCTAAACACTATTCGTATGTCCCTCAGATCAGTGAAGGATCCTATCGACCCTAAGGATATGAAGGGCTTTTATATGATCCCTTGTTCCTGTGGGACCCCCTATATTGGGGAGACTGGTGATTCCATTAATCAGAGGATTAGCGAGCACGCACCCGATATTAAGCATAGGAGAGCTAAGTCTTCCGCTTTGGCTAAACATGCTGAGAAAACCAATCATCATGTTTGTATTGAAGAGGCCAGTGTTATTGCTAAGGTTTCGCATTTCCACCATCGAAAATTCAGGGAAGCACTTGAGATTGAAAAGGGACCAAGAAATCTCAATAGAGATGATGGATGGAAAGTCAGTAGGTGTTGGGTCCCTGCCCTCTCGTCCTAGTTGTTTTTTCGTCCTCTTTGGTTTTTTGTCGTTTTTCTTTATTTGTTATTTTACTATTATTTTAGTTTTTATATTTATGTATATATATATATATATATATATATATATATATATATATATATATATATATATATATATATTATATATATTATATATTATTTATTTTAATTTAATTTTATTTATTTATTTATTTTTATTATTTCTATTTATTTTATTTTATTTTTATTATTTTTATTTGTATTTATATTTTTCGAGTGTTATTTTAATTTTAGTGTGATGTCTATTTATTGTTTTCTCCTTTCTTTCTATTTCTTCTGATATTTTAAGGCCCTCTTATTTTGAGGTCCCTCTTATAACTAATTTTGTTCCTTATATGTTTAACTAATAGGGTCCTTTTTGACCTTTTGTATACATGATACTTATAAATAATATTATTTTATTTATTCTTTATATTCTATTGAGACAATTACCTTTTTCATAAGGTCATTTTCCTATTAACTTACGGTTATTAACTTTGATTTCTAACTTAATTTCCTTTGATTTATTAATGATATTTAAATAAAATTATTATTTTCATATTAATAAAATGTAAATAAAATTATTATTTTAGGTCATTTATTTAGCAACTGCCCTTTAAATTATTAATCAACTTATAATTTTTAATGATTCTTTTAATTATACATTCTATTGAGGCTTTTTTTTTTTTCATAGGGTCATGTATTTAACTAATTTTCCCCTAACTTATGATAATTAACTTTGATTTTCTAACTTAATTACCTTTTATCTATTAATAAAAATTTAAATAAAATTATTACTTTCTATATTACTTTTTAGGTATTCTATTATTTTAAGGCCATTTATTCAACTAACTTTCCTTTAAATTATTAATTAACCTATAATTTTTTTATAATTAAACGATTATAATAATTTTGACCCCTGTCCTTGAGTCAAACTAGCCGTTAGAAAGGATAGCTGTTGGAGGCTCCGCTTAGTCTATTTAACATGATGAGCTTGATCTGTTTCTTCAACTTGTCCTGACGATGAACCACACTGGTTGGTTCGAAACGCGTCGACAAATGATATTCCATGTGATTTTCGCCGAAGAATCTTTCTTAACTTGTTTTTCATGTTGTTAATGTTTACTCATAGCTCTTGGCTTCCTTGAATTCTCCACCTTTTCATGACCTATGAAGATAGATGAATATGCCACCATATTCAAAACTCTATAAGGAAGAGTAACTTGTAAGAGACCATGATATTTCATGACATGAATTTTCTGATTAAGTACATAAGACGTAGGTTATGTTCCTACCAGGATTTTATTGACAACCAGAAGAAATTCCACTTGATGGGTGACTAATGCTATTATTTTCATTTCCAATGCTCACATCACATATTCCTACAATAATTTAAATTTATAAGAATCATAGGTTCAATCATTGTCTTTATTTGATTCAAAACAAAAGAAAATTAACTCCTTTTGTGCATATCAAAGAGAAAGAAATCAACCTAGAAAAAACCAAAAAAGTTAATTTAAAGAAAAAAATGATTTCTCGCATTATATAAAGTTGAATTTGTATGAGCATTGACTACAATGAAGGGATCATCCAATAGATAAATGTCAACATCATTATATACTTTTGTAGCAAACTAAATCTTTTATTTCTATCCTCTGCTCATATTCAATCCTTTCTCCCCAAGCTCTACCATATATCCATGAGTGAAACTCTATATATCCTTGTCTAATGCAAAATATTTTATTTCCTTCTTGTACTGAATTTTTTCCATTGATTTCCCATAGGGTATGTTTTCTTTAAAAATAACACTATGAATCCAAGTTGTTTGTGCCATGTAGCACATGACAACTTCACTCAATGAACCTTTGACATATCACGTGTGTTTGCGGCATACTAGAAACTACCCTTAATTCTACTACATATTGGAAAATACCCCTAAAAATCACATTATTTAATTCCCTACCAATACGAACCCAATACACCCTCCCAATTTAAAAGACCCATGCTTTAACTAGATATTGTAGGTATCCATTTTTTCATTAACATTTTTTAATACCCATTTATATTTTTTCATTAACTTTGAGGTCCATTTTTTATACTTTCTGACATAAAAACCCTTTACCCCTTATCATATGCTCAAAATATTATGTCATTTTTTCCTCAATATATATCCTGTAACAACCCTGGTAAAAATTCCCTGTAATAAAAGTTAAAAACAATAACCACGGTTGATGGGACACTTATTCCAAGTTGAATTTTGGGAAAGACATCTTGGGGGTGTTCATTTGGTTGTTTATGGCTAATGAAATTGGAAAAAGAAATGGCTAAGGATTTGGAAAGGAAAAATGGAATTTTTGGCACATTTGTTATGAAAATAATGAAAATTAGAAGAAAAGGGAAGTGAAAGGTCACATGTTGCATGAAAGGAGGAAATTGAAGGAAAATAATTGAAAATGAAGAAAATAGAGGACTTGTTCATAAAAGGGCTTATGAGGATCAGTTGGTAACCTTTTGTTGTTTGAGTTTTGGATCTCTCTCATTATTCTCTCTCTCTCTCATACTCTTGGACACTTAGAGTTTTGTTGGAGCAATTTTTCCATTGGAGCAAGAAAGGCAAAGAAGGCAAGAGGAAGAAAAAATCAAGCAGGGAAAGACATGATCAAGCAACCACAGTAGGCTTCATTGCAGGTATCGACTTTCATGTGTATTTTCCTTGCTAGATTTTTCATGTGTGGTACCTCATGTGGTTTTTTTACCATGGAATGGGTTTTGCCAGGTATAATAGATTTTTCATCCTAATGTTGCCATTTCCAGATAGCCATGGTGTGATGGGGTTCTTATGTTTTGGTTGAGCTGGATTGTTGGATGGATTCGAAGCTGAGTGAGATGGATAACCAAAATGATAGAACACATGGCCCGGTAACCCATGAGTCGGATTGTGGGTTGTGGTAAAGCCAAAATTTGTGTTGCCTCAGATGGCCTAGGAATCCTTTTCGGTCAATGGTAGGATATACGGTAAAGACAATAGGTGGTTTGTTCTCCGTTGGGTCTAGTAATCCTGGGTTTGGGATATGCGATAAAGCCTGAGAGCCTAGGAGATAGGAAAATTCCTCACGGTGTAGGTGGAGAAGTTCGGTGGCATCCATGCTTGTTTGGCCTAGTGATCAGGTGGAGATCACAATAAATCCTATTATGATGTGTTCATTGTGTTGGTCTAGTGATCTGGGATAGATTACGGTAAAGCCTAGTTTTTGTTGATGGGGGTGAGGTGGTTTAGCCTCGATATACATTGGTTGGTTCTTTTGGTTTGAGTCTCACATTCATGCTTGGAATATGGAACGGGGGTGAATGGCTAAATAGAGATTTGGCTCAACCATTCCATGGTCGGGTGGAACATCGTAGTCCCATCTCCAGTTGGTTTAATCCATTCATTAATGAGAAATCCATTCCCTTGATTTCCATGTGAAAATTTATTGATGAGTATGTGTATTTTGATGCCTGATATGTTTATGGTAATTATGTTCCTATTATGTTAGTTATATTCATATTTTATGACAGCATCTATGTATGGCTCTTAGCATTATTTTACTTATAAATGCATGGATAGTGTGTCTATGTCCTAAAAGATGATAATGCAACAAATGACATAAGGGAACAATGGTTCATAACGATTCTTAGATAAGTATGAGATCCCTACTCTTAATTCTATTATTTACAAATGTAGGTTACATGTTGATGATATGTTTGACGAAATGCCTAGCATGGACAGTAGGGGTCTGGTTATGGTCTTCTTCAACTTATTTATTTTGCATCATTGTTTCCCTATATTTTTAATGGTTTTAAGCTATCACTCCATTCCGAGAAGTGGCCTGGGATCTAGGCCTAAAAAAGTGGCTTCAATCCCAGGGTCACTGGCATAGAACTAGCAATTTTGGTCCCTCGTCATTGGTAGGCAATCCTGTGATATCGAATTTAGGTTTTTGGTTCCTCCCCTGCCCTTATCATGAGAATGACTATGACCTAAGAGATCTAGAACAGTAGTGGGATCTAGGGACAAGCTGTCTCAGTGGCTGACTTGTCTCCTAATGGTTCTGTTGATGATTTTGGATGACTGTGTGTGATGTTTCTATTTCTTTCACTTCCTTAAAGTCACATAGGAGGTCAAATCTGATCATAGTAGCCTCTCGTCTCATGTTTACCCGGTTGGCATGGTTACTTAGGTGGATGTGGGAGGAGGGTGTTACAGAGTGGTATCAGAGCATGGTTCACCTCTCAGATTGGATGGGCGATGTGTGTGGGCCATGCATGCATGTCAGTTGCATGTGTATCTCTTACACTTTCATTCCTTGTTCTTGTTTCATTTGATTGATGATTGATTATGGTTGTAATAATGTTGCCATGGAGAATTGATGTTGATTTTTTGGATTTGTCATGATTTTAGGTCACCTACTTACATCCTTGTATGTTAGGTTACATTCTTGAATATTTTGATTACATGTATTAGTCTTGTAGGTTGATTACAAGAATTTGTCTTTTATGTTCGACTACATGCGTTTATGCGTATGTGCAGTTGAATGGGCATTGTTTATTCATGTTGTTGATTTCATGTGGAAATGTGTACAATGGAGTAATAGTTGTTGTTATGCATGAGGTCATAACATGCATTGTTGATATGGCCTTGCATCGTTGACTAGACCCTAACTAGAGTGATTTTTATGTGTTGATACATTTATTTGCATATGTATATAAGTTGTTATGATTATGTTATACATGTATCACACTGATTTGGTGATCTTGAAGACAAGTTATCCTCCTTGAGGTATACTAAGGTACGCCAATTTCTTATGATCTGGTTTATCTAACATATTATGCATTGCAGGAAGAAAGACCAAATGGACAGCAAGATGGTTGACTACAAAGATTCTCCCTATGAATCCAAAGAGTAGTATGGCGTTGGGAACTCTTTCGATTTGGCAGTTACATTGAGAAGTTTGAAGGAAGAGGTAAGGAGTTGTAAGGCAGATAATGACCGATCATACAGGCACAAGAGAAGCAAGCATAGGTTAATGCTATACTTATTTAGAGTTTGTCGTAATTGCAGCGAGAAGGACCACTTCAGATCAGCCACGGACATGAGGATATAACCAATGGGCCATATGGTAGTAGGTCTCCTAGTAGACACAGGTTAGATAGATCTGACACAGTGAGAGATGGTAGGTTGTTGGACACTCTAGATAGGGGGGACAATCAGTTCAGGTACTATTCTAGTTCTGGTTCTGATAGACATCATGATCATTGTCATTATCATCCTTACATGAGAAATGATAGGGGATACTTTCTAAACGAATTCAAGAAAGAAAAATTCCATACTTTTGATGGAGATATGAAGAAGAAGAAAGATGCAAAGGTTGGGATACTAGGGATGAATAAATTCTTTGAGTTGCATGATCACACAGATAACATGAAGGCTAGAGTAGAAATATTCAGCTTGAAAGGTAAAGCAAACATATGGTGGGAAGATGTTAAGCGGGTCAGAGACATCAAGACAAATGATCTGAGTTGGTGGGTGTTCAAGAGGCTTTTCCAGAAGAAGTACTTTTTAGGAAGAATTACTTGTGAGAAATGTACTACGATGATAGAGCCAAGGAGTTCTATGAACTAAAAATGGGATCAATGATAGATGAGGAGTACACAACCAAGTTTTTGGAGCTATTGAGGTATGCACCATAGCTTACTTATGACAAGGCTAAAGTTCAAATATTTTTTAGTGGTTTGCCATTAGCATTTAGAGATCGGATTGAGTATGATGAGCCTCAGACACTTGAGGAATTTCTTGGGAAACTGAAGCATTGCTATGAACAATCAAATCGTAGGAATGAATCTCAGCATGGATGAAGAGGAAGGGACAAAGGTAAAGGTAAATGACAGCCTAAGAGGATAAGGCCTTGGCATTCAGATGAGAAAGAGAATGTGGCACTGCAAAAGAGATTTAATGCAGCTAGTCAAGGACATGGGTCACATCAGCAGCAACAACAAAGAGGTGAGGGCACTAGTTAGTTGGAGTGTTGGACAGTGGTAAGGAGCACCTTAAGAGAGATTGTCCACAGAATCAGGGTGGAAGGTCTCATATATACAATGCACAGGAAGTGTAGACTATTGGGGATGTTGGTCAGAGCATTCCACATATCTATGTGGCAGTGGAGAACAGGCAGGCAGAACACTAGGCATCTATCATTAAGATGGACGGTAATATTTGTCATTGAGTTATTTCTATTGTGATTGACCCTAGATCTAATTATAGATATGTTAGTCCTAACTTGGTGGATAAGTGTGGTTTATGTAAGGAATTGCATGCAGAATCTTGGTTAGTACAGTTGGCTAGAAGTACAAAGAAACAAGTTCATCATTGGGAAAGATCTTGTGCATTTGACTTGAATTTTATGCCTACCATAGCACATTTGAATGTATTACCACTCAGATCATACAGTATTTTTTTGGGCATGGACTGGTTGTATCTTCATAGAACCAAGGTAGGAATCTATGACAAATCCATTGAGTGCATTGATGAAAATGGAGGAACAAGAGTCTTATAGGGTAAGAAGAAAGCCACATCAGTTAGGATGGTGATAGCTATGCAAGAAAAGTGTAGCCACAAGAAAGGGTTTGTGTTATTCGTAGTAAACATTTCTAGTGATAAGGGTAAAGAGGTTGAGGATGAAGATGTGTAGAACAGGTACGTAGTTTTCAAGTAGTTTCAGGATGTATTTCCTGAGGACATTACAGAGTTGCCACCTCATAGGGAGGTATATTTTCTATTGAATTAGTTTCAGGGGCAACTCTATTATCAAAAGCACCTTACAGGATGAGCACACTTGAGTTGGTTGAGTTAAAATTGTAGTTAAAGGAAATGTTGGAAAAGGGATACATTAGGCAAAGTGTATCACCTTGGGGTGCACTAGTCTTGTTTGTGAAGAAGAAATATGGTACTCTCAGATTTTGCATTGACTACGGGCAGTTAAACAAAGTGACTATCAAGAATAGGTACCCTTTGCCGAGGATTGATGTCTTGTTCGATCACCTAAAGGGAGAAGCAATGTTTTGAAAAATCAACTTGGGATCGGGATACCATCAGGTACGCATCAAAGAAGAGGACATTTACAACACTGTGTTAAGGACCAGGTATGGGCATTATGAGTTTTTTGTTGTTCCATTTAGATTAACTAATTCTCTAGCTACATTCATGTGCTTACTGAATAGTGTGCTGCGTCCATATTGGGATAAGTTTGTTATTTTTTTCATTGATGATATATTGGTATATTCTAAAAATGAGGAAGAGCATGCTGAGCATTTAGAAGTAGTGTTGAGGTTGTTGAGGGAGCATCAGTTGTATGCTGAGCTCACAAGTGTAGTTTCTTTTAGACTGAGGTACACTACTTGGGACATGTTGTGTCCAAGGAAGGCATTGTAGTAGATCCAAATAATTTAAGGGCCATCATGGAGTGAGTAGCTCCTAAGAATGTAGATGAGGTGAGATCTAGCCTGGGTTTGGAAGGCTACTATAGGAGGTTTATCAGGAATTTCTCACAGATTGTTTATCCCATCACATCATTGCAAAGGAAAGGTAAGAAGTTTGAATGGACTGAGGAGTGTGAGGCTAGCTTTGAGCAGCTCAACCAGTTGTTGACACATGCACTAGTACTATAGATTGCAAATCTGAACAAAGAGTTTGTGGTATGCACAAATACTTTCAAGAGAGGGCTTGGTGGATTCCTTATGCAAGATGGACAAGTGGTATGTTATGAGTCCTAGAAACTAAACGAGCATGAACAGAACTACCCGACACATGATTTGGAGTTAGCAATGATCATACATGCATTGAATATGTGGAAACATTATCTTCTTGGCAGAAGAGTTTTACTTATGAGTGATCACATTAGGTTGAGGTATTTATTTGACCAGTTGAATCTCAATGCGAGGTAGGCTATATGGTTGGGATGATTAGTGAGTTTGATTTTGAGATTAGGTACATCAAAGGTAAAGAGAATAGGGTGGTATATGATATCAGTAGATGGGTACAAGAACATCACTTGGTAACTATGAGCTCCTATGGGTCATACTTACAGGATAGGATCTTGCAGGCAAGTCAGCAGGATGTTAGGTATATGGATATTGTGCACAGGTTGTAGAAGTGTACTGCTACAGGTATACGTGTAGGTACAAATATAGGTATAGGTGTAGGTGCCCATGGTATGGATTATTGTCTTACAGCAGATGGATTGGTCAGGTTTCGAGATAGGATGTATGTATTGGACAACAGTGAGCTCAAGAAGGTGATCTTGAGGGAGTTTCATGTGAAACCTTATTCAGGTCACCCAGGTTACCAGAAGATATTGACAATAGTGAGGAGATTTTATTATTAGCCAAATTTGAAGAGCGATGCAGCAGATTTTGTGGCTAGGTGTTTTGACTGGCAGCGAGTGGAAGAAAAATGTAAACATCCAGGTGGACTGCTATAGCTGATTTTGATTCCAGAGTGGAAATGGGAATTCATTTCCATGGATTTGATCACAATTTTGTCGAATATGATGAGATAGCATGATTCCATTATGGTTATTGTGGACAAGTTGAAAAAGTTTTCACACTTCATTCCAGTGAAGTCTACATTCTCATCTAGTGATGTGGCACAGGTATTCATCAAAGATATAGTTAGACTGCATGGTGTTCCAAAGAATATTGTGTCAGAAAGGAATGCAAAGTTCACTTCCAAGTTCTAGAAGGATTTATTTATAGGTTTTGGCACAGAGTTGGCCTTCAGCATAGCTTATCATCCACAAACAGATGGACAGATAGAGAGGGTCAGCATGATATTAGAGGACATGTTGAGGATGTAAGTGATGCATTAATAGAGGAAGTGGGTAGAGTATCTCCCTTAGGTAGAGTTCACATACAACAATGGTTATTAGGAGTCGTTGAGGATGAGTCCTTTTGAGTCATTGTATGGGAGAAGTTGTAACACTCCCATTAGTTGGAGTGATATGATTAGCAGGGTATTGATTGGACCATAAATGTTGGTAGACATGGAACAAAAAATGTAGGTGATCAAGAAGAATCTAAATGCAGCACAAGATAGAAAAAAGAGTTATGAAGAGAGAAACAAGTTGTTAAAGGAGTTCCAGGTTGGGGAATAGGTGTACATGCGCATCAAACTGAAGAAGAGCTCCTTGTGGATTATATCTTGTGCCAAGCTAGCACCACATTTTTGTGGACCCTTTAGTATTATTGAGAGGATTGGGCCAGTAGCTTATCGACTTGCACTACCTCTGATAGTGAAAGTCCATGATGTTGTCCTTGTATCTTTGCTTAAGAAGTATGTTAAGGATGTTGATCATGTGATTGACTGGTTTGTATTTCAGGTGGAACTAGATGGAGAATTTCAACTGGAGCCTCAGTGTATATTGCAGAAAATGGTTCTCATGCTCCAAAACCTAGCCATCAAACAAGTTAAAGTGCAAAGGAAGAACTTAGGGCCCGAGAAGATACATGGGAGATGGCAGATCAGAAGTGGGCTATGTATCCTTCCTTGTTTTTCGATTGAGGCAAAGCAACTTCAATATGGTGGTTTTATATATGCTTTATGGTGGTTTGGTATATGCTTTATGGTGGTTTGGTATATGATTTGTGGTGGTTGGTATATGCTTTATGGTGCTTTGATATGTGCTTTATGTTGGTTTGGTATATGCTTAATGATGATTGGGGTATATGCTTTGATATGATGTTTTGATATATGCTTAGATATGGTGTTGTTGTAGTGGCTACAACCACCCTCCAAATTTTTTCCTTAGCTTTGTTTTGGAGCCTCCCTACCAACCTTCCTCAACAGCATGTCTTTCCTTGTCAAGTACACAAGTTTTAGTACTTTATAGCAGACTTCCAGCCCGTGCATGATAGCTTGTTGCATCCCCCTCACAGGTTGTTTCTCCAGACTTGGTCCAGCTGTAGGCTCAGAAACTGCCTCAAAAAATTGCGCAATTCTGGAGGGGAACCAACCTTCCCTCCAAAAATTACGCAATCCTATATGGCAGCCTGCTGGGCTACAGAATTGCGCAAATCTACCTGTCACCCTTCATTGGAAAAATTGCAGAATCTCTCCCAGTAGGATTGCGCAGCCAAGAAATTGCGCAATTCTTAGCAGCAATCAGCTGCACAACCCAGAAATTCCATAATCCATCTCGGAAACTAGCCCAGCTCCCTTGAAATGTGCAAATTTTCCCCTCAGCTGAGCAGGTTGTTGCATGTGCCATTGAGTTGACCGGTTCCACTCGGGACCGAGAAAACGTGACTTGCATGCATGGGTTGCTTTTCCAATAATAGCAAAATCAACATGCAAAAAACATCCTTAGATTTTAGGGAGATATCTTTAGCAGCTGGAGGTTACATGCAATGATCCTTTTAGAATCTTTCCTCCAAGTGTCATTTTTTCCTAGATTTGTGGCATGTGTGTCATAAGCCTCAAACTTATTTATTCGACACTTCATAGCTTATTTCTTCACATCGATCTTGGAGCTCTGACATCCCACACAATATCTAGGAGTCTTCGACACATCCAACTCAGTTATTTCCAGGTAAGTCGACTTAACTTGTCTTTTGCAGCATTTTTATTGTTTTTTGTGTTTTGGCTTGTGTGCATGTTGTTTAATTGATTTTTGTGAACGATTCCTGTCATTTACCTGCATAATAGCTTGTATTAGCACCATTTCATTTTTTGTTAGCATATCACTAGTGTCACATGCATGAAATTGTTTTGCATGAACAATCGTTGATTCAACGACTCACTTCACCCACATGCATGTTGTTCTATTTTTTGAATATTTCATTTAATTATTTTCATGCACAATCATTCACTCCTACTTACACTCATCATCGTTAGGCATTCACTTTCACATTTTCTTTCAGTTCCCCATTAGCAGGTCTGGGCAGCCTTGGCCTAAACTCTGCTTGACCAAGACAACATTACGCAATCTTGAGAGGGAAGGTTTTGTCTTCCTCTCAGAAAATGTGCATTTCTACCCATTGACTGTCCTCCAGTCTTAAATTGTGCAATTATGAGGGACAGTGACTATTGGCCCAGAAAGTTGCGCAATGCAGTCATTAGGCCTACAACCATTGCCAGCTAAAATTATGCATTGTACAATTCCAGTAGCCAGTGGCCAGCCTAGATTGTGCATTACGCAATTCCAGTAGCCAGTGGGCTAGTCTGGATTGTGCATTACCCAATCCAACAGCCATCCAGCCTCCCAGATAGCCCAGACTACCTTTTGCATTATTCTGGCAGCCATTCTCCCAGCTTCCCATGAAAAATTACGCAATCTTCGCCAGTCAGTCCCCAAGTATGTTGCATGTCATTCCTGAAGTTTTCTTTGGCTTTAGTTGACAAATTTCTTGCCATGAATGTCACTGTGTCTACTGATTCAAGAGGTGCTTGTTCACATCTTAATAGTTCAGGATCAATGGCCCCCAAGAGAGCAGGATCCAAGGACACTCACAGAAGTGTAATTGAAGCGGTGGTTGACCAAGTGTCTACAAATCTCCCGATCTATGAAGACAACAAGCTGATTGTAGAAAAGGAGATCAAGCTTAAATGATGAGAGGTCAATGATGCATTTTTAGGCACATTTGGGGAAGACCTTGAAGACTGCCAAGTCTATGTGAACATCCACAAGTTCGTCTTGTACCTGATTGCATGTAGGTATCTCGTGCTCCCATGCACAGACATGATAGATTGGATCGTCTTGCACATTGATCCTGAGATGATGACATTGAGAAGTGTTAACGGGATGAAGATTGATACCTTTAGGGAAAAGGATTATGAACAAATGTATCATATGTCGAAGACCGTGATCACCATGGAGACTCCCTTTAGCCTACCTAGCAGCAATGCCAACTTGAGAGATATCTTAAAGAAATGGTGAAGGAGCTGACTAAATTCAGGATGACAGCCAACTAGGTCTACAAGATGAAGATATTGTGGAAGGTGTATCAATACGTGGGTAGCTTTGCATGTTGTCGGTATGGCCAAGAAAGCACAGAAACATTCCCATAGAGTTGGGTGATCGCGTTGGCCCAACTGGCCAAAGAAGGAAAAGCATGTAAGTGATCCAACATGTTGTCTCACCAGCTGAAGGAACAGGTAACAAGAGCTCGATAGCCACCCAAAGGTATGCAAGCATAAATCTACATGTCTTCCTACATCTTGGTTACAATCTGTGCTCGTCAGGAGTTCCCGGGCTTGAACTGGGCATGGATATCATAGGAGACCTCTGTGAACACTTATTGTAAGATGTTGTCCAAATGCAGCTTCAGAGGAGTTATCTCAGTTGTATGATCATTTTGTCACCCCATTTTACAAGATGATATTCAAACAGGATCCACCCTGCATGTCGAAGGAACCAATGGAGGCACTGATCGACATAGCTGATTGGTATGCCTCACCATCCAACACCTTCATACAGATGTACAACGCAGAGAAGCCTTTGCATGGCCTTGGAAAAACTTGTCATGCAGGAAGTATCATATCACATCTCGACAGGATTATCAGCTAGGCTTCACCTGAAGAAGAAGGCACCTTGTCCGTCTCTTCCATTGCGCATCGGGTTATACAAGATACGAAGTTTTAAGCACGTGGATGTTGAAGCAGAGGAGATGAAGAAATATCCATTCAACACCTAAAGTTACAATTCATATGACCCACATTGTCTTGTGAAAGACCACTGCATGAGATTATAGTTTAACTGAATCCATGGGGCATGTCATTGGGTGGAGGAAGACTCATGGAGATATTGTGACAGCTTCTCCAGACTCAATGAACTAGTTGGCCTCGCTGTGGAATGGGTAGCGAAGCAGCATCCTGGAGAGCACCAGAAGCACCGATAACAGAGGTGAACATACCAGTGCATGACAGGGGCAAGAGGAAGATTATCGAGAGAATGGAGGAAGAGAAAAGTTGCACATTCTGAGCAAACCCACTTGTGCAGAAAGCATCTTGGTCCATAGAGGCAAAGAGGAAACAAAACGACAAGAGAAACTCACAAAGGAAGAGAGAGAAATGGAGAATGGAGGAAATTAAGAAGGAGTTGCATGAGTTGAAGGAGCAACTCCGGAAGGAACAAGAGTTATGTAAATAGGAGAAGGAAGTGCAACAAGAATAGGTACAACAAGGGGTGCAACTTGTACAGACAGATTAAACTGTGCTAGTACAGGTAGTAGTCTCATCAGAACAGCTGGCATCAGGCAGACAAGGTGAACAATTGTAGGAGCAGGACTTTGCTCAAGAGATAGAGCAAGCACTTGAACAAATGGATACAGATATGGAGCAATGGGAGTTAGAGCAAGACATCAACCTCATGCCTCACCACCAAGAGGTCGACTCGCCAGCTTCACCACATCCAGAAGAGGATCAAGTCCCAAGTGTCGAAGGAGACACTAAGATCCTTAAATATTAGCTAGAAGGAGAGATGCATAACATCTCATTCGATGAGTCTCAGCATAAAGTTGTGTAATCTAGCAAAGTGTCGACATTGGATGATCATACATCTCCTACGAACTTTGACAAATGATTCATTGTGTCTGACATGTGCAAACATCCAGTAGCATTGGCCAATGCTAGTAGAGCATATGTTGAAGCCATGTTAGGCCCCTATACTACTAGTGTAACCCCTTATTGTTATTAGTACAACCCACTTATTATATTGATGTACCCATGTAGTTCCCATATTGTTACTAATGTGCCCCATAGAAGCCCACTATTTTTATTACTGTGCCCTTACATTATTATTGTTATGTCGGCTCTGGTTATGTTATGACCCCTTAGACTCCTATATATAGAAAGGAGGTCTTTTCATTTGTATCATCCAAGAATTGTTCATTTATGTAATGTAAAGGAGGTTGCCCCCTCGAAGAGGCTGAATTCTAAGGCGTTGATCTATCTTTTCTATCTTTTCTTGAGCTAGTTTCATAACATTTGGTATCAGAGCTTTGGATTCTAGGGTTTCGCTGCTTCAAACAGGTCATCGTCGAATTTTCACTATAAATTTTTTTCTGTAATGTTTCAGAAGTCACAAAAAAAACCCACTTGAGAAGAAATCGCGCTGAACCTTGGGTCCAAATGTAAGAGCTTTTTCCGATATATTTGCGGAGATGTGATCTGAGGAAGTTGGTCTTTTTGCAGACTCCTGAATTACATTCAAAACAGGTGACCTGGGGAAAATTGTCATAACTTTCTCTCTGAGCATTGGATTGAAATTTCATAAGAAGGTATAGAAAGATGATGGACTATAGTTTCTTGTGTATCTTTTTCAGAGCCAAAGGTCGAAAATTTGACACGTGGCACTTCATACAATTTCGCTCTTCTGGAAAGGTCTATAATCAGGTCATCTTGGGAGATTGTGCATAACTCTTTCTTGGAGAATCCAATTTGGATCAGACTAGTGGAATTGGAAAGGGGACACAGAGGGATACTACAGGTAGTAATTTTAGAACTTAAA
The DNA here is from genome assembly GCA_031772625.1 of Pinus tabuliformis. Taxonomy (NCBI): domain Eukaryota; kingdom Viridiplantae; phylum Streptophyta; class Pinopsida; order Pinales; family Pinaceae; genus Pinus; species Pinus tabuliformis. Next base: position 496,748,971 of record CM062816.1, read on the forward strand.
TATCCGAAAGTATAGAGTTACAGTCGTTTCAAGATCGAGGTCCTAAAATCAAGAAAAAGCAAGATGAGGAAGTTTGATGGCAATGATCCGGTAAATTGGATACTTCAGATGGAGCAATATTTTGATCTACATGGTGTACCACTGTTACAAAAGGTATGTATTGCATCTTCATATTTAGAACCAGATCAATTTTTATGGTATAAAGGGCTTTGTTCTCGTAAAAAACTTGTTACGTGGTCAATTCTCACGGAGGAAATGATAGCACATTATGAGGATACAAAGAGCAACACCTTCTTTAGAGCAACACCACAATAATTGGAAAGAGTAAAAGGGCTTTGTGACATATTGGAAAGTAAAATTATGGCAACAAGGAAGTCTACCCCTCACAACTATAAAGAGGGAAGTGTTGTTTCTCCTAGCCTTCCACAACCTACAAGGGTTACACCACAACAATTGGAAGAAAAAAGAGAAAAAGGGCTTTGTTACAATTGTGATAGAAAATGCACTAAAGGTCATAAGTGTGCTAAGAAGAAATTATTTTACATAGAGTATGAAGATGAGGAAGAAAAGGATCAAGAAACATCAAAAGAAGAGGATATATGCCAGGACCCAACCCCAGAGAAAGAAGAAATGAATCAGACCATATCTTGTAAACTATTGGCAAGAATGACCACTCCACAAACTCTCAAGATAGAAGGACATATCAAGAAAAAAAAGGTGCAAGAAGTGAAATATCACATCAAGAAAGAAGAAATGAATCCAACCATATCTTGTAATTCATTGGTCGGAATTACCACTCCTCAAACTATCAAGATAGAAGGACATATCAAGAAGAAAAATGTTCAAGAAGTGAAAGATCACATCGAGCATCAAGAAATGAATCTGACCATATCTTGTAAAGGATTGGAAGAAATTACCACTCCTCAAACTCTAGAGATAGAAGGACATATCAAGAAGAAAAAGGTTCAAGAAGTGAAAGATCACATCAAGCATCAACAACAAGTTCTCCAACTTTTAAAGGATAAGGCCACTTCCGTGCAAAATCAAATGAAACAATAGGTAGATAAACATCTTAGTGAAAAATGTTTTGATGTAGGTGATTCGGTATGTTTACTGCTACATCTCAAGAAAGCTATTTATGAGAAAGAAATATTGGCAATACTACATGCACTTAAAAAATGGCGACCTTACCGAATGGGAAGACTCTTCAAGGATGAGGATGTGGAAGCATTGTTTTGTGCTATTTCTATTATCCAACCAGATTGGATAAACGAAGCAAGGGATGAATGGAAGAAGGACAAAGAAGTATGGCCACTTATTCAAAACTTGCAAAAGATCCCAATTCAAACAATATTGCCAGATATTGAAAAGGAACGAAAAAACATATTGGAACCTGGAGCAGTCACAGAAACAAGAACTCGACAGCTACGAAATCGGTCAATTTCAGAGTATCTCTTCAAGTGGAAGAACTTACCCACTGAAGATTCCACATGGGAGGACAAGAATTTTATACAGAAGCATCAAGAACTACTCAAGTGTTGAGGACAATGCTTTTTGAAGGAGAGGGGTATGTTAGGCCCCTATACTACTAGTGTAACCCCTTATTGTTATTAGTACATACCATTTATTATATTGATGTACCCATGTAGTGCCCATATTGTTACTAATGTGCCCCATAGAAGCCCACTATTGTTATTACTGTGCCCTTACATTATTATTGTTATGTCGGCTCTGGTTATGTTATGACCCCTTAGACTCCTATATATAGAAAGGAGGTCTTTTCATTTGTATCATCCAAGAATTGTTCATTTATGTAATGTAAAGGAGGTTGCCCCCTCGAAGAGGCTGAATTCTAAGGCGTTGATCTATCTTTTCTATCTTTTATTGAGCTAGTTTCATAACAAGCCACTAGCTCGAGTGTTCGCTTCCTGATATCTGAGAACGAGCAAATGGCTAAGGAGCTATAGATGGCAAAGAAAGGAGGAGAATTGGTTACAACATTCGTCTGAGAAGAATTGAAGAAGGCAATAGTAGATGAAGTATTGTCCCTTGAAACAATACTACAGGCATTGTATTCCAAATTTGGTAACATGCATAAGGCAGTTGTCCAACTCAATGGTTGGCAACAGTGATTTTCTAGGAGAGCACGTATCTTATCAAACGTGCATTCTGTTGTTGGTTACATGAAAATATGGACAATGAGATACAAGGGAGCCTCGCTACTCTTGCCTAAGATGATGAAGCCCAGAGCAGTCAAATTGAAGGCATGCATTCGAAGTTAGATTTGGAACTATGAAGATCTCCCGCAGCTCATCACTAGTCTAAAAGCTTCCCATGCATAGGTATTCAATAGTATGGATGTTGTTGTATGTGCACATGTGATCCCATTGTTTGGGAAACTCACCCAAGCAAAGACAAAGGCATAGGTCCGACTGGATCTTGGCTCATAGTTTGACGAGTTGATGGGCATAGCCACCAACTTAGACTTGGTGATCAGTGCAAACACCATACACAAGTATGTTGTTGGTCCGGTTGTGCTCAAGACAATGATGCACATGCTATCAGACGAGTTGGAAAGAGGAGCCTGAGGAGTGTACCCAGATGCTATGGAGGCAAGATTTTGTTTCGAAAAAGATGTCACCTTAGAGTACACGCACACCATCGCAGACTATCGAGCTTGGCATCAATTCGCTACTGTCAACCGCCATGAGGACGTTATAGAGCTAGTTGTCTTCCAACAATTGTCTGAGTCATAGTGATCTCTTGCATAGCTTTCTCAAGCCTATTTTGTCCCACATGGGTACATGTGCAGATTTTATGTAATGTATTGTCAAGTGTAAGTTCAAGTGTCAATAGTTGGAAGTAATAGTCATAGAGTAGATGAAGAGTCATGAGGGTAGTTGAACTGTCACAAAGGGGAATGTCAAGAGCCACCCAACCCTTTTCTATATATATTCCCTCATAACTCATTGTATAGGCTTTTGGTCAACCAAGCTTTTGATAGGAGTATCTTAGAGAGAGCTTGAACAATATTGTAATGACCCTTGGCTTATCCACCACGCAGAGCTAGTATATCTCTTTGGAGGAGCAGGAAATAGTGACTGTAATGTTCTGTTGTCAGAACTAGTGGTTGGACATGGATGTATTATATGACTGGAACTTACACTTCTTAATATAATAGAGTCAACATGTTTCATGCATATGTCGTATTGTATTTCAACTATCTTGTTTACTCTATATGATATAAGTATCTGTTTTCTTACACATGCATGTGTAACTATTTTCTGTATATGTATGAATGAATCTTTCTAAAATGTGTTGTTGGTTTAAAAATCACTTTGGACTGCTAGCTCACTTACCTTGCATGTTGTGATGCATCTTTGCTTGTGTGTTCCCTTCTTAATTGCATTCTTTCATAGGTTTCCAAGGAGCACACTGACCTCACCCTCCGTGTGTTAGGACCGCTCATGCACCTTCCTTGGCTTACTGTATATGTCACACCCTTGCTACCAACAAGGACATCTTACTTGCCTCTATCTAAAACTGCGGTCAAGGCGATATCGTACGACCCACTGCTGGGACTCCTACACAAAACGATCTGAGGTCTAATTGGGACTTCTTACCAAGGAGATACCTTGACATGCTGGTGGGTCCAGCACCGTCAACATTTGTGGTGCTAGATGGAGGGCCAAATGACAAGTTGTGTCCTGAGTCTCATCCTGTTTTGAACCTTAGTACATCTATCATGGAGTTTTGCACACTCAACCCTCCACTATGTTTTTCACATGTCGAACCTATCCACATCACGAGGGAGTTTTTTGATCTCTTGTCTAAATACATGTATGATGGTGAAGGTAAAGTGGCTTGGCCTGTGTTCTTACATGACTTCTTTGCCATGCTTGACAAGAAGATGGATGTTCTGACGAACAGGCCAATCTGATGCTTGCATACAAACTTTACGAATCCCCACTATGGTGGCTGTGTAGCCTATCGGCTAACAACATGCACTCACTTGAGCACTTTCGTGATCTCATTGAAGACACTTTCCATCATTTTGATCCAAAACATCTTGACCACAAACTATTACAACAATGGAAGGCTCCGCATGAATCACCTGATGATTTTTGGCAGCGCTTCCTTATTTTGTAGTTTCAGGCTCTGAAGAGCCATATGACATTTCAATATCTCATTGAAGGATTTGTGTATTGCCTTATCAAATGTATCAATCCAAAGAAGAAATATGAGCCCAAGCCTCACTCAGCATACTTCATTGATGGAGTTGTGCAATCACAGATGAATACGGTCACTGTCACAAGTGAATGTCAGTCGTCCTCTCATCTAATAGCTCCATGACTGCAGAGTGATGCAGGAGATCAGGCACACACATCTGTTCAGCTATGGCATCCTCCCAGTGATCCAGGTGGCTTCAGAGACACACACAGGACAAAGAGGGCTTATGAAAGCTCAAAAATCAAAGTGATCGGAATGCTTTCAAACCAAGGCCAAAGTGTAGATCTTGTTGTCTTGATCGCAGTGGTGCAAATGGTTCGTCAATCAAACCTCGTATGAGGGAGAATGAGCCAGTCAGAGTTTTGGTTAACTTTTGCTGACTGGGCAGGATTAATGGAGACACAATTTGGAAGTTTTTCGCTGGACGGAATCTGGCCAACTCTGGCCAGATTCTGGGTGAATTTGTGGTTATTTAATTTGTCTCCTTTGACCATTTTTCAAATTTTCAAAAAATGAATAATTTTTGTTTAAATGAAAAAAAAAAAAAAATTGGGGTGGCGGGCCACCAACCCCGCCACCCCCCATATCCCATGTATTAACATAAAAAAATATATTAAATTATGGGCCGACGGGCGATGACCCCACCAGCCCTACCTCAACCACTGAATCAAAGAAATAATTAAGGTGTGGGTGGCCATGACACCGCCACTCCCATAGTCGTTCCACAATGTCACTATTAATAAGTGGGGGCGCAAGCTGTCAACCCTGTTGCCCTCCACACCTTCCGTATGAACCATAAATTTCGGCGGAAATGGGGCAGGCCACCCAATACATTGGACCCACCACCGCAAACTTAACCAAAAAATATATACATAGGGTAATTAAGGAGGGGCATGATTTGATCCCCTAACCCCTCATCAACAAATTCCTAAAGTTGCCACTACGCCAAGCCAAACACGTTGAACAATCCACCCAAAAATTATATAAAAACCTTAGTCTATCAGTGTGCCCAAGCATGGAGGAACCAGGAGTGGGCACAAAAACTGAGACTGTAATTTTTTAATTAATTTATTGCAGGTGGAACCATGATTGAGCGAAATTTCCAAGAGGGTGAAATTTCTGTAGTGTCCAAATTGGACAAATTTTATGTTGATCTTACACCTCTCAGTGACACGAACCTGATGACATAGTCAATTTCTTGATCTGAGAAGTAGATTTTCAGAGGACCCAGAGAAGGGAATCTTTGAGGAATCTAGGGGGAATCTAAAATATTCCTTAAGCCCTAGATTTCCACTTTCTCAAAATTCAGAAATTTGACAGTCGATTTTGCAGTATTCGATGCCACAAATCTGATGGCACATTTAGATTTCCAATTTGATCATTTCATTTTCAGCCACTTTTCTAAGTGGAGTGTAGGTGTCAGCCTTCAATGTGCGAGTAGTCATTCCATGAGATTCGAAGCCGCGATATTGATGGTACAACCAGCTTCAGCAGTTTGACATCCTTTTCTTTAGATGGCCTTAGGATGTGAGGTATACGCAGTGTGTTCATGTACTTCTTTTGCTATGCATTGTGATGCATAGATCCCTATTTGATGTTTGACGTGGGATCTTGTTTCTTACTTGTGTTCATGATTCCTGCTTGATGTGATGTGGAATCATCTGTGGGATGTACTTGTTGTCATGATTTGTCACGTCTTGTTTGAGATTCCTTTGTGTTTATGTTGATGGGATACTCATGTGTCGCCATGTATGTTTGCATTGAGATCCCTTTTATGCCCTGTCGGTGGGATGCTCATTATCATCATGCATGAGTTTTATGTCATTCTGATAGGAGTCCTTTTTTGACTGAGAGTTCTTGTAGTGGAACATCTCTTGGAGCCACTCCTACATGAGGGAATTTACCTTCTATGATAGCGATGTCACCTCTTATGTACATCATCACTAGTGACAACACTTAATGTAGCGGCCTACACCATTTTGACACCGAGGCCTGGAGACGTAGTCCCTCCTGGGAAAACTCTGTTATCAACATCTTGTTATTTTATGTTGCTGATGATTGTCATGTTCCTTTTTCTTTACAGCATGCAGATGTATTGATTTATGTTCTTTTAAAAATTCCATTTAACACATCATGGAAGTAAAAGGTCTTGGAAGGGTCCTTTGTCACACTCGGACCCATATCACCTAGCATCACTTCGCTTAATTTTCACGTAGACTTGGTTGTGAGTCCATCGAGTTGTCATATGCATTCTATACCACAACCTTCGTCTTCATACTACGATGATCCTCTGGATGATATTGTATTGTGTTCTTTCGTTCCGGACTCTACACTTGTTGTGAACGAGGATCAAGCCATCAACAAAGTTGGTGTTACACAACCAACATGTGTTATCATCCATGAAGAGTATGACTGGGAGCTTGAGCATCAACACTCGATGAAGGATAACTGCCTTCAATCCAAGCCTCCTTCGTTCTTTCCCAACATCTTTGGTGAACCTGCCATCCATTATTTCACATGTGTATCTTCATCTACGGATGCACCCATTATTGATTACTCGCAGGACACACTAGATGTCAGTCAATCATCTGAAAATGGAGAGGATAAATTATTCATTGAAAATCCACTTGACCTTTCATCCGCCTTTTTCGGAAACATAGAGGATGAATTTGTCTGCTTCTCATACACCCCTCTATTTGATTTATCATATTATGAGGATGTCGATGAAATCGTTGATTTTTTTGATCATGGCTATTGTGATCTATTTACTCCCATATTCGATCACAATCATGATTCTTTCGTAGTTGATTTTTTGAAGACACTTGTTTATGATGATCTATTTGACGATGAAGTCAAAGCCCCACAGACTATCGAGGCACTTCAACTCGAGCTAATGGCTATGCTAGGCCCTCACTATCCCGAGCTTAGTTTCAGTTCCGATTAGGAAATTGTTGAAACAACCAAGGCTCCTCATCACTCATCTGTATGCATTGAAGATCAATCTCACACATAGATCATACTTCCTCCACTCGAACTACAAGATCCCATCGTTGATGCATTGGAGGAATCTTACATTGCAAGCATATTTGCATGTTGCAAGTTTTCTTTGTTTCTTTCATTTGCTTGCATGTCACAGTCATGAGTATGCGTATGCTTCACAACTGCACGCAGTGTTGCACAACACCATGATAAGGCCACAGAATACATGTCATGTAATTGCACTCATTTATGTCCTGTGGACACTTTTAACCATGAAGTGTGTTTGTCTTCATTTTTATATCTTTCTTGTTTGTTGGTTCACACAACTGGGATGCTCACGGGCCAAGCCTTGACCAACATGGGTCAACCAATGCATTGGTGGCTGCATTCGAAATATTTCTTCATGTGATCAGGCCCATGCATCGTTAGCTTAGGAGTAGGAGTAGTGTTTTCTTTCAGTTTGTTTGCTTTCATGCCTGTTTTCTTTCTTGCTTTGCTTTGGTTGTCTACTTGCTTGTTTTCTTACTAAATTTGATTTTTCATTTATTTCTACTTCTACTTTGCTTTATTATTTGTTTGCTTGTTTTTGTTCTTAGGTTAGTTTCACATGAAACCATGTGTGACTCTTGAAACAAGCTGGGTAAAGTACAAGAGGACTTGTACAACTATCACTACTTGGTTATCTATCGTCCTTTGTCTATATGAAGAAATTCTTATCTTCATTCCATGGTACATCAATGGAAAATATGTACTATTCGAAGTGAACCTTGGTGAAAACACAATGCTTGTGCCCTAACTACTGTCACCTACTCTAGTCAGTTGTTTTTGGGCTAACCCTTGGCAGCTCAGTCAAGTAGAGTAAGGTGAGGGGGAAAACCTTAACATGTATGTAAGAGGTATATATAAACTACTTCTATTAAGGAACAAACTCTTCTGCTCTCGATAAGTCAGGATCCCTCTTCCGCCTCTGAAATGAATAAGTGCTATACCCAGTTATGAAAAATGAAAAATAAAAAAATGAAAAGTGAAAAATTTTGAAAAATGAAAAATGAATAAGGTGAAAGAAGAGAAAGGTTTCCTGCACAGAGAGGGGATGCAAGTAAATTCGTCAAGGTACTAACCAGGCTCACTAGCATCAGAGCGATGCTTGTGTTCCTGCGTGACTCCGCTGGGGTACTGCCCAGGCCTATTAGCAGCGGAGCAACACCAGCGATGAAACTAAGACTCTGACGACTCTACTGCTTGTGCACCAATATACCTCTCAACCCCAATCAAAACAACTATGTTGACTTGGCCTGGAATGTGTGTCAACTGACCAAGAGCTTGGCAGATTCTACTTCTTATAATCAATCAAGTGTGGAAACCAAGACGAATTGGGAACTAAACAATACTTCCAGAGGTGTTAGAATTTATTTTCATGAAAAAGATCCATTCAGAGAGCTGGAGTTATACCAGTGTGTCGATAAGTGTTGTAGCAACTACAACCATGATCCAAAATTTTTACTTAGCTTCATTTTGGATCCTCCCTACCAAAATTCCTCTATAGCATGTCTTGCCTTGTCAAGTACACAAGCTTTAGTGACTTTCTAGCAAACTGCCAGCATGTGAATGATAGCTTGTTGCATGCCCCTCATAGGCTATTTCTCTGGACTTGGTCCAGCTACAGGCTAAGCAATTCCCTCAAGAAATTGCACAATTCTAGAGGGGAACCAACCTTCCCTCCAAAAATTGCGCAATCTTATCTGGTAGCCTACTAGGCTCCAGAATTGTGCAAGTCTGCCTATCACCCTTCACTAGAAAAATTACGCAATCTCTCCCAACAGGACTACTTAGCCCATAAATTGCAAAATTATCGACAGCATACAGTTTCTCAGCCTATAAATTACACAATCCTTATAGGTAGCTAGCCCAACTCCCTCCCAGAAATGCGCAAATTTTCCCCTTAGCTGAGCAAGTTGTTGCATGTGCCATTGAATTGACCAGTTCCACCCGAGACCAAGAAAACTTGACTTTCACGCATAGGATTCTTTTTCTCAAAATAGCAAAAGAAGAATGCAAAAATCAGCCCTAGATTTTAGGGAGCTATTTTTAGCATCTAGACATTACATGCAAATATCGTTTTAGAATCTTTCCTCCAAGTTTCACTTTTTCCTAGATTTGTGGCATGCGCGTCACAAGCCTCAAACTTATTTATTTGATGCTTCAGAGCTCATTTATTCACATCAATCTTGGAGCTCTAACATCTCACAACACATCTAGGAGTCTTTGACACATCCAACTCAGCTATTTCCAGGTAATTCGGCTTAACTTGTCTTTTGCAGCATTTCTGTTGCTTTTTGTGTTTTGGTTTGTGTGAGTGTTGTTTGCTTGATTTCTATGAACACTTGTTGTCATTTATCTGCATACTAGCTTGTACTAGCACTGTTTCAGTTTTCGTTAGCATCTCAATGTCGTCGCATGCATGGAACTCTTTTGCATGAAGGGTCATCGATTCAGCGACTCGCTTCACCCACATGCATGTTGTTCTGTTTTCTTAATCTTTCATTCACTGTTTGCATGCACGATTATTCACTGCTTCTTACACTCAGTATCCCCATGCATTCAATTTCACATTATCTTTCAGCTGCCCATTGGCAAGTCTGGGCAGCCTTGGCCTAGACTTTGCCTCACCAAGACAGAATTGCGCAACCCTGAGAGGGAAGGTTTTGTCTTCCTCACATAAAATGTGCATTTCTACCCAGTCAGTGTCCTTCACTCTTGCATTATGTAATTCTAAGGGATAGTGACTATTATCCTGGAAAATTACGCAATGGAGTCACTGGGCCTGCAACCATTGCCAACTGAAATTGTGCATTTCACAATTCTAGCAACCAGTTAACCTCCCAGACAGCAACTAGCCAGCCTCCTAGGAAAAATTGCACAATCCTTGGCAATGAGTCCCTAGGTATGTTGCATGTCGTTCCTCATTTTTTTTTTTTTGGTTTTAGCTGACATATTTCTTGCCATGCATGTTGCTATGTCTCTAGATCTAACAGGTGTTCATCCACCTCTTAGAAATTCATGGTTAATGGCCTCTAAGAGAGTAGGATCCAAGGACACTGATGGAAGTGCAACTAGAGTGGCAGTTGAGCGAGTGTCTACAACTCTGTTGATATATGAAGACACCAAGCTGACTGTAGACAAGGACATCAAGCTAAAATGGCAAGAGGCATTTGTAGGCACATTTGGGGAATACCTCGAAGACTGAACATCCACATGTCTGGCTTATACTGGATTGCATGCAGTTATCCAGTGCTCCCATGCATGTACATTATAGATTGGATCGTCTCGCACACTGATCTTGAGACAATGACATTGAGCAGTGTCAGCGGGATGGAGATTGCTATCTTCAGGGCATAGGATTATGAGAAAATGTATCATATGTCAAAGCCCATGATCACCATAGAGACTCCCTTTATCTTACCCAATAGCAATTCCAACTCTAGAGATATCTGGAAGAACTGGGTGAAGGAACCAGCTAAATTTAGGATGACACCCAACTAGGTCTACAAGATGAAGATACTATAGAAGGTGTATCAATACATGGTCATATTTGCGTGTCATGTCTGTATGACCAAGAAATCATGAAAACATTCCTATAGAGTTAGGTGATCATGTTGGACCAACTAGCCAGAGAAGGAAAAGCATGAAACTAATCTGACATGTTGGCTCACCAGCTAAAGGAACAGGCAAAAAGGGATCGAAAGATGCCCAAAGGCATGCAAGTAGAAATCTACATGTCCGCCAATATCTTGGATGCAATCTATGCCTGTCAGGAGTTCCCGAGCTTGAAGTGGGCATGGACATCGGTAGAGACCTCTATGAACATTTATTGTAAGATGTTGTCCAAATGTAGCTTCATAGGAGTTATCACATAGTTTTCCTATCATTTTGTTGCCCCAGTTTACAAGATGATATTCAAACAAGATCCACCATGCATGTCGAACGCAACAATGGAGGCACTGATCGACATAGCTGATTGGTATGCCTCACTGTCCACACCTTCATATAGATGTATAGCGCGAAGAAGCCTCCACATGTTCTACTAAAGTTTTCCTTGGACAAACTCATCATGCAGGAAGTATCATATCACATCTAGGTAGGATTATCACCTAGGTTGCACTAGAAAAAGAAGGCACCTTGGCCCACTCCCCAGTGGCACATCGGGTTATACGAGATATGAAGTTTCAAGCACACAAATGTTGAAGCAGAGGAGATGAAGAAATATCCATTTGATGCCCGAACTTACAATCCGTATGACCTGCATTGTGTTGTGAAAGACCACTGCACTAGAGTAAAATTTAACTAGATCCACGGGGCATGTCATTGGGAAGAGGAAGACTCATGGAGATATTGTTACAGCTCCTCTAGACTCAATGAACCAGTTGGCCTCGTTGTGGAATGGGAATCGAAGCAGTGTGAAGAAGCATCCCGGAGAGCACCAAAAGTAATAGCAGCAGAGGTGAACATACTAGTGCATGACAAGGGCAAGAGGAAGATTGTCAATAACATGGAGGAAGAGAAAATCTGCAATTTTCGAGCAGACCCACTTCTGGAGAAAGCAGCTTTGGCCATAGAAGCAAAGAGGCAACAACATGACAAGAGAAATGCACAAAGGCAGAGAGAGAAATAGAGAATGGAGGAAATAGAGAAGGAGTTGCATTAGTTGAAGGAGAAACTTCGGAAGGAACAGGAGGTTCACAGTTAGGAGAAGGAAGTGCAACAGGAACATGTACAACAAGGGGCACAACTTATATAGACAGATGAAACTATGCCCATACAGGTAGTAGACTCATCAAAATAGTTGGCATCGAGAAGACAAGGTGAACCATTGTAGGAGTAGGAATTTTCTCAAGAGATAGAGAAAGCACCTGAATAGGTGGATACGAATATGGAGCAACAGGAGTTAGAGCAAGACATCGACCCCATGCCTCACCACTAAGAGGTTGATCACCAGCTTCACTACATGTAGAATAGGAGAAAGTCCCAAGCAACCAAGGAGACATTGAGATCCATGGAGATCAACCAAAAATAGACACGCAAAACATCTCATTCGATGAGTCTCAACATAGAGATTTGTAATATCGCAGAGTGTCAACTCTGGATGATCATACATCTCCTGCACAATTTGAGGAATGAGTGCTCATGACTGACGTATGTAAACATCCACCAGCATTGGCCGATGGTACTAGAGCATATGCTGAAGCCACTAGCTCGAGTGTTCCCTTCCTGATAGCTGAGAATGAGCGAATGGCTAAGGAGATATAGATGGCCAAGAAAGGAGTAGAATTGGTTACAGCATCCGCTTGAGAAGCATTGAAGAAAGCAATATTGGGTGAAGTATTGTCCCTTGACACAGTCATGCGAGCATTGTATTCCAAGTTTGGTATCGTGGATAAGGTAGTTTTCCATATCAACAGTTGGAAACAACGATGTTCTAGGAGAGCACGTATCTTGTCAAACGTGCATGCTATTGTTAATTACACACAAAAATGGACATGAGATACAAGGAAGCCCCACTACACTTGCCTAAGATGATGAAGCTCAGAGCAGTTGAGCTGAAGGCACACATTCAGAGACAGATCCAGAACTATGAAGATCTCCCACAACTCATCACTAGTCTATAGGATTCCCATGCATGGGTATTCAAGAGAATGGATGTTTTTGTATGTGCACATGTGATCCCATCTATTGGGACACTCACCCATCGAAGACAAAGGCACAGGTCCGATTGGAGCTTGACTCATACTTTGACGAGTTGATGCACATAGCCACCAGCCCAGACTTGGTGATCAGTGCAGACACCATGCACAAGTATGTTGCTGGTCCAGCGACACTCAAGAGAATGATGTGCATGCTATCAGATGAGTTGGACAAAGGAGCTTGAGTAGTGTACCCGGATGCTATGGAGGCAAGAGTTTGTTTCTAGAAAGATATCACCTTAGAATACACAAACACCATCGTGGACTACTGAGATTAGCATTAGTTCACTACTACCAACCACCATGAGGATGTCGTAGAGCTAGCCTTCCAAGAGTTGTCTGAGTCATAGTGATGTCTTGCATGGCTTGCTCAAGCCTACTTTGTCTCACATGGGTACATGTGTAGATTGTATGTAATGTCTTGTCAAGTGTAAGTTCAAGTGTCAATAGTTGGATGTAACAATCATAGAGTAGATGAAGAGTCATGAGGGTAGTTGAACTATCACAAAGGGGAATATTAAGGGCCACCCCACCCATTGCTATATATAGTAGCTCACAACTCATTGTATAGGATTTTGGTTAGCTAAGCTTCCGATAGGAGTATCGTAGAGAGAGCTTGGACAATATTGTAATGAGCCTTGGCTTCTCCTACGTAGAGATAGTGTATCTTTTTGCAGGAGTAGGCGGTAGTGACTCTAACATTCCGCTATCGGAACTAGTGGTTGGACATGGATGTATTGTATGACTGGAACTTACACTTCTTAATATACTAGAGCTAACATGTTCATATGTCGTATTGTATTTCAGCTATCTTGTTTACTCTAAATGATATTGGTTGAAGGGAAAGTACCTCGATGCATACGCGGATTGTTCCTTGCTTTTTTTCCACAGGGACTGGATTCGAAACCCAATCCGTAAGAGGAACAGGGTATATAAAACCCACCCTTAGCAGCTTCTCAACCTCAACTTTGATAGCCGCTGCTTTCCTAGGGTTAACTGGCCGAAGCCTTTGACGAATCGGTTTTGCGTTTTCGTACGTCTTGATCTCATGTTGGACTATAGAAGGATCAATGCCGGGCATTTCCTCATAAGACCAAGCAAATACATCACGATATTCCTTGAATAGGTCGGTGTAAATTTGAATTTCTTCAGGGGAACACTCACTTCCGATGAAGATATTCTCGATGATGTTAGGATCCTTAGAGATGTTTATAGGTATCGTTTTTGAGATTACCGACATATTACCTTCGGCACGCACGTGTGTTGGAGCCAAAGGGTTCGACACCGTACAAACATCACTACCAACGAGCTCGGAGAATCTAGATTCTACTTCCTGCAATGGAGGAAGAAAATATGAGCGATGGTGTAAGTCTTCCCAAGGTCGATCTATACCCATCATAATTTCGAGGATTGCTTCTTCAGAAGGTAGAACCGAATCTAAGCAGTCCAAGGCAGAGTTAGAATCAAAGCTCCAAGCGGGGGCCACATGACCATCTAACTCCTCTTCGGAAAAAGGAGTAGAATGGTTATCTGCAGAGTCTACGATAGCCTGATATCTAAGCTCAGCTGCAGATATAGGAAACGCCATTCCATTAACTTGCCCTTCAACTAATGTGGTCGTAGGTGAAGGCAAGGTCCAAGGGTCGGAAAAATGATGAGTTCGGAAGAACTCTTCTCGAGAAGGCTCCTTGGATGATGAAATAGCATTGATTCTTGCAAAAGGAGAGGGAAGATCAAACGTACCCATCAATGAGGAATACATCCCTACTACTAAATTCTCAGTTGGCGGGCGAGGGTTATCCACCAAAGGAACAGTAGAGTCGGAGGTTGCTTGAGGATCGATTGGAGAATAGTCCAATTGATCAACCTTAACGATTTTCCCCTCATGAGGAAAGCAAATGATATGAAACAGAGTCGATACAACGGCTTCCATCTCGTACACCCAGTTCCTTCCTAATAGGAGATTATAATCTAGGTTAGCATCTACGACTTCCACTTTGATATTAACGACCTTCCCTCCAACACATATAGGAAAGGCCGGGATTAATCCCATGCGGCTTGTGAGAATGGCCATCAAATGCAGTTAAGACGGTTGGTGAAGGAACAGCCGAAGGTGAACCAATAGCCTTCCAACATGACATGGACATGACGCATGTGGAAGCTCCTTCATCTATAACGGTGCGAAAAATATTGATTTTCCGGTATGTTGACTTTACCTGGAAAGCCATATGATGAGGGAGTCTCTTTTTGACATTTGACATGTCAAAAGAGAGCACTAGAGAGTTAGCTGGATCGACTGCTCCAATGGCGGAGAGTAAAGCACTTCTCTGAGACGGACACGACTAGAGAACTTCCAAAGCGGACATAACACACGGCTTTGAGCCAAATCCTCCACAATGGAGTAATTTTGGGCGGCCCTAGCATTAGGGTTAATCGTCGCGCGTTTGGCGGAACCTTTCGGTACCCTAGGCATAGTCTCAACAAGAGGTCGCTCAATATGAAGGTCATTACTTCCAGGAACCGTTTTATCCTTAGATGTTTCGGCTTCACCATAATCACGAGACTGAGTAGTCACGTTAACGTTTGAACCCATCATAAAAACATTTGATGCTTTTTCCCCTTCCTGGTTGCCCCCTGAGGAGGTCCCAGGATTCGAATTTGCGCCAGCAAGAAGTTGCTGCCCTTGGGGAAACGGGTTAGTCAGCACAGCTTGCGAACTAGAAGTCCCTTGCTGTCCTAACAAGCGCTGAGCGTCTTCAATTCTAGGGAAAAGATGAGTTAGATGGTCCCCACTGCATAACTTGCAAGGAAACTTAACTTTCTTTCTCGACTCACCTTTACCACCACCAGCGTTGTTGCCGGGTTTATTTGCATCGGGCTTCCCATCCAAGTTCTTCTTTTTACCACGTCCTTTCTTTTTCCCATTGGAATTTTGATTTCCTTTGGGGTTATTGGATTGGACGGCGTTAATGGAAGAATTTTGGGAAGCGGGAGGATTAGACATTGTGACTTGGTTGTTAGGAGCAGTTTGTAATGACAACTGCTGCAATTGATTCAACAAGTTCACTGTAGTCGAGTCTACTGACCCCACAATACCATCCGCGTGCGGACCTGGCTTCGGCTTAGCTAAATCAACCTTAGATCCAGGAGCATCTGGCAAGTACTTTTGGAGGATCCCAGACTGAGAGTAAATCAGTTCTAACTGCTGGGCCCTGAAAATGGCTTGCTCCTCAGAATAGACCCCAGACATGGAGACATCCTTGGAGATCTCGGGTTGCAAAGACTTCAAAAACCACTCTAGACGGTACTCTGGAGGGATTTCGGCTTTAATGAGCCTCTTTCTCCGTCTCCATTCCTGGATGTGATCAGAAATGTGGGTTGCCTTATCCTGACGAAAGGTAGCCAGAAGTTCAGTTCCGGCATCATAGCGGACAGGCAACTGAAAGTGATTCAAGAAGATATTGGCTAAGTCAGCGAATGATGTAAAGCTGCCCCCTGGCAGCTCTATATACCATTTAGCCGCATTACCAGTCAAGGTGCGCTGAAAGAGTCTCAACCTAATCGAATCTTCGATGAGGGAGTTGGATGAGCACCACAAATGGAATGTGGTTACATGATCGCCCGGATCTTCACCACTCTTCCCTTCGAATTTTGGAATGTCCGAAGGGAGTTTGGTTGGGACCGGAGGCCAGGCTGGATTGTATCTGATAGGGTCATTCGTTAGCTTAGTGAGATCTGGCAAGTTTAACGTTGCCAGAAACGGAAGCCTAGGAGGACCTAGGGGATTCCACCCAGATTGGGCAGAACTCCCAAAGTTCTGAAAAGATTGTCCTGGGATTTGGGAGGCACCAGGCTGCCCTAAGTGACCAGTAGAACCGGCTGAACCAAAAGGCAAGCCTTGTGGTAGAGCAAAATTCGGAGTTTGACCAACTCCTGCCGTATAATCTCCATAGCTTGCAAAGTTTCCTCCTAAAGAATTGTAACCCGAAGCGAGGGGAGGAATACTTTGAAACATGCTAACCGTGGAATACGGCCTACTTCCTTGTTGGCCAATAAATGGATTCGCAGTTCCTGCGCTACTAACCCCAGGGTTATTCCAACCTTGGAAAGGATTGCTGCTTTGTCCTATTGAAGAAAAAGGCATGGATCCTACCGTTGGGCTGGAATGTGGGATATGACCACTTCCAAAAGGAAAACCCTGGAATGAAGCCGATCTGCCCATCATGGACGTAGCGGCACTGAACGGAACTGATGGAATGCCCTGTGATTGGGTGCCAAAAAGGAAGGAACCAGTACTAAAAGCATTGGTTTGGGCATTTCCACTCGTGGACGGAATGGAGGTAGACCCCACCAAAGATGTGCTAGCAAACGATCCAAACAAGGAAGCGGAGGGGATGGAAATGGTTCCTCCCCCTTGCACCGATGTTGGGGTTTGCATAGTCGCAGCACTCGTAGAAGCCATGCTTCCAGTAGTGATCATAAAAGGTAAGCGCGTAGCGTAACCTAGACTCGATGGTCTATATAATGGAGGCCCAACGTACTGCAATACGTCGGGATAACTAGATGGTAGTGGAGAATTTGGAATCACTAGAGATTCTGAAAGTTCTTCTACCTCTACGTTATTCTCCGCTTGAAAGCGAACTCGAGAAAGGACTGGAGTGTCCCTCTCTTGCTCAGAAGTACCAGGCCTTGCTTGGCCGCTAATGTCCCCGAGAGGAGGATCAATCCCCGATGCGTCAACCGGCGTGGGACGGACCCCACCGGTAGTATTCCCTCTGCGCCTTCTAGGAGAAGGCTCTAAACTAGGTGGCGAGAGACCACGAAGTCTTCGAGACCGTCTTGGAGACCGGTCAGCCACTTTGAATTTCTTGTTATGATCTTAACTAAAGACTCAAAAAATCAAAAGCTAGGCCAACTAGGAGCACAGAGCACACACTATAAAGTTCCTAAAGATATAGCCAGTCAAACAACTTCCACGTATTTCCGCTCCGGGTGATTAGGACCGGACACCAAAATACGAGAAAGTGAATCAAAGGGCCTTCCGAAGATAGTCTGGGATGATGAGGGCCCAGTCCTATCAGCAAAGGTATCAGAGGAAGTTACGCTGACCTCCTAACAACAGCCTGCGCCGGTGCAAGCCCCCAAGCTTCGCAAGGGTGCCCTCCGGAAGTACTGTCGAGAGTGATACAACGTCGACCTCAGGTGCCACGGGATTCCCCTCCGCAGCCACCTATGCAGATCCCTAGGAGAGGCAACTATGGGTACCAACTCGTCGCAGAAGCCAGGCGGAACAGTCGTGAGGTAAGTTCGGACAAGTAGGAGAGGGGGTATCTCTCTTCCCTGTCTTCACAGACCCTCGTGCTTAACTCCCAGATCCGGAGCTTTCCTGGTCTTCCTAACGCTATTGGATTTACTCTCGTTAATCAGACTCTTATGTTTGATGTTTTATGTGGCCTTGGAGAGTTAACTCTCCACTCACCTAATCCAAGGCCCTAAAATCCTAAACTTGTTGGTGTAATAACTAAAACAAAAAGTTCTAGTGGATTTTAATTAAGCGCTTGATTTTATTAGGCTGTTCTTTAAGTCAAAGGTAATGGAGGTGAAACTTGTGGTGTTTTTATGGACGCAAAAGAAATTAATAAAACTTAGCTACATGCACATGCACTTTTGTTTTCGATGAAGAGCAATTTCTATGAGGTTCAGAGGCACTTGTAATATAAACAAAAATTTTTCCTTTTGCTTTTCAGACTCCACACTCACAAAACTAACAAAACTAAATATGCCTAAAAAGAGATGCAAATCTTACCCTAATGCAAGAACTATATGTGGATGCAAGATTCAAAGACTACTCTAAAAATAAAGAAGGAAAGTTGTTGCTTTACCAAATTTTGTCTTGCCACTAAAATGCTTAGATAGAAGATGATGTGTTACCAATCATTTCGTCCAAACAATAAAAACAAGTTTTAAGATAAAAACAAAGCACTTTCACTTCGCAAAAAGGAAATCAAATGAAAAGCAAGTTTGAGAAAGTGAAACTCAAAACTTTCAAAAGATTTTCTTTCAATCAAACCAAAAAGTCTTTTTCAAAGGAAAGCTCTCAAAAATACTGACACCAATGATTGATAAACAAGCAACCGAACACTTTTGTGAATTGACACCTTTTAACTGATGAAAACTCAACAAAAATAAAATGTGTTTGAAATCGCTTTTGACAATCAAAAGCAGCAATGAAAGTCCAAAATATCAAAAGACAAGTTTCAAGAAAATGGTAACAAACAAATTTCCCGAAACGAAGGAGAAAATGGTCATAAAAATGATTTCGTTAAGCAAACAAAAGTGTCATGAAAGCAAAAATGGACACAAAGATTGAACCCAATCTTCCCACTCTGCCGAAACAAAGCAATCAAGATTCTTAAACAGAAATCTTGTGTGTCAAAAATCAATGACGCTTGCAATCAACAAAAAACAAGACTAATACTCCTTATGACTAGAGAGAGTTCAGAACAAGATGCCCCCTGTTAAACAGAGAACTGTCACTGGGAATTGACTGCTTTAAACTGACCCAAACCACCAGACATACATTCAGCAAAAAGAAAAATTATAAATCTTGAAAATTATGGAATATACGCGCCTGCAATTATTTGCAGAATGCGTGTACACGCGACTGTAACTAAGGAAACCTGCGTATACGCGGGTTCACTTAGTGCAACTTGCGTATATACGCTTCTGTAATCCAGACAAAGAGCGTATCTGAAATATTTCAAGAAAAATAAAAAAACACAGACTGAAAAACTGGAAAAGCTTGGATTTCAGGAAAAGATCAGACAGTCAGAGCCAACAAACAGAGGGGCTGAGCCTTGATTGGCTTGAGGACTACCCAAACTAGGAACAACAAGAGTGTTGTCCCCAGTGGAGTCGCCAATTCTGGTTGAAGGGAAAGTACCCCTAGGGTCCTTTGGGCTAAGACTCTACCAGACTGAAAATTTGCTTATTCAAAGAAACACACACACACAACCATCATTTTTACTTTTAAGCAAATGCTAACGTTAAGGGTACGTACCTAAGGTCCTACGTTCGAGAAGACCTTAAGGGTCCAAACCCTTCTTGGAGTTCCCTTCTTCTTTCTTTGACCTGCAAGACAAACAAATCAAAGGACACAACAGTACATGTACAGATACTTATGTATAAATCATCTTTATGCTATAAAGTTAGTTATAAAAAATCTTTAAGTAACCACTTTCATAAGAATTCAACACAAGAATCTCATAAGCATAAAGAAATATTATTCGGGAACAAAGACGTGTTTCTTTATATATAAAGGCAAATAAAGTACATATATCGGAACGATATCACCTGAACACCTTCAGCAGGCTCCAAGCAAGCTTCCTCTTGGATTCGTTCCAGCCTCAAGCCTCCAACAAGAGCTCCTTCCAAGTCCTACTCAATGATGATGTCAAGGATGAATGATCACCAATACACATGGAAACAAGGGTTTCCTATGCAAAAGGGGGAAAGTGCAGAATGCACCAAGGACTTCAGACCTGGTCTAAGGGAAAAATCTCAGCATAATAATCTTGCTCTCCTTTCTCTCCCCCCTTGGCCTTCCCTTTGATGTCTTTTTATACCCTCTCCAAAGTAGTTTTTTAGTTAGGAGTTGGTTGGGAACAGTTGGGCCACGGGCACTAACAGGTGATCCAGCAGGTAAACCCGCGATCTCCGCCCGAAAAAGAGGAATTTATTATTTTTTTAAGTGTTTTAATAGATACACACGGGTTGGGTATAACAGACCCGCGTGTACACGCGTTTAACTCAGGGCAATGTCGCGTATAGGGAATAAAACACTGTTTTTTAAACTTTTGGACCAGGTCTGGAAGGAGGGGTTGCCCTAGGCCATAAGTGCAGCATCACAAACCATAAGAGTGAGATTTGGAGCTATAACAGATATATGTATTTGTTTGCTTACACATGCATGTGTAGCTATTTTTTGTATATTTATGTATGAATATTTCTGAAACGTTCTTTTGGTTTAACCATCACTTTGGATTGCTACCTCACTTACCTTCCATGTTGTGATTCATCTTTGCTCATGTGTTGCCTTCTTAATTTTGTCTTTCATAGGTTTCCAAGGGGTGTACTCACCTCACCGTTCATGTGTTAGGACTGCTCATGAACCTTCCTTGACTTACGAAATATGTCACACCCTTGCTACCAACAGGAACATATTACTTGTCTCTATGTGAAATTGCGGTCAAGGTGATACCGTACGACCCACTGCTAGGACTCCTACACCAAACGGTCTGAGATCTAATTGGGGCTTCTTACGGGGAGATCCCTTGACATGTTGACTAGTCTAACACCATCAAAAGGTGTTTAGAATATGTTTTGATATAATATTTTGTTATATGATTTGGTATATATTTTTATGATGTTTCTATATGTACATATGTGTATAGATGTAAATACCACCATGATCTATGTTATAAAGCTCCACTATGCGGTATGGGTGTTATGTCATTATGATTATGTTTTCATGTTCCTATGCTATCATGGGATTATGTTATCATGATGTTATGATGTCATGTTGGTTGGCACTCATCAGGATGATCATTGTAAATATCGTAATGAGTTGTGTTATAAAGCTCCAATATGCGGTATGTGATCATTTTGTCATGATGTTTTTCTTTTGAGCCGGTCTTTCATTGTAAATACTAAAATGAGTTGTGTTATAAATCTCCATGATTAGTATGTCTTCTTCCAGCAGGTTGTTGATGTATATGTGTTATTGAACACTGAGGACGGTGTACCGCAAGGGGGAGGGTTCTGTAAGAGCCTTAGTAAAAATTCCTTGTAATAAAAGCTAAAAACAATAATCACAGTCGATGGGACACTTATTACAAGTTGAATGTTGGGCAAGACATCTTAGGGGGTGTTCATTTGGTTGTTTATGGCTAAGGAAATTTCAAAAGGAAATGGATAATCCTTTGGAAAGGTAAAATGACATTTTTGGCACATTTACTTATGAAAATAATGAAAAATAGGAGAAAAGGGAGATGAAAGGTCACAATTTGGATGTGAGGAGGAAATTAAAGGAAAATAATGGAAAATGAAGAAAATAGAGGCCTCATTCATAAAAATGCTTCTGAGGATCAGTAAGTAACCTTTTGTCAATTGATTTCTGGAGCTCTCTCATTCTCCTCTCTCTCTCTCATACTCTTGGACACTTAGAGTTTTCTTGGAGAAATTTTGGCATTGGAGCAAGAAAGGAAAAGAAGGTTAAAGGAAGAAAAGATCAAGCAGGGAAAGGCAATATCAAGTAGCTACAACAGGCTTCATTGTAGGTATTGACTTACATGTGTATTTTCCTTGCTAGATTTTTTAATGCATGGTATTGCATGTGGTTCTTTTCTATAATGGCATGGGCTTTTCTAGGTATAACAATGTCTTCATCCTAGCCTTGCCATTTCTGGATAGCCATGGTGTGATGGGGTTCTCATGTTTTGGTTGAGTTGGATTACCAGATGGATTCAATGCTGAGTGAGGTGGATCTCTGAAATGATAGAAAACATGGCCTAGTAACCCTTGAGCCAGACTGTGGGTTATGGTATAGCCAGATTTTGTGTTGCCTCGGATGGCCTAGGAATCCTTGTCAGTGAATGCAACGATATATGGTAAAGCCAAGAGGTGGTTTTCTCTCTGTTGGCCCTAGTAATCCTGCGTTTCGGATATGCGGTAATGCTTGGAGAGTGGGTCTCATTTTAGGGCCTAGTGATCTAAGTTTGGATTGTGGTAAAACCTGAGAGACTATGACACAAGAAAATTCCTCATGATGTAGGTGGAGAAATTTAGTGGCATCCATGATTGTTTGGCCTAGTAATCGAGTGGATATCACGGTAAAGCCCGTTATTATGTGTTCATCATGTTATCCTAGTGATCCGTGATGGATTAATGTAAAGCTTGGTTTCTATTAATGAGGGCGGGGTGGTTTAGCCTTCGTATGCCCTGCTTGGTGATTTTGGTTTGACTCCTACATTCATGCTTGAAATATGGCATGGGGGTGAATGGTTGAAGAGAGATTTGGCTCATCCATTTTATGGTTGGGTGGAACGTGGTAGTCCCATCTCTGATTGGTTTAACACATTCATTAATGAGAATTTCATTCCCTTGATTTCCATGTGCAAATGTATTGATGTATATGTGGATTTTGATCTCTGATATGTTTACGGTAATTATTTTCCTATTATGTTGGTTATATGCATATTTTATAACAGCAACTATGTATGGCTCTCAGCATGTTTTTAATTGTAAATGAATGGATAGTGTATCTATGGCCTAATAGATGATAATGCAGCAAATGACATGAGGGAACAATGGTTCATAACGATTCTCAGATAAGTATGAGATCCCTACACTTAATTCTGTTTTTTACACTTGTAGGTTACATGTTGATGATATGTTTGAAGAAATGACTAGCATGGCTAGTAGGGGTCTGGTTATGGTCCCTTTCATATTATTGCTTTTGAATCATTTTTTCCATGTATTTTTAATGATTTTAGGCTATCACTCCATTTTGGGTAGTGGCCTCATCTCTGGGCCTGAAAAAGTGGCTTAAACCCCAGGGTCATTGGCACAGAACTAGCAATTTTGGTCCCTAGTCACTAGTAGGCAAGCCTATGAGAGCGACGTTAGGTTGTTGGTCTCTCCCTTTCCCATACCATGAGAACGACTATGGCCTATGAGATCTAGAACAATAATGGGACCCAGGGACAAGTTGTTTTAGTAACTCACCTGTCTCTTGAGGGTTTTTTTGATGATATTGGATAATTGTGTGTGATGTTTCCATTGATTTCACTTCCTTAAACTCACATAGGAGGTCAAATCTGATCATAGTAGCCTCTCGTCTCATGTTTACCCAGTTGGCATGGTTACTTGGGTGGATATGGGAGGAGGGTGTTACATATCCCCTAATATGAATGCATGTGGTACGGTATTACTCCTCTGGTGAAGCCCTCATGTGTAGGAAACACTTCCATATACTTGAAGCTACATGTGTTGTAGTCAAGAAGTTTATGGAAGAATTTATGTATAAGTATATGTGCTACAAAAAACACAAGAGAAAGAAAAAAAAGTTGTGTCTAGAATCTTGTTTAACTATGAAAATTGTTACTCTTTCTAAAAATTATTTTATGTTCAACTTACATCTCTTGAAATTTTTGGGATTTCTCCAAGAATTGTATATAGCAAAGAAATTTTCCTTAATCGAACCAAGCCACAAATTGCTACCAATTTTCCCCAGTTTTAATTTGGATATTTATTCTCTTTAATGTTTTAACCACATCTATAAAGGGAAACCATTTTTCAATATTTGTATGAATCTCAGAGATGTTACAAGATTCTATTGTTTAGGAATTTTCGGTAGTACTAGATACCTACTTCCTTCCTATTCCTATTTTTCTTATCGATTTGGGAAATAAATTGGATTTTATTAACATATTTCTAGTTATTAACTACATATCTTTGTACACAATGTAGGTTGATTTGGAAGGGCATCAATCTGAGTATAAAGAGTATTTTTCCCTCATTTATTAACCATTCAGTTAGGTTGTGCCAAACTTTTGAATTTAATATGGGCTTGTTGCTACCTGAAGAATGCCTATATTATTTAGAAGTGGCAAAATATGAGTTTATATTAGACAACTGTCGTGGGGTGCTTCTACACGATCCTTACAGATGATAAGATTATTGAGTTTAATTTTTGAAAATTCTTAGTTTTTTATTGTTTGACAAAACCCAAAATCACCCAATAGTTTCATCATCATCATCACTCAAACCCATGCCAATATGAAGGGAAAACCATGGTGAGAATGGAACCTAGGGAAAGTCTTACCACTTCATTTTAGATATTCTGTCATTTTATTTTGTTTTTTTATTGATCAAAACTTTTTTTGGGGAGAGGGTACAAACTTAGAGTATTATTTTTACACAAAAACACTACCTCATCACATGGCTATTGCTAACATTGGCTTGTAGAACTATGTGTTGGTTTTATTTTACAGAAAAATTTGCTAACATTGGCCCTTGAATCTATGCCTTTTTTTCACTCTATAGAATCTTATAGAATCTTCTGGTTCATAGATGATATTTTGCATTTTGGGTCATGTTTGTTAGCAAAATTTCATTTGGATTCAATTTTTTTCAAATATTTAAAAAAAGAAGTGCATCCTTTCAATTTTTGTTGATTCCCAAAATGATCATATTCTTCTACAATCAATGATCATATGTTTTTGAAATTTCACCTCATGCAAATTTTGTACAGCCCCTCAAAACGTGTCCTTTTGTTGTTGTTGGTCCATCCAATTTTGTGCCCTTCTCTACTTGATATCTTTCCTTTGGATCACAAATTTTTATCATCCTATTTGCTTGAACTTTTTGCACATTTTATTTATTTTTGTTTTGTTATCCAACACCCATACATGCTTTTCCTTTTTTCCACAAAAAAAGTTTCATTTTTATTGCTAAGCTTGAAATGTAAATGCATTCTTCATGTGCAGCAACACCAAAGAAAAAAAATATTGCTTTTTAAGCTAACTGTACCCCAATCCTCATACTAATTATCAACTTATCATGCAAAATTATTTTGATTATTCCAACCCATGGTTGATGAGGAAAAATGACTCAAAAACATAAAGTTCTGATTGTTCATATCTATACATCTACTCTACAAATTAAGTGACCCATACATATGAAAATATGGTAAGAAAGAAATCATTTGGATGACCGAGTTTCAGTTGAAAACTTCCTCATCAGCTTCTCAGGTGCTAAGAGGAGACCACAAAGTTTATTGACCTTCCCATCTAGATCTAAGAAAACATGTGTTATAGTGAACCGAGTGAAAAAAAAGGAAATCTCCTTTAAGTAATTTGTAGTTTCCAATAATTTTAGATTGTACATGTTTTCAGAACCTTGCTCCCATTTCACTATAAATGAATAATCTCCAAAGACCTAAAGTTTCGGTATTCCTCTATTAAATGCTTTTATCATTAAGTGTTTTAAGGCCAAAAATTCTACAAGATTCTTAGTCCACCTTCCTAAGTTCCCTTTGAAATAAATATAATGAGTTTCAAAACTCATACATGCTTTCTATGATAATATTATTCTTATTCTTATAAGATTAAAAAAATTATAGTGAAGCAATGTGTGACAAATTCCATATAAAAATAGAAAGACAAACAATAACATTCACACGCAATAATTCAAGACTTACCTTGGAAACCTTTAGTCAGGAAAACCAACAAGCCTTAAAGTTGCACCTTTATTTCTCATTATATTAACTTAACCATTTAAAATATAATATATAAGATTCTGCAACTACCAAAACTTTAATATGTGAACTTGGATTGGTTTACAATCATATCAACTTGTATTATATTACAATCATATTTGGATTATATTACAACCTTATTTATTTGTATTATATTACAATCTTACTTCCTTTATTGGAGTTAGATTACAATGACAAGACATGGATGGTGTGGAGGTAGCCATGAGAATATTACAACCATGCACCATGAAAATAATATAACCATGTGTCGTTCCAAGGCAAGAAACACATTCTAAACATTCTCCCACTTGTTTTTGTTTTTCAAACAATAGGATTGAGATTTATAAGATTAACAATTCATGGTAGCAATGCCCATTGCTTCTCTACACCAAGAGAACTTCTTATCACTACAACAAAATTGGCAATTTGCGCTAGATTTAGCACTAGATTTTAGTGCATTTGTTTTCCAAACAGGAGGGGCAGCCAGGTGCTAAAACTAGATCTATTATACATTTTCTAAAGAATCCTTTTTTGCGCCAAAATTTTCATCCTTTTTTACAACATATTTTGCATCTTTTTTACATTAGATTTTGCATCTGGTTTTAAAACATGTTTTGCTTCTAGTTTCGTTCCATTTTTTACATATGTTTTTTCATCATTTTTTTCTTCCCATTTTGTGCCATTCTTTGCTTCCATTTTTATGCCATCATTTGCATCAAGTTTTACACCATATTTTGTATGAAATTTAATGCATTTTTTTGCATCTAGTTTGTGCCAATTTTTTTATCTAGACTTATGCCAATTTTTCTTCTAATTTTGTACCTATTTTCACATCTAGTTTTGCACTAGTTTTTTTGCCTATTTTTTCACCATTTTTAGCATCCAAATTTGCATCCTTTTTGGTGTCTAATTTTGCATCCTTTCTAGAATCTAAATTTTCATCATTTTTTCTTCCTCATTTTGTGTCTACATTTGCATCTAGTTATGTATCATTTTTGACATCTAATATGGTGTCCTTGGTTCCACCCTTTTTTAGCTCAATTTTTCATCCCAATTTTACACCATCACTTGCATCCTCATTTGGTGTCTAAATTGCATACTTTTTTGTTTCTTTTTAGCACCCAACTTGGCATCCCCTTTTGCATTTAATTTTATGTCTAGTTGTTTTTCATTTTTTCCATCTAGTTTAGTGTCCACTTTTATGTCCTTGTTTGCACCCAATATGGTATCCTTTCGTATGCCCTATTTTGTTCCCTTCCGTGTCTAGTGTTGCACCTTTTTTTACTTCTAGTTTAAAACCCTTCTTTTTTTCCGTTTTTCTTCTTGTCTTGATGCATAGTTTAAAATCCAATTATACTTACAGTTTTGCATCCATGATTACATGCACATTCAGCTTCTTTTTTAGAGTGTACTTTTATTTCCATTTATGACCCCCCTTTATGGGTTCATTTTATTGATTTCAATTACATAATAAGATATATTAAAGTTTCTAAATATCATTATATGAGATATGACAATTAAAATTGATAACATAATTCTTTTAAATAAATTTACAGGAAATTGAAAACATCCATCCAAGAAATAATAGTATCATCATATATAATAATTATCCATCAAAAAATCATTGACAATTTTCAATAAATATATATGACTACCAAATCGACACCTATCACGGATATCATTATTCTAAGGTAAATTTACAACATCCATCGAAAAATAGTAATGTCATCATACATAATAATTCTCCATAAAATTTTTTTGACAATTTTCAACACATACATAAAGTAACAAGATAATACTAATAATATAATCATCATCCTTAATCAAATAAACTAAAATGCAAATGTATGATTACCAGATCAAAATATTTCATGAATATCATTATTATAAGGTAAATTCAAAACATCCATCCAATGCTAATAGTATCATCATACATAATATTTCTCCATCAATATAATGTTGATAATTTTAAAAATGTACATAAGGCATATAAAATTTAATGTTATAATGTAGTGATATGCGGTGAGCAGAGCACCTAAATAAATAGCGAGGATGTCACCCTTGATCACACCATTATTCAACAAATGTAAGGTTGAACATACAAGTGGGAGTATCATATTCATAAGTTTTGTAACCAAAAATCGCTAGTATCATATACATCAATTTTGTGACCAAACATTATTTTTATCATATACATAAGGTTAGCGACCTTGTAAAATAGCTGAGATATGGAGAAAAGTCCAAATATTTCCATATTATTTAGATGGTATCATATACATAAGGTTGGAGGTCTTTTAAAATAGCTAAGATATGGAGAAGAGTTCAAAGGATGTCATATTCTTTAGATGGTCTATGTTCGATTCTCAACCTTTCAAAAGTGAAGCGTGGTAGCATAGAGTGGTTTTAGGTGTTATGGATGCTTCTACTATTGCCGGTGGTGGCGATGCGTCAAGCATAAGATCCAAGGTTGTTTCTGCTACTTCCATTGGTGTTGAAGCCTCAAATACTGGAGTCAGAGGAGACAAAAGATGCAAGAAAACCAATGGAGGAGTAGAAACCAACATAGTAGAAGTGACACATGACATATACTGGGGGTATGAACAAGGAATATACTAGATATATGGAGGGGGTGGGATCTAGAAAGGCCTCCACATGCACATATCCACAACAGGAGAGGCCACTCATAAATTCTAATGACGCATCCTCGAACAGTGGAAATGAAAAAACATAACATTAAAATTATGCATGCCTTTCCCCTCCACTATGAATCTATTTTTCTCATGTGTGAATCCATTGGATGGACCTGCATTATTAAATCACTTGTATTAGTTGTTAGGTCAAAACAATATGTATTACCATATACCATGGTGATAGTTATAGTAACATATATCTGACCATTCAACATAGCTGTGATGATTCTATATTATCTAGTGAATGGGTTAGGCCGATTCATTATAAATAAAAAACAACAATTTCCATATAAATCAAAATATTTCATAATTGCAAAGGTTAAGATTAAATTGAATTTAATATAAATTAATAAATGATCAAAACAATATGGATTGCCATATACATGTTGATAGTTATAATAAGAAATATCTAGCTATAAAATATAGCTTCCATGAATCCATATTATCTAGTGAATGGGTTAAGCGAATTCATTATATATCCAAAACAACAAATTAAATATAAATTGAAATATCTCATGATTGAAATGGCCATCAAGTAGAAAAAAAAGGCCAAAGTTCCATGCCATTCTCGTGGGGGAAGGATTTGGCGGAAAGGGGGCTATATGTTTAGAACATGGGAAAAGCATTCATTAATTAGTCAATGTGGCTATGGCTTCGCAGATGAAAATATTTATTTATTAAAAAACTTTTATTAGGTAACCATAACTACTATGGACATATATGTTTCACAACAATAAAAACCCTCTATTCTTCGAAGTAACTAGACTAAGTCGAGAAAACATGGTGCTCAAACCTTAATGCTTCTTTTGCTTCTGAATTATGGAGTTCTTATCACTGTTAGATGTACTACATTATCAAAACCCATGCATAAGAGTAGTAGATATAGATATGGATATATGAATCTCACAAAAATAAAATATTTTTACAAAAACCCATGTAGTATTGTTGGTATGCCTGCATTATCGAAACCTGTGTATAAGGGAAATAAATCTAGCTATGGGTATATGCATTCCAAATCAATAAAAATCCTCTATATAAAACGCTTTGAGTGGCGATGGATATATGCATTCCAAAAAAATAAAATCATCTATCTAAAGACCCTATGTCAATGAATTAGCTATAGAAATCACTTGCATCATCGAATTATATCTAGCAAACCCCTATATCAATGAACTTCATCTAGCAAACCACTATATCGACAAACTAGATCTAGAAAACACCTGTATATGTGAGCTAGATCTAGTATACCCTTCTAGTAAATCTCTGTATTGGCAAATTGGGTCTATCAAAACCTATATCAATGAACTAGATGTAGAAAATGGATGTATTCACTCCATAAAAATAAAAATCCTCAAGATTTGGAAGCCCATATGCTTCTTTTGCTTCTTAGTTATGCAGTTGTTATAAGAAAAAATAGATAAATATATTGACAGAGTCTATAAATATATAAGGAGGGAAAATAAAGAGTAGGAAGAAAATTTAATAATAAAAAATGAGGAAAAAATGATAATCTACGGAAATTCAAAAATGAATAAATAAATGAGGGAAAAAAGAGAATATGGAGAAAATTTAATTATTAATTATTTAATTCAAATAAAATATTGATTTTTATTTTTAATACATAATATCTAATTTAAAACCATTTTATTTCCAATTTAGTTATATATTAGCCCTACGATTTAGCCTTATTTATTGAATTATTCATAACCTTATTTTCATTCAAATTAAAAACGTTTTTATTTTTAATAATGGTTTCTAATAATTTATTATATTTATGTTTATAAAAAAAATTATATTTATTATTATTTTTTTTTAAGTAATTTATTGTTTTATTAGTTTTTTCACTGATTAAAGTTAACCTTACCCTTTCTTTTTACTTTTTGTATACATAATATCTAATTTAATACCATTAACCTTATTATAGGATTTTTTATAACTTATTTTAATTCAAATTAAAAAAGAATGTTCTTGCTTTTAATAATATACTTTTAATATATTCATATTTATAAATATTTATATTTTTAAATACTTATATTTTTCCTTATGTTGTTTATTTATTATTTTTATGTTTTTATATGTTTAAATAAATTTATTTTATTTGATTGGTTTTTGACTAATTAATGTTGACTTTCTTTTTTATTTGATTTTTCCATTGAATTCTCTGAAGCATTTGTGCATTATTTATTTCCTGCATCTATGTCATGATGACAAGTTTGGAATGTTGACCCCAAAAATATTGTTATGATTAATCGAGAAGAAGGCGCTCTCTTAAAAAATATTCTGGATTATCTTAATATTTAATTTTGATGTTAGCATGATTTTTCATTCTTATATTAATTTAGGTTGAAGGAATATTATATTTTTCTAAAATATAGAAGTAGAGTAAGCTAAAATTAATATTAACTTATATTATTCTAAATTTGTAAAATACAAAAGAAGATTGTATTGATTAAAATACTTATCTTTACTCTGAATCTACCAAGTATAGAGAAGGATTCATTTTCTAGTGATGTAAACCTCTTTTTGAGTGCAAAACTTAAGAAAAGATTTTCACTTTGAGAGATTTGATCCATCTCAAAACTTGATAGATTTAGAATTAAGATAGATCTTTGTTGGCTTTATCAAATACCGAGAGGGATCAAATATTTTGACATGTAAATTCATTTTAAGTGAAAAAATTGAGAAAATGTCGAAGGATGTGATCCCTCTCGACACTTAATAGATTTGTGATTAATATGGACACATGATTGCTTTTTGTAATACTATTTATATTATATATAAATTTCGCATCTTAATCTATAAAAACTATTATTATTAATGTTATTATAATCCTTATAATACATATAACTACATACATGTAAAGGGAATTTTTTTAGACATGTTTTATTATTATTTTTATTTAATATCTTAATGTAATATGCATAGAATAGAGTATATATAAAGCAGAAGTGTGCACATGCAAGGGAGTGTAAACTTCTTACCTTTCCTTTCCAACGATGTGATAGGATAAGGAATTTGTGATAAGTTCTTGATGAACCTCCTATAATACCCTACTAACCCCATGAATGATCTTACCTCATCGACGTTCCTAGGAGGTTCCCATTCCATGATAGACCTTATATTTTTTGGATCCACTAATATGCCTTCCTTGGAAACCACATGCCCCAAGTAATGTACCTCTATCTAAAATAAATTGCATTTTCTAATCTTGGCATACAAATGATGCTCACTTAGAAACATCAATATTGTTTCTAAGTGTTTGGTTTGCTCTTCCTCATTTTTAGAATATACCAATATATCATCAATGAACACAATAACAAGCTTGTCCAGATAAGGATGCAATACACTATTCATTAAGCACATAAAAGTACCTAGAACAATAGTCAAACCAAAAAGAACTACATCAAACTCATAATACCCATACCTGGTGCAGAAAGAAGTCGTGTAAATGTATTCTTCCTTAGTGCATACATGATGATATCCTAATCTCATATCAATCTTTAAGAACATTGTTTCTCCCTTCAACTGGTCAACCAAATCATCAATCCTTGACAATGAGTACATGTTCTTAATGGTTACCTTATTCAATTGCCTATAATCAATGCATAACCTGAGAGTAGCATCCTTCTTCTTCAAAAATAATATTGGTGCACCCCAAGGTGATACACTTGGCCTAATGTATCCCTTGTCAAGAATTTCCTTCAACTGTAACTTCAACACTACTAACTCAGGTCTGCTCATCTATATTGTGCCTTCGATGTTGGTGTTACCCTTGGTACCAACTTAATGGAAATGTCCACTTCTCTATTAAGAGGAAACTCTTAAATATCTTCTAGAAACACATACTAAAACCGTTTTAAAACCAATTACCTACTCAAGACACCAACATCCTCAACTTCCTTACCATTCTCACTATAAATATGAAATGCAAATAACATACACCCTTTCCTACGACTGCGCTTCGCCTGCATAGTTGTCACCATTCTAACTAATGCTTCCTTCTTCTTACCCTACAGTATTCTTTGTTCCCCATTTTCATCCAAACATGCAATAGATTTTTCATAAAAATCCACATTAGTCCTATGAAGATACAACCAGTCCATACTCAAAATCATATAATACGACCCCAACAGTAATACATTCAAATATGCTGATGTAGGAATACCATTCAACTCAAATGCAGAATCTCTTATCCAATGATGAACTCTCTTCTTTGTACCTGTACCCAACTGCACTAACCAAGATTCCACATGCACTTCTTTATTCAACCCGCACTTATCAACCAGGTCAATATTAACATAACTATAACTAGATCCTAGTTCAATAAAAATAGAAACAACTTGATCACAAATATTACCATCCATCTCGATAATAGAGTATTGGTGATCTGCCTTCCTATATCCAATGCTGCATAAATTCGCGGAAAACTCTGTTTAATATCCCCCACTGTCTACCCTTCATGTGCACTGTAAATCTATGGTCTACTACCCTGATTTTGTGCACAATCCCTCCGACGATGATCCTTGCCATAAGTCCAAGATTGCAAAGGCTTACAACTTTCACTCTTGTTCTCCTCCTCAGACTGAAATTCTTGTCTTTTCTTAGATTCATTACCTTCTTATGCAGTGTTGCATTCTCTTTGTTACCTGTTTCATGAGGCCTTGCTCGCTTCTTATCCCATTTTACTTTATTCTTTGCATTAGATCTCCAATCCTTCTTAGTCTCAGATCTATGGTTTGATTTCTCATAACAATGCTTTAGCTTTTGTATTTCCTCCTCCAATGATCTAGGCTCATCAAACTCAATTTTGTCGTTGAATGCTACTGACAACCCAATGATGAATCTTTGAATCTTGGCCTTCTCCTCCTTGAGGTAAGTAACATATATCAAAAATATGCTACTATACTCCTCATCGGTCAAATAAATACCTCTTCCCTAATAGTATCTCGATCTAACTCCAATTCAACTCCTCTTCATGAATACCTGTAACATTATTTACATCTTCCATCCAAATGTATTATTTAACTTTAAGACTAAATGTAGCTATTCTGGCCTTCATGTTCGTTGAGTAATCATGCAATATGAAGAACTTATTCATCTTAAGCAACCATGTTTCAACATATTGTAACTTCTTCATTTCCCCATAAAATTTAGGTGGTTTTTATTTCTTAAAATCATCCAGAAAATATCCCTTGTCACTCCTCTTGTAAGGATGACGACGATGATGACCATGGAACCTGTCTGAACCAAAACTAGAGTAATGCCCATGTCCACTTCCTTGCCTATCAAGTGTATCCAAGAATCTGCCATCTCTGATCATATCATCTATATCTAACCTGTGCCCACCATGAGATTTACTACCATATGCTCCATTAGTCCTATCCTCCTACCCATGGTTGATTTGAAGTGGTCCCTGTCTCTACAAGTCTGACAAGCTCTAAAGGATAACTGCATTAACTTCTGCTTTTTTTCTCCTATGCTTGAATGATTCTATCATTATCTGCTTTGCAATTCCTTATTTATGCCTTTAAAATTCTCAATGTGTCTACTATGTCAGAAGAGTGCCCAACACCATGTTTCTTATCTGATCTAGAGGGAGAGTCTCATGCACTGTAGTCTACCATTATAGTAGTCATATTTATTCTTATCTTCTTGTAAGGTATATCATGTCAACTAAACCAAATCATAAAGAAATGAATGTACCTCAATATAGTTCGAAGAGGATATATCATCTGCAAGATCGACCAAATTAGCACAATACATGTATAAACACAATCATATCATCAGATAATCATTATTTCAACCATTATCCAGCTATCATACATGACCATACCAACCACATACCATGATCTTATGCATGAAAAATATAACCATGTCAATGTATGCATAACAACATATCAACATTGACATGCATAACCAATTCATAACCAACGTACACTCATGACAAACACATCCACCAACAACACCATCAAATTTCACATGGAAAAAAAACTGTAACCATGCCCACCACATGCATACACAACAAATACATAGACCACAAGCATAAGGAAAACATATGTAACCAACATGTATGCATAAGCAACACACCACCTATCCAGTCCAATGGGTGAACCATGCCCTGATGCCACTCTGTAACCAACTCCTCCCACATTTACCCAAGTTAACTAGTCCGTTAGGGTAAACATGTGACAAGAGTCTACTATGATGTGATTCAACTCCCCATGTATAGTTAAGGAATAATAACCCACAAAACACTACCAATTTGACCTTCTACACATTATCTAGAACCTTCAAGATCCAACCAACCCTTCCAAGTGACCAACCCCTGAAGTAACTTTACATTTTACTAATCTGGAAACTTATCCACTCCCATGACAAGCCATGCATGTGATTAAGGCCTTCCAGTCACTCCTAGAGCAAGGCATGCCAACAACTGTGGAATTTTCTAGCTAGTTTCGAGCCAAAGACCCCAAATTCTGAGCCACTTTTTTAAGGCTATGTCTCAGTCCACTGCCTAGAACTTCATGAAACTTCCAAAAATGATACATAACATTGAAACAATGGTACTCATGAAAATAATTGAGCAAGGAATTTTTTATAGGCCATTTTGTCACATCTGGTTAATAGGCCTTCAATTGGATCAATCAACATCCTTTAACCCCTTTTCATCATCCTTGCACAAAGCCCTAAGCATGACTCATTCTAATCCCTAAATTTATGCCTAAAAACACCTTGCTTTAGAGATTTTAAGGACCAACTCACCATGGCCCCTTAATGGATAGCGTTGACTACTAGGTTTCCCTACTCTGCACCTACGTTTATCACCAGCAGGTTGCTCAGTGTTGGGGCTATGCTGATTCTAGAAATTTGGGAAAATAAAAAAGAATCACGAAGCTTCCTCTTCCACAAGCTTCCAGGATCTGTTGTAACCATTTACTTCAGATAAAATTCTTGAATCCTATCCTATCCTGCCTTGGATTTTTCATCCATTATCCCTTGAGCTCATCCTCCCATCAAGAGTGGATTTGAAGCCCATATTGGTAAAAGGATAATAATTCATGAACTACCTCCTTCACCTATATATTTACTATCATCCATAGGCAAGGGGTTGGATTTTAGAGAGTGATTATACCCTTATGTTGTTGTTGTTAGAGATATCGTTCCATGCATTAGGGTTATTAGAGGTGCATTGTGTAATAAGGAAAGGACAAGTCAACTTGGAGGAGCTCTTCTATGAGATCAACACCTATTTTTTTTTGTAACTCACTCCATTTCAATTCATGCTAAGAGTCCTTTATTTTCCTATATATGATGTTATGGTTTCATATATTTCAATACCATGTTGATATATTGAATAAAGTGATTAAGTGATGTTCCATAGATTTTGTGGATCATTGGCTTGTGTTTTTTGGTTGTGCAGAATCCAATTATAGTGATTAGAGTTAGGATTGGAGAATTTAAGGCAAATAAGGAGCGAAGCATTTAATAGATTCTAGGTAGGTTTTGACATCCCGTTATCTATTTAATGTAAGGAAAACATTAGTCCCTTTTTCTTTATGTTGTTCTAGGTCATTCCACCATACCTAGGAAGATACTTTTGTCAGTAGTCGTAGATTCCACATAACACGCTTGATATGACCCCTACTAGCCATGACAGGCATTTCATCAAACATGTCACAAATATGCAATCTACAAGTCATATCCACAAATCTAAGCATATGGGTCTCATACTTATCTTGGAATCGTTAAGAATCATTGATTCCTTATCACAATAGTTTCATTATCATCTATTAGGTCATATATTCGTTGTACATTCATTTACTAATCAAAACATGATGAGATCCATAACCAAAGTCTATCATAAACCATTCTTATAACCAGCATATAACCAACAGAAATAATAAGAGTATAACAACCATAGAAACCACATATGAACAAGTATATATACCCATCAAATACAAAAGGAAAGGAGATCTTATTAATGAATGCATAGGCTAACTAGGTATGGGAATTCCATGAACCACCCAGCCATAGATTGGGTTGAACCAAATCTATCCTTTAGCCAATCACCCCCACACCATATTCAAGGAATGAATTTGGAGTCTCATGAAACAAATAAAAAAAATGAACCATGGCTTCTAGAGGCTAAACCACCTCAACCCTCAACTAGTGATTCCACCTCATAGTTGGATATCACTAACCATCACCAACCCTCACCAAATTGTTCTCTACCCAAGTTTTCTAGTGATCCAAAGCGTTTGTTCCAACCAGGGATTCTAGTACCAGTAACTCAACCCACATGTGTTGTTGAGCTTCCAGAGCGTTTGCCCAACCATGGCTTCTAGGACTATTAAATCAACCCACCAAGGGCTTCCAAAGAATTTGTTCAACCAAGGATTCTAGGACTAGTAACTCAACCGAAGATGCTACAGGGCTTTCGAAATGTTTGTCCAACTAAGCCTTCTAGGAGATAATAACTCAACCCACAGCCAAAGGTACATGAGCACCAACCAAAAAATAAAGATAAAACTCACAACACCATGACTATCTAGGAAATGGAAAGGCTAGGAAAAACCACCATCAATCGAGGTAATCCTCCATGCCAATGACAAATCATAAGCAAGAAACCACATGCATATGTCATGCATGCAAAAACTAGCAAGGAAATCATACATGCAACTTGGTACCTTCAAGAAAAACCCAATGTATTTGATTATCCTAATGTCCTCTTGCACTTTCCTTCTTTTCCTTTTCCTTCTTGCACCAAATCCCATGTATGCCATAGTCCTCCAAGAGTGCTCCAAGGAAAATCTAAGTGTCCAAGTGCATGAGAGAGAAAGAGAATAGAGAGAGAGCTCCAAAATTAAACTGACAAAAGCCATGAAGTGATCCTCAAAATCATTTTTATTAATGAGGCCTCTATTTCTTCAAATTTCCATTATTTTCCTCCTCACATGCAACATTTGAGCTTGGACCTTCCTTTTCTCCTATTTTCCATTATTTTCATAAATACAATGTCAATTAATGCTACTTTTTCTTTCCAAATCCTTTGCCATTTCCTTTTCCAATTTCCATAGGCAATAATTAGCCACAAGTGATCCCCATCACTATGTTTTTTCCCAACATTCATCTTCGAATATGTGTCCCATGACCATGGTCATTATTTTTCCTCTATTAACTTTATTACATGGAATTTTTACTAGGGTTATTACAATGTTTGTGCAATATGGCCTTGTGAGGGGTGCTAATCTTAGAAAAGGCTTCACATATCCTCCATACACCTTCATCCACCTTTTCCCACCTCTATCACACCTTTTATTCCCTTAGGATGCTCTCAGATCTAATCCTATAGTAGTCTTTCGTATCCTGTAGGAGTCCTATAGCAATCCTTAGTATCTTATAAAACTCTCTAAACTCGGCTAGATTTGTCACAAATTTTTAGATTGAATAATGACCTCGAGGCCTTGAATCCATGGTTTGGGAGGACCAAATACTACTCCAAACTCATTCCTCCTGCACTGCAAGCACAAATTAAATTTTACTAGAGTTATGATTTACATGTTGCAAATAGAATGTTGATTTGATTCTTGCAAGTAGAATAGCATGGTTGGTTTCTGCAATTAGCATAGATCTTTACACCCTGCAATTATAATTAGCCATTACATCTGATGAATCATTTCTGCAATTAGTGTTGTCCTTTCCTTCCTACAATATTAGTCTTTGCATTTCATGAATGATACTTTCCCTTCTACAAAAAGGATAATGTCTTTAGAGCAGATTATTGTCTCTTCATGCAATTTTTTATTGCAAGCTAGTTGAAGGAGTGGTGTTTGAATGCCTTGATATGATTCAATGACTGAAGGTGACATGAGTCAAGTTTGACCTACTATGCATATAGCACTATCACCTCTAAGTTTGTATGAATCTTGGATTAATAATTAAATTTGGTAGCCCTAGAAGTATTAACATTCTTGGTGAGATATTGGGGCTCATCACCAATCTCCACCACTTTGGAATAGTTACCATTCTCGAGGCTTATATAATAGAAGCTTCTTTTTACTTTTTATTTTTAGCTTTGTAAGAATATTGTCATGACTTTAACAAAGGAAAACCATGATGACATCACTCTATGTTTACTCTACAATATGTGACATCATAGGTTGTGAACTCAGGACTCTTGGTGCTCTCAAAAATTAGGGTTTTTTTAAGTATTTAATATAGGATTCTTATACTTCATGGAGAGGTATTTCTTCCATTTTTGTTGGGGGTTCATGATAACGGTTCATCAGATAGTGAAATATCTAGATTTGGCATCATTTACATGGATGTAACAAATTGATGTATAACACTATTGACCAATGCAATGGATTCCCTACCTTAATATCAACACTTCCAACATACACATTACACTACAACTAATGGAACATTAAATATAAATCATAAAAAATGTGAGTAGAAGCCAAATAATATATATACTATAATAGTTCCAAACGTGTCAAAAGACATCATAAACAAGTGAACCTAGCCAGTAACATTAATAATGATCTAGAGACCAATCTGTCCATTTTTATCCTCTAACTAGCTTTATTTAGTCCATCCAAATTGTTATGGATGCAAAAAAAATGCCTAATTGAAAATAAGGAAACATACAAAAAATGAAATTTTGACTCATTATTATGTCGCTTGAATAAATATATTTGTGGATCTCTACATAAAACAAATGAATATGATGTCTTATTTCATGGGTAACACAATTGGGTTAATGATCCTATAATATATTAATTTTTATCTCTATTC
The DNA here is from genome assembly GCA_031772625.1 of Pinus tabuliformis. Taxonomy (NCBI): domain Eukaryota; kingdom Viridiplantae; phylum Streptophyta; class Pinopsida; order Pinales; family Pinaceae; genus Pinus; species Pinus tabuliformis. The sequence goes on from CM062816.1 coordinate 496,788,726, forward strand.
GAATAATTAAATGTGTACATCATGAATCATTATAATTTGGAAAATTTAATTTATACTTGAACATTTGATATTGAAAAAATAAATAAAATATTATAGAAGAGTAAGGACAAAGAATGGGGGGATATGATTTCATAAGAACGAAAAAGAAATGCACTTAGGGGGCTCAAGGGTGCTGATGAAAGATTTTATCATTTTATTGATAAGCCCAAGTCCATGGCCTTTTTTAATTAGTATAAAACATGTACTTTACCTAAATACATGTGGTTTATCATTCACACACAATTTTATCTGTGCCTTTTTTGGCTAATGATCAAGAGAGAATCCATTTTTTTTTGGGAAGAATTGGAGTATTTGGGGTTTGAGTAACCATGGGGTATGTCGGTCAATTCTTTTGATTCTAAAATTGTATTACATTTAATTATCAATTTGAGTTTGTAAACGTATGAATTGTTATGCAAAATATATGCAATTTTTAGTTTCTAAATTACTTATATAGAATTTCTTTAAAAGATATCTATTTTTTGGCTACATAAATAGAATTTAGCTACTCAAATAGGGTAAATGTGAATTAAAATAAATGAGCATACTCGTGATTCTCAACACTTATAAATCATCAAATTTTAAATATTCCTTGTTGGAAGACACATATAGAACTTACCATTCAATTATATAATTGATTCAATTAATCATTCTTGTGGAGAAATCCCTCTTGCAGACAAGAGCGATCTTCATAGGCTTCTACAAACCCTAGTAACAAACACTGAGTAATTGTTACCTTTCTCTAAGTTCTGATCATTTGAAAGCAGTAAAATGAAAGAAGCCTCTTACGAGTTTATCGAACTGATTTATGAAGTCCCTCAAAGATTTTGATCATGTGCTCTTTGATGCTCCAAATGTCCTCTCGTCGCTCCCAACAACTTCCCCACAATATTTGAAAAATATCTGCAAAGACAAAGAAAAAACAATAGATCAAAGCATACATAATATAATCAAAGAGAATTATACAATGAAAACTAATCAATCGTACAACCAAAACTCATGTAGGTGATCAAGGAATCCTAGAGATCAAATCAATAGAGATTTAACTAAGAAAGAACAATTTATTATATTCATAAAACTGGAGAAATGTCTTACAACCATGTAGTCTTGATGTAGCAAGACCTCTCTGCAATATCCAACCCTCTCCCTTGCAAGACAAGCCTTCCAACCTAATCTCAATAGCATAAACCTACTTCTAACAACCCTCCCTCAAACTCCAGGCCTGTAATGGATTTATAGGCCAAGGATGAGAAGTTATGGATCCATTCTCCAAGGGATGAGATTCACTATTAGTGGGATAGAGGTTCCACAAATGAAGGGGAGTCACTCCATGATGGGAGGGATCAACATTGAATAAGCACTCATTCGAAGCTTGTTGGTTGGGATAGATGCTACCAACAATGCTTCTAGACTTTACTTTTTATTTTTATGTACTTGAATTCATGTTCGTAAGTCATAGTGGAAGAGAGTGTGTGCTTCTGCACAGATAATAATGGTCTTCCCTGCGTATGCACAGGAAGTGACTAGGAAATTGCAAACATAGCCAAATTTAGGGTTTTGTATCATAGGATCTAGAAATACCACCTTCTTTGGGATGATTTAGTTTCAAACTCTATAGGGTAATGCTCTAGAACACATGTGTGGATATCAAGAGATCCAAACAAATGGTCATTTGCCTAATGTGACAAAATGATGTGTAACATATTTCCCCCTGAAGCGCAAAGTCAAAAGATATATTTAGATTACTAAAGTGCTTTATCATGCAAAGGTTTGGGTTAGATACTGCAGCCGGAGACCTGAAACAATAAAACAAATGTTACAATGAAATATATAATATCATCACTGAGGTAGGCATTTCCACACTCAAAAAATAAATGTCTCAAATCACAGTATAGAAATACATCTTAAGATCCATGTCAAACGACGACATAGTATGGATGCAACCATTAATGGATCTATGTTTACAATCATGAACATTTAATAACTCCATGCAGCCTAGATGGATGAAACTAGATCCAGGGTCTTCATCTCCATCTCTCGATCCGTAGTATGAATCTAACCATACGAGTGAATTTCTCGATGTTGAACATGGTAGAAACCACTTGATTACTGGTCAGTGATGTGAACCATTAACAAGCGTGAGAGAAACCACCGATACTGACAATGGATCTTAAGATACTTCTAGTACAATCTATGAAGTGTGAATAGATGATTTGATTTCAAACACTCATCTAATCATTTGATCGAAGGGCAATGATGAGAACCTATCGTCAAAGGCGAGAAAACTACGATTAAGGCATGCAAGCCTCAAGGCACTGATTTCTGAAGGTTTCTAGATAGGAAGAAATATGTTGTAGGAGGGCCTACAAAATGAAACTCGTGTTAGTTTTGAAGAACAATAATTTGGAGTAATTCAGGTCTGACTCAGGGATGGTCGATGCAACTGAAGGTGGAGACTGACAAAGTAATTTTGACTGAGTTTTAACTTCTCTTAAACATATCAGATACAAGACATGATGACATGGCAGCATTTGACCCAAAAAATGAAACCCAACACAACTGAATACTTTCAGTGAGGTATGGTCGATTGAGTAACAAATAAATTTCCCAAGCCGAACATGAAACTAACAGAGTTTCATGTTCAAGGGAGACATACTACCTTTTACAAATGTAAAACAAAGATTCTTTCTAACTTTTACCCACACCATGAGTGGAAAGTACCTCTTTATTTTTTACAAGATTGAGGAGGATAACATATGCTTTTCCTGTAAGCTCATCCTATGGAGGAGTTCTCCAAAGTATTTTTAATGAACCCTAAGAAGGCGTGGTTTGGTCTCATCATGCTTAATGAGTCATATACTTTTTATTTTTTACGAGTCAAGTAAAGGGGTAACTTGATGTGGTTCTCATGTTTAATGAGTTTGAAAAGACACAAAAAGAAAAGTCATTCCATTCTTTTACCATAAAATTTTAACGATCACGGAGAAAGTAAAGCTCGATGTTTTTCAATTTTATGGAGTTAGAAAAAAAAACATAAGTAAAATCCATAGTGTTATTTTTCGTACATTTAGTCCCTCAATCCCAAAAGGGATAAAATAATGCAAGAGAGAACTCTATTGACCATGATTAGTCAACGTATACCTTTTCTTTAAATAGTCTGGTTCTATTCGTAAAAGGTTTTCACTTATACTGATAGGATGGTTGTTCATTTACTTTTACAAGTTCGAACAATCAAGTACTTGGAAATCTTTTCATTTATAAGGAGTCTGAAAAGGGAGTAAAGAGAACTCCATTGTTTCAATTTTTTGTAAGCTTTAACGAGTTTGAAAAAGTGATAAAAATTTACTCATATCACTAACTTTCAATTTAGTTAACGAGCAGGAAAAGACGAAAAGAACTTGATATTTTCATGTACATTTTACGAGCATGAAAAGATAGCAAAAGACGCTTGAGATATTCATATGTTTAACAAGTCTTGAAAATAATAACCAAAATGTACTCGAGGTAGGTTTCATTTTAGACAAGCTTGAAACAAAGAAAAACTATTCTTGAAAGTAGTTTCATTTTTACACAAGCCTGAAACAGAGAAAAATTGTGCTTGATGGTGGTTTCATTTTTACACAAGTTTGAACCAAAGAAAAACTATGCTTGAGATAAGTTTTCATGCCCCCAACATATCGACATATGTACATGCCCCCCAAGCTTCATCATTCACCTAAGTATACTATCAGTTACTAATAGGCAAATGAAACAAATATTAATTTATAAGATTAGGTGAACGACTCAAGTTAATTAGGGTAGGGTTTGTTTCATTTTTTAACAAGATTGACACATGAAAAGAACTATTTTTATGGTAGTTTTTTCATTTTTTAATGAGATTGACACATGAAAATAACTATGCTCATGGTATTTGTTTCATTTTTTAACTTGCTTGACATAAGAAAATAACTATCCTCATGGGTTGTTTCATGTTTATGCAAGATTAAAACAAAAATATTTATTCTCATAAGAACGTGTTTCATTCTTTTAACGAGGTTGATAGAGTAAAAGAACTGTCCTTTTGGAATGTTGATTCATTTTTTAATGAAGTTGACACTGTAAAAGAATCATCGTCATAGTGATTTTCTCATGGATTCTACCGGGAAGAACCACATGCAAAAGGGTGTTTCTCGACCATGGCTTCCAAGAGATCTTCATCAGAATGAAGAATAGCTCTCTGGAAGCAATGCATGTGAAGAGAATCATAAGGGGTAAGAAAATCCATTTCAGTTTTCCCCATAAGGTTCCCTATGTCAATTACTAGATCTAATTCATAAGAATTCAAGCAAACAATGAGAGACTCGCTTGCATTGATAACTAAAGACATGGGAATGGTTGCCACATAATTAACCCATGGCGGGGTAGATACCACTTTCAGATAAGGAACATTCAGGGATGTCGGATGGCTGGTAGTCGAATGAGCATCAAAAAAGAAAGCTAGCCAACAATCACAATGTTTTTATTGTGAGAAAAATAAATCATGTGAAAGAGTGTTGATACGACAACTTTCATGGCATAGAGATAGTCTTGCCCAAGGTGAAACTTCAAATCCAAGGGACCTTGGACTGCCATAAGATCGATACAAATCGTCTTACCTTCCAAGGTAATAGGTAACTTAGGAAGGATCCCTAAAGGGTCACTAGTAGGTATGTTAAAAGCTATCAGATTCTGTGTAACAAGCATAAGCTGAGGGGAACCCAAATCTTGCCAAGCAGTTGGGGACAAAATACTAACAGAAGCACCTTCATCTACATTCGTGTGCCACACATTCTTACCATAATCCTTCATAATAATTTGGAAAGGGGTGGAAGAAGGATGACGAGGTTTTTTCAATGTAGTCAAATCAAAACAAATAGCCTCATTACTTGGATGGGGTTCAAAAGCAACATATGAAATGCTCCTGTGTGTAGAATAATATGCGGTAACATGAAGAACCTGAGTGGTATGAAGTTCACTCTCTAAAGGGAGATTTGGATAGACCGAAGATGGAATTTATTTGACCACTTAATTAACAAACAATCCATCAATCTGAGTGATACATGTTTCACCCTCCAATGGAAGAGTAGGATTGATTGTACCTTAATTTAGATCAATCACTTCGTCAATTGACGATAGATGAGGAGAACTTTTATGGTAATTAGTTGGAAGTTGTTGTTGTGAAACAACAATTTTTTCAAACAATTTTTAGGCTTCATCCATGTGATGGCAAAGGTGACTATGATGAGTCCCTTTGCATAACCTACAAGGAAAGTTGACCTTAATCTTTGTCCCTAGTATTTGAGAATCATTGGTTGATGGATCAACAGTAATTTGATGAGAATTATTTTATCATACCTCCAAAACCTTAGGAATACCAAGACAATTTATAAGGAAATGGTCGCCCTTGCAAAGCTTGCAAGGGTATTTTGTCTTATGATGCATTTTAGAAATTTCCTCAACATTACCAATACTTACAACCATGGTTGTTTGGTTGACTTCTTTCTTATCTTGCTTCTTCTTCCTCTTCCCTTTACTCTTCTTCTTAGTCACTTGGTTAGTAGCATCAAGGCTCTTGCCAAGCAAACAAGAATAAAGTGAGGACATGTTGAGTGAAGAAGGTAAAGGGTGAGCAGTAGGTTGGCGATGTTGAGATGGTGAACTCGGTTGAGGTGAAAAACTTAGTTGAGTTGGTACAATTTAAGTATGTGGAATTAAAGAAGTTGAGAACGTTCATATTGTTAAACCTATTATGAATCTAGGGAGTGACAATGTAGCCATATAAAGAGGATTGACATTTGAAAAATTAGGGAAAGGATTAGGGTTTCCTTTAAAAGGGGGTCTTTATCAGTAAACTCTAGCATTATTTCCATTAGATTCAGCTTAGATAAATTTACTGTTAGTATTAATAGTTTTAAAATCATAATCCACACATAAATTCGCTGAAAATAAAAACAAACAATTAATACATGCTAAAGAATCTAAGGATTCAAACCATCAAAACAAGCTTTTCATAATGAAATCGATAATTGGTAATGAGATACAACATCACATAAATCAGAGTGAAAAGTGGTTGTAGATATGAGCGAGTGGAAGCAATTACACTCACAACCTGCTTAATGAAACAATCTAGTGCAAGTAATTTCGCTTATGCCATCTCAAGCGAAGATTATCCTCCAAAAAGTCCAAGTGAGTCTCTTCAACATTTGTTCTAGGTACAGTAGGACCTTCCCTCTTCCTTCACCTCGAGTAATAGCTCTAGGATTATGGTCACTATGGTTATAAATTACAACAATTCTACCTAGGGTGGTAGTCACAGATCGAAAATACATGCAAGTGAAGAGTAATAAAGCTCAATCCCCTTGAAAGCTCCTCAACATGGTTAATTTGACGTTTAATTTCAAGTGACCCCAAGTATCTTTTAACACTGTTGTAATACTTGTAAGTCACTCTACCATAACCACTTAAGTGGGTACTATCACTTCACGAGGTTTGATATTATCTTGTGCTTGACTCCTTTGTAAGGGGGGCTTCTCAAAGAAAAACTAAAATAAATGGATTTATCTCCCTATCACAAGATTCTAATGTTTTTCTGAAGCTTTGGAAAGTTTACTCACTTTCCTATTCCAAATCCCTACAACCTAATTGAGTGTAGTTGGAAAAGAGCCCTAAAAATAATAAAAATTCTAGATGTTTTATATTAACATTGTGTTATTAAGCTATTATTTACTCAAAGGGTAAATGGACGTGAAACTGATGGTATTATGATTTGACTCAAAACTCTAATGCATCAAATATGAAATTTGTAATCTCTTAATTTTGATGAATTCTATCTAGAGTAAGTAAAGAGGTTCTTCTTTAAATATTAACTCCAAAATGTACCACTTAATTTTTTCAATGCAATTCAGAGCTCTAAATTTCAAACCACGCAATGTAATATATGTGCAACTTTCTTGAAAACTATGCAAATGTAATCTATGCACAAATTTTGTGAAAACTATGCAAGTGTAATCTATGTACAATTTATATTGATAAAATGAGAACTCTAACCATGCAATTGTAATCTATGTAAGATAATTCTTCAAAACAAACACAAGATGATTCCAAATTAGTGAAAGAACAACAAGCCTATATCCCTTCACTAACACAACTAAAGAACCAATCAATTGTAATTAAAGGAAATCTGTTGAAAATTTCAATGATAAAAAATAATAACATTCCAATATGATTAACACTTAGACACAATTCAATGCCCCCCCCCCTTGGCGATTGAGGGGGAAATTGTTTTTACAAGAATGAAAGAAAAAACATGCAAAAATTGTTTAGAAACTAAGACAAATCCTTGAGAAATGACTAAAGGAAATCGAATTCAACACAACCAATGAAATAATTAGAATGAAAATGCTTGAATGAATGCAATGAATTGAATGGTTAAAGTGTAATTGTGATTATACTTCAACACTAGAATAAAAAAGACTCAAGTTTTCAATGCAGCAAAAGAAGTACATCTAATAAAAAATACCAATTCTTGAGAAACCCTACCTTCCAATCCTTTAAAAAGACAAAATCTCAAGAAAAATCCTTCACAACTCCCGATCAAACACACAAAGACTAACTGGAGGCATAAACAAGTGTAAAAAAATAGGAAAAAAACCAAAATTTTGGATCTCAAGAGGATAAAACTGAGTTTTTCAGAAGTTCTAGGCATGTGCGCAGGCTCTTGAGTAAACCACTGTGCATGTGCTATGTTGCTAAAGGTTAAGTGTGTATATATGCACATTGTGCCTAAAGTAAAAGTGTGCACAACAGGGAAATTCAAGAAAAAATAAAAATAAACCAAAGCTAGCCCAAAATCCAAATTTTCAAACTTCCCAAACACTCAAGTAAGGCTTGTGCAGTAGGTTGAAAAGATCAAACAAGGAAACAGATAGAGATTGAAATGAGTCCCCATTGGAGTTGCCAATTTGTTATGAGGACAAAACGCTCTTATGGATGAGAGTGGTCTCCCTAGGTTTCTAAGAACCCTAGTAACAAACACATATTAATTGCTACCTTTCTCTAAATTCTGATCATTTGAAAGTATTAAAAATGAAAGAAATCTTTTGCTGGTTTAGTGCACTGATTGATGAATTCCATAAAATATTTTGATCACGTGCTCTTTGATTCTCCAAATGTCCTCTTGTCACTCCCAACAACTTCCTCTCAATGCTACGAAAAATATCTGCAAATACTGAGACAAAACAAGAGATCAAATCATACATAAGTGAAAAAACTAACCAGATCATAATAGAAACAAATCATTGCATCATTGGAACCTAAGGATGATAAGGCCTTTAATTGCTTAAGGCCCAATTATCCATGTCCTTATTGTGCAAAAAAATCCTAATCATGTCCATATCAATATTGTATCACAAAGAAACATTTAAATAATCCATGTTGTGGTCACGGCCTTGATTATGGCCCTTTAGCTCATAAAACTCAAGTTAGTGTCCCTCAATTTCTTCCTCAACCATCGTCTCAAAGTCATTCCTAGTTCACAAATCTTTAGATTATCCCTAGTGCATAAAACCCCATATCAATGCCCATATCCCACGTTAAAAATGTTGATATCCTATACAAGGTATGTTTTGTGGTTTGATTGCTTATTGATGTCCTTTGGTCCCTAAAGACTTCATCTAGAGCTTAAGGGCCTTATTTTCCTCCCATGCCCAATAGCAAGGCCTTGAGACCCATTTATACAATCCAAGGCATTTTAGGAGCAACCATACTCCACTTAAAGGCCAAATATCCTCATTTCCAAACTTAAGCAATGAGGACCATGTTGGCTTGTTGGGGCCTGACCCAGGTTCAAAGTTAATTAGCCAAATAGATCCTGGTACTACTAGCCCTTTCGACAATAGTCCGCGGAGCACGAACTGAGGTCTCACCCGAAGTAGTATAGGAGGGTGCTAGAACCAGGTTTCTGCACCCTGGAGATGTCTGATGAGTTTGGTTGGTCTGCGGTTTGTCCCTTCGCGCAGGTTGCTTCGCGCACTTTACCATTCCTTGTAGCCTGATATACTGCCTTCGTGCAGCCCTACGCAAGGGTTGTGCACCATTCTCTGCGTTATTACCCAAAACCTTGCTTATATTCCAATATTAGTTAATTATCTTTGCTACTTGAGTGCTTTAAGTTATACTTAACAACATAGGACCTTCATACAGGTGCGTGCAGTAACTAAATATTACATTTGAAAATTATATCAATCATGTATTAACCCAAGAACATATACACAAAATTATAGCAAAACTTCTGTTTATTAATTATTTCCCTAGTTAGAGACTCAACTCGCCCTACACACTCAGATGTAGGGGTCCACGCACTCAGCTATGGACTACTAGGCCTCTGCACACTCAACTACAGAACCTTCTCCTACTCTACGACCCATAAACACACTCTACACTTTGAATCCACCACTTAGACTTCTCATTCTTCCTTCATTATTCTCTTTTCTTCTTTTACACTTAGAGCCTCGCTCTATTTATACAATCCCATGGTCCGCAGACCATGGGTAGGTCTATCCAGCCGACATTACATTACAAAACTATGGTGGACAACCCCGTGACTCTATCATACTTTCACACCCCGTGTCCACAATTCGCGGATCTTTACAACAAGATTCGGTCAAAACTTGGGCTTTCAGCCTCGAAACATGCCTTGGTGGGATTCCATGCCCAATAGACCATCACTAGTATACATCGATAATGTGTATTCAATATACGTTTGTTGGTATATATACTAGGCATATGTTTCAATATATATGTTAGAATATATAAGAATAATATGTCAATATATATAACAATATATACAGACATATTGGTATGTGTATGTGTGTTTATATATATATATATATATATATATATATATATATATATATATATATATATATATATATATATATATATATATATATATATATATATATATATATATATATATATATATATATATATATATATATATATGTTATGCAGGTATATACATCTATATATATACCCATAGATATATCGATATTATGTTCATATATATGTCAGCACATATATACCAAAATATGTACATCGAGTATATATACCAATATATATACTCAAATATTATGTTGATATTTATACTAATATAGGTACCAACATAGATGTAGTAGTGGTATATATATTGAATAAATATTTTGTTGGTATACTAATGTTGGTCCTCACTGGGTAAGCACAATACATAGATACATTAAGAGATTAATACCTTAGTTTAGGGTTGTAAAATCATCCTAACTTGATATATTTTAATCATTTAATCATTATATTATTTTCTCTATTAAGAAAACATTATGTGGTTGTGTTGATAGTGCTGGACCCGCCAACATGTAAAGGGGATCTCCCTAGTAAGAAGTCCCAATTAGACCTCAGATTGTTTGGTGTAGGAGTCCCAACAGTGGGTCGTAAGGTAATGCCTTGACTGCGATGTCGCACAAAAGCAAGTAGGATAACTTTGTCAGCAGCAAGGGTGTGACTGATGTACTGGGTCAAGGAAGGTGTAAGAGAGGTTCCAACACCTGGAAAGGGGAAGGAGTTGAAGGTGAGTTCCAAGTTGAAATGGATCAGTCCCAACTCGGCTAGGAACACACAACATAAAGGACATGCACAACTTCCCGTGGAGTAGCCCACTCAGATGTGACAGTAACATCATACAAGGTAAGATAACATGTACATCACTCATGGATCAGTCTGAGATGAGTGCGATGGTTTTTATAGCAAGGTTCAAGTGAAAGGTTTGTCTGATGTCCGACAAAGAAGTCAACATGGATGGTGATAGAATTAACAACATATGCAACACATTAACAACAAGATTCATATAATTTCATGTGAATCAGGTCATACATAAGTACGTAATTTAAACAACATATATCATTAAAGCAACTGAACTAGTCCAACTACAATAACAATATATGCATGAAAATGTGTTGGCTCTTATTATGTAAAGAAGTGTGAGTCACAATCATAAAATACATCCATGTAAACATACCAGCCCCAACAGTGGAACGTTACAGCCACATCTGCCTGCTCCTCCAGAGACATGTACTAGCTCCGTGCAGTGGAGAAGCCAAGGCGTGTTACAATACTATCTAAGCCTTCTTCAAGATAGTCTTTATAGAAGCTTGGTTGACCAAAAGCCTATACAATGAGTTATGAGGGACCATTTATAGCAAATGGTGGGGTGACCCTTGAAACTCCCCTTTGTGACAGTTCAACTACCCTCATGACTCTTCACCTACTCAATGACTATTACGCCCAACTATTGACACTTGACTTACAATTGACATGACTCAAAATTACAATACACATGTACTCATGTGAGACAAAATTGCTTGAGCAAGCCTTGCAAGACATCAAAAACACTCGGTCCATTGTGATGAGACCAACTCTTTGACATGCTTATGATGGTGAAGGTAGTGAGATGATGCCAAGCTTGGTTATCTGTGATGGTGTGCATGCACCTCATGGTGAGATCTTGCTGAAGTGAACTCTTGTCTCCGTTGCAACCTGTGCATTGGTTCAACTCCTTCATCCAACTCATCTGCTAACATGCACATGGTATTCTTGGGTGTGGCTGAACCGGCAACACATTGATGCATAGTGTCCGTGTTGGTCTTCAAGTGTGTGTTGGTGATCATGTGCATCAACTTTCGGAAGTACATGTTCAGCTCCAGTTGTACTTGCTTCTTGTCTTTGCCTTGGTGAGTGTGTTGAATGGGCTGCATTGCATGCATGTACTCAATGACATGCATGTTGTTGAATTCTTTGCATGCGATCAACAAGACTACTCACCATGTCTTCTGTGTGTTAGCTACTAGGATGGATCTTTAACTTGTGTGGGCACAGTTTCATCCGTGACTGAACAATGCACCCACTGTTGTTCCTGATCCTTCTGCGACTCATTCGTCTATATGTGTAGCTCCATGTTCTTCCTTGAGTTGTTGCTTCAACACATGTAACTCCTTCTTTGTTCCATTCTCTTTCTTCACACGATATTCATGTTGCGTCATCACCTCATTGTCATATTCTCCAAAGTTGCTTTCAACATCAATGGATCTACTCAAGCTTGCAACCTTGTTCCGCCTCCGTGTTGTCAACATTCCTCCTCTTGCATTCATTGCATTTGGTATGTTGTATTCAATTGTTGTTCATGATGTTGCTTGTTGTGATGTTTTTGTTGTCATATCTTGATTGTCTATGAACAACTTGATGTCTTCATGGGTAAGCAAGTCCATAAACACTTGATCAACTACATCCCCAAGTGTGCTTTGAATGGTACTTGTACTATTGAGAGGCAGATGAACACCTGCGATATTTGGAGACATGGCAACACTCATGGAAAGAAATCTATCCGTCGAAAACCAAAATGAACATGAGAACTGACTTGCAACATTCTTGGGTGAATAATCATGAAGATTGTGCAATTCCAGCTGGGAGGTCGGGAAACTGACTACCAATACTGCACAACACACTTTCTGGGTTGCTGGGAGACTAATTCACTGCTAGAATTGCATAATGCACAGTCCAATCTAGTTGTTGACTATTGGGATTGTGCAATGCACAATTCTAACTGGGAAGGACTGCTAGCCTAGGGACAAATTTGTGCAATTTCTTGGGCCAAGTAGCCACTGTCCTCTAGAAATGTGAAAAATAGTCCTAGAGGCGATTGTTGGGCAGGAATGTGAAAATCTAGAGAGGAAGGTGAGACTTCCTTTCCTAGTTTGCGCAATGCAGCCTTTTTGAACATAGAGCCCGGGCCAAGGTTGGCCTAACTCACGGACGGGCAACTGAAAGCAAGTAAGTCAATGAATGCATGGCAACACTAAGTGATAGCAGAAGTTAATAACAATGCATGAAAAACATGAATGAAAGATTCAGCAAACAGATCAACGTGCATGTGGGTTTGGCAGTTCCTGGGTTGGGCGAACATTAGTGAAAAATAGTTTCATGCATGTGACAATAGTTCAAGATAACAACAAAAACTAAAACAAAGCTAGTACAAGCCAGTATATATGTAAATGACAGCAAGCGTTCAAAGAAATCAAGAAAATAGTACTCCCACAAGAGAAAACACAAAAAGCGATAGAAATGCAGCACAAGGCATGGGAAGTGGGCTTACCCTGAAACAGCTCAGCTGAATGTGCTGACTGCACCTAGATGTGATGTGGGATGTCAGAGATGCAAGATTGATGTGAGGAATGAACTCTGTAGCATTCGGTTGATGAGTTTTGATAACATTGAGGTTGTAACGCGCATGCCACAAATCTAGGGGAAGCAACACTTGGTGGGAGGTTTCGGAATTTCTCCTTGCATTTAACCTCCAACTACTGAACATAGATCCTTAAACAAGGGATGCCTTTTCATGCTGCCTTGGGAGAAATAGGCCATGCATGCAAGTTGTTTTTCTCAGTCCCGAAGGGAACAGGTCAACTCAGCTGCACATGGAAGAGACTGCTCGAGAAAAATGCACATTTCTAGCTGAGAGATGGGCTGCCTGCCCAAGTTATTTGTGCAATTTTTGGGTAGAGCAGCTGATTGCTACCCAAATTTGTGTAAATCCTGGACTGAACAGCCTGCTGCTGGGAGGTTTGGCTAGCAGGATTGCGCAATCCTGGAGCCCAACAAGCTATGAGAGAGGATTGCACAATTCCTGGAGGGAAGGTTGGTTATCCTCTAGAAATGCGCAATTTTCAAGGGGAAGTTGCTCAGCCTACAGCTGGACCAAGTCCAAGTGAGCAGCCTGTGAGGGGAATGGATCAACTGTGATTGACAAGCTGTCTTTGTGCGAGGAAAACATTATAGCTTGAGTACTGGACCAAGAAAGTCAAAGTACTATGTAAGATTTGTAGGTAGGCTCCAAAACAGGTTAAGGAAAAATTTTGAAGGGTGGTTATAGCCACTACAACACTTGGCGACACACTGGTAGAGCTCTAGCTCTTTGCATAGACCTTGTTCGTGAAAAGCAAGTCTAACACCTCCAGAAGTATTGTTTAGTGCTTAGCTCATCTTTGTTTCACACTAACTTGATTGTAAGATGCAGCATCTTCCAAGCCCTTGGTCGATTGACACACATTACAAGCCAAGGAAACATAGTTGTTTCGATTAGGGTTGAGGGGTATATAGGTACACAAGCAGTATAGTTGTTAGAGTCTTAGTTTCATCTCTGGTGTTGCTCCACTACCAGTAGGCCTGGACAGTACCTCGGTGGAGTCACATAAGAACACAAGCATGGCTCCACTGCCAACGAGCCTGGTCAATACCCCGACAGAGTTACTTGCATCACCTCCCTCTGCAGGAAGCCTTTCTCTTATTTTGCCTTATTCATTTTTCATTTTGAATTTTTGAATTTTCATTTTTTCATTTTTCACTGCACATAGCACTTATTCATTTTAGAGGCGGAAGAGGGATCCTAACTTATTGAGAGTAGAAGAGGTTGTTCCAGTAGAGAAGTAGTTTATTGTATCTCTGATGTGCCTGTTAAGGTTTTCCCCCTTACCTTAATCTACTTGACTAAGATGACAAGGGTTAACCCAAAAAAAATCAACTAGAGAAGGTGACACTAGTTAGCACGCAAGCATTGTATTTACACCAAGGTTCACTTCGAACAATACGTATTTTCCTTCGATGTATCATGGACCAAAAGTAACAAGCTCATCATTCAAAGGCAAGATGACAAATAACCAAGTAGTGATAGTTGTACAAGCCCTCTTATACTTTACTCAGCTTGCTTCAAGAGTCATACATGGTTTCGTACAAAACTAACCTATGAATGAAACAGGAGAGATAACAATCAACAAAGTAAAGCAAGAGCAGAAGAAAAAATGAAAGTGAAGAAAGTAAAAAAACAAGCAAGCAAACAAACAAGAAAATAAAACACGTAAGCAAACACACATGCAAGCAAACAACTGAAAGCAAACACTACTACTCCTACACTAACGGTACATGGGCCTGATCACGTGAAGTGATACTTCCAATGTAGCCATTGACACACTAGCAAACCCATGTTGGTGAAGGCTTGGTTTGCGAGTAACCCAGTTGTGTGAACCGACAAGCAAGAAAGATATAACAACGAAGACAACCACATTTCATGATTCAAAGTGCCCATGGGACATATGTGAGTGCATGTGCATGACGTGCAATCCGCGGACTTATCATGGTGCTGTGTGAAACTAAGTGTAACTTTGAAGCATAAGCACACTCTTGACTGTGACATGCAAGCAAACGAAAGTAACAAAGATAACTTGTGTTGAGCATGAGTGCTTGCAATGTAAGACTCCTCCAATGCATGAGCAATGGGATCATGTAGTTTGATTGGAGGAAGAAAAGTCTAAGTGTTAGATTGATCTTGAGTGCATACAGATGAGTGATGAGGAGCCTTGAGTGTTCGAACAATTTCGTGATCAGAAGTGAAAACAACCTAAGGACAACAAGGGCCTGACATAACCATCACCTCAGGCTAAAGTGCCTCGATGGTTTGTGGGGTTTTGACTTCGTTGACAAATGGATCTTCATAGATCAGTGGCTTAGATGGATTAACAACGAGTGAATCAACATCGTGATTGGATGATGAGGTGAAGAGATCATGACAACCAAGATCAAAAAATTCAGGATGTTGGTTGACATCCTCATGGTTTGATGAATCACACAGAGGGGTAGATGAGGAGGAAGGATGTTCACCCTCTGCATTTCTGGAAAAATCAAATGAAAGATCAAGTGTATTTCCAATGAATGATTGGTCCTCTTTGTTGTTGGATGATGGGCTAACATACAATGTGTCCTACGAAAGATCAACAATGAGTGCATTCATGGATGAAGACACACATGCGAAATCATGGATGGAAGGTTCACCAAAGATGTTAAGAAAGAACAGAGGGGGCTAAGATGGAAGGGAGTCATCCTTCGCTGAGTGTTGATGCTCAAGCTCCCACTCATAGTCTTCATGAACGAAAATGCATGTTGGTTGTGCAACACCAACTCAGTCCGTGGGTTGTTCCTCATTCACAACAAGCAAAGAGTCTGGAAGGGATGAACATAAGACAACTTCATTCGGAGGAACACCCAGGTGAAAAGACAGAGGTCATAGAAAATAATGCATATGAGGACTCTAAGGACTCACAACCAAATCTACACGAAAATTGAGTGAAGTGATGCTGGGAGGGTGTGAAGGATGAACAGGTGTGTGAGCATGATCCTCAACATCACTCGGTAGTGGTGGAGCTATTGAATAAGAGGAAGGCAGAAAATCAGTTGAGACAGTGCCCACTTCCACATGAGATTGTGTAGCTCCATCAACGAAGAATTTTAAGCGAGGCTTGATCTCAAACTTTCTCTTGGGATGGTTAGATTTCTTAAGGCTCTACTTGAATCGGTCCCAAAGACAAGAAAATTTCATCTAGCTCCTCGGAGCTTGAAACTGCAAGTCATGGAAGCGTTGCTAAAAATAAATAATGGATTCATCATATCCCTCCGTTGTTGTAACAGTCGCCAGTCAATATGGTCTAGATAAAAATGATAGAACTTGTCTTCAATAAGATCATATAAGTGCTAAAATGAGTGCATGGTGTCAGTCGATAGGTAGAGCACCCAACAAAATGGAGATTCGCGAAGTGTGTATGCAAGCAGCAAACTGGCCTATTCGTCAGAAAACTCATCTTCCTCATAAATCATGGAAAGAAAGTTATGTAAGTGCTCAGTCCAGGCCACTTCACCTTCACCATCATATGTGTGAGTGGACAAGAGATCGAAAAGCTTCCCTGAGATGTAGATATCTTCACAATTCGAAAAACACCTCGGGGGAAGAAGACTGCAAGACTCCATGAAAGATATGCAAAGATTCAAAATTGGATGGGAGGGCACTACTTGTCATGAGGCCCTCCTTCTAGTGCAAGAAATGTTGACAGTGCTAGACCCACCGACATGCCAAGGGGATCTCCTTGGTAAGAAGTCCCAATTAAACCTCAGACCGTTTGGTGTAGGATTCCTAGTAGTGGGTCGTAAGGTAATGCCTTGACCGCGATCTCGCATAGAGGTGACTGATGTAGTGAGTCAAGAAAGGTGTATGAGAGGTTCCAACACTTTGAAAGGGGAAGGAGGTGAAGGTTAGTTCCAGGTTGAAAGGGATCAATCCCAACTTGGCTAGGAACACACAACAGAAAGGACATGCACAACTTCCAGTGGAGTAGTCCACTCGGATGTTGATCCGGATCTTGGGGGGAGGCCTTCAAGATCTAAAAGATTGAAATGGATTTTGGGGGGGAGGCCCCAAAGATATGAAAAATTGAAATTTCCATAAGAAAAAAAGGAGAATGCCCAATAAACAAAACCACAAAGAAACTTTTTATTAAAACAAATAATAATTGTAAGGACTACATTGTGGTGGACAACCTGTCCTTTTACAAAATGTGACTTGTTACTTATAGTATTTTTCAGTTAAATACAATGGGTCAATTCCATGGGTGAATGAATACCATGGGTGGATTTCACAATACCACAGGTCAATTCCATGGGTGAATGAATACCATGGGTGGATGTCACAATACCATGGGTCAATTCCATGGGTGAGTGAATACCATGGGTGGATGTCACAATACCATGGGAAAATACCAGGGGCGGATGTCACTTAGAATAACATGGGTGGATAAATACCATGGGTGTATGCCACTTACAATACCATGGGTAAATTCCATAGGTGGATGAATACCATGGGTTGATTCCATTTTCCATTCGGATCATTCCTCCCTCCTTAAGAAGAAATGGTCCCCATTGCGTGAAATTCCCTCCTGCGAAGCCTTTGTTGAATATGAAGACCCACTGAAGAGAAGGGTTTTATGTGGTTAACCCATAACCATGATGAACGAAGATCCTAGGATAGAGATACCCTGTAATGCTTGTTACCAACTTTGATACTGATAGTATGCAGCCTAGAAATGGACTTCGATGAAGTGTGGGTTTGTGAATGACCCGTAACCATAAGGAAGGAAGATCTGAGGATAGAGATACCCTGTAATGCTTGTGACCAACTGTGATACTGACAATGTGTGGCCTAGCAAATGGACTTCAATGAAGTGTGGGTTTGTGGATGACCCATAACCATGACAAATGAAGATTTGAGGATAGAGATACCCTGTAATGCTTGTGACCAACTGTGATACTGACAGTGTGCATCCTAGCAAATGGACTTCGATGACAAGGATTTTGTGTGGTTGACCCATAATCGTGATGTTGGTTGTTGATGAAGTATCAGGTGCCCACATAGCCTAGGGTGGGAGGGCACGTCTCCAAATAACCCAAGCTGAATGTTGCTATGCTGAAACTGATGAATGTGAAGCAGGTGCTTATTAAAGTGGGGTGAGAGGGCACGTCTCCAATGGGAACCCACTTCGAATGTTTCTCCAAAATTAAAATGGACATATCTTGGTCAATATAACTCATAATATTTATTATAACATGTTTTTGGAAGTAGAAGGACCATTTTTCATCTTCCCATGTGTTGGAAATCTTAATATGGACATTCTAGAATCCCATATTCATGCCACAATTTTTCCACCGTCACAAAAGTTCTAAAAAAATAGTTGATTTTAAATTCACGATATATCCCACACTCGAACTCCAATTTGATCCATTTGTTTTTTGAAATTGGGTGATTTTTCAAGAGGAGCTCATATCTACAATCCTTTGTTTTGGAATTCTGCAAAAAAACTTCAAAAAATGATAGGAGAGTTGTTGTCCACCAGTTGTCGTCAGAAAAAAAAATTCTACAACATAGTTGGTTTTAAATCAGTGATATCTCCCTCATCCAGACTCCAATTCGGCCAAATGTTTTGTTGAATTTCGGTATTTTTTCGCAAGGAATCTAGATATAGTATTTGATTTTGTAAATATTGCATAAAGTGTTTCATATGTAATCTGAAAACTCACCGCCCAAAAAAAAATCCTGCAAAAAATGAAAAAAGAAAAATTCTTCCTGCTTGGCCCAAGAAAGTGCTCTATGGAGGTTAGAGCATGTGCTTGAAGTTTGTTGAATATCGCTGAAAAAATTTGCAACTAAAATATGCATGAAACCCTCATTCCCATGGAATCATAGCCTGCTCTGATACCATTGCTCCGGATCTTGGGGGGAGGCCTTCAAGATCTAAAAGATTGAAATGGATCTTTGCGGGGAGGCCCCCAAGATCTGAAGATTTGAAATTTCCATAAGAAAAAAAGGAGAATGCCCAATAAACAAAACCACAAAGAAACTTTTTATTAAAATAGATAATAATTGTAAGGACTACATTGTGGTGAATAATCTATCCTTTTACAAAATGTGACTTGTTACCTATAGTATTTTTCAGTTACAATACCACGGGTCAATTCCATCGGTGAATGAATACCATTGGTGGATGTCACAATACCACGGGTCAATTCCATGGGTGAATGAAGACCATGGGTGGATGTCACAATACCACGGGTCAATTCCGTGGGTGAATGAATACCATGGGTGGATGTCACAATACAATGGGTCAATTCCATGGGTGAGTGAATACCATGGGTGGATGTCACAATACCATGGGAAAATACCATGGGTGGATGAATACCATGGGTGGATAAATACCATGGGTGGATGCCACTTACAATACCATGGGTAAATTCCATGGGTGGATGAATAACATGTGTGGATGAATACCATGGGTTGATGCCATTTTCCATTCAGATAAGATGTGGTAGTCACATCATACAAGGTAAGATAACACGTACAACAATCACGAATCAGTCTAAGATGAGTGCAATGATTGTTATAGCAAGGTTCAAGTGAAATGTCTGTTTTATGTGCGACAAAGCAGTCGACATGGATGATGACAACATTAACAACATATGCAACACATTAACAACAAGATTCATATAATTGCATGTGAATAAGTTAATACACAAGTACATAATTTAAACAACATATATCATTAAAGCAAACAGAGAAGTCCAACTACAATAACAACATATGCATGAAAATGTGTTGGCTCTTATTACATAGAGAAGTGTAAGTCATAATCATACAATACATCCATGTAAACCTGCTAGCCCCAACAGTGGAATGTTACAGCCACATCTGCCTGCTCCTCCAAAGAGATGTACTAGCTCTATGTGGTGGAGAAGCCAAGGCGCATTACAATACTATCCAAGCCTTATTCAAGATAATCTTAATTGAAGCTTGGCTGACCAAAAGCCTATACAATGAGTTATGAATGACTATTTATAGCAAAGGGTGGGGTGACTGTTGACATTCCCCTTTGTGATAGTTCAACTACCCTCATGAATCTTCACCTACTCTATGACTGTTACGTCCAACTATTGACACTTGAATTACACTTGACATGACTCAACGTTACAATGCACATGTACTCATGGGAGACAACATGGCTTAAGCAAGCCTTGCAAGACATCAATAACACTCAGTCCGCTGTGATGAGACCAACTCTTTGATATGCTTGTGATGGTGAAGTTGGTGAGTTGATGTCAAACTTGGTCATCCATGATGGTGTGCATGCACCTCATGGTGACATCTTGCTTAAGAAAACTCTTTCCTCCATTGCAACTGGTGCATTGGTTTGTCTCCTTCATCCAACTCATTTTCTAACATGTGTATGGTCTTCTTTAGTGTGGCTGAACTGGAAACACACTGATGCATAGTGTCTGTGCTCATCTTCAAGTGTGTGCGGGTGATCATGTGCATCAACTTGCCAAAGTACATGTTCAGCTCCAGTTAGACTTGCTTCTTATCTTCGCCTTGGTGAGTGTGTTGAATGGGTTGGATTACATGCATGCACTCAACGACATGCATGATGTTGAATCCCTTGTGTGAGATCAACAACACTACTCACCATGTTTGCTCCATGTTAGCTGCCTAGATGGATATTTATCTTGTACGGGTGCAGTTTCGTCTGTGAGTGCACGCTGCGCCCACTGCTATTCCTAATCATGCTGCAACTCTTTCGTCTATCTTTGCAGCTCCATGTTCTTCCTTGAGTGGCTACTTTAGCACATGCAACTCCTTCTTTGTTCCATTCTTTGCCTTCGCACGATCTTCATGTCATGTCGTCACCTCATAGCCGGAGTCTCCAAAGTTTCTTTCATCATCAATGGATCTTATTGAGCATACAACCTTGTTCTATCTTCATGTTGTAAAAAACCCTCCTCTTGCATTCATTGCATTTGGTATGCTCTCTTCAGCTATTGTTCATGATGCTACTTACTGTGATGTTTTTGTTGTCATATCTTGATATCCTTGTCTACGAACAATTTGATTTCTTCATGGGTAGGCAAGTCAGTAGACAAATGATTGACTGCATCCCCAAGTGTGCTTTGAATGGTGTCTTCGTCTCTGCTCTCCTGGAAACCATTGTACCTGTACTGCTAAGAGGCAGATGAACACTTGTGATACCTGGAGACATGGAAACACTCATGGCAAGAAATATATCAGTCAGAAACCAGGATGAACATGAGAACTGACTTGCAACGTACTTGGGTGAATGATCATGAAGGTTGCACAATTTTGACCGAGAGGTCGGGAGATCGACTGCCAAGACTGCACAAGGCACAGTCTGGGCTACTGGGAGACAGATTGGCTGCTGGAACTGCACAAGGCATAGTCCATTCTGGCTATTGACTGCTAGGATTACACGATGTAGAATTCTAGTTGGGAAGGACTGCTGGCCTAGGGACAAATTTGTGCAATTTCTTGGGCCACGCAGCCATTGTCCTCCATAAATGTGCAAAATAGTCCTAGAGGCTAGTTCTGGGTAGGACTGTGCAAATCTAGAGAGGAAGGTGAGACTTCCTTTCCCAGTTTGCGAAATGCAGCCTTGGTGAAGGCAAAGCTCGAGTCAAGGTTGGGATGACTCACCGACGGGCAATTGAAGGCAAGTAAGTTAGTGAATGCATGGTGACACTAAGTGATAGAAGAAGTGATTAACATTACATGAAAAACATGAATTAAAGATTCATCAAACAGATCAACATGCATTTGGGTGAGGACGTTCACGGGTTGGGCGAATGTCCATGAAAAATAGTTTCATGCATGCGACAACAGTGAGATAGCAAAAAAAATTGAAATATGGCTAGGAAAAGCTAGCATATATGTAAATGACAGCAAGCATTCAAAGAAATCAAGCAAATAACATTCCCACAAGTGAAAACAAAAAAAGCGACAGAAATGTAGCACAAGGCATGGGAAGGGGGCTTACCCCGAAACAACTGAGCTGGATGTGCCAACTACTCCTAGATGTTATGTGGGATGTCAGAGCTGCAACGTTGATGTGAGGAATGAGCTCTACAGCATCCGGTTGATGAGTTTTGATAACATCAAGTTTGTGACACACATGCCACGAATCTAGGGGAAGCAACACTTGGTGGGAGGTTTCAGAATTGCTCCTTTCATGTAACCTCCAACTACTAAACATAGATCCCTGAAACAAGGGATGCCATTGCATGCTGCCTTGGAAGAAACAGCGCATGCATGAAAGTCTGTTTTGGTCAGTCCTGGAGGGAACCGGTCAACTCAGTTGCACATGCAAGAGACTTCTCAACTGTTGAAGAAAAATGCACATTTATGGCTAGCAGATGGGTTGGCTGCCCAGGATATTTGTGTAATTTCTGGGCAGAGCAGTTGACTACTGTCGAGATTTGCACAAATCTTGGGCTGAACAACCTGTTGCTGGGAAAATTTGCACAAATCTTGCTGGGAGGGTTGGCTGGTAGGATTGCGCAATCCTGGAGCCCAGCAAGCTGTGAGAGAGGATTGTGTAATTCCTGGAGGAAAGGTTGGTTGCCCTCTTGAAATACACAATTTTCAATGGGAAGTTTCTTAACCTACAGCTGGACCAAGTTCAGGTGAGCAACCTGCGAGGGGAATGGATCAACTGTGATTGACAGGTTGCCTTTGTGTGAGGAAAACACTGAAGCTTGAGTACTTGATGAAGCAAGACAAAGTGCTATGTAAGGTTGGTAGGGAGGCTCCAAAATAGGCTAAGGAAAAATTTTGGAGGGTGGTTGTAGCCGCTACAATAGGTTGTCCTTAAGATGCTAGTAGTTTCCCTTACAACATGGTTAGGGCCCTAATACAAATCTGTAACATGCCAAACCTCTAATAGTGTCCCTATTATACCTATAGGATAAATATTCCATTGCTTGTGTGGTGGTCCTCATTTTGCAATTTTTCCCAATGAGGATCATCATTGGTACACTGACATAATATGTATTCAATATATATACGACTAGTACATATATGTTGGCATGTACATTGGTGTATTTATATATATATGCTAGTATTAATATATGTTGACACATATAACAACATCATATCAATATATCTGTAGGTATATACATGGACATAGATATCTAATATGTACCTACATAGTATGTCAATATATATACCAACACTAAATCTAGTATGTCGACATATATACTAATATATATACCAACATACAATATGTCAATATATATACTAACACATATACTTAGTAATATATCAACATATATTCCCTAAGGGGCAGCTCGATTGGAAAGCCCATGAAGATGAAGTGTTATGATTGAAGTGATTAAGATTAAAATCCTCTCGTATTACCTGTGTTTGTGGAGAGGGGCCTTTGTAGGAACCTAGGGGTTATAGTAGTAGCAGTTGGAGTCAACCTCGTGTCACACAAGTACAAAATTGACCCAATTGGCAATTCCCCTAGTCACAAAAAAAATATGGGCAAGGAATTGCCTAAAGAATGGTGAGAATCAGTGTATCCTTGGTGATGAGCATTGGAAGGACATATTGAACATATGTCAAGTGAATGGAAAAGGTCCTCTGAATTATCAATTTGTGTGGAGACATTATTCCTTTGGATTGGTGGCTATCATAGTGTCTAGGGAGTCTTTATATGCTTGGTTGTAGGCTTAACAACTACTTTCAGTAAGCTTTGGACTCCTGGTTTAGGGTGGAGACACTCAAAGTATTGTTGCCTCATTATTCTTAGTGAGCTTTGGACAATTAGCTCAAGGTGGAGCTACTGAAGACATTATTATTAGGGTGGAGGTGGTATAACCTTTAGAATACCTATATTGACTAGAGGGTCGATATGGTATAATCTCTTGATTCCTTGTATCCGCTAAAGGGTGGAGATGGTATAATCTCTGGATTCCTTGTATCAGTTGGAGGGTGGAAATAGTTTAAACTATGGATTCTCTATATTAACTGGTGCGTGGAGGCAATATAGTCTGTAGATTCCCCATTTCAGCAGGGAGTGTTGGTTATTTCCTTTAAGAACACCTCCTCAAGCTCTAAAACTAGCTCGGGGGTGATTAATTGTAAGAAAGCTCACAATGCAATCAATCTAAGGTTGGGCGGAGAGTTGAAGTCCCAATCTTAGTTGCCATACTGCTCATTATAAGAGAAGTTCTTATCTAAACACTTGTGTATGTGAATTATATATATATATATATATATATATATATATATATATATATATATATATATATATATATATATATATATATATATATATATATATATATGTGCTCACAATGTTGTTGAAATTGTGTGTGTTAATAATGAGGAATGCTTATTTTCCTATGTAAATGAAGAGGATGGCTAATTCATGTATTTATTATGAGATTTATATTTTTTCAACTGCCAGGGAATGAAAGGTGCAATTCTCTATTTATTTTGTTTTTATTCTCATATTAATCATGGGGGCTTCACTAAATGAACCTATGACATATGATGTGTGTTTGTGCCATACTAAAAAATACCCTTAATTTGACTAATTATTGGAAAATACTTCTAAAAGTCACATTATTTTACCCCTTACCAATACAAACCCAATACACAATCCCAATTAAAAAAAAAACCTACTTTCACTAGATATTGTAGGTATCCATTTTTTCATTAACATTCATTATACCCCTTTACATTTTTTCATTAACTTTGAGCTCCATTGTTTATACCTGCAAATATAAAAACCCTTTACCCCCTATTATATGCTCAATATATTATGCCATTTTTTCTTCAATATATATCCCTCAATATGAACACACATGGTATGGTATTTCTCCCCCAGCAAAAACCCCATGGTATTAATGAGCCAAGAAGTAGTAAGCATTGTATTGTAGAATTGTTGCAGGAAATTAGGCCTTTCTTTTATGCATCACTATAATGGGTGCAATGGATTTGAATCCCATCTAAACTTAGGAGGGATAGTCTGAATTTCCAAGTACTATAGGGGCCTTGATCTATTGATGCAGGAGCATCCAACTCAGGCACCATGACTGGGTGTCAGTCTCTGCCAGGTCAAAAAGTTGAGTTTACTTTTATTTGTCTTTATGTTGGTTGACAGAATAGTAGATAGGATCTTTTTTATTCTATTTTAATTTCCAACTTAGTTAAGGGTAGTTGATCAGTTAAGGTTATTTGTTTGTCTATTGTTAACAAGTCAGGGATTAATGACTGCCCTATTATTTTAAAAGGGAAAAGACAAATGTATCTTAAGGGAAATCTTGTCATAAGATAGAACGAATGACTAGTAACCAAGTAACTGTAAAAGTTTGTAACTGAAAAGCAACTGTACAGTTTCATTAACTGGAACTGGAAACACATAAATGTAACAGGACAAATCATGTAAGGGGTTCAGTTCAACACCTCTCGCACTCAAATAAAAACAACAACAAAGAAATCAAAGTTTTGTCCATCTGTATGTCTACTGTAATTTATGTTTTCTGTTTGATGATTATCTGAGCATACAACTAATCATACACAGATTCTTGAAAATAAATTCTTTTTGTTTCCTGAGAGAAAGAACCAGTTCTCATAGTGAGACTGAGGAGCAAACACAGTACAAGGGTTTGTAATTCATTCGAAGCAAATAGTGAAAATAGACCAGGAGTGGTACAACCAGGGTTTAGTACTGGCCAAACACCTATCGGCCGAGCGAGAGTTTCCACGATACACTTAATTTGCTGCCATATAAAAAATTGCCAGCATAGCTACAGGGATTGTGTACATTTACACATCATATCTCAATCAAATTGAAGACAAATAACGGCAATTCCGGCTAGGAAATTTAGAGAAAACAAACAGTGAATGTAATTCAGGTAAATCCAAATCTAATATTATTACATTTCCTGGAAGAATTTCCTTCCAAAATTTCAAAGTCCAGTGTGTTACAATTATATAACAAAACTATCAAAACATGAGCTATAAACCCTAGGCAAGGGTTTCAACCACAATAATTATACACAACATAGATACGTGGACCCTAGAATGACAAAACCGTTGGTAAGTGTCTAGAAAGAAATTGCAGTTACAAACAAAAGATTGCAGTCAAGACACAGTGGAAGCCAGAGTTTCGAAGCAACAGAGCATCGCTAAAGAGCCACTTGACAAGCAACGTGGGTGACAAACCCATCTAAACCAAAGATGGAGTTAAAGACCGAAACGAAAACTAAAAGACGTTCAAAGAGGTAGAGCCTACTAGACAGGACCAAGACGTGTATAGCCAAACCCTCCAACGGCAAACCCTTAACACCTGCACAACCATGATACACAGGTTTTAGTAGATATAGTGCAGCAGAAGTGGAAGTATAGAGTTGGAAAGGAAAAACCAAACCGTTGAAATTGCAAACAATTACTTGAGAGTTTGCAGTGAGGCTAGAGACAAGCATTCCACCAACAACACTGACTAACTGTGGAGATCAAGGAGCAATCCAGGTCAGGAACTGTGGAAGGAAACACATAAGTTGAAATAGAGAAAGAGAAATTACTTGTGTGTTAATTTGAAGATGGAAGAAAGCCATCGAACCAAACCTGGAAACAAGCAAACATTGAGTTGCCAACCAGAATGAGTAATATCAGTGCATGAGTTGACATACGACGGCCTATAGAACCCATGGTAGAAAGAAACTGAAACACAACAGAGGTCTTACCCAGGCAACCACAAGACGAGCCACACCTGTTAACGAACCAGGGATTAAATACCAACACATTCATAGCAAAGAGAAACCAAAGCGCGCCCAAGGCTTGCAGCATAGCTGCCCACCGAGACCTTGCAGAGCACTGCGGAGTAAACCCTCGATGGGCAATAGAAAATGACTGAAAAGACCAAAAAACAAAGGGAACAAGCATAGTGTTGAGCGGGAAATGCAAACTCCAAGGCAAGTACCTTTCATTATTGCTTAATTGAATGCCACATAAACCAAAACCAAAAATATCCAAATTGCATTTCATCCACGTGTAGTCACTACCATATGATTTAATCAACCAAATAAACATTACAAAATCATTCCCATATGATAGTTTATAAAAGTGTTGGGCTGGTCCCATCAAAGTGGTATCAAAGCAGGTTAAATTGATTGAAGACATGGAAAGAGGAAGGCGAGGTCATGGTAGAGGTGTTTGAAGGTTGGCGAAGGAAGGACTAAGAGAGGAGATTCGAATTCTTTTTGCCCATTTTGAGGCAGTGGAGGCAGGGAGAAGAAGAGACCTGGAGATAGGTGATGACAGCAAAAAGGAAACTAAAGTAGCAGTAGATGGACTAGAAGGTGAGAGCCCAGAAGTGAGATTGTTGAGATCTGTTTTAGTGGCAAGCAGTAAACCCAAGCCAGAACTCCCAAATTATGACGACGGCCTGTCTATCAAAGTTTTATTGGATTGGATCAGCGAGATGGATAAGTGTTTCGAGTGTGAGGAAGTCAACGAAGACTGCAGAGTTAGGTTCGTTGCGACGAAATTGAAGGGACACGCAGCCTTGTGGTGGGATAGTGTCTAGACGGAGAGAAAAAGATTGAATGAGTCACCGATTAAAACCTAGTCAAGGATGGTGGCCAAGTTAACGGGCAGATTTCTGCCGAAGGAATTAAATTGCACTACACAAGCAGGTGCAAAATCTGAAATACAAAGGATTGACAGTAAGGGAGTACACAGAGGAGTTCTATCGAGTGAATTTGCGAGCCAGATATACAGAGGATATTGCTGAAAGAATAGCCAGGTATGTAAATGGGTTAAGATTAGAAATTTTGGATGAAATCAGTATTTTATCTCCAAAGAACACGGAAGAAGCATATCAGAGTGTGATGAAAGCTGAAGAGAAAATTACTAGAAGGCAAAATGCTCGGAGAGGACGAGGAGCCAGTAGGGGAAATGGCTAGTCATATGGAAGAGGGCAGACTGCTAGTAATAATGATGAAGGTAGCAGTTCCAGAACTTCTGGATCAGTAGACACAGGCGATAATGCGAGAGGCGGTAGGTCATCCCAACGAGGCAGAGGAAATGGCCGAGGAGGAGGGGTTGGTTACCAATGTTATAGGTGTCATAAATGGGGACACAGATCGTTTGAATGTCCGGAAGCAGAACAAGATGGACAGTGGGGTGCATATGTTGCACAACCAGAAGAAGCAGTGGCACCTCCCCAAGAAGCAAAAAATTCTCCAGAGACAGGGGAAGCCCCAGTGCTGCACAAGGTATTTTTAAAACTAGTCCAGGAGGTCATCGAATAGACACAATGGAAGGCTTTGTTTAGAACAGTTTGTAAGTCATGAGGTAAGTGTTGTAAGTTAATTATTGATAGAGGTAGTACTGATAATTTAGTGTCCACAGAGATGGTAGAAATGTTGGAGTTGAAGCGTTTGAAACATCCCAACCCTTACAGAGTCTCATGGCTGCAAAAAGGCCATCAGTTGTTGGTAGATGAACAGTGCGAGGTGGAGTTTCAAATAGGCATATATAAGGATAAATTCGTCTGTGACATCATGCCAATGGATATATGTCACATACTACTAGGTAGGCCTTGGCAGTATGATAGGAAAGTGGGACACGATGGATTGACGAACTGTTATAGATTTGTTAAGGATGGAATCAAGCATACGCTTGTGCCCATCAAGGAAGAAGGGACATCAGGGAAAAGTGAACCAAGGGCATTGTTGGTTAGTGGAAAATAGTTTCTGAAACAAGTTGAGGATAGTGAGATGGGTTACGTAGTTCTAAGGAAAGCAAGGACAGTGTTGTTGCATACGGAGGTATCAGATTTACCTATAGAAATCCAGCAGATGTGGCAGGAGTTTACAGATATAGTAGTGGATGAATTTCCAGACAAATTACCCCCCAAAAGAAGCATAAGTCATCATATTGACTTCATACTTGGAGCCAGTTTGCCGAACAAAGCGGCATACCAAATGAGCCCCAAGGAAAATGAAGAGATTAGAAAGTAGGTGCAAGAATTGTTAGACAAGGGATTGATAAGGGAAAGTTTAAGCCCTTGTGCAGTCCCAACGGTTCTCGCCCCCAAGAAGGGAGGAGAGTGGCAGATGTGCACTGACTCCAGGGCCATCAACAAAATCACCATCCGGTACAGGTTTCCACTACCACGGATGGATGACATGATGGATTGTTTAAGCGGGGCAGCGTATTTCTCTAAGATAGACTTGAAGAGCGGGTACCATCAAATTCGGATATGAGAGGGGGGCGAATGGAAGATAGCATTTAAGAGGAATGAAGGGTTGTATGAATGGTTGGTCATGCCTTTTAGACTGAGCAATGTGCCCAGTACATTTATGAGATTGATGAATGAGATGTTGAAGGAGTACATCAGAAAATTTGTGATCGTATACTTGGACGAAATACTAATTTTCAGCAAGACAAGGGAAGAACACCTTCAAAATGTATGGAAGGTGCTGGAAAAATTACAGCAGAATAAACTGCTAATAAATTTGAAGAAATGTACCTTTCTGCAGAAGGAATTGGTTTATTTGGTCTTTGTAATAGTAGAAAATGAACAGAAGATGGATCTGGAGAAGGTGGCGGTGATAGTTAATTGGCCATCTTCGAAAAAATTATTCAAGGTACGTAGCTTTCATGGGCTAGCGAGTTTTTACTGAAAATTCATAAGGAATTTTAGCAAAATTTGTTCACCAATGTTGGACACAATTAAAAAGGCCAGTCAGCCTTTTTGATGGACAGATGCAGCAGAGAGAAGTTTCCAGTTATTAAAAAGGAATATTACTAAGAGGCCGATCCTGAAATTGCCAAATTTCAAGAAGCTTTTTCAGGTTTTTTGTGATGCCAGCAATAAGGCTATTGGAGCTGTACTTAGCTAGGAGGATAAGCCTATAGCATTTTTCAGTGAAAAGCTGAATGAAAGTCGAGAGAAATACTCATCGTATGATAAGGAGTTCTATGCTGTTGTATAGGCATGTTGGAAATAATACTGAGAGGGGGGGGTGAATCAGTATTATCAGATCAGATAAAACTTTTCAATTTCATACTCAGAAACATATACGCGACTTCAGTTAAGTGAACCCGCGTGTACACGCGACTGTGTCTAAAGCAACTAGCGTATATGCAGAGATCTTATGATTCAGTTAATCTTATCTTCAGTAAATGCATCAGGATATTATTAAGCATATTAACAGTAAACAGGTGCAGTATAACAGAATAGATCATCACACAAAAGCCACACACATGAACACCATGATATAAGGTGGAAACCCAATGTGGGTGAAAACCACCTGCTGCAATTTGTCTCTTTCTTCTTTAATGAGAAACTTCTTTTACAATGTACTGGTGCAGTCCTTTACCAGCACGCAGGCTACAACCTGCAGAGGGCTACAACCCTCTCTCGTTTTCCAACTACTTTTGGAAGGGAGCTACAACCCCCTCAGCTCTTGTACTAGCTGATCCATTTACTAGTACGTAGGTGCTGACCCTACAACCTTCAGGGACCACGTTTCATACATTTTCATACTGGATCCAAGAGTACAAAGCAAACATTACCGCAATACAATCATCAACTTATACTTGCATCATAATTCATTAAACAACCCAATACCGAATCACTGAAACCCTGTCATCAAGAACACAGAACCCAAACCAGAATCTAGAACTCTGCAACAACCACCAGAATCAGCAGCAACCTGAAATATCAACACTTATCATGCATACGCTACTTCACTGTACCAAAACCGCGTGTATACGCGCTTTCTCCAAAGGCAACCCGCGTGCAGATCTAGAAATGATTACTTCTGCCTTTGCTGTCAGATCCGACCCTTGCCAAGCGTCCCGAACAGATAACCAGCAATACCAGATCCTCTTACTGCGTCAGACACCCACACCTCTCTTTGCCTAGTGATCTTCTCCTTATATAGCCTTAGGCCTTGTTCAATACCAAGAGCCAAAACCATAGAAACACAATACCATCAACTTCAAAACTAGGGATCGACACGCCCGTCGAGACACAATGGTCCGAAACCATAGGCACAACTTCCAAGGACTAACCGCCGTGGACCAAAGGTACTTTTCCACATACACGCGCTTTTTCTGAAGCCAACCTGCGTGTACACGCGACTTGGTCTTAACAAACCTGCGTGTATGAACTTCCTTGGCAAGCTGTACTAGGATCTGTCTTCTGATTAAGTTGCCATCTCTTGTACCAACTTCTGAGCATCTGTACCAACCTCTGAGTGAGTTGCCATCAAGGACAACACTTGAATCATAATGCCAACAAGGCATTAAAACACTGGAGGCATTATCTGTTGGGAAGTGAATTTGTTCTATTCTCGGATAATTCTACACTACAGTATGTAATGCAACAGCACAAGTTGAACCACAAACATGCCAAATGGGTGGAGTATTTGCAGAGTTTCAACTTCGTATTGAAGCATATTAGCGGACAAGTCAACAAGGTGGCGAATGCACTAAGTAGGAGAGCTTTACTTCTACAAGAAAGTACTGTGCAAGTGATGGGTTTTGAGCACTTAAAAGACTTATACCAGACTGATACAGATTTTAAGGAGGCCTACAAGGCATGTCAGAATCCCTTGGTGAGAGATAACAGTCCATGACTGGACTACAACTTACAGGAGAAACTGTTGTTTAAGGGAGGACAACTATGCATACCTGACTGCTCGATGAGGGAGAATATTATTCGGGAGAAACATAGTGGATGTCTGGCCAGACATTTCGGCATGGACAAGACACTTGAGCAGCTCAGTCATTTCTACTTTTGGCCAAAGATGCGGAGGGATGTGCAGCGGTTTGTGGCCAGATGTAAAGTGTGCCAGTTGGCGAAGGGTCACATTCAAAACATAGGATTGTACACACCATTACCTGTTCCAAGAAGACTCTAGGATTCAGTCAGCTTGGACTTCGTCTTAGGTCTACCTAAGACACAGAGAGGTTATGACTCGGTGATGATAGTGGTGGATAGATTCTCGAAAATGGTGCATTTCATCCCTTGTAGGAAAACCAGTGATGCCACTCATGTGGCCCACTTGTTTTTCACAAAGATTGTTAGGTTACAAAAGTTGCCTAAGTCTATTCTATCAGACAGGGATGTGAAGTTTACAGGACACTTTTGGCGTACACTGTGGAAGAAAATGGATACACAATTGAGTTACAGTTTTTCTTATCATCTGCAAACGGATGGACAAATAGAAGTTGTAATCATGAGTCTAGGAAACCTGCTACGAAGTCTGGTTGGAGAGAATTCGCGGATGTGGGATCGAGTGCTGGCATAGGCAGAGTTCGCTTATAATGATTCGCCTAATCATAGCACAGGCTTCAGCCCTTTTCAAATCTTGTATGGAATGCATCCTCGTAGAGTGCATGAACTGCGGGATCTTAGACTACAAGAAAGGCGAAGCACAGATGGAGAATATTTCGCTAACGCAATGAGGGATTTGCATGAGAATGTAAAAATGAAATTATAGGACAGCAGCCTAAAGTATAAACAGCAAGAAGATTTGAAAAGAAGGGAAGTACAGTTTAATGTGGTAGAGGAAGTCCTCGCGCATCTGCGCAAGGAACACTTCCCTAAGGGTACATACAATAAATTAAAGTATAAGAAGATAGGACCCTACAAAGTCCTTCAGAAATTTTTGGCAAATTCCTATGAGATACAGTTGCCACTTGGAATAGGAATTTCACCTATGTTTAATGTAGAAGACCTGTTTCCCTACACGGCTGACCCAGAGGAGAAGGACAAGGATGGAACCACGCGGCCTACATGGAATACCCAGGATGGAGGAGAAGCTTGGATGAGACAGATGCCTTACATTCAGCCTCCCGAGATAGAGCGCATAGTCGACACTCAGGTGGCCAAATGAACTCGGCGGAAGGAGTATCTGCAATACCTGGTCAAGTGGAACAACCGTCCTATTGAGGACAGTTCGTGGCTTGATTCCAGGAAAATTGAGCAGACAAGTTCTTCAATTGAGGAGCTCATGGACCGGAGTCATGATTTTCTTTTGCCCGGGAGCCTGATGCAGGATCATCCAATTCAGGCACCATGACCGGGTGTCGGTCTCTACCAGGTCAAAAAGTTGAGTTTACTTTTATTTGTCTTTATGTTGGTTAACAAAATAGTAGATAGGATCTTTCTTATTCTATTTTAATTTCCAACTTAGTTAAGGGTAGTTTATCATTTAAGGTTATTTGTTTGTCTATTGTTAACAAGTCAGAGATTAATGATTGCCCTATTATTTTAAAAGGGAAAAGACAAATGTATCTTAAGGGAAATCTTGTCATAAGATAGAACGAATGACTAGTAACCAAGTAACTGTAAAAGTTTGTAACTGAAAAGAAACTGTACAATTTCATTAACTGGAACTAGAAACACATAAATGTAATAGGACAAATCATGTAAGGGGTTTAGTTCAACACCTCTCGCACTCAAATAAAAACAACAACAGAGAAATCAAATTTCTGTCCATCTGTATGTCTACTGTAATTGATGTTTTCCATTTGATGATTATCTGAGCATACAATTAATCATACACATATTCTTGAAAATAAATTCTTTTTGTTTCCTAATAGAAAGAACTAGTTCTCATAGCAAGACCGAGGAGCAAACACAGTACAAGGGTTTATAATTCATTCGAAGAAAACAACAAAAATAGACCAGGAGTGGTACAACCAGGGTTTAGTACAGGCCAAACACCTATCGGCCGAGCAAGAGTTTCCAAGATACACTTAATTTGACAGCCATATAAAAAATTGCCAGCATAGCTACAGGGTTCGTGTACATTTACACATCATATCTCAATCAAACTAAAGATGCATAACAACAATTCTGGCTACGAAATTCAGAGCAAACAAGCAGGGAATGTAATTCAGGTAAATCCAAATCTAATATTATTACATTTCCTAGAAGAATTTCCTTCCAAAATTGCAAAGTCCATTGTGTTACAATTATATAACAGAACTGTCAAAACATGAGCTATAAACCCTAGGTGAGGGTTTCAACCACAATAATTATACACAGCATAGATATGTGGACCCTAGAATGACAAAACCCTTGGTGAGGGTTTAGAAAGAAATTACAGTTACAAACAAAAGATTGCAGTCAAGACCCAGTGGAAGCCAGAGTTTCGAAGCAATAGAGCATCACTAAAGATCCATTTGACAAGCAACGTGGGTGACCAGCCCATCTAAACCAAAGACGGAGTTAAAGACCGAAATGAAAACTAAAAGACGTTCGAAGAGGCAGAGCCTACCGGACAAGATCGAGACGTGTAAGGCCAAACACTCCAACAACAAACCCTTAACACCTGCACAGACATGATACACAGGTGTTAGCAGATACAGTGCAACAGAAGTGGAAGTATAGAGCTAGAAAGGAAAAACCAAACCGTTGAAATTGCAAATAGTTACTTGAGAGTTTGCAGTGAGGCCGGATACAGGAATTCCACCAACAATGCCAACTGACTGTGGAGATCAAGGAGCAATCCAGGTCAGGAACTGTGGAAGGAAACTCATAAGTTTAAACAGAGGAAGAGAAATTACCTGTGTGTTAAGCCAGAGATGGAAGAAATCCATCGAACCGAACCTGGAAACAAGCAAACATTAAGTTGCCAACCAGAATGAGTAATATCAATGCATGAGTTGACATATGGCGGCCTGTAGAACCCATGGCAAAAAGAAACTGAAACACAACAGAGGTCTTACCCAGGCAACCATAGGACGAACCACAACTGTCAACGAACCAGGGATTAAAGACCAACACATTCATATCAAAGAGCAACCAGAAGCGTGCCCAGGACTTGCAGCATAGCTTCCCACTGAGACCATGCAGAGCACAGTGGAGTAAACCCTCAACGGGCAACAACAAATGATCAATAAGACCAACGAACAAAGGGAACAAGCATAAGGTTGAGCGAGAAATGGAAACTCCAAGGCAAGTACCTTTCATTATTGCTTAATTGAATGCCACATAAACCAAAACCAAAAATATTCGAATTGCATTTCATCCACGTGTAGTCACTACCATATGATTTAATCAACCAAATAAACATTACAAAATCATTCCCATATGACAGTTTATAAAAGTGTTGGGATGGTCCCATCATCTATATATATGTGTGTGTATATGTGTGTGTGTTTGGTAAACTCATGATATCTATATCTTGGTTGAATGTCGAGAGTCCTTGGCAAAGACACATGTGTATATGTGTGTGTACACATGTTGTAAGCAAGCTCAGGAGGAACTTGCATAATCAACTATGTGTTGAAAGGATAAAGGGGTCGAGATGGAGAATCTTATCCAATAGTTGACAAGAATAAATCCTTGTCTCGGGACCTCAAGGTCTTGAACCTCAAGGAACCCGTGAGTTGTGCATGAGCGCGACAAGCGAAGAGATGGAGGAATTCCTTGACACTTAATGTGAATGGATCCATGCTTGAGGACCCATGGTTGCATATGGCTCCAATAAAGTCAACAAATGATGAAAGGCGGTGTATCGAGGTTTGATGATGAATATTGCATGGTTGCGAAGGATGGAGGCTTTAACACTGCAAAATGCCAAAAAGGGTTGAAATATCTACAAAGGGAAATTTTTATTTTACAATATGTGTCGGGAATGATGCGACCTGTGCCAGGTGAACTCAGACTGACATGGCACCATGGTGGCATGCCATGTGGCATCTTGAATTGAACATATCAAAGGGTCAAGGAGGTCAAAAGAGGGTGATGTGTGGCAGTCTTGGAGGAGGCCACATGGACCAGATGACATCAACATGACATCGTCTTAAGATGATGTCATCTCGAGTCTCGATCGAGCTTGATGTGTGTATGCAAGGTTCAGGGTGAGATGGATGGGTCAAGATGAGAATCGACAAGAAAATTTTCATTGTGAGGTCTCCAACCTCAACCTTCGGTAGTGTAACAGAGGAGCTTCACAAATGTTCAAAAGGGGGCAAAGTGAGATTAAAAGGGCAAGACTAATATGAAAAATTTACTAGAAATTAACATTAAAACTTGTTGTCTCGAGACCTTGGGGTGGTAAGTGTTATGCACAATATGGGAAGGGGCCCAAAGGGACAATGAGCGATATGTGGAATGGTCACAGAATAGGTGGGTGGGGTCTCGAGGAAGGTTAATGATGTGACAATGCCACTCGGGCAGATGCGGCGGCATGGAACTCCCTTAGAATGTATCTTAAATCAACAATGGTCAATGGAAATGAAGATTGTCTTGGTTGTTCTCCTCTCACTTTATTTCATAATAATAAAGTGTATCAATGCAGATCTACATATATTTTATAAAAATGAAGTTGTTAGGCTCAAAGGGGTTTTCATTTTATGTTTTTCACTGTTAATGGTTTATAGAGAATTTGGGAGAGCTAATGTTTTGGGTAAAAATTTGAAATTTAATACCAAAGCTTCAGATAAAATGGTTTTAAAAACCTCGTGTGTATATCTATATCTATATCTATCTATATATATATATAAAACTTAGTTTAACATAAAATTAGGCGTTAGATTAAGGAATTTGTAAATAACTTACCTGATGATAGAATTTTTTTCATATATACATTAAAATATTAATAACTTTTTATAATTATTTAATTTAGTATTTTTTATTTTTATTTTTAAATTTTTTAATAATTTAATTATTCTAAATAAATTTTAAAATATAATTAAATACTCATAATTATCTAGACAATTTAATATTAAATAAACATATTCACCTGAAAAATGTGATGAAGCAAATTTCTCAATTGATTAGTACACATTTTAACAGTTTATATTTACTGACCTTAACCTTTTCTATGAGGTTTGAAAAAGTTTGAGATTTTTTTTGGTTAAACTTTCCTATATTGTGTATAATATGTGCTAAACTATAATGAAAAATAATACGTAACGATTACATTATTTTAATGGTGAAGAAATAATATTATTATTTTTTAAATTATTATTTATTATTATATTTTTATTTATTATATGTTATTTATATATTTTTAGATTATTTATATTAATATTTTAAATTATTAATAATATTTATTATATTTATTTATATTAAAATTTTAAACCCAAATCATCATATCAACAATAAATTTACTGAAAAAAATTCAAATAATTCAAAACCTAATGTGACAAACTTTAATCTGATTGTGTGACTATTACAATACATCTTTTTAATCATTCTATATAATGAGAGCTTTAGTTTTATCATCCACAACAAACTCTCAAATAATCAAAAGCCGGAAATCTTAGATGATGGATCATTGTGACCATATAACTATGGTCATTTATGGAATGGAATTTAGATAGTTGTGTCAAAAAATTATAATTATTAATATTATTAAAAATTCTGAAATCTTAATTATTATTATACTTTATAAATTATTTGAAAAAAAAATTAACACGTAATTAAAATTTTAGTAATATTTTGTTTTTTTATAAATTTATTAAAATAAAATTGTATTTAATGAATGTTAATTATTATTATTATTAGTTATATTTTATTGTATTATTTTAAAAAATAATATTAGCTTATGGCTATAAAGACATGGTAAAAAGACTAAATGCCAAGTTGGTTTTAGAAGATATCATTGGATAGCCTTGTTAGTCTCAAGATCACAGTAGAGGAATGTCACATAGGAATTCCACAATAATAAAACTCTTCTCTTATGTTGTTTTATTGACTTTACAAAATATTTTCATGTCATTTCCTTGACAAATATGTGGAAGAGGTTGAAAGAGATAATAGTTCCTCTCAAGTTGAGAATTGTTATAGCAAAATTATGCAAAAATGTTATTGCCGAATTTAAAACCACTAAAAACTGATAAAAAGAATTAAATACAATTTCTAAATTAAATAAAAATATCCCTTATCCCTTCTACAAAACTACACCACTTAAACTACTAAAAACATTTAATTTTTTTTTTTTAACATTAATATCGTAAAATAAACACAAACTATTTTTTAAATAACCTAAATCAACATTAAATATTAATATAACAAAAAATAAAACCACATAATTAACCTAAATGGACCATTCATAATCACCCTCAACTCTATACATGCAATTCGGCCCTATAAAAATACAAACTAATATATTCTTACACAAGCTGCCTTATGATTCTCCACTCGAATATGGCAACCTTTTTTTGTGCTTAAGTCAAAATTTTCAAAATTAGTTTAAGGATCTTAACCATTGATGGAACAAATGATTCCTCTTATACGCTTCGATTCCAGTATCGCCATTTCTTCACTGTCAGGATGACCATAACTCCTTATTTTAATACCACTATGCACAGAATAACACATGCCATCTTGAATACAAATCAATACCAAAGACGTCAGTACTGTACTAGCGTTTTGGCCTCGATGGTTACATTCGTCGTAAAGCGACCATACATTCACAACGTGTAGTTTAAAGGCAAGGGCTAACCAGCCATATATTGAGTCTTAAATGCTGGGCCAGCTATGTATGTGTTGCACGTCAGTGAGATAGCATACATAACCATGGATTCAGATCTCCGGCAGCCAACATGTGTTTCCGGTGGTGTATGCGGGACCCACCAGCCGCGGGCCCGCCCCGTCTCAAAACTTAAATTTGCTGCCTCCGCGCTTCGAGTTGAATCGACTGCAAGTACAAGCTCCAAACGCATTAATGATTATTCATTTGAATTTTGAAAACTCGCCCCGCCTAAACACTGAAATTTCAAATTTGGGGATGGCTAAATCAGTTTCATTCCTGCAAAGCACAAGGAGCCGCGTTCCCTTATCAAGATGTGCTCAAGCGGAGATTGAAGAATATAGTTCCCATCCCACAGGAAGAAGTCGCGTCCTAGCTCTTCTGGTATAGGCCCACTGCGCTGATTTCCGTGGAGCCAAAGCTGGGCCAAGCTAGAGCAGTTTCCTAGCTCTGCAGGAATCTATCAGCTCAAATTGTTGCGTTGCGTTGTGACTATAATCTGGTGACTGATTTTATACAACGATAATCGTTGGGTATACTTCCTATGAGCGAATTGTCTCGTAGTTGCATGTATTGGACGTTGGTAACATTGTCGAGTTCAGGTGGAAGGGAGCTTGTGAGGAAATTGGATTGTGCCGGTCAGAGAGTTACGGTAAAGGGCGAACACTTTGAGTTTCGTAATGTTCCCAACAACTAAGAAACATTGTAAGTCTATGGAAATTGTAATTGTCATGGACAAGAACCCGATGAGTGATGATGTGCCGTGAGTGCTCTAAGAGGCGGTGGAGGAGGCAACTTGTGCGTCGTGATTGCCTGGAGCTTTGAAGCACTTTTTTCAGGATATCCTTGACCTGAGAGCTTACAATTATGGAAAATCCTTATTCCAGTGTTGTCTGCTGTAGAGCATATGAGCTCATCGGAAATGTTTAATGCCCAACCAGCGATGCAGTGGGGATTAAGTCAAGCAGCTGCACTAATTACCTGGAGAAATCAGCCACATGCCTCCTATAGAGTTCTTCACGTTTTATTTTATGCAATCACAAAAACTGCCTGTTTTTGCACCACAATGATCTTTGTATTTCTTTTTTTCGGTGATGGATTTTATGGTATACAAATTGATTATGCTGCCATAATATTGGAGCGTTTAATGTATCTTTTGTTTTGGTTTTCTTCTTTGGCTGATAATGTTTGGCGTCTTATGTGCATATTTTCCTGGATTTTTTTAAAACGGATGATTTTTTAAAATTATTTTTTATTATAGGAATAAAAAATTCTTTTAAAAATAGCAAAATTTTATTTGTTATATTTTTATGCTATTATGAATTTGTATGAATTTTTTAATTACTTTTCGAATATAAAATGTAAAATGTATTTGAAAGAATTATATTAACTATTACACTAAAATAAATATTTGTTTAAATGGGAGTTTCACTTATTTATTTATTTTTGTTTTTTATTATGAATGTAAAATGTATTTAAAAAATGTTTTATAAATGAAATTTTAATATTATTTGATATTATTAGTTTTTAAATGTTTATATTTATAAAAATATAATGATTGGTTTAAAATCAGAAATTTAAAGTTTGTTTGAACGGTGTAAACTGTTAAATGAAAGTTGTTTATCTAGTTTAAGGTTTCAAGTTTGAAGTTTGTTTGAAAGGCGTAAAGGCTGAATTCAAAAGTTATTTATCAATTTTTTAAATATAATATTTGTTAAATGTTTTTTTTTCAAAAATATGGATTTTTTTACAAATTTATTAAAAAAAGAGATTGTATTCTAGGATTTGAATTTTTTTCAAAAAATTATTAGTGGAGTTTTGTTATATAGTTTTAATGAAAATGTATTGTGCAATTTCAATCATTAATTTTACAATTTCAATAATTTTTAAAGATAACTAAAAATAATTTTAAAATGTAATATAAATGTAAATTTATCTAATATATGCTAGTTTATCAAGTGTGAGGAATGATATTCTTCTCACCTAAATTCAGTTTCCCTAATAACATAAAGGAACTTTGTTGTAATTGGATCTAACATTATTGTATTAAAAATATAGAAAGAAAGGACAAATAAATTTAAAAAGAGATCAAAAAGATTTTTAAAAAAATGAAGAAATAAAATAAAATAATTTTTTTTACATATTTGATCTTACACACACACACATATATATATATAAACTTAATCATTTACAAAAGTTTAAGTTAAAATTAAATATTATATTTAATGAATATTGGAATTTTTAGTTTTTTTAACAAATTATTATCAACCTCTTATTTTATAATTCTTGGTGAAATTTGCAATTGAATTTAATTACATATCTCAAATATTGATATTTTCAATTCCAATAACTCTTTTCAGTTTAACCTTTTTAATTCTCAAGAGAAATCATATCATAAGATTTGAATTTGGATAGAAACCAAAATAATTTATTATTTCAACCATTTGAGCCAGACCCAATAAAATTTCAAGGTTAAGTTGATTATATTAAATTTTTCAAAATTAATTTAAACTTTTTCCTTCTCCATTTTAAGAAATATGATGATGTATATCAAATTTTAAAAATAATGGTAAAATTGAAATCAATTTAGTATATCTTCAATATAATAGCAATAAATACATCGAAATTTCCATCCAACCATTTCCCTCCCTTTATCATTACATCTGAGAAGGGATACACTTTTTATCTTTTTACATTGGCTGGATACTTCATAGATGGTTCCATTTTCATGTTTGCAAATGACCCTTCTGAAACTTTAGATAACGTGAGATTCAAACACTATCCATAAGATACACATAAATACATAAGATTATGACACTTTGTTTCATATTCCAAGAGGTCTCTTGGATTTTCATAATTCTTCATATTCACTTGTAGCTTTTCGATTTCCACACAATTGAATATTGCAATTTACATTTTCCCCTAAGGATCATGTTTCCAACATTCACCCCACCATGGACTCGCCTTAATCTCAAAGGCGTACATGAGCTAGATGAAAGAACTCATTTAGACAAACATGCATATGCGAAGTGCGCAATTTAGGAAGGCTAGATGCGGCTAGGTTGCTAGGAATCCTCGGAATTTGGCTAAGTGTGGGATCAATGGAATCGACGTGAACATTGATAGAACTTGACTATGACCACACACTTGGGCACTTAGTGATACAACATAGATCATCTAGAACATATGAAAACATATTTTTCTTAATGCAAAAACCTTTGTGGCAACTTACGATAAGTGCGAGTCCGACAATAAATTTTGTGAGATGATGACACTTGTGTAATAGTGTGTGAAAATTCGGAAATGAGTGTTAAACATGTCTATATGATGAGAACAACTCATTTTCACAAAGGTTGCCCCTTGAAGTAAATCAGAACTCTCCTTTGCATGATATGCGATAATTCCCATGCCCAAAGACGACACTTGCTATATAAAGATAAAAGTGTGAACGACTGCTTGAGATCCAAGAAGGGAGCTTGAAATCATCAACTAACTAATAAGTGACTAAGGAACGACCGATCACAGGATCCACATTAGGCTCCAAAATTTGAATGTAGGCCAAAATTTTGGAGTGTGTTGTAGTCGCTACAACACTTGGCGACACACTAGTAGAATCCAACTTCTCTATTTTGGTTAACTCCATAGCCATTAGTCCTTACATCGAACACCTTTCAATCTTAATTGCTATATAACCTAAATCAACATTAAATATTAATATAACAAAAAATAAAACCACATAATTAACCTAAATGGACCATTCATAATCACCCTCAACTCTATACATGCAATTCGGCCCTATAAAAATACAAACTAATATATTCTTACACAAGCTGCCTTATGATTCTCCACTCGAATATGGCAACCTTTTTTTGTGCTTAAGTCAAAATTTTCAAAATTAGTTTAAGGATCTTAACCATTGATGGAACAAATGATTCCTCTTATACGCTTCGATTCCAGTATCGCCATTTCTTCATTGTCAGGATGACCATAACTCCTTATTTTAATACCACTATGCACAGAATAACACATGCCATCTTGAATACAAATCAATA
This sequence comes from Pinus tabuliformis, assembly GCA_031772625.1. Taxonomy (NCBI): domain Eukaryota; kingdom Viridiplantae; phylum Streptophyta; class Pinopsida; order Pinales; family Pinaceae; genus Pinus; species Pinus tabuliformis. The sequence continues at coordinate 496,831,595 of CM062816.1, forward strand.
CCAAAGACGTCAGTACTGTACTAGCGTTTTGGCCTCGATGGTTACATTCGTCGTAAAGCGACCATACATTCACAACGTGTAGTTTAAAGAGGCAAGTTGCTTGGAAAGTTATGGATATTATAATTATATTTAAAGAAAATTTGGGAAGGATTTTTGTAAACCCAAATTATAGTTGTTAAACTTCAAAATTTTAGGTATCTTAGACATTTTTTATGGTGCTGAATCCATTTCCACCATCAGAAACACAATTCGAATACTGCATTTACAACATTTTTTGAAATTTTGTTACCCAAATTCTAATGACTGTCCAAACAATTTTTCCACCTCATTAGATGACTCCCCTTCACAATAATAATTATTATCCTATCAAAACTATAGAGTTAGATGTTTTTGTGTATGTATCTACAAAACGAGATGTCAATTGTATTTATTAAATTGAATATATCCAGAAGAACAAGATGTTAAATATTTATTTATTAAATTGTAAAAAAGAAAACAAACCAACCCGGATAATCAAGCAACGATTAGCCTTCGTTTTGCACCTCAAATTCTTTAATTTAAATCAACTGACTTTAATAAATTCCCGACTATGCTAGTGCAAAGGAGAACAAAATACATTCGGATTAATCACCAACAATTCATACAAATGATTCTGCCGTGCAGATAAGCCCACTTCATATAAATAGTACTATAAAAAGTTGTTAGGTTAAATTCTTTCATTATTATAAGTCTGAGCGAGTAAATTTTGTTAGTTTAATAGTGGTGGTTTTAATTAATTAGGATAATAAATAATTAATTAGAGTAATAATTACTTAATAAGTATAATTATGTTTAATAATTAATAAATTTAAGTTTAAGTTTAATTTATAATCAATAAATAAATTTAATTCTATATTAATTAGTGGTTAAATTTGACTACATCAATTATTAATTAGAGTTACAAAATAGATTCTTCTAAAGTATTTTATATCATAAACATGTGGCTAGCCCATTTTTCATGAATGATGGGGGTTGACGCGGCATCCTCTTGAACTATTGGTGTGAAAATAGGAAGGTCAACTTCTGAGTGACATAACTTTTGCATCCAAACTCTGATTGACATGTTTCTTGTGTCATTGGAAAGGGTTCTATGTGTAGAATATCATGAAAGGGTGTTAGGTTAATGCGGCAAATTTTTACCCCCAAAAATGTCGTTTGATGCTTCAAAATGCTCTATGAAGATTTCAAACACCGTTTTGCCAAATTGGGTCATGCCAGTAAAAACGGTCTTGTGAGCTGATTCCTCCACTTTTTCAACTCCAAATGCATCACGATGGATGAAAAACAATATAATGATCCAATTTGGATCAATCAACCATTGTCCAACGTCACATTATGACAAATATTGTCTCAATATGAAAATCAACCATGATCAACAATGTTTATTTTATGGTTTATAATATTTATCTTAGGGTTTATATAACTTGGGTTTATAATATTAATCCCTTGTGTTTATTATTCCCATGGATTTATAATATCAATCCCTTGGGTTTATTAATCCCATGGTCCATATTCTTAGGGTTCATATTCATAATGTCCAACCATGGTACAATGTCGCATTGTGACAAATATTTCATCGATATGAAAATCAATCATAGTCAACGACGGTCATGCATGGTCAATCATGGTCAAGATTGGTCAAACATGGCTGACCATGATCAATTATGGTTAATCATGGTTCACCTTGGTCAACAATGGTCCAATGTCACATTATGAGAAATATTGTCTCAATATGAAAATCAATTACAATCAACCATGGTCTAATGTCACATTGTGTCAAAGATTGTCTCAATATGAAAATCAACCATGGTCAACCATAGCCAAACCATGGTCGCATTGTGACAAAGATTGTGTCAATATGAAAATCAACCATGTTCAACCATGGTCCAACATCCCATTGTGACAAAGATTGTCTCAATATGAAAATCAATCATGGTCAACCATCATCCAACATCACATTGTGACAAAGATTGTGTCATCGAATTAGTCACCGGAGATTCCATGAAAATCAATCATCATCAACCATGGTCAACAATGTTTATTTTAGGGTTTATAATATTTATTATATGGTTTATATACCTTGGGTTTACAATATTAATCCCTTGGTTTTAATATTATTTCCCTTGATTTATAATACATTGGGTTTATAATATTAATCCCTTGGATTTATAGTGTAAATCTCTTGGGTGAACCATGGTCAACCATTGCATTGTGAAAAAAATTGTCTCAATATGAAAATCAACTATGGTCAACCATGTTTATTTTAGAGTTTATAATATTTATCTTAAGGCTTATATACCTTGTGTTTATAATATTAATCCCTTGGATTTATTATTCCCTTGGGTTTATAATATCAATTCCTTGAGTTTATAATCATGGTCAACCATGGAGAAACGTCAATTGTGACAATAATTGTCTCAATATGAAAATCAACCATGGTCAACCATGGTCCAACATCACATTGTGATAAATATTGTCTTAATGTGAAAATCAACCATGGTCCAACTTCCCATTGTGACAAAGATTGTCTCAGTATGAAAATCAATGATGGTCAACCATGGTTAGGCATGGCCAATCATGATCAATATTGGTCAAGCATGGTCACCCATGATCAATTTTAGTCAATCATGGTTAACCTTACTAAACAATGGTCCAACATCACGTTGTGACAAAGATTGTGTTAATATGAAAATATACCATGGTGAACCATGATCAACCATGGTCCAGTGTCATATTTTGACAAAGATTGTCTCAATATGAAAATCAACCATGGTCATCCATGGTCCAACGTCTCATTGTGACAAAGATTGCATCAAATATGAAAATCAATCATGGTCAACCATCATCCAACGTCACATTGTGACAAAGATTGTGTCAATATGAAAAAGAGTTATGGTCAACCATGGTCAACAATGTTTGTTTTAGGGTTTATAATAATTATCATAGGGTTTATATACCTTGGGTTTAAAATATTAATCCCTTGGGTTTAGTATTATTCCCCTTGGTTTTTAATCCATTGGGTTTATAATATTAATCCCTTGAATTTACATTGCCAATCTCATGGGCCATCCATGGTCAATTATGGTCAACCATGGTCCACCGTCGCATTGTGACAAAGATTGTCTCCATATGAAAATCAACTATTGTTAACCATCATCAACCACATTTATTTTAGAGTTTATAATATTTATGTTAGGGCTTATATACCTTGGGTTTATAATATTAATCCCTTGGGCTTAATATCATTCCCTTGGATTCATAATCCCTTTTGTTTTTAGTATTAATCCCTTGGGTTTATAATATCAATCCCTTGGGTTTATAATCATGGTCAAACATGGACCAACATCATATTGTGGCAATAATTGTCTCAATATGAAAATCAACCATTGTTAATCATGGTCAATGATGGTCCAACATCACATTGTGACAAATATTGTCTCAATATGAAAATCAACCATGGTCCAACTTTGCATTATGACAAAAATTGTTTCAATATGAAAATCAATCATGGTCAACCATGGTTAAGCATGGTTAATCATGGTCAGCATTGGATAAACATGGTCGACCGTGGTGAATTATGGTTAATAATGGTTAACCTTGGTCAACAATGGTCCAATATCACATTGTGACGAAGATTGTCTCAATACGAAAATAAACCACGATGAACCGTGCTCAACCATGGTCCAATGTCACATTTTGACAAAGATTGTCTCAGTATGAAAATCAACCATGGTCAACCATGGCTAATAACCATGGTTACATTGTGACAAATATTTTTTGATGGTCCAACATCATGACAACCTTCGTCATCCATGGTCAACAATAGTCAACCATAGCCCAAATTTGTATTTTGACAAAGATTATCTCAATATGAAAATCCATCATTATCAACCATCATCCAATGTCGCATTGTGACAAAGATTGTGTCAATATGAAAATCAACCTTAGGAAACCATGGTCAACAATGTTTATTTTATGATTTATATTATTTATCTTAGGGTTTACATATGTTGGTTTTATAATATTAATCCTTTGGGTTTAGTATTATTCCATATAGTTTATAATACCTTAGGTTTAAAATAATAATACCTTCCGTTTATTAATCTTAGGGTTTTTATATTCCTATGGTTTAATATTAATCATAGGGTTGAATGTTATTCCATTGGGTTTATAATCCCAAGGTTTATAGTATTAATGTTAGGGTTTAATGTTTATTTTAGGGTTTATAATATTTATCTTAGGGTTTATATGTCTTGGGTTTATAATATTAATCCCTTGGGTTTGTGACAAATATTTTCTAAATATGAAAATCAATCATGGTCAATCATAGTCAAAATTAGTAAAACATGGTATATCATGGTGAATTATAGTCAATCATTGTCAACCATTGTCTAATGTAACATTGTGACAAATATTGTCTCAATATGAAAATGAACCATGGTCTAACGTTGCATTGAGAGAAAGATTGTCTCAATATGAAAATCAAGCATGGTCAACCATAATAAATAATCGTGGTCATGCATGGTAAATCATGGCCACATTGGTCAAACATGGTCGACCATGATCAATTATAGATAATAATGGTTTACCTTGGTCAGCAATGGTCCAATGTCACACTATGATAAATATTGTCTCAATATGAAAATTAGTTACAGTCAACCATTGTCCAACGTCACATTGTGTCAAAGATTGTATCAGTATGAAATTCAACCATGGTCAACCATGGCCAAACATAGTCAATAACCATTGTTTCATTATGACAAATATTGTGTGATGGTCCAATGTCACATTCTGACATCCATGGTCAATGGCGATCAACCATGGTCCAACGTCGCATTATGACAAATATTGTCTCAATATGAAAATTGATCATGGTCAACCATTTTCCAACGTCGTATTTTGACAAATATTGTGTCAATATGAAAATCAACCATAGTCAATGATGTTTATTTTAGGGTTTATAATATTTATCGTAGGGTTTATATACCCGGGGTGTAATATTATTCCCTTCAGTTTATAATACATTAGGTTTACGATATTAATCCCTTGGGTTGATTAATCTTAAGGTTCATATTCCTATGGTTTAATATTTATCCCAGGGTTCAATGTTATTTTCTTAGGTTATAATCCCTTGGGTTTATAATATTATTAATCCTGAGGTTTATAATATTAATGTTAGAGTTAGAGTTTATTTTAGTGTTTATAATATTTATATTAGGGTTTAGATGCCTTACATTTATAATATTAATCCTTTCAGTTTGTGACAAAGAGTTTCTTAATATTAAAATCAACCATGGTCCACATTGGTCGACCATGGTCAATTATAGTCAATCATGGTCAACCAAGACAAATAGTGTCTCAATATGAAAATCAACCATGGTCAACCATGGTCCAACATTACATTATGAGAAAGATTGTCTCAATATGTAAATTAAGCATGGTCAACCATGGTCAATACGATGGTGACATTATGACAAATATTGTCTCATGGTCCAATGTCGCATTGTGACAAATATTGTCTCAATATGAAAATCAACAATGCTTATTTTAGGGTTTGCGATATTTATATTAGGGTATATACCTTGGGTATACATAATCGCTTGGGTTTAATATTATTCCCTTGGGTTTATAATCCATTGGGTTTTTAGTATTAATCCCTTGGTTTTCTTATTCCCTTGGGTTTATAATATCAATCCCATAGGTTTCTTAATCTCAGGTTTCATATTCCTAGGGTATCATATTATTCATAGGGTATATAATATTAATCCTAGGGCTTATAATATTAATCCCTTCAATTTAAAATATTAATCCCTTTAATTTGAGACAAAGATTGTCTCAATATGAAAATCAACCATGGTCAATCGTGGTCAACCATGGTCCAACATCGCATTGTGACAAAGACTGTCTCAATATGGAAATCAACTATGGTCAATCATGGTCATATTGTGACAACCATGGTCATCCATGGTCAACCATGGTCCAACATTGCATTGTGACAAAAGATTTTATCAATATGAAAATCAACCATAGTTAACCATGGTTAATCATGGTCAACCATGGCCAACCATTGTCAACCATGTCCCAATGTCTCATTGTGACAAATATTTTCTCAATATGAAAATTAATCATGATCAATCATGGTCTAGCACCACATTGTGACAAAGATTGTCTCAAAATGAAAATCATCCATGGTCAACCATGATCAAACTTGTTTGTTTTAGGGTTTACAATATTTATATTATGGTTTATATACCTTGGGTTTACAATATTAATCCCTTCAGTTTAATATTATTCCCTCAGGTTTTTTGTATTAATCCATTGGGTTTATTAGTGCCTTGGGTTTATAATATCAACCCAGTTAATTTAAGGGTTCATATTCTTAGTGTGTAATATTATTAATAGGGTTTATAATATTAACCCTATGGTTTAATATAAATGCCTTGGTTTTATAATCCATTGGATTTATAATATAAATTCATTGGGTCTTAATTAATAAAATTTGTTTATTATATTAATATATCTTAATTTATATTTATATAATTAATATAAATTAATTAATGTCAATTAATATAAACTATATTTATATAATTAATATATTAATTAATGTAAATTAATATAAACTATATTTATAAAATAAATATAAATATTATTAAATTATTAAATAAATAAATATAAATTTATATAATAAATATAAATTAATTATTATAAATTAATATTGATATTAATACTAATATTTTTTTATAATAGTTATTTTTGTAATATTATTATTATTACTATATATTTATCAATATGCATATTAACATTTTCATTAATATTAGATTTATACCATTAACACCTATGGTATTTTTCAACCACATTTACTGATGTGTATGTGGTAGCATATATTAATTTTACACCTATGGCACATATCAACCACATTTATTAATGTGGTTGTGCTAGTATATATCTAACCATTGCACATAACACCATATTTAATATATGATTATAACATTTGTTTAATATGGCTTTACCATATATATATGGTTAATGTTACAAATTAAATGCTCATTGACAATTTCATTTGGATTTTATATGGTCGTTATTAATAAGCATATTTTAATATATATGATTTTAATAACCATACTTTATATTTTTGAATGCTTTTATTTTTTATGGGATTTTAATATTTTTTATTTTTTATTTTTATTTTTTGGGCCCAAGGAACCAATGAGTCAACGAAAAGTTTCATTCACTAGTAGGCCATTTGTTGGTTGTCATGTAAGTTATGGGTCTCACCTAGCATGTTATAGGCCCTTCTTTCCTACTTGTCCTATCAACTTCAAACTGTGATAAGTTGGTCATACAAACTCATATTTGAGTGTCATCCATGCCAGTGGGATCATCATGATGAGTACTACAACTTGGTACGAATGTTGTTGAGATTCAAGGACTTAGAAAATTGAGCCTTTAGGGATCCTCTTGGATCAAGAAGGAAAGAAAATAATAGCAAAATACATTTCTAGACCCGTTTCTATAAGGTATATTTCATCAAGAGATGCTTCAAGAATGGGTTCTAGTTATATGACACTTATGTGGAAATTTAAGATGGGAAAGTGAATAAGCTCGAATCTTAGAGAATTTTTTAGTGTCACAGGAGCATGTAGATGTATTTAACGAAACTAGGTTTACCACCAAAATGAGATATTTATTTCATATATTAATTGCAATCTTGGAGGTACTCCCACATTGAAGATTGTTTATAGAATGAGTACATTGGAATTAAGGGAGCTATAAATACAATTAGAATAATTTCTAAACAAGGGAATACATGCCCAAATGCTCTTCCACGGAAGAACCAATACTTTTGTAAATAAGAAATATGAGACTTTGTGGTTGTGCATTGATTTTAGACAACTAAATAAGTTATTTGTGATAAACAAATATTGTTTTCAAAGAATTTGATGACATATTCAATTAACTAAGAGGAGAAATATATTTTGAACATAGAGAGATATGAGGTGGGTCACCATCATATAAGGATAAAGAATAAAAATATCAATAAGAAAACTTAAGAAACTAGTTATGAACATTGTGAATTTGTAATAGTGTCATTTGGACTAACAAATGCACCAACTTCTTTCATGTCCCTCATGAATGAAATATTTAGAAATTACTTGGATAATTTTGGATTTATATTCTTAGATATGATTCTCATTTACTGATAGTCAAAATTGAGAGCATGAAGAATGGTTTAGGATAGCAGTAAAAGAGAATTATCTATACACTAAGTTAAGTGTTCCTTTTATGAGAGCTAGATTCATTACATGGGACACATAATCTCCAAAGGAAAAATAATAGTGGATATATAGAAAATTGAAGCTATTAGAAGATGGAATAAACCTAAGAATATAACAGAGATAGGGTCATTCATGGGGCTTTCTCACTACTATCAAATAATTTATAAAAGGTTCCTCCAAGGTTGATCATCCCATTACATATTTATGGTAGAAGGAAACTAAAATTGAATGGTCATCAAAGTGTGAAGACAATTTCTAGTGCTTAAATGAATGGCGTACTAGTGCATCCATTCTTAATATTGTTGATCCAAATTAATATTTTATGGTATAGAGAGAATATTGCAAAGATGGAATTGGTGGAGTTCTTACCCAAAAAGTGCATGTGATTTGATATGAATCTAGGAATCTTAAGCAACATGAAAATAATTTTGTTGCACATGAGCTACAACTCATTGCAATAGTTCGTACACAAAATATGATGAGACATTATATGATGGGGAGATAGCTTGAGTTTAAGAATAAATCAAAGTGGTCTAAGATATTTGTTTGAATAATAGAATTTAAATACTAGGTAAGTAACATGGATAAATTTTCTCAGTGACTATGACATTGATATTAAACTTATTAGAGGATTTAAGGAGAACAACATTCTTGATGCATTTAGTGGAAGAGTGCATACAATGCATTCTACAACCATTAGTGTATCTAGATCTAATTTGACGAACATAATTCTCAAGGTTGCTACGTTAGATGGAGACTAAATATAGATAGAAGAAGGTTTATAGCAAGAGAATGTAGAACAAAAGTAGCATTATGAGTTGGAAGAGAATGACATTCCTTTGCATAAAATATATGTATGTTCATAATTCTTTTGAATTAAGGAAACTGGCTTGAAAATAAATGAACAATTTACCATATATTAGACTTCATAGATAGTAAGAGACAATTGCAGTAGTAAGAAGTAAAGAGCTTTGGCTAGGAACGAATATGGATGTTGCTAATTATATAGCTAGGAATGTCAAAAAGTAAGGGTTGAGCATAGACATCCAATACGTTTTCTATAACCAACACTAATTCTATAATGGAAATAAGAAGTAGTAACTATTGATTTTGTCACTAAGTTTCCCAAAACAAAAAGACGACATGACTCCATTATGGTAGTGGTGGAAAAATTAACCAATGTTTCTCACTTTACTCTAGCTAAATTGTCCGATAATATATGTTATATCATACATATTTACTTCAAAGGGATTACCATGTTGCATAGGATACCTAATGAGATTATTTTCAACAAAGATACAAAATTTACCTCAATATTTTGAAAATTATAATTCAAGGGTTTTTGTAAAATTCTAAACTTCATAATATTGTACCATCCACAATTAGATGGAAAGATGAGAGTCAATCAAGTGAATGAGGACATGTTAAAAATGTGTGTGAAGGGTAAGCCATTAAAGTGAGAGGATTACTTGTGTTTAGTATAACTTTCCAACAATAGTGGAATCATATCAATCCTCTCTGATGATGATTCCATTAAAGTCATTCTATGGTTGAAAGAGAAATACTATAGTTGGTTGGAACATTCTAGTAGAAAAAGTAGTACTTAGGAAAAAATTGTTTAGACAAATGGAAGAGAAAATGGTAAAGATCAAGTGGAACTTAAAGGTATCACAAGAAATGTAAAAGAGTTATGTCAATAAAAGCATAATACCAAGTGGATTTAAATTTGGGGAGCATGTGTTTCTAAAAGTATCATTTGTTTAATTAACATGATACTGAGATTTATGTTAAATCTCTAGGATATACATTGGAAAGTAACCAAAAGAAATTTGAGATATCTGTGTGATAAAGTTGGCTATGATTAAGTATATAGATATATATAATATTTTAGGTTGATTAGTTATATAGATTTAGACTAGATAAGTTGTGTGAATAACATGAAGCCAACTTCATGTTATACATTAAAGATATGGTTCAACAAAATTTTCTTTGACTACTAAAAAAAAACATTAGTTTCACTCGCCACAATAGAAGTAGAGTACAAACCTAATAACTACAAACATATTTGAGGTAGTTTGATTCAAAATAATTTTATATGATCTACATGAGTACCAAGAACAATCCATATAGTTGATTTGTGATAGTTAAATTTTAGCAGTCTATTTTTCACAACGAGACCAAGCAGTTAGACATACAATATCATTTTGTATGAGATTTGTAGATTCAACATGGTGTGCTTGAGATTATGCATTACAATACATAAGAGAAAGTTATGTATATTTTCACCAAGGCACTACCCAAGGACATGTTTTACAAATTTAGAGATGATCATGGAACCTCCCCAAATGACCATTATTGGTGAGAAATGTTGAGTTAATAATACATTTGTGTAATCTTTACTTTAATTAAGAATAATTTTTAAAGTGTGTTAGTGTGCTCATATATGTTAAAGATAATTTGATATTGAGATTATACTTATTGAGTGAATTGAAGGGTCATCGTTAAGGTATTATGGGAATTAGTCGTTTTATAAGGCATCTCTCATTCATGTATAAATATTTGTCTTGATCATGAATAAGTATGAGATGTTGTGAATTATTGTTATATTATTGAATTTTTCCATTACTAGGAATATAGACATAAATGGAATTTTGACTCATTATTACGTGGCATTAATAAATTTACGGATCTTTATAAAAGAATAAATGAATACGATATATCATTTCATGGTCCTTGTAAAACAAATTGACAAAGAATCCATTTGATTTCTAGGGGTTGAAAGTCTTCTACTGGTTGGTGCCAGTAACCTATTGTAATCAAAGATCGAGGAATAAGTTAATAAGGTTTGTGGTTTTCTCCCTTTATGGGTTTCCACATATATCTAGTGTTCTTGTGTGTTTATGTGATGATTGTTTTATGCATTGTTATGCTTTCAAGTTATGTTGAATTGTTAAATTGGTTAAATTGGCCATTAAACTGATCCACTCCCCCTCTATTAGTATAATCATAATTCCTAACAATTGGAATCAGTGTAGTTTCCTTCATTATTAGTCTAATAGTTGGAAGGTAAATCCAAGGGATTATGGGCAGTAGAAGGAAGAATAAGAAGAAATTATCTCATAAGAAGAGAAATCATATCAAGGATTGTGATTATATAAGCAATGTACCAGATGTGGTAGAAGTGCCAGGAGTTGGAAATATAGAGAGTCTCTTCCTGATCATGGATGTAGAAGAGCAATCAAATGCAACACAATCCATCCCAAAAAGTAACATGGATGACCAGGTCGGCTATTTTTGGCTTAGTGGGGCCTGACCCAGGTTCGAAAGTGATTTAGCTAAGCAAATGCCGGTACTACTGGCCCTTTCGGCAACAGTTCGCGGAGTGCGTACTGAGGTCTCACCCGAAGTAGTATGGGAGGATGCTAGAACCAGGTTTTTGCACCCTAGGGATGTTTGATATGGGGTGATTAGCACGCGATTCAACCTTCGCGCTTACTGAGCTATGTGCACCAGCGAGCCCTTTGCGTCCTTCACGCAGATCTAGCCACAGCGCGATTAGTGTTAATTACCCAAATGTTCCTTACTTAGGTTCTGTTCGCTAATTACTTAGAGGATTTTCATACACAAGCATTCATACCAATGTTTATCAAGTGCACGCATATAAATAAATAGATACAATTAACACATAACATCAAAATACAGATCCATGAAATAGATGCACAATATGCCGAATCAAACTTATCTTTATTAATAATCCTTTTCAAGTTCAGTTCAATACAGACCCGACTCCACCATGTGCACTTAACTACAGGGGTTTGCACACTCAGCTGCAGACTCTACTAGGCCTCTGTGCACTCAGCTGTAGGGGTTCGTGCACTCAGTTGTGGACTCTACTAGGCCTCTATGCATTCAGCTGCAGAGCCTCTTCTTACTACTACGACCCAATACACTTCAGCTTTCACTCTACGCTCTGACCATGCCTTCACATCTATCTGTTACTTGCTTACTCAAAACTACCTTTACACTTAGAGCCTCATCTATTTATACAATCCCATGGTCTGCGGACCATGGGTAGGCCGACACAACTTTACATAATTTTACAATTCTTAGGGTGGACAACCCTATGACTCATCCTAGACTCTTAGCTTTGTGCTCATACTTCACAGAGTCTTTACATTACATTGACTAAAACTCAAGCTTTAAGCCCCAAAAACATGTTGTGGGGGGATCCACTGCCCAACAGGCCCCCAACGCAATCATCGTGACTTGTCCCAAGTCACTCTGCTAGTGCGGCAAGCATGGCACAAAGCCCCTCCAACTCTGCCTGTGCTGCGCGAAGGTTCACAGTGCACTGTTCTGTCGTTTGCTGAATCTGTTCCAGTCCTGCTTCTGAATCATTTGCGTCTGACTCATGTCTTTTCTTTGGTACCGGCTTTTGGTGCTTGTGTTTATAGTCCCGTGCCCCTGTCTGGCTCCTTGGGTCTCGAAGACTGCGTTTCAGTTGGTTATTCAAATAGCCAGCCCACCCATGTAGGGATTTAGGTGATTTCCATTTACTTTTCTTAGGAAGGGTTCTCCATTAAGTTTGACTAGCTAGACCGCGCCTCCATCTGTAACCTCTTTTACCACATATGGTCCCAACCAATGCATTCTGAATTTTCTGGGAAATTTTTCGAACTTGCTGTCATACAACAGCACTAAGTCGTTTACCTTGAAGGTGCGTAACATGATATGGTGGTCGTGCCAGGCTTTCTCATGTTGCTTTTGTACCTACGGGTGAAATCTAGCCAGAAATCATTCTTCCTCGAGTTCTTCTAATTGCATGAGCCTTTCTTTCAGATCTTCGGAGTCTAACATGCCTGTGAGTGCTGTAATTTGTAGACTACGTACAATATATTCCACCGGCATGACTGCTTCTGTACCATAGACCAACCGGAATGGTGTTTGTCCCGTCAATTTCTTGTACGTTGTCCTGTACGCCCATAACACAGTAGGTATGCATAGGTCCCAGTTGTTCTATTGCATGTTACATATTTTGGTCAACGCAGTCTCCAGTATTTTATTGAATGCTTCTATTGTTCCATTAGCATGTGGGTGGTATGGTGTACTTTTCTGGTGATAAACCTAGAATTCTTCCATGAGCACGCTGATGGTTTCATTCATGAAATGTGTTCCGCGATCACTCATTAAGATTTTCAGGCAGCCAAATCATGTCAACACGTTTTCGAACAAAAAATTTGTAGTCATGGCAATCGTGCAATCCATGACTAGTTGTGCTTCCACCCATCGTGTCAGGTACTCCGTCGCGGTGATGATGTAATATGCACTTGTCTTTCCCCGAGGTTTGATTGGGCCTACAAAGTCGATTGCCCATTTCTCAAATGGTTGCAGTGTCATTTGGGGATTTAATGACTTCTTGTCCCTTCGTGATGGTTTTCCCCTTCGTTTGACATATATCACAGGCCTTACAATGTGCTTTCGAATCCTGGTGTAGGGTCGGCCACCATAACCCTGTGCGAAGAATCTTTTGTGCAGTCACGCGTCCTGCATAGTGTCCTCTTACAACACCCCTATGTGCTTTCATGAGGATCTGACCTCATTCAAATTCAGGTACGTATCTTCGCAATATCTCATCATTGCCCATCTTGTAAAGGTGTCCTGTGATAACAAAAAAGTCCATCGCGCGCACCACCAATTCCTTCTTTTCTTGGATTGAGTACTCCTTCGATGTAGCCCCTGTTGTTAGAATATGGCTTATATCCTCAAAGTGTCTGTCTATGACATGTACTGCGAAGATTTGTGCATCACGTAGTCCCTCCAAATTTGTTGGTTCCTCGCCTGTCTCAATTCGTGACAAGTGGTTTGGTCCTGCGTTTAGGTATCCCGGCTTGACTATGACCTCAAAATCATATTCTTGAAACAATAAGATCCATATGAATATGAACCCCCCCAACACAGGCTTGTTCACCAAGTATTTCAACACGGAATGGTTGGTATACATCTTGAAATGTCCTCAAAGTAAATAGTGTCGGTATTTTTGGAGTGCGTACACCATTGCTAACCCATCACGTTCGGTGGTAGAGTAATTCTTTTCTACTTTGGACAATCTTCAACTCACAAATGCGATTGGGTGATCCACACCCTCTACACCCTCCTGCATGAGTACGACTCCTAGCGGGATACACGATGCATCAACATGTACATGAAATTCCACATCCTATTTCGGGAAGACCAAAATTGGCACGAAGGCTAGTTTCCTCTTCAGGACATCCAAACTCTTCATGCAATTATCATTCCAGCAGTATGTCACATCTCTTTTCAATAACTTTTCCATCGACGAGGTTATTTGGGCATAACTCTTGATAAACTTCCTATAGTATCCAGTGTACTCCAAGGTAGCACGTAATCATTTGACACTGCACGGTGTTTCCAGATTCAGAATAACAAAAATCTTCGCAGGGTCCACCATCAAGCCTTTTTTGCAGACCACATGGCCTAGCAAGTTGCCAAAGGGGATGAGGAAGGTTCACTTTTCAAGGTTCAATGCAATTTGGTGTCAGCGGCAAGTATCCAAAATCAACCGTAAGCTCACTACATGGTGCTTAACTAATCCAAAGACAGTCCAATCGTCCAGATAGACCTCCAAGAACTTGTGGATGTATTCTTTGAATGTCGCCACCACTATGTGCGAGAATATCACTGGCGCATTCTTTAGTCCAAAGGGCATACTAGTGTATTGAAAGCAGCTCCATTCTGTTGCGAAGGTTGTTTTGCTCCTATCTTCTGGTGTGATCTTGATCTGATGGGACCCTAAGAAGCCATCTGTGAATGAGTAAGCTTCCTGATCGCCAACATTCTCCAATACTTCATCTATGAATGATGTCGGATTCGGATCATGAACACAAGCATCATTAAGCTTCCTGAGGTCCACGCATATTTTTATTTCACCATTCTATTTTTTCTCCTGCAGTACCATAGGAGTCACCCAGTTGGATTCTTTGACTCGTTCAATAATTCCAGCTGCAACCATTTTGTCTAATTCGTCGCAGACCTTTTCTTTATATTTTGGATTCAAGCGGTAAGGTCATTGCTTAACTGCTTCGTGTCTGGTTTCGGAGTGAGCTTCATCATCCTTAAGTCACCAATGATCCCCTTTAAGTCCATGATTTTGGTTAGGAACAAGTCTTGATATTCGCGGTGTAACTCGGCGACCTTATCTACCATAGCATCGTCCCAATAGTCCCCGAGTGTCGCATACTTCGACTCTGCTTCTATGCCAATGTTTACTTGCTTTGTTTTGAGTGGCACGGTGATTTCAAGATCCTCAATTGATGGTCCTCGAACCTCATGAAAGCCTTCAGTTTCTGGAATATCAATATTTCGGGGGTCATCATCATCCTCCTCCACCTGCACGTTATAACACTCCAGCATGCTACTTAACTATACCGCCCATTTTGGCTGCAACATTTCCAATGACTCCTGTGGTATTTTTAAGATGACTGCTTTTACTGCTTATAGTGCATCATCAGCAGTATCCGACCATCGGTCTTCAAATGTGAATGTTAACAAAAATCCTTCACATAGACATCCCATTCGCCCATACCATGTCGGAGTTCTGTCTCAGTATACAAGTACATGGGTATTACATCCAGGGTATGGTAGCATAAATGTACCCATTCAGGCTATGGTTCTTCCCCATAGGCGTTGGCCCATTTCACGAGGTGCGTGTGTGGGTCATATTGTCCATTTTATTTGTCTTGCTGTGGTTTCCCAAATTGTAGGCACATCATTCTTCTACATCCGTGCCAATCCTCAAAACTTCCTTGATGTGTTCCCCACCACAGTGAAAATGTTGCATGCAGCGCCCACTTCAACACGTCAAACCACTGTTGTTTCGTTACTAGGCTTTCAAGATTGCTCAAGAATTCATCCGTCGATGTCAATCCATCATATGTCGGTAGATCTCAGGCCTCTTTTGTTATGCAATGTAGTGATCTAGTCATCATGTTCCAATTTAGCATTATTACTTCGTTCAACTAATTTTGCTAGCGCTCTACTTCTTCGTCTGAATCTAAAGTGCATGAGCTTTTGTGCTCCCACAAGATCCTCCCATCTGCAGTCGGATTCACCCAATCCTATTCTCGCACAGTTATCTTGTAAATACAGTCAAGATCATCGTCACACACTAGTTCAGTGTAGCGTGCCCCTTCGACTGGGTTTAGTTTTTCTCTGGATCCTTCCACACCTTAATATACACATTGTGCATATCTGCCTTAAAGTTTGCAAATCTCCATAGATTGTCGTACAACATGGGGGATAGGTGCAGCCTTATGTTGATCCACATTTGGACGCTTGCCTCCATGAGTATCCAGAATATCTTGGTCTCATGGATTCGCGTGGTGTCCTTTGTCACCCAGAGCGACGCGTATTTTACCACCTCTGGCAAGTCCTATTCAAGAGGAGGAAACTAACTGTCCTCAAGAAATTCCCCTGCAATCAACAGGGTGGATAATAGCAACCACGCATAGTGGAAGGTCTTACCTTGCTTGTGGGCCTCCTTGTAGTTCATCAGAAACTCTTCACAAAGGAACTGCACCCAGTTGAACTATACCCCTTCTACGCATTGTTCGACCGGCGTGACGACCGTCGCTAGTACCTCTTTGCCACGACATTTTCTCATCACCTTCCTAGCCAGCAACTGGGTGGCTATATGCACCCCTTTGTCTTGAATGCTATTAATTACGTAGCCTCTCTACTTCTTTTCCAACCTATATTTCTTCTTCATGGCCTTTGCGAGCGCCAAATCTCTGCTTTTGCCAACTATTTCCACGGGGTCTCTTCCCATATAGGGAAGCTGAGAAATCCTATGAATAAGCTTCGTCATGATAGGAATAGGCTCCTCCAGCCACAAGTAACCACCATGCACCAAGCAAAGCAGTTGCCTGATGATAAATATCGTGATTGGTGCCTAGTGAAAGTGTGGAATCCATAGTAGGTGGAGTGGCCCACCCTCCTCCACACTGTGCAGCCATTTCTATGGCTTGAGCACTATAACTGACCCCTCCTTGCTCTGTTTCATGAGTTGGTTAGTCTCCAAATGTGGGAACTTTTCGCTGTCTGCAATGTCCCAATCTTCAAATTTCATCGTGGGCATGCAGCCCATAACTGATCCTTCAAACAGAATTCCATCTAGGAGGAGCAGGGTTTGGAGTGCACTTTTAATGGCATCCAAATCTTTGGGTACTTTTACTCTGCCTTTCCATGGAGGGACATACTTAGGCAGTTTTACTGCAGTGCACACTGGCTGAATGTCTTCCTCCATTTCTTCATCCACCTCGATTTCTTCTATGAATGTTTGGAGATCCTCCTCCTCATCATCTATCTCAAGATTAATAGTCTTGCCCTTGTCTTCCATAGACAGTTTACCAAACCGTCAATTTTGCAGAGACATATAGACTCGTCTTGCTGCTTATGGATCCCTTTTAGGCCTCCATGTCCAGGGAAATTTAGGAATTTCCGGTGCATCCCCCACCAGCGGCATAGGGCTCTACCCGAATCCCTCTGTTGTTGACATCATTCTGTTAAGGAAATCCTATGTCTCCTTCGGCAATGTTTCAAACACTGAACTTGCTCTCAAAGCCTCCAAAATTTTCAGGTCCATACCCAATTGATAGCACAACAACTAAATTCTCAAAAAGCCAAGGGTTGTTCAGTGGAGAGCCACTTGTGATTTATAGGTCTTTTTCAATTCAAATTCGACCATTCCCCCCTCATTCGAATCATTAATGCGATATTGGCAGTAGATTGTCCCAAATCTAGTTCTGACTTCATGTCTTAATTGCCCGTCATTGGCTCCTTGTTGCCTTAAATTCGACATCTTGTCATGAACAGTGACACCAATGGTCACCTCCCAGCCTACCCATGTAGCAGTGCATCCCCCTATGCATGGATGCAACCCCTATGACATACGGATCCTGTACACAACCTCCTTATCGCGCAACTCCCATACAGACTCTTTTATAGTCCCACACTCTCTTTCAACTGGTTGGAGCGCTGAGACTATGCTCCCTATGGATAGTCAGGTGGTTGTACCACCCGTGCGAGGCTTCAATTCACCTTCCAGCCCAGTGCGCAGGTACCCCTCAATTACCCTTGCGACAATCGTCGCTGCGCATTCCTCCTTATGTGGTGTGCTCACCTGGTTACTCTGTTTGGCAAGATGTGGTCATAGCCATGGTAACAGAGCCACAAATTCTCAGTGACAATCTTCTAATGCAATGGTATGGCTACCCATATCTTGTCTCGTCACTCTATCGGCGTGACCTTCTTGCACAATTTCGGTTTCCATTTTTCTGATTTCCGCGTCCATTAACATGATTTTCTACCTTAGTCGTACCTGATCTTCTTCAATTTTGTGAAAGTTAAGATTCCCTCGTCCAATGGCTTTTTGAATCTGCACATGTTCGTCCTCGCGCGGGTGCATAATTCCTTCGTCCTGGTCCTTGCATACTATCCCAAATGTGGGAGCTACTGCGTGAGGATTCATTTCCTCCAAAACGATGGCCTTGACTTTGCTCGTCGGCTTCAGAATCATTTTTGTGCTCAAGTTTTTGTACATGGACCTATAGGCCCATCAGAATGCTAGTACACAGAGGTCCCAATTGGTTCGGCTTGCCTGGTGGAACTTGTTCAAGATTCCACATACCTTCTTGAATGCTTCTACTTGGAAAATTTGTGGTGCATGTCACTTTTCCTGCTGCTGTGTCCTATTTTGATTTTCAATCCTTAGTTTGGGGTGTGTTTGTGTGAACTGCACAAAACATGTCTGTATCCATCGACACAAGTGGGCACGCATGCTGCTCCGTCCTGGCTACCTGACTCTTGTTGGAAACTGGGGGCTTCCAAACCATAGGCACATCATCCTTCTACATCCACGCCAGTCTTCAAAATTTCCTTGATGTGTACCCCACCATTGTGCGGGTGTTGCGTGAAGTGCCCATTTCAATGCATCAAGCCGGTGTTGTTCTAGTACTATGCTTTCAAATTTGCTTAGGAATTCATCCACTACTGTCAGTCCCTCACATGTCCGTAGCTCTCATACCTCTGTTGTTACACAATGTAGTGATCTAATCATCATGTTGCAATTCAACGTTATAACTTCATGCAACCGATTTTTCCAGCGCTCTACTTCTTCATCTGAATCCGAAGTGTAGGAGCTTTCACACTCCCACGAGATTCTCCCATCTGCAATCAGATTCACCTGATCCTGGTCTCGCGGAGTTCTCTTGTAAATACAATTGTTACACAAAATATTGTCCCCATGACTATTTGCAGCCAGTATGGGTCTATCATCATTCATTCTGTCCTCCTAAGCAAGTCTCAAACCTTAGCTCTTCATGTCAAGCTTTGAAAATGAGAGAAAGACCTTAAAAATCAATAAAGCTCTGGTTCCACACTTTCTCTCATTGTTGCCTGTAGTCCCGCACCCCCTGTTCATGTTACCTGCAGACCTGCCCGCTCCGTCTCTAAAGGAGTGGGTGCGGACCCTTGTGAAAGTCAAAAAGGTGCAAGTTTATTCTTAAAAACTCACTTTGGGTCAATTCTAGATGATTCTAGAAGGAATCTTGATGTGGATGGTTCGCTCTTAGGTGGTTCATGCATCACAAAAGTGAAGGAGCTAATCCCTTGATGAGAGGAGCTTATCCCTTTGAAGGAGGACTTTATCCCTTTGAAGGAGGACTTTATCCCTTTGAAGGAGGACCTAGTAACTTCCCTCCATTGCACTATAAATTAAGGCATTGGGCTGGTTGCTAGGGGGGTTAGAAGCTGAACATTTTTGAGGGTAAATGCTATTGGAACTGAGACTTCCTAGTTAAGCTTGAGAGGAGAGATCACATACCTTTTGGCTTCATTGGGAAGAGAGTGAAACTTGTCAAAGTAGAGGAGACTTCTTGATGGACCCTAGGAGGAGCTTGTACAGCATCAAGGCACAGGTTGTAAAGTTCTTCTTTGATTAAATTAATACAATCAGATTCATTTTTCTCAACAAATTGTCTTATGTGATTTGTTTCATGAATTCCTTGATCATCATGATAAGTATGCTTTATTATATTGGCTTTTCAGGTTCTATTTAATTTGTGTGCTTGTTTGTGTTTGCAAATTCTCTACAAGGGAGCTCATTTGGATCAACGGAGCGAGGCTTCCACAAACTTGCATTGGACCCAAGGTAGGCCTAGAACACTTGTTTGCCTTTATTTATAAATTGCATATTTAGAGAAAGATAGAAGTTGATTGGTTTGTTTGTCGCTAGATATCATTAGATACTAGGGAGGTCGGTCTTGTCCGCAAAAACGACTCATCCGGTTGACAAAATGGCGACTCCACTGGGGAATTGATTTTTTGATTTGCTTTTACTTTGACTTGAGAAACTGTGTTTTTGTTTATGTTTTTGGCTTGATGTGTGTGGGATTGGGTAGGTTTAGTTAATCTTGAATTATTTTTTGTTTTTCATACTTTTGGGAGAGGACTACACCCTCTGCTTGCAACACAATGCGGACCTATCCGCACTTTTGCTTTACACACAGAGTGGTACCACACTTGTGTGAACTGCGGGCCTGCAGACCCTGTCAAAATTTTGAAAAACTTAAGATTTTCTCTTTCACTCAGCTTAGGATTTGTTTAGGTGTTTTTATCCTCTGGCCAGATCTGCACGTGACTTGTCAGGAACTTTTCTTAGGTTAATTCCATTGGCATTAGGGTTTTAGGTGAAATTCCTAGAAGTTTTGGTTGCCGGGCTTGATTTTCATTTTGATCTTGTAATAGCTCAGAGCTTAGAAGCCTTAGAAGCCTCATATCACCTTGGTTTTTACTGGCCTTCTTATGAGTCTAACCGTTTGCAAAATCTGCCTTTGTTGAGGAATCCATCTTGTTTTTTCTCTTTGTGAAACTTCGAAAGGACTTGCGATTAAAAGTTTTGGATTTCATTTTTAGAAAGGAAAACAAAAATTGGTTGTTTCTTTATTGATTTGTGATTCTGGACAAATTAGTGCTTAGTTTGCTTATAGCTAAGTGAAACATCCTTGAAAAGAAATCTTGTAAGCTTTTACTTCAAATAGTTTTTAGAATTTATAGATCTCAAGATTAGATTTTTCCATAGTTTTGAGTGTTTTATAAAAAATAATGAAAAATCTCTTTTGAAAAAGTTTGTTTTTGTAGTATTTGAGTGTTTGAAAGAAAAGGGAAATTTTCATGAGCATAACTAGTTGTCTCGTTTTTGAGTGTATTGGAAAAGACAAAAAGCTCTTCTTTGATTTATTTGTTAAGAAAAGATTTGTTTTTACAAGCATTTGCATTTTCAACTCTTTCCTAGCTAGAAATTCGTTGAAGGGAAAAGATTGCTTATCATCTTAAGTGCATTTTTTAATGATTTGGAGTCGAGTCTTCATACCATAAGTTTCATCTCCGCACCTTTTGACTTAAGAAAAAGCCAATAAAAATAATGCTTATAGTAAAATCTATCTAGTAATCTTTTTATTTCTAGGCTCTATATCACCAACATAGGTTAGGCTAGTATCTTGGAGTAGGGAGTAATTAACTCTCCAAGATAGTAAAACAGACAAGTAGTTGTATCTTGCGGTAGGAGATAAAATCCAATTGTTACATCTATGCTCTGGGAAAGCTCCTCTTAAAGGAGAAGCACGAGATCATATCTGAACCAGTGTGGGAATCAATCCTTCCTCATTGGGAATGATAGAAGATATTCACATATTAAAAACGGTAAACCTCGGATTAACCATTGTCGAGGAGCCTGGGGTCACTTGTTGGTAAACCTTGGATTATGTCAAGGAGCCTTCAAGGGGATTGAGCTTGTTACTCTGCCCTTGCATGCGTATCGGATCGTAGACTGTTCCCCCAAGTATATTTGTTTCCGTTGGTAACCATAGTGACCATATTCTATAGGATTCTTTCCTAAGGTGACGGTGGAGGGAAGATTCCACTGTACCTGGAGCAGACGTCGACTAGACTCACTTGGATTTTCTGGGGGGTTTTCTTCCCTCGAGACGGTTTAGTGGAGAAACTTGTGCCAGTATATTCATTAAGTAGGTTGTCGGGGTAACTTTTCCAACCGCCATTTCTGTATTGAACTCTGCGACGTTGGATTTCATCACCAACTAGTGTTTTCATTATGGAAAGTTACTGTTTGTGTGTGGTTTCATCTCCTAGATTCTTTAAGCATGTGATTCAAAATAATTTGGTTCTTTAGAGGCTTTAGGTGGTTTTCATTGAGATTTTTCTTTGTTTGCGTGTGAAGTAGTTAAAATATTTAATCGTGGCTGAATTACCGAGGAAGTCCCATAGACTTCGGGGCCAACCTCCTGAGTTTTCACCGAGCCAACCTGAAGGGCTATGAGCCCTTGTAACTTCTAGAGACAGTAGAGTTGGGTCACCTGAAGAAGGAGAGTCTCCATTGGTTGTACATCCAGATTATCAAGCTTTAGTAACAGATTATAGTTCGCAAACTATTTCATTTTCCAAAATTACTGGTAGTTTTTCATCTACTAGTGATTTAGGTGAGGAACCTGAAATATCTGAACCTGAAACTGAATTTGCTACTACTCCAACATCAGGATTTGCCTCTCCAACTTCTAGTGGTCCTGGTTCACCCAGGGTATAAAGAGTAATTACCCAAAATCTTCCTTTTGGACTTATAGCTATTGAAGAACTTGCTACTCTGGAAGAAGGTATCCCTGTCCCTGAAAATCAACCAACTATAGAACTTAGGGAGTGTGAATCAATATTTTACAGTCCACGTAGGAGCAACGCTTGGTATCTTTCATTGACCAATTTTTTGGAAAACACGGGACTAAGTTTTTGACCACCTCGCATTCCTTTTCACCCAACACCTAGGGGTTATTATCCTCCGTTAAATATGTCAAGGCAGTTTTCTCAATCTCCAGAAACCTTTTTATACGGCGGTCCTTCTGTTCCCTCTGGGTATCAGTCACTTACTGGTACTTTTTCGGGAGCATCTCCTCAACCTATTGAACAAGGGTTATTAACTGAAAATAATGGAACTAAGCTGTTAAGTGTAGAGGACATTCTTATGATGTCAGGTACTATTCCTAATCCTCAACCTCAAGGTGGCCAGTTACCGCCTGGGGGGCAGCCTCAAAGTCCTCAAGTATCGCCTAGGAGGTAACCTCAAGGTACCCAATTTCCGCCTGATGGGCAACCTCAAGGACAGTACATACCTGCGGGGCAGTACGTTCCTCAAGGTCAACCCCAGACTCGATATGTACCTCAAGGTCAACCCCAGTATCAATATGTACCTCAAGGTCAACCCCAGTATCAGTACATGCCTCAAAGTTATCAACCTTAAGGTCAGTACCCAACCCAAGGTTTCCAACCACCTTCCGGTCAATCATTTGTCCAAGGAGCTGGAAATGTACCTTTGAATTATCAACCCTACCCTCAACCTGGTTATGGTCCTCAATATTCTCAACCTGTTATGGGTCCGTACCCCGGAATGAATTTAGTGTGGGATCCATCTCAATCTCAACAGATCTTGCAACCGAATGTATAGTTGTCATCTCAAACTGGACAACCCTTGGTTTCTGGTTCACCCCAGCAACCTGTCCAGTCTACTATTCAAACTTCTGCACCTTCTGTAGTTTCTCAGTCTGGGCCTAGTACGCCTCATACTCCACCTCAAACGACTGTTGCAACTGCTGCAACATCTGTTCAATCTACCCCACCTACTTCTGGAGTATTGACAACTCCAGTTTCTACTGTTCCTGTATCAACTCCTCAGACATATTTACCTTAGTCTGGATCCACAATTTAGACTTCGGTTCAAATGCCTGTAGGACAACCTGGTCCAAGTACGGTTGTCACAAGTCAACCTCAATTTACATATCAACCGTACAAGGGACAGTACCAATTCGGTCCTACCGTGCAGCAGCCAGTCTATGAGTATCAACCGTACCCTGGATATACATATCAGCAACCTCAACAACCCCAGTACGGTCCGGTTAATCTTGGTTTTCTGGGAGGATATAATATCCCAAATGCAATTCCAATTCCTAGTTATCCTGGATATCCTCCTCCTAGGGCTGGTCTCATGACCCAGGGTTTCAGGGACCCTAATCGTCAGTTACCGTTTATTGCAACTTTGGACTTGCCTAACTTGTCGCACCTTACGAACGATCCAATTAACTATCTTCCGTTTTGGCCGCCAATGTCGAATAAGTTGCCTAGTGATATTCCTAAGTTTGAAGGAAAATCAAGAGAGGATCCGTCGAACCATGTGATGACTTATCACCTCTGTGTCTGTCTAACTCCATTTCATACGATTCAATCCATTTAAGGCTTTTCCAGTGCACTCTAATTGGTCTTGCGGCCAAGTGGTACATTGAGTTACCGCGAGCCACTTTTTATAACTTTAGTCAGTTAGCTACTTCATTTTTAACTCATTTTTAGTTGCCAGTCAGATATGACAATGTCATGGAATTATTAACTTCATTAAAACAGTCAACGTCCACTTACATTTCAGATCACATTCATTAATGGAGACGTCGATGATGTTTAGTGAAAGTTTTTATTCCGGATCAAATCTTAGCTGAATGGTTTGTAAAATCTCTATTACCGAAGATCACTGAGGATGTAGCTAAGGCATGAGTCGTTACTGAGGAGCAAGTAATTGCTCAAGATCAGTACCTTGACTTAGTTTATACGCAGTCAGGTACGTTACACGAGAAAATCCCCGATCTTCCTAAAAAAAATCAAATAACTGCAGCTCCTTCAGGGTCTCATGCCACTAATGGTATGATTGGTACGGTTAATACCAAAAGTAAGAAGAAATCTTCTAAGAATTATTCTCCTATCATAAATTTACCAGATTCCACGACAGGAGATTCTTCCACGGGAATCTTCGCCGATATTCATGTTGTAGAGTCATCTACAGCCAAATCAAAATATGGCGGTAAGAAGAAAGGGAAGAAGAAAAATAAAACAGATAAAAATTCGAAAGAGAAACCAGAAAAAACGGAATCAACTGATGAGAAACGCAAACCTCGTTATCCTTGTCTCATTTGTGACGAAGAGCATTTTACAAGAGATTTCCCTCATCATGCAGAGGTTGCGAAAGTCGTCAAAGGTTCCCAAATGCCTGATGTTTTGAAGGATCCTTTTCCTAGTCAAGACAGTAAGATGATAGGTTCTTCCTCAAATGCATCTGAAGAACCCTTAATGATGATGTCCCATGTTAGGATTGCGACTCGATCACATGATTATGGAAGTAAAAGTCCTATTGATGGTAAGGAAGCAGAATCTTCTCATTTGAACCCATCAACTTCAACTGCCGGTTCTGATCCACTGCAGATCGAGAAACCTAACCCAAACTTAGTAATCAAACCGCCCGCCAAGGGTATACTTCGAAAGTCAGCTTTCAATCCACATTCGAGAGTGGCCCAGAACTATAACATTGTTGAAGATTTGGCTATTTCACCTTCAGCAATGTCGGCTTTGGAAGTGTTGCAATCATGCCCAGCACAACGTAAATTGCTATTGTCGGCTATAGGAGCTGTTGATGTTCAGGACTCGAACCTTATAATTTTCGATCTAGAAAATAGTACACCGCGCTTACCTCATCAAATGGCTTTCCAGATCCTAGTGTTAGTAAAAAATAGAGCTTTTTATAGGATTGTGATTGATGAGGGAGCCGCAACGTGTATTATGTCAATACAGTGTTGGAGATCGCTTGGTTCTCCTACGCTAGATCAATCCCCGATGATTCTAAAGGCCTTTGATGGCCGTGGGTTCCATCCTTTTGGCATTCTACAGGATTTACCTATAGGGGTTGAAGGCAAAACTGTTAATCTAGATGTGGAGGTGGTTAATGCCCCTCTAGATTACAACCTTCTCTTGGGTCGTAGTTGGTCTTACGCTATGACAACTGTCGTTTCATCAGTCTTTCGGCTTATAAAGTTCCCTCATAATGGAAAGATCGTAACTATAGACCAGCTAACTTACTTTTCATCTGACCCAGCCTCTTCTGAAAGTATTCAGCATGTCGGCAAAACAACTATCCCGTATAAGGATGTTGGAGTAGGACTAGTTAAAGATTTTGGTTTACTAGGAACCTTTCCTTTTCCTCCTATCAACGCATCGTCTTCTACTGCAACCATTCATATGATTTCATCAGACACTATTGTTTATGATGATCCTTGGATCGTACCTTCCGAATCTGAGATAGATTCATTTGGTGATGTTATGCCTTTGAGTCCATATGAAATTGCGTATCAGGCCGTGCAGTCGTTTTTTGACCCTTCTTCAACCAAAATTGACTTAATGAATGTGGTCCATGAGGAATCACTTTCAACATCAAACTCAGATTCAACAACGTTTTTCGAACTTGTTCACACTGATGAGAAAATTTGTGAAATCCTATGTGTCGATGATTTACCATGGGAAGATCTTCATCATAGATCTTCATTTTTACCTGAGATTGATCGCTTTGAAAATGATTTTTCATCTATTTTTACGACTGAATATGTCAAGGAACCTCAGAATCCAATGAAAAATCCTGATTATGAGTTAAATTTAGGAAACATTTCTCAAACTATTCCTATTGATATTTCGGTTAAGCCTGGAATTGTTGAAAACATTCATATAGGTGCCTCGTGTACAGAAAATTAAATTCAAACATATAAGGCCTTATTTCAAGAATTTCGCGATGTGTTTGTCTTGTCATATGAGGAAATTCCAGGAATTGACCCCATAATTGTTGTTCATGAAATCAAAACTTACCCGGATGCTAAACCCGTCCGGCAACGTTTGCGTCAGATCCACCCGCGAAAAGCTGCCGCTATTAAAGCAGAAGTTGAAAAATTACTCAAAGCAGGTTTCATTTATCTGATTTCGTTAATGGATTGGTTATCGAATATTGTTCCTGTTAACAAAAAGCAAGGGACAATAAGAATATGTATCGATTATAGGGATATTAATCTATCCTTTCCGAAAGACGATTACCCAACTCCCTATGTCGATCAAATCATTGATGATTGTGCCGTAGTGAAATATTCTCCTTCATGGATGGTTTTTCCAGATACAATCAAATCAATATTCTACCTGTTGATCAACCAAAAACGGCTTTCATTTGTCCATGGGGGACATTTGCTTATTGCAAATTACCTTTTGGGCTCAAGAACGCTAGGGTAACTTTTCAAAGAGCCATGTCTTACGCGTTTCATGACATCAAGCACATTGTGCAACCCTATCTCAATGATTTACCTTCTCATTCATTACATCGAGCTGATCATCTCATCCATTTATGAGCAATCTTTATGAGGTGTAGGCATTATCGAATTAGGTTGAATCCACACAAGTGTGTTTTTTGTATAGAAACGGGTCGGTTATTGGGGTTTGTTGTTTCGAAAGCCGGCATCTGCGTTGATCCCTCGAAGGTTGAGGCTATTGTCAGATTGCCTCCTCCTTCGAGTCTTTGCCAACTCCAAAGTTTGCAAGGGAAAGCAAACTTTTTACGTCAATTCATTCCTAACTACGCCGAGATCACAAAAGGTTTTACCCGGTTGTTGAAACAGAATACTCCATTCTTTTGGGATGAGATAGCTGACAAATTTTTTGATGCACTAAAACACGCGTTGAGCCATACACCGTTACTGCATCCTCCCAACTACAACCAGGACTACTTCTTATATCTCGCCACCTCACATTCCAGCATTGGAATGGTGTTAGTTTAGGAAGATGAATTCGGTAGTGAACATGTGATATACTACCTTAGTCGAACTTTAAATCCAACTGAGCTAAAATATTCACATGTGGAGAAATTGGCATTGGCAGCTGTTCAAGCTGTCCAACGTTTACGTCATTACATTTTACTACGCAAAACTACAGTAATTTTTTATTGCAACCCTATGATTTATATTTTGACCAAAAAATTGCTAGGGGGAAAGTACTCCAAATGGATTGTGATCCTGCAGGAGTTCGACCTAGAATTTGAAAAGTCTAAGTCGAAGAAATATTTAGTTTTTGCAGAGTTAATGTGTGACTTCCCGGGTGCTGACACAGAAACTGTGGTGGAGGAGCCCATTGTGGACGAATCCTTGTTTCTAATCAGCACTTTAGGTCCATGGTATGGGGATATCATAGTTTATCTCCAGACCCAATCCTTTCGGCCATAAATTTCAAGGTCAGAACGTCAAAAAATATGATTCCAGTCCCAACAATTCAAAATTATTGGAGATACACTTTATCGTCATGGGGCGGACTCTGTTTTTCGACGTTGTTTAACTCATGAGGAAGCTGAAAGGGTTCTAAATGACTGTCACTCTGGGGTGTGTGGCGGTCATATGTCTGGGTTTGCCACAACCCAAAAGATATTGCGCGCTGGCTATTTCTGGCCGTCTTTGTTTAAAGATTGTATTAACGCGGTCCGTAAGTGCCACAACTGCCAAATTTTTGATTGAAAGATGTGCGCTCCACCTGCTCCTCTCCACCCTATAATTGCTGTCGGTCCTTTTGCGAAATGGGGTATCAATTTTATTACATGTAACCCTCACTGGCCCGGGGGGCATGCATATATCATTCTTGTGGTAGATTATTTTACCAAGTGGGCCGAGGCGATGCCTACATTTGAGGCAAATGGAAAACCTGCTGCGCTTTTTGTGTTTAATCATATAATTGCTAGGTTTGGTGTTCCAAAAGTGATCATCACTGATCATGGGCATCATTTTCGAAACATTATGATGACTGAACTTACAGACCAACTTGGCTTGCGTCATGACAATTCAACTCCATATTATCCACAGGCTAATGGTCTGGTTGAAGCCATCAACAAAGTTCTAGTCATCATGATCCGATGAATCATTGGGATTCATAGGTAGAATTGGCATAACATGTTATTTTCAGCACTTTGGGCATATCGAACCTCAGTAAAAACGTCAACCGGGTTCACTCCTTTCCAACTAGTTTATGGTTTGGAAGCTGTGTTACCCATTGAATGCGAAATCTCGTCATTGCAAATGGCCATCGAATTACTTCCAGCCACTTCCGAAGAGGAAAAACGTTTGTTATACTTGGCTCAGCTAGATGAGAATCGACGTGATGCTGCATTAGTGATCGAAACTCATGCCAAGCGTATTAAAGCTCAGTATGATCGAAATGTTACCCCTTGAAAATTTTTGAAAGGAGACCTAATCTTATTGAACGATCAAGCAAATGATAAATTAGGCACTGGGAAATTCGTACCCATGTGGCATGGTCCTTATGTTGTCAAGCAAAAGCTAGCAAAAGGGGCCTATGAATTGGTAGACTTTGACAGGGTCTCTTTAGGTAAACCCAGAAATGGTCTTTACCTGAAGAGGTATTATGCTTAAATCTGGGTGTGGAGATTTTTTAGTTAGGTTAGTTTTCTTTCTAGCTGGTGTGTTTTAGTTTAAAAAGTGTGCTTAGCTTAGAGAGTGTTTTTCGTCATTATTCCTGCTTATCTTGGTTTTACTCTTGATATTGCAGATGTCGACGCCTCTCCAAACATACATTGGTTTTGCTGATGGTGCTTGTTGTAATACACGAAACATTTCTTCCGCAGCTTGGGTTCTCTATTCGCCCTCTGACGAGTTGGTATCTATGCATGGGGTAAGCCTCGGTCAAACAACAAACAACATTGCAGAGTATAGTGCTGTGATTGAGTTATTATCTGAATCTATTTCATTTGGGATTCGGAGTTTGATAGTGAGGTTAGATTCTGAACTCGTTGTATTACAGCTTAATAGAGTATATGCCATTAGAAATCCAGTGTTATTGAGATTATTTTTGAGAGTTCATCTCTTGGAACATGAATTTTACTATATTGAATATCAGCATATTCCAAGATATTTAAATACATTAGCAGATGCAATTGCTTCTCAAATGTTAAGTATACATTTGCAATAATCATACAAGTAGATTTAAAAACATTCCATAACATGTTTTACAAGATAATCTGGTAATAGTGATATAGTATAGCATAGGAGTGTGTCAAATATACATCGTCTTCGATCATAGGTTGAAAAACACCTTATGATCGGCAAAAATTATAGTACAAAAAGAAAAGAATGTCATATGTGTCTACAACAGGCGATCATCCTATCACTAGTGATGATCACGATAAGAGACCACTGTATGGGCTACCTTACAAAGGGACCTCCTGAAAGGTCCTAGGACCCCAATCACATAGCGTTGTAACCTAAGAGGAATGTCATCTATGCTGGTCTCCAGAATGTCTACTGTCAAATGCTCTAGATGACTCTCCAATTCGGCCAAAGTCTCTATGGATTCGTCCTATGGGGCTGGTGCTGCTGCAGTTGGTTGTTTCCTCTCATAGGTCCGGAGAGTGGATGGTCGCTGTGGACCTACATCTGCATTTAAAACTTTTACTATCAATTTTGGGACGAGATAAAAACAAAAAAAAATTAAATTAGAAAATGTTGAAAATGATTTTACCTAAGTCATCCCATTGCTCTCCTGGTGGAAGAGCCATGTCTAGGTCACCACGATAATCTACCCCATTGTAAGGAAAGTCCTGAATAGCAAAAATTTGGTTCTCCAACCAATGAAAATACTCAGGAGTGGATTGAATGACCTCTGTCCCCTCCTCAGGATGACGGGCCATAACTGCAACCCAACGCATCAGTTTGGGCTCTCGAGGAAGTCCAGCTCCAAAAGTGAGATGCTGTGGGACCAACATTGGGACCCTCTCCAGACCAAAGCTCACGACTAAAGCACCATATCCAAAAGTCTTCAGTTGTCCGTCCTTTGCTCTAGTCAGTTGGCCTTTTATATTAGCCAACACAACATCACACCATTTGAATATGGTGCCTCGAAAGCAGTCTACTGCCATCCACATTTGGGATCTAGTGGCTATATGTAGTGCTGCACTTCCACAGAGTCTGGTAACAGTAAACGCGATCACTTTGAGCTCAGGAAGGGTTATGGTTTTGATATCTATCCCTTTGTCTCCAGTCTGGTCATTGCAAAACTCTAGCCGAAGGCTATCGACAGACTGGCCACCTGGCCTAGTCCCGAATAGAGTCTAGTGTTCACCTCTCTTAGGCAAACCAGTCAAGAAGTAAATGTCTTTCGGCTCCATTTCAAGCTGGTGACCACCAATAAAGAAGCACTGGTCCTGTATGCTCTGCCTATCTACTAGCCACTGCAAAAAGTCCACCTGGGCCCTCATGCCAGGTATGGCCCAGAATTTGTATAAGCCGCATGCCTTCAATGCATCAATCGAAGGTTGATGATTTATTGCGACGAGATCTACATCCTCGTGCTCCTATTCTCACCAATGAAGTATGATGTATACCCTACATTCAATAAAAAGGCGAATTAGAATATCTAAAAGAAAACTTTTTGGATGAAATTTGAGAAATTTAGGTTTAAAAACCCTTGCTGCGGGGACCGCACCCTCTCTGTTACAGACAGTGCATGGGTCCACACTTTTCCTTCATGGCAGGTGTGGACCCCTGACTTTTTTCCCTTCACAAAAAAGTCAGGGTCTGCAGGTTACCTGTGTTATGCCTGCGGACCCCCGCGCGTGGGTTTCTAACCTAAAAATCCCTTAAAAAATGAAATCAAAGCCTAAAAACAAATTGAAATGGATGAAATTAAAGAGTAGGATGATGTAGATTACCTGGAGGAGACAGCGTTCGATTCCAACGAACGGATTTTCTGCAATCTTCACAGGAAGTTTCTGACCAAAAGCTCTCTTTTCTCACTCTGAAGTCAAACGGTAAAAATGAATTTACAAAAGCCCTTTTTATATGTTTTTGAATAAATGGGTTTTTAATTTGTTTATGTTTCACTTTATATAGGTAACTTTTGAAGAATTTTTATCTATTTTAAATAGGTATGAGTAATGTTTGAGTTTTTGTGAAGGATAATGGATTTTTCAGGCCAAATTGGTCATTTTCGACAAAAAGCATTAGAGTCACCTTTAAGCTCTTTTCTGACTCCTAAAACATGAAAATATCGCCGAGTTTTTCCTTTTTAGACTCGTTAAAATGGAACTAAAGAGACGGTCCACTTACAGCCCTTTTCTGACCGTAAAAACATGAAAATGTTGCTGGATTTTTGTCATTTCAAATTCGATATTGGTTATAAAACGACGTGTCATTGATCGCATTTTTACTTTTTCGGATCAGAGGCACTAATTATGAAAAGTACTCCTTGGTCGTAATGATCAAGCGTTCTCTCAAGTATTATTTTATACTTTTTCGGGCTTGGGAGACACAAATTTATGAAAAAGGACAACCATGGAGTTTTCTTCAGTTTTTTCAGACTCTCTAAAATTGAAAAACGCCGAGTTTCTCCTATACTGGACTCGTTAAAATTTAACAGTAAAGGACCTGTTCAATTACAAACAGGAATGGACCACTCCTTCTTAGGGTTCGAATTTAAAATAAGTTGGACTCATCCGAATGATGAGCTTATAATCAAGCAAATTTTATCCTCCTCAAGCTTGTCAAAAATAAAGAGGTACTTGCCAGAAATGGTGGGGGAAAAGAGAGAAAAATGAGCTTGTTTGTCATACTTTGTAACCACTCTTGAACACGACACTTTTATTCACCTGGGTTGGGAAATCCTTTGCCTAACAGTTGATCAAACCATATTGAAAGTCTTTAGCTGGTTTCTGGGTATTAACTTTGGGTCAATTGTCACCAAACCATCTACTGTGTCGTTATGTCTTCAAGAGGTCAGTGCAAATAAGCCATTCATCTGCGAAATATATGTCATCCATTTTGACCATCCCTGAGTCAGTCCTTGCAACTAAATTTCTTCAAACTTGATCTATGATTTCGTGTTGTGGGCTTGCCTAGGACGGATCGCTTTCTATCGACTTCAGCTCATTATCTAGAAAGATGATCTAGAAATTGTCAGTACCTTAGGATCTGCATGCCTCAATGGCAGGTTTCTCGCCTTCGACGATAGGTTGCATCATTGACCTTCGATCAAAGGATTCCGTGATATGTTCGACATCAACACATCTATTCACATCTCATGGATTGTACTAAGTACTTTGAGAGCCATTGACATTACTGGTGGTTTCTTTCACACTTGTTAACAATTTACATCATTGACTGGTAATCAAGTGGTTTCTACCATGTTCGACTTTGACACATTCATTCACATGGTTAGAATCGTATTATTTCAGGAAGTAGAAATCAAGACCCTGGATCTAGTTTCCACCATCCAGGCTGCGAGGAATTTTTTATTCATTATACAGTGGACTATTCATAAACAGATGGCTGGGTCCATACTGTGTCTATACTTGTGATGTATTACAAGATCATTCGTATATTAGAGCAGTAGTTAGTTTTCTAGTCAGTTTTTATCTGAGTATGGGAATCCCTACCTCAGCGATGATATGATCTCATATATATATTTTGCATTGAATGTTTTTACAGGTTCCAACTGGGCTCTCCACAAGATGATCCTCAAAATGATAAAGTACTTCACTCTTCTTAGATGATAAATGAAATCCTCATCTACTATAGACTTCGCACTTTAGGGGGAAATCTGTTGCACAAAATATTGTCACTATGACTATTTGCAGTCAGTATTGGTCTATCATCATTCATACTGTCCTCCTAAGCAAGTCTCAAACCTTAGCTCTTCATGTCAAGCTTTTAAAATGAGAGAAAGACCTTAAAAATCAATAAAGCTCTGGTTTCGCACTTTCTCTCATTGTTGCCTGCGGTCCCACACCCCCTGCTCATGTTACCTGCGGACCTACCCACTCTGTCTCTAAAGGAGTGGGTCTGGACCCCTGTGAAAGTCAAAAAGGCACAAGTTTACTCTTAAAAACTCACTTTGGGTCAATTCTAGATGATTCTAGAAGGAATCTTGACGTGGATGGTTCGCTCCTAGGTGGTTCATGCA
Organism: Pinus tabuliformis; assembly: GCA_031772625.1. Lineage (NCBI taxonomy): Eukaryota > Viridiplantae > Streptophyta > Pinopsida > Pinales > Pinaceae > Pinus > Pinus tabuliformis. The sequence goes on from CM062816.1 coordinate 496,865,848, forward strand.
TCCCAAAAGTGAAGGAGCTAATCCCTTGATGAGAGGAGCTTATCCCTTTGAAGGAGGACCTAGTAACTTCCCTCCATTGCACTATAAATTAAGGCATTGGGCTGGTTGCTAGGGGGGTTAGAAGCTAAACATTTTTTAGGGTAAATGCTGTTGGAATTGAGACTTCCTAGTTAAGCTTGAGTGGAGAGATCACATACCTTTTGGCTTCATTGGGAAGAGAGTGAAACTTGTCAAAGTATAGGAGACTTCTTGATGGACCCTGGGAGGAGCTTGTATAGCATCAAGGCACAGGTTGTAAAGTTCTTCTTTGATTTAAATTAATACAATTAGATTAATTTTTCTCAACAAATTGTCTTATGTGATTTGTTTTATGAATTCCTTGATCATCATGATAAGTATGCTTTATTATATTGGCTTTTCAAGTGCTATTTAATTTGTGTGCTTGTTTGTGTTTGCAGATTCTCTACAAGGGAGCTCATTTGGATCAATGGAGCGAGGCTTCCACAAACTTGCATTGGACCCAAGGTAGGCCTAAAACACTTGTTTGCCTTTATTTATAAACTGCATATTTAGAGAAAGATAGAAGTTGATTGGTTTGTTTGTCGCTAGATATCATTAGATACTGGGGAGGTCGGTCTTGTCCGCAAGAACGACTCATATGGTTGACAACAATCCATCTCATCATCGCTTTCATCGTCACGCACTAGTTCAGTGTAGCACACTCCTTCTTCTGGGTCCAGTGGGACTACTAGGCGTAGCAACGTTTTCTTGAAGATCATTTTGTGCTTCTTCATATTGATGACTCCATTCATATCAGTGGCCCAGTCAATTCCTAACAGTGTGTGATAGGGATTGATGTCATCGACAATCTCTATCACTTCAAAATCTATTTGTGTGCTCACGCCTTCAATATAAACTGTTAACCCTTGCAACCTTCCCATGGGAAAAATATTTTGTTGGTTTACCATTCATAATTGAATAGGGGACCACTGTAACATGGGCCTACCCATACGTTCCCATGTTTGCTTTGTTAATACATTCGCATCTGAACCTAGATCTAGGATTACCTGATCCATTTCATACTCACAATCTGTGCAGTCAACCTCATCTCCCTTCTAGTGCGCAATGCATGCTTCCCCAATTTCTGGACTACGGATGGTTCCCCTGACCCCACACACCTGGTGATCAGTTCATGTAGTCCTTTAATTGCCTTGTTGTCAGGTAACAGTTTCATGCATGTCTCCAGAAAGGTAGTAAGCATTGAAGGATCCATTCCTGGCTCTGGTTGATCCTTACTACCTTAAGTGGAGGCCTCCGTGAAGCTCTTCTTAATTTCCATTAACGTCTCCTTTGCGCGTTCTAAGTCAAACTCAGGTTCCTTTGCAGGAGCCTTGCAAACCCATGTATCTTCATCAGGTTGCTTCCCCTTGTCCTCCCCCGTGGTCGCACCATTTCTGAGCATCATGTTCACATTTGGGTCTTCTTCGCGCGGTTCAGACCTCATCATTTGTATATTCTAAGTCGGAGGAGGTTGGAATACCCCTTTTTCGTGCATCTGTGTGATCGACGTAGGGAAATATATTGTTTCATGATCAAAATGAGCATAATACAAATAGGATATCCTTGTTGGGTTGGTACAATCGCGGGCATAGTGCCCTGGTCCTCCACAATTGTAACATATTAACTGTCCACGGCCCCTTCCTAGTCCCATTCCTCCTCATCCTTGACCTCACCCCTGAAATCTAGCACACGCCATCCCCACAGCTGGGTCGAGGGCTCGTGTTTCTGTCTGCATTATATAGGCTGGGGTCCGATCCATCATTAACCCGTAGCTGTGACAAGTGCACTTGTCGTGGCCTACTGACCTACAGAAATTACAAAACAACTGTTGGGGAGTCTGTGTATACTTCTGCAGCAAATGAAAATTATCCGTCGTGTGTTTTCGTCCTATTTAATAGATCATGCACCATAACACGGGTGTCACACTCAATCCTGCCTGTGCCTCTAGTCTCAACGGCATTGGCCCCCTCCTGCCAAGTAGTTCACAAACAATAGACAATGATCCTTGTCATGGCCTTGGCCTTTGCATTTTATGCACCATTTTTCCTCTTGCGCCTCTAGCCGCGGTGCCCTATCCTACTTCAAACTTTTCATTTCCAGGCATAGATTCTATGATTTCACGTGGATTTGTTAAACTCCCAACCCAAGGTCCTGTATCAGGGTCTCATGTAATCTCATCGCCATCTCCAACACTTCGGCTTGGGTAGAAAGTTTATGCTGTGACAACGTTGTCCTCAAGTGTGGTGTGAGAGATGCTACAAGCCATGCGTGATGCTATGCATCCGTTAGCATCATATTGGCCTCATGTATCATACTCTTTAGCCTTTGGTCTAGATCCCAAGGGGTCTCATCTGGAAGCATCGTGATTTCTTTAAACTCGATGATTGACTACGTCTCTGATTTAGGCCTGCTAAATTCTCTGTTCAACTCATTCTGGATCTCTTCTATCCCTGCATTTGGGTGTTTTTTTGAGTGCTTGATATACCACGTCAATGCGTGATCTTGTAGTGCACTCACCAATGTAGCCTTCTTAATGTTGTTGTCTGTGAAACCTTGTGCTTTCCATACTTCTCTTACTACGAAACAAAATTGGTCTAGATCCTCATTCCCTACTCCTTTGAATATAGGTAGTTTAATCGCGCTTGCCATACTGAACCGTGGAGGTGGTGGAGGTGGAGTGGGTGGAGATGGAGGTGAAGGGGGAGTGCGCGGTCAGTTTGATAAGGCAGCGTATCAAACTGACCGCGCACTCCACAGAAGGGATTTTTGAAATGCAATGCACCTACTGTGTGTATTTAGGTGAGATGCAATGCACTTTGCCTATGGAGCAAGTGAAATGGTCCAGTTTTGACCAGTTCTGAGCAGTTTTTCATGGAGAACTTTTGGGAGAAGTTGTAATCAATTGACCTTGTTCTTTTAGGGTTTGGAACAACACTTTTAGGGACTTAGGAGCCCTTAGTTTATTGACATTTATGCTTGGGGTTGCAGTGCCCAAAAATGTCTATAACAGTCTCCCCCTAAAGCATGAAGTTGTTAATCTTTTTTTATGTCGGGTGAAATGCTTTATCATGAGGATCCGAAGTTCTTTCAAGCTAGAAGGAGACCTGTAATAAGATACAATACAATACATTATCTACATAATATTTTCATGATCTAGCTGAGGCCGGCATTCCCATGCTCAGCTTTATAAATTCATTTTCGTGTACATAGGACAGACAATCGTCTGATAGACTGATGATTCTGGTAGAGCCATCATCCCTTAGATTGGATGATTATCTGTGCAGCAATGATGTACATTTGATGTCTTTATTTTCCTGAATATATATCGTAGCCTGGATGGATGAAATTAGATCCAGGGTCTTCAATCTCATTCGATCTTCACTCAAAGTACAAGTCGATCCATGTGAGAGATGTTCTGGAGTCGAACATGGAAAGACATCGCCTGATTACCAGCCAATGATGTAAGCTGTTAACAGGCGCAAGAGGAATCACCGATAATGATAATGATCCTCAAGGTACTATAGTACAATTCACGTGGTGTGAATAAGGGACTTGGCATCGAACACCATGCAAAATCTTTCGGTTGAAGGCCATTGATGTAAACTTGTCGCCGGAAGTGAGAAACTTGCCATTGAGGCATTCAAGCTTCAAAGTACTGAAATGGGTGTTCCTAGATCGAATTCTTGGATAATGAGCTGATGTCAACAAGAAGTGATCTATCATAGGAGGGCCTTAATGAATCCCACATCAATGACACGGAATAGAGCAAATGATTTTAATGGAGGTGAAAACGATCTGGTGATATAAGGTTCAGGGTGGCAGTCATGAAAGAATGGAGCGTAAATGTATTGCAACGGGTGAGACATAGGTGAATTCTCTGAGTGACTTCTCTTAAACATATCGGTGACACTGACATGATGGATTGGTAGCATTAACGCCAAATGTGGATGGTGTGATGTGACCATGGTGATGTGATCGGTGAATGAAACAACCCAACCCGACTTGGATGCGGAGTGAAAGTGTCATGTTCAAGAGCGACTTGCTACAAACAAAGTTTCTTCAAGTTTTCTTCCCAATTTTTCCCCAGTCATTGCTGACCAGTACCTCTTTATTTTTGTCAAGCTTGAGGAGGATAACATATGCTTGTTCTATAATTTTCCCTTTGGGCAAACCCATCGCTATGTTTTAACGAGCCTAGTGATAGTGAAACTCGTTCTTGTCTATTATGGACAAGTTTGTCTCTATTAGGTTTTCACGAGTTTAATGACAAAGATAACTCAGTCCTTTTCAATTTTAGAGAGTCTAAAAAGGGACGTAAAGGAAACTCCAAAAATCCTTTTTCGTCATCTAATCCCTTAGGTCCGAAAAAGTATAAAACAATACATAAGGGATGAATTTTCAGTACTCTTAACGAGCTGAACAAAACAAGTGCTCGATCTTTTTGTGTAATAATCCCTCAGGTCCAAAAAGATTAAAATCTAAAGGAGGGATAACACTTCCGGTCACTTTAATGAGTTAGAGAGGCCAATGGCTTGGCAATCTTTTCATATTTTACGAGTTAGCTAAAAAGAGCTTAAGGAGACTCATTTTTTGAGGAACGAGTGATAAATTCGGGTAGCAGCTGATTCCAGGTAACGTTTGGAATTTCCCAATCACGGCAGTGTTACAAGGATGGCTAATAGAATCACTCTTCGCAGCTATTCCTCAAAAGGGGTAAACAATCAAGTGGAGGTGAATGATTGGCCAATACAAAGTGGAGGTGATGATGAGAACATGACCAAGGCTTCAAAGGCTGAAGTACTACATTCACGATGGTTATTTACTGGAAATTGGTTCATTTTTTAATGAGCTTAAATGTGGGGGGAAACACTTGCTCATTTCTTATGTTTATTTTTTAACGAGCTTGAATTCCGCAATAAAACTGCTCGAGGTAGGTTTATTTTTTAACGAGCTTGAACCCTGTGGTAACATTGCTCGTGGCTAGGTTTATTTTTTAATGAGCTTGAACTTTGCGGAAACATTGCTCGTGGCGGGTTTATTTTTTAATGAGCTTGAACCCTGTGGTAACACTGCTCGTGATAAGTTTGCATGCCCCCAGCATAATGACGCAAATCAAGGTGCATGCCCCCCAAGCTTCATTGCATTCATCTCGGTGGTTGGAATGAAGGTTTACCTTCGAGATCTTCGAAAGACTTGACTTTGATTTTAGGAGATCATAATCAAAGACTCGATTTGGAAAGGCAGTCATTTCATTTTTTAATGAGGTTGACACAGTAAAAGAACTATCCTCATGACTCCTTGTTTCATTTTTTAATGAAGTCGACACGAGATAAAAATTGTCCTCGGAATCCACCGTATTTACAGTATTTGATAGAAAATCAAAAATTGAAGGATGATTAAGGTCATTGGAATAATCTTCATTGTAATCCGAGAGATGGGAACGATGGTGGTAATCTTCCCATGGTGCCTCTCCTAACATCATTGACTAAATGATTCCTTTGTCTGTAGAATGTACATGCGACCAAGGATCTGAAGAGGTACCATATTCCTTAGACCTATCTATCCAAACACTCGATGAGAATTGATTTGGCTTTGCCCCCCAGGCCAAGAAAATTGATTGCTACAATATTTCTAAAATGGCGATGATCCATGTTGACAAAATGTTTAGGAATCTTCTGAATCCATTAGATATAGAAGATTTCATATTGCAGGTTTCCATTGTGGCCACTTTCGCTAGATTAATCGGAGGTGGTGGGGAAAAAGTACCCATTAAGGCAAGGTCTTTTAGGAGACCTAATCCGATATTTTGAAGCAAATGATTGCTTCCATGTATCATTGGAATGCTTCCTGTAACTTGTGAACTGTTGGGTAGAAATGTTTGTTGGTCGCCGATTGTAATTCCTCCTTGAAAGGGAAATGCAATCTTCCTGAAGTAGGTCGACACAACTGTGGCCATGGCATATATCCAGGGCCTTCCCAGTAGGATGTTGTAATCGAGGTTTCCGTCGATTACTTCAACATCTATTTCTACTGTTTTTCCCCCTAGTTCAACTTGTAAGTTACTTAAAATCCCGTATGGAGTGTATGATCGTCCATCAAATGCTTTTAACATTGTTCATGATCGCGACAAGGGTGGTGAGCCTAAATTTTTCCAGCAACTCATCGACATAATACATGTAGATGCCCCTTCATCAATAATTGTTCGATGAACAGTTTTGTTGAGGGCTTTCACTTGAATAAGGAAAGCTAGTTGAGCTGGTAACTGAGGGTCATATCCTTTGTGATTAAAGGATACAAGATTGGAATCCGTTGGGTTAATCCCACCTATTACTGATAATAGATCCTGCTTTTGGGAGAGGCAATTTTGTGGTAACTCAAGTGTGGACATAGCGGACGACGATTGGGCCAGGTCCTCTACTATATTATAATTCTGTGTTACTTTTGCACGAGGATTAAATGTCGATTTGTGTACTACTCCCTTTGGCGACTTTATCATTGGTTCAGGAATGATGGGTGGCACAACTTCGGTCAAAGTTGTTGTCGAACTACTAGGTTGTTCATTAGCCTTGTTATTCGACAGCTGTGGATTCCCGTAATCTTTATTCCTTGTCAAAGCATCATTTTGCTGCTTTGAGATAGACAACATAAGCACTTCGGATCGCCAAGCATTTTGATTAGCAACCAGTTTGGTTCCCGGGTTTGGAAATGGATCAGTCAATATTGCTGAGGATTTTGAACTCTTAAAGAGTTTCTTAACTTCAACTTTATGTGGACAATCTCTCGTCCAATGATCCTCATCGCATATCTGACACCCTGCAGGGGGTTTCCTTTGCTCATAAGGGTTTGCAGAAGGTTTTTCAGGAGATGACTCATCCTGCTTATTTTTCCTCCCTTTCTTTTTCTTCTTGACCCCTTGTTGCTTCAGTTGTTTGCCCTTGTCGGTCGACACGGCATTTACCTCCGAGGCGAGAAGTTCTTCATTTGCATTTTGATCATAAATCTTACTGGCTTTCTTAGATGTAGCCTTTGTCAATTTCTTGCTTGTTGTACCTATCACACCATCACTGGCATGAGAGTCTTTGTTTGATTTAGGAGGGGGAGGAACAGAAAATTTTGGTCTAGGAGCATCAGGTATTTTATCGTAAAGCGTGCTAGACTGAGTATAGATCAAGTCTAGATATTGTGCACGAGCAATAACTTGCTCTTCAGTGACGACTCCTCCCTTTGCCACATCTTCTGTGATAGAAGGTAATAATGACTTAATAAACCATTCAGCTAGCAGCTGATCAGGAACATATGTTTTTACCATTCTACGACGACGTCGCCACTCATGAATATGATAAGATATGTGAGTGGTCATTGTCTGTTTGAAATTGGTAAGAAGCTCTGTTCCTGTTTCGTACCTTATTGGTAACTGAAAATGGGTTAAAATGGTTGTGGCTAGGGTGCTGAAGTTATCGAATGAAGCTCTAGGAAATTCGATATACCATTTTGCTGCCGGACCAGTTAACGTTCACTGAAAAAGGCGAAGCCTAATCGAATCATCATTTAGTGTGTTTGATGAACACCACAGATGAAAGGTCATCACATGATTCGATGGATCTTCACCCGGATTTCCATTAAATTTAGGAATATCTGACAGAAGTTTATGCGAAATCGCTGGCCACCAAGGGGCGTAGGCGATTGGATCATTTGTTAACCAATTTAGATCCGGTAACTATAAAGTTGCCATGAAGGGTAACTGTTGATTCAGGTTAGGCGAAGCATACCTAGGATAAGATGGAATCGCCTGAGTAGTTGGTCTCTGCATACCAGCATAATGCATTTGATGCTGGTAACTTTGGTAAGGTTGATGGGCATAACCATTGTAGAATGGTTGATTTTGACCGTTTTGAATATACGGTTGCCCACTATTTGCAAATATTTGTTGCTCAGATCCTTGGTATACCTATTGGAATTACGGTTGTTGGTATTGCACCAGCCATGGTTGCGAAGCCATGTGCTGTTGTCCAATACTAACTGTTTGACCAAGATGAGGGGTAATTGTACCTGTTTGGGCCTGTGTCATTCCACTAGTTGGCGATTGTGGTTGAGTCACAGGGACAAGAGGTTGTTGCATTACCACCTGAGAAACCTGAGGTTGGCATACAACAGGCAGTGCTTGTACTCGCGACACCGTCACAATAGCTAGCGTAGTCAGTATATTTGACATAGGTAAGCATTGTTGCATCGAATATACAACTCTTGGTTGTTGAGGTAGTATTGGCACCCAACCGCTAGATGTAATTCCAACATAACCTAAATTTTGTTGTGAACTCCCGTATGGTTGTCCTCCCGGAGGAGACAATGAAAGGGTATATTGCCCCCCATACAGCGGTAATCCGGTACTTATAGGGATTTTTTTCCCTTGAGGACCGGACTGCCCAAATTGACACCCTCAAGGATCAATTTGCTGAGACTCAACGTAAGAGTTTCTTGATACTATTCCTGATGAACAAACAGGAACGAACCATACTATCGAAATAGCCCCTGAGTGGGCCCCTTCTAGCAATTGAGAACTAGTTGGGACAGATGGTATACTGGCGAACATTGTTGGAGTGACAGGAGGAAGTTCTGCCGTCGCTATTTCGGATGACACAGTCCTAGATGTTGATGGTTGTTCAGACATTTCTAGTCTATCCAAAATATTGCCTAGCGATTCTACAGGAGCTTTCGATGGCGGTAGACTAATTTCTGATAAGAAGGATACAGAGTGATCCCGACTCCAAATTGCAACGGAGTACTAGACAAATGATCCTCTACAATCTCTTCTATAGCAATCAGACCAGGTGGAAGAGGTAGACCGTCTGGTCTGTAAAATATTTCTGGTGCTGAAGAAGGTATGGAATCTGCAGCGATAGATGCTTGGGGAATAACACCCTCCGAATCAGTTGTAGATGGAACTGGTTCAGTAACACAAGTGTTTACCCTCACAATAGGATCAGTGCTACTGTCCTTCGGTGGCTGCTGAACTTCTTCTGTAAAGGCAGGGATACCAGAAATGTTTGGAGTAACTGGAGTCTTTGATGGTGTTGGAACACTTGTTCTAAATTTACTAGGGGATTTGGAACCGGTTAAACGAGTTCGCTTTGTCCGTAACAGTTTCGATTCTGGAGACAAAGACGGTTGACTCGTAAACCTCCGTGAACGATGGGGTTTCAATTGACTTTCTTCCACAATTGCGGATTACTTGATCAACTAAAAATCAAGGGGAAGTATGTTTCCTAATTAGATGAATTTTAGACGCTTTGACACAACTTGTTTTTTCAATTTTTAAGAGTTGAGAAAAAACAAAAGATGACTCTAGTCGCCTTCGATTTTTAATGAGCCTGAAGTGACAAGTGCTCAGATGGAACTTTTCCGTTAAGGAGTCTGAAAAGGAACGAAAGGGACTGCTCTGGAAATCTAGGCAGATGTATTACCAAACCAATCGCAAAACTGCAGAATACTTTTTACGGTACGACACTCAATCTTCCCAAATGCTGTGTTTAGTGCATTGCGATGGATAGGGCGGCAAACACGGCTTCCTATGGATAAAGGATAAAGCCTATTGTGGTCTCCCAAAATATACTCGACGGTACGTGGGAGCACAAATCTGTACTGGCACTTATCGTCTCAAAGTGGAGGAATCACCCAACCAATAGTGAAAACAACAGTTACCAGGTTTTACGATGCCAGAATACGTCTCTAGCCTAGACTTCTAGATGTTGTGCGTTAGGTTCCAAAGCATTGTTAGATTCATTAAATTTATTTTATAGTTGATCTTGCTTAAGAAATTTGCCTTTCAGGTTCACCACGTGATGTAGATGTACAATTCATAAAATGCAATCCAAGATGATAAACAGTCGTTTAATCTTCTTTTTTTGCAAATGAAAATCCTAGCTACTAAGGAAAGAGAGATGGTGTTCTTTCAACAAAGAGCAAAGAGAACACACTATATGCACTGTCCTAAATCAAACCAACAAACAATCTAAATGCAATTTCACGTGCATGTATTTGTTTTCAGCCTTCTTAATGTGTAAATGGTAAAAAGAAAGCTAATGCGCAAATCTGAATTATTTTTCAAACGGAAAATTACTAACAAGTTTCTTTTCAAAACAGAATGAGGACAATGACAACACTTTGTGATTTGGAATTGAAAACTTGCTTTCGACACTAGAAAAACTACTAATTCAGATCAAATACAATAGTAATAGGGTAATCTACTATCAAGAGCAATCAGACTCTCTTCTATGACTGAAAACGACACTTGCGACACTTTCAAATCAAGAAACGACAGTACAATTACGTTACTTCTTTGTAAAGGAGAACTCAAAATGACTCAAAAAATACATTAAAAACATTTACAGTTCTTTGCACAATGGAGGCAGAATAATATCAAGGAAAGGGGTTTCAAATAGAGGTGTACTGACTACAGGCAGCAAAACTCCTGAATAGATCTGAAAAGAGTGAACACAGAAGCCAAAATTTAGGAACAATGCCTTGTCTGATCAGCGCACCTGTAACATAGTGAAATTGAAATGTAAAGCACCTACTACACTCGGGAAGTGCACTGCATTTGAAGTTCACAGAATAGACAGTGCGCTAGACTAGGGACGAGACTTTGATTGGATTCTGGGTCACAGTTTGCAGTTCAGTTCAGGGATTTAGGCCATGCAAGTGGTAATCAGTAAATCAATCACAGGGGTAGATCTAAGGAGGTTACTAGAGCCACCACAAGGGAAATTAGAGAGCTTGTAAATCAATTGTTTAAATCATAAAAAAAACCCGGAGATTGACTGAAGCAGCGTTGCTCTACTTTGCACTTGCATAGAAAATGCAGTTCGAAGGCTAGCTGGCTTGACTTCAGGCTCTGTCTATAACTTTATATAGTAAACAAATGTATATGAATAAATAATCTACTCGCTCCCCAGCGGAGTTGCCATTTTGTTACAGGGACAAGTGTCTATGCAAAACTGCTAATCCCACTAAGGCTGGTAGCTACCTTAGAAACAAAAAAAGTAAAACTACTTTCGTTTTCCTTTATGAAAGATAGATGAGAGAAGAATAAAGGAGACCAACCTCTGTCTTGCGCTTGGTTCCTTGCTCGATTCCTCTCTCTTCTGATAGTCCTTTGCTACTTGCTTTCTTGTATACCCAGCTTCACAGAGTACCTGTAGAATCAAAGCAGTATAACACTATACGAGAACATGGATCTATTATCATAAACAATCTAGGATCAGATGTAAATTGACCATACAAATGCATAAAACATAAATCACACAAGAGTATGGAGGAAAAATTGAATAGCTTTATTCATAATCAAGAAAGAGCCAAGAGAGTTACAACCAATCGTTCTGACCCAGCATCATCCTCTCAGCAAGAGAGCCCTTCTTCACCTCATGAAAAGCTTAGATCACCCAACACTATGATGTTGCCTCAAGAAACCAACAACAATTCCTTACAATATGTAAAATTCCAGCCTCAGGATCTCTGGGATGAGGGATCCATATATAGATGTTTGCAAGGGAGGTGAGTCAGCTTTTGAGATTTGATTAGTGTCTTCCCTCTGATAGTTCTTGCTTCCACTTGGAGATTGATGATCTCTTACTCATCCCTGGTCGAATTCAGAGAGGCAAGTGTCACAGGAGAAGTTTCTGGAAGATTCCATGCTTCTCCACCTCGCGGATTGACACTGCCATTTGTCCCTTCTCGCCCATCGCACCCCATAGAAGGGCTTTTTGAAATGTAACACACCTACTATGTGTATTTAGGTGAGATGCAACGCACTTTGCCTATGGAGCAAGTGAAATGGTCCAGTTTTGACCAGTTCTGAGTAGTTTTTCATGGAGAACTTCTGGGAGAAGCTGTAATCAATTGACCTTATTATTTTTGGGGTTGGAACAACACTTTTAGGGACTTAGGAGCCCTTAGTTTATGGACATTTATGCTTGGGGTTGCAGTGCCCAAAAATGTCTATAACAGCGATCCCTGGAGAAATCGTCACTCTGCCTCACTGTAATTGATGGTCGTGTCCACTGTGAACTCAGTGATAAATCCTCCTATTATTCGATCAAGCTAGTGGTCCACAACTCGTGATATCTTATTCTCTGAGGCTTCTAGTTTGTGCACTAGCTCCGGAGTCCACACTATCGGTTGGTCAAGCCTACACCTCCCCTGGATGTCAGCTAACCTCGCGATCCACTCATGTAGCTCAGACGGAAAGGATGTAAAGAAAATCTCGTGGATTTCTGGATACACGTAGCGATCCAGCAACCATTTCTCAGATACCTGCGAACTTCTATTTTCTTGTGTCGTGAACTCATGAATCTTCTTATCCAACCACTCTTCAATTTCCTTCTTTGTTGGGTTTCAGTGGCACGACATCAGACATCCCTTATGTAGATCCCGGTCCTAGCAACGGAACCATTTGTTGGCTTAGTGGGACCTGACCCAGGTTCAGAAGTGATTTAGCCAAGAAAATACCGATACTACTGGACCTTTCTGCAATAGTCCGCAGAGCACAGACTGAGGTGTCACCCGAAGTAGTATGGTAGGGTGCTAGAACAAAGTTTCCACACACTGGGGATGTTTTATATGGGGTGATTGGTACATGATTCAACCTTCGTGCTTACTGGGCTATGTGCACCAGCGCGCCCTTTGTGTCCTTCGCGCAGCTCTAGCCGCAATGCGACCAGTGTTAATTACCCAAATCTTCCTTAGGTTCTATTCACTAATTACATAGAGGATTTTCATACATAAGCATTCATACTAATGTTTATCAAGTGCGCGCATATAAATAAATAGATACAATTAACACATAACATCAAAATACATATCCACGAAATAGATGCACAATATGCCGAATCAAACTTATCTTTATTAATAATCCTTTTCAAGTTCAGTTCAATACAGACCCGACTCTACCCTGTGCACTCAGCTGTAGGGGTCCGCACACTTAGCTACGGACTCTACTAGGCCTCTGCGCTCTCAGCTGCAGAGCCTCTTCCTACTACTACGACCCAATACACTTCAGCTTTCACTCTATGCTCTGACCATGCCTTCGCATCTATCTATTACTTGCTTACTCAAAACTATCCTTACACTTAGAGCCTTGCTCTATTTATAAAATCCCATGGTCCATGGACCATGGGTAGGCCGACACAACTTTACATAATTTTACAATTCTTAGGGTGGACAACCCTATGACTTATCTTAGACTTTCGAGCTCTGTGCCTGTACTTCACGGAGTCTTTACATTACATTGACTAAAACTCGAGCTTTAAGCCCAAAAACATGTCGTGGGGGGATTTGCTGCCCAATAGCTATACGTCAAGTGGATCACCATTATTGAATGGATCAAGGTACGCAACCAGGAAGGAAAGAATAGAATGTTATATAATGGCTTTATACTTTGATGTATGGAAATTTGTAGTGAATGCAGAAAATGACAATTAGTATAATACAAAATCCATGAATGCAATCTTGAGTAAATTATCAAAATATGAGTCTGATAAGGTAAAGTATTGAGAGAATGCAAAATAGATGATAGATAAGCTTCAGTATATCTATGAGGAATATCACAAAGAATCAAATAAGATAGAATATCATGAACAAGGTGATGAAGGAGATCCCCTTATTGGTAATAATCAATACAACAGTTCATATTTAGAAGTTGAAGGAGAAGAAGATGAAAAAGTGCAATAATGTGTTGTTCAATCAATCCCAAGAGATGATATAGCATATCTCAATTGTGGCAATGAAGGTCAATATACTTATATATGCCTATATCTAGTCAATTATGATGAATATGATATTACTGCTCTGATTAAGTGTAATCATTCAGAATAAGAAGTCAAAAGAGAAGATCAACTTACTACCACTTTAGAAGAAATAAAGAAACTTTTAGAATAAAATGAAAGACTGAAGGAGTTATTGAAGAAATATGAAAATCAGGACTAAAAACCAACATCTATGAAGGCCCAACTAGAAGAAACATGGATGATGGAAGAAATATGGCATAGTAATCTGAAGAAAAGAGAAGTTCATTACGATGCTATAGAAGTTGAGGTTATCTCTTTAAGGGATGAGTGAGAAAAACTCAATAATCAGTTGATGAATGAAAGGAAATAACAAAAGGAACTCTTGAAAATAGGAGGTATGATGCTACTTCTCTAATAAAAAATGATGGAAGATTCTAAAAGGATTGAGGATGCTTTGGTCAATCAGCTGAAAGAAGATGCACGAATGTCGAAAACTTGAAGAATAATTTTTCTCAATAAAGAAGTAATTAGAGGAAACAAATTTGAATTTCAATCTTACCAAAGGAACTAAAATTTTGGATACAATCCTCAACAAGTAGTGATCTCCCCTCATCAAAATAGGCCTCAGTTATAAGGAAGATCACAAGACATCCAAAGATGAATCACACTCAAGGACACCAAATGGAAAAAAACTCAAAGGCTATACCAATGCATTCATAGGATCCAACAAGAATACAATTGAAGATACCATTCAATAAAAGGACCAACATAAGCATGTTCATGCTAACAACACTTAGTGAACAAACAAGTGGAATAATAAATCAGGATGAGTTTGAAGAAGCTACCACTCAATGAATCCACAACTAGTAGTGGAGTAAGAGACAAGGGTCAACAAAGAGATGAATCTTTTTGAAGGAGGAAAATATTCAGGAGAAATTCTTCATGATGACCCCACTCATCCAGGTACCAAAATACTTTTTTTGGTGTTTTTTTTCTCATGCAAACGATTTGGACATAAAGCAAGGGATTGTAAGGCCTACACCAAGGATGATTATATGAGAGATAGAGGCTATAATCCAATTTTTAGGAACAAATATATGGGAAATCAAATCAAAAGTTATAATAGAAAACCTTATGAACCATTTTTGCATTATTGAAGTTCAATATTGTATGCTACAAGTGCCATGATGTGGCGCATATTGCTTGTGATTGCAAAATTAACATGAGATGGTCTAAGAAAGAAGGTTTCTTGGCTAATATAAGGAAAATCACTAAGGTATGGAGAAGAAAGTTGGAGCCAAAGATAGAGTTGACCACTCTGATCTAAAATATTGGTAAAGGCTTCTTCAAGCATATACAAGATAAGATGAGAAGTAAACAAGAAGAAGTAGAAGAATACAAGATTGAGTACTTTGAAATAGGTAATAGAAATAGTTGATATTTGAAGCAAGATAGATGCAGTAAATCTAATTTGGTAAATTCAAGATTAAAAGGAGCATATGCATAGGGGGAGATTGTTAAGCATTTATTGAATGTACAAGATGATCTGGAGTAGATGTGGACCACATTGTTGGAGAATGTCATAGTGCAACTATTAATTCAATTTCTCCTTATTCCTTAATATTTGATTGTGAACTATATTTATATTCTTGTGTTTATTTATTATATATTTTCATCAAATAAATATCAAGAGAAAAACAATAAATACAATGGACATAGAAGTTAGGCTCCAAGCCAAGGAAAAACCCCTATAGGGGGGAACCCAGAAAATATCTTATCTTCTTATAGAATTTGCTTCAAATGAGAAAACCAAGACCCAAACAACAAGATCGAAGCCTCCTACTTGCACCAAGTCAACCCTCTAAAAACACCCTCCAATTAGGTTAAAGTCAAACCAAATCAACAAGAGACAAATCCTTTTAGAACTGCACCAAACTCGAAATTTCAGCCCCTAAAAACAAGATTGCAAACCTATATTTTTTCTACAACTTTGGCTGCCAACAACAACACAACTATTTCGTACATGTGAGAGAAAAATAGGGAAAAACTTCAATTTTCCTTTCTTATAGCTTCTTCTTCCTTCTTCCTTTCCTTTCTTGACCTTCTTCTTAATATTCACACTTCAGATTGAGCTCCTTGATTGCAGATCGAATTAGTGAGCTAATGAGTTCAAACAACTTTGATTTATACTCTTTTGAGTCGGTCAAATACCCCTCTATGAGCCGACTTGTCTCTTCTAGGGCCGACTTGTGCTAGGAGGCTTATTTTGACTTCTTTGACTCAAAATAAATTATTTTACAAGGTACATCTTGCCCAAATGAGTCTTATAATCATGACGTTGACTCTCTAAACTCATGACAATAAATCTTATGACCTAACAAACCCTAGAAGCATGGAGAACATGCTTTTACCTAGAGGAGCATAAAAAAGAAGCAAAAAACCCATGCTCTAAGATAATAATTTGTCTTTCTTCTTTAGTTTGTTACAAAAGACATACGTATTTAAATTAGCACAATAACAATTATGAAGACCAAAACTAGTTACATTTTCCAACATGCATTAGTGCAAGAAGGCCAAGTATAGTATGATTGTAAAGTAATTTGGCAAGTTAATGGAGCAAGAAAATAAACAGCCAAGATCCCCATCCACTAGCAAGATCGACAGTCCTGATATACATCGGGTGCACGATATGCGCATAGGTTACCAAATACTTAATTACACATGAATCCTACAACATAGAAAGGTTTAAATAAATGGCTCATATTTGATGTCGGGATCTAACCTAGGTACAGGTTAATCAACAATTAAACACATGATGGGATCCGATAGCCAAAATTGATTTATTAATGGTGTCAATTTACATCAAGAGTCTAACATGCACCAAAGTTTTGGGTGATTGTACAATAGATCTAATGATGGGAATCAATTTAATTCGATGGCTAAAAGTTAAAATTGGGTTTCGACTTCCACAAAGAATAATATGTAGCCCATAACATGATATGATATGATGGCAGAGATTGGCTTGAGCCAACTACCCAGATTTTCCATTGGATGTCACCATGCACCGAATTTAAGGTGTTGTCCAGCACCTGATATGATCCAACAATGGAAAATAATTCAAATAAATGGTGTAGATATGAGATCAAACATTAACAATCATATAATTGAACATGTAGCTCAACATACCATGTGATCCGACAATTGCAAATGAATTGATCGAATGGATCAAATCAAAATTGGGCTTTCTACATGCTCAATCTTTAACAAATAAAATTTGTCTAACACTATATTATGATGATGACATAGCAGCACATGAGGTACCAAGTAATAGTGAGATGGCTTAAACAACCTCAAGTGATGACACATGGTATTCATGTGGCAGTGACATGGCTTGACATGTGGCAGACAATAACGGAAAGCGAGATGGTGACTGATAATCATGCCAGGTAGAAGTAAAAGAAGTGAAGTCCTTGAATTTAGCCTTAAATTGAGGAGAGAAATGGGTCAAGCACTCAATGAATAATTCACAAAATAGTGCAGTAGAAATCATGATGATGCATGTAAAAAGGGAGCTTGTAGGCAAGTCCATAGGAATCTCAGGTTAACCACACAATATTTATCGGTTAGTTGTACAAGTCAGGGGGAGAAGTTCTCCCAAAGTAACATAAGGTAAGAAATAAATACTATATCAAGGAGGACCAATTCATACTAGACCCCATCCATAGGGGGAGCAGATCCACAAGTAGAATTAGCCTCAAAAGAACAACTGAGAAGTGATCCATAAGTAGAAATAGCTCTAGAAGAGCAGTGAAAATCTATTGGACGAGCAACAATTTGCATAGATTCTCTTTTCCATTGATGTCAAAGGGGCAGAGATAACATACATTGACTAGAAGCATGAGAAAGAAAGCAACCATGGACTGGCAACTTGATAGGGAGAGTTCAACCCTTTGCCATTAATGACTATCAATGTTTGGTGATGTTGCCATTAATGACAAAGGGAGAGATTGTTGGTTAGTTTATTGTCATTGTTGACAACTAAGATTGTTGGCTAATGTGTTGTCATTAATGATGGAAAAAGATGAATGGAATACTTAAGAGGGAAAATGTTAGTATTTCAAGACATCTTATTACACACAACTGTAATTAGGCATATAGAGTTTCTCTTATAGATGTGGCTTATATCATTCTACTAGTCAAATTTTTCTTGACTTTATGTGGACGAATGCCACCTAGAAGAAGAAATGTTATGTTGCAATCATGTCATCTTTTTTTTCAAGACTTGTGGGTTACTTCGTTTCTTTGGAACAGAGAAAAATGATCTTTGTCATATCTCCTTCTATTGACATATACAAGAGAAGTAGAAATCATTATAATGGTGAGAGTTAAAGTTGTGATAAGAAACTATGATCAATCCATGTGTTGGTTTCGTCCATGTTTCAATTATCATGGTAAATACCCATGGTAAAATAATTGGAGATTTAACTCGTACTTGTCTTATACACATTATATGAGATTCATCATCATAAATGTAATTGTTGTGTGATTGTTAATTAGTTGGATTGACAGATTTAGTCTAACTAATATAGCTCCTACTTTGGTATTTGGTTGAGATATTTTCTCAACTAATCAATTGTATGGTTAATATAGAATTTCTATCTTAAACTAATACTTACTCTATTTATGTGTGATGTTTAATAACACCTAGTGAATTTTTTTGATATTCCATTAGTTTTTCAAATAAAATCGATGATTTGGGCTCGATAATTTAAATAAATGTGGTTTTTTTAAGCGAAGCAATTGTGTTTGGAATAATTTTCAAGGATATATCTTCTTGCATAGGATTAGACGTTGATGTTTGAAGTAGTTTTCGGAGATATATCTTTTTATTTAAAATTAAATCATAAAATTTATAATGACTAAGCCTCTCCACCTAATTATTCAACCATATAGCTTTAGAATTTGCGTGATCATTCTCTTTCCGCCCAACATTTACGTACACTATGGAATGGGCACGCCCAGGGATTTACATATTTTTTTTTTTTAATTTCAGAACGGGTAGAGAAAGAAGTGTGATAACTGTCAAATTTGATGGGTGAATCTGTTTTGAAATTCTCGACATATTTATTATTTTTTTGGTGCTTTTTTTAGATTTTTAGATAAACTTGTAAATTTATAAATATTAAACACCATATTTTTAAATAATAATAAGTTAATCATTAATTTGTTGACTTTACATATTGTCTATTCCACTTATAGATATTAAGCACTATATTACGTAAATAATAACAAGGAGCCACTGTTGTGGCACTAGTCCCTGCCGGTTAACATAACAGTTTGGTTAGTTATTATTATGAGATTTAATTTGCGTTATCATGAGCGCTGGTTTCCATTAGTAGTGTGTTGTAGGCATGCTTACTTGTATTAAGATTTAATGAATTGGATGGCCAATTGTTGTATGAACTTTTTGACTTTATGCGAAGAGTGAAATATAATGAACTTTGCCTTTGTTAAGTAAGAATTGTCATAAGTGTCATTGAACTGATAAATGCTTGTTACAATTTTACTATATCTCAAATTTTTTGTTTCATGTTACAAATCTATCCATCTATTTAAAATAATAATTTAATTTGTATCTTAATACATTAACATATATATTTAAAATATCTTTTAAAAGTATAAAGTAAAATTACCTTATCAGTTGTCTTATTATTTTCAATTATAAAGTAATTTTTAAAAGGCATTGGTCCTATGTTTTCTTATTATGATTAAAAATAATTTTCAAAAGACACTTGTCATATATCTTTTTATAATGTTGAGTTTATATTTCTTAAAATAAGATTAGTTTTAGATATAATTTTCCAATGTCTCATGATTTAAAAAATGTTTAGATTAATAATTAAAATATAATAAAATTTAACAGTGAATCATAGAAAACTTGAGGGAAAAAAACTATAAAAGGTAATAATAATGCATTATAATGTATGAAGAATTAGAGAGTGTTAAAGTAAGTTATGTATTTTAATAAGCACAGGGTATAAAATATGTTGAAATGCATAATAATGAATTATAATGTATGAAGAATTGGAAAGTGTTAAAGTGAGTTATGTATTGTAATAACCATGGTGCACAAAACATATTAAAATAATAGAAAGGTGTTAAAATAAGTTATGTATTTTAATAACCATGGTGCACAAAACATAGAATTTTCTTATTTTTTTACATTTGAATATTATGGAAATATTCATAAAATGATAATGACCAAATAAACATTATTATGAATATAAATTTGTTAATTAAATTCGTGGTGGAGAGTGTTCAATATTTACATAGATCATTCTCGAAGGTCAAAGAAGAACTTAAGCATTTAAAAATTATAGTTATGGAGTCTTGAACCCATGATTGAAAGATTACATATCTAGTAACATGTTTGGACATAAATGATACCATTCAGGTTAATGTCAATGATTGAGGAATTATGCCATGGTCAAAAGAACAAAAGATATATTTATTTAAAAATATTGTTTATCATAACTTTAGTGTGAACTTTAAATTTGTCCAATTACTAATTAGCAAAGAAAATAAACCCTGCATCTAATTTCTAATTAGTAATTTGTTGCATTTAATTAATAATTTGTTGTGATGCAAAAGGACATGACTTTTGGCCTTTTTTATAGTTTTGGGTTAGTAAATATAGCATCTAAGTACAATAATAAAATAATTTTGATAAGTTTATTTTATAAATTAAAAATTAAAATAAACAAATTAAAATTAAAAAAACATTTAAACTTTACGAGTTGAAATGTAAATTGATCATGATCTCCAAGAAAAAATCCATTATCTTTTGGTGTTCTATACTCTTGCTTTTTGCAATATCATAGTATTCGAATTAAAAAATATAATTTATAATTTAAACTGATAAGCTAATACATTGTGTAATAATATATTGAATATATATAAAAATATATATTTTTTACACAGAGAACATTGGTTTTGGAGCGTAAGCAGTGGCAGTAGAATCCAAATTCAAAATATAATGCAGTTCATGTTTATCAAAATCGTTCTGTCATTTTTGTTGCAAAATACATTTATGTCAAGTCAAAGAAATGGCACTTTATAGGTTGGATAAAGAAGTATTGTGTTAGTACAATGTCAAATTTTGTGCTGTAACATTTTGTCATTTTGTCAGTACAATGTCATTTTGTCAGCAATGACAACACTTCATTCCAAATCTCCATGTTTCAAAAATTTCAGTTGAAGGGGATCCCATGGAATTTGCAGAAATTTATGCTTCTTTATACGAGCTTAGCTGTTGAATTTTAACAACATCATTTCCAGACTTTCCTAGAATGGTTGCAACTGTGCGTTCAGATATTACAACTTCAACTGTAGTTTTTGTGATAAGCTCACTAGCTGCTGTGACACTGCCGAAGGTGATATACAATGCCAGGGACATTAGTACAGAAATGGTGATCAGCAAAACCCCCATGATAGCAACAATTGACAAAGTTTTGCAAATCTTGTGCACCTTCCAAATCTGGCAGAACTCCCTTGACGAAGAATTGGCTCCTCAAACTCAGAGAAATTGCCAATACTGATTATATCGTGATTTGACTGAATTTTGAAACAAAGCATATAGTTAGTACTACAGGGGTTGGTGTTTGCAGACAGATTTATGCTTAATTATCTTAAATAGAAATTTAATTGCACCAAGGAATCTACTTTTATTCTAAGAAATCAAAATCAAAAAGTAGTAAAACCAGTATGTGGCAACAGTTTTAAATATACAGAACAGGTCTTGTCAAAAATTGATCCACTGCAAAATTCTGAAAATGACAGAAACTGTCATTTGCTAAAATTCTGAAATTGAAACATGATACATTGAACCAAGCGATTATAACCTAAGTCGAACCAAAGTTTTGGGGTGGAAAGGTTTTGGGGTCTTATTGCGAGTTTCACATTGCTTTGCAATGTTGACGAGATCTCTTTTGATTTGCAAAAAAAATTTATTAGAAAGTGAGTATTGTATATACCTGAACCAACTGATCAGTTTCGAAAGGACACCGAGGAAGGTCTTCTCTTTGTAATATTCTAATATTGGCAGCTGTTGTGTGCCTCGTATCAGAAGTCACTACAGCAGCCCTGCCAATTAGACAACACAATTTCAAAATAAGATCAAGCTGCTGAAAGGTACTTTATCATATGCAATCCTATTACTGGTTACAGAACTGTATCTGCCATCAAACTTCAGATTCATGCTAACTAGCTGAACATGACAATGCAGAAGGAGAGATCAAAACCGTGAGGCTACAAAGTCATAATACTTGTATTGCAATAAGAGCATAATAGAAAGAAACATATTCATATTACTTTTGCATTTGTTCTGGACGTGAAGGCCAGCATGTTCCTGCATTTTGTAATCTGTATAACAAATAGTTAGTTAGAATAAAATGATAACATTGTAAATTGAAGAGAGGACATATTTGAGACAAAACATCTTAAGGATTTGTGTGAACTAAAGCTTCTTGTGCAATCCTTATATCATGTACAATGTGTCAAAAGCTTGTTTAACATTAAAAAGAGTATTTGATTGACTAAAGCTGTATAAGAGTAAAACAGATCTCTAACATGGCTTGTTGCAGCTTTCCAATCTTGACGAGATCTCTTTTAATTTGCAAAAACAATTTATTATAAACTGAGTATTGTATATACCTCAACCAACTGATCAGTTTCGAAAGCACACTGAGGAAGGTCTTCTCTTGGTAATATTCTAATATTCGTAGTTGTTGTGTGCATCATTTCAGAAGTCATTGCAGTAGCGCTACTAATTAGATATCAAAATTTCAAAATAAGATCAAGCTGTTCAAAGGTACTTTATCACATGCAATCCTATTACTGGTTACAGAACTGTATGTGTCATCAAACTTCAGATTCACGCTAACTAGCTAAACATGACAATGCAGAAGGAGAGATCAAAACCATGAGGCTACAAAGTCATAAACTTCTGAAATAAGGCTTGGAGTGCCTGCTTTTCAACGAGATCTAATACAAACATTGGCTCAAAATATTCCAGAGTGCTGAGGACGGCATGTACTGTGGTGGTCTTATCGGCGGACAACTGTCCCTCCTCGAGATCCTGGAAAGTTACTCGGCTTGGGTTTTACCCTGTTCGCGCCCTTTGGGTTATTATTGTTACTTGGTTGTTTAGCTCTGCAGTCTCTGCGATTTTTCCTTTGTATTTGTTGTATTGTCTGTGGTGAAAACAGAATGCGGTTCCTGCCTGCTCGGTTAACTGTATAGCAAACGTTTGGTTGCGGTTCTGTTGTTCTCCCTCAAGAGTCCATGGTTATTTGAGCATTATAAGTTAATGGCATTCTGGTTAAATAGTGAGGGCTTCTCTTACCTGCATGGGTTTTATGGAAATTTCTGTAAATGTCGGTTTGGACCACCATGTCATTGCCATTGTCTTAGTATACAACAAAGGGGCAAAATGGTGCAAGAAAATGCAAACAGGCAACTAGAAATTCTAGGCACGGGTTTCATAAAAACCTTTAAGTCCCCTTGCCGAAGAACTCCAAAGGTAGTTTCTTGATAGGAGCCTAATTGCGGAAGACAAGGTTTGTTTAATGAATTTGGAGGAAAAGACACAAAAAACTTGCTGGTGTGGAAAGAAATACCAACCAACAGTTAGGGAATGTCGAAAGAGAGATCGATTAGGCGAATATAGAATACAAGATTAGGAGTTCAGGGTGGGGATAACCTAGTATCCAAAATGACTCTGCTCCACTGACACCTTTGGCCATCATAGGGTTAGAAATTACAGGTCTTCATCTTTCATAAATGAAATTATTGTTATACATATTTCTTAGATGAAATTATTGTTATAAAGGATGACATTTACCCATGTAAATTATATAATGGAGCACTTAAGCATTGAAAGCTTAACCGCAGAAGAGAAAGTAGTAACCATGGAAACAGAAACAACATGAAGGTGACATATATTATATTCTCAACTTATTAAAACTTATTTAAGCAAATGTCTATCCTCTTAATTCAATTTATTTTACTCTGTTTCTCAAAAAAGATTGATGAGTCATAATTTACACAGTAAGCAATGATCAATCATAATTTGAGCAGTAGGTAAATTTGATCAGTAAGCAATGCTCCAATTAGAGACAAGTTAGCAATAGCAATAAACATAAACTCTACCAGGTCATTCACAAAGCATTAGTGCCCGTTTTTATTGCATAGGACTTGGATATCCTGGTGAGCAAGTATGCATTCCAATAGATTTCCATCCGTCCCAGTTGAGAATTTATGTTGTTTAGCCCAAAAATACAAATAAGACTGGAACTGATATCTAATGGTTGAGTGATGCAAAGATTGCACCTTCTCCTGAAATAGAGAGCTACGTAAGAACCATACCTGCTCTGAAGCATGTTTAGTAACTCGATGCATTTTCCCTTCATTGTCAATATAAGTGAGAGCTGTCCTGTTGTCAGTTGGATTGAAAGGAAGAAAATGGACCTCTTGAATGGTTGCCCGTGGCTCTTAGATGCATGGATGTTAAAAGCCACAACAAAAGATACAAATCAGTAAAATAAGCATAGGCCTGCTTATGAACTAAAATTTAATATGATGACATAAAAAAAATACTTGCCTCCTTAGGATCTGTAAGCATCCCAACAATTGCTGCATCAATGGCATCTTGATTCTCTGTTCTGGATGCTGTTGCAACCATCAAGACAATAGCATCCTTGTCATATCCTTTCGTGAAAACTTATTCATGACAACAATTAGTAATTGATACTTGTTTGAAGGAAGCTAACAGTACTGGATCATTCAATATTACCACGAACCCTAACTAGCCAATTTGGTACAACTGCAGTATCACCAAAAATTATGTATTTATGAAATAAGAGAAAGCACAAAAAAAAGAATCAGAAGTCCAGAATAAATACCAACCTTTTGGAAGTGGCCAACTTGGTTTGTACTGTTGACAATATGTGCTCGTTTACCAAAAAAGGTATGGATCCCAGTAGCAATGACAACACATTCAAGTTCACCCTGTTTGCAAGTAGAGCCAGAATAAATCCCATTGCTAGGACGCTTTGTTACTGGTAATGACTGACCACTGAGGGCAGACTACACACATTCAAAAATATTGTCATAAAGCGTGGCTCAGGAAAAGTACCAAAACAGTTGAAGTTAATCCCAGAAACGATATAAAAGCATACCGAAAATTCGAGCACTTGTAATCAGAAATAAGAAGTAAAGAAAAGGATTGGATTAAGACCTGATCAATCTTTAAAGGATCTCCTTCAAGAAGACGTGCATCTGCAGGAACAATATCTCTAAGTTTGATGCTGATTATGTCACCAAGAACAAGCATTGCTGCATCTTCTTCATTCCATTGTCCATCTCTGAGAACTTGTTAAGTTCAAAGTCTTAAGTCATTGACCAAGGAATTTAAAACTGCAGCACCCATGATCTTAAGAGGATTCTGAACATCCAATTGCATGCTTCCCCTCAAAAACCAGGATAGAAAACTGAAAATATTGGGGCTGCCACTCATACAAAAGATAGTGAACAGACCTTGCTCTTTGGAGCCAGCCAAGTCATCAGTGCTGCAGCAACATTGCCAGCATTGTTTTCCTCTATGAAACTTATGTTTAGATGAGATTTTCATTCCTTGTACAGGTAACAGAAACATAGGTAAAATAAAACAAAAACTTTCGAGCCCAAAACTTTCATTCGACTTAGGTTATAATGCTATTATAATAAAAAATCATGTCAGTCAACCAACGGTTAGCAATTGATCAATTGCATATAGTCCTAGGGAAGGACTAATAATACCAAATGCATTATGCCATAATTCCATTTTCAAACAACATATACTCATTTTAAAGTCCATATAGTTTGGTGCTATTTATAAAGTCTAGCTTCAAGCATGTTGCAGAATGCATTCGATCTCAAATACAGGACAGAAACAGAAACAGTACAAACAGACATGTATAAAGACTTTCTAGCCCTGTTTCCTGAATCGTTACCTACAGTATGCAAGAAACAAAAACTAACATAGCATTCAGCCATAACATAGGAAGAGACAGAAATGACTAGCCGATTCAATATACAATTTGTCATTTAACTTGAGTAGATAATAAGTGCCATGTTTAATCAATCTATGGAATCTTTGGTGTTTGCATTCAGCAGCTGTAGATACAAAATTATTGCTGATCTGATGTTGCATTTGCTGTATTCAATGATATAAAGCATGATGCAGAATGCGTTCCATTCGAGATAGAGAATAGAAACAGAAATAGTACAAACACAGATGCATAAAGACTTTCTAGCCTTTTTTCATCAACCGTTGCATTACATATTCTTTGTAAATGAGTCAAAATTGCAAGTCAAATACTTGTATTATAGTAAGAGCATAATATGAAGAAACATATTCATATTACTTTTGCATTTGTTGTGGATGTGAAGGCTGCCATGTTCCTGGATTTTGTAATCTGTATAACAAATGGTTAGTTAGAACAAAATGATAACATTGTAAATTGAAGAAAGGACATATTTCAGAGAAAACATGTTAAGGCATATGTTCATGTACCTTCCATTTGTTAATTGACATGTAATAGCTCACTATCTTCATTGAGTGTGAACTTGCTCTGAATTTTGAAGTCACGTAAGATGTAAACAGTGGTAGCTTTCTGTTGCAAATATGTTTCATATGACATTGATTTTAAATCAGGAAGCAAGTCATGTAATAAGGGCTCTCTGATAATGCACTGGACAAAGTTATTTGTAATGGATTCTATTACAGCATTTATACAATGCTTGTAGAGGAAAGGGCAATTATCATTGCATTGTGAACAGAAAATTGTTGCATTGGCTATTGCTATGGATGAATTCACTGGGGAGTTACAAATTGCACAAACAGGTTCGAAAGGAGTTGAATATGGATTTGTTGCGATCAGAATACCTTCAACCTGTTTATAAAACATTCAAGCGTTAATTTACATTATTACATGGCAAATGCAAAGGCAGCAAAAACATTATTATTGCTATACTTACAGCATAGGTAGATGTAGTTAGTTTTCTGAGATTGTTGAGTGCATCTGTGTTAAGTTCAGTCATGAACGTTGACTTCGATGCTCTGAATATTGTTTCTTTTGTGTTTACCTTTTTTGTTAAATTTTTGAAAAGGATGAGCGGAAAGTGTCCTTTTTGCAATTGTTTTTCCATTGAAAGGAAAAATTGTTCATATGTGTCAAAGAGTTGCAACTGCAAAACAGAAATTGTTATGTATTGAAAAATACAAAAAGTAATATGCAAATACATTGTTCGTATGCATTGAAAAATTGCAATTGCACTAGACAAATTACAAAAACTATAGACAAATTACAACAACTATGTATTGAAGTGATGCATGTTATCTACTGAAAATTAGGAATAAGTAACATCTGAATACACACAGTTGCATTGTCGTTTTCAGAATCTCCATCTTTGATATGAAGTATGTAATGCAATCCAACTCGTTTGGCAAGTGTAAAGGCGGCAGCGATTGTGCCAATTGGGTACATTTCTTTTTTGTTTGCAAATTGCCTAATGGTTGTATTGGGAATGAAGCAATATTCTTTGCAAACTTCAGGTACAGTTTCTATGATACTTGATTCATTAAGCAATATTATTTTGTCACAGTCACCGCGATCATAAACAGTTTTAGGCAATATCCTGAAATTTGTAATTGAGATGTTGTTGCCTTGCAAAATTTTGTGTTCATGTCGCTCCACCAAATGTGCAGGTACACTCAACGTTATAGTCATCATTCCTTGAGCATCTGTCAAATCAGCTCACAATACTTGACGTGATTTGTTTGCTTTATCAAGGAATGCAGTATAGACAACCATTATGTTGGATTTCAGAGATCTGTGTTTTGAGCTTTTTGAATTTTTGACCGGAGAACCCACAGTAATGGAATTTTTACACCATTACTGTTCTATCATCTTTCTCTTACCCTGATGATGGATCCCATTTGGGATTCGAAACGTTGGTGTAAAAATTCCATTACTGTGGGTTCTCCGGTCAAAAATTCAAAAACCATTATGTCTCCAACAAATAGCTGCCCAATTTTACGACTATTGAGATCTTCAATTGATACTTTAATTGGCAGTATCTGTTTTTGCCTATTAAAATTGCTTAGTTAGAAATTGCTATAAACATTTGTAGAATAGTATGTTTCTCCTAAAGACTGAATAAGTAGAAATAGATTAGAGTGTTGTGTTTCATATGCATACCTTTTTGATGTATCATTTTGTACATTTATTGAATGAAGTTTGGCTGCGATTGTTTCAGTTGGACTAACACAGGCAAAGGCATGGTTCAATATGATGTGGATATTATCACATGTATTTTGTGATAAGCAATCAATAAAGAAATTGTGATATGTAACCTGTACATGTCTTCTTGCTGCATTGTTTGGGGGGACTTACTACTAGTGCTTTCTTCACTCGTCCAAGATTTTCTAATTTATATACATTTAAATATAGATATGTAAAAAGAGAAGATATTTATAGTAAACATTAATCTGATATATATACATTTAAATATAGATATGTAAAAAGAGAAGATATATATAGTCAACATTAATATTTTAAATAGAAAATTGCATATTTGTATAGTTGTCATACATACCTTTTCAAAGCAAGTGGTTGGTTTGCCTTTTCTAATTGAGTTATGCGCTCTATTTCTTCAGTTGTTTGTTTTCCTTTTTCAGGATTTATGCTATGTTATAGAGTAGCAACATATATTTAGTTCAATTTGAAAGAGCATATAGAAGTAAACAGTTAACAAGGAACATTAAAACCATAGAACCATACATATGTAAAGATAGAATCCATATATAGTAAACATTAATATTCTAAATACAAATTGGCATATTTGTATAGTTGTCTTAGACATACCTTAGTGAACATTATTATTCTAAATACAAATTAGCATATTTGTATAGTTGTCATAGACATACCTTTGCAAAACAAGTGGTTGGCTTGCCCTTTCTAATTGGGTTATGCATTCTATTTCTTCAATTGTTTCTTTTCGTCTTTGAAGATTTAGGCTATGTTATAGAATACTAACATATATTTAGTGCAAATTAGAATTAAAAAGTGAACAAGAACATTGAAACCATAGAACCATACATATGTAAAAATAAAAATAGAATGCATATATAGTAAACATTAATATTCTAAATACAAATTAGCATATTTGTGTAGTTCTCATAGACATACCTTTGCAAAACAAGTGGTTGGGTTGCGCTTTCTAATTGGCTTATGCATTCTATTTCTTTAATTGTTTCATTTCCTTTTTCAAGATTTATGCTATGTTATAGAATAGTAACACATATTTAGTGCAAGTCAAAAGAACATATAAAAGTAAAACTTGAACAAGAACAGAAGGTCCATAGGAAAGGAAAGGCAAAAAGAATATACTCTGTTTGTTTATGTTGCATGTTGTTGTTCTTTTTAAAAGGTCGTTCTGTTCAATTGAAAAGGGTTTTACTAGCAGAATCTGCATCCATAAATAGATGAGGTCATATCTGCAAATTTATGATAGGATACTTGTGTTGGTTAATTGAAAAGGCTGTCTTTGGCATAACTTGCATTGATCAATACAGAACGCCATATATGTAAATGTACAATAGAATGCATAGTATGTATGTTGTTATCACTTTGTTTAGTACAAAAAGGATATTGTAGTATGCTTTAGTAAAATAGATATGGTAAAACCAACGAGGTATTGCAAAAATGTCAAAATTTGGAATTTTGTAAACTGTTTCATGTGTATATCATAGCTGAAGGACAAGAGATATTGTATCATGGTCAGACCAATATGTATCCAATACGAAAATTCTATATTTTATATGAGCTAGATTTGCCCAAACATGGTCAATCAATGATTTGTGCATGCTATTAGTTTTGTCAACTAGGAAATGAAGATTGTAGTTTTGCATGTAGGTTTCTAGCTGCTTTGTTTTTTGATTGCAATGCACCATATCAATATTGAAGTCCCCTAATATAACTATGATATTGTTTAGATCTAAGTGGTATAAAGCTTTTGCAATGACATTGAGGATATTGTTTAGGTTTTCATGTGGCGATGCATATATATTGAGTATTGCAATTTGTAATGTGTGAACTTTTATTTTTGCGAGCAATGCTTCTACAAAGTAGTCTTCAAAATGGGTATGTTCAAGGATAATGATATTTTTCTTTATCAATATCATTACTCCATGCTTAATGCAACTTGAGATGCAATTGAAATTTTTGAAGTATTCATTTTCCATACACAGCAACATATGTGTTTCTTGTAAGCACAAGATATCAGATTGCATTGTGTCATAGTCATTGCATATGTCAGCAAGATGCGCATGAAGATTGCGAGTGTTCAATGAAAGAATAAAGATGGATCGCAATGATTGTATTGATGAAGAGTCATATTCTAATTGCCATTTTGCAGTGGTTTGCAAACGTTGCATTTCACAATTTACTTTTTGCTTGACCTTGAAATTATTATGTTTAAGAGGATTAAGCAAATACAATGATTCTATGTTTCTGACACGTGATAGTGCTGTGTATACTAGGCCATGCACTTGTACTCCAGTAGGGTCGAATGCAAGCCTATCCAAGGTTAAGCCTTGTGATCTATGTATTGTGCGTGCACATGCAAGTTGAATTGGAAATTGTTTTCGTATTTTCAATGGCGCCATCTTTGATGTCATAGGCATTGCTTTTGATATTCGCAATATTGGTGTCCAATCATGTGCTATCTCTGAAGTATACAAATGATCTAGTTTTCTAGATTGTCGATGACCAATATTAGGGTCATGGAACTTAATCCATAGAACATCGACCTTATCTGTATGGGTATATGCTTTAACTATTCCATCTGCACCATTCACTAGCCCATCTGGTGCATCATAATTGCAAGCATACATTTCAACTAACAAGTTCAACTTTATCAAAAGGTGCGGAGGCAAAATAGCTGTATGTTGATGAGTTGGGAAATTGTCGTTATTCTTCTCATTTTCGTCAATTGCATTAATTAAAATTTCTTTGCCAGGCATCAGCATCAACATTTTCTTGTTATGCATTGCAACATCTTTGTTTTTGTAAAATAAATAGGGAAATGTTGGATCATTTGGTACAGGGCGCATGCAACTTGTATTCATGTATGTTATATCGTCAGATGTTTGACAATTTTTTCGCATTCTATTTAACACTGATATGAATCTCTTATTTGTTTGTCGCATCGTCATATGCAATTGGAAGCACTTGACATTATCCTTCCAGAAATCATGTGTTATTGTTTGATTGTTGATTGTTGGTTGTTCGAAATTAAGAGAGTCTTGAATAGGTTGTTCTTGATAGAAATCACCACTAAATATGATGTCAATGTTCCCAAAGTATTTCGTTTGGACATGTTTTATGTTTCTGAGTCTATTGTCAATAGAATATAAGAATCGACTTCCAATCATCGAGATCTCATCTATGAAAGCTACTTGCAATTCTTGATATAGCTTTGATAAGTTGTCCAATACTTCTTTGCTTAGTGAGAGTAGTTGAGACTTGTTAAAAGGCATTAGCAATGCAGAATGGATTGTTGTTCCACCTGCATTATATGCAGCTTTTCCTGTGTATGCTAATATTAGACCTTTTGGTTTCATAGGATCAGTTGTGTTTTGTGAATCATAAATTCGTATAAGCATTTGGAAAATCGCTTTTGCTGTGAGCGTTTTACCTACACCTGCTCCACCTGTAATAAAAAGGTAAATTGGTTCCTTGGGGTTTTTTTTTTTTTTAATTGCAATGTCTTTTACAATTGCTTGTTGCTCTTTGTTCAAGATTCTTCTAAGTTTGTAATATTCATTGTTCTCCATTAAAAATGGATGGGCGGTAATTTGAAATCCAAGATTGATTTTTTTCTTCATTTCAAATTGTTTTGGAAATTGCAAGTCCGATTGCAAATCATATTCCTCATAATGGGAATTGTTCTCTTGGTTTTGCATATTCATTTGATTACTATTCAAAGAACTAATTTGCTCATTTGTTGCAGTCTCCAAATCACCCTATGTTGGATTGATGTTATATGTAAATTTGGCTTCATTGACTTGAATTGTTTTTTCATGTAATGTATATACAGAGAGCCATGTAGGCAATTCTTGTTTCAATGTATCTTCACAATTTTCAAATGGCATATATAACAATAATTTCTCTCGACAAAAGTTTTCAATATCATTGTGTTTGTTATATTTGACAAATCATATAACATTTGGTTTTTTCCTTTTAGATATTGGTCTGCCATCTTTCTTGTAATTTGATACAAATTCTGCAAGGCAGATTTTTCTAATGGAACTTGGTCATCCAATGTAGTAGTCAACAATGGAATGGCACATAACATCTTCTGAATCATCAGGTTCTTGTTTCAAAAGAATAGGCAGTTTAAGCATAAATGTGCGTTGATCAACTGGAGACGTGTTTACAAATATACATTCCCTTGAACTACAACTCAATGGCAATGAAAGTGCTATATGCACTGCTTGTTGAGCTGACATTTGTTGTAGATTGAGTAATGTATTTCCAAGTTTACGAATCATTTGCATAGCATCAATTTCATCTTTCTGATGCTATTTGCATATTCTTCTAAATGAATTTGTCATAGACTTGTCAATTTTGGTCATATATGAACTACAATATGACGCTGCAGCATATGCATTTAGCACAAATTGTGCATCTGTATTTGCATTCCATAAAGTAGGCATAGCCTTTGCAAAACTATTATTCCAAATGTGAGAAGGTTTTCGTCTTAGGAAAATTGTTGGTTGCTTTATTGTATGTTGTAATAGTTGTATGTACTCATTTTCTAGTAGCCCTATTTCTAGGAGGAAATTGTCATGTGTTATTGAATCATTGTAGTTTGTTTGCTCCAAGAATGCAAAAAACGATATTGATTTCTCTACGATTTTTTTATTTTTTGCAATGGTTGGTTCAATGATCATTGTTGATTTCATTGGTGGCATGGGGAAGTTGTATCTGCAATTTGAATTTTTTCGCTTCTTACAACTTTTTGTATGGTGATGTTTATGCAATTTAGCAACATCTGGCTCCAAATGATCTGTATTACAAGTGATGTAATTGTCAAGAAACTTCTCAATTTCTGAATTGCTTTCTTTTCCATATATTGGAGCATTCTCTATCCATAACAGTCCATGTTCATGTTCAGTTCCTCTATTTTGGAATTCTGTTACGAAATAGTAATCAAATATTTTTCCAAAGAATGTAGTATCTTGAGATATCAATTGCTTTATAGCATTAATTCTATGTCTATAGTATTGGCTACATGTGACTGGATATTTTCTTATAAGGTAGTCAATGTCATCATCTTCTAATATATCAATAGCATTTTTATTTGCTTTATTTCTAAACAATGTGACGAGTGTATCTACTAATGGTCTCCATCGATGTTCTGCACTTGTGAATGTCACGAAGAAAGTTGGAGGCCCCAGTTGTCGTATCATTGCAAATATGTTTTTCCTAATTTGTTCCAAATGGTCAGAAGATATGCGAATGTTTTTGAAATCTATGTATCCAATGTCAGACTTCAATAACTTTTCCAAATTTGCTCGATACTTGACATCTTTTGCTAATATTTTCCTGCCTTTTAGTTGTCCTTTTCTTATTCGTACCCATATGCAAGAAAGCACTTTATCAATTATTATTTGCATTGTCTTGAAAAACAAATTTGTTGTATGATATTGGAAGTCACCACTTGCTTGTAACAATTCCCATTGCACAATTTTTTGGTAACTAAACCTACTTGTGATGTCATGATCACATGCATTGCCATAAAATAATGTTGGAAAGTTCATTTCTTCTGCATATTTGTCCTTGAAAATGCCTAATGGTCGTTGTCCTTCAGCAAGTGCCAATTCAATAATCTTGTCTTGCAAATCGTAGATGCGTTGTGATTCTATTAATCCATGCACCAATGTTTGAGTAGGTGTTTCATTATTTGCATCACTATCTGTATCACTTTCATTGTCACTGTTTGAATTTCGTACAATGTATTCATTATTCTCTTGTAAAACATGGGTCCAATTCTCATTTATACAAATGTTGCTAGCTTTATAAAGACTTCTAGAACATAGTTCATTCAATGCTTTCATGACAATAATTGGATGTACTTTACCTGTTTGGTATGCATTTTTGTATTGCAATCGTTTTTTCAATGCAACTGCAATTGTCATTGTATCATTTAGATATTGTGGCAATGCTTTTTGCACAATGTCCATATGAACTGGTACATTGATAATTGATCCTGTTAAGCCAATTTTTGATCGTCTATGTCCCCATTGTCTGATTTGTGCAAATGCAATTCTCAATGACACAAGTCTTTCTTCTAGGTCTGAAAGTATATTTACAGTTGGCAATGAAATGTTACGTCTTATTTGTTCAGGTGTTGCAAATTGTGGTAGCTTTCCATTCTCGGGCGCTTTCTTGCAAGAAACACATATGTTTTCATTGCTAAAGGTCCTATTGTTCAACGTCAAATTCATATGTTTTTCTTGCAAATCTATAGTGAAGAATCTAATATTTTTTGCAAAATGCAATTTGTTGCAAACTGCACATGTATTCCTAGGCGTGTCTTCAACTTTTTCCATATAAATTTGTATTGCATTTTTCTTGCTTGTAATTCTTGACTTCTTATTAGAAAATGGTTTTTTGCATTTGTCATTGCATTTGCGTTTTGTACGTATGAATTGCTTTAGCTTGTGATAATTCAGCCTACAATCCTTAGTTGGTTGCATTTGATCTAAATGACATGCTATCTCAAATGCAATATTATTGCTAAAATGTACTTGAGATATACATTGCTCTTTTTCTACTATATGTTTATGACGCAATTGATTACAAACGTCATTTGCTTCCATGTGCAGTTCTTGAGAATTGTGAACATATTCTTGTATCATTGCATGGTAGTGAATATGTGATGTATTTGTCATGAATGACAAGATGTTAACAATATCATTGCATCTTGAATAAGCAGAACTGTAATTGACAAAGTTATTAGCAACAGAGGACCATACTTGGATATTGACTTTGAATATCACAGATATCCATTGTAGACAAAATGGTCCGCCTTCCACTTGTCCTTTTTCATATGGCATTGCCATATTTATCAGATATTGTTGCCAGTTGCTATTCATTGTATAGTGTATCACATCAACTACTAGGTATTGCTCTAAACAATGCAATGCCTCTTGATTCTTATGCATAAGTGCATTGCAAAAAGATTGCACAATGTAAAGTCGCAAACACTCTGCATTGAATTATGTTGCTACTAAATAGCAAATTGCATTAAAGAGACTGTCACCACAATTAGATGTCACTTGCTTTGCAATTGTTAGTCCATTTAAAAGCATATTATTTGCAATGTGCATCCAATGGCTTTCAATATCTTTGCAAATAGGTGACAGGTAGATATTAGACTGGTTGCAAATGCAAATTGGAAACTTTTGGTAAACCAATAGTTCATAATGACCACTAACAGGATTTGCATCATGAAAGAGAATGCAATATGGAATTGCATTTTCATGGTGATTAAAGAGCAAATATCTCGTTTTTCTTGTCAATGACCAAACTGCAATTGATATATCTAGCCATTTAGCTAACCAACGTATGCAAAAGGTATCACCCCATAAACCTCGGTCAGACTCCTTTATATTTGTAGATGCAGAATAACGCATTTTATGGAGATATGTACCAATATCATTAACACCATGTAACTCGTATAGGAAGTCAGGTGCTAGTTCATACTGATATGACTGCATTGCTTCAACGTCATTGTTCTTTAAGCAAAAAAGAAAGTGGTCTATTAACCCATTTCGCAATTCATTTGAAGTATAAAGAAAATGTAGAAGCATTTTGAATGAGTCAAATATACAATCTCCTACAGTATATGAAAATGCATATAGTCTAAAAAGACCATTTCTTTTTAATACAATATCAATGTTCTCAGGTAAAATGCATTGCAATCTGAATTTGTGATTGTCAACATCTATTATTTCTTCCATCATTTGCAATTGCTTACCAGAGTTGCCTTTTGCAATTGTCTTGTACAGCTTTGCAAAAAATATTGATGAAGTTAGCAAAAATTGAACATGATTGTTTTGAACAAAATGTATGTATATTAAAAAAATAGAGTATTGCATTATGTTGCTTAACAAATATCAAATTTCTAGCAAGAAGCCATATTTATAAACAACAAAGAAGTTGGAAATGGAAACAATGCAAAGACATAATGAAAAAAAGGAGCATAATTTTAAGAATATTTGTGCAAGTTAACAAAAGCAAGCAATGGAAAGACAAAATGAAGTTAACAAAAGGAAGCAATGGAAAGACAAAATGAAGAAATGCAGCATAACTTTAAGAATATTTCTGAAAGTTAACATCATTGTCAATTGCATTTGTGAAATAAAGTAACTGTGAGGCTATTTATGAGTTTTACATAAGTGGTGGACCAATTCAACTGTCAAAATATAAAAAGTATTGTCTCCAATTTGTGCTAGGTTGCAACTCCAATATATTTCAAGGTAAAAAGTTTCCTGCTATTCGGTATCAGAGTATGGTTATACTATATGGATCTAAACAGAATTCAAGGATCAAGGAACCCAAACAAGCCATTGAGAAGAAGATACGAGTAGTGCATAAGCGTACTTCCATAAGGCTTGTCAAGAAGATCCATCATTATGTGATGCTGGAGGTATGATTCATATAAATGATGAACATGTAATATGTTCAAAGGACAGCTTTGGCAAACACAGCAACAGTCTGCCTAAGAAAATTGTCCCAAGACTGTTGCCAATTGTGGCACGTGAAAAAAGATGCCCAAAAATTACAGCTCTTTGATGATTCACAAATTGTGGTGAATTGGATGAATGGAACAAATTCATTGGATAATTATAAATTTCAGCCTATATTTCAGCAGATTCAACTTGCTTGAACAGGGTATTTAACACATTATCTTTCAACATGTTTACAAAGACAGGAACATGGAAACTGATGGACTGTCAAAAGCTAGATTACACTTGGTAGCACGAGCTTGGATCATTCAAGAGAAAGTGGAAGGGCAGCTCATGGAATGTCTTGACACACTTTTGATATAATCATGGGACTGTTTAAATGTGAATATCTATATGTATATTTTTTTATGGCACTGTTTATGAACATAGCTAGGAGCTAATTTTTTATGAGACAAAACTGGTTTCAAACCTCCAATATATGTCAAAATGACCATGATAGGGCTATCATATTGACATTTTTGAAAACTTTTTATGAAGCAAGATATCTTCTCAGCCATACTTTTATCACTTCCTATGGTTAAGGATATCTCTATATGTATATTTTTTTATGGGACTGTTTATGGACATAACTAGGAGCTAATTTCTTATGAGACAAAACTGGCTTCAAAGCTCTGATATATGTTAGAATGACTATGATAGGGCTGTCATATTGACATTTTTGAAAACTGTTTATGAAGCAAGATATGTTGTCAGCAATACTTTTATCACTTCCTATGCTTAAGGATATCTGTGAAATGCAGAAACATATATAGTAAATGTAATTTTGTTTTCATAATAAAATTATTTTTTCTCTTTGAGGAGAATAAGGTAGTTGAACATCATATCAGAACCAATCTGGTTATAACTAGCTAACATGAGATTTTAATCTAAGGTTTAAATAGACAAAATGTCTTGATACATCATTATACGGAGCTAATTGCATGCATTACCCAACTTCTACTTGTTGGGATCATCTCAAATAATATTATTGTTATGATTATAATAATTAATAATATTAATATTAATATTAATGTAAACACAGAATAAACAACGACGATTCCAGATTTGAATTGCAATATAATTGAATGAGACAAAAAATATAAATGAGCCAATACAGCTTAAATATCTATATTTTTTAAAACAATCACAGAGTAACTCGACTATAAACCTAGAGTAACTGGACCATAAACCTACACAATGCAAAAATTAAAAGCCTAACAAATTGACAAAAAGCAATTAATAGAAAAATTGACAAAAAGCAATTAGTAGAATAACGTCGTACCTGCAACGAAGCCAAGGGTTCGAATTCCTTCTCGTCTAGACCATATTCATGCACAACACAGCCTGTACGAGTACCATGAGAAAATATGCAAATGACGAAATTGGTTAACGAAGTCTCCAGAAGCCCCTGGAAAAATACTTGCAGGTCTTTATTCCTCTCTCCAAACCATAATACATTCCATTAATAAAAAGGCAATATGCGGCACATACATAAATACTTGCAGGTCTTTATTTCTTTCTCCAAACCACAATACATTCCATTAAAAACCCAATATGCGCCACAAACAGTTCAAACAGTTCAAAAACCCCAGTTTATTTAGATCTTCATGTGCAAAAACACTTCAAACTACAAAAGACTGCCGCTCAATCTGTACCAAGAATCACAGCTTCACCCAGGTCGTCTCGGCCCAAATGACAACGAAGTCACATGGTGGTCGAAACTGACATTTACGGAAATTTCCATAAAACCCATGCAGCTAAGAGAAACCCTCAGTATCACGGAAAAGCTTATAATTTTTGCAAAGGAAACATTTCATCCAATATATAAACAACAACAAACGAAGAACATCTAGTACCAGTATAGCAAACCTTCAATTCAGCAGTTCTTAACAAAGCAAATGAACTTAACAGTAACTAAATGAACTTAACAGAGTTCTTAACAAAGCAACCTTCCACTCTGGGAGTAATATCAGAGTCGAATATTCATACATCCATAACAGAATTACAAACTTAAAAAAACATTATGCACCAAAGTAAGCATACAGATAAATTATACAAGCGAAAAACCTTGAATACACGCCTAAGATAGGAAACCGTGCAGTTACAAAACACCAGACAGTCGAGGCATACAAGCCGGACCTGGAACAACAGAACTGCAACCAAACGTTTGCTATACAGTTAACCAAGCAGGCAGGAACCGCATTGTGTTTTCACCGCAGACAATACAACAAATACAAAGGAAAAATCGCAGACACTGCAGAGCTAAACAACCAAGTAACAATAATAACCCAAAGGGCGCGAACAGGGTAAAACCCAAGCCGAGTAACTTTCCAGGATCTCGAGGAGGGACAGTTGTCCGCCGATAAGACCACCACAGTACATGCCGTCCGCATGGGAGTCGCGGGACCACGTGCCCTTCACCTCGAACGATGCGAAGCCCGCAATAAGACCCCAAAACCTTTCCACCCCCAAAACCTTAGTTCGACTTAGGTTATATTGTTAATATATCGAAAAATCACCTCGGTCAACGAAGGGTCAGCGATCGATCGATCGCATATAGTCCCCGGCAGGGACCACGGAGTAACTGGACTATAAACCTAGAGTAACTGGACCATAAACCTACACAATGCAAAAATTAAAAGCCTAACAAATTGACAAAAAGCAATTAATAGAAAAATTGACAAAAAGCAATTAGTAGAATAACGTCGTACCTGCAACGAAGCCGAGGGTTCGAATTCCTTCTCGTCTAGACCATATTCATGCACAACCCAGCACCAGACCCTTGAATTTAACAGAGGAGTACCTATTTCTTTCTCCAAACCACAATACATTCCATTAAAAACCCAATATGCGGCACAAACAGTTCAAACAGTTCAAAAACCCCAATTTGTTTAGATCTTCATGTGCAAAAACACTTCAAACTACAAAAGACTGCCGCTCAATCTGTACCAAGAATCACAACTTCACCCAGGTCGTCTCGGCCCAAATGATAAGGAAGTCACATGGTGGTCGAAACCGACATTTACGGAAATTTCCATAAAACCCATGCAGGTAAGAGAAACCCTCAGTATTTAA
Source organism: Pinus tabuliformis (assembly GCA_031772625.1). Classification (NCBI taxonomy): domain Eukaryota; kingdom Viridiplantae; phylum Streptophyta; class Pinopsida; order Pinales; family Pinaceae; genus Pinus; species Pinus tabuliformis. The sequence goes on from CM062816.1 coordinate 496,905,664, forward strand.
CCAGAATGCCATTAACTTATAATGCTCAAATAACCATGGACTCTTGAGGGAAACGAACAGACAATACTATGACAAACATCAACGCCACTGGAAAACGCCAAACGGCAGAGGAACAAACATCTAAACAATACAGTAGCCGAACTTACCAAAGTGACACCAGACAGTCGAGGCATACAAGCCGGACCTGGAACAACAGAACCGCAACCAAACGTTTGCTATACAGCTAACCGAGCAGGCAGGAACCGCATTGTGTTTTCACCGCAGACAATACAACAAATACAAAGGAAAAATCGCAGAGACTGCAGAGCTAAACAACCAAGTAACAATAATAACCCAAAGGGCGCGAACAGGGTAAAACCCAAGCCGACTAACTTTCCAGGATCTCGAGCAGGGAGACCACCACAGTACATGTCGTCCGCTTGGGAGTCGCGGGACCACGTGCCGCTCAATCTGTACCAAGAATCACAGCTTCACCCAGGTCGTCTCGGCCCAAATGATAAGGAACTCACATGGTGGTCGAAACCGACATTTACGGAAATTTCCATAAAACCCATGCAGGTAAGAGAAACCCTCAGTATTTAACCAGAATGCCAATACTGTGACAAACATCAACGCCACTGGAAAACGCCAAACGACAGAGGAACAAACATCTAAACAATACAGTAGCCGAACTTACCAAAGCGACACCAGACAGTCGAGGCATACAAGCTGGACCTGGAACAACAGAACCGCAACCAAACGTTTGCTATACAGTTAACCGAGCAGGCAGGAACCACATTCTGTTTTCACCGCAGACAATACAACAAATACAAAGGAAAAATCGCAGAGACTGCAGAGCTAAACAACCAAGTAACAATAATAACCCAAAGGGCGCGAACAGGGTAAAACCCAAGCCGAGTAACTTTCCAGGATCTCGAGGAGGGACAGTTGTCCGCCGATAAGACCACCACAGTACATGCCGTCCGCATGGGAGTCACGGGACCACGTGGCCTTCACCTCGAACGACGCGAAGCCCGCAATAAGACCCCAAAACCTTTCCACCCCCAAAACCTTAGTTCGACTTAGGTTATATTGTTAATATATCGAAAAATCACCTCGGTCAACGCAGGGTCAGCGATCGATCGATCGCATATAGTCCCCGGCAGGGACTAATAAGTCAATGGTCTATTCCATGAGAAATGACTTGGTTTAAATAAACACAATTTTATTAAAAAAAAAAAAAAAACAAATAGAAATAGGGGAGATTTTTTTTTAAATCTTAGTTAAAGCTATTAAGATTTTTAATGATCCTGAAAGTATTTATACCGTCAAAAAAGATTTAAATAGTCACAATGAGATTTCTTGAAAAGAAAAATTACGAAATTCTGACAAAATTGATGCGGCCCCTTAAACAATGTCATAAATTAATATAAAAAAAATATAAACTTAAAAAAATAAAATAAACTATGGTTGATGATTTACTTGCTGCATAATAAGCAATATTTACTTTGGTAAATTCTACGCTAGCAATATAAAATATGCCAATGTTTAATCTTACTTCAGACTACTTATGATATTTTAGTTCAAATGAACAATGGAAATTTGGAGAGCATTTTTTGATTTAACAGGTTTACTTGGAAATTTGGAGAGCATTTTTTGATTTAACAGGTTTACTTGAGAATGCTTGAGTGCACCGTATGAAGCTCCGCTTCTAGGTCAACTGGCTTTTAGTGCGACCAATGGACGGCGTTGGTGGCCTTTTTTTTCTCCGGTTATACTTTAAAGGGCTTCTGAAAAGTGATGTGTGACAAAATAATTTTGGACACATAGCATGATGCATCGTCCGACCGCATTTGTTGGAAAAAAGTGTACAGAACTTTGATATCCATCAGCATGGCAGATTTGTCCTTGATGGTACTGCTTGTCACACTTGTTGTCAACGCATTGTCTAAGGGGATACAGCTAGCAATGTTTATGTTTTATTATGATAGTACTGGGATAATTTTTAGTTGTTGTTCCGAAGTTGTGGTCCAACGCTAAGGTGTGGAGGTTTGATAATATTGTTTGTCACATTTGTTGTCAATGCATTGTTTAAAGGATTACAATTTGCAGTGTTTATGTTTTATTAGGGTGGTAATAAGATAACTTTTGTGTAGTGGTCTTGAGGTTGTGGTTCAACAGTAAAGTGTAGAAGTTTGGTCTCCACAAATTCAGTATCTAATTTTGAGTAAGACAATGTAATCCTGAAAACTGTTTCATACATTATAAAATCTAATAAATAAATAAAAATATAATTTAAATAATAAATACTATTCTATTATTTTTTGAAGTGTAGACTATTTGGTCTCCACAAATTCAGCATCTAATTTTGAGTAAGACAATGTAAGGCTGAGAACGGTTCTATACATTATAAAATATAATAAATAAAAAATATAATTTAAATAATAAATACTAGTCTATTATTTTTTAATTTAGAAATACAATTTAAATGGTAAATATTACCACATTCCGTAAATATAGTATTGGAGTTGTCTAAAGAAATTGATTGTGCAAATAGATTTAAGACCATCAAAAACTTCTTAGGCACTTAATATTATGGAATTTGATAGTTTTTATGTAGATTTACAAAAATCCTTGTCAATTTTTTTCCAAAATATGACCAAAACTTGCAAGAGAAAACAACATAATCTTCCCAATTCAGGTTTAAAAGCTAAAAGAGAGTCACTCGTTAGACACCACTCTTTGCATGTGTAGTGTATGTAAAGTGTGTACATTCCTAATGGCAGCTTTGGACATCACCCTTCAATTAGTAGCAAAGCCATGGAGGGTAAAAAATAATGCAAAATTAATTCAGGCTATGGATAAGTTGTAAAAAGGCACTATGGTATCTTTGACAGTGGGTGACATCATCACTACTATTCAGTATCTTTCCCCTGGTATTTTAGATTTCACCAGGTTTATATGCTTTAGGTAGGGAGGTTTTCTGTTTTTTTTGGAACGAAGTTTTTTTTGGTTTTTTTTTAAGATTGTTTTTCCATTTTTAAATATATATTAATACTTAGATGATTTTAAAGAAATGTTCATAGAGGGAACTATTTGAATGATTAATTTTAAATAATTTATAAACTATAATATATAATAATATTTTAAAAATTCATTTTTATGTATATTTAAATTTAAATAAATTTTAAAAAACTATATTTTAAATAAAACACTTAGTATTGTATAATTCTTCCAATTATATTACGAATGATATTGGTTTTGAGCATAGACCAAATAAGTTTTTTTTTTTAATATTTTATTATAATTTGATATATATATTTTTAAATATTTATTCTTATTTTTTTTCCAAATATTTTTTTTTAATGAAAGTATCTAATTGAGATTAACCAAGTATTCTGGGGAAAAATCAAAATAACAAGTTAAAATTCAAAATTCCATATTTTAATTTTTAAGATTGTTGCTAAATATATAAACCTTTAAAATTGACTTTGATTGTTGTGTTTATATGGAATTCTTTGAAGGTTACAAATTCTTGAAGTGTCATTTCTATGTGAAGAAACAATTATTTTTATCTAGATTATAGATTTTGGAAATATTATGGAATTAAAGTGAAGTTAATCTTACTTTGTCTGTTCAATTATGGAATATTATCAAAATTGACAATCAAGTTACGTTTAACATTTAAGAAAAATGAATCTATGGTTCAAAGTCTTGTTTTGAGTCTTAAAAACCATTTGGGTTATTAATACAACTAGATAAATATAAAATCTTATCATCAAAATATGCACAATCATCCTTATTTTAATGGATCAATTGACAATAATTGACATAAAGGCTATAGTTTCTATAAAACATAGTTGATACTGATCAAAGGTGATAAAAGTATAAGTATTTTATGTGTGATTCTCCTTCAACCAAATTCTTTTAATATTCTCTATGTGGACTGTCCATGCACACTCAAAATCAAACTCCTAATAATATTGCATTAATAAACTTCCCATTCACTTATTTAGTGGGTATTTTTGAGAAATCCAGTGAATCGCCAAACTCTCATCCTCCTCAATTGATTATAAGGTAATGTGACTATGATTTGATGTCCTTTAAAAAATTTGATGATGAGATCCCTTTTCTTCATCAATGGCTTTTCCCTCAACTCCATGTAAGCTTGGAAGAATTCCGCAATGGTGTGTTGATATCAATTCTCATTAAGTGATGAATGTCTCTATGAAAAAAAGGTGACAATAAGTTTGAATATCACCCACATTGGTTGTAAAGGCTTCTACATGATAACATATAGATTCCAACATATCACGACCCTTACACCAATTGGGCTAGCCACAAAGCAATGGTATCTCCAACTAACAAGATGGTTGACTTGTTGTAGGGTGAGTATGCTTCCTTGCTCAAAATTCTCCTCATCACATGTAGGACATATTGTATTTGTATGAAGAAATAGTTGGATATATATAAGTATGGGGGATTTACGCAGTGCATTATATTAGATATCATTTTTTTTTGGGATTCAACTGCGTTAAGTAAGTCATTCAAACGTATGACCATTTCCATGAGAGGTAGTCGTAACTGACTAATTTCTCATGATTTTTGAATAGTTCACTTAGCACTCATTGCATGGGGTGATGCTCACAGGGGTGAAGAAGTGGGATTGAAACTAGTGAAATGTGGAGAACGAATCACATAGCATCAATCATCACTTCCGGGGCTTGCACCCGGTAACCAGGACTTCCCAGGAGGTCACCCATCCCAGAACTCCTCTGGCTCAAGCGCGCTTAACTGTGGAGTTTTTCCACAATCAAGCCCACTTAGCTTGCTACCCCATTTGCAAAACCTTAGCAAGTATTGTGCCTCATGAACCATTCAAGTAGAGATCCCCATGAGAGGTAGTCGTAACTGACTAATTTCTCATGATTTTTGAATAGTTCACTTAGCACTCATTGCATCGGGTGATGCTCACAGGGGTGAAGAAGTGGGATTGAAACTAGTGAAATGTGGAGAACGAATCACATAGCATCAATCATCACTTCCGGGGCTTGCACCCGGTAACCAGGACTTCCCAGGAGGTCACCCATCCCAGAACTCCTCTGGCTCAAGCGCGCTTAACTGTGGAGTTTTTCCACAATCAAGCCCACTTAGCTTGCTACCCCATTTGCAAAACCTTAGCAAGTATTGTGCCTCATGAACCATTCAAGTAGAGATCCCCATGAGAGGTAGTCGTAACTGACTAATTTCTCATGATTTTTGAATAGTTCACTTAGCACTCATTGCATGGGGTGATGCTCACAGGGGTGAAGAAGTGGGATTGAAACTAGTGAAATGTGGAGAACGAATCACATAGCATCAATCATCACTTCCGGGGCTTGCACCCGGTAACCAGGACTTCCCAGGAGGTCACCCATCCCAGAACTCCTCTGGCTCAAGCGCGCTTAACTGTGGAGTTTTTCCACAATCAAGCCCACTTAGCTTGCTACCCCATTTGCAAAACCTTAGCAAGTATTGTGCCTCATGAACCATTCAAGTAGAGATTGATTTTTGAATAGTTCACTTAGCACTCATTGCATCGGGTGATGCTTACAGGGGTGAAGAAGTGGGATTGAAACTAGTGAAATGTGGAGAACGAATCACATAGCATCAATCATCACTTCCGGGGCTTGCACCCGGTAACCAGGACTTCCCAGGAGGTCACCCATCCCAGAACTCCTCTGGCTCAAGCGCGCTTAACTGTGGAGTTTTTCCACAATCAAGCCCACTTAGCTTGCTACCCCATTTGCAAAACCTTAGCAAGTATTGTGCCTCATGAACCATTCAAGTAGAGATCCCCATGAGAGGTAGTCGTAACTGACTAATTTCTCATGATTTTTGAATAGTTCACTTAGCACTCATTGCATCGGGTGATGCTCACAGGGGTGAAGAAGTGGGATTGAAACTAGTGAAATGTGGAGAACGAATCACATAGCATCAATCATCACTTCCGGGGCTTGCACCCGGTAACCAGGACTTCCCAGGAGGTCACCCATCCCAAAACTCCTCTGGCTCAAGCGCGCTTAACTGTGGAGTTTTTCCACAATCAAGCCCACTTAGCTTGCTACCCCATTTGCAAAACCTTAGCAAGTATTGTGCCTCATGAACCATTCAAGTAGAGATCCCCATGAGAGGTAGTCGTAACTGACTAATTTCTCATGATTTTTGAATAGTTCACTTAGCACTCATTGCATCGGGTGATGCTCACAGGGGTGAAGAAGTGGGATTGAAACTAGTGAAATGTGGAGAACGAATCACATAGCATCAATCATCACTTCCGGGGCTTGCACCCGGTAACCAGGACTTCCCAGGAGGTCACCCATCCCAGAACTCCTCTGGCTCAAGCGCGCTTAACTGTGGAGTTTTTCCACAATCAAGCCCACTTAGCTTGCTACCCCATTTGCAAAACCTTAGCAAGTATTGTGCCTCATGAACCATTCAAGTAGAGATCCCCATGAGAGGTAATCGTAACTGACTAATTTCTCATGATTTTTGAATAGTTCACTTAGCACTCATTGCATGGGGTGATGCTCACACGGGTGAAGAAGTGGGATTGAAACTAGTGAAATGTGGAGAACGAATCACATAGCATCAATCATCACTTCCGGGGCTTGCACCCGGTAACCAGGACTTCCCAGGAGGTCACCCATCCCAGAACTCCTCTGGCTCAAGCGCGCTTAACTGTGGAGTTTTTCCACAATCAAGCCCACTTAGCTTGCTACCCCATTTGCAAAACCTTAGCAAGTATTGTGCCTCATGAACCATTCAAGTAGAGATCCCCATGAGAGGTAGTTGTAACTGACTAATTTCTCATGATTTTTGAATAGTTCACTTAGCACTCATTGCATGGGGTGATGCTCACAGGGGTGAAGAAGTGGGATTGAAACTAGTGAAATGTGGAGAACGAATCACATAGCATCAATCATCACTTCCGGGGCTTGCACCCGGTAACCAGGACTTCCCAGGAGGTCACCCATCCCAGAACTCCTCTGGCTCAAGCGCGCTTAACTGTGGAGTTTTTCCACAATCAAGCCCACTTAGCTTGCTACCCCATTTGCAAAACCTTAGCAAGTATTGTGCCTCATGAACCATTCAAGTAGAGATCCCCATGAGAGGTAGCCGTAACTGACTAATTTCTCATGATTTTTGAATAGTTCACTTAGCACTCATTGCATGGGGTGATGCTCACAGGGGTGAAGAAGTGGGATTGAAACTAGTGAAATGTGGAGAACGAATCACATAGCATCAATCATCACTTCCGGGGCTTGCACCCGGTAACCAGGACTTCCCAGGAGGTCACCCATCCCAGAACTCCTCTGGCTCAAGCGCGCTTAACTGTGGAGTTTTTCCACAATCAAGCCCACTTAGCTTGCTACCCCATTTGCAAAACCTTAGCAAGTATTGTGCCTCATGAACCATTCAAGTAGAGATCCCCATGAGAGGTAGCCGTAACTGACTAATTTCTCATGATTTTTGAATAGTTCACTTAGCACTCATTGCATGGGGTGATGCTCACAGGGGTGAAGAAGTGGGATTGAAACTAGTGAAATGTGGAGAACGAATCACATAGCATCAATCATCACTTCCGGGGCTTGCACCCGGTAACCAGGACTTCCCAGGAGGTCACCCATCCCAGAACTCCTCTGGCTCAAGCGCGCTTAACTGTGGAGTTTTTCCACAATCAAGCCCACTTAGCTTGCTACCCCATTTGCAAAACCTTAGCAAGTATTGTGCCTCATGAACCATTCAAGTAGAGATCCCCATGAGAGGTAGTCGTAACTGACTAATTTCTCATGATTTTTGAATAGTTCACTTAGCACTCATTGCATCGGATGATGCTCACAGGGGTGAAGAAGTGGGATTGAAACTAGTGAAATGTGGAGAACGAATCACATAGCATCAATCATCACTTCCGGGGCTTGCACCCGGTAACCAGGACTTCCCAGGAGGTCACCCATCCCAGAACTCCTCTGGCTCAAGCGCGCTTAACTGTGGAGTTTTTCCACAATCAAGCCCACTTAGCTTGCTACCCCATTTGCAAAACCTTAGCAAGTATTGTGCCTCATGAACCATTCAAGTAGAGATCCCCATGAGAGGTAGTCGTAACTGACTAATTTCTCATGATTTTTGAATAGTTCACTTAGCACTCATTGCATCGGGTGATGCTCACAGGGGTGAAGAAGTGGGATTGAAACTAGTGAAATGTGGAGAACGAATCACATAGCATCAATCATCACTTCCGGGGCTTGCACCCGGTAACCAGGACTTCCCAGGAGGTCACCCATCCCAGAACTCCTCTGGCTCAAGCGCGCTTAACTGTGGAGTTTTTCCACAATCAAGCCCACTTAGCTTGCTACCCCATTTGCAAAACCTTAGCAAGTATTGTGCCTCATGAACCATTCAAGTAGAGATCCCCATGAGAGGTAGTCGTAACTGACTAATTTCTCATGATTTTTGAATAGTTCACTTAGCACTCATTGCATGGGGTGATGCTCACAGGGGTGAAGAAGTGGGATTGAAACTAGTGAAATGTGGAGAACGAATCACATAGCATCAATCATCACTTCCGGGGCTTGCACCCGGTAACCAGGACTTCCCAGGAGGTCACCCATCCCAGAACTCCTCTGGCTCAAGCGCGCTTAACTGTGGAGTTTTTCCACAATCAAGCCCACTTAGCTTGCTACCCCATTTGCAAAACCTTAGCAAGTATTGTGCCTCATGAACCATTCAAGTAGAGATCCCCATGAGAGGTAGTCGTAACTGACTAATTTCTCATGATTTTTGAATAGTTCACTTAGCACTCATTGCATCGGGTGATGCTCACAGGGGTGAAGAAGTGGGATTGAAACTAGTGAAATGTGGAGAACGAATCACATAGCATCAATCATCACTTCCGGGGCTTGCACCCGGTAACCAGGACTTCCCAGGAGGTCACCCATCCCAGAACTCCTCTGGCTCAAGCGCGCTTAACTGTGGAGTTTTTCCACAATCAAGCCCACTTAGCTTGCTACCCCATTTGCAAAACCTTAGCAAGTATTGTGCCTCATGAACCATTCAAGTAGAGATTGATTTTTGAATAGTTCACTTAGCACTCATTGCATCGGGTGATGCTCACAGGGGTGAAGAAGTGGGATTGAAACTAGTGAAATGTGGAGAACGAATCACATAGCATCAATCATCACTTCCGGGGCTTGCACCCGGTAACCAGGACTTCCCAGGAGGTCACCCATCCCAGAACTCCTCTGGCTCAAGCGCGCTTAACTGTGGAGTTTTTCCACAATCAAGCCCACTTAGCTTGCTACCCCATTTGCAAAACCTTAGCAAGTATTGTGCCTCATGAACCATTCAAGTAGAGATCCCCATGAGAGGTAGTCGTAACTGACTAATTTCTCATGATTTTTGAATAGTTCACTTAGCACTCATTGCATCGGGTGATGCTCACAGGGGTGAAGAAGTGGGATTGAAACTAGTGAAATGTGGAGAACGAATCACATAGCATCAATCATCACTTCCGGGGCTTGCACCCGGTAACCAGGACTTCCCAGGAGGTCACCCATCCCAGAACTCCTCTGGCTCAAGCGCGCTTAACTGTGGAGTTTTTCCACAATCAAGCCCACTTAGCTTGCTACCCCATTTGCAAAACCTTAGCAAGTATTGTGCCTCATGAACCATTCAAGTAGAGATCCCCATGAGAGGTAGTCGTAACTGACTAATTTCTCATGATTTTTGAATAGTTCACTTAGCACTCATTGCATGGGGTGATGCTCACAGGGGTGAAGAAGTGGGATTGAAACTAGTGAAATGTGGAGAACGAATCACATAGCATCAATCATCACTTCCGGGGCTTGCACCCGGTAACCAGGACTTCCCAGGAGGTCACCCATCCCAGAACTCCTCTGGCTCAAGCGCGCTTAACTGTGGAGTTTTTCCACAATCAGGCCCACTTAGCTTGCTACCCCATTTGCAAAACCTTAGCAAGTATTGTGCCTCATGAACCATTCAAGTAGAGATCCCCATGAGAGGTAGTCGTAACTGACTAATTTCTCATGATTTTTGAATAGTTCACTTAGCACTCATTGCATCGGGTGATGCTCACAGGGGTGAAGAAGTGGGATTGAAACTAGTGAAATGTGGAGAACGAATCACATAGCATCAATCATATATATATATATATATATATATATATATATATATATATATATATATATATATATATATATCTTGTGGCATAAAGTGGGTAGAAGCCAAAGAATAAATTTAATAGAAATATTCATAAAGTGTCCAAAGACATCATAAACAAATGACCCTAGCCAATAACATTTATAATGATCTAGACACTAATCCATCCATTGTTATCCTCTCACTTGTAGTTTTTTGTATATTCAAATCTCAGATGTTTTGTATAATTTGTGTCTGGGTGTCATCTATTGATTACAATAGGTTTGAATGTCACAGTGAGATTGGATGCATCAGAAAAATGTGTGTTGACATGTTCCAATTATGGTCATCTTACAGGTGAATATATGCTTCTCCACATAGTTCTTGCAAGGAGAAATTGACATTAGAGGAAATTTCAGCCAAAAATTGGTCTCCTAAGGAAAAATAATAAAACAATAAGAAAATAAGAGTTATAAGTTTTCGAGGGAAAAGAAGGAAACTATTTTTTTTAATTATATTTTTGGCTTATCGCCTTATAGGTTTATTTAAATTTCAAGTGTAGACACTCGTTGGATGCAAAATTAAATTTCACATCCAACAATTACCCATTATGCATACTTATGAGAATACTCACATTGATAAAAAATTAAATATACATTAAAAAGATGTGTTGAACATGTTTTTTAATGTATATTCACTTTTTTAACAATGCGGGCCTTCTCATAAGTATGCATAATGGATACCGGTTAGATATTGAACTCAATTCCACATCTAACAAGTGTCCACACTTGAAATTTGAGTAAACCTATAAGGAGATAAGCCAAAAATACAATTTTAAAAAGTAGTTTATTTATTTATTTTTATTTTCTCTCCAAAATATTTACATGTACCTCTTTTTAAATTTAAAGGATTTTGATTGGTTTACATATTATGTACATGAAAATTTCATGGGAACTTTTAGGCTGGAATTTTCTCTAATGTCTTCTCACCATATTAGAAGAAACAAGACTAAACATACTTCTTTCTTGAGATCAAACTCTAAACAGAGAATGTAGATAGAAATTCAGATCATATAGAAATATAATTTATACCTCCTTGAATGTATGCTACAAAATGAGAGAGATAGAAATGAATTCTTGCATAAGTAGACTTTTTGTTGCTCCTTGGATATGCTTTCTTCCAGAATTCTGGTACTTGACATATTCTTCATATTTGTTAAGAGTAGAGATCCTTGTGCTTATTGAGAGAGAGACAACTATTATAAGGGTGTATTTAAATATGCCAACACGATGTTATCTTTAAGCTATCTTTCTTTCACCTTAGCTCTGATAGCATGTTGAAAAACCAAGTGGAATAAAGATGATGCTCAATTTAACTCAACTTGATAATTACTTGTGAATGTTTGCTGGAATCTTATTGAATTTTATGTTCTTTTCATCAAGAAATTACCAAAACATAAAGATCACAAAGAGATGAAAAACATAAGAAATCAGGCTCTAATCCAGGGAAACACCCCACAAGGTGAAAAACCAAAACAATATTCTCTTAGAGAATTAGATCAAAATGAGATATCCAAGACCAAGACGAAACCTTCTACCAAAATGTCAAGTCAAACCCTCATCCAAGTCTCCTCCAATGTCAAAGTCAAGCATGGTAAAACTATCCCAAGTATGGTTAAATCCTAAAATTTTGACCCTTGAAATCTCCCCCCGCCCTAAAATTTCGAGCATGTAGTAGCACAAAAAAATTGCATCCCTCGAATCTAAAATTTACTCAAGTAAAATTATCTCTTCTTTGACTTCAATTCTCTCTCCTACTTTTCCTTTCTTTCCTATTTCACATGCTTCAAATGTACTTCTTGTGTGTGAACGAATGAGCTCTCAAATGAGTCAAATTGCCTCTTATATATAGTTGTCCAGGAGGGTCAAATAGGTGGCTCTTAGAGGCGTAGGTCAACTTGTTCCCAAGTAGGGCTGACTTGACAACTTTTGGTGGTCTTTGAGTCAATAAAAATTCTCTTTTCTTAAAAAAATTCCAAATGGGACTTGACTGAAGTACATTTTTTTGACTCATAATAATTTTTCTTTGACACAATTTACCTTATAAGCATGAAGAATATGCTTTAACTAAAATAAAAATAATAATAAGAAAAAATATGTCAATGATAAAAAATTATTATATTATGAAGACCGCTGTTAGTTTCATTTTTCAACATGAATTACCCAAGAGTTTGAATTATCAAAGAGTTTGGAGTATCATGGGTTTGCGTGACCAATCTATTCAAAATACCTTTCTAGTTTGATTCTTCATGCTATTTGAGCTACCATTTGGTAGTGGAAATTGAGTTATCAAATGTTGGGAATTTCAAGTCACCATTTTGCTAGGAAATTTGAGAGAATGAAATTTCTATTATGTTGGGGAAAAAATGAGAGAATTATTCCTTGAGTTAGAATGAACGTAGACCTGCTATAAATGGGTTATGGAAATATACAATAATGAATTATGAGATAATTATGATTATATGAATTAATAATTATTGTCATTAAAGAATTCAGATATAAATGATAATCTATAAAGTCCAAATATTGATTTTTTGGGTCAACCTATGTTGGAGCATTGGTGAGAAGTGGAATGGCCTAAGTGACTACTAAGAAGAAAACAAGATCCCATTCCTTGGGTTGTGTAAGGCAATGGGGAAAGAGGATTGTAGATTGGTATTATTTTAGGTGTAAATACTGATTATGAACCTAGTAATTGAGCTATGAGAATATATCTAAACTAACCATATGAAAATTTCACCCTTGTGGGTTCATAAACTCAAACCGAAGGTGGCTTATAGTTCAGACAAAATTGGTGTGGAAAGAAGGCTATGATTGGGTGGAACATCCTTTTTATATAGCTATCTCATAGATAATTTCTAGAGAGACAAGTGTTCATGACTGCACCTATGAATTATCTTGAACTTTTTTTATTTATATCATGGATTTTATTACCTTTTAGTTTATTGAGTGTTGGTTGCATATGTAAGCTTGCAATTTTAATTTATGGCACCATTGCCACTATATGATTATGCATAATTTTGCATTGTCATGTGTACATATAATAATTAATTAATAGTAGGATAGTGAGTGTTAGTGTCAGTCTTTCCAGCCTTCCTCCAGTGATCAAATGTGCTCTTACAAAGTAATTTTGAAATGTCAAGGTCAAATTTTATCATTTCAGTGAGTCTTCAAGCAAAATTTGGTCACTAAGCATTAGGTCTAGGGTTTGCTTTCACTCCTTTCAAAGTTGTCCAAATGTCGGTCTATGTCATTATTCAGCTGAGTGTACCATCATTCAGAGGCTGTCATTATCATGTCAGGTTCCAATGGGTCATTTTACACCTTGTTCATGCTTCAGTTGCGCCTAGGTAAGGTTCATTTCCCTCTCCTAGGGTTTTGAAGGAAATTTCTCTTGGACGGTCAAATCATCAACAAAACTTGTATCTTGAAATTCATCCACCTTCCCCTATCCTTAATGTACCTTATTAAACACTTCCCATCACTGAGATTCCCCAAATTCCTCATTTTCGCACAACCCCTAGTTTCTTGCTACAAACCCTATTTTCTAGGTTGGGTCTGTGTTTTGCCCTTTTTGACCCCTTCCCCTCACTCAATTCCTGAGATTCCTTTATCCCCTACTTCCTAACATCCCTACCTACTTCCCAAAATTTCCTCAAGAATTTAGAAGCTCCCTATCCCCTTCATTTTGCTTCATTTCGACAAATCTCTTATTCCACACATCGGGGTAGGTTTTACTCAAATGATGTTTTTGAGCAAGGAAAGATGAATTTGGAAAAACTGAGAAAGGTTTTTGTCCAAAATAGGCCAAGGAAGAAAAATATCCTTCACTTTTTACACAGGTGTCATGGTTTTAGAGAAATGTCAAAAATACAATTGCCTCGGGAGAATTTATGCACCTCTAAAGTGACCTTGGGAAAATCAAGTTTTCTCCTATCTTGGTCAGCCAAATGACTTTTTTGATGATTAAAATGATAACTAGACACAAATATATTTCCAATGAGCTATCATGAGCTCAATTTGGAGTTTAGGAAGGCATTCAAAAGTTGACTGTAACAACACTCTGCCTTTAGGCAGCCTCATTTGGCACATTTTGACCAATCTTGGGAGATTTGACTTTTGACATGGCAAATTAACTCCAAATTGAAACATTATAGTTGGGTTGGAAAGTAGACTCAAATACCTTTCCAACGAGCTATTCGGAACCCAATTTGGACACCAGGAAGGCCTCCAAAAGTCTCCTTCAAAAACCACTACGTACAGGCTCTATGCGCCGCACCTCAAGCCTAGTGCGCTGCGCCTTCTCCCTGTGCGTCGCGCCACGTGGCGCGTGCTTATGATAGGAGGCTCCAAATGAATTTTTTTTTATATTTTTGATTTTTCATGAAAAATCATGACTGTTGGTGCATGGCCAAGAAGTTTGGGCAAGTTTTGAGTCCTCAAGAGGTCAAAAACACCCTAAAAATGACCTCTCTCCCCTAATTTCACACACAGAATGCAGTCTTGGGAGATTGAGTTTTTGGAGGGGCAAATGGGCACCAAATTCAGAAATTCCTCTTGGGTTGGAAATTATACAGTAAGGGCTTTCCAACAAGCACACTTGGGCTCAATTTTGACTTCCGGAAGTGCCTCAATCTCAGCCTCAAAGTGGCACGATGCACAGAGAAATTGGCACGACGCACAGAGAATTTTGGCTTGTTTTTCACTGTTCAGCTTAGCAATTTGCCCAGTTTTGACTAGTTTCAATTCTTGAAGTTATTCTTGACTTTTCATGACGTAATTTGACAACCATGATGTAATATTGGCACATTTTTACTTGTTCTAGAAGATTCATTCACCAAAAGCTGAAATGTGAGTGAATGAATCAGTTTCCTAGCATATAGGTGTAAGTTGTTTGACTATCTAGTTTTCAGTTCTTTGTTTAGAATTGGTTGAAACAACTCCTAGAATGATGAGCTCGACCCCTAGAGGCAAGGGAATGGGTTGGGCTAGTCTATATCATGTATTTTCTAAGTCATTTTCAGGGTTGGACTCTTGGGAAAAGTTTGGCACTCTATTGTACATTCATTTCTGCATTTTTGGCAAAGGAAAGACCAGGGTTTTGCAGCACTGTTTGGGATCCATGTGGCTTTATGTTTTGATGGTGTGCCTGTTTGAGTAATTGTAAGTTTATCTAGTGTTATGTGTATCATTTTCTTGTTTCTTCTTCTGAATTTGAACAAATGAGTGATTAAGGTGGAATCCATAACTGTTATGCTCTGCCTTTGAATTTGTTTAAATTTTCATGTTTTCTTCAGTTTAAGGAGAATTCTTGAGACTCTCTTGCTCTCCTTAGCTCCTCACCTGTCTGATCTACCCATCTCACTTGCTTTAAAGCATCAAAATGATTGCCTTCCTTGCCTCAATCAGACCTCTGCAGAAACTGTGCCTCATCCCCGAGCCCAAAATCGCCTTTCCCATTTTTTCAACAAAACACTCAGAAACTCAAATCAAATCCCTACACTTAATACCTAGCCTAAGATCAGTTGCAAATTTAGTCATCTCGAGCCTCATTTATTACCTTTTGCCGAGATTGACCCGGAGAGAGCCCTCTCCTGTCCTCGTAGGGCTAGCTACGAGGCTGAGCGTGGTTTGATGTGGACCTAGAACTTTGTCTTTTCAGCCTGAGACAAATCTAGGCTATAACATAGTGGTGACCATACTGGGGAAGAAAATGGTTTGCTTGTTGATGTCATTCATTTTATAAGCTACATATGGAGCGTGAAGTTATGCCCGGTAGCCTTCGAAACGATTTTGCTTTGCATTAGCACAATTAGATAAACGCTGCTTCAGTGAATCTCCGGTCTGGCTTGTAAACGTGACATCTAACTTGTTAATTGCCCCAGTACATGTATCAAGTTCAGATCTGATTGTTGATGGTGGATAACGATCAGACATAGCAAGGCTGAAATCATTCACCTGGCAACTTCATTCACTGAAAAATCCAGAAATCAATGCTTCATGGTGACTCCACTGCAGAGAGATCAGTAGCTTTGAGATTTTCAAGATGGAACAGGTTGCAAGAAGATACGCTCCTATGAGCTGAGATCACATTCCAGGCTTTCCAAATAAAATTTCGAAGGTAGATTGGTCAAGGAATTTGCCTACGTTTAAAGATGATGGTAGGAAGGATGCTGCTTTACATCTAGATTGATTTCACATGCATATTTGCAAATTGAAAGTTGATTTTCCTGAAGATTGCTGGATGAAAATATTCCTGGCCACTCTGGAAGGTGAAGCCCAATCGTGGTATGAAAGTTTGCCGCCTGCTTGTATTTATTGTTTGAAAGATTTTCATACCATGTTCTTTGAAAGGTATAAAGAATCTTATCCATCATTAAATTTAATTCAAGATTGTTGTAAGCATGCTTATGGTTTTATTGAAATCCTTGAGAAATATTATGAAGATGATAATTTCATGGATGATGAGATCATGGAAGCCTTGTATGAAAATCCGTTTCAGCAGCACACAAAACTCTTAGAGGAAACTTTGTAGCAGGATCAACATCAGCAGGTTGAAGATTTCCATATGGTTGAAAATGATGAAAGAAGAAGTTTTATTTCAGACCTGGTTGAAATAAAAGAGGATACGCAGGAAAATGATGTTCCAATCTCAGAAAATGATGATGCTAAATCATATTGAGAGACAGATTGTGATGAGGAAAAACATGTTGTTCCAGATCTCATCGAAGAGAATTGCATTGTTGGAGCCGCCTCAAATGAAGAAGACAGAGTTATAGACCTAACTGCCATCATCTCATCAGAACACAGGCTTCATAACGAGGTAATCTAGTCAGTTCATGAAAAACAAGATGAAATATTTGTTCAAGTAAGTGAAAAAGTTTCTTTGGATGCATCGTTGGTAGATTATATAAATGATAGTGTTGGGTGTGACGAAACATCTGAAGTTTCTTTTCTTATGATTGATGAATATAATGAGAATCTGGTTGTCATATCATATGAAGATGATCTACAATATATTCAGACTGTCGAAGATCAGACTATTCAGGATTCCCTTTCAAATTTTTCTTCATATGTCATGTTTTGAAATGTTCTTTCAAGGGGAGATCTGCTCATCTACTTGTTCAGAATTTTTTGAGGACCAGGACCATACTTTTTCTGAAGTACATTATGAAGGAAGATCAGAATCAAAAGAAAAAGACATCTTGTTTTCTCAGCAGGAGGTGGCAATGGAAAATCTTCATGTTTTTCAGGATCCAATGGCAAATCTGCTGCAGTCAGCAGTGAAGGTGATTATTGCAGTGTTCAGTGATGAAGGAGATCATGGTGAATTATGTTTCTAGATGCCTAGTTACAAGTATCTATTGTTGACCAGAAGATCTGATCAAGAGAATCAATCAAGAAGGCATTTGTTGGATTGGTTACATTGGAAAGCTCATTACACATGATTGTACATATTTCATTAGTACGCAAGTGGTTGTCATCATGATTTGAAATCTTGATGGACTACTGCCCTTCAATAAGCTTTGTAAGTTCTTGTTATAGTTAAGTCAGTCATGAGTCATTTGTGAGTCAGTTTTCAGTCATGTTGGTTTCATAATTGAGTCGAGTTGAATCAAGTTTCAATCAATAAATGAGTCAAATTCTTGTATTGTTTGTCAAAATAATGACTCCATAGCCCAATGGACGAAGGCACTGTCTAGCTCTTCTAGAGATCTGCCGTTCTTGGCACCTCCAAGGAGCTACCAACCCCATTGGAGCCAATGTTAGTTTTAGTCTTTCTAGCCTTCCTCCAGTGATCAAACGTGCTCTTACAAAGTGATTTTGAAGTGTCAAGGTCAAATTTTATCATTTCAGTGAGTCTTCAAGCAAAATTTGGTCACTAGGCATTAGGTTTAGGGTTTTCTTTCACTCCTTTCAAAGTTGTCCAAATGTCGGTCTATGTCACTATTCAACTGAGTGTACCATCATTCAGAGGTTGTCATTATCATGTCAGGTTCCAATGGGTCATTTTACACCTTGTTCATGCTTCAGTTGCACCTAGGTAAGTTCATTTCCCTCTCCTAGGGTTTTGAAGGCAATTTCTCTTGGACGGTCAAATCATTAGCAAAACTTGTATCTAGATGTTCATCCACCTTCCCCTATCCTTAGTGTACTTTATTAAACACTTCCCATCACTGAGATTCCCCAAATTCCCCATTTTCGCACAAACCCTAGTTTCTTGCTACAAACCCTATTTTCTAGGTTGGGCTTGTGTTTTTCCCTTTTGGACCCCTTCCCCTCACTCAATTTCTATGATTCCTCTTTCCCCTACTTCCTAACATCCCTCCCTACTTCCCAAAATTTCCTCAAGAATTTAGAAGCTCCCTATCCCCTTCATTTCGCTTCATTTCGACAAATCTCTCGTTCAACACATCGGGGTAGGTTTTACTCAAATGATTTTTTTGTGAAAGGAAAGATGAGTTTGGAAAAACTAAGAGAGGTTTTTGTCCAAAACAGGCTAAGGAAGAAAAACCTCCTTCACCTTTTACACAGGTGTCATGGTTTTAGGGAAATGTCAAAAATACAATTTCCTCGGGAGAATTGACGCACCTCTGAAGTTACCTTGGGAAAATCAAGTTTTCTCCTAGCGTGGTCAGCCAAATGACTTTCTTAATGATTAAAATGATACATAGACACAAAGATATTTTCAATGAGCTATCATGAGCTCAATTTTTAGTTGAGGAAGGCATTCAAAATTTGATTGTAATAGCACTCTGCCTTTAGGCAGCCTCATTTGGCACATTTTGACCAGTCTTGGGAGATTTGATTTTTGATAGGGCAAATGAACTCCAAATTGAAAACTTCTAGTTGTTTTAGAAAGTAGACTCAAATAACGTTCCAACGAGCTATCCTGCACCCAATTTGGACACCAGGAAGGCCTCCCAAGGTCTCCTGAAAAAAGCTTTAAGTCCACACTCTATGCGCCATGCCTCAAGCCCAGTGTGCCACGACTTCTCCCTGTGCGCCGCACCATGTGGCGCGCGGTTATGATAGGAGGCTCAAAATGCAAAAAATTTTATATTTTTGGATTTTTCATGAAAAGCCATGACTGTTGGTGCATGGCCAAGAATTTTGGGCAAGTTTTGAGTCCTCAGGAGGTCAAAAACACCCTAAAAATGACCTCTCTGCCCCTAATTTCACACACAGAAAGCAGTCTTGGGAGATTGAGTTTTTGGAGGGGAAAATGGGCACCAAATTCAGAAATTCCACTTGGTTTGGAAAGTAGAAAACAAGGCTCTCCAACAAGCACAC
Organism: Pinus tabuliformis; assembly: GCA_031772625.1. Lineage (NCBI taxonomy): Eukaryota > Viridiplantae > Streptophyta > Pinopsida > Pinales > Pinaceae > Pinus > Pinus tabuliformis. The sequence goes on from CM062816.1 coordinate 496,925,193, forward strand.
TTGGGCTCAATTTGGACTTCAGGAAGTGCCTCAATCTCAGCCTCAAAGTGGCGCGACGCACAGAGAATTTTGGCTTGTTTTTCACTATTCAGCTCAACAATTCGCCCAGTGTTGACCAGTTTTGCTTCTTGAAGTTATTCTTGACTTTTCATGATGTAATTTGACAACCATGATGTAATATTGGCACATTTTTACTTGTTCTAGAAGAGTCATTCACCAAAAGCTGAAATGTAAGTGAATGAATCAATTTCCTAGCATATATGGGTAAGTTGTTTGACTACCTAGTTTTCAGTTCTTTGTTTAGAATTGGTTGAAACAGCTCCTAGAATGATGAGCTCGACCCCTAGAGGCAAGGGAATGGGTTGGGCTAGTCTATATCATGTATTTTCTAAGTCGTTTTCAGGGTTGGACTCTTGGGACAAATTTAGCACTCTATTGTACATTCATTTCTGCATTTTTGGCAAAGGAAAGACCAGGGTTTTGTAGCACTATTTGGGATCCATGTGGCTTTATGTTTTGATGGTGTGCTTCTCTGAGTAATTGTAAGTTTATCTAGTGTTATGTGTATCATTTTCAAACTTCTTCTTCTGAATTTTGAACAAATGAGTGATTAAGGTAGAATCCATAACTGTTATGCTCTGCCTTTGAATTTGTTTAAATTTTCATGTTTTCATCTGTTTAAGAAGAATTCTTGAGACTCTCTTGCTCTCCTTAGCTCCTCACCAATCTGATCTATCCATCTCACTCACTGTAAAGCATCAAAATGATTGCCTTCATTTCCCCAAGCAGAACTCTGCAGAAAATGTGCCTCATCCCCGAGCCCAAATTTGCCTTTCCAATTTTTTCAACAAAAACCCTCAAAAAACCAAATCAAATCCCTGCACTTAATACCTAGCCTAAGATCAGTTTTAAATTTAGTCATCTCGAACCTCATTGATTACCTTTTGCCGAGATTGACCCGGAGAGAGCCCTCTCCTGTCCTCATAGGGCTAGCTACGAGGCTGAGCGTGGTTTGATGTGGACCTAGAACTTTGTCTTTTCAGCTTGAGACAAATCTAGGCTTTAACAGTGAGGAAAGGTATTGGAGAAACAAATTTGGAGTAAATTAATAGTTTCAAGAAGTACTTCATATCTTCAAAGTGCACAAAAGGTATTGGATATGTTACAATAAGGTATTAGTGTTACTTGCATTTGGGGAGTTTTGAGGTAAAAAATGGGCCTAAAAAATCTACTGGCAAAATCAAATTTAAAAGGGCCAATAAGATTCAAAATAATGATGTCATCATTGGGGATAACTATTTTTGGAGGGAAAAGAAGAAAAATAATTCTTTTAATCATATTTTTTATTTATCTCCTTATAAGTTTACTCAAATTTCAATTCCAAAGCAATCATTGAATGCAAAATTATGATACATCCAATGAATGCCTACATTTGACATTCGGGTAAGCTTGTAAGGAGGTAAGTTGAAAATACAATAAAAAGAAGTTGAGTTCTTTCTTTTCCTTTAAAAATTTATGACTCTTATTTTAATATTTTCCTTAAGAAGGATCATTTTTTACCTCAATATTCCTCTAATGTTACAACTGGGGCTCTATGGGACAAAAATTAGTTGTATATGAAAATATTATTTTTTGGTTATTAGGTGTTTGAGAAAATACCTTAGGAAGGCTAATTGGGGAAGTAGTTTTGCTTATGGAAATTGTTGGAATGATGGATCAAATTCCAAAATGTTATTTTTATTATAGCACACAAAGCCACAATTTAAGTAATTTCTAGATTATAAAGTTATGTGCCACAACAAAGTGAATAGAAACACAATTCATAGGATATGTGTTTGACAAAATGTCCATGAGTATAAAGGACTATATAGAGAAATAACTTCCTTCTTATAAGATAAAATTAAGTATGTTTGTTTTCATTGGAAAGTTAATTCAAAGGGGGGTAATTTTGATGGCTTATATTTTTTATAAGTGCTTTATAATTCATTAGAAATTAGGAAGAGAAAAAAGACTATAGACCTAGAATTGAGATTTATTTAATAGTTTAATTCATATGTGTATTTCTTGTAGAGTTATATCTCTAATATGGAAAAGTGAAGAACACAATGAAGAATATTACTTATGAGGAGACATGGAAGACAAGCAAGAAATTTACATCCATGAAGAAGATGTTAGATGCCTACATATTATCATTGAAGAGACTATGTTTAGTAGGCACAAAAGGAGAATGGAGTCATTAAAGTTGGTAGAAATTATAAGCAACTTGAAGATGGAGGTGTAGAGTTATATAGCTAATAATGGTATGACATTGAACTATCAAGAGAAATAAAATTAGTTGAACATCCAACAACTACAAGGTTGAAATTATTTGCAAAAGAAAACAAATAATGGGTAAGGTTGAGGTTATGAAGAAGGAGGAAAATTAAATTCTGAAAGAGAAACCCATTGAATATCTAGGCACTCAAAAGTGCTACCATAACTCAAAGGAATTATTATTCACCAGAACAATAAGCAAGGAACCCATATTCATCCAAATCACAAAGTATCCTAGAAATGCCTCCATTTAAACATCAGAAGAGAATGTATGAAGAGAATGATTTGAAGGAGAGGTCAAGAAGATCAAGCCAATATTATTTGCTAGTGAAAACAAGATAAAAGAGAATGTTCACACTTAGTTTCTAGGAATAAGAAAGTACTTTCAATTGCATATTTATTCATTCAATCATGAAGGAGCCCATAATCACCATATGCAACCTATAAGGGAAAGATTTTATTTGGTGAGACCAACATCATAAAGTTAAGAATATTAATGATGAGAGGATTCCTCAAAAGTGGTTCAAGAAGCATTTCCAACATCTGTATATTTCAAAGAATTACATTGATAAGAACATGTGATTTTTCTTTTTGAACTCAAGTTGGAAACTATGACTAGTTCATGAGGTGTGTTAGTTATGTTAAAGATGAGAAAGAAATATATAGAGGTTCCTAAGTGAGTTTCCTACATTCTACAAAGATAAAATTTATTTTGATAAATAAAAGAACCTGGAAGAGACAATCGAGGAGGCTAAATACTCATATAACAAGAAAAATGATAGAGCATATTTTGAAAAGTCCCAGAGAGAGAAGAAAAATGGAAATAAACATGAAACAAAGAATAGATTTAAACCTCCTTTCTTCAAGAATAGTGCTAATACATATTAGTAGAGACATCTATATTAGAGTGGATATAAGATGGAAAATCTATTGCAAAAAGGGGACAAGTAGCTAAAATGTTAGGTATGTAATGCAAACCATTTGTATAGATTTTGTGTAGAAAAGGAAGGTAGAGTGAGGAATCCACCCAACATACGTGAATACAATATAATGGAAGATGTGGGTAGTAACATCCCAAGATCATATGTTGCCTTGGAAAATTGATAGATTGATATGTAGTTGAATTTTAGTTTTGTTGTGCTAATTTCAACTTCAGAATTAAAAACAATTGCTAATCATTTGGTTTATGTGCATAGGTTTCCTTATGGTGTTGGTGAATGTAACAGGTAAATTTGTGAAGTTTTATGTCAAATTCGTGAGAAAAATAGCATGTAAATAAAGTGTTGAACAATAGCAAACAATTATACAACAAACTATCAAAATGAACATTTAACACAGTGTTTTGATGAAGGAGTTCACCCCTCTTGGGCTACATCTCCTTGGTTCAGCTTCCATGGATTAGGCATTTGTATTAGCTCAAAATGGCCAAACGTATTTTTTGCAATGCTCTACTGCTCCCAAAACCTACTTCAATGTGCTTAGAACATCCAAATCATATAAGAATGACTCTTTCTGAGCCAAAATTGGTCGAAAATTGCAAAAGTTATGGCCTCTTCAGTTTTCCCTGGGGAAACTCCACCAAAACTGGAGAAACCCCAGTTAACCCGTCTAAAAATGAAGAAAATTCTGAATTTATTGGACCTGCTAAAATTACCGCCAAGTTAATCCCACCTTAATTAATGGATAAGCAGGGTTTAATAAACATTAATCTCCAGTTAGTGCATTAAGCACGCGGTTAGTTGTTTAGCACTAGCTCTGGGTTTGCAGTGTTGGTCACATGCAGAGGGGGCTGACCCTCTCCTCCCCTAACTGCCACGTTTTATCACATTAAATACAAACTATGACTATTGTATGTTAAGTAACATTGGCGCGACATAGTGGTAAGACTTTGGGTTTGTGTGGGCTAGGTCGTGGGTTTGACTCCACCGACCTACCAATAAAAGTTTTCATTGCGCGGTGATGTTGATAGGCCATTAGGGAGTTACACGTGGTAGCCTCTGGGCTTGCCACATGTCTCCTTCTCATTGGTCCTCCCCTATCTAATAAAAAAATGCCATTTCATCAAATGTAGACCAATAAAACAAATGTCACTTGGCATTACCTCACTGGCTGTTAACCAAACCTTTTGCCTTCATAGTCACCTGCCACGTCAGTACTACTAACTAGGTAGTGACTGTAATTTTTTTTCAAAATTACTCTGTTCGGCAAAGCGGACACAAGTCCCTTTATTTCTCATACAAACTCTGTTTTGAGTGAAACGAGTTGCGTTGGGATTGTATTACCAAGGCAGATGTGATTGTTCAATGTTTGAGTGATTCTGAGCACTTCAATTTTTGAGCTAAATACTAATCACTTAATCATTCCTCCCCACTAGAAGACTTTTGGACCCCAAAAGATACTATTAATTTTTCATCAGGTGAGGTACAACTCCCTCACCTTCTCAATCTGCATCCATTTGGCCTTAGAAGGATTTTTTCCCTTGAATCTCGCTCGAAGGTATTTCAAATTCCCTCTCTTTGAATTTATGGTTCTTCTGTCAAGTATGAGATCTTGTTGTAGTTCATCAAGATATTCTCATCTATTGATCGCAGTTTAACATGCTCTCCTTGATCATAAATCAAAGGAGGCTAAAACAATCTCAAATTCTCAACATTAACAACAGAGTATATTTGCAGATAAGGAGGCAAATCTAGCTTAAATGCATTGTTACCAATCTTTTCCAGAATTTTAAAAGGACCATAATGGATTGCCTTCAGCTCTTTACCTTCCCATTGAAGTCTCTCTTTTCTAATATATAACCAAACATCGTCTCCAACTTGAAATTGATGATCAACACGATGTTTGTCATGTCTTGCCTTATAGCTGCTTTGACTATTTTCAAGTTGTTCTTGCACTGTGTGATGTATCAACTGAATTTGCTCAATGAACTTACTTTTCTTATCAATGTCGCTATTAACATCAATAGCGACATATTTCTCAAATATGAAGTCCAATGGTGATCTTGGTAAGTACCCAACATATGCCTCAAATGGCGATGTGTTTGTGGAAGAATTCTTTGCCTTGTTGTATGCATGATTTATGTAATGCAACTATTCATCCCACAACTTGGGATGTTTACCACCTTGGTTTGTCCATCTATTTGAGGATGAAATAATGTGCTATTCTTCAACTTAGTGTCCATCATGTCCCACAAATTTGACCAAAAATTCCCAACAAATCAAGAATCTCGATCACTTACAATGGATGTAGGAAGACCAAAATGAACACAAACATTTTGAAAGAAAAGATGAGTTGTATGTTCAATTGTAATTTTATTTTTACATGGTGTGAGAATAAACATCTTGCTAAACCTGTCTACAACTACATATAAGTAATCATGACCTTTCCTTGACAATGGAAGACCTCCTACAAAATCCATTGAGATACTCTCCCATGGACGTGAAGGTACTCGAAGTGGAGTATACAATCCTATTTTCCTATTGCTAGGATTACTTATTGCACACAAAGAACATCCTATAATGAAATGAGATACATTATCAAATATGCGTGGCCAATAACAATACCTTTGGAGATTTGCTACTGTCTTTCCTACACCAAAATGTCCAACAATCAATGAAGTGGGGAACTCCCTTATGATATTGTTTCTTTCTCCCTGTGGAATACATAAATTTCCCAAGTGATACAACAAATTGTTATGTACAAGGTAATATAACTCTTCAAATTGGTTTCCTTGCCTTAAGCTTGCATACACATCTTGAAATTCATTATCATATGCATATTTCTCAATGTAACTTTCATGTAAAATCGAATTGTGCTTGAGTATAATAGATGAATTTACAATAGGTCTAGAAAGCATATGAGATACCTTATTGTAGTTTTCCTTTTTGTATATGATAGCCAAATGAAACTGTTGTAGAAAACCCATCCATCTGAAGTGTCGTGATTGTTGCAACTTTGACAGTGATGGTAAGTATTGCAATGGTTGATGGTTGGTATGGATAATGGTCTCCTTCCCCATCAACTAGTCTTTCCATTTTTTAACACTTTGTACCAATGCATAAAGTTCTTTGTCATAAGTGGGATAGTTAGTCATAACACCATTAAAAATTTAGAATGAAATGAAATGGGCTTACTATGCTACATGAGAACTCCTCCCATGGTGTAATCTCTGGCATTAGTTTGAATCTCAAATGGTTGTCTAAGATCCGGAAGAGCTGATACCGGTGCTGAACTGATATTTTGTTTTAAAGAATCAAATGATTTTTTTTGTACATCTCTCCAATGGAAGACTTTCTTGACACTAGTCAATGCATGTAGTGGAGCTGAAATGGGAGAAAAATTAGCAATAAATTTCCTCCAATATTGTGCTTCCCATAGAAAGCTTCTTACCTCTGTAACTGTATTGGGCTTGGGCCAATTCACAATGACCTCAACCTTATAGGGGTCTATCTTCAGCTCACCTCCTCCAACAATGTGTCCCAAATACACTAAATAAGTCTTGCCAAATTCACACTTTGACAGATCTTTAAAAATAACTGTTCTTTTCTCAAGACATCAAGTACTTTGTTCACATGCATGACATGTTCATATCTGGATTTGATGAATATTAGAATATCATATAAATAAACAATGGAAAAATCATCTAGAAATGGTCTCAATACATCATTCATAACTCTCATGAAAGTAGCTGGAGCATTGGTAAGACCGAAAGGCATAACAAGCTAGTCATACAAGCTTTGTTTAGTTTTAAATGTGGTTTTCCAAATGTCCTCTTCAACTATTCTAACTTGATGATAACCAATTCATAAATCTAACTTAGTGAAATAATTTTCATACCTCAATTTATCAAGAAAATCATCAATTCTTGGTAGTGGATAATGATTCTTTACTGTTATCTTATTCAGTGCATGAAAATCCACACACATGCACCAAGTCCCATCCTTCTTTGGCACCAAGACAATTGGTGAACCACATCGTGAAGTAGATGGGTGTATGATACCTTTGTTCAACAATTCTTGAATTTTCTTCTTGATTTCCATGCTCTCCATGATCAACATGCGATACATGCCAATCTTTGGAAGTGGAACATCCTACTGCAGTTGTATCTCATGTTGAATTCCCCTCTTGGGAGGTAACCCCTTTGGTTCCTGAAAAACCTCACCATGCTTGCTTACCACATCAAACAAATCAAATTTTAACTTAACATCACAACCTTAAAAATATTCATAATCTATATCATTCTTTGTCTTGATCATGAGAAGCATAAAATTTTTACTTGCATTTACTAGTCTCTTCATCTACCCTACATTAACCAAAGAAATACTTAACATTTTGCAATGGTCTCTCACAATATACTCCACTCCATCCTTGAGCAATTGATATTTGTTCTCATCGTGATAAAATACGCTTTCCTATCATACAATTATGGGATTCCCAAAATAATTCCTGAGATGTCAAGTGGAACTACATCTAACTCAACTTCCTCATTGAATTTTGCATTAATGAAAACTTGAATAATAATTTCCCTGTAACCTGTAAATTTGCATTATTGACTATCCTACCTAAAGGGTATGGCTTATGATGAGGTAATGTTTCAAGGTTAATATTTTTGACTGAGTCTTCTGAAATTAAGTTCGATTGTGACCCACCATCAAATAATGCATCAATCTTTCTATGGTTTGAGATTACCCTTACATGGAACAACTCTATCCTTGATTATTCATTTGGAGTGTTTTTGTGACTATGTGAGGAACTAGTGCTTGCTATAGCTTCTTTTCCCTTTGTGACTGATTAGCACCAATACTGTAGCAAGGATGATGCAACTCCTGGGCTACTAGCTTTACTTATCAACTCAGGGTTCGTACAAACTTGGAGGTGAAAGTGCTGTATGCACAAGTAAAAGTTATGGTTGTGCCTGTTGTCACTATTTAGCTGGCGAGAGACCACTGGGGTTCCAATCCAGACTTCTATAGAGTTAGAAGAAGCTTGATTCTTTGATGGAAGAAGGGAAAATCTACTCTAAAAGAATTACTCTACTACAGTAATGGAAAAGGCCAACATGTAATGCTAAACCACACCATACCCTAACTAACCATTTAAGAAGCTATGCTAAGAAGAATTGCTAAATCAACAACAAAAAAATGCTACTATCTAAGTGGAAAAAGTAAAAAGCATCAAACCATACTAATGTGCAAGAAAATAAACTAAACTAAATATGTTTTCACTTTTTTTGGTTTTTAAGGCAAAATCAAGTATGCAAACTAATTTTTCTTGTGTATGTGACAAGTGGATGGGAGGTCTTTGAGGATGGATAGAAGGTTTATGAAGTGGTTGTATGGTGTGGAGGGATCCTTGGAGGCTTTTTGTGACTTCCTAGAGGTTTCCCATGAATTTGGCCTCAAAACAGGCCATTTCAGGAAAACCTATAGGATGTACTAGAAACCTACAAGATGATCCTATAGGAATTACAGGAAACCTACAGGATACAATCGAGAGCTGATTGTGAGATGTCGGAAGTGCTGGGAAGCTTAGGAAAGATGATTGATGGGTAGAATGGAGTGTTAGAAGGTCTAGGAGCACTCAGGAGTCAATATCCAAGATAAGAGATGGCTAGATTCACTCAATGTGTTTAGGGAATTTCAATGAAAAATGATGAAACAATAGTGAGGGTGGTGGTGAAACAAGGGATGGCTAAGGTGGATGAAGTGGAAGGTGGGTTCTGGTTATGAAGTCTTGGTCTCCTCCTGAATTACCTTCTCTGCATAAAATATGTGTGTCTCCTAAAAAGAACTATGCAACAAGATACATTTTCATAAACTAGAAAAGCATGAATCAACTGCCTATATTATGCATGAAGAAAGTTTATGAAGGGAATGACAGCATGAGTGAGATCTTATTGCAGAAATAGAGATGGAAAAATATGACAATGAAGTCTACCTTGCAACATGAACCAAATACTGAATCAAAGACAACAAGCTCCAAAGCTCATACAAGAACTAGAAATTTGTGTTTTTGGGGCTGTTGAAGGGTCCCTTCCTCAAGTTATGGTCCTAGAGGGAGGAAGTGAGGTTGAGACACCTGCTGAAAACCTTGTGGTGATCCTTTTTCTCCTTGCTAACATGCTACTTTAAAGAAGGCACAAATGGAAGCAAACTATTACACAACCAATCTAATCTACACTACTGTAATGGAAATGCATCTACTAAGAAAATGAACAATTAAGCTATGAATATATACTAGAATACATGTAAAATAAAGAGGATCCTTGGCTGCTAGGGTTGGGCTCTAACCCAAGAGCTTCAGCCCTCTGAGGTAACTCATTGTTGGCTCAAAACAAAACTCATTCTTGTCACCAAAACAACAGATTATATCAAAAGACTGTCAAAAGTCTTGCAACTTGAAAATAGAGTAGAGTTTTACAATAAAAATATAAATCCTACTAAGGTCCTAGGCCTCTCTACTTATACATCTGAAGTCTCTAATGAATTCCTTAAAATTGGGGAGGCTCGGCTCCGAAACTCGAGAAAAACTGGTGCTTTTTCTTTCACTTGCTTGGCTGCCTTCTAGTACTCATGATTTGGCTGTTTGCACTCTGAGCTGATGGAGGAATATTCAAATGGAGGGGTAGTAAATGAGGAGGATTTACCCCCTATAATCCCTCTCCCTTGATTCATTCAAGTTTTTACCTTGGTATTTTCCAAAATTCCTTGATTTTCTCCTTTAATCTTGCATTAAATGCACATTAGACCACAAAGAAAAATATCCAACTCTAACTCATCTCATAAACAAAATATAATCAAAATTATGCAATAAGTTATGAGAATAGTTGGTTTGACTAAGCTAGGAGGTGAAATAAGGCCCATATAATTACCCAATGATGAGGCTCATCATCACCCCCTACCGAAAGTGTTGCTCATCCTCTGAGCAACTCAGTAAATATCCATATCCTTCATGGATTTGGTAGCCTCTCTAACATCCCATGCCTCTACTATGGTCTCCTCTTCTTGTTCATAGAAGACTGCTTTCTTTTCTACCTCTTCCCATTGCCTCTTTTCTTCTTCTTCTTTTCTCCCTTCTAGCATCCGCAATGGTAGTGGTGGACTGAGTTTTAGGCCTATCCAATTGACCTTCAACCTTTGCATAGATTTCTTATACATAGGTGTCCTATTGAGTGCCTCTCTCAACCTTTGAGGGGAGTGATATTCTCTTACCTTTAAGTTGTATGGTAGTGTGTTCCATATCCGCAGGCAAGCATGTATACTATCATCTCCTAGCAGCCTAAACATGTCCTCAAAATGTGAAATTGCTTGCTCTTGGGAAACAAGATATCTAGGTGCCAACTGAGGATCATTTGCAATCAAATTATAGGTATTGATGAGGGCCATGGGATTTTATTGTTCAACTCTGATCAAAAGAGGTTCAGTTTTCTCTCTTGCCAATATCCTTTTCATCTCTGTAGGTCTTGACTCCTCATGGTTCATCCATGATGCCAAAGACATTAATTGTAGATCTCCTAGCTTGGCATTAGGGTCCCATACATTCATGTCTATGAGGGCCATGTTGTGTAAATAAAACTCACCCATTTTGGTCCTATCCTCTAGTGTACATTGATCACAAAGATCAATAAACTACTTGTAGTAATGAAATGGCATGGTTCCCCTCTATGCTAGTGTCTTAATCTGAAATTGCAGCCATTGTTCTCTAAGGTAGAGAGCATAGGATTTATCTAGCATCCTACACTGGATTGCCTCCAGGGAGAGGTTGGCCATACATGCTAGTTGGTTCTCTCTTTCCTGAAGCTGTCCCCTCAACCATGCATTTTTCGTCTCTAGTTGATTTCTCATTATAGCTTCTCTGTCCCTTAAGCCACTTAATTCTTTGCCCATTTATTTGAGTTTCTCCTCCATGTGCCCAATGTCTTCTACCCCCTTCGATTTGGCAATCTGTATCCATCAGTGAGTTCTTTCCCTCTCCTTCTCAAGATCGAAGAACAGTGGGATGGTGAATTTTTGAGGTATGACCCTGCCTCCTTCAATAAACTGGTAATAGGAGTCCAGGTTAGGTTGGGGGTTGGGTTATTTTGTCTCTAAGTCCTCCTCTTTACCTTCTTGTTGCTCCGCTAGCTCTCTTTCCAATTTCTGTGCCTCCAGTAGATTCAGTAGAGTATCTTGTAGGACTATTTTTGCTTCCTGTAGATTTTACTGTGGATCCTATAGGATTGCCTTACCCTTTGAGGAAGTTGATCTAGTAGTATGCCTCCTTACACAGGTGATAGGGGACTTAGGGGAAGGTATTTTGTATTTTTTTGTAGGGGAATCTTAAATCTCAATAGGAATTTTGGTTGATGTTTGTGGCTTCCCCTGTCTTGTTCTTGTGCTCTTTCTTGTCCTAAAAAATAGTGGGGTCTGCCTCTGGCTTCTTCCTTTTTTCTTGATTGGGGTGCTAAGAACAGTGAGGGCAGCTGCTGCCTCTCTCTCAGTGGCCTCTGGAGACGCCCTAGGTGACTCCTCCTTGTCTTCTGTCCCCTCTATTCTATTGCCTTCTTCCTCTCGGTTTTTCCTGTCTTATTATTCTTGTAGATCGTCATCAACTCTATCAGTTTCCTCCTTTGTTTCCTCCGCTATTTCTTCATCATCCTCCTTCTCTTCTCCCTCTTCTTCTTCATCTTCATCATGTTCCTCTGTGTCAGCGCCTTCTTCATCCATCTCATCCTTATCTTTCTCTGTATCTTCCTCTTCACTGACAGTAGGACTAACATCATAAGTGAGAGCTTTGAGGTCATCCTCTACTGGCATGTCTCTGAAAAATGACCATGTTATAGGGGTTCTGAGGTTTTTGAGGGAATATTCAATGAGGATCCTAGTCAACCCATGGTGAGCTAATTGTTGGGAATTCCCCTCCTTCACTTTGATGCTTGTGTCTATGAGTGATTGAAGTAACAAATATGGTATGCTGAGCCTTTGGTGAGGGGGTGTTTCTACTCCAAATCTTAATTTTTCAAGGATCCTGAAATGATAGCCATAGACAACACTGTATATACCCTCACATGAGATGTATTTGATTAGTTGGTAGCCTACCTCACTCCATCAATATGGCAGAATTTCCTTCATTACTCCATTTTTTTCCTCAGTGGGTTCCTCTCCTTCTAAAAAGAATTTTCTTTTGGGAACCTCGCTATCTCCTTTGTCTTATTTTCTCCATGGGAGTCGTAGGGGAAGTGTCGTGACCTTGTTGATAAGATCAGGGGTGAGATCTATAATGAGGCCCCTTATTACAACAGTGGCATGTATTATGGTGTGTGGAGTGAGGGAGAGAGAAAATTCTTGAGCCATCTCATCATCATACCCTATGAATTTTTCGAAAAACCCCATCCAATTATGTCTTGTGAATATTTCAAGCACTCAGGGGTGTTGTTGGATTCTCACAGTGTTTGTGGGATCTCTCCTATTAATCCCTCTTGTCATCTTGTTGGTGAAGCTTGAAGAGAAAATGAGAGGGTTGAAACAACTTTTCAAATGCAGGAGCAAAACTGATATGACTTTGTATTTAATTTCCTTCACACAGTTGCTAAATTCACTCAAATTTAGAGTATCCTTGGTTCACTTACTTGAAAAGGGGAATGTAATTTTAGATCCTACATCTTTAGACTGGTTGCAGTGGCCAACTCCCATGATATCCCTTCTAAACTCTTCTCTGCCAATCCTGTAGATAGTCTCTATATATCCTGTAGACTGTATCTTGTAGGAATTCCTGTGCAGTGAACAATAGATCTTTGCTTCCAGTGGGTGGCCTGGGTTATGAGAGCGACTTGAGTGAGGGAGTTTCAAGGAGGTGAAATGCATGAATGCATGAGAACTATGTTTTATTTCCTCTTATGGTGATTCGGGGTGAGGTGGTGTGCTGGTAGAAAAGGTACGTTGCCATTTTTTGACCATTTGTCCCCACTACCACCTCATCATTTCCAACTCCTCATAATCAGCTCCCACCTCGTAGATCTGTAGTTTAATCACTTTTTGTCCTACTCCTTCTCTGTCTTTGAGTTGACTGCAACCACGTGTGAGAGGAAACTTGGTTGTGCATGTGTTGATTGAACGAAGGTGGCCAAGTTAACTGGCCACCTTTTCACTTATAAACCAACTATCTCATAACCCTCACATTTTTTAACTACATGATGCATATGAGAGAGTGAGAGGGATACTTACCTGTGGCTTCAATGCTATGTTGTCGTTTTTCAAAGACCAGAGGTGCTGCTGTGTATATTTGCTGCATGCCATTCTTCTTCCTCCACATGTTATTTGCTAATGGTTTCTCTTTTTTTGTAGGTATCTGTGGTTGAAGATATGATGCTGCTACTTTGGAGCTCCTGGATCAACTTGGTGAAGACTTGTTGTTGGTGTGATTGGCATTCTGTGGGATAGGTTGCTACACAATTTACTACAGGATGTTCTGTAGCTGCTTCTCCCTCAAAATTATTTTATCATTTTTCTTGTTGGGGCTGTGAGGATGGTGACATGGATGGGAAGAAGGAGTGGGGGTGTGGAGAGTAAAGGATACTCAGGTGATGCTCTTTATTAATCTCTATTTCCTTTTTTTTCTTTGAAGACTGAAAAGCTGTTGAAATTGATTTTTTTTTTTTTTTGAATTGTGAGTGCAGGGATGATGATGGTGGACGAGGTGGGGTGCTATATCATGGATGGGGTGAATTTTAGGGACCTAACAAGTTCATCATATGCCTTCGGATTACTTCCTGTAGGATTTCTGGGTCACTGTAATTCCTACAAGATCATCCTGTAGGTTTTCAGTGGAATACAGGGGATCCTGTAGAAAACACAGTCTTTGCATAAATTGAAGCAATGGAGTGGAAAAATGAAAAAAGTTATGGAGGGATGCATGGTAAGGAGTGAAGAAAATGTATATGTGAGTGGCAGGGGTCTCCTTGGGATCCTCTTTTGCTCCTTGACTGTCCTTCTCACCCACCTACAAATGGAAATTTCATGAAATTTATTTATTTATTTATTTTCAAAAACAACTAGGTTGCCTCAGAGAGGTTTCACCCTAGCTGTTTTCCCTGGGCGCCTCAAGAGAGGTATTCAACTAGGGATCTTCTTATTCTCTTTTTCTTTTTGTTTTTTTTTCTCTCTTTTTTGTCATCACTAGGCCGCCTCAAGAGGTTTTCAACCCATAGATGGGACTCAGGCAACTCATGGAGGTTTTCACCTGAGTCCTTATTCTTTTTCTTTTTCTTCAATGATTTGATGAGGGAGGAGCTAGAACTTGCTCCACTGTCATCATTGTTTTATTGATATCATCAACGAACTCTTGTTTTGTAAAGGTCTCTTGTACATTTTCCATTGGTGTCCATTAACAAGCAAAGGAATGGCTTCTTCATCTATGGTTCTGATTTGCACTGAATTATTATCATGGAATCTTTCCACAACATAAGTTCCAAGCCATCTTGTCCTCAACTTTCCCTTGAAGTCCTTATACCTAGAATCATATAACAATGGCCAATCGCCTTCCCGAAATTGCTTCTCCTTGATATTTTTATCATGCCAGTTTTTCCACTGAAGTTGAATTACCTTTGTATGTAGGAGGGCTTGCATTTTGAATTCATCTAAACCATTCAATTGGAACAATCTCCCTCTCTATACACGACTGAGATCCAAATCTAGTTGGGATGCCATCCTTAATGTGTTATATTCAAACTCAATGGACAACAAGGCCTTTTTCCCATAGACTAGCTCATAGGGTGTGAATCCATTAGTGGTCTTCCATGTGGTATTATAGGCCTAGGTGGACTCAACTAGCCTTTCTACCCAATCCTTCCTACTTCTACTTGCCACCTTGGTTAAGATTCCCTCTAGTGCTCTATTGGTCACCTCCAGTTTCCCATTAGCTTCTGGATTATAGGGAGTGGAGTTCCAATGATTGATCTTGTGATGGCTGAGAAAGTCTTCAATCATGTTGGAGGTAAAGTGGCTACCTTGGTTCATGACCAACTCTCTAAGTTACCCAAATTTGTAGAATACATTCTCCCTTAGGAACTCAACCACCTTTTCTTCTGTTACTACCTTAATTTCCTTGGTTTCATCCAACTTAGTCAAATAATTAGAGCACACAATAATGTATTATTTTTTCTTTGAAGGAGGGTCAATAGGCCGAATGAAGTCCATGCCCCACTTGTTAAATGGATCGAAAGTCACTTGAGGCTGCAGAGGCATTTCATCTCTTGAAGTAGGCCTTCCCATACTCTGGCACCAATCACACTGACTAGCGTACTTTTTCACATTTTTATGAAAATTGGGCCAATAATAGCCTACTTGTAACGCTTTGAATGCTGTCGTCTTTGCTGCAAAGTGACCTGCACAAGGCCCATCATGACAGGTCAAAAGGATGTCAAAGACATCCTCTTCCAAGACACACCTTCTTAAGATTTGATCTAGGCCAAGTTTGAAAAGATTGCCCCCAATCCAAGTGAAGGGGGCACTTTTCCTAACTATTTTGCTCTTTTCTTTGGAGGACAAGTTTGGTGGGAACTGTGCTGAGACCAAATAGTTTGCTATATCAGTAAACCGTGGAGAGAGAACTAAAATAGCAAATAAGTGCTCGTCTGGTAACTGGTCATCCACCATTCCTTCTTCACATGTAGGAAAATCTACCCTAGATAAAAAATTTGCAACAACATTTTCCTTACTAGGCTTATCAACAATGGTTAGATCAAACTGCTGTAATAAAAGTAACAATCTTATAATTCGAGCATTCACATCTGGTTTGTTCATTAAATACTTCATTGCAGCATGGTGAGTATGCACAAATGTTTGATATCCTGTAATGTAATTCTTGAATTTGTTTAATGAATGCACAACAACAAGGAGTTCCTTTTCGGTCACTGTATAATTTAGTTCATCCTTTGAGAAGTTATTACTGCTAAAATAGATAACATAAGGCAGTTTTTCATCTATCTGATCTAGGGCTACTCCTATGGCTTTGTGTGAGGCATCAGCATGAATATGAAAGGAGAGGACCCAGTTTGGGCCTCAGAGAATTGGAGTAGTGGTTAACTTATCCTTTAAAATGTCTAAGGCATTTTGAGAGCTTTTTGACCATATAAACTCAGAATATTTGGCCAAAAAACCAAATAAAGGAGAGGCCAACTTGTTGAAGTCTTTTATGAATCTTCGGTAGTACCCAGCTAACCCTAGTAATTTTCTGACATGTCTCTGCTTTTGAGGAGGTGGGACCCTTTGGATGATGGCTATTTTGTTTGGGTCCACCTGCAGTCCTTTCCTCAGATATTGAATGACCTAGCACAGTCCCTGTAGTCATTAAGAATTCAAAATTTTCAGGACTAAGAGATAGGTTCATTTCAATACACTTGTGTAATAATTTACCTAGGTTAGACAGGGCTTCTTGAAAATCACAACCATAAGGTGTAAAATCATCCATATAAATCTCCACCGCATTATGGACTAATTCGGCGAAAATACTCAAGACTACTCTCTGGAAAGTGGCAGGACCATTGCATAGGCCAAAAGGAAGGACCCTATAGGCAAAAGTACCCCAAGGACAGGTGAATGTGGTCTTATCCTGGTCTTCTGGGCATATTTGGATTTGGTTGTACCCACTGAATCCATCTAGGAAAGAGAAAAACCTTTTCCCTACCAGACCATCTAGCACTTGGTTAACGAAGGGTAGAGGAAAATGGTCCTTCTTTGCAGCTTTGTTCAACTCCCTATAATCGACACAAATCCTCCACTTACCATTTTTCTTGGGAACTAACACGAAAGGAGAAACCCACTCATTGTTGGAGATAGGGTAAATGAATCCTGCATCTAGTAGTTTTGCAGTTCTTCTTTGACTATATCTTTAACAAATGGATTCATTCTCCTTTGTGGTTGCTAGAATAGCTTGCAACCTTCTTTGATGTATATGTTGTGAGTACACACTGAGGGGTGTACTTCCTTCATTTCCTTGTAACTCTAGGCGAAGGCTTCTAGATTTTCCTTTAACATGATGCATAGCTTCTCCTCTTCAAGAGTAGACAGAGATGGATTGATTTTCAAGGTTCTATCTAGACCGAATTCTATGGTTTTGACACGGAGTGGGTTGGAATTCACCAAACATAACTCAGTTGGATGATTGTTCTGAGTTTCCTTCACTGCTTCTTCTAAAGGTAATGAACCAGGAGTTGGACATTGGAGTAGGTGTTCAATCAAGTCATCCTCATCTTGCTATCCTCCTCCCATGGTTGCTTCCAAAGCATAAAATTGGGCATAATAAACATCATCTTCTTCCTCCTCCAACCATAGAGGTAAATCATGCTTTAGAGAAGGTTGACCAGGAGGGTATAGGACTAACTACTTGGACATATGCCCATTCTTGATGCTCATATTCCCAGCGGTGCAGCTAATGTAAGCATTGGTAGTGGCCAACCATGGCCTCCCAAGGATGAGAGGATAACCAGTAAGCTTAGCCTTGGGCTCGAGAACTAGGAAATCTGTAGGGTACTCCCGGGAGTCAATGGAGACCATCACATCCTCCATAATTCCCTCAGGGGTTACTGTGGAACGATCTACAAGTTGCAGAACTGTTGTGGTCTTTCTTAATGAACCTTGGAGGTTGAGCTTGAGCATGGTGCCCTTTTTCATCACATTAATGGCAGCCCCAAGATAGATCAGAGTGTGTGGGACAATGGTGCCATTGATGTGCACATCTACTACAAGGTTTCCAGGGTCCAAATATATAGGACATATTACCTACCCAAACATTATGTCAGACAATTGCCCAATGACATTAATGGTAGGGGCATCCCTTTTTCGCCTCCCTGTATTCTTGAAGCACTTCTCCTTAATCAAATTATTTTAAATGGGAACATCTTTTATTGCTTGGAGAAGGGGAATATTTACACATAGATTGTTCAATTCTCCTAGAAGTTTAGTCTCTTCTGGGGTAGGTTGGAGTGTTTGGGCTAATCTCTCAGGAAAGGGTAGATTTAATTTAAGGTTGCTTTCCTCCCTTTCTTCTTAAAGCTCCCTAGGTGGAGGGAGAGGTTGGTTATCCAGGAGAACTTTCCCAAATATCAGGTTAATCTCCCGGATTTCCACAACATAAGCTGGATACGATGTATCTCCACTGTATACTTGTTGAGCCTGTCTATTGTTTGGGTTCAGATTTGGCTAGGCAGGCATTTGGGGTTGCTTGGGTGGAGTGGAGTGTAGGAGATGTGGTTGGGTAGGTGCTAGAGGAAATAGAGATGGAGAATTTTGTATTGGGGCCTCCACCCCTGGAGTGGCGTATTCCACTGAGGTTGTGGCGGAGCATAAGGTTGAAATGATTGGCTGTGTGGCTGGGAATGATACTAAGATGCATAGGACCATGGAGGGGGTGTAGACCAGGAAGGGACAGTAGGGGGTCCCTAAGAAGGTATAGTTGTGGTTTGGTTGTGGTTCAAATATGAATGGGATGACCCTTGCATGCCCTGCTAGTATGGTCTAGGACCAGGATGTCTCCTTTGGTTAATGTAGCAAAGCTGCTCATTAACCCCTTTAGCTCCTTGATATACAACTTTGAGTTTGGGTAAAGAAGGTCACTTGTCTGTGGAGTGGTTTTCCTCACAGACCGAGCAAATTTTAATAGAGTTGAACAGACATTCATTCTTAGGATGCCTCCTGGTGCATCTAGGATAGAATATGGCCAAGGCTCTCTCTGCTTCCTCCTGCTTCCTTTTAATGTTCATGGTGTCCAGTTGCAAGGCAAGGGTTTGCAACATCTCACTTTTGAAATCTTCCAGTATATTTCCAATTTCACCCTTGATGGATGAGTTGGAATATGATGTACTGGCCATAAGTTGACTACCCCTACTCTTTTTCCTGGCTGCCCTAGAATGGTTTCTGAAGACAGTCTTGATATCCTCATAGGGCAAGTGGTAGATATCTCCTCCTGCTAACAAATGTAAGGTATCCAAAAGATATTCTCTTACTCCCTTAAGCAGGACTAGCTTTATTGACTCAAGGTCAAGTGTGTACTTGGCCCTTTTGTAACTGACCTAGAATCTTTCTTTGTAGTCTTCTAAGGATTCATCATAGCCTATGGTCATCCTAAAAATTTATCGTTTAGTATCCTTTGACTGACAGTAGTCCCAATATTTGTTGTTAAAGGCCTACTGCATCTGAGCCGAAGTTGTGATGCTATCTCCAGGTAAGTCCATGAACCAGCACAATGCTGCATCCTTGAGGGTATATGGAAATAGTTTTAACTTTTGCTCATCATTTGTATAGTCATAGGTTCGGCATATAACAAAAAACTCAAACAGGAAAGTGTCGGGGTCCTCTATGGCCAGGCCATGGAAATGAGGTAGGGTAGAGGGGCTTATATTTTTCATCTTAGTCTCCCCATTGGTTTCCTTGATGGGGAAGGCACCCTCAACTCTCTCTCTATTCCCTCTGTCATTTCGATTTTCAGCCATTGGCTCAGTAGGAATGGGTTCCTCTTCCTCTTATTCCCCTGTAGGTTCTTCAAATATGTCAGGTTTCTCACCTAAGGGTTCCTCTATTTCACAGCCACTGAAGAAGAGAGAAGGTTAGCTGTTGGATGCAGTGGGGGTATTTGGAAAAAAATTTCCTAAGTTGTCCCTATTCCTACGAGGCATGAAAGGAAATATTTTTGGGGTGGTTTTGTATTATTTTTTAAAACATGGAAAGTACTTTCAGAATTGAAATTGTTGATTGAATGGAAATTACTGACGGAATGAAAAAGCTACTTGCTGAATTGAAATCCTACTTGCAGAATGGAAAGGAAAGAAGATAATGCAAATTTAAAGAAAGGAAACAACTAGATTACTTTTGCAGAAATAGACTAATGGAAGAATATTGAAGACAAGAGGTAGAAGAAAATAAAGCAGTAATAACATTCTACTTAGACACCTCCCAAACAACAGCGCTTGAGCGCCAGTATTGCAGCAAGGATGCTGCAACTCCTGGGCTACCAGCTTTACTTATCAACCCGGGGGTTCGTACAAACTTGGAGGTGACAGTGCTGTATGCACAAGTAAAAGTGATGGTTCTGCTATTGTCACTATTCAGCTGGAGAGAGACCACTGGGGTTCCAAGCCACACTTCTATAGAGTTAGAAGAAGCTTGATTCTATGATGGAAGAAGGGAAAATCTACTCTAAGACAATTACTCTACTGCAGTAATGGAAAAGGCCAACATGTAATGCTAAACCACACCATACCCTAATTAACCATTTAAGAAGCTATGCTAAGCAGAATTGCTAATCAACAATAAAAAAATTCTACTATCTAAGTGGCAGAAGTAAAAATTATCAAACCATACTAATGTGCAAGCAAAGAAACTAAACTAAATCTGTTTTCACTTTTTTTGGTGTTTTAGGCAAAATCAAGTATGCAAACTAATTGTTCTTGTGGATGTGACAGGTTGATGGGAGGTGTTTGAGGATGACTATAAGATTTATGAAGTGGTTGGATGGTGTGGAGGGGTCCTAGGAGGATTTTTGTGACTTCCTAGAGGTTTCCCATCAATTCGGTCTCAAAACAAGTCGTTTCAGGAAAACCTACAGAATGTACTAGAAACCTACAAGATGATCCTATAGGAATTACATGAAACCTACAAGATACAATCGAGAGCTAATTTTGAGATGTTGGAAGTGTTTGGAAGCTTACGAAAGAAGTTTTATGGGTGGAATGGAGTGTTAGAAGGTCTAGGAGCACTCAGGAGTCAATATCCAAGATAAGAGATGGCTAGATTCGCTCAATGTGTTTACAGGAATTTCAATGAAAAATGATAAAAAAATAGTGAGGGTGGTGGTGAAACAAGGGATGGTTAAGGTGGATGAAGTGGAAGGTGGGTGCTGGTTATGAAGTCTTGGTCTCCTCCTGATGTACCTGCTCTGCATAAAACATGTGTGTATTCCAAAAAGAACTATGCAACAAGATACACTTTCATAAACTAGAAAAGCATGAATCAATTGCCTATATTATGCATGAAGAAATTTGATGAAGGGAATGAAAGCATGAGTGAGATCTTATTGTAGAAATGGAGATGGAAAAAGATGACAATGAAATCTTCCTTGCAACATGAACCAAATACTAAATCAAAGACAACAAACTCCAAAGCTCATAGAAGAACTAGAAATCTGTGTTTTTGGGGCTGCTGAAGGGTCCCTTCCTCAAGTCATGGTCCCAGAGGGAGGAAGTGAGGCTGAGACACCTACTGAAAACCTTGTGGTGATCCTTTTTTCTCCTTTCTAACCTACTACTTGAAAGAAGGCACAAATGGAAGCAAACTATTACACAACCAATCTAATCTACACTATTGTAAAGGAAATGCATCTACTAAGCAAATGAACAATTAAGCTATGAATCCATACTAGCATACATGTACAGTAAAGAGGAGGCTTGGCTACTAGGGCTGGGCCCTAACCCAAGAGCTTCATCCCTCTGAGGTAACTCAGTGCTAGCTCAAAACAAAACTCATTCTTATTACCAAAATAATGGATTACATCAAAAAACTACCACAAGTCTTGTAGCTCGAAAATAGAGTAGAGTTTTACAATAAAAATCCAAATTCTACTATGGTCCTAGGCCTCTCTACTTATACATCTGAAGTCTCCATCGACTTCCTGAAAATTAGGGAGGCTCGGCTCCCAAACTCGAGATAAACTGGTGCTTTGTCTTTCACTTGCTTGGCTACCTTCTAGTCCTCATGATTTGACTGTTTGCACTCTGAACTAATGGAGGAATATTTGAATGGAGGGGTAGTAAACGAGGATGATTTACCTCCTATAATCCTTCTCCCTTGATTCATTCGAGTTTTTACCTTGGTCTTTGCCAAACTTCCTTGCTTTTCTGCTTTAATCCTGCACTAAATGCACATTAGACCACAAAGAAAAATATCCAACTCTAACTCATCTCATAAACAAAATATAATCAAGAGTATGTAGTAAGTTATGAGAATAGTTGGTTTTACTAAGCTAGGAGGTGAATTAAGGCCCATATAATTACCCAATGATGAGGCTCATCAGTGACCATGGCTAAAATCTTGGTCTCATCATCAGAATCAGATACAAGATCATGTTGTGTAGTAGTGGTCGTTTTTTGTTTCCCCTTATTGTTTGGTTTCTTATGCCTTAGTTCGGGATGTAATTTCCAATAGTGGGCTTCATCATGCCCCTCTCTAGAATAATTTTTGCATGTACTTTTCTCCCCTTATTTCTTTACACTTGCATTCTCCTTTCATTTCCATTCTCCAGCCTTCTCTTTCTCCTTACCCTTGAATGGATTCTTCTTACTTCCCTCTTCCTGAATGTTCTTTTCTCTTGCTTCAGGGTGTGTGGCTTGCATGCATACCTTATCTAAGTTGCTTGGATTGAACATAAGGATAATGTTTTTTAATTAGGAATGTAAATCCCCAATGTATTTCAATAGTGTATCTTGGGAATTCAAGTTTACTCCTAACAACAAAGCCCTTTTCCTAAACTCTTGGGTATAGTCTTGAACTGTTTGGCCCTTGAGTTACCTAAAATTTTGCCAACTCATAATGGATTTTTTCACGTAGGCTAAAGGATAAAACTGTATTTTAATTGAAGAAACAAATTCAACCCAAGAAATGGATATCTTACCATGAATTCACATTTCCTCTTGAGTCTTTGCTTCCCACCAAACTAGTGCCTCTCCTTCTAGCCTCAATGAAGCCAATTGGATCTTTATGTCATCTTCTTGAAGGTTTTGAATTCTGCAATAAACCTCCAATTGTCGAATCCAATTGTCTAGCTTCTCTACATTTACCTCACCATTATACATGGGAAGTTAAAACTTAATGTCCAATTTGAGTAAGGGAGTTTTTACTTTTGGGGTTTGTGAATGAGTATGAATAGTTTTTGTGGTGGAAGTGGAAGATAATGTTGTTTGTGATGATGAGGATGATGAAGATGACAAGGAAGATGATGAATATGGTGGAGATCGTGTAGGATTTCCTCCATTATCCTTTGAATCCTTCTTTTCATCTTTTTTATCTTCAGAGATTCCGTCTTCATGTGGGGACTTAGAACTCTCTCCAACCATTCTAGTCTTCCTCTCCTCATAGAGGACTCTAACCATGTCAGTTAAATCATATAAAGATTTCTTGAATGCTTCCTCTTCTGAAAGACCTTCAATATCTCTTGCTCCAGACATGATGGCTTTGGATTCCAGCTCAGCTTCTGGTACTGCTTGTACCTCCTCAATCTCAAATGAAGGTAAAACTTTAGGTGCTTCAAGTGCAACTGGGATTGAAACTTTGGGTGGATATTGTGGTCTTGTGGCTCTCCTTGTTCTGGTCATTACCTCAGGATTTACAACCAATAGTTTCCCTTATCCTATCTGCAACTTTAACCTTGTAAGCATCACAAATTTGGAACCATTAAAAACCTACTTGCACAAAACTCAAGTAATCAAGCAAATAACCTTGCTCTGATACCAACTTGATCTGTAGTTGAATGTTAGTCTTTTTGTGCTAATTTCAACTTAAGAATTAAAAACAATTGCTCATCATTTGCTTTATGGGCATAGGTTTTCTTATGGTGTTTGTGAATGTAATAGGTAAATTCGTCAATTTTTATGTCAAATTCATGAGCAAAATAACATGTAAATAAAGTGTTGAACAACAACAAACAAATATACAACAAACCATCAAAATGAACACTTAACACAATGTTTTTATCAAGGAGTTCACCCCTCCTAGGCTACATCTCCTTGGTCCAGCTTCCATGGATTGGGCCTTTGTATTAGCTCAAAATGTGAAAAAGTGATTTTTTCATTGCTCTATTGCTCCTGAAACCTGCTTTGATGTGCTCAAAATATCCAAATCATATAGGAATTATGCTTTCTAAGCCACAATTGGTCAAACATTGCAAAATTTATGGCCTCTTTAGTTTCCCCTCAGGAAACTCCACCAAAACTAGAGAAACTCCAGTTAACCTGGGAAAAAATGGAGCAAATGTCGAATTTATGAGATCCTCCAAAGCTATCGCCAAGTTAATCCCACCTTAATTAATGGATAAGCAGGGTTTAATTAAAATTAATCTCCAGTTAGCACGTTAAGTGCGTGGTTAGTTGTTTAGTGCTGGCTCCAGATTTGTAGTGTTGGTCACATGCGAAGGGGGTTGGCCCGCTCCTCCCCCAATCGGCATGGCTTCTCACATTAAATACAAACTATGATTGCTGTATGGTAAGTAACATTGGTGTAGCATAGTGGTAAGACTTTGGGTTTGTGTGGGTGTGGTCATAGGTTCAACTCCACTGACCTACCAATAAAATTTTGCACTGCGTGTCGATGCTGATAGGCCATTGGGGAGGGACACATGGCAGCCTCTAAGCTTGCCACATCTCTCCTTCTCATTAGTCCTCCCTTGTTCGATAAAAAAACTCCAATTCATCAAGTGTAGATGAATAAAATAAGCGCCACTTGGCATGACCTCACCAAATTTTTACCAAACCTTTGACTTGCACAATCACCTACCATGTCAGCAGTACAGACTGCTAACTAGGTAGTGACTGTACTTTTTTCGCAAAATTCCTCTATTTGGCAAAGCCGACAAAAGTCCCTATATTTCTCATACGAACTTCATTTTGAGTGAAATGAGTATAGTATTACCTAGACAGACATGGTTGTTCAGTGTTTGAGTGATTTTGAGAACTTTGATTTTTGAGCTAAATACTGATCACCTGATCATAGGTAGACCACCAGTCAAACATGATTGAGGTTGAAGGTAATATTATTCTATTTCTTTCTTTTTTAACCATAAATATGATAGAAATTTTGTATTTGGGGCACAACCTTACATCAAAATGGAAAAAAATCTAGTCCAAAGACTATTACAAATATCCGATTCCAGTCATTGAGACACTTAGAAAGCCAATCTAAGACTATAACATACTTATAATGTTTAGTTGTAAAAGGTTTCTAAAAGACACCTAAAAATATACAAAATTTTGTGATCATACTAGCATATAGAAGTAGGAGGATAAAAACCATATTAAGCTTTATCCTTCTCCAAAACCTGGACTAGACCATTACGATTAAGTATTTCTATCATGGAAGGGCTAATTGAATTATTGGAGGAGGAGGGACCTAATTGTCTTTGACGAAGGGTCAATTGCAATTTGTTGACTTGATGATGCTAAATTGATAACTCATCCTCATCCCTTTGAGTATCAAACTTTTATTCAATCAGTGCTTCCATTATAGAGGTTACATTCAAAACTAGTTGATCTCATTTTACTTGAGATTTAGTGACATTTTCCTATATCTAATGCAAATACTCCTTCATCTATCTTCGAAATTGTCTAGCATTACCAAGCATTCTAGAAATTGTAGTGAATCCACTTCTTAGAAGTTGCATTGAATTCTTTATGAAATGTAATAATTTGTAACACTAGATCCCATACCACATTGGTAAGCCAATGTTTTTTACCAAACCCATTGATACAGAGAGTTATACTAAGCCTCAACTAGACTTCACTATTTGTAATAATTCCATATGGTGTAGTGGCTAATATTGGCGATACTTTCCAAAGATGGTTACTTTCCATCCACCTAACACATTGCATGTCGACCATGCCATGAAACTATCCACATTAGTATGTGGATCAATTTTTTTTGCATGGAAGAAATCATACCACACAGAGCATGGATGTTGTAGATACATTTAACTAACTTATTCCCACAAAACACTTACATAGTATGGCCTCATAGGGTACTCAAACAAGGATATCACTGATCATATTCCCTTACTCTAAATGATGTATGAACATAGGGGAAAGGCTTTTCCTCTAAACACCCTAGGGTCTTGGGTTGAAAACCCCAACAAAGCGGAAGGCAAACAACAATAAGAAATGCTCAGACAAACAATCTAAATGCTTAGACTACTGAAGTCAGAAGAAGTGACCTTACCTGGAGGTCCTACGTTTGGGTAGATCCTGCAGGGTTCAAACCCTCTACTTCCTCTAATGCCTTTGAAACCTGTAAATTATTCAAGTAAATCATATACAACAGTAGAAATGAAAAACATATTCATGATATATATGTTAGATCATATAAACAAATGAACAATTATGCATTAATATAATATTTATAGACAAATCACAACATGTATCAATGCATAAACATGATAAATATTAGGAACATAACCACATTTCTTTATTAATGTAAGCTACAAGAAAGATGGAAAATGACAACCTGAGCCCTCCTCCAGATCCATCCTATCCCAGCCTCAACAATCTTCCTCCATCAACATACACAAGGATATCACAAGAGGGATCAAGGATATTTCAAAAGAGGAAACAAGAGTTTCCTAAATCTTGGGGAGTGTAGGAGGCACAGGGATTTCATCAGACTCGATCAGGGATCAATCAACTATGATATCAATATCTAATCTCTTCTTCCCTAAGGCCTTCCCATGGAGGTTTATTTATACTTCTCCAAATTAGTTTTTTTAGTTGGGAAATAGTTGGGCCATGGGCTATAGTAGGTGAGTAATAGGTAAAACCCATAGACTTCACTTGAAATTAAGGAGATTTATTATTTTTAAGTGTTTCAACACATGTATGTGGGTTGGGTATATGTTGACCAGTGTGTACATGCTTTTAACACTAGGAAAAGTAGCGTATAGGAAATAAAACACTATTTTTTAGATTTTGGACCATGTTTGGAAAGGAAGGGTAGCCCTAGGCCATAACCAGAGCATTTGATCTACCAAGAGTGGTAAATGGTGCTATAACAGATGCCCCCTAATATATGAGGTCAGAAGGGGTGCATGATGGCCGAAATGTATTAAGCCTATAGAAGGAATCATGCTTAGAACGAGGAGGACTTCACCAAAATTCAGCCTACCAAGAAATTGAAAGAGATCAGAAAGAAACTGTTGTCTGAGGTGGGCATACCCATGCTTAGAGATAGTAAAGCATGTCCATATGTCAAGTAAAAAAGTGGATCCAATATGCATACAAGTATAAAGGAACTGAAAATACATAATGGATCATCCGATCATATCCAAATAAGTACATGCTTGAATATCACATATAAAGAACTGATCAATGATGCTAAAGTGTGAAGTTGATCACTAAAGTCATAAAGCTAATCCAAAAATTACCAAGTAAAATGGGAGAATAAATGGTACTACACTACAACTCGAGTGCCAAAATATATGATGTCGCTGTAAGGAACTGCAACATATAAGGCAGATGGTGTCAACTAGCAACAATAGGAGCAACTGACAAGTGAACCAAGAAATGCTGATGCAAACTCGGGGTCTTCACCGACCGTCGTGGTACATTTCTACATAATGGGAACAAATGATCTGAAGTCGACCATGTGAGAAATCGTTTGATTACCGGTCATTGATGTATACTGTTAACAAATGCGAGACTACTCATTGATAATGATGATGTGAGCCAATGTACCCAGTACAATCTAACAAGTGAGAATACGTGAGTTGTAGTAGAACACTTGGAAGAATCTTTCAATTAGGAGACAATGACGTTTTCCCACTATTGATAGCGAAGGAGTCTGCCACTGATGACTACAAACCCCAAGGTATTGCCAAATGGACTCTAGATCTCTTTCCCATAGCAATGAGCTAAAGTCGATTGGAAAATATACACTAGAAGGAAGACATTAAAGCATCCTTCATCAATCTAGTGCGAGTGTAACTCGTATGCCAATAATGTGGAAGGAATAGGATGAATAAAGATGTAGTAACACAACCAAAGCACGTTTCTGGCGTAAACAAGATGTAGCTAGCGCATGCTAGAAACCGCGTGAACCGACCAATAATGAAAGCTGACACATAGGCGAGGAATCCACCAATAAGGTTAAATGGAAACCAAGGTACTGCATGAATCCCAATGTGTGATAATGAAAGCTAATGTCGAACACAAGGGAAACCACTTAGTCAAAGGCCCATGATACTAATTGATGCTGAGCACAAGGTGACCTATCAATAATGAAAATAGGGCCAAGGTGCAGCTCTAGATCTACCCTCAGAGAAATTTGTCGTAATCGATAAGAGCAAGACCTGCCAGCAAGAAGTCAATGGAGACCTTCTCAAACCAGCACAAGCAAAGGACCAAATAGTTGATGTGATAACGAACATCACTCTAACAACCAGGGATGGTTGACTGAGAAATAGGTCAACAGACACCGCAGAGAGGCCAACTCAGGTTTACTTCCCTTGAACAAAATCACGACTCAATTGTGACTACATGGCAGCATATGGTAACTTTGTATAAGTTTTTCATGCAGGAGGCATAAGTAAACTCTCCATATGATTGGAATAGATAACCAATCGGAGGAGTACTGACTTGATAACAAGGTTAAGGTTTGCCTAAGTCAAAATAAAACCCATCCTAATGGAGAAAAAACTTTATTTTTTGAGTGCTTTGTTTAAGGGCGATACAACTGACTCTAACTACCATCAAATATGGAAATAATGTCCTGTTTCTGCTCTTTTTTGGGATATATATATTTTTTTTCTTTTTCATATTTATGAAGTCTAAAAAAGAATAAAAGAATTTTGTAGTACAGTGGAAAGAACGAGTGTCGAAAAAACATATGCTCTAGTTCTTGGGAGGGGAACATTCCTATGCTTAATGCAAAGTGGAAAAATTGGTCAATGAAACATAGAGGAAGGTTCATTTCATGTGTAAAAATGGTATGTAAAGTTGCAAAGGCTATGTGATTGAAAGGTTGATTTTGCAGAAGAGATGGTCAAAAGATGGCTTAAACACAGGTCCAAGTGAAGCCAGCTTAAGGCCAAAGGGTACAAATCATGCAATGCAGTAGTACAAATCAACACAAAGGAGCCTCTAGGGTATAGAGATAGAAAATTGTGAAGAAGAAAGAGAATGAGTCTTCTCATGGTGGGACTAAAGAGGACTCCTGCACCTAAGAACAAAATTTCAGCATGGGTGCCAACTGGAAATAAGGTACTATCTAGGTCACCCATTGTAAAGTAGGCTTTACCACACAAGTCATGACACTTCTAAGCAATGATAAGGTTCCACATCATATCTTGGTGGGGTCGATCCTAAGACCAAAATGAGAAAGGAAACTGATCAATGCACAATGTAGGTGAAAAAACCTAACCTATATGCCAGTTTCGAGAACCAATACTATCAGAGCGGATCAACCATAGAAATGTCCAAAAGAGAAATCTTCCAAGTTATGTGGAAATAAATAGGAACACTAGACAAGAATTTAATACATCCCATATATAAACTTCATATTTTATGTTGTGTTATAGAATACAAAACTTGAAAATGTGTACCTGATATATACAATATGGTACAGGGAACCACACAGCCTTGTAGCTTATGCATAATAGTTTTTCAGGACAAACTCCTTGTAGGGCTTAGGTCAAGGACTCCTTTGGTAGTCAAAACTCATGGCTTAAAAAATTTCCTCATGTGAAGGAAAATCAAACTCCAAGAAATCATGAGAACTACAATGATTAGAAGAGGGAATTAAGGGGTCCCATGTCCCTATAGGAGGAATCACTCGGTCAACTCCAGGGACCAAGTCCCAAGAAGGAAAACAATAGTTCGAAGGATCCTTCTTAGAAGCAATTGAATAGTGCGGATTCAACGCCACATAATTCAGCCATGGCGGGGTAGAGTCTACTTGAACACTTGGAACAAACCAAGTGGTATTCTATAGTAAATTTGAATTAGGGTGGTGATTATTAGATGCAAGCTGATCAATAGTGACAATATTCCCGTTATGAGGAAAACACATCACTCGAAAGAGTGAAGACGCCACAACATTCATAGCATAGACATAATCACACCCAAGTAGCATATTAAAGTCTAAAGGGTGATCAACCACCATCATATCGATAAAAATAATCTTCCCACCTAAAGTAATAGACAATTGAGGAAGAACACCCATAGATTGACCAGGTCTTCTATCATAGGCTAACATCTGATTATCAGATGCAAAAAACTTTGGAGAACCCAAAGCATTCCATGTCAAGAAGGATATAATACTTGCAGAGGATCCATCATCCACCATATATTGATAGAAGTTTGTGGAATTAACTGTAACATTTATCTAGAAAGGTGCAGCAGAAGGAAGACGAGGCTCAACAAGATTATCCCAAACAAAGGAAACACTGCCAGAACTTGGAGGAGTTACATTTGGAGAAATCAAAATGCCCCCTATACCAGAAGACTCTATACTAGAAACCAAAAAGACTTTGTTGTTAGGAACTTCACTCCCTAGAAGAGGAGTGTAATCAGCCAAAGATTGCACTGGCTCAACCACAGTACTAACCAATGGTTGATGAGACTATTGAGAAACCGTAACAAATTCAGGAGTAAAAGAACCTTCATATTCGGACCATACCCTTTGTACCTCTAGAATACTAGGGCACAAATGAGTAAGATGGTCTCTCTTACATATATTACAAAGGAACTTAGGTTTAAAACTTCTATGCTTAGCTTTCTAATCAACATTCATTCCGCTAACATGACTAGTAATGGTGTGTAGAGAGTCTCGAACATGACTTGTAGAGGTCAATGACTCTTTCCAAAAAGAGATAGGACTTGTGCCCCCAGCCCTACTCACGGAATTAGGTGGGTCAACATAAATATAACTCATAGAGGTATGTGACCCATTTCTAGTATGACTCGCAATGACTAGACTTATGCCTCTGGCATGACTTACAGTGGCTGAAAGCTCATCTCCAACATGACTTGCAAAGGTTGATGATGAATTTCTAGTATGACCAATAGTGACTAGAATTATACCCCCACCATGACTTGCAGTGGTTGAAGTCTCATCTCTATATGACTTGCAGAGGTTGATGATGATTCATTGATATTATGACTCGTAGTAACTAGACTTATGCCTCCAGTGTGACTTGCAGTGGCTTAAAGCTCATCTCCAACATGATTTACAGAGGTTGATGATGATTCATTTCTAGTATGACTTGCAGTGACTAGACTTATGCCTCCATCATGACTTGTAGTGGATGAAGGCTCATCTCCAACATGACTTGCAGATGTTGATGATGAATGGATAGAATTATTATTCTTCTTCGTCTTCCTGTTTCTCTTCTTCTTAGATATCTTATTACAAGAGGGAGGAGAAAGAGGAATCCCAGATTTCTTTTCTAAAGAAGATGAACAATTAATGCCCATTTGATGCCCTTGAAATAAAGCATTCATCTAAGAAGCTTCAAGAACATCAGGAATATTTGGAGTGGACCACAACCAAACTAGTAGTCCAACATTCAATCCAAGAATATTCAAAGTGGCCATCAAGGGGGAACCAACGTTTCCAAAGAAAG
This sequence comes from Pinus tabuliformis, assembly GCA_031772625.1. Classification (NCBI taxonomy): domain Eukaryota; kingdom Viridiplantae; phylum Streptophyta; class Pinopsida; order Pinales; family Pinaceae; genus Pinus; species Pinus tabuliformis. Next base: position 496,956,849 of record CM062816.1, read on the forward strand.
GAAAAGCACAAGGATCCCCTTTTGGGAGGGTACCTTGGTTGGTCTCCAGAGGAATATTGGCCATACCAAACTTATTCACAGATCCTTCAACTTTCAGAAAAATATCAAAAGCCTTTCAAGATCGGCGGAGCGGTAGGTCAGTCACCTAGAATCTAAGGTCCAAACGTGACAAGACAAATCCACCTAAAGCAAACTAAATACAAAGATGAAAGAGAATTCGACTCTAAAGTCCCTAAAGATGCAACCAATCAAGCGACGTCCAAATATTTCCACTCTGGATGATGAGGACCAAACACCAAAATAAAATAAAGTGAAGTAAGGGACCTTTCGAAGATAGTTTGGGATAATAACGATCCAAGCCTACCGTCGAAGGTAATAGAAATAGTTATGCTGACCTCTAGACAAAATCCTTTGCAGGTGCAAGCACCCAAGCTTCACAAGGGTACCCTCTAGAAGTACTTATGAATGTGATGCAATGTCTGCCTTAGGTTCCATGAGATTCCCCTCCGTAGCCACCTATGTGATACCAAGAAAAAGCAACTATGGGCACCAGTCCGTATCAAAAGGCGGGCGGAACAGTCGTGAGGCAGGATCCAACAAGTAGGAGAGGGGGTATGTTATGAAACCAGCCCAAGAAAAGATAGAAAAGATAGATCAATGCCTTAGAATTCAGCCTCTTCGAGGGGGCAACCTCCTTTACATTACATAAATGAACAATTATTCGATGATACAAATGAAAAGACCTCCTTTCTATATATAGGAGTCTAAGGGGTCATAACATAATTAGAGCCGACATAACAATAATAATGTAAGGGCACAATAATAACAATAGTGGGCTTCTATGGGGCACAATAGCAACAATATGGGCACTACATGGGTACATCAATATAATAAGTGGGTTATACTAATAACAATAAGGGGTTACACTAGTAGTATAGGGGCCTAACATGCCCCTCTCCTTCAAAAAGCGTTGTCCTCAACGCTTGAGTAGTTCTTGATGTTTCTGTATAAAATTCTTATCCTCCCATGTGGAATCTTCAGCAGGTAAGTTCTTCCACTTGATGAGATTCTCTGAAATTGATCGATTTCGTAGCTGTCGGGTTCTTGTTTCTGTGACTGCTCCAGGTTCCAATATGACTTTTCCTTCCTCTTCAATTGCTGGAAATATTGTTTGAATTGGGATCTTTTGAAACTTTTGAATAAGTGGCCATACTTCTTCGTCCTTCTTCCATTCATCCCTTGCTTCGTTTATCCAATCTGGTTGGATAATAGAAATAGCACAAAACAATGCTTCCACATCCTCATCCTTGAAGAGTGTTCCCATTCGGTAAGGTCGCCATTTGTTTAGTGCATGTAGTATTGCCAATACTTCCTTCTCATAAATAGCTTGCTTGAGATGTAGCAATAAAAATACCCAATCACCTACATCAAAACATTTTTTACTACGATGTTGATATACCTGTTGTTTCGTTTGATTTTGCACCGAAGTGGCGTTATCCTTTAAAAGTTGGAGAACTTGTTGTTGATGCTCGATGTGATCTTTCACTGCTTGAACCTTTTTCTTCTTGATATGTCCTTCTATATTTAGAGTTTGAGGAGTGGTAATTTCTTCCAATCCTTTACAAGATATGGTCGGATTCATTTCTTGATGCTCGATGTGATCTTTCACTTCTTGAACATTTTTCTTCTTGATATGTCCTTCTATCTTGATAGTTTGAGGAGTGGTAATTCTGACCAATGAATTACAAGATATGGTTGGATTCATTTCTTCTTTCTCGATGTGATCTTTCACTTCTTGCACCTTTTTCTTCTTGATATGTCCTTCTATCTTGAAAATTTGAGAAGTGGTAATTCTTGCCAATGCTTTACAAGATATTGTCTGATTCATTTCTTCTTTCTTTGGGATGGGGTCCTGGCACATATCTTCTTCTTTTGATGTTTCTTTTTCTTCCTTCTCTTCATATTCTATGTAAAATAATTTCTTCTCAGCACAGTTATGACCTTTAATGCATTTGCTATCACAATTGTAACAAAGCCCTTTTTCTCTTTTTTCTTCCAATTGTTGTGGTGTAACCCTTGTAGGTTGTGGAAGGCTGGGAGAAACAACACTTCCATCTTTATAGTTGTGAGGGCTATGCTTCCTGGTTTCCATAATTTTGCTTTCCACTATGTCACAAAGCCCTTTTACTCTTTCCAATTGTTGTGGTGTTGCTCTAAAGAAGGTGTTGCTCTTTGTATCCTCATGATGTGCTATCATTTCCTCTATGAAAATTGACCACGTAACAAGTTTTTTACGAGAACAAAGCCCCTCATACCATAAAAATTGATCCGGTTCTAAATATGAAGATGCAATACATACCTTTTGTAACAGTTGCACCTCATGTAGATCGAAATATTTCTCCATCTGTAGTATCCAATTTACCGGATCCTTGCCATCAAACTTCCTCATCTTGCTTTTTCTTGATTTTAGGAGCTCGATGTTGAAATGACTGTAACTCTGTACTTTTAGATCTTTAAGTTCTGAAATTGTGGCTTGCAGTAGCCCTCTATGTCCTCTTTCCAATGCCACAAGTCTAACCCAATTTGGATTCTCCAAGGAAGAGTTATGCGAAATCGCCCACAATGACTTGATTATAGACTAGTTCAGTAGAGCGAACTTGTAAGACGTGCCACGAGTCACTGTTTTGACCTTTGGATCTGAAAAATGCACACAAGAAACTACCGTCCGTCCTCTTTTTGCACCTTTTTACAAAATTTCAATCCGATCCCTAGAGAGAAAGTTATGACTATTTTCCCCAGGTCACCTGTTTTGAATGTAATTCAGGAGTCTGCAAAAAGACCAACTTCCTCAGATCATATCTCTGGAAATATCGCGCAAAAAGCTCTGAAATTCAGACCCAAGGTTCAGCACGATTTCTTCTCAATTTGGTTTTTTTTGCGACTTCTGAAACGTCACAGAAAAAAGTTATAGCGAAAATGCCACGATGACCCGTTTGGAGCAGCGAAACCCTAGAATCCAAAGCTCTGATACCAAATGTTATGAAACCAGCCCAAGAAAAGATAGAAAAGATAGATCAACGCCTTAGAATTTATCCTCTTCGAGGGGGAAACCTCCTTTACATTACATAAATGAACAATTATTCGATGATACAAATGAAAAGACCTCCTTTCTATATATAGGAGTCTAAGGGGTCGTAACATAATTAGAGCCGACATAACAATAATAATGTAAGGGCACAATAATAACAATAGTGGGCTTCTATGGGGCACAATAGTAACAATATGGGCACTACATGGGTACATCAATATAATAAGTGGGTTATACTAATAACAATAAGGGGTTACACTAGTAGTATAGGGGCCTAACCAAAGAGAACTCGACGCTAAAGTCCCTAAAGATGCAACCAATCAAGCGACGTCCAAATATTTCCACTCTGGATGATGAGGACCAAACACCAAAATAAAAGAAAGTGAAGTAAGGGACCTTTCGAAGATAGTTTGGGATAATAACGATCCAAGCCTACCATCAAAGGTAATAGAAATAGTTATGCTAACCTCTAGACAAAATCCTTTGCAGGTGCAAGCACCCAAGCTTCGCAAGGGTACCCTCTAGAAGTACTTATGAATGTGATGCAATGTCTGCCTTTGGTTCCACGAGATTCCCCTCCATAGCCACCTATGTGATCCCAAGGAAAGGCAGCTATGGGCACCAGTCCGTATCAAAAGGCGGGCGGAACAGTTGTGAGGTAGGATCCAACAAGTAGGAGAGGGGGTATCTCTCTTCCTTTTATTCATTCTCGCTCATGCTTAACTCCCAGTCACGGAGCTTTCCCGGTCGTTCTAACGACACTAGATTTCGCTTTTTATTAAACTTCTATGTTTGATAATCTGAGCGGCCTTGGAGAGTTAACTCTCCACTCACCTATTCCAAGGCCCTAAATAACTTAAATTTGTTGGTGTTTGTTAATGACAAATTAAAAAATTCTAGTTCTTTTTATAGTGCTTTATTTTAAATAGGTTGTTCTTTAAGTCATGGGTAAAATGAGAGTGTGACTTATGATTTTTTGATGCAAAAAAAAATCAATAGAAACTTAGCTACATGCAAATGTAGTTGTTTTCTTCAATGAAAAGGGATTTCTATAGAGTGATACTAATAAACTTGTACAAGCAAATTTTTTGTTTTCTTTTTCCAGAAAACATACTCCACACACTCAAAAGCTAACAAAAAGACAAAAATGTTTGCAATGCAAACTATCTTAATGCAAACTATAATGACGGTCCATGGACGCTCATATAAGAAGGAAATGTGTTGCCTTACAAGATCAATAAGCCAACTTGAAAGTAAAGAGGGCCAAAATTCAATAAACAATTTCCCTCGAAACCAAGCAAAACAAATTGAAAAAGTTCACAATTGCTCAAAAACAAAACAAAAGAAACCAAAAAACCAAAAGCTTGGAAAGAAGAAGACAGGAAAAAGCTATGTTTTTGTCTTTTTCTTTTAAAAAAACCAAACAAATTTTCGAGGTCAGAAACAAGCACAAAGATTCCTTAAACTTTGCAAATTGTAAAACTCATTAATAAATGAAACTTGAAACGAGAAAGACTACAAACTTGTACAAACTGATCTGAATAGCAGTAAAAGGCTTCAACAAGCTGAGAAAATTTGAAGAAGGAAAAGTCTCAAGATTGCCAAAGAGACACTCAAAAAGGCATGAAAAAACACAAGGTCAACCAAAAGGGAAATCCAAGCAAAGAAATTTGAAATATGGGTTATAAACAAAATCAAAACAAATTTCTTGTTTTGGAAAACCAAAACATCGAAGAAATTCAGACAGAATCCTTGAACCCAAGAACCAAAACTCAACCTTACTCAAAAAGCAATCCTAGTCCAACTAGGATTTTCACTAAGAAGGAGATTCGAAATCGAAAACATGCAAGAGAACTGAATTTTACAGACAATGGATGACCAGAAAATAGCAAAAGTCACTAGGCAACAGAATTAACTGACCAAACGATTTTGTCAAAACAATTCAAAATTATGTACACACGACTGTGTAAAGACACAGAGGTGTGCACATGCATTTCAAACACAGGAAACTCACGTATACGCAAGTATACTTGAGTAAACTAGCGTGTATATGTGACTGTACTCCAAGAAAAACATGTATAAAAGACTCAATCAAGAAAAAAAAAATCAAGGCCTGATCCAGAAGATCAGACTTGATGCTTGGGAAGCTAATAAGTCAATAAAACTATAAAATCAAGCAATCAAAAAAACAAACCCTGATCGAGAACAAACAACCCAACTAGGAAAAACAAGAATGTTTTCACCAGTGGAGTCTCCAATTCTATTGCCTGTGGGAACACCCTAGGGTCTTGTGTTGAGAATCCTAATAGAGCGAAAGGCAAACAACAAGAAGAAATGATCATACAAACAATCTAAATGCTTATACTAGTGACTTGGGAACAAGTGACCTTACCTAGAGGTCCTACGTTTGGGTAGATCCTGCAAGGTTCAAACCCTCTGATTCCTCCAATGCCTTTGAAACCTACAAATTATTCAAGCAAAACATATACAACAATAGAAATAGAAATCATATTCATGATTCATACACTAGATCATATAAACAAATGAACAATTACGCATTAATATAAGATTTATAGACAAATCACAACATGTATCAATGCATAAACACGATAAATATCAGGAACACAATAACATTTCTTTATTGATGTAGGCTACAAGAAAGATAGAAAACTACAACCCGAGTCTTCCTCCAGCTCCAAGAAGAACCATCCTTTGGATCCATCTTGTCCCGTCCTCAGCAATATTCCTCCATCAACATACACAAGGATATCACAAGAGGGATCAATGATATCTCAAAAGAGGAAACACAAGTTTCCTAAAGCTTGGGGAGTGTAGGAGGCACAGGCATTTCGTCAGACTCGATCAGGGATCAATCAACTATAATATTAGTATCTCATCTCTTTTTCCCTAAGGCCTTCCCATGGAGGTTTATTTATACTTCTCCAAATTAGTTTTTTCAGTTAGGAAACAGTTGTGCCATGGGCTATAGTAGGTGAGTGACAGGTAAAACTCATAAACTCCACTTGAAATTAAGGAGATTTATTATTTTTATGTGTTTTAACACATGTACGTGGGTTAGGTATATACTGACCTGCGAGTACACGCTTTTAACACAGGGAAAAGTAGCGAATAGGAAATAAAAAACTATTTTTTATATTTTGGACCAATTTTGGAAAGGAAGGGTTGCCCTAGGCCATAACTAGAGCATCATATCTACTAAGAGTAGTAAATGGTGATATAACATTTACTTATTATTATACTAGAATCATAACTAAACCTCATCCTCTGTTCCCAATTTATAGGGATGATGTAGGAGATGGTCTTCATGCCAAACCATTTCTTTGAATTCTACCCAAATTCCCATCTCTTAACATGTTACAACATCAAATAAGCCTTGAGTCATACTTTGTATAGATTTCCCAAGGACTTCATAGTATAATACTTGCATCAACGAATTAACTTAATTAATAGAAAAAACCAAGAACTAACATATTCCCACAAACTATAGGATGAAAAAATTATAATTTTGTATGAAATTCCCATGTGTAATCTCACTTGGATCACTATAGGGGAGTTTCACCCATCCTTTTGACCAAGCCTAAAATTATACTTAAACTTTACATGCTTACTATTGTATGATGGTGCCACTTATTTGTTGCATTTTTGAGGCATTTTGAGAGTCAAAAACTATGTCCACTTCAATATGGTATAGGAAATATACCCACTTTCCATTAATCCATAATATTCATGTTATCACATTAACTCTTTTTTTAATTTTTTTCAGAAAAAGCTGACAGTTTCAATGTCAGCATTTTAGTTGTAATAAATAGGGAAATCATTGATAGCGAGGTTATCAATGCTTTAAGTGTTCTGATAATGTTTTCTGAAGAAATTTTTTGATGTCAGACTTATCAACATTTTAATAAAATTGATAGGTCAACTGTCAGTTCCAAAAACAAATTTAAAATTTAAAATTTGGAACTACGTTGACCATGCTAGTGTCAATGATGAGGTATGCAAGCATGCCACAGGTAAGTGTGATGTTAAATCATATATTTATCCGTTTCCATCAGTGTATGGTTTGTTGAATAATCATAGTTTAAAACATGTTTTCCCCAAATCGTAATGATTTTCCTGAAATTGTAATGATTTCCTTTCCTCACTGTTGAACTCATTTTAGTTTGCAAAATTGTGTTTTCATTGTAAGTTTAGTTATTTTTTTGTTAATTTGGTAACGAGCTAGATATCATCTGGTTTCTCCCGTAAAGATCTAGGATCAAATCTTGGGGTTTCAATTTCCAGCTAAAGACCATAATGGGTAAAGGTGGAAAAGCTAATCGAGTTGAGCCCAAAGCATCTGATTTGTTGGGCATTTATCCTGATATCCAGCAGTAGGTTTAGCAGGCTAGTTTGAGTGAGTTCTTCAACCGTTGCAATGACTACCATGATGTTGTGTCTCATTCGCTTACTCAAAATTTTGAAGGGAACTGGGTGGAAGTTAGTGGGCTATCCTTCCCTATTACAAAGAAACTAATCTCAGAGGCCACAACCTTGGCAACAGACGGGGAACAAGTTTTTAGAAGCCATGTATTGGCAAGGGTTGATGTGCCCTTCTTTATGAAGGAAGAATTCAAGAATCATAATTGGAGAACTGGTGTTTAGAGGGATTGGCTAAAAGAAAAATGGCACAGCCTAATTCACATTGCTCATCAGTATTTCACATGTGAAGGAAGATTAAACCACGTAAACCTCTGTCATTTCCATTTTCTTGCACATCAAGGTAGGATGAATACCTATTTCTATCTATTGGAGAGTCTCATACATATGGAAGCTCATTTCAAAGCCAGAAACAAAACTTCTTCCCATTTTATCTACCATAAATCCCTCATTAAGCTACTGATTGAAAATTAGCTGGTCAAGGAAAAAATAACCTAGAGCCACTTCCTATTTTGGGGAGGTTTTCAACCTCAACCCCCTAAAAATTGAAGAGGAAGGCCAAAAATTATTAGAAAGGGGAGAAAGAAACAACCCCTATTGAGCCAAATTTTAGCCAGAAAGACACAGAGGTCCCTTCTACATCCTCTAGCCCTAAGATGCCCAAAATATACCAAAGAAAGAGTACCAGGTTTGGTAAACTAGACCTTGCATCCCCTGCAAACTCACGTTCTTCTAACAATTCTCCCTAGGTCATGAATTCACCTATTGAAGCCTCCCCTACATACACAACTATACAGGAAGTTATTAAAGGCAAAGAGGTCAATGTTGAGACTGAAGCTGAAGAAAAATTGTTTGAAACTCTTAAAGGAGGTAAAAGATACCATACAAGGCCAAGAAACAAGTTAAGGTTTAAAATTAAACTGATAAACAACCTAGACTTGGCTAAGGAGGTAACTGATGTAGATAATCTTCCATTGAAGAATGTTATCATCAATAGAAAGAAGATTGTAGGCTCTAAGAAGAGCAGAGACAAAGAAGCTATAGGAAAACTTCCTATGGAGACAAGACAAAGCAAGAAACAGAGGTTGGAGAAGGTTGATGTGCTTCTTAAAGCAACCAACACCCTTGGCTAGGAGGCTTGGGGTCATTTTGAAATTTTTGATTATGAACTTAAGAAGCAACATTTTTTTCTTTATCACTGACAATATTCTTAACAACATTTTTACATACAACAAAGTAGAGAGGAGATGAAATTGCCACTGTCAGCAATTTTGAAAAAATTAGGGAGTGTTGGCATCTCCGTTGTTAGCTATTTTGAAGAGGAGCGCCGCCATCTCCATTTTCAGTGAATTTTGACAAGAGAAATGCTAACATTCCCACTATCAGTGAATTCTAAAAAACAAGAAGAAAGGAAATGCTGACAGTTAGTCCGTTAGCGAAATCTTCAATTCAGGAAAACAAAGAAGCTGATAGCGGCAGTATCAACAAATTTCACTAGGAAGCCCAAGGGAAAAGAACACTAACAGAAAAGCATTTTTCGTGAAGTTTGAACATGTTTGTAGAGGGACCTGTTTACCAGCAAGGATTTAGTTCTATTAGTCAAGGACCTATTTCTATTCTCAAGGAAGATATTTTGAAGGTACTTTTCTTTCCCTATATGTTATCATATATTTCAACAGATAATTTTGTTTAGAAAAAACTTAATGTAATTTAATATATTTCCCATATGCATGAACTTGGAATATTTTTATATTTTTGTATTATTGTAATTAAGGTTGAAACTATAATCCTGTGATCAATTGATGTAATGTCTATAAAGACAATTTCTAAAGAAGGGAAATAGGTTGGATTTTATTATAAAAACATTAGCATTCTATTGTATTTGAGCATATCTTAAATATATTATAGTTTGATGAGCATTTGCAAAGAATTCATGTGTTGTAGTTCCCTGTCTGTTATTTCTCTATTTATGAAAAATCTTCTTCATGTATGGAAATTTTAGTATATGGGATTGGAATTCATCATGCTCATTTCTTTTATTCTTAGATTTTAATACTTGTTTCTTCTGTTATCTATAATTATGCTTTCTTCATTTTTCTTCTTCCAAAATTCTCAAATTGTCAAATGATTCATTGCTACCCTACTTTTTGTGCCTTGCTCATTAGATCTGTAGCATCATTTTCTGAAACTGGACTCCATGCCAATGTTTTGTTTTATATATAGCCCAACCAAATTTCTTCCTACAAACTAAATCTAGCCACATAACTCAATTGAAAAACCTACTACTACAGTGAACTAGAGTAGTTGAGTTTTAAGGATACATCCCTCTCCAGGTTGAAGGGCCAACTTTCAACCTAAAAGTGTTTTGAGGTTACCTGGAGGTTTTCTCACAGTCGTGTTTCCTTTAAGTGATAACATTTTGGCACTGTTTCTAGGAATAGAAAGGCATATTTTCCCCAAATGATTTCATTATTTAAGATCAGATCTCTGAGGGAAAACAAAGATTTCTGTATCAGTTCAGATGCAAGATGTTTTCTCTGGTGATTCCACATTACAATCTGAGGTGTTCTTATTGACATAGTTCTGCCTCATATAGACGTTTATACTCAGATGAACCTTGATCCAAATCCACCGAAGATTTTGTCAAGCCTAGAAAAGTTATTCAGGAAAAAATCTCCTAATGAATTAGGTATGATCAATTTAGAACTATATTTTTCTCAACCTGCAAATATCTAAGCTTTTGAAGATTTGGTGTTAGATATTAAATTTTTTGAAAGTAATTTACTCATATTTAAGTCTCAAACTAGTCTATCATATAATGTTCTTGATCCAACAGATCTAAGGACCTTTACCCCTTGGTCCTCTATCCCAGAATTAGAGCTATTACCACAAGATTTTGGGATTTGGTCTCATTTTCACAAATTAGAACATAAAGTCCATGAACTTTAGGAAGCTGTGGCTAGATCTCCAAATTTTCATTATTTCATCCCATCTTTACTTTCCACAATTACTCCTTTGTCGTCTATGGGTGTCCAAAATCCTTTTCCATCAAATATTATCTGAACAGTCTCAGTGCCTCTAACATCCATTGTCCTAACTCCCGCTGTCAGTGTAGTTTCATATCCCAGCCCCATGGCTGCCAGATATACACCTTTGGATCTTCAAGGTCAGATACATTGACCTCCCTTTGAATTATGGATAGTGCCTGATTCATTTTGATGGTACTGGGTATTATACAACTCAACAACATGTAGACAAGCTTAACTAGTTTATAGATCTAGAAGAGGTTGATCACGAGGACAAAAAATTGAGACCTTTTGCACAAACTCTATTAGGAGAGGTAAAGAAATGGTTCATATCTTTACCTGCAGTAAGTATCAATACCTTCTAGTAGTTTGAACAGTTGTTTCTCGCTAGATGGGAAGTGAAGAAAAATCCCCTACATATTTTAGCTGAGTATCACACTCTTAAAAGGAATCTAGGGGAATATGTCCAAGAATTCACAACCAGGTTTAAGAAGATCTATAATTCAATTCTAGTTGAGATCAAACCTCCTCCTGGATTAGCTTTATTACACTATCCTAAAGGCTTTGATGCTGAGTTGGATTATCATCTCTGTGAGATAAATCTTGCTACTTTAGAGGCAATGCAAAGTAATGTGATTGGGGTGGAAGCCAATTTATTGGGAAAGAAGGAAAAAATGAAGACTGAAAATAGAGTAGGTTCCAAAGAAGAATCATATTCATCTCTTGATTTAAAGTTTTATCTGATGCTGAAAACGATGGAGAATTTTTGGGATAAATTAACTCCTCCTTGAGCTAAAAATCAAGCTCAAGTCAGGAATCTGAATTTTAGAAGATCCTAGGCTGCTCAAAATTGTCCTAGAGAGCAAAAAGGTCCTGAAGTATGATGTTTGACCTCCTTTTCCATAATATTTCATTGACGAAGATGCCATTGATGAAGAATATCATCAGATTGGTTGTTTCGATGATAAAGAAACCCAAGTATTTTCCACCAAAGAAGAACATGACATCTCTGCTGGATGCTGAGGAGAAAAATACAAAATTCATCTTTGTGATTCGGTTATTTATCAATAGGGGTATAATAATGTGGTGGCAGATTTTCAGAGGAAGTACAACCTCAGAAACCAGAATGTCCCTATCAAGACTCTGCCACAAAAGACAACAGTTGAACAACAAGCTGAACCTAGGAAAGAGATATTGAAGAAACCAAAGGAGCCTAAGAAGGAAAATCTGAGAAAAGTAGAAGAAGCAAAAAAGGAGATCAAGGATTCAAAAAAAGCACAATCAACATTTAATATGGAATCTGAAATCAATAAGTTGAAAGTATCCATTCCTTTTGCTGAACTTTTGAGAAATGAACAATATAGGAAAATAATTTTTACTATGGTTAAAAGTTCAGGAACCGATCAAGTCAACATAAATTCACAAGATTCTTTAAACCTAGATGATGATGCTCCTGAATTTGTTTTTGGTCCACATGTCACTAGTTTAAATGATGATGTTCCCCCATTTTATGTAAGTCTGAATATACATGATATGATCCTTCACAATGCCATGTTAGAATCTGGAGCTTCACATAATATCATGCCTAAGTCAGTCATGGACCATCTAGGACTCCAAATTACCAGACCCTACAAAGATTTGTTCTCTTTTGATTCCAGAAAAGTAAAATGTTTAGGGCTGATAAAGGATTTAGTTGTCACCTTAGCTCAACTTCCTGCTAAGAGTGTATTGATGGATATAGTGGTAGCAGACATTCCAGCTACATTTTGCATGTTGTTATCTCAATATTGGGTAGAAAGATTGGGAGGAACTTTACAGATGGACATGTCTTATGCTTCAATCCCATTATTTGGTGAATTGAAAATATTATACCGAGAGGTCCAAATGGCCTATATGGTGAGCAATAGAACACAACCAGATAATCATCCCATCTATGCAGTAGATACAAAATTGGGGTCACAAATTTTCTTTAATGATTACTGTTTTGAGGGAGAAATATCAGTGGAAGATGATACTAATATTCAACAAAAATAGGTTCATAAATTTTCAAATGAAGTTTGGAAATTGTACTTAGATGGATCCACTTGCAAGAAGGGTTATGGAGCAACAATATGGATCGTTCCGCCAAATTTTACAAGAAAATTACATTCATTTCAATTTTATTTGGACTGTACAAATAACGTGGTAGAATATGAAACTCTCATTCTTGGGCTAAATTTGTTAAGAGAAAAAGGTCAAGAAAATTCGCATTTTTGGAGATTTGGAGCTGATTGTGAACCAATTCAAAGGTACTTATCAAATCAAGAATCCGAGAATGGGAGCCTATAGAAATGAGGTATGGGATTTATTTTCTAAATTATTTTCTGAACATTAAAGCTCGTTGGTACCAAGAGAGGAGAATGGAATTGCAGACTCTTTAGCAACAACAACTAGTGCATTCAGGATTCAAATTTATCTCAATGAGAATTATGAGTTCAATGTTAGACATACGCCATATACTCCAGATAATACTAAGAACTAGTAGGTGTTTGAGGACGATCAACAAATTAAATGGTTTCTTGAAAGAACAAATGAATTTCTCAATACTCCAATTGACAAGAATGGAGATGAAACTGCAGATAAAAATTCTGAATCAACAATCTTTTTGAATACTATTGTTGGACAGGAAATTATTCTATTATGTAACAATCTAATCCCTAGAGGCTTGTTTCCATTACAAAGGTTGTTTGATTCCAGTGATGTGGTGGTTAAGCCAAGAATCCTGCCAAGCGATGGGGAGATGGAAGATTATAAATTGGGAACTAAAGATAATTCGAAAATGGTCAAAGTTTCTAACACTTTGAAAATAGAGCAGAAGCTGAAGTCTACAGAGTTGTTAAGAGAATTTGCAGATGTATTCACTTGGAGATATGAAGATTTGAAGATCTATGATCAAGCTATCATCCAACACACTATACCACTTAAGGAAAATAAGAAACGTTTTAAGAAAAAGTTAAGAAGGATCAATCCAAAGCTACTGCCATTGATTGAGAAGGAATTAAAGAGACTATTAGTTGCAAATATTATTATTGCACACATATTTTCAAATTGGGTAGAAAAATTGGTGCCAGTGAGAAAGAAGAACGGGGAAATTTTCTTGTGTGGATTTAAAAAATTCAAATAAAGTATCACTAAAAGATAATTATCCTTTACCGAAAATGGATCACATTTGCAGAAGGTAGTTGGTTTGGAAAGGATTTCTATGCTGGATGGGTTTTCAGGGTATGATCAGATTTAACTTGACCCAAAAGATCAGGAAAATACTAATTTCAACACGCCATGGGGCACATTCATGTATTCCAAAATGCCATTCGAACTCATTAACACCAAAGATAATTCCAACGGGTAATGGATATCACTTTTAATGACAAAAGAGATACTAGTAGAAAATGAGAAATTAGTGACTAGGTGACTAAAAACGCTAGTCACCACAACTTTTCCAAGTGGAATACTACAAAAAGTGAGAAATATTAAGTGAATGAATTGAAAATGATGAACATAAATCACTAATCTAGTTGTGGGATAAAATATGTAACTAGCTAATCAGTAATACAAATAAAAATGACTAACGTGAATGACTAATTTAGTATAAGAACAAAAATACAACTACCTAACAAGTACTATAGTAATATCAATCAATTTTTTATGTTAGTAATCTTAATTGTGTCAAGCAATGTAAAATTACAAGTGATAGGGGATCGAAAGGTTGTTAAAGATGTGTTGAAAGGTCATCCTTCTTTAAAAACTTCTTCATCCTCACATGGTTTATACGTGAGCGAACTTTGCATTATTTGTCTCTAAAATTTGTAATTTTAAAATATATTTTTTTATTAAAAATATATATATATATATATATATATTTTATGTATTTTTAAAACATTTATTCATTGAATCTAATTGGATATAGTTCCAATTTGAAACTAATTTGAAGAGCAATTTTAATTTTTAATACTATAATATCAAATAAAAAATACTTTAATTTCATATTAACTGACCTAGATCCATCTTAACCCCGGATCTATCAAGTGTCGAGAGGGATCCAATATCTCGAGGTGAAAACTTTTTTCTAGTGCAAAACATGAGGAAATGTTTGCACCTTGAGATATTGGATCCGTCTCGGCACTTGATAGTTATAGGGTTAATATGGATCTGGGTTGGTTACATAATACTATATAATATCTGTGTATTTGTGTCTCTTTGTTATTCCCTCTCTCTATATCATCCCCCAAACATACACACACACTCTCTCTCTCTCTCTTCCCCTTCTCTATCTATCTCTCTCTTCCCCTCCTCTTCTTCTCTATCTATATCCTTCTCTCTATTCCATCCTACTCTCCTCTCTCCCTCACTCTCTCTTCATGACTTCCTTGTCACCCCCTCTCTCTCTATACCTTTCTCCCTCTAAGTTTTTCTTGTTCCATCCCTCTCCTGCCCCCTCCAATTCCATCTCTCCCTCCTCATCTTTGTCTTCCTTCCTCTCTATCCCTTATCTCCCACCTCCCTCTATCTCTCCCCCCAAATCACTCTCCCTCTCTATCTCTCTCTCTTCCATCCATCTCTATCACTATATCCCCCTTCCTATCCTTCTCCATCTCTTTCCATTCCCCTTCGCTCCCTATCTTGATAGTCTCCTCTTCTTTCTCTTCCCTCCTCTCCTCTCTCTCTCACTCTCTCTCCATCTCTCCCTTTTCACTCCTCTCTCTCTCCACCTCTATCTCGCTATGTCTTTGTTTTTTCCTCCCTCTCTCCCACTCTAACTCCATCTATCGAACTCTCTCTCCTCCCCCTTCCTTCCTCTCACTCTCTCTCCCCCCAACATTCTCTCTTTCTCTCTCTCTTTTCCCTCCAACTTTTTCACCATCTCCCTCCCTCTCTTCACCCGTGCCACCCCCCCCGCCAACTCTCTCTTAAATTTTATCACATTGTATTGAGTTTAAGAAATTATCTAAATTAAAAAAACTTAATTGGTTATAAAATACTAAACCTATATTTTGGATCAATCATGTCAAAGAAAATAAAATAATGAAAAACTTTGAAAAATCATGCACTATATTTAATCTATTATAATTAATCAATTTGCTTGCTTTTATCCCTTGGATCCTTAGCTAAGATGGATCTATGGTGATTCTTTATATATATATATATATATATATATATATATATATATATATATATATATATATATACATATATATATAAAGAACTTGCATACATCCATCTTAGATTAATTTGATTAAAACCTTAATTTAATTTCTATGGGAATATTTTTAGTAATCGTGAGGATAGAGGGTTTAGATATATCTCAAATTGTAACATTTTCCCTTTTAGGTTCAATTAAGAAAATGTTGTAAAATTAAATTAAAATAAAATATTTTTACTATGAAATAAGTTATGGTTTTTTGGCATGTGGTATCGATAAACCATGGTATTGGCCCGTGGTATTGTAACAAAGACGATTTACAAATTAATATCCATGGTAAAGTGAGGGTGAATATCCATGGTTAACAATCTTGTCATATTGTTATAAAATATTTTGATTGTGAAATAATTCATGTTTTTTGGGCATGTGGTATTGACCCATGGTATTGTAACAAAGGCTAATTTTTACAAGTTAATAATATCTACTTGTTGACGGTGCTAGACCTGCCAACATTAAGGGGATCACCGCAGTATGAAGTCCCAACTAGACCTCAAAGCTTTTGGTGTGGGAGTCCCATCCGGTATGATGGCCCAGTTGCCATTGCCTTAAAGATTTGTCTCAACTCTTGCTTGTCAGCATAGGAGAGTGGTTCTCTTTGTCTTCGAGAAGTGAGGTTCGTGTGCCTAGTGAGTGTAAGTGTACTTGTGTCAATGGTTCTTTCACTATGAGGGGAAAAAGGTGAAGGTGAGTTCCAAGTTGAAAGGGATCAGTCCCAACTCAGCTAGGAACACACAACATGAAGGACATACATAGCTTCCGGTAGAGAAGTCCACTCAGATGCGACAGCCACAACATACAAGGTAAGATAACACCTACAACACTCATGGATTAGTCTGAGACAAGTGCAACGATTGTTATAGCAAGGTTCATGTGAAAGATCTGTCTGATGTCTGGCAGAGTGGCCGACATGGACTGGACAACATTAATAGCACATACAACACATTTCCATTAATAGATTATGCATTACAACAAATGAATCCGTTTAGATGTAGAGCACATGGTTAAAGCAACATGCATTACAAGTGTTAAAGATCAGTCTTACAAAAAATATAATACATGTGTGAAAACATGCTGGCCTGTTGACAGGCTTCTGAATTAAGCGAAAGTTCCAAGACACATCGTTACACTGTACATCACTAATCCTGTCACCGAGGTGCTAGATCCACTACTTACTCCTCAAAGAAAATAATACAAACTCTCTTGGCTATGTGGGAGGAGATGAGGTGAAAATTCCCTTCATGTACAAATTTGGGGTGTATTTATAGCCAAGGGTGGAACTAACCCTTGTGGATGTTAGAATACCCTCATGACCATTCAACTTACATGACTTTTCAACTTACATGGCTTTATGTTCAACAAGTGGGTATCTTAGACTTCCACGCTACATCACATTGATTAACAACAAGCCCATAGTAAAGATGTGGGCAACATGGCTCATGACTTCACTTGACATGACAATGCTGGTACATTCGTTCTGCTGCTACAGTGCATGTGGAGCTATAATGCTGCTGAGTGATGGATGTCTTCATGGTGTATCATAGCTTCACCTTTGCATGGTGAAGTGTGCAGAGTCTTCGATGGTCCTTGGTTTGCTTGATGAAGCTCTATCATGTTATTCCTTTCTTTCATGTTGGAAGGCTTGACAGGCTCACTTGTTCATGAAGGTGCATGTTCATCGCATTTGTTTGCTTTGCATACTTGATTCATTCGTCCATTGATGAACCTATCCATCTGCATGTTCTCCCTTCGTTCATCCCATTCGTCGTCTTGACATGTTTGTTGGTGTACCTATATCTATAGTCACTCATGACAAGACAACATAAAATCCAAAACCTCCTAGTCTACCATGACACATGATCATTAAGATGGGGGTGACTGGGAGAGGTAGCAGGGATGTGATGTGGGATGATGGCTCCGGGCAAATGCTGATGGAAATTGTGCAAGAGTCACTGAGGAATGGAGATAGATAATCTAAGTCGATAGTGACTGCCTGCAAGGTCTGGCTTAGCTGGGAGGAAAAAATGCACAAATTTTGGGAGAGACTGTTTGGGCTGCGGGAGGGGAAGGTAGGCATGATTTGTGCATTTTTCAGAATGAACAATTATTAGGGTCTAGACAGCTAGATTTGTGCAATTTTCTAGAGAAATAGTCTGGGCTGCATGAAGGGTCAATAGGCAGGGATTGCGAAGTTTTTCTGGGGAACTCCCCGTGAGACTGGAAATAAGACTTACGCAATTCTCAGAGGGAACTCCCAGTTGGTTGTTGGGGTCATTGGCAGCTAGACTTGCACAAATCCCATGGGGAACTGCCAGTTGGCTACTGGGGTCACTGGCATCTAGACTTGCACAATTATCAGACGGAACTTCCAATTGGCTACTGGGGTCACTAGAAGCCAGACTTGCACAATTCCTAGAGGTAATTACCAGTTGGTTGCTGGGGTCACTAGCAGCTAGACTTGGGCAAGTCCCAGGGGGAACTACCAGTTGGATGTTGGGGTCACTTGTAGCCAGATTTGCGCAATTCCTAGAGGGAACTACTAGTTGGATTCTTATTCACTGGCATCAGAAACTGTGCAATTCCTGGAGGGAACGGGTAGTCTTTTAGATGGGAAAATTGCGTTAAGAACGAGAGGTTGGCCTGCTGATCAGCTCTACACAATTTCTGAGCTAAGTTGACTGATGGGCAGTGAGAGGCCTTCTCATGAGCACTGCGCAATTTATGAGATGAACAGTTGGTTGATTGTCCGGGTGGCCAACATGAGTGCTGTTTGAGTTGCTTCTAGGTAGCACAGCTTGAAAGAACTAGCTTTGTGCTTCTACGTTGCTCTAGTTGACAGTCGATCAAGTCGAAAGCAGGGTGATGGTCTGGCTGTTAGTGAGGAGTCTGGTCATCAGAATTTCAGCAAAAATGACTAAACATGTGAACAATAGAAATATGCATAGGTGATCATACGAACACGCACTCACATGACTTGACGATGAAATGACTGAACCTTCCAGACACACATGTTTAACATGACTGACCGATGGTGCAAGCGACAAGCACGACCCTTGTGATTGACCGTTCATGATCAAGACGAAGCTTGCATGACAGTGAATGTGACTTCGTGTGTGAGTGTGATAGATGCTTTCATGGCAAACATAACAAACACATATGAAGCAAATACTTTGGGCATAACTAGAACACGGTCGCAAGCATGACTTAGACATCAACATGCAGAGACTTGAGTGCAATAAACAATCAAGGCGAATGTAAAGACTCATAGGGGCTCACGGAGTGAACCTAAGTGTGTGCATTCATCAAGTGAAACCCTCCAAGGGAGGATCCGAAATTGGTGTAGGCCAAAATTTTGGAGGGTGATTGTAGCCACTACAACACTTGGTGACACACTAGTAGAACTCCATCTTCTCTATTTTGGTTCATTGCTAGCATAGGGCCTTGGTCTTTCAGGAAGTATTGAATCACTATGCAGGTTACTTCAGTTTCCCCACTTAACCCATGGACATACATGGTTCACCCTTTGCCAACTCAGTCAAACATAATCAAAAGTTCAACTTAGATCTCAATGTTTTGAATCTAGGAAGGGTAGTTTAGTTCATGAGTTGAATATTTTCAGAGTATAAGTTTTCATGTCTCATGTTTCTCTACTACCAGCAAGCTTGGACAGTATCCCGACGGAGTCATGTAGGAACAAACACATTGCTCCATCACCTGTGAGCCTAGTCAATACCCCGGTGTTGTTGCATGCTTCACCCCTCTGCATAGGAAGCCTTTTTCTTCTTTCAGCTTTGTATTTTTTAACAGAACTGTGCATAGGAGCTTATTTATTTTTGGGGAAGAAGAGGGATCCCAACTTATTGAGAGTAAAAGAGGTTTTTCCTTCAGAGAAGCATGTAATACCTCTGACATAGGTTTGCTCGTTTATATTTTCCCCTTCTTCATTTCTACTAATTGGATTAGCTTCAACACACAGAATAGAATGTTGAGTACAGGAATGGGGCTTCCCAATGTGGACACAGGCTCATAGTTGGACCAAATATTTCCTTATAGACGGTTCGTATTTTCTGTTAAGACTTCATCTACCGAAGGTTGTAGCTAAGCACAGAGAAAATGGACACAAGACTAGCCAAGTGTTCTAGTGTCACAAGTCTCTTCAAATTTCAGCCACATACTCTATTCGAAAGCCAGAACGTAGCAGTTGGAAGCACTTATTTCCAGAAACAAAAACAGAAATATATCAAACAAACAAAATGCATGTGAACAAAAATAGTAATCAGAATAAAATAAATCAAAAGCAAAGATAATAAACAAAACAAACCAAATGAAACGACAAGCAACAAGAAGACTATGTACAAGGCATGAGCACGACCCGACCTACTGAACTCATTTTTGAGGACTTGGCCATTTGACAGGAATATCATCAATCCTCCCATTAAGTGATTGGAAATGATAGGTGTGTGAGCCAATCTTCTCGTGGTCCAGTGCCAGTCCACTGGGCTCCGCTACCGGAACCTAGTGGCATTCCATAAAACCTTCAAGTGAAGAGAACACTACTGTCTTAGGTACTGTGTCCAACATGGGCTTGGATGATGGCATGGGGTAATTTTTTTTTACTCCGGGAAGGGTTAAAGTTTCTAAATTCAATGCGTAAGAGGATCTTCCTAGATCTATTCTGTGGAGGATTTAAATCAGAAAAGCTAGTGTGATGATGAAATTTGCAAGTAATCCAAACACTTAAAATGTTAATCAATCTATTCAGTGAATGGAGTACAAACAACATGTATGTGTTACATGTTCTTTGTTGTAATGGCTTGTCTTCTCCTTTACCTAGAATCTCATGTTGGATTGTTCACATGTAGTGGGTACTCAGGTCATCATCTACTCGTGCAGGCCCATCCTGGTACTATTCGATCAAGCGGTCAATGATTGGTCACTATTGTAGTGTGTAACTTGTACCAAGATTAGCCATCTTTGGATCATGGTGGATCCCCAAGTTGCTCTGTTTGTTCATAGTGTTGGTCTTTTGTGTGTTCAACATGAGTGCTTCAACATCATTGTTTATGACTCTGAACTTGAAACAACTTGAAATAATGCATTATCCATTGTTTTGGATTACTAAGATACACTTGGTCCTTAGGCCATCATGTGCTTCTGACTTGTTAAGGCTCATATCCCACAGCTCATCTGTACATGGACCGCTCGGCGTGCTAGTACCACTGCTACTACCATTGCTGCTACTATTGCTATTATCAGAGAAATAAACTGTACAAGTTTCATTACCATCAGTTGGGCAAGGAAGGAGTCCCAACTGTGTGTCTGATGAGGTTGGAGCTGGCTGTGTAGGATAACACTCCAATGTCTTTTCCAGGAGGTGGTTGCCAAACATGAGTTATGCGAAGGCCAATAGTTCGTTCTTACCATTAAGGGAAGTGAAATTATGCTTCATGTACCTCTCAGACTCTACCCATATTTGGTTGCATTTTCCCTTGTACAGATACCACATGTGAGACCAGTCTATAGAAAAGTATCCATCTAGTTTGCTGGACCAATATTTGCTGAGTACTAGACTGTATACTTCCGAGATGTCTACAACCACTATGTTGATGCATTGGTGGACTCGACCATCTTGATATAGTCAGATGATCACGTATCATAGTTCACCAATGGTTGGTACCAATGTTCGATCAAGTTGGATGATTCGACCAGATGTTTCACTCCATCGTGCACTGATATTTTTCGTAATGGAGAGTGGCATGACGTTGGCTACTGTGCTGGAATCAACCAGACAGTTGTGAACATTGCAGTTGAAAATTTGAAAAGATAGCAGGAATGGGGGGCAACCTGAGTGTGCTTCTTCCATTCAGAGTGTATGGAAAGTGATCCGAGAGGTGTGCTTTCTCCCTTGCTGGTAGAGGCTACATTGTCTGTTGTTGTCTGTCCCAGTGCACGCAACAGGATATCTCGCTGACTCTGAATCTTAGCCAACTCAAACAAATTGATGTTTGCTCAAGTTTTCTTCATATCATCAATAATGTTTTAGTCTAGAGGTGGTAGAATTACTAAGGTGTCAGGGGTAGAATAGATGTTTATGTTGTCTGATGGAGTGTTTTGTAGTTTACATCTCATGGAAGTACTCTTTCCCTCCCTGTCTTTCCAGACTTGCCTTGTGTTTTCTACTTTGGGGCAGCTTGTGGATCAATCTTCCTTATCAGCAGTCTAATATTCTCTTGCATTTCCCCAAGTGTAGGGGGAGCCCCTTTACTCCTAAGATTGTATTGGTTATTTTGTCTTGGGGGATGCTTCTCGGTGTTTGTCTTTGGCACTGCTTGTGAGCATTGATATGTGTTCACCACAAGCCCAGAAATTGATGCTTCAACAAGTACAATACCTTCATCATAATCTCTGTCATTTGGCTGCTTCTACATACCGCTCTTTGCATCAAGTGTATGACTGTATACTGAGTTTGCGACTCGCTTCCAGTCCAAAAAAAGTTCTCGGGGTGATGTTCTTTGTGGAATGAACAGAACTCAGGATCTGTGCATTGATCGACATTGCTGCCTAATGAATTGCTTCCCTGTCTCTGTCTAGGTGGATAGTTCCTTAGAAATGTGTTCATTTTCCATTGTTTAAGCTCAAACACTTCTGTTGTTAAGTTGTTGATGAGGCGAGTGAGGGTTTCAATATAATTTGCTTCCTTGCCTCTACCCTTGCTCACCATCGCTTGGGACTTCCTACTCGCGTCTTTGGATTCCTTTGTTGGTTCATCATTCTTGATGAGTCCAACCGCACGTAGGTATTTTTGAAAAACAATAGCCTCTTCATAGTTTTCCAAGAGTGTTGGTTTCGCAGCTCACTTGATGAACTGTGCAATGTTGGTTGGCAGTGCAGACGTGTAATAATCGATAGTGATGGAGTCATGATGTTCAGTTTCCCCTGTAAATTTTTTCAATATGCATGTAAACCTCTAGTTGAAATCTTTTACCTTTTCTTTCCCCTCCATCTTCAAGCTACCCAATTCTTTTAGTAACATAGCTAGGGTCTTGTCATTAGCAAGATTTTCAAGGAACGTGTGTTTGAATGCACCTAAGTTCTGTATGGAGTTTGGTGGAAGGCTATGATACCATGTAGCTTAGTGACTATCCAAGGTACATGGGAACAATCTACAAGCTACGTCATCATGTCATACCTCAAGGGTTTGCAGCTACAGGTATAAGTTGTCCAAATGATCTTCTATTTTCAACATGCTATCAAGGTTGAACTTGATGTTCATTCTCTTCGTTTGCTTCGACATCTTGTGCAGCATCGCCAGGAGAACCAATGGTCCCTGAGCCATCCATTCAAGATTTAGGTCAGCCATCTCTTCATCTTCTTCTTCTTCTTCCTCTCCTTCAGAGTCTGATGGTTCAGGATCTGATTCTGTCAGTTCGTCTCCACCTCCACCTCCTCTATTGCCTTCCCCTCCACCCCCTATACCAGAGTTCGATCCCAAGATCACAAGAGTGCCTTGTTTGTCTTCAAGGAATATTGGAGGTTCCTCTTTGTCTTCAATAGCTTCCTCTAGACCTTCAAGCATGTCAAGGAATACTTCTTCCACTGATGATACAACAACTCCTGTGGGAGTGGCTTTTGACTTCCAAGATGTTTGTGGAAGATGTTGTATGCCCGGGATTACTGTGACTGCTTTCGCGAACTGGCGAGTGATGGGACAAACGAAGCGAAGGTGTTGATATGAAATCTCATGTTCAATTCTCGAAGGTGGGGAGCAACCAACTACTGAGTCGTGAGGGAGGGAGTGTGAGTTACTGCCTTGACTAGATGGTTGATAAGTGAGTGAGAGGGGAATTTTAGCCATGTACCACTGGCTACCCTCCTTCTAGTGCCAGAAATGTTGATGGTGCTGGACCCACCAACATTCAGAGGATCACCTCGGTATGAAGTCCCAACTACATCACACACTGTTTCGTGTGGGAGTCCCATCTGGTATCATGGCCTGGTTACCATTGTCTTAAGGATTTTCCTCAACTCTTACTTGTCAGCACAAGAGAATGGTTCTCTTTGTCTTCAAGAAGTGAGGTTCATGTGCCTGGTGAGTCTAAGTGTACTTGCGTCAATGGTTCTTTCACTCTGAGGGGAAAAAGTTGAAGGTGAGTTCCAGGTTGAAAGGGATAAGTCCCAACTCGGCTAGGAACACACAACACAGAGGACATACATAGCTTACGGTGGAGTATTCCACTCGGACGCGTCAATCACAACATACAAGGAAAGATAACACATACAACATTCACGGATCAGTCCAAGATGAGTGCAATGGTTGTTACTGCAAGGTTCATGTGAAAGATATGTATGATGTCTAGCAGAGTAGTTGACACGAAAAAGACAGCATTAACAACACATACAACACATTTCCATTAATAGATTATGCATTACAACAAATGAATCAGTTCAGATGTAGAACACATGGTTAAAGAAACATGCATTACAAGTGTTAAATATCAGTCTTAAAAAAAATAAAATACATGTGTGAAAACATGCTGGCTTGTTGATAGGCTGTTGAATTAAGCAAAAGTTCCAAGACACAACGTTGTAATGTACATCACTAATCCCGTCAGCGGGGCATTGGAGCCACTACTTGCTCCTCAAATAAAAGAATACAAACTCTCTTGGCTATGTGGGAGGAGTTTAGGTGAAATGTCCCTTGATGTACAAATGAGGGGGGTATTTATAGCCAAGGGTGAAACTGACCCTTGTGGATGTTCTACTATCCTCATGATTGTTCGACTTCCATGAATTTCCAACTTACATGACTCTATGTTCAACAAGTGGGCCTCTTGGACTTCCACATTACATCACATTGATTGAAAACAAGCCCATAGTAGAGATGTGGGCAACATGACTCATGACATGGCTCGACATGACTTGACATGACAATGCTGGTACATTTGTGTTGCTGCTAGATTGCATTTCGAGCTACAATGCTGCTGAGTGATGGATGTCTTCATGGTGTATGATAGCTTCACCTCTGCATGGTGAAGTGTGCAGAGTCTTTGATGGTGCTTGGTTTTCTTGATGAAGCACTAGCATGTTGTTCCTTCCTTTCATGTTGGAAGGCTTGATATGCTCACTTGTTCAGGAAGGTGCATGCTCATCGCGTTCATCTGCTTTGCATGCTTCATTCATTCGTCTGATGGTGAACCTATCCATCTACATGTGCTCCCTTTTTTCATCCCATTTGTTGTCTTGACATGTTTTTTGGTGTACCTATATCTACAGTCACTCATGATGAGAAGACATCAAATCCAAAATCTCCTAGTCTACCATCACACATGATCATTCGGATGTGGGTGACCAGGAGAGGAAGCAGGGCTTTGATGCGAGATGATGGCTCTGGGCAACTGCTGATGAAAACTATGCAAGAGCCATTGAAGGATGGAGAGAGATAATCTGAGTCGATAGTGACTGCCTGCAATGTTTGGCTTGGCTGGGAGGCAAAATTGTGCAAATTTTGGGAGAGATAATCAGGGCTGTAGGAGGGAAAGGTAGGCATGCTTTACCCATTTCCCGGTATAACTAGTCAGTAGGGGCTGGACAACCAGATTTGCACAATTTTCTATAGGAACGAGTCGGGCTGCATGAAGGGTCAACAGGTAGGGATTGTGTAATTTTTCTGAGGAATCGACTGGGATACTGGCAACCAGACTTGCGTGATTCCTAGAGGGAACTGCTAGTTAGCTACAGGGGTCACTAGCAGCCAGACTTGTGCAATTCTTAGAGGGACCTTCTAGTTGGCTGCAGGGGTCAGTGGCAGCTAGACTTGCGCAATTCCTAGAGGGAAATATCCTAACTAGTATTTTTTTTAGTGATATCTCCTTTCGAGGGACGTTATAATTGTATTTTTTTTAGTGATATCTCCTTCTATTAAATCCCCAAGCACACTTTGTCATCGATGGAGATATCCACTTATTTCACGATGAATGAGATGGAGACCGAGAAGTTTGAGAGGAATATTATTGTTGTAGATGAGAGGACTTCTATGACATATATTGAAGGATTCACTACACCATTTTATGACACCAATCATCTCCATGCCATAGTATTTGATCTCTATTCCACAGTGGGAGAAACGATAAAGTATTCCACTCTAAAGAATTGGTATATCGGGGACGAGGAATGCAAACATGGGATTTATAATTTTATTAAAAAAAGAGGTTTGTGCGATGGAGACAAATCGAGGATTTTGTGGACCTAAGTAGAGACTAGTTCGACAATCACCTGGAAATACTCAAGCATTGTTTTGAAATGCAATGATGCAATTGGAGAGTTCTATTCTGTTGCCTTGAAAAATAACTATCAATAGGGGGGGACAAAGATGATCCATATAGGGAAGAATTGCAGGAGTAGGATTGTTTCTAAAATTATATCTATAGGGAAGTCTAGGAACTACTACAAAGGATTAGTGCAGGTGCAACACAATTCTCATAATGCAAGGAATTTTTCACAGTGTGATTAGATGCTCATCGGTGACCGGGCAGTTGCAAATACTTATTGTTATATTCAGGTACAATTTGAGTTGCATTATAAGGTATCTAATTTCATTTATTGATAGTCCTTCTCGTGTCCTTATCTCTCTTAATTTCATTGTGGAATGATTGGAATGGGTTAAAAAATCAAGTGTATCATTGAGTAAAATAGACACCCACATGTCACTACATGTCATTGTGCATACTCTCTATTTTTGATACAATTATAAGTGAGAAATATGATGTGTGCAGAAATAAAATTCCTAGCAAGCATGATGAATCCAGTCTTAGCATGGAAATCGAAACCAAGGATCATAAAATATCAATTAAATTTGTGAAATGAAGTAAAACACACAATAAAAGATTATTTGTCAACATTGTCTATTTAGTGCAAGATACTACTAGTATTTCATAATTTTCAAAGATGGTGGATGTAATGAAGATGCCCTCAAGAAAAGTTATTGACTTGAAGATAAGATGGTAAGTGCAACTATTTACTTTAAATAAGCTAAATTTA
Source organism: Pinus tabuliformis (assembly GCA_031772625.1). Lineage (NCBI taxonomy): Eukaryota > Viridiplantae > Streptophyta > Pinopsida > Pinales > Pinaceae > Pinus > Pinus tabuliformis. Next base: position 496,983,673 of record CM062816.1, read on the forward strand.
GATAATTAAAACAAGTTTGAAAATCACTAGAAACACCACCCCCACATCATTTTATTTCTAGTTGTACAAGATAATATTGAATAAAATTATGAGCACTTCCATTTAAATTGACTGTACATAAAATAACATACAAGGTTGATGCTTTTAAAAGATATATCCATCATTAAATATAAGAAATGAAAAGGATGGCTCATAATTTTAAAGGCTATATCCATCACCAACTATAAGATAAGAGTTAATGAGATGAGAAAAAGTTTGTCTTGATATAACATGTAAATGTCATATTACTTATAGCTCATGCATATTGTATATTGTTGTGCATATGTTAATTGTATAAATTCAATCTAGGTAAGTTATATTGCACCAATTTAAATCTACACACACATAAAATATCATAAATATGGCAGGGGAATGAGTAAGCCTTTTCATGCAAGTTTAAAATTTCCCCTTGGTTGGTGAAGAATCAATTCAATGCTATTTTTGGTGGAGTATTAAGTTATTAACTGAAGATAAAAAAAATGTTAGTCTCTTGAATGTTTGAAAAAGGATATTTGGAATGTTATATAGAAGTTACATTTCTTGTAGCTATATCTACCTTACGTAACTATAATATTCCAACTCCATTTTTTTATATAGAAGTTGCAGTTCATGTAGCTATATATGTTAGATTTACATGTTTTAGATAGAAGTTATCTTTTACATAGCTATATCTACCGTGACATAACTATAATATTCCAACTCCATTTTTTTCACAATTTTCAACATTTTAAAGATTTGTCTATTTTAGTGTGATTATGCAATTAAATAGTTGATATTGTTTAAGACATCTCCTATTGGCAACATTTTGAATTTTTAAGTGGGATCTTGGGCAGGTTTTTGTTACAACCATATATCATGTTTTAAGTAGATTTTGTTTTATAATTCACCCAAGAGACTTTAGGAGCAACCTTGAATTTCATGCTTGTTTCCATTATACATCTAATATTTGCAACCTTTTCCATGTGAAGAACCCAATAGCCCATGTTGAACATGAAGAAGTACCTCAAAATTTGGGGAATATCAATTATTCTATTTCCAGAGGGGGATAGATCCAGAGAAGGCAATGATAGCTATCATAAATGGCTTTTTTCGGGTTGTATTTAATGAAATCACACTAGAATTTGCTACTAAAGTAAATCAATTGATGAATTTGAAGCTTGAAGGTAGTCTCGAATAGGTGTTGTAAGGTATCTCTATAACACTATCTATCTACATGATTCTAATGCCATGAGATGGTGTCTCAATAACACTATTGTCTAGTGATGGGTGCTAGATGTAGATAGATTTCTCATGTCCTACAGGTAAATCGTATCATTATATTTCTATGAAATCTCGAAATGTGTTCAAAGTTTGTCTCAAATAAGGAAATATGTATGTACTCTTGAATTTATCTATGTTGTAATAAGATCAAGAATAAAGTTTTCATTGAAAATAATTGGGATCTACCATGTAAGTTTACTTTACTACATGAAATTCTTGATTTGTTAGATCCCAACTAGTTAGGGTTGAATTTATTTTTGTTGTAATGAGATTAAGAATAAAGTTGTCATTTTAATCACTGAAATATACCATGTAAGATTTATTCACTACATGAAATTGTTTATTTGTTAGAGCCCAACTTATTAGGATTATGAAGAGTCCTCTTTCATGACAATATTTATGAATGTTCTATTCTTGCTCAAAGAATTACATATTACAGAAAGGTGGAAAATAAATGAGATGTAGTTGAATGGTTTATGTTTTAAAATGTGTGCAGGGAGTGTAAAATAATTTTGAGTCGTGTTCAAATATTTTGGAGCACCCACTAAAGTGATTCATTTTCCTCCTAGTTAATTCCATTTCTACTATCCCAATGCTTATAGAAGTCCTTCTCCAAAGTGATCTCTTAACTATCTTGGAGGGAAATTGATTACTTGATTGGAACCCACGGATTACAATTTGATTAGGAGAAAGGGACAAGAAAGCTTCATATTCTTCAATATATTCCTCAAGTTAAAAGCATATCAAATGATTTCCTTTATTTTTAATTGATATGACAATCACTTGAGCATTTGTTAGGCTTTGAGACCTTTTTCAATGATTTTTTTTCTTCTAAAAGTTATGTTCTGAATTAAAGAAATTAAAGAAAAGGTGAAAATTATGCAATGGAATGAATTTCCTTTTTAGTGCCTAAGAATGCCTTGCTAATGTGAAGGGCTTGGTATTTTCTTGTCTCAAGATTAGTCACATTTGACTTCCTAGCATTTCTTTTAATTTCATTTTTGTTGTGCTTATATTGATATCCTTGAAGTTGGTGATCTACTATGTGTGTAATAGGAAGTATTAACTACTAAGCACTCTCAAAGGTGATATTGATGGATGAATAACTTTAAATGTCCCTACTTGACACTTTAGTATTACATGATCATGCAAAGAAATTATTAATCAATATTAAAGGGAAGATGATTAAAGTGCTATGTTTCTTGGTTTGTCATATAATTACTACGTTTTGGCCCCCAATAATATATTTGAGGCTACTATTTGGTTGTTACTTATGGAGCTTCCCTTTGGCTCAGAAAAAAATTGAGGATAAATGTCCATTGCGTTGGCACTAGAAATCATCAAAGAGGAATTCACCAAAAGTAGTAGAGGACATGGGATCAATTGGTACAATGAGCAGATAAATTCTAGAGAAACACCAAGGCACCATAATTTCTTGTCTATTTAGATTCACTCGAAATTAACTAGTCACAAAAAGTACCTTTTTTTTCCAAATATTTTCATGTATACAAAAATTCTAGAAACACAATTTCAGACAAATGATTCAAACTAATAATTATCTGATAGTCATAATTTATAATTAAATAGTATAATATGATTAATATTATAGGAAAAAACTATAGGGTCTGACTGTGAGGGGAATTTTGACAATATATGTACACTTTTCATTGTATTAGACAATCATCTCTCAACGTGTAATATCCATCCAACGAAATGTACTCCCAGAGGCCATTATGGGATTGAATTTTTTTTCTTTCTATGGAAAAGTGGTGATATATTTTGTTAGGCCTTAGTGTTTTGCTTCCCTAAGGTTTTGATACTACTCACAGCTAGCAACTTCATTCAACCAAGCGGGGTACTCATATTGGAAATTTGATCATTTTATCTCCACAATCCCATATGATGTTGAATCAATCTCATGATCCTAAAAACATAGGTCATAATAGTAAGCAACTTTTATTGTGGGCAAATAATATCCAAATTTAAGGAACATGACTCTTTTAGAACAAAAAATAAGGATATTTTTTACACTGATCTTTTTTTTTTTTTTTTTTTTCCATTTGTTTTCACAAGTTATCTATTTCTTGCTATTTTTAACATGTAACTTAGTCGGTATGATTGTGCCTAAGATTTTGTTGAGGGTTGAATACAAAGTTCCTAAGGTGTTATTTTTCTATGGTGACATTTTATTTTCTTTATTTCTATAGGTCATCTAGCCGCATAGTGGCCACTATCGAATGTTGAGGTATATGTCATATAAATATTTTATAGTCTACTTTATTTTATATTCAAGTATTAATCGTCTTTCATGTCTTAAACTCTGCATTGTATTTTCTTTCATTTTTAGGAGAGGAACTCAATATTGATGGTAAGAAGCAGCAATTAAAGAAAGAGGAGAACAATAACACTGGAGCAAAAAATTCAAAATGAGAGAGAGAAGAGAATCTCTCTAGTGATACCCTTAGAGCCAATATCTTGCATAAGACACAATCGTAGAGACTAATGGTCAAGCCTTTCGAGTTGGTGAATTCACTTGAAATCCTTTGACAACATAGTGATAATGTTTTGAAATGATGAAACAATATTTCATGTGTAAATTGTAGTCCAACCGATATTAAGTTGGAAACGCATATTGTAATACTTGATATTTTATATAATAAAATTTATATGGTTGAAATTATTTTTATTTGCCCTTGATGTTATTAGTCTTGTAATTAACATATGTAACTTTGTGTTATCATATTAGATAAGCCTGCACATTGTATGGCATTTTTTTAAAATTTAGTTGCAAAATCATACTAACTAATTTATGTTGATTAATAATGAACACATAAAATTAATCTAAAACTACTAAATTAGTAGTTTATATTAATTAATGATGAACACGAATAAAATGAATATATGACTAAATTAGTCATTTATAATGATTATGAATGAAATTAAATGAAATGAATGGAAACTACTAAATCAGTAGTTTATATAATGAATATGAAAATACTGAAAAAGATAAATGGCTACTGCAAATGATAATTTTTTTATTAAAATGATAACTAAATTTTGAATATATACAACTATTAGTAGCTAATTTACAATATCTTATAACACGACTAAAATTTAGTCATATTTCTTTCGTTATTAATTGCTTTCAAATGATGACTAAAATTTGCATATATATGACTATTAGTAGCTAATTTATAGTATCTTTTAACACGACCAACATTTTGGTCATATTTATTTGGTCATTAATTGATTTTCTCGAGGATTCATATAGTAATATATTTTTTTTATACTTGGTCATTAATTGCGAAAATTAATGACTAAACCAATGAAAAATTAATGACCAAATTTATGACTAAATATACTACTAGATGGTAAAATTGAGGAAACCAATTAATGAATAAGCTAAAAATGACTAAAATTTTGTCATGTTATAAGATACTGTAAATTAGGTACTATTGATCACCGATTGAAAAATTGTTGTTTATATGCAAATTTTAGTTGTTCTTTTAGTAATTAATTAGTCATTTTGTATTAGTCATTTGAGGACAATTTTTAACAAGTGAAGGAAATTCAGAGTTTCTCTAAATCCAAAAAAATATCATTTCACCATGAAGGAAGGCAAGATATTGGGACACATAGTATAAAAGAGGGCATCTAGATAGACCCCAACATAGTGACAACAATCCAAAAGATTGTGCAACCAATAAATAGGGAGGTGCAATCTTTCTTAGGTAAAGTAAATTTTTGCAGCGTTTTATTCCAAAGTTTGCAAAAAATTTAAAAGTAACATCGAATATGATTAAGAAAGCGAGCGAGATTAAGTGGACTAAGAAAGTAAGGGATTCTTTTAATGATATTAAAAGACCTTTAGGCCAAGCATGTCTACTCATTAGTACAATTTTTTCAAAGGATTTCATAGTTTTTCTTTTTCCTCCAAGCACACCATCTCTGGTGTTTTACTTGAGAAGAATGAGGTAGGTCAAGAACAACCCATTTCCTTTTTTAGGAGGGCATTGAGGGATGCTGAACTAAAGTACAACCTTTTGGATAAATAGGCATATGTGTTAATCAAATAACTTAAAGGTTTTAGAGTTTTTATTCTACTTTATCATGTGATTTCATATGCCTTAGATGCTACAATAAAGAGTATTTTTGTACAACCATACAATGATGGTAGAAGAGGGAAATGGATTTCTAATATGTTAGAGTTTGACAAGGAAATAAAGCCTACCATGTGAATTAAAGGATATGGTTTGGCTAGACTAATGACTGAAAAAAATCTTGATACTTTTGGTATAAATTTGATTTTTGAATTATCAGATCTGCCAGGTAAAGAATCAATGGTTAAAGCAGAAGATTGTTTCAAATAATGTCCGTGGCATGTTGATGTTGTTTACATTCTGCAAAATTTACAAGTGCCACCAGGAATAGATAATCCTCGATCTAGATTTTTGAGACCAAAATCTGTTAAGTATTGTATTTTAAATGGTTATTTATATTGGAAATACCCTTGTGGTATTTTATTGAACTGCCTATTAGAAGATGAAGCTAGTAAAATGAGTAAATACTTTCATGAAAGAGACTGTGGAGGACATCATTACTGGAAGGCCACATTGGATAAAATATTGAGAGCTGGATTTTACTGACATACTTTATTTTCTAATGTTAGAAAATAAGTAGCAACCTGTCATAAATGTTAGTGGTTTGAGGCTAAGTAAAAATTAATGTCTTTGCCTTTGAAACCTATCTCCGTGGAGGCACCTTTTCAGCAATGGGGCCTTGACTTCATAGGTGAAATTTATCCTACATAATCAACACAACACAGATGGATTTTAACAAGTAAAAATTATTTCACAAAATGGATTGAGGCACTTCCAAGCAGGCAAGCTACTAATCTCGTGGTTATTCAATTCTTAGAAAATATTCTTTCTAGGTTTGGTTGTCCAAAGAGAATTATTACTAATAATGAAAAATGTTTCAAATCTAAGAGACTATAAAATTTTGTGAAGACTACCATATCAAGCTCATCCATTCCACAAACAAGTACCCTTAAGGTAATGGACTAGTAGAGTCCTCAAATAAAATTTTGCTCAGAATTATTAAGAAAATGTTAGAATACAACAATAAGGCTTGGCATACAAAACTCAAGTTTTCCTTATGGGCAGATAGAGTTAGTACTAAGAGGTCAATTAACACTACTCCTTTCCAGTTAGTATATGGTGTCGATGCAAAGTTTCTTGTTTCAATTGGAATTCCTGTTATAAAATATTTACAAGAATTAGGAGAAGAACCAAATCATCTCTAGAGGAGGATAAATTAGCTAATTGAAGTATAAGAAAACAAAGAGAGAGTGTATGAAAAGTCTCACGAAGTTCAAGATTAGACCAAGAATTTTTTTGATAAGAAGACGAAATAAGATGACTTTAAATGCCAAGACTTAGTTTTGAAATGGGATGCTTGAATTGAGGACAAGGGTAAGCATGGGAAGTTTGACAGCATTTGGAAAGGACCATACTAGATTGCATATTTTTGTGGTAAGAAAAGTTTCATCCTAGAAGATATGCAAGGCATATTACTTCCAGGAGGTCTAGTCAATGGATGATTCCTTAAAGATTACTTCTCCAAGAGGCAAGGGATAATTTTCAGAGTTCATTGTACATATCATATATTTTATTTGAAAAAGCTTGCAGGTGTGGATGAAAATTTTGAGGAACTTGAAGCCTGAAGAGAAGGCCCTGAGGTTCTGATAATGTTTATCAAAAGAATAAGTTGTTTTACAATCAATTATATTTTTCAAAAAATTCAGTCTGTAAGAAGAACATCTTTTAAGAGATGAATTCTTTAGTTTTGAGCCAACAATTTTTTTCCTTTCATCAAGTCAAATGTAATAAATAGGAAAATGGTCTATGGGGCTCTTATTTCCATCATTGATTGACAACATCCCCGTGGAGCTAGTTGTTATCACATTAAATCTAGTTTTTTATTTTTATTGTTTTTTCTTTTTTTTTTTGTTTTGTTTTTTTTTTGGTTTTTTTTTTTTTTTTTTTTTTGTTTTTTTTTTTTTTTTGTTTTTTGTTTTTTTTTTTTTGTTTTTTTTTTTTTTTTTTTTTTTTTTTTTTTTTTTGTTTTGTTTTGTTTTGTTTTTTTTTTTTTTTTTTTTTTTTTCCAGAAAATGCTCACAGTTTTAGTTTCAACATTTTAGTTGTAATAAATAGGGAAATCATTGATAGTAGGGCTATCAACATTCTGATAATGTTTTCTGAAGAAATTCGTTGACAATAGAATTATTCAGGTTTCTGATAAAATTGACAGGCCGGCTATCGACGCCAAAAACAAATTTAAAATTTAAAATTTGGAATTATGCTAACCACGTTAGTGTTAATGATGAGGTTTGAAAGAGTGCCACAGGTAAGTGTGATGTTAAATCGTAGATTTATCTGTCGCCATCAATGTATGGTTTTTCGAATAATCATAGTTTAAAATGTGTTTTCCCCAAATCGTAATGATTTTCCTGAAATTATAATGACATTCTTTCTCCACCATTGAAATCATTTCATTTTGAAAATTCATGTTTTCATTTGTAATTTTAGCTACTTTGTTGTTAATTTGGTAATGACTGGTAGGATATAATCTAGTTTCTCCAACAAAGATCCATGATCAAATCTTGGGGTTTCAATTTCTAGTGAAAGACTACGATGGGGAAAGGTAGCAAAGCTAATTGGGATGAGCCCATAGCAACATATTTGTTGGACATTTATCGTCATATTCAACAAAATTTTTAGCAGGATGGCTAGAGTGCGTTCTTCCACCCGTTGCAACGACTACCATGATGTTGTGCCTCATTCATTCACTCAAAATTTTGATGGGAACTTGGTAGAAGTTGGTAGGATCTCCTTCCCTATTATAGAGCAGCTAATATCAGATGCTGCAACCTTGCCAATAGACAGGGAATGATTTTTTAGAAGCCATGTGTGGGCAAGGGTTGATGTGCTCTTCTTTCTGAAGGAAGAATTCAAGAATCGTAATTGGAGAATAGGTGTTTAGAGGGATTGGCTACAAGACAAATGGAATGGCTTGCTTCACATTGCTCAGAAGTATTTCACTTCCGAAAGAAGATTCAACTAGGTAAACCTCTATCATTTCCATTTTGTAGAACGTTTGGTTGGTCAAGTTAGGATGAATGCCCATTTCCATCTATTGGAGAGTCTTAGACATATGGAAGCTCATTTCAGATCCATAACTAACCCTTCTCCCCATTTTCTCTACCATAAATCCCTCATTAAACTGTTGATTGAAAACTAGTTGGCCAAGGCAGAAAGAACCTAGAGCCACTTCCTATTTTGGGGACGTTTTCATCTTCAACCCCCAAAAAATTGAAGAGGAATGCGAAAAACTGTTAAAAAGGGGAAAAAGTCTCAAGAAGCAACCCCTATTGAGCCAACTCCTAACCAGAAAGATGCAAAGGTACCTTCTACATCCTCTGGCCTTAAGATCCCCAAAGTCTACCAAAGAAAGAGTGTCAATCTTAGTAAACTAGACCCTGCATCCCCTACAAACTTACCTTCTGCTATCAATTCTCCCTAAGTCGTGAGTTCACCTATTGAAGCCTCCCATGTAGACACAACTATACTAGAAGTTATTAAAGGAAAATAGGTCTAAGTTGATACCCAAGCTGAGGAAACATAGTTTTAAACTTTTAAAGGAGGTAAAAGACCCATACAAGGCGAATAATCAAGTTAAGGTTTAAAATTAAACTAAAAAACAACCCATATTTGGCTAAGGAGGTAATTGATGTAGATAATCTTCCATTGAAGGACCTTATCATCAGCATAAAGAAGATTGTAGGCTATAAGAAAAGCATAGACAAAGGAACTATAATTAAAGGTCTTATGGAGACAAGACAAAGCAAGAAACAGAGGTTGGAGAAGGTTGACGTGCTTCTTAAAGTAGCCAACACCCTTGGTTAGGAGGCTTGGGGTCATTTTGAAATTTTTGTTCATGAACTTAATAAATAACAGTTTTGTCTCTATCAGTAATAGTATGCTTAACAACATTTTTATATACAGCAGAGCAGGGAGGAGTTGACATTGTCAATGTCAACAATTTTGAAGGAATCAAGGAGCATTGGCATCTCTATTATTAGTGATTTTGAAGAGGAGCGTTGACACCTTCGTTGTCAACGAATTTTGACAAGAGAAATGGTGACATTCCCACTATCACCGAATTCTAAAAAATAGGTAGAAAGTAAATTATGACAGTTAGTTTGTCAGTGACATCTTTAATTTAAAAAAACAAAGACTTTGACAATGACAATATTAACAAATTTCACGAGGAAGCCCAAGGTAAAAGAACGCTAACATAAAAGAATTTTTGGTGAAGTTTGGACCTATTTGTAGAGGGACCTATTTACTAGCAAGGATTCAGTTCTATCAGTGAGGGACTTGTACTTTTTATTTTCAAGGAACATATTTTGAAGATACTTTTCTTTGTCTATATGTTAGCATATATTTCAAGAAATATTTTATTTTAGAAGAAACTTAACATAATTAAGTATATTTTCCATATGCATGAACTTAAAATATTTTGGTATTTTTGGATAATTGTAATTAAGTTCGAAACTATAATCCTATGATCAGTTGATGTAATGTCTATAAAGACAATTTCTAAGGAAGGGAAAAGGGTTGGCTTTTATTGTAAAAACATTAGAATTATGGTGTATTTAAGAAGATCTTAAATACATCACAGTTTGATTAGAATTTGTAGAAAATTAATGTATTGTAGTTACCTGTCCGTTATTTCTCTGTTTATGAAAAATCTTCTTCATGTATGGAAACTTTAGTATTTGAGATTGGGATTCATTCATGCTCCTTTCTCGTATTTCTCAGTCATTATTATTTGTTGCTTCTGTCAGCTATAATTCTATTTCCTTCAATTTTATTCTTCCAAATTTCTCAAATTGTCAAAGAAGTTATTTATACCCTGCTTTTTGTGTCTTGCGATTAGATCTGTAGCATCATTCGATGAAACTGGAGTCCATGCTCAATGGTTTGTTTTATAAATAGCCCAACCAAATTTCATCCTTGATGAGCCTCATAAATGGGTAATTATATGGGATCATTTTACCTCCTAACCTAGTCAAATCAACCATTCTCTTAGCTTATTGTATGATTTTTTGATTATATTTATGCTTATAGAGTGAGTTGAGTTAGTTATGATGCCATGTGGTCTAATAAGTGTTTAATGCAGATTATTGATGGATTTTGTGGTCAAAGTCAAGGATCCAGTGGAAAAATGGTAACAATAACTCGAAGTGGACAAAGGAGAGGACTTATAGGAGGGAATCCCCCTCATTTATAACTCCTCACTTCGAATTCCCATTCATTCAACTCGGAGTACAAACAACCAAGTCATGCATTAGCAGGCAGCCAAGCAAGTGGAGGATAACTGATGATTATCTCGAGTTTTGGGAGCGAAGCTTCCCTGTTTTTGAGGAAGCTATTGGTAGCTTCATTTGTATAAGTAGAGAGGCCCGTGGCCTCACTAGGGTCAGATTTTTGTTGTACTTTTGCTTATGTAAACTCTCCTCAACTTCGAGCTTATTATCTTGACAGTTCATGTAATCGTGTTATTGTTTTGAGAATAAAAATGGAATCCTTTTTAAGTTAGCATTGAGTTACCATAGAGGGCTGAAGCTCTTGGGTTAGGGCAAAATCCAAGCAGCCAAGGTCCTCTTTACTTGTATTTGTATGTTTTATTTCAGTTTGTAGATTAGGTTGCTGTTAGATGAATTTCTTTTCTGGTTAAGAATAGCTTGTTGTTGATGATTCAGTAGTTTGCTTCCATTTGTGCTTTCTATAGCAGATTAAGTAGTGATAAAGAAAAGATCCAAAATGCTAGAAACAGTGCCTTTGCCTCTCTTCCTCCCTTTGGGACCATGATTTGAGGCAAAGACCCTCTTGCTACCCCAAAAACACAGATTTTCCTCATTCATAGGATTTCTAGTGTTTGCAGCTTCTTAGTTGGTTCATAGTCTAGTTTAGCTTTGCTTCAAAACTTCTTCATCATGATCATTTCCTTATTTTCAATAGTATTCTTTCATGCTTTATTTTCCTGCAATGGTTATCAGAATTTCCTTTCATAGATCATAGTTTACTTGATGGAAAAACTATGTTCTTTAGATGTACTTATTTCCTTGCTTGCTTAATCTCATTGGTTGACTGTCAATTTTTTATGCAACAGATATCTTCTAGCAATAGGCCAGCCTATCAGCGACTCCATTCTCCATCTGATTCATGCCCTACAGGTTTCCCAAGTCTCCCCTCAATTCTTCCTTAGTTTCCTGCATTTTCCATAGAATTTCGTCCTCTCTCCTTGAGGAAATCCAATCATCTTTCTCTCTCCTAATGATTATTGGTAGACCCTAGGCACCTTAACACCTCATTCCAACCTTCATCCACCTCTTCCACCCACTCTCACATCCTCAAAACAATGAAAACTGCTCTCAGCCTCCTCTTGTAGGCCTCTTGTAAAACGTTGTTTTTCTTCCTGCAGATTTCCTGTGTCCTCCTGTAGATTTTCCTGGAGGCTTTCTTTTGAAGGCATAGTGTGGGAAAAGCCTCTAGAAGGCCACCTGAGACCTCCTAGGACCCATCCACCCCATCCTACTTTCTCTCAAGTCCCAAAACTGCCCTCCATCACCACCTATTTGCGGCCACATTCACATAAAAATACATAAAAATCCAAAAAGATGCTTTTTTCTCTTTTACTTCTAGAAATAACTTAGGTAGATGTTGTTTACTTCCTTGAGTAGGTAATGGCAATCTTTTCATGGTTTTCTTAGTGCTTTCTGTAAAAGTAGGATTAGTGGTTAACTTGGATTTCCTTGGTTTTCTTTACATTTCAGTCTTCCTTTCTGCAAGTAGAATAGAATCAGTAGAGTAATCTCTCTTTTTCCTTTCATCACAAATAGAGCTTCTTCTAGAATCCATACAAGTTGTCTTGAGCTCCTAGTGATCTTGTGCGACTGACCAAGTGACAACCTACAGTAAGAACTAGTACTTGTGCATATAGCACTGTCGCTTCCAAGTTTATTACGAACTACCAGGTTGATAAGAGTAAAGTAGGCAGCCCAGGGGCTGTAGCATTATTGCTGCAATATTGGTGCTCACAACTTTTTGGCACCGTTTCCAGGGAAGCATCAGAGTATTCTGTGATTACTGCTTTCTTCTATTTTTTATTACAACATTCTGCTAATAGTTTATTTCAACAAAAGTCGAATAATCATTTTCCTTCTTTCAGTTCTGCATGTATTTTGCTTTCCTTTTCAATTCTGCAATTTCCATTTTAGCAAAAGTAGATTATTCACTTCATTTCTTTCAGTTCTGCATTTCCTTGCTTTCCTTTCCAATTTTGCAAATTTTCATTTCAGCAAGTTCATTTCAGTTAGTTGCAATTTGTTTTGTTCAATCAATTTCAGTTTTGCAGGTACTATCATTGTGGGGAAAAAGAAACAAAAACCAACCAAAAAGATTTCCTTTCATGCCTTGTAGGAATAGAGATAATTCAGGAAAATTTTTGCCCAACACCCCATTCCTTTACACAACCAACCTTCTCTCTTATTCGGTGGCTGCAATAAAGAAGAACCCTTAGGTGAATAACCTGACATATTTGAAGAACCTATAGGGGAAGAAGAAGAAGAAAACATTCCTTTGGAGCTAATGGCTGAACACCAAAATGGTAGGGGGGAATGGAGAAAGAATAGAGGGTACCTTTCCCATTCGGGAGACCAATGGGGACACCGAAATGAAGAATATAAGCCCTTCCGCCCAACCTCATTTCCATGGTCTAACTACAGAAGATACTGACACCTTCTAGTTTGAGTTTGCTGTTATCTGTCAAACCTATGACTATGGAGAAGATGAGAAAAATTTGAAACTGTTCCCTTCTACTCTCAAGGATGCAGCATTCCGCTAGTTCATGGGATTACCTGGCAATAATATCACAACTTGGGCTCAGATATAGCAAGCCTTTAACAACAAGTATCGAGACTATTGTAGGTCAAAAGATACTAAAGAAGAAATTTTCCAAATGACTATAGGAAGTGATGAGTCCCTGGAAGACTATGAGGAGAGGTTCCTGCTTAGTTACAAAATGGCCGGGTGTACACTTGACCTTGAGTCTTTGAAGATGGTCCTGCTGAGGGGAATTTGGGAAGATCTTTTAGACACCCTCCATCTACTAGCCGGGGGAGACATCTACCAACTATCATATGAAGACATAAAGACTATTTTTAGAAACCATTCTATAGCAGCCAGAAAGAAAGGCTAGGGGGAGTCCACCTGTAGCCAGTACCTCTTCCTCTAACTCATCCATCAAAGGAGAAATTGGAAACATGCTGGAAGACTTCAAGAGTGAGATGTTGTAGATTCTTGCCATGCAAATGGATACCTTGCATATCAAAAGGAAACAAGAGGAAGCAGAGAGGGCTTTGGACATATTTTTCCCTAGATGCACTAGGAGGCATCCTAGGAACGAATGCCCATTGAACTCTATAAAGGTTTGATTAGTCTGTGAAGAAAATCATTCTACAGATAAGTGCCCTTCCTTACCCAAACTTAAAGCTGTATATCAAGGGGCTAAGGGTGTCATTGAACATCTCTATTACATAAACCAAAGAAAGCCGCGTGGACCTAGACCATACCAGCAAGGGATGCAAGGGACATCCTAGGCATACTACAATCCCAACCAAGTCACTTCCATACCTTCTTAGGGTCCCCCTGCTCATCCTTCCTGGTCCACGCCTCCTCCTTGGTTCTTCACATCTCAATATCATGCCTAACCAACCAACCATTCATTGTAATCCTATGCTCAGCCACCACCTCAGTGGAATGCACCTCATCAAGGGTGGAGGCCCCAATACAAATCTCTTCCCACTCTTTTGCCTCCACCACCTACCCAACCACAACTGTTACCTCTTGCTCCACCAAAGAAACCCCAAATTCCTGCCCAACCAAACATGAACCCAAACAACAGACAGGCTCAGCAAGTGTATAGTGGGGAACCATCATGCCCAACTTATGCTGTGGAGATTCAGGAAATTAACTTGTGATCTGGGAAAGTTCTTCCAGATAGTTAGCCTCCACCTAGGCAGGTTGAGGATGATAAAGTGGAAAGTGAACCTAAAGCAAATCCACCCTTTCCTGAGAGACTATTCGCAACAGTCTAGCCTACCCCAGAAGCAATTGAACTCCTCGGATAATTGAAACATTTATGTGTGAAGATACCACTTCTCCAAGCCATAAAAGATGTGCCTATCTATAATAGGTTGATCAAAGAGAAGTGATTTAGGCATCCAGGAAGGTGCAAGAGGGATGACCCAACCATCAATGTCATAGGGAAACTGTCCAACCTGATGTTGGGATAGGTAATCTATCCAAAATATCTAGACCCTGGAAGCCCAGTAGTTGATGTCCACATCAATGGCACCATGATCCTGCACACTTTGATTGATCTGGGAGCTACTATTAATGTGATGACAAAGGACACAATGCTCAAAGTCAACCTCTAGGGCTCCTTGAGGAAGACCACGACCATGCTACAGCTTGCAGACTGCTCCACCGTGACCCTTGAGGGGATTGTGGAAGATGTGATGGTCTCCATTGATTCTTGGGAATACCCTGTTGATTTCTTAGTTCTCCAGCCAAAGGCAAAGCTCACTAGGTATCCTCTCATTCTGGGAAGACCCTGGTTGGCTACTGCCGATGCCTACATCAGCTGTCAAGCTGGAAACATGACCATAAAGAGCGGGCATATGTCCAAGTAGTTAATCTTATATCCTCCTGCCCAACCCTTGCTAGAACATGATCTACCTCTCTGTTTGGAGGAGGAAGATGAGGATGAAGTCTATTCTGCACCGCTTTGTGCATTAGAAATCACCATGGGCGAAAACTGCAAGGTGAGGATGATATGATTGAAAATATGATTCAGAATCCACCCCACAGTGTATCACCATTAGACGACATAGTAAGAGAAACCAAAAACAACCCCTCAACTAATCTCTGTGTGGATGACTCCACTCCCCTCTTTGTTAAGAATATAGAGTTCGACCGAGAAAGAACCTTGAAAATCAATCGATCCCTATCCACTTCCCAGGAGAAGGAACTATGTAGCTTGCTGAGAAAACACCTAGATGCCTTTGCCTGGAGTTACAAGGAGATGAAGGGATTGCACCCTTCAGTATCTACTCATAATATATACATCAAGGAAGATTGCAAGCCAGTCAGGTAGCCTCAAAGGAGGATGAATCTAGCACCTAAAGATATTGTTAAGGAAGAACTACAGAAATTGCTTGATGCAGGATTCATCTATCCCATCTTTGATAGTGAATGGGTCTCTCCTTTGGTGCTAGTGCCAAAGAAAAATGGTAAGTGGAGAATATGTGTTGATTATCAGGAAATGAACAAAGCCACTAAAAAGGACCATTTTCCTTTACCTTTCATAAATCAAGTGTTAGACGGTCTGGCAGGGAAAAAGTTTTTCTCTTTCCTAGACGGGTTTAGTAGGTACAATCAGATTCAAATTAGCCCGGAAGACCAAGATAAGACCACTTTCACTTGTCCTTGGGGTACCTTTTCATATCGGGTCCTTCCTTTTGGTTTGTGTAATGCTCTAACCACTTTCCAAAGAGTGGTATTGAGTATATTTTCTAAATTAGTTCATGGTGTAGTAGAGATATACATGGATGACTTTACTCCTTATGGCTCTAACTTTCAAGAAGCTTTATCTAACCTAGGAAAAGTTCTAGACAAGTGTATTGAGATGAACCTATCCCTCCGTCTGGAAAAATGTGAATTTTTGATGACTGAGGGGACCGTGCTAGGTCATGCAATATCTCAACAAGGATTGCAGGTGGACCCCAACAAAATCGCAATCATCCAAAGGGTCCCACCTCCTAAAAGAGTGAGAGATGTCAGGAGCTTCCTAGGTTTAGCTGGGTATTACCGGAGATTCATTAAAGATTTCATCAAGATAGGCTCTCCTTTGTTTGGCCTTTTAGGTAAATATGTCGAGTTTATATGGTCATAAAACTATTAAGAAGCCCTAGATACCTTGAAGAGCAAGCTCGTGACTGCCCCAATTCTGAGAGGCCCAAACTGGGCCCTACCTTTCCACATTCACATAGATGCCTTGAACAAAGAATTAGGAGTAGCCTTGGGACTAATTGATGAAAAGTTACCTTATGCCATATACTTTATAAGAGAAAACTTTTCAAAGGAAGAGTTAAACTATACAGTAACCGAGAAGGAGCTCCTAGCTGTTGTGCATTCCTTAAACAAATTCAGACATTCTATCACAGGTTACGAAACCTTTGTGCACACTGATCATGCTGTAATTAGATATTTAATGAACAAACTGGATGTAAATGCTCGCATTATTAGATGGTTTCTTTTATTACAACAATTTGATTTGACCATTGTTGATAAGCCTGGTAAAGAAAATGTTGTTGCTGACTTTTTGTCTAGAGTAAATTTGCTTGCAGGTGAAGAAGGAATAGTGGATGATCAAATGCCAGATGAACACCTGTTTGCTATCTCAATACTCTCTCTATGGTTTGTGAATATAGCAAACTACTTGGTTTCAGCATAGTTCCCACCACACTTGTCCTCAAAATAGAAGAGCAAGATAGTAAGGAAAAGTGCACCGTTCACCTAGATTGGGCCAATCTCTTCAAACTTGGCCCAGATCAAATCTTGAGAAGATGTGTCAGGGTGGAGGAGCTCTTTGACATCCGCTTGGCCTGTCATTACGAGCCTTGTGGAGGTCATTTTGTAGCAAAAATAACTGCCTTCAAGATATTGCAAGTAGGCTACTATTGGCCCACTTTTCATCAGGATGTGAGGAGATACACCAGCCAGTGTGATCGGTATCAAAGGATGGGGAAACCTACCCCAAAGGATGAAATTCCCATGCAACCTCAAGTGACCTTTGAGCCATTTGAGAAGTGGGGCATGGACTTTGTGGGGCCTATCAGCCCTCCTTCAAAGAAGAAGTAATACATCATTGTGTGCACTGATTACCTGAGAAAGTGGGCAGAGACAAAAGCAATCAAAGCAGTGACAGAGGAAAAAGTAGTTGAATTTTTGAGAGAGAACATATTCTACAAGTTTGGGTATCGAAGAGAATTGGTCACAGATCAAGGAAGTTAGTTTACTTCCAATCTGATTGAAGACTTGCTCACACATCATAGAATCAAGCATAGGACTTCAACCCCTTACCATCCACAAGCCAATGGGCAGGTGGAGGTTGCTAACAGAGCATTGGAAGGGATCCTGACAAAGGTAGTGAGCAGCAACAAAAAAGACTGGGCAGACAGATTAGTTGAGGCCACTTGGGCCTACAATACAACATGGAAGACCACTATAGGGCTCACACCCTATGAGGTGGTCTATTGGAAGAAGGCTTTGCTGTTAATAGAATTTGAATTCAATACCCTGAGGATGGCAGCCCAGCTAGACCTAGACTTCGGCCATGCACAGAAAGAAAGATTACTCCAACTCAATGGATTGGATGAACACAGAATGTAGGCCCTTCTCCATACAGAGGTAGTTCAGCTTCAAAGAAAGATATGACATGACAAAAACATCAAGGAGAAGCAATTCCAAGAGGGAGATTGGGCACTACTCTACGATTCAAGATACAAATATTTCAAGGGAAAGCTATGGACAAGATGGCTAGGACCCCACACTGTGGTGAAATGCAATGACAATGGTTAAGTTCTGATTAGAACCATTGATGATGAAGCCATCCCCATGCTTGTCAATGGACGCCGGTTGAAAGTATACGAGAAACCCCTCTCCAAGCGAGAGTTCATTGAAGGTTTGAATAAAATAGTGATGTTAGTGGAGCATGTCTTAGCCTCCACTTCACCCACTCACTGAAGAAAAAGAAAAAAACAATGAAAAGTAAGGACTCAAGTGAAAACCTCCATGAGGTGCTTGAGTCCTATCATTGGGTTGATAACCTCTCCTAAGGTGGCCCAGTGATGTCAAAAAAAAATAGAAGAAAGAAAATAAGATCTCTGGGTGAAAACCTCCCTTGGAGGCACCTAGGGTAGGCAACTAGGGTGAAAACCTCCCTGAGGCACCCTGGTTATTTTCAAAAAAAATAAGAAAAAAAGAAAAAAAGAAAAATGAATTTCTAGTCACATTGCAAGTTTGCAGGAGGACTACAGGAAGCAGAAAAAGGTGCCAAGGGAGCTCTGAAATCAATACTAGCACCTACCATACCTTCCCACACCTTTATCCTTCATTCTTGGCATTTTTTTCACCTCACTGTGCTTATTTTTCAAAAACTATGTTTTCTATAGGAGGCTCTGTGTTTTCTACAGGAGGCTCTTGTAGGAATTACAGAGAGCCAGAAATGAATATAAAAGGCAGTTTGAGGGGCAGGGAAGCTTCATAAAAGATCTATACATCCTCTTGCAGTCTTCAAACCTCCTTGCGATCATTTCTAGACTTGCATCACATCCCAAGCATCATTCTTCTTACTGCCCAAGAAAAAACATAGAAAAAACAATTTTTTTAGAAAAAAACAAAAAGACAAAAAATAAGAAAGGAAACACCACCATCCACCTCACCTAAAGCCTACCTATTACCTCTCCATCTCTATCTACATTTTTGGCATCATTCTCACAGCTCCAAGCACAGAAAGAAGATGAAGTTTCAAGGGGAGAAGTAGCTACAGGAGCTCCTGTAGGAATTCCTGTAGCAGCTGATCCCATTAAAATCTAGCATCATCAGCAAGAGGGTGAAAATATGGGTGTTGAAGAAGGCACCTGAAGCTCAGATCCAGCTAGAGAAGAACCTACACAAGGCACAACCACACATCAGCAAGCAGACAACATGCAACAAAAGAAACAAAGGCATGTAGCAGAGAGAAAGAAGCACAACACCTCATGAGAAAATACATTCGGATCTCAGGTAAGTAACTAACCCGCTCCTCTGTTTGCATTTGTGTAGTTAGAAGGCATGCAAAATTAATGAGGTGGTTGAGGTTGAATGAGGGAAAGGTCGCCAGTTAACTTGGCCACCTTCATCTAGTTGATTCCACTCATCCGAAGATGTCACCCACATGTGCACACGGTCAACTCAAGAAAGATGTCAAGGACAAGTAGGGGAGGAAGTGTGAACTCTGATGCAATCATAAGGGATGATTACAAGGAAAGGGATGATTAAGTACTCCTCCCCGAGCACTCTCACCACCTTTTCCTTCATTCTCTCCTAAAAAATCTACTCCTGCAATCTCCTTGTGCCCCCATAGCCTCGTAACCATCATTCTCCATTGATCTCTCCCATATTCCTGCTCTCGGCGTTTTCTACAGGAGCACTTATAGGTTCTACAGGAGAACCTACAAGAATTCTATAGGAGGGCTAACAGTCATCTACAGGACGGCTAGTGAGTTGTTTTGAAGGGAGAAAACATGGTTTTAGTACAATTCTTGGGCTGAGGAGGTAGGTTCTATGCATACCCCCATTGAACATAAAAATATGAAAGCAGTGGTTTAATTTTGAGGAGGAAATAAAGCCTTTAGGTGGAGGAAATACATAACAAAATTTATGCTTATTTCTTAAAAAAAAACACATTCTCCCTATTTTTCTGTTTTTCTTTAAAAAATTGTTGTCTCCATCTCCACATTTGGTTTCCCAAAGAAGCATAAAAATGACAGGAGGTTTTATGAGGAAGGAGGCCACCAACTCCTCCATGCTCCATGCACATCCCCAAGTAGTGGACATATTCACAAGAGAAAATTGGATGAACTTTTTTGAAAAATTCTGAGGGTTTGATGAGGAAATTGCTCAAGAATTTGCCCACTCTTTAGTTCCTCACACCAGAACACATGCCACTGTCACCTTTAGAGGCTTTTCCATGGAGATAACCCTGAATTTATCAGTAGGGTCACTACCCTTCCTCTTGGGTTGCCTTGGAGTAAGGATGAAAAACCAATTGGCTAGGCTGCCAAGAAAAACTTCTTCCAAAACAATGAAACCCCTGTAGAAGATAAAAATGGCATAAGAAGGGCTAGCATACCATACCCTTTGGATGAGGTTAGCTATCAAATAATCAAGTATATTTCCTGTGAGGGGAGGTACATCATTGTCTATGGTTACCACTTTAGAATCATGCATGAATTAAGGTATGACATGGACATTCTAGCCCCTCAGAAGCTCAACATCCCCTACTTCCTCCTATAGTCCCTTATTGACTCCAGTACTAAAGTAAAAGTAGGAAATCCAGAGCAGCTAGCTCACCATGGGTTAATCAAAATTTTAGTGGAAGAAGCCCTCCATAAATTCACACTCCCCATAGCATGGGAAATCTTCTGAAACATGACAGCTGAAGATGACATAAAGACCCTGACCTTTGATATTAGTCCTACTAGCAGTGAGGAGGAAGAGCAGCAAGGGGGAGAAGGTGATGCAGCTGGGGATTGAGAAGAATAAGAAGGGAAGAAGGAAGAAACCAAGATAGAGGAGGAGAAAACTAAAGAAACAGAGCAGGGAGAAACAAAGACAGAGAAAGAGACAGAAGGAGGAGAAAAAGGGGTAGAAAAGACAGAAGTGTCCCCAAAGACCCTAGAAAGAGAGGCAGTAGCTGCTCTCACTGCCCTCAGAACACCAATTAAGCCAAAACAAAAGAGGAAGAGGTAGACCTCAATGTATTTCATGGCTAGGAAAAGCACAAGAATGAAAACAGGGAAACCACAGCCTTCCTCTAAAGTGCCAATTATTATTGAATATTCACCCTCTACCTAAGGAAAATAATCCCCTTCCAAGGAACCTATCACTTATGAAAGAGGGACTCCTACATCTCCCACATGGAAAGAAAAAGTTCGAACTACAAGCCTCCAAAATAGTCCTACAGGAGGCCCAGATTGTTCTACAGGAGACCCTGTCAAAACTACAGGAGACCCAAAAGCTTGAAAAAGGGTAGAAGGACAACCACAGGGAAAGGAGGAAGCAACAGAGGCACAAGAACTTGATCCCCATCCTAGTCGTAGCTCCTACTACAATCTTCTTGAGGGAGGAAGAATAATTCCACAAAAATTTGCAATTCCATTATTCCTTGAATTAGAGAAAGAAAGAATAAAGAACCATAGGTTGATGCAAATAGCCATATCCAAAGGAGTTGAGGATATTGGCCATATGGAGAACAAAATTAGAGAAATGGGCAGAGAGTTAAGTGTTGTCAGACATAGGGAAGCAATCACAAGAAGTCACCTTCAAACTGAAAATGAATTGCTAAGAAGAAAGCTGCAAGAGAAAGAGACCCAACTGGCATGCATGGCCAGCTGGTCCATGGAGGCATTGCAATGTAGGACACCAGCAAAATCCTCTGGCTTGTTTCTCAAGGACCAATGGATGCAATTTCAGATAAATACTTTGGCATAAAGAGGCACAATGCCTTTCCAAGGTTACAGGTAGTTTATGGACCTGTGTGACCAAAGCACATCAGAAGATAAGGCAAGGATGGCAGAATTCTATCTACATAACATGGCCCTCATAGACATGAATCTGTGGGACCCCAATGGTAGGCTAGGGGACCTACAACTAATGGCCATGGCCTCATGGATGAACCATGAAGAGTTAAGGGTAGCAGAAATAAGAAGGTTGATGATAAAGGAATAGAATGAGCTCTTAATGATCAGAGCTGAGCCATCATACCCCATGGCACTCATCAGCACACATAACCTGCTTGCACATAATCCTCAAATTTCCCCTAGATATATTAGTGATCAGGCACAAGCCATTGCACATTTTGAGGATATGGAAAGGTTACTTGGGGATGACTGTGTGCATGCATGTATGAGGAGATGGAACACCTTACCACACAGTTTGCAGATCAGGGAGTATCATTCCCCAATGAGGATGAAATAGGCATTAAGGAGAGTGCTAATGTACAAGCACTCCATGCAGAGGCTTAAGGTAAATTTGATTGGCCTCAAATTTAGTCGCCCACTGCTACTAGGCATGCTAGAAGGCAGAAAAGAAGAAGAAGAGCAACAACAATGGGAAGAGGTAGACAAGAAGGAAAAAAAGAAGAAGAAGAGCAACAATAGTGGGAAGAGGTAGACAAGAAGGCAGGATTCTATGACAAGGAAGAGGAGACCACATCAGAAGCATGGGATGATAGGGAGGCCACCAGGGCCATAAAAGATAAGGAGATGGACTAAGTTGCTTAGAGGATGAGCAACACTTTCAGTAGGGGTGATGATGAGCCTCATAAATGGGTAATTATATGGGCTCATTTTACCTCCTAACCTAGTCAAATCAAGCATTCTCTTAGCTTATTGTATGATTTTCAGATTATATTTATGATTATAGAGTGATTTGAGTTAGTTATGATGCCATGTGGTCTAATATGTGTTTAATGCATATTATTGATGGATTTTGTGGTCAAAGTGAAGGATATAGTGGAAAAATGGCAGAAATAACTTGAAGTGGACAAAGGAGAGGACTTATAGGAGGAATTCCCCCTCATTTATTACTCCTCACTTCGAATTCCCCTTCTTTCTGCTCAGAGTACAAACAACCAAGTCATGCATTAGTAGGTAGCCAAGCAAGTGGAGGATAACTGATGATTATCTCGAGTTTTTGGAGCCAAGCCTCCCTAATTTTGTGGAAGCTATTGGTAGCTCCATTTTTATAAGTAGAGAGGCCTAGGGCCTCACTAGGGTCAGAGTTTTGTTGGATTTTTGTTGTACTTTTTCTTATGTAAACTCTACTCAACTTCGAGCTTATTATCTTGACAGTTCATGTAATCTTGTTATTGTTTTGAGAATAAAGATGGAATCCTTTTTGAGTTAGCACTGAGTTACCTCAGAGGGCTGAAGCTCTTGGGTTAGGGCCCAATCCAAGTAGCCAAGCTCCTCTTTACTTGTATTTGTATGTTTTATTTCAGTTTGTAGATTAGGTTGCTATTAGATGAATTTCTTTTCTGGTTAAGAATAACTTGATGTTGATGATTCAGTAGTTTGCTTCCATTTGTGCTTTCTATAGCAGATTAAGTAGTGATAAAGAAAATATCCAAAAGGCTAGAAACAATGACTTGGCGTCTCTTCCTCCCTTTGAGACCATGATTTGAGGCAAAGACCCTCTTGCTGCCCCAAAAACATAGAGTTTCCTCATTCATAGGATTTTTAGTGTTTATAGCTTCTTAGTTGGTTCATAGTCTAGTTTAGCTTTGCTTCAGAACTTCTTCATCATGCTCATTTCCTTATTTTCAACAGTCTTCTTTCATGCTTTATTTTCCTGCAATGGTTATCAGCATTTCCTTTCATAGATCATAGTTTACTTGATGCAAAACTCTATTTTTTGGATACACTTATTTCCTTGCTTGCTTAATCTCATTGGTTGATTTTTAGTTATTTATGTAGCAGATATATTCTAACAGTAGGCCAACCTATCATCCATTCCATTCTCCACCTGATCCATGCCCTACAGGTCGCCTAAGTCTCCCCTCAATTTTGGCTTAGTTTCCTGCATTTTCCATAGAATTTCTTCCTCTCTCCTAATGATTCTTGGTAGACCCTAGGCACCCTAACACCTCATTCCAACCTTCATCCACCTCTTCCACCCAGTCTCACAACCTCAAAACAGTTAAAACTGCTCTCAGCCTCCTCTTGTAGGCCTCCTGTAGAACGTTGTTTTTCCTCCTGTAGATTTCCTGTGTCCTCCTGTAGATTTTCCTGAAGGCTTTCTTTTGAAGGCCAAGTGTGGGAAAATCCTCCAGAAGGCTACCTGACACCTCCTAGGACCCATCCACGCCATCCTACATCCTCTCGAGTCCCAAAATTTCCCTCCATCACCACCTATTTGCCACCACATTCACAAACAAATAAATTACATGCATGACACATTCACAGAAAAATACATAAAAATCCAAAAAGATGATTTTTGCTTATTTACTTCCAAAAATAGCTTAGGTAGATGTTGTTTACTTCCTTGGGTAGTTAATGGCATTCTTTTCATGGTTTTCATAGTGTTTTCTACAAAAGTAGGATTAGTGGTTAACTGGGATTTCCTTGTTTCCTTTACATTTCAGTCTTCCTTTCTGCAAATAGAATAGCATTAGTAGAGTAATCTCTCTTTTTCCTTTCATAACATATAGAGCTTCTTCTGGAATCCATAGAAGTTGGCTTGAGCTCTTAGTGATCTTGCGCCAGCTGACCAAGTGACAACCTACAGTAAAAACTAGTACTTGTGCATATAACACCATCGCTTCCAAGTTTGTTACGAACTATCGGGTTGATAAGGGTAAAGTAGGCAGCCTAGGAGTTGCAGAATTATTGCTACAATACTAGTGCTCACCAATCCTACAAACTAAATATGGCCACATAATTCAATTGCAAAACCTTCTACTACAATGACCTAGAGTAGTTGAGTTTGAGGGAGAGATCCCTCTCCAAGATGAAGGGCCAACTTTCAACCTAAAAGAGGTTCGAGGTTACCTTGGATTTTTTCCCACAACTGGGTTTCCTCTAAGTGATAACAATTCCTAAGGCCAAACTAGTGCCCTCATAAGGTATTTTTTCTTCCTTTTAGTTGTTTTTATGTAATATATAATACAACTTAGAGTATCGAAATATTGATAGGTATGTAATTCTCTTAATAACATTCCTTAGTTTAAATTCTCCAAGAAGAGTTATTACAATAAGATGACAAATAAATATCATGGATTCTCTAATGAACACCAAATTAGATTATTTGTGAGCATGGGTGAGAGATAATCTTTGGAAAATAGCATTAACCTCTTCCTAATTATTTGATCCAAATCCTAGATGACATGCATATGATAATTCTACTTTTCCACTGGGGCAAAGAATAACCCCCTACACATGTCACCCTTATGTTATTCTTCCCGTTTCCATCAAAACCTAAGATATGAATTCACAATGAAGTAATCCACTATTAAGTCTCCTTTTAGTAAAGGTGCAATTACCACTGATCCTTGTGAGTAATGCTTATGTGAGCAATAAATATTGGACAAGGATTTAAATGTTGGAATTAGATCATCCATGCATCTTCCTTAGAGTCCAAAACATGAGAAGATAGCTTGGAGGGAGATCTTAAATGCAAATGTTTTGAAAGAATTGTAGGAGCCCTAGAGGATATTGTATGAGACTAAATTATTTTTTCCTAAAATATAAATCTATTTCTAGCTACCCATATTTTTCAAAAGATGAATTTTAGTAAAACCAACCATAGTTTCTTGAAATATGATTTTCCTTATAAATTTCTAGTATGGTTCTTATTTTGTAGTATACATAGGGGGATAATATGGGGTGTGAAGGTAGGTACCCAAGGGAATAATGTGATGTAATAAATAAATGGGCTATAGTTAATAAATAAAGTGGTTAACCCACATTATGCAAGGGACCACAAGTAGTTATGGAATAATGCGAAAGCCTATTGTATTGGATGTATGGTATTGAGAGACTCATGGTAATTACACATGGGTTTGTATGTATGAAGCCTATATAGAGGCTAGAGACTCTCCATTGAGGGATCTCAAGTATTGTTTTGTATTTTCAAGCATATGGCTTCAGGAGTGTTCTCCTTACTTAAGGAGTAATTGTATGGTGTTGCCCTACCTTGAGGGGTTTGTCAATAAATAATTTTTTTTTTTGCATTATTTATATATCTTTGGCTTTATTTATTTATTATATTTTTCACTTTTATATATTTACAGGTCATATCTACAAGTGGTATCAAAGGTCTTTCTTGGGCAAAGCAAGGAATTATTTTTTTTCCTTTTCTATAGGATTTTTTTTTATAAAATTTGAGAGAAAAGTTTGCACCTAATATATGGAACATTTGGTACAAAAGTTTCATAAAAGAATTTCAATTTAAAAAAAAATTGTATGAATCGGAGCCTAGATGGAGTAGATATCACTAATTTAAAAATAATTGTTTTGCAGATTCTTTTTCTAACGAAAAATCATGGATGGCAACTCTCTACTCTTTTTTACATATCTTTGTTCATTTTTTAATGAAAATAATTACATATATGATCTCCTCTCAAAAAATCACTCAATTTTAAAAATAAAATCTTTTGAATCAGAGTCTAGATAGTCGAGATCTTGTTGATTTAAAATCAACTCATTTTCAAATTATTTTGTGATGGTTGGATAGTTGCAAAGCAGATCTGAGTCCACAGATTTCCCAACTCAAGATTCCAATCACATGGGATGATGCAGAATGGTTGTTCCATTTCCAAAAATAGGCTATAATAAGGATTCTGATCAATATTAACTGAGTTGTGGCCATATAAAATTTGCCCCACGATGTAGGTAAACTTTTTACGAAACCCTCTTTCTATTTTAAGGGTTATAACAAGATTATTTTTACAGGAAAAGAGGATGGTCCTACTATTGAAGGATTCTTAAAAGAGAAAAAGTCAAAATTATCATTTTTGATAGTTATACTAGCTTTTTCTTTAAGTGATGAGGCTCTAATATGGTGGGACACACTTGGAAATGATCTGATGCGGGCACCTTCCAATGAAAAAATTGAAAAAAGTCCTCTTGGAAAATTGGTCACATGATAGAAGGAAGAACAATAAGATCCATAAAGTATTATTTTCTACTAATATTTCCATATTACACATTCATGGAAGTATTCAGAAAGAGAACATCATTGTGTTTATCACTCCTAGTTGCTAGCATAATTTCACTAAAAAATTGCAAGTTCCAACAAAACATATTGAAAACACACAGGTTCCCAATGAGGATGTTCAAATTTATAAATATTTGAAGACCTCTATGGATAAGTATGTGTTGCATTCTGATTTTTGTACTTTAGGTATGGATGATGTGGATGTTGTTTTGAGATATCCTTAGATGGAATTCATTGGTACTATCAATATTAATGTGTTGAAGAAATTCTTGAATCTCTAGTATAAAAAGTAGAAAATTACATTACAGGATATTTCATTCAGTAAACAAATAGATTCCATGGAGTCCCAAGAAGAAAACTCTATAGGTATTGACACATCAGATGAGGAGTTTGTGGTGGAAATAAACAAAAGAAAGTACCATAGAATAGCCCTATGTCACTCAAGCTCCATTAGGTGGGGAATTGAAGAAAGATATACCATAAGTTAAAAATTCAAGATATCACCACCTACACCACCCAGAAAGACAACAGCTAACAAGGTGCGAAAGAATTAGCAATAAGGAAAACAACCCTTGGAAGACACATAGTGAGGTGCAAAAATCCACCCACAACACATCAACACAAATCGAGTGTTCACCTTTGTCTTAGATGGATAGATGCATGTACATGTTATCAGTGGACTACTATTTTGAGTAGATGTTATTATTTGTGTTCATCTCATGTTTCGGGGACAAAAAATGATTATGGGGGGTAGAATGTAGTATACCAAGGGGGGATAATATTGGGTATAAAGGGAGTTACCCAAGGGAATAATGTGATGTAATAAATAAATGGACCATAGTTAATAAATAAAGTGGTTAACCCACATTATGCAAGGGACCACAAGTATTTACGGAATAATGTGATAATCCCATTGTATTTGATGTATGGTATTGAGATACCTATGGTAATTACCCATGGTATTGTATGTATGAAGCCTATATAGAGCCTAGAGAATCTTCATTGAGGGATGTCGAGTATTGTTTTGTATTTCCAAGCATATGGATTAAGGAGTGTTCTCCTTCCTTAAGGAGTAATTGTATGGTGTTTCCCTACCTCAAGGGTTTTATCAATGAAGAAGCATTTTCCGACATTATTTTTCTATAGTTTCCATTATGTCTCTGCTATATTTTTCACTTTTATTATTTGGAGGTAAGATTTAGTACGTATCCCAAGAGTCGAAGAAGCTTTGCAGAGAACACAACCAAACTAATATCATTTCTAAGGATTGCAAGGCAAGATCCCAAGCAATCTTTTTTTAATTACATTCTATAAAAATATGATAAATAAATTCTACACTATTTTGAAAAAGAGAGCAATGAGAAGGGCAACAAAATCCTCTTTTCTTCAAAAATTTTGTTGTGTGGATTTTTTGGTCGATAATGGAGCAACAAAAAGTATTGATCTTGGGCAGTCCATTCAGATTCCATATACTATCCTGAAGTGAAGAATTTGAAGGGGATTCATGAGGAAAAATCAAAGATATGTAACCCTGTTTTACTAAATAATCAAACACTCTCTAACCCTAAGAATCCTCCATGAATCCTCCTCATCAAGGTGGCTTGAAGAAGAACCAAATAAAACACCTTCTGATTGCCACATTTCCCCAATTAAGTAAATTGGCTCTTCAAGGAGAGCCAAACCTAACTAATGGCCATCCTTGGACCATAACAAGATATATTCTGGAGAAAAGTTTCGTTAGCCAACAAGACATTGACACAAGGGAAGAAGCAACATGTTTTCTTCTAGCTGGGGGTTCCCCATTATGCCACAACTCCAAACATTCATTTTCCTACCATCACTAGGTATCCAAGTGAAATGGTATTTTATCATCATAGAAAATATTATTATAATATTCTAGGTAGATGATGCTCCCCTTACACGAGTGGGTGAATCTAAGCATGTGTTCCTATCTCCTAAAAATTAATTATGTTTAATCATAATCTCCCACCAATCTTGTTGTGTGATTAGACACCACACAATTTAAGAATCAATGAGTGAATTCATTAATCATGGATCTCTCATTCTTATCTCACCATGGAATTTTGGAGTGTGAATGCTTTCCTTCTTAAACAAATGAAATTTCTTTGTATTTGATTTGTATCCTTACCATGTGCATTTTCTTATTTCCTGATACATTTACACATGAATCCCCAATGGAGCCAATAAAGTTGAGAATTAATATAGAGGAAGGGTTTATAAACTTCTATTTGTTTGAATTGCCTCTTAGTTTGATTCAACTAATGTACACCCCACTGATGAAATTTATTTTAAATTTAAAAATGATTGAAGACCAAGACGGGTGATTCCTAACAATTGGTATCGAATTTGAACGTTTATTTGGTTGATAAAAGTCATAGGAAAGGATGGTTCCTGGTTTGAGTTAGAGTAATGATGGAAGAAAGTTTTAAGGTCGAGAATTTTAATGGCCAAAACTACCAGCTGTGGAGGATTGAAATGACAAATTATCTATATCAGAAAAATCATTTTCTACCATGGGGAGGAATAAGAAAGAATCTAATGATTATGAAAGTCAAAGAATGGGAAATTTGTGACAAAAAGGAATTGAGAACAATATAGTTATGCCTTGCAACATTAATGGCTTTCAAGATTTCAAAAGAAGAGATAACAGAGGGTTTGATGATGACAATGGATAAATTGTACGGAAAACCCTCAACTTCTGATGAGATATTTCTTACGAAGCATTTATTTTATATGAAGGTGTTAAAAGGTGTGTCTATTGTTGATCATTTAAATGAGTTTAACATGGTCACTAGTCAATTGCGTTATGACGGAGTAAACTTTGATGATTAAGTTAGGGATATTTTAATTTTGTACTCATTGCAATATAGATAGAAAGGATTGCTTATGGCTTTGATTAATTATATCTTGGGTTCAAACAATTTAATGTTTGATGATGTTTTTGGTGTTATCCTTAGTGAGGAAATGCTATGGAAAATCATAGGTGATATGTTAAGTAATTCTTTCATTGTAGAGAATAGGGGAAGATAAAGCAAGAGGGTAGAGCCCAAGAAATCATGAAAAGTCTAAGAAAAGAAGGTCCAAATCTATAGGGAGGTTGGAATGTTAGGATTGTGGGAAGAAAGGACACAAGAAGAAAGATTCTTAGACTCTAAAAGAGAAAAAGGAGTTGGACAAGAGGAGAATAATAAAGAAGAAAATGTAGAAGGTGATTTGTTAAAATATTGTTTAATACTTTTAGTAGATAATTTTTCTTATCATTGGGTAATAGACTTAGGGGATTCATTTCATGCCACACCCCATAGGAAATATCTTCCAAATTATTATCAAGGTGATTTTGAACAACCTTATTTGGGTGATGATTAACCATGTAAAATTATGGGAAAGGGTAAAGTATGGATAAAATTACAAAATGAAAACTAATGCTTGTTGAAATAGCTAAGGCTCGTTACTTATTTAAGAATAAATCTAATTTCAATGGGTTATTTCGGAAGTGAAGTTTGTAAAATCACATTTATAGGAAATTCATGGAAGGCCACTAGAGGATCTCTGATAATAACAAAAGGAGAGAGGGTAGATACATTCTATATATGTACTATTAATGTTGAGCTTTCTATTGATATATATTCTACAAGAGAAGATATGGTATTGTGGCATCATAGGATTGCGCACATCAATGAGAAGGGGATACATATTCTCCACTCAAGGAAATTATTGTCATATTTGAGGAAGGTTGATTTGGAATTTTGTGAGAATTATGTTTATGGAAAATAGGAAAGAGTTAAATTTCTTAAAGTTTATATCAAAAAGAGGAACAAAATCACAGATCTTGTGCATACATATATATGGGAACCAACTAAAGTATCATCTCTTGGTGGCTCTTATTATTTTGTTAATTTTGTTGATGATGTAACTAGGAAAACATGGGTCTATTGCATTAGAAACAAATATGATGTCTTTGATACGTTTAATAAATGGAAATAATTGTTTGAGAATGAGACAAGGAATAAGTTTATGTGTCCCAAATTAGGTAATGAAGGTGAATATTGGAGTAAAAAATTTGATAGTTATTCTTCATACCATCACATTCAAAGAGAGAATATAGTTCTAGGAATACCATATGAAAATGGTGTGATGAACTAGACAATTATGGAGCTTGCAAAGAGTATGAGATTGCATGACACAAAATTGCACATATGGTTTTGGGAGTATGTTTTTGATACTATTGTTTATTCAATAAATAAATGGTCTTCAAGTTTCTTAGATGGTGACATTTTAGAGGCGTTGATAAGTAAAAAGGGAAGCTACTAAATTTTGAAGACATTTGGTTGTGAAGCACTTTTCATATCGAAAGAGAAAATAACACAAATATTAAGGAAAAATCCAAGATCTGTACTTTTATTGGATATGAGTTAATGATTTTGGATTTTCTTATAGGATTATGAAAATCACAAAATCATTAGGAGTAGAGATGTGGTATTCAAGGAGGAGGTCATGTACAAAGATAAGTTGCTAAGGAAGACACAGGAAAAGAAAAAAATAAAATACATAGTGCTTGATGAAGTCATAGAACAAGAAAGTCCAAAGGTACCAAAAAATTTAGATGCTCAACAACAATAGCAACAATAGGTACGTCAAACTCATGCAAGTGTTATTATAATATTAACTAGGTTAAGTATACCCTTGAATGATATTATCCTTCATTTTGTTATGTATTTTCAATTGATTCTAGTGGATAAAAAAATATATAAAGAGGCAATTCAAGAAGAAACTATAATGAAGAAAATAAGGCATGAAGGAAGAGATAGACTCTTTTTTAAATAACTAGATTTGGGACTTGATCCCATTTGTTAGAAATTAATTAATGGAGCAATGAAACACACAAAATATTGTGGAAACACAAACACATAAAACAAGAGAGACACAAATATATGTGGCTTACCAAATTTGGGCTACATCCATGAAGAAACAACTAGTCCTTTCTTTTATATTATCCAAAAAAATGAAGAAATACAACCTACAATAGATTCACTGTAATTTCATCTTCTTTCTCACATAGTCTCTCCTCTATTTCTCACTCAGAATAATAATACATAGTCACAATACAATTCCTTCATATAAATCAAGTGTTTCCTTCTAGGGGAAAAAACCCCTAAATTAGCATAAATTCTACCATCAGATCATTTGGCTAATGAACGATCCATATTGACTACGAAATTACAATATTTTACAAGGAAATTTTTCATCTATTTTTAGCTTTAGGGGATCTTCCCTCAAACCCCCCCCCAAGTGTGGGCTCATAAAATCGTCATCGCCTCCCCTTGGAACCCCTTTATGGTGATCGTATGGGTGGTGTTTCTGCCAAGTTAGGAATAGGGATCCAACGTGGTTGAAACAAAAAACCTCTAAACAATCAAGAAGATAATCAAGCTCCACACACAACGCCATTTCCTACAGGTAAAAGCGAAATGTAGCATAAATGGGTTTATGGGTTGAAGGAAAAATATAGAGGAGAAAAGAGGTACACGGTCAAACATGTTTTAAAGGGGTTTTCCAAAAATAAAGGTATACATTTTGATGAATTTTTTTTGTTCTAATTTCAAAATTACTTCAACTAGAACCATTTTAAGTTTAGTGGAAATGAAAGATTTGTATCTTGAGAAATTAGATGTTAAGATAACGCTTCTCCCTGGGGACTTGGAGGAAGATATTTATATTCAATAGCCACAAGGGTATGAGGTCAGAAGTAAGGAAAAATTAGCATGTAGTGTGAAGAATAGCTTGCATGGTTGAAAGAAAGCTCCAAGGAAGTGGAATTTGAAGTTTGATAGGGTCATGACAGAACAAGGTTATTTTAGATGCTAGTCTGAACATTATGTTTATTTTAAGAGACTAAATAATGGTAGCTTTATGATATTTTTACTGTATGTAGATGACATACTTGTTTAGGGTATAACATGAAGGATATAAATGTGATCAAAAGAAAACTAGCTAATTCATTTGTTATGAAGGATTTGGGTACTACAAAGAGAGTGCTTGGTATGACAATAAAAAGAGACATGAAAAATCATAAATTAACATTATCTCAGAATTAGTACATAGAAAATGTGTTGGAAATATTTAAAATGTAAAATGAAAAACCAGTTAGTAAACCTTTGGCTATCCATTTCAAATTGACTAAGGAGATGTGTCCCAAGACACAAGAGGAGATAGAATACATGTCCAAGGTTCCATATCCATTAGCAGATCGCAACTTGAAACAAGTGATGGTGTGAACAAGGCCAGTTATTGCACATGTGGTGGGAGTTTTGAGCAATTATATCAATAGTCTAGGTAAAGAGAATTCGAAGTTAGTGAAGTGGAGTCTCAGATTTTTGAGAGGAACTATTACTCAGGAATTATATTTTGGAGGTTCAAACATTCTTCTACATGGATATGTTGACTTAGATACATAAGGTGATATAAATAGTAGAAGGAGCACCATGGGGTATGATTTTACTATACCTGGAAAAATAGTAAGTTGGATTTAAAAATTGAAAATAGTTGTTGCACTTTCAATAATAGAAGTAGAGTATGTTGCTGCTACAGAGGCTAGAAAAAATATGATTTAGTAACAAAGGTTCATCAAGGTTGGGAAAGAAGTAGGAGAATAAAATGGTTTATAGTAATAGTAAGAGTGCCATTAATATTCCAAATAACTCATATTTTCACTCTAATACAGGGCATATACATCTCAAGTACCATTTCATATGATCATTTTTGTAAGAGGGATAATTGAAGCTAGAAAAGATAGATAGTAGCCAAAATCCTATAGACATGTTAGTGAAGGAAAAAACCAAGGAGAAAATAATTTTCTACTCAATTTTAGCTATTATTCAAGAATGATGATGAACATGCGAAACCACCCAAATCCAAATTTGAAGATTAGTCCAATAAGTGTAGTATGAATTCAGTTGTAATTATTCTCCAAATAGGAGATTGTTGGTTTTAGAGCTTGATAATCTTCTTGATTTAGAGGATTTATTTTTAGTCGTGTTTGGACCATAGTTACTGATGGTGGGATTTATCCCCTATTATTGTCTCCAAGGGGTCTAGTGTGGGCAGAGATAACTTGTTAGGGTTCCCCTTAGTGGGGGTTTGAGGGAAACACCCCTGACGACAAAATTTTGGAAATGTTTCCTTCTAAAATATTGTAATTTCATAGTCAATGTTATCCATTCATCATCAAGTCATATAAGAAGTTATGTTAGTGTGTTTTTCCTTATAAGGAACCCTATTTTCATGAGGAAATTTCATTGTGACTATGTGTTATTGAGATCACATTGTAATTGAGAGAGAGGAGACTATGAGAGAGAGAAGAGGAAGTTGCAGTGGATGTGTTGTAGGTTGTAATCCTTTTATTTTGTTGGATGGAATAAAAAGAAGGACTGTATATTTCTCCATGGATGTAGAAAACATCGAGTGAACCATGTATATTGGTGTCTCCTTCCTATCCTTTCTATTATTTCAATATATGTTTTATTTCCACATTCATCTTCATTTTATTTCTCCATGATTTTATTTCTAACACTTTGCTAATCACACCTACTGATGCCAAAAAAAATTTCTCTATATTAAATTTAAACCTTGCAACAATGATGACCAAAGAACCTCCCAATAACAATGTATCATCTGTAAATTGAGAATGCCTGATATTTTTGTTCCTATAACATATCTTATTCCTAGAATCCTCTATTTTCCTTTCATAATATAATCTTATATTGAGAAATTCCAACATTAAAATGCAACAAATAAGAGATAATAAGCAGCCTTGCCGCAATCCCATTGAGTATTTATTAAATCCCACCAAACTTTCATTAACAAATGGAGAGATCGATGGCCCAAATATGAAAAAATAAATCCATTTAATCACATGCCCCTTAATGATAAAAAATTTCAACAACTCAAATAAAAACTGATGGTTCACACTACAAAAGGTGTTTTCCATATCTAGTTTTATAATCCTCTTCTTTCCTCATTGAGATTTATCAGAATGAAGTGATTCTTGGACTAATATGATATTGTGTGAAAACTTCATATTTCTCAAAAATATTCCTTTGTTCTCTAAGATTAATTTATAGATCAAGGAGTTTATTCTAGAAGTAATAATTTTATATATAAACTCATAATACACATTACAGTGAGAGATAGGTCTAAATCTTGAAAAGGGGGAAATGCTTAATTCCTTTGACACTAGATCCAAGAAAGAAGAATTAATTCCACCTCCTAGATAATAATGCTAATTAATATAATAAATACTATTACAAAGGTCTATTTTGTTGATATCACAACATTTTTGGTAGAAATGCACTAAAAGCCATTAGGTTCAGGAGCCTTCTCTACGTCAAAGGTGTTCAAAACTTTCCCGATATCATCTTCCATGATTGGTTTAACTATTTAGTAAGTACCTTCTTTTGATAATTTTTGTGTTATATGTTCCAACATATATTGGACATCTTCCTCTTCATAATTTATTGGGATCTTATAAAGATTGTTGAAATGTTGAAATATAACTACCTTAATTTTGGGATATTCAAAGATACTTTCTCCATTAAGAAATGTAGATTTAATATTGTTCCAAAATTGCTTCATTTCAGCTTGATTTGTAAGA
This sequence comes from Pinus tabuliformis, assembly GCA_031772625.1. Taxonomy (NCBI): domain Eukaryota; kingdom Viridiplantae; phylum Streptophyta; class Pinopsida; order Pinales; family Pinaceae; genus Pinus; species Pinus tabuliformis. The sequence goes on from CM062816.1 coordinate 497,019,316, forward strand.
ACTTTATATTTATGTCCCATACTCCATAAAACTCAACACTTCAGATGCCACATCACTTTTTCTTGATTTAAAGCCTTCTGATAAAGAGTGAAATTTCATCTTGCGTGCCTCCATTGAGATACTTTACACCAACTCCACAAATCCCTATTTTTAAAACCATTGAGGACTTAACTGGAATGTAAATGGAAAAAACATGATATCTAGACAAATAGAGAGAGTTGATCTATGTTTTTATTTTCCCCAAGCCAAAATTTGAGAAGATAAGGATAATCATTCTTAAGAAAGTCAATTTTAACTATAAATATATCTAGTTACGTTGTGATGTGCCCATATACCACACACCTATTGTTGCAAGTAAACTTGGTATTCATTGGTTTTATGCCTATTAATTCATAGGTAGATATAGTCTCTTCCATATTCTCCTAAAATGGATCACTCATAGGACAACCTCTATTTTTTCCCAATATGGATAGTTGTGTTGAAATCCCTTCCTCTCCCAACACATGATCCCCAACCCAAACATAAAAGAATGTTTGAACGTTTATTTCCAGATATTAAATAAAGATGATCAATAAGCGACCTTTTCTTGGTCGATTACCGACATGTAAACATTAGAAATACTACATACCTCTTGTGTTGGAATATTAAGTAAGCGAACGACAATCTAATGAAGGGAACTATGAGGAAAAAGGAGTTGAAAAGTAGAAGAATACCATATTGTGTTTAAAACATTTAGTGTGCCATGCAAATTTATGACCTTCATTATACAACCACACCACAAATTTATGCATTTTCAAAGAATCTCTTGTTCCCACAGTTTCATCTCTCGAAGAAGGAGAATTAGGGGTTCTTATTTCTTGGCAAAAAAATTTACTTTTGACATTTTTATTTCCGAGACTAATCCCCTCTACTTGTTAGAAATTATATTCATTATTTTCTAATAAAAATTTTGCCCCCTTATGTATGAGGTCACTTCATTTTATAGTGTTCCTTGGTCCTTTGATAGATATTATTTCTTGGATCTCCATTTCTTTGTCTTTGTCTACCTACTCGTTCCTTATATCCCTATTTTAATTCCTTTACACTCTTTTATTTGTTCTACCCTAAGTTAGGCCATTTTCCTATTCTCCTTTAGATTTTTCATTTGTTGTCTAACTTTTCATACTTGTTTCCGTGAGGGCCTTAATCATTATTTTTAATTGAGAAAGAGGTTTGGCTTAACCTCAACTAAAGATTTTACTTTGGGGAAGGATCCTTATAACTATCTCCAATAGATTTTAAGGTTTCTCTATTTCATTTTGGTGATTTGGCCTCTTCTATACTTTGGCTACTGCCATTGTCCACCATATTCAACCTATTTTTTTTGTTCCTCCATTTGTTGACAATTCCTAGTAAAGTGACCATACTCATTACACAATTTACATTTAAAGGGAAGTTTATTATAATCAAATTCTTGAAGAAAAGTCTATGTTGTCCAATTTAACATGAACTACTTCAAATAATTGCTTGTCTAGATCCACCTCAAACAATTTTTTTGCAAGAGAAAGAATCACTCCAATGGCTTGGAATGATAATTATACCACCCCAATATAGATTTCGAAATGTCTCCTCATTCTGATAATGAAGAAAAAAGTGATGTAATTTGGCACACTTTGGACTATAGAGGGGACATCATTTCCAATATTAAAATCAAGACTCCATCTATCTAGCCAGATTCTTTGAGCCCCCATAAAATACAACCCAATTCAAAAAATAATATATTGGTATTCCTTTTCTTCAAAGATAAAAGTAAAAAATCTCACCCATAGAAAGAAACTCAGAGCTACCCTTTGATGAAATGGCACCAATTCTACTCTATCTAGATATTTAGAGATCTAGGGGAGGGCCAAATTCCTTTGATCTAATGCACTAAGCCTTTATATTCCATTTTAAGGGCCATGGCATGATATTTATTAGTGTGCACTACAATCCTTGGAATTTTATCAATTTTTTTAACTAAACAGACTGGTTTTCCCTATTGAACATGTCAGCCTCCTACGACCAAGGAATTCAAAGTTGCTATATATGGATCTAGATGACATGGTAGGGGATAAATCCCTATATAAGCTAATTCCATTAGAAAGAGTATACCTGCAACAAGGTTTTAGCTGAAACTCGTGACAAAGACCTTTGATCTACATTTTGAAAGTAATATTTTCAATCATCCTATTTCCAATTTAATTAAGTCAAGTGATAGCAATAATTACATTGCCTTTTATTTGGTTGAAAGTTTTCATTTGAAAATAGGTAATCATGAAAAATCATGGTTGGTTCAATTGGCTATTGTAAATAAAGGGCAAATTAATGAGTTTTTTTAAGGATGCTCATTAGATATCGATGGTTCTAGAATTATTGAATACATGAACATAATATCACTAGGTTTGTATGGTGTTCTAATTGGAATGTTTTTTTTATGCACATCACGTTTTCCTAGATAGTGATGATAAATTTTTCACTTCCTTCATGAGGAAGGGAAGAAAATAATAGTGAAGTACATTTCTATACCCATTTATAGAAGGTATATTTCATGGTTATAGCTACAAAGATGTTTTAGGAATTGATTCTAGTTATATGCTACTCATGTGGAAGAGATAGGAAACTACAAAACTCAAAACTTGAGAATTTTTTAGTGCCACGGGAGCATTCTAGATGTATTTGGGGAAATGCTAGGTTTTCCACCAAAAAGTGATATTGATATATAATTATTTTATTTCTAAAGGAACTTCCACATCAAAGACTCCATACAAAATGACCACATCATAGATGAAGGAGCTACAAGTGATATGAGAAGAATGGTTAAATATTCCCAAATGTATCTTCTAGGAAAGCACCCATACTCTTTGTAAAAAATAAAGATGAGACTTTGTGGTTGTGAACTAATTTTAGACATCCAAGAAGAGAAATAAATAACCTTTTCCAAGTATTAATGGCTTAGTCAATTAATTAAGAGGGGAAAGCATATTTTCACAAATAGATATGGGGTTAGGAAATCATCATATAAGGATGATGGATGAAAATATTAATAAGACAACTTTAGGAACTACTTAGGAAAATTATGAATTTTTAGTAGTGCAATTTAGACTAGCAAATGTACTAGATTTTCTAATGTCGCTATTGAATAGAATATTTATAAATTACGTTTATAATGTTGGAATTGTATTCCTATACGTGACTCTTATTTCTTAAAAGTTAAAGGAAGATCAATAAGAACAATTGCGGTTAGTACTATGAGGGCCAAGTGAACATTTAAATATGCTAATTTTAGTGTTCCTTTCAACATAATTTGATTCAATGCTTGGGAAAATAATCTCTAAGCGAGGAACAATAGTAAATCTAGATAATATCAAAGGTATTAGAGGATTGTATACACTTAATAACATAACATAGTCAAGGTCATTCAAGGGGATTAATCATTACTATCGAATATCCATGACTGCTCATCCCATTACATATTTATGGAGCAAGGAAATTAAATTTTAGTGGATACCAAAGCGTAAAGAAAATTTATTTTTGTTAAAGGAATAACGTACTAGTGCATATTAATTCTTAAAATTGTCAATCCAAATTAATACTTTGTGGTATATATAGATTATTGCAAAGAGTGAATTGGTGGAGCTCTTACCCAAAAAGTGCATGTTATTTGATATGAATCTAGGAAGCTTAAAGAGCATGCAAATAATTGTGTCACACGTGAGTTAAAACACAATTAAATAGTTCATGCATAAATTAGAATGAGACATTAGTTGATGGGGGAGTAGTCTGAATTAAGAATAAATTAAAGTAGTATAAGATATTTATTTCAACAATAAAATTTAAATACTAGGCAAACAAAATTGATAAAATTTCTCCATAAATATGCATATTTTATATTAAGTATATTAGAAAAAAGGAGAACAATGTTGTTGATGCAGTCATTATAAGAGTACATACAATGCTTTTTTCAACCATTAGTATGAGAAAATATAATTTGAGGAATACAATTCTTGAGGTTGTTACCATAGATGAGCACTATACACAGATAAAAAAGGTTTGCTAGAGAATGTATAAAAAAAGTACAATGGTTATAATTTGGAAGGGAATGGCATTATTTTGCATAAAAGGAGTCTATGTTCTTAATTCTTATGAATTGAGGAAAATACTTTTAAAAGAAATACATAATTTACCATAAATTGAATTGGAAAAAGACAATTACTATGATAATAAGTCAATATTTTTGGTTGGGAATGAAAATGGTTGTTGTTAATTAGATATCTAGATTTATAGTTGAGCATATACATCTAGGAGGTTTACTATGACCAATATAAATTCAAAAATGGAAATGGGAAGTGGTAACTATTTATCTTGTTACTAGGTTCTGCCAAACAACAAGGAAACATGATTCCATAATGATAGTGGTGGACAAATAAACCACATTGTCTCACTTTATTATAGTTAAATTGGTTGATAAGGTTGGTGATATAGTAGCTATTTACTTGAAATATATTGTCATGTTGCATGGGATTCCTAAGCCAATTACATTAGGGAAAGATCCAAAGTTTACTTTAAACTTTTGGAAATTATTATTCAAGTGTTTTGGTGGAATTCTAAACTTCATAATAGTGTATCATCGATAAAGAAATAGGAAATTATAGACAATCAATCAAGTTATTGAAGACATGTTCAAAATGTGCGTGATGGATAAGCCATTAAAGTGAGAGGATTACTCATGTTTGGTAGAATTTTCCTACAAGAGTGGATATTAAGATTCTTTGAGAATGATTCCATTTGATTAATTGTATGGTTGAAAGTGTAATACTATAGTTAGTTGGGACAATATAGTAGAAAAAGTAGTACTTGAGCCAAAATTTATTAGAGAAATGAATGAAAAATGGTCAATATCAAGTGGAACTTAAAGGTGCCACAAGAAATGAAAAAGAGTTATGTACATAAAAGTGGAATACCAAAGGGATTTAAATTTGGGGAGTATGTGTTTATGAAATTATCATATGTTTAGTAAACATGATACCAATATTTATGTTACATCTATAGGATATTCATTAGAAAGTAACCAAGAGAATTTTGAGGTATCTATGTGGTACAATTATTTATGGATTGGTATATATATCTATAGAATTTAAGTTGATTTGTTATACAAATTTAGACTAGTTAAGTTGTATCGATGACATGAAGCCAACTTCATGTTATACATTGAATATATGGTTCAACAACATTTGCATGGAGTACTGAAAAAGACCTATAGTTTCACTCACAATACAAGAATAGTATAGACCCAACAAGTACAACAATATTTAAAGTAGTTTGGTGTAGAAGAATTTTACAGGATCTACATGAGTAGAATGAATAATACACATATTTTATTTTTTATAATTAATTTTATTTTCATTTCTAACAATCTATTTTTTCACGCCCATGGGGCTTTGGATGGACGGTGAATGGGTGCACTGTTAAGGCACTCCTTGCGATAGGTCACGGGTTCAAATCCCTGTGGGTACTTAGGTTAGTCTAATAGATAAAAAAAAAACAATCTATTTTTTCACAACAAGACCAAGAACTTTGATATGTAATATGATTTTGTATGCGATTTACAGGTTGGACATTGTGTGCTTCAGATTATGTATTGCAATACATAAGAGAAATTTATTTATATTTTCAACAAGGCACTACCAAAGGACATGTTTTACAAATTTATAGATGATCATCGAATCTGCTAAAATGATCATTATGGGTGAGAAATGTTGACTTAATAATTAATTTTTGTTATCCTTGATTTAATTAAGTCTAGTTGTTAAATTTTTTAGCATGCTCGTATGTGATAGAGATAATTTGAGATTGAAATAATACCTATCTAGTGAACTGAAGGGTCATTGTTGAGTGGTTACAGGAGCTAGTTGTTTCATGAGGCATTTCTAATTCATGTATAAATATATGTCTTGATCATGAATAAGATTGAGATGGTGTGAATTATTATTATATTATTGAAAATGATCAATTATTGTTGGGCATTAAATTTCTCCATTATTACAACTATAAACATAAATGGAATTTTGACTCATTATCATGTGGTTTTAATAAATATATTTATCTCTATAAAAGAAAAAATGAATACAATATATCATTTCATGTCCATGTAAACAAAAATAATTAAGCCTCTCTTTGATTGTGTAATGAAAGTCCAAATGGATTGTTATGGAAAAATCCCAATGCCAAAAGAAGGTTGAGAATGCCACACATGCTCATTAAAATCATCATGCATATTAACAAGAAATAGTGGTGGTGATTTGTGGAATGACGAAAGGAAAATCACTATCTATTTTTCCAACACACCTCATTCCACTGCATACTCTGGTACAATTCTCCCTTCCCCTCCTCAGTAATGTGGGTTCAAGTTGTGATTAATGAATAATGTGATATTAAAGATGAGGCACTAGGTGGCACAATAAGAAACACTAACCACAACCACTATTCTTTGTTTCTTACTTTCTTGAGTAATGGTGTATTCATATGTCATGGAGTAAAAAGAAGACCTAAAGATGAAGTGGCCATGTCGACACTAATACAGGTGTAGCTACTATAACTTCCTATGACTAAAAACATTAGACTATATATATGGATCAATTTAAAGAAACCATGTCCATTATTGTACAACTTATTCAAGTAACCATGGTAATGATAATAACAAGGGAAACCTTGAGGTTTTGAACCAAGAAGTGTAATATTTAGTATATGGGGTGTAATTTAGGCATTAGGTTAGAGTCTAGTAGGGGCTTGTCAAGGATGTGAAGCTTAAGAAATTGATGTCACAGTATGAGCCCAAGATTTAGGAATTGCAAGAAGAAAGGCTTGAAGGAATATTAGGGATTGTGTACGTTTGGTATGTACTCTTGGCGAGGACTTAACAAAAACATTATTGTTCCCACATGATTTTTTTTTTCATGCTTTTGTGTGTGTGTGAAAGAGCCATAGGCTTCAATTGCTTAATCAATTGGACCTAACAATCAATTGAATGCCCTTATAAATAAGATTAGGACAAGTTGTTGAAAATCAATTAGTTATATGGGAATAAATCTGCCATGATTGAATCTGCGAGTGATAGAAAATTTGGAAAAAATCATGCTAGCAGGACCATATGTATCCAAGTGATCAAAATTTGAATCACCCCAGACATGTCTCACCACCCTAACCAAAAACAAAAATAGGCCATTATTTCACACTTGTTCTTTTGGATAATCAATAATCCTATGAAGAACTAATAATATGTCATCAAGGGTAGGAGGTATAGAGGATATTTTAGTGCTTTTAGGAAATAAATTAGATAAAGTGCATAGAAGAGATAAATTTCTTGTTTTGAGGATGATACAATGACACACAAATCTAAGATGTGTTTTGATAAATTTATCTCTCTAATATGCTAATGATGTAATTCTTAGTAGAGAATTGGTAAGGACCATATAATTTATAGGTGAGAACATGCCATAAATTGTAGTTTTGGGGGCTTCTAGGGTTGCTCATGATGATTGTGTTTAAATTTGGATATGATTATAGTGAATAATCAACGTACCTTTCATTACTCATAATCAAATAAGTTACATAATAAATTTGAATGTAGTTTAGTATAGGCTTTCATTTAAAGTTAAATATGAAAGTAAATTGGGTTTTAGGGAATTTTTTTTATATAAAAATACGCTTGGGGTGGGGATTGTTGAGTTTTGGCATACCATGTTATGGTTCTTCTTGAATTGAACCATATGAAAAATTACATGACACCATAATTGTTTTCTATAAATAACATCACAATTTTCACAAGGAAGACCAACAACCCCAAAAGGAAGCCAAGTAATTATTCACACAAAGAGGAATGCATGAACAAGAAAAAGTGAAGGTTCTTTTTGTAACGTCAATTATGAGTTTTCAATGGTTTAGAGTGATTATATATTCACATGGAAATAAGAATTTGAACTAATGTAAAGGCATATTCACTACTATATTTCACACATTTTTATATAGTGGTGTTGTATCTAATAGATTTCAATGTCATTGTGCTAGTACATAATAAAAATCATACCTTTGGTTAAGAATTAATAATGCATCATTCCTTTTTATCCCTTGAATTTTGACCATTTTATCTTTTAGTTGACAAGCCAAGGCTATCCCATATACATGCACTTGAAAATTTATGGTCTTGGTGAGTTTATCCCTTCAAGGTGAGCATTGATTTCCAACAAAATTCCACTTTAATACTATTTCAAATTCATCCAATCTAACCATTCACATCCATTTTTTTGCCACTAGTTACATCCATTTTCTCTTTTATATTTTGTGAATCCTTCGAGGCTTCCATGTTCCATGGAAGTTTTCCCGCTTTCTAATTTCATGACTCATCTTAAGATTTGTCAAGGCTATAGCGAGTATTATCCCTTAAGGCTATAGCGAGTATCAATTTCCAACAAAATTCCGCTTTTCACTTATATACATAAGTGTATTATGACCAACACTATTTTGAATCCATCTAGTCTAACCATTCACACCCATAATTGTTTTGCCACGTTTACATCCATTTTCACTTTTATCTTTCATGAAAGATTCAAGGCCTCCATGTTACTTGGACGTTTCCTTCCATTTCTAATTTATTCTCATCTTAATATTTGTTTGGGATATTACAAAGTTTGTGGAAACTTTATTAGCTTGTGAAGATACTTATGTAAGTGATTATTTCTAATTGATTCATAAAATATAAAGGCATTATGAACAAATATTAATATGATGGTAATGATAGCTAGGAATAAAATCAAAATGAATGTAGAAAAAAACATAGAATGAAACAATACAAAGGAGACTCCAATATAAATTATTCATGTAATTTGTGCTACATCGATGGAGAAATAGCTAGACCTTCCTTTTATTCAGTCTAGTGAAATGAAGGGATTACAACCTACAACACATTTGTTGCAACCTCCTCTTCTCTCTCTCACAATCTCCTCCCTCTTAATAACAATTCTCTCTTAATAATACACAATTGTAATACATTTTTTTCATAATAGAAGGTTTCTTTTTATGAAAAAAAACTCTAACTTAGCAATTATTTTAATATTTGTGACCTAATAATGAAGAGTCTAGAATTATTATGAAATTACAATATTTTACAAGCCATTTTTTGTAGAAATTTATTGACTAGGGGGAGCTACAAATAATCCTTGTCTCCTCTGGACTCCCTCTTGACCCGCTACAATTATGTTCGTGATTAGATCCAAATGCAACTCAAACATAAGACTTCTAAACTAGAAATATAATAAAACTCCACAACAACAAATTGTCCTATAGAATTAATATCTACCAATTACGAACAATATTTCGATTATAACTATCTACCCTTTAACCTAAGAATGATAAGTATCTAAAATCTGAGGGAATTGTCCAAATGTTATCCTAAAATAACTCTTTGTTTTCAACTTCACTTTCCATGTTTTAGCGTATGTTAGATGATTTTATGAAAAGTAACTCTTATCATTACAAAACATCACACCGAAAAGCCTGAGTGAGGTTTTAAGTTAGAAAATGTAAAGGAAAAGGGAAGGACAATCAACTTTCTTAGGTTCTAATTTAGAAAATGTAAAGGAAAAGGGAAGGACAATCAACTTTGTTAACATAAGTGGATGATTCATCACAATAATCATTTCCATTCACAGTATTTTTCATTTTTATATTTATTATTTATTATTTTTCTTTATGATGGTGAATGAGAATTTTTGACTCAAGAGTCTCTGCTATCTATTTGTTAGGAAATTTTCAATGATTTTATTATCAAGAGTTGATGTAGGGTTACCCCATCTTACACCCACAGTATGCATGTAAAATGCATAAGCACATTTGTCCGAAGAATTTTAACTCTCTAAGGAGTCAAATCTTCATTTAGAATATGGTTAAGGTCCCTTTCTTAATCTTTGCAAAATAATTTATAAACTAACCAAGTCTAACCCTTAATCCATCATTTCCTTTCTATCAGGACTCATTCACCCTCATAAACCTTCATTAACCCTTAGCCGCATATGTATATAACCTTCCCACTCTTAACTTTGGTTATGAGTAAACTTAACCCATAAACCTTATCCACGTATTATTTCTATTATACCCCTTTTTAATAGAAACACATATAAACTTACCTTTAACCCGGGACTTCAACTCTATCAGAATACATAGGAAAAACCCGACCGAGCACTTAAACCGGACTTCAAAAAATATTCACCCGCAACTATAATTATCGTTGGGTCCGCACTCCCGAGCCATTTCCATAGTGCTACTCCTTCATTTCTTTGATCTCTGATCAAATCATGACCATTGATCTGGCACTCGATCTGATGGTTATCGCTTATCTTGATCAATCAAACTTGCCTGACAATCCTCCACTGTTAATCAACTCCTTTTGATCCGACGGTTGACATTGATTTTGGGTAGACAACAAGCATAGAGAATACCCACCTAAAAATGAGGTTTTCTCTCTCTCCTCTACTGCTACATGTCACTCGGTTAGTGGAATCGGGTGACCGCTCCTTTTTACCACTTATGGTTTCTACCTCACTTGAAATACCACTTCCGCTTATAAACCCATCCGGACTTGTTCACACCCGATGACTGTAGATCTTCAACCATCGACGACTGCGATAGCTCCTCCATATTCCTCTTCCACCAGTGTTTCTGGTTAGTCTCCACCATTCATTCCTTGATTCAAATCTACGCGGTTTAATATTGGCCACTTATCATCTAAAAATATCATCCATTGATCTCCGAGATCCAACGGTTCCTATGTACTGACACCTCACTTCTCTGTTCGTCCCTTTTCTTGACTTCGTTATTTCTTCAATGTTTTCCTATGGTTTTGGGTTTCTTTAGGGTTTCATTCTTCCGCTTCCACTGCTTAACTCACTCCTGAGCTTGACCTCTGTGAATTCTCACATCGTAGTCTCTCTAGAGCTTCACTCTGATCCTTCAACTAGATTCAAAGACCCACTATGGTTCCTCTAAATCATTCTCCTCCTCTATGTAGTTCTATAGAACTCTGCCTGCAACCTCTGTTATGGAATAGACAACTTAAATGTAATTCAATCATTAAATACTTGTTTCACACACTTACAAAGTTATGTAATAAACGTCTGTATATATATATAAGTATAAATAACTGATTACATATCGAGACTCTCTGTCTCTCAGGCCTGATCTTCAATGTCAGTGGCCTCCTTCTTTTACAGTCTACCTGTAGGCTTATATTTATACCAGAAAGGTTTTGTTGAACTAATTCTGGTTCAGATCCTTAATCTACTGAACTAACTCTTAAATTTCCTCTAAGTCCACTTCTAACTCTAGTTAATTCCTAATAGTCCTCTGTAGTTCCTCGAATCATGAAACTACCTTAAGAGTTATAATTGACTTTTAACTCTCTCGTCATTATTAACCACTCATGTTCTCCTTCATTCGAGAGAATTTACAAAATATCTTACATTATCTAATTAATTCCTATCCTACTCACTCAAAAGCCTAAATATTACATTAATTCAACACTTAGGAATCCAACTTCCTTTAAACACATGACCCCCCTATGTCTACTAAAATACAATGATTTTCTCTTGGGTTGAATGCTCCTGCATCAGACTCCCAAAGTAGAAAATATTCATGATCTCCTGATCATGTGTCTTCATAAGCTGATAGAAAACCTCAAGGGTCCCAAACTTTAGTTAGTAGCTACCCAAATGACTTTGACCACTGTCACTATTGTATGTCTGTTGTATTCTATTTCATCTTCCTCTCCTTGTCAATCAGGTTCAAATTTTGATTGATCATGCTTCCTGCTGCTATCAATTTCCTCCACATGGACTGTTTCATCATCAACTTCATAATTCTTCAATCTCTATCTCTAGTTCATCCTTGGACTGGTCCATATTGTGCCTCTTACTTCTTCCTCTTTCTCTTTGCTTCAGGTTGTTTCTGCTGTCCACTAACTCTTCAAATTGTTGTAGGTTACTCCCACTTTGTAGTTGTTGGTTTACTTTTTCTTCTACTTTTTCTCTTGCTCTTGCTCCAACTTTTGCTTTGACTCCTACACTTACTGCCTTCCTTTCATCCTTACCCTCTTTCATGATTATTTCTATCTACACTGAATCATGACTTTTAGCATTTTCTCCAGCAGTTGAGCATCTCTGTTCCATGGACTAAATTCTTCCACTGAATCTTCTTCTTTCATCTTTATTTGGCTGCTCATCTGTGCCAAATTTCCTCCAGCATCTGCAACTAAACCTGCAATCACAAAACACTTGATAAAATAAAAAACGTAAAGCTTCTGTGCCTTATCTTCCTTTGGCAACAATTCAGTTTGTTGCTCTCTTCCTTTCTCCTCTGTTAGCACATCAGTATGTTGTTTTGAATTCTCAAGAGAATTCATGAGACTGTCAACTAGTCTCTCCTCCACACCATCTTCTCTAATGATGTCTTTCTGTCCTTGTTCACTGTAGTGAACTTCTTCCTTTGCAATCACACTGTCATACTCTGAATTTCCTAGCAAATACTCCAGCAATGCAATTTCTTTGTGACACTGCGCAAGTACTTCATCATCACTTATAATCCTTGCATTTATAAATGAATTGTTAGTTTGAAAATTACAAGGCTTAATAGTTTCAACTATTGTTTCACATATCAGTTCTTCAAACTGAACTTCATCTCTTTTTCCCACAAGAAATCGTCCCTGTGTGGTAACAGTTTTATTACTAAGTGTTTTCTACTGCAATAAGTCACTTCCTTCCTCATTCAAGAGATATTCTCCCTTATCCTTTGCTCCAGAGTATTCATCTTCTGAAAGATACTTTTCCATACTTTAACAACTTAAAAAGATTTCTCGTCCTCTGCAAAACGTCCTTTGTTAGTGACCAATCATCAGATGTCCTTTCTCCCAAGGTTAAATCCTTTGCATAGGTTTCTTCCTTCTTAACATCTTTCAATATATGTCCTTCTTTTTTTACTGATTGTCTCAATAGCTTCCATGGTTATTGCCACTGTGCCTATCATCATGGTGAACTGATGATCCTTTACTATGTTTTCAGCTAACATAGTCTCTTCTTCGATTTTTCCTTTAATCTCTTGTTGTTTACTTTCTCCAAGAGCTATCCTTGTCTCACCATCTGCATTAATATTCTCTTGCATTTGTTCTGCATCCACAGACAAACTATCAGTCTTAAAAACATAAGACCCTGTGGTCCCACTTGATGTTTTAGCCATCATATCTCAATCCTATTCCAAGTTCTCTTTATGACTCAGAAATTCCTCAATGGTCTCCTCTTCAATCTCCTCAAGCCCTTGACTTGGTTGCTTGATGTCTTTCCCCAACTGTATATGAGACCTATCTATCTCATCTTCTTCCAGAACATAATTTAGATTCTGCTTGTCTTCTTCCTCCTTTATGACAATATCAACAAATTGTCCTTCCTTACATGTTTCACCTACAAATATACACAAATTGTCAAATTTAAAACCATGTAACCTTTTGGCCTCACTTGAAGTTTCAGTCTTCAAGTTTTCATTTCCAGTCAGAACTTCACCCTGTTTTGCTTCATAGATGGACACTTCCATTTTCATTTCCAACTCAGCTTCTTTGAGTTTTTCCCTTAGCCACCTTACTTGCCTCTATTGTAGCCTTCTCTACAACTTATGCCACTTCATTGGCTTCTTCCTCAAGACCCAACCTAGTCTCTGGCTTTCCTCAAGTATTCTCCCTAATGCATCGAGTTGTTCTTTTAACTCTGCAATTTCCTTGTCAATTTTCTCCTGACTCATCCTCTTGCCATTTGCCTTGGTATCCTATTTCTTCATATTTCTTTTGTTGTGGTCTTCCTTAGAACCTCTGCTATGACTATCAGTAGCCATCCTCTTATTATCTATCTTCATGAGCTCCTTACTCACTTACTATGAGCTGCATTAAAGCCTCTGCAACAACAAGTCCTCCTTGTTGCAACTTACCTCACCAAGCTTTCCTCTGTACTTGATCTTTTGGCAAGCACTTGATTCTCTATCTCTAGAACCTCCTTTGACTACTTCTCTCTACTCCTTCTAGGCTTCAACTCTTTTTCACTTCTCAAGAACATAACTGTCCTCTTGTATTTCAATCATAATGAAATACTTGGTTCTGACCACCTCTTCTTTCACATAGAAAATCTTACCAACTTCTTCATCCCTTACCAATTTTACAGACATCCTTTGTGGGATTGCCTTTGTGAGCTGCAACACTACCTCTGTAGTAACAAGTCTCCTTCTTGCTACATATGCTTTACCAAGCTTCTCTCCTCTGAGCTCAGTCTCTTAGCATTTCTCTGGTTTTTTCTTTTGGAACCAATTCAAGCACTCCTTGCTCTAGATGTTGCAACCTTATCACCTTCTTTTGTTGTTATTTGTGCATCAATGTACAAACACACATTCCCCAATTAAATCAAAACAGAACATATCACCTCACCTTCAAGATCTCTGCTTGATCTAGTTCCACCATTCCACCTGTATCTTGAATGGATTGTCCTCTATTTCTTGCATCTGCAAGTTCTGCTACACATCACCTCTATGTGCCTACTTTCTGTAATATTAGAATCTAATCCTTCCTTGCATGCATAGACATCTTAAAACATAACTTTGTTCTCAATTCTTTCACATAGAATTTCTTTGTTCGGTTTAACACCAATTGTTTCAATTACAATTCTACTCTGATACCAAATGATGCAGGGTTACCCTAGCTTACACCCACATTATGCATGTAAAATGCATAAGCTCATTTGTCCTAGGAATTTTAGCTCTCTAAGGATTCAAATCTTCATTTAGAATATGGTTAAGGCCCCTTTCTTAATCTTTGCAGAATAATTTATAGACTAACCAAGTCTAACCCTTAATCCATCCTGTCCTTTCTATTGGGACTCACTCACCCTAATAAACCTTCATTAACCCTTAGCAGCTTATGTATATAACCTTCCCACTCTTAACTTTGGTTATGTGTAAACTTGACCCTTAAACCTTATCCACACATTATTTCTATTATACCCCTTTTTAATAGAAACACATATAAACTTACCTTTAACCCGAGACTTCAACTCTATCAGAATACATGGGAAAAACCCGACCGAGCACATAAACCAGACTTCAAAAAACATTCACCTGCAACTATAATTATCGTTGGCTCCACACTCCCAAACCATTTCCGTAGTGCTTCTCCTTCCTTTCTCTGATCTTCGATCAAATCAGGACTGTTGATCTGGCACTCGATCTGATGGTTGTCACTTATCCTGATCAATCAAACTTGCCTGACAATCCTCCACCATCGATCAACTCCTTTTGATACGATAGTTGACATTGATTTAGGGTAGACAAAAAGCACGAAGAATACCCACTCGAAAAAGCAGTTTTCTCTCTCCCCCCTACCGCTACGTGTCACTTGGTTAGTGGAATCAGGTGACCACTCCTTTTTACCACTTATGGTTTCTACCTCACCCGAAATACCACTTCCACTTATAAACCTGTCCAGACTTTTTTGCGCCCAATTACCATAGATCTTTAACCATCGAGGACTATGACGGCTCCTCTAGATTCCTCTTCCACCAACATTTTTGGTTAATCTCCACCATTCATTCCTTGATTCAAATCTACGCGATTTAATCTTGGCCGCTTATCTTCTAACAACCTTGTCTATTGATCTCCGAGATCCAATCGTTCCTATGTACTGACACCTCACTTCTCCGTTCCTCCCTTTTCTTGAATTTGCTATTTCTTCAATGTTTTCCAATGGTTTTGGGTTTCTTCAGGGTTTCATTCTTCCGCTTCCATTGCTCAACTCACTCCTGAGCTTGACCTCTGCAAATTCTCACATCGTAGTCTCTCTAGAGCGTCACTCTGATCCTTCAACTGGATTCAAAGACCCGCTATGATTCCTCTGAATCATTCTCCTCCTCTATGTAGTTTTACAGAACTCTGCCTATAATCTTTGTTACAGAATACACAACTTACACATAATTCAATCATTAAATACTCATTTCACACACTTACATAGATATGGAATAAACCTCTCTATATATATAAGTATAAACAACTGATTAGATATCAAGACTCTATGTCTCTCAAGACTGATCTTCAATATCAGTGGCCTCCTTCTTTCACAATTTGCCTATAGGCTTATTTTGTACCAGAAAGGTTCTGTTGAACTAATTCTAGTTCAAATCCTTAATCTACTGAATTGACTCTTAAATGTCCTCTAAGTCCACTTCTAACTCCAGTTAATCGCTAAGAACCCTCTCTAGTTCCTTGAATCATGAAACTACCTTAAGAGTTATAATTGACTTCTAACTCTCTCATCATTATTAACCACTCATGTTCTCCTTCATTCGAGAGCATTTCAAAATATCTCACATTATCTAATTAATTCCTATCCTACTCACTCAAAAGCCTAAATATTACATTAATTCAACACTTAGGAATCAAACTTCCTTAAAACACATGACCCCCCAATGTCTACTAAAATACAATGATTTTCTCTTGGGTTGAATGCTCCTGCATCAAGAGCTTCTATGTCGTTTAGTCATGGTAACTTTTGATAGAAAAAGTTAGCATTTGATTTAGAATTCTTTAATTTATGTTTCTATGAATATTTGTTTGCTTCATCTAATTAAGTTATTTGGGTGGCATTTCAAATCAACAAGTGTGGTTCATCTTCATGACAGTGGTGTTCAACATTGACCAAAATTACCGAATTGATTTAGAATTTTATTGAAATTTTTCAAAATTAAATTAATTTAGAATGGATGAAAATATAGATTCCCAAGAACCTTAGAATTACAAACTTTGCCGGTTCCTGTTGGTTCCCTTTCAGTATATATATATTTTGTAGCCAATACATTGTTCTCCATTATTTTTTTTGGGTGTACTATAACTCTTTTTTATAATCTGGAATGCTTGTTCAAAACTTAAAATGTTTGAAAAATACACGCATAATTTACTCCCTTAAAGGAAAAAATTCTAGTTTTTCATGAAAAGCTACATAAACCCTTTAACATATAATATAACTGAATGTGGTAAATTTTTTAACTAAAATTAATCTATTATTATGAAAAATTAAAAGTTCAATTAATCAATCCAGCTATCAAGGGTTACGCTCCTCCCCTTGCTAGTCAAAATCAATCTATTAGGGTGAAAACCTTATACACATAACAATAAAAAATTTCATTAGAGAAATTTTGAGGTCGAAAATGGGCTTCCGATGGAATATTATAAAATAATGGTGGAAACAATAAAATAAGATTAGATTACATCATCAAATTTTAGAAGGAAAAAAGAAACAACTACCTTTTTAACTCGTATTTTCAACTTATCTCCCTATGGTTTTACTGAAATTTTGAGTGGGAGAACTCGTTGGATGAATAATTTAATTCCTCGTCCAAGGAGTACCCATCTTTCATACTTTCGATGGACCATACTACATGAAAAATGATAAATACATGAAAAAACGTTATTGAAATCATGTTTTTCATGTATTTCTCATTTTTAGTGTAGCAAGGTCCATTAAAAGTATGCAACATGGGTAATCCTTGGATGATGAATTAAATTATGCATGAAATGAGTGTTCTAACTCGAAATTTGATAAAATCTATAGGGATATAAGTTGAAAATATGAGTTGAATAAGTAGTTTTACTACTTTTTAATTTCTTAATATTTACGCTGAAGGCATTCTTTATTGTAAGGTTCTATGAGGCAACATCGTAGAGATTCATAGGTTGACACTGTAGAGATCTTTCACGTGGAATTTTCGAAATTCAAAGCTTCCTTTAAACACAGTCAGCCTCCCACTCTAATTAACGCCTCTACCCTATGTTTAACATCATCGACGTTCCTTTCCACTATAATGTGCAAATATTAGTTCTACTTTTTTACTCCAAAAATGGTGAATCATCCCCCATGGTTGACATCATCATCTTGAATCCTATTGGTTATTATAAAGTTGAATTTGTTTGTACATTTTTGCTTTGAGGCACATTTTATACCTCAAAACTTCTCTAATGTAAATATATATATTTAAAAAAAATGTTTAAATATTATAGATGCCAACATTTTTTATTTTCTGTTGCTGGAATCGAAAGAGTTTGGGGATCACCCTTAATTTTCTTATTCGTAATTTGGAGGATATGGTTTGAAATGGGTTATAGACTTAGGAGGCTTTAGGAAGAGGAGATTTAATTTTCTTTCATTCTTTCTGTTTACACCAACAAGTGGACACTCTCTTTCGTCTGGTATTAAAAGACAATAAAATTGA
Source organism: Pinus tabuliformis (assembly GCA_031772625.1). Taxonomy (NCBI): domain Eukaryota; kingdom Viridiplantae; phylum Streptophyta; class Pinopsida; order Pinales; family Pinaceae; genus Pinus; species Pinus tabuliformis. Next base: position 497,037,669 of record CM062816.1, read on the forward strand.
TAATTGCAATGTTTTTACAGGTTATGAGGTGGAATATTAGATATATCTTTAATGATATCAACTATCACTTGAGTTGTGTGGAAATCTATGAGGTGTTGGACTCAGCCTTAAAGGATCTTACTGGCCCTCTTAAAGACCCAATTGAACTACCTATTGATAGTACTCTGAACTTTACAGTAATATCATTTTATTAAGACTAGTATATGGCTTTGCATTTTTGTCCTTCTTGTGTCCAGTTGTTTTTGAGGTTACCGATGCTTTTCATGTTCTCGTCTTCTAGGATATATGGAGTGAATGGGTTAAACTTGAGAAATGTTTTGCGCTCACACTTGGTTTTCTCTCTGTGTCTTTTACTGTTAGACGTTTCTAGTAGTTTAGTATCTGGCACACCTTCTGGTATGTCGGTTAACTTACTTGGGACTAGTGAAATTATCAAAAAAATTATTTTGAGGTTGATACAACAAGAAAGAATTGATCATAAATACATTTCTCTCTCTGTTAAGTTGGTCCATGACTATCTGCTATAGGCAGTCACTCTCGCTTCTATTGTGGATGATTGTTGCAAGGTTGGAAAGCTGGTTCATGGAAATTTCTCTTTCTGGTGTTCTTGTCTATGGCTACATGGCCCTTGAGATGGTTCCAACTCTATAAAAAATATGGCACTTGGCTAAATATCTGGTTGAATTTTTGACACTAGATAAATGTCAGTTTATGTCGCGTATAACCTTGTCTCTTGGTTGTAAAGGGCATTGATCTGGTCACTTAGTTTTTATGTATTGTTGTATTTTGCATTAATGAGGAGACATCCACTCCTATTTCTTTATCTTTTGCAAAGACTGGAAATGTGATCACAATGCACATTTTCTTTTATTAATGAAAATTGGTTTACACCGGTTTGCAAAAAAAAAAAACACATTATTTGTTTTCTACATCAATACTAGAATGTTCATAACTAAAAATTATAAACATTTTTCAATATAAATTTGAAAATGGTTATATATCACCAAATTATAATAAATTTATGGAGTTTATATTTTAAAATTGCCATTATTATCAAATTTATAATGTTTTAAGTGGCAAGAATTTGTTATATATATATATATATATATATATATATATATATATATATATATATATATATATATATATTCCCCAAAATAGTTTCATATTACCATATATACTATGAAAATGGTTACACATCAAATAATTTATAATCACTTTTATAGAATATTTTTTCGGAAGAAGTCACATTGAAGATTTTGGTCGACGTGTTTTGAACCAAAAAGTGTGGTTCATCTTCAGGACACGATGAAGAAACAGATCTAGGAAGAATGTTAAATAGGGAGACAAGTCAACCTAACAGCTAGAAGAGATTATTAACTTATTAACTCAACGGTTATGTTTGACTAGGGTTTTAATAATATTAATTAATTAATAAAATGGTTATACTTGAAACTATTTATATTTATCTTATTAATATATTACCTTATTATCTCAATGACTATATTAATAATATTTATTCAATTTATAAAACAATATTAATATTAATACTAAAGAAAAAGGAAGGACAAAGGGTTTAGAAACAGATGGAGAAAAACTAAGAAGAGAGGGTCGGAATCCAGTAGCTACTAATTTTCCAGCCATCATCCCTATTAATATTACTGGAAGACCTCTCAATTCAATGGCTTCCCTAAACTTACAATGATGAAAATCAGGAATCTTAGCGATAACCTTAGCCTCCTTAATGCATATATGATGCTTAGTATTCTCTGCATGTGCAGCCAAAGCTGAAGATTTGGTCCTCCTGTGCTTGATATCAGCCACGTGTTCCTTAATCCTCTGGTTAATAGAATGACCAATTTCACCGATCTATGAGATTTGATAGGAACATGGGATGATATAAACACATTTCATATCTATAGTGTTCACCTTGTCTTTGAAAAACTTTAGGGAGCTTCTAATGGTGTTGAGGGGTCTAAAGGTTGAGGGAATATTATGCTTTTTTAGGATTCTCGCAATCTTGTCTATCGTCCCCTAGATGAAGGGGAGATGGATTCCTGAACTACGATGAATGGGTTCTTTCTTGACCTTGGGAAGCTTACTCGCTTTGAGGAAAGCTTTGACACCTTGCTGCCTACTATAACCATTCTGGCCAAAAACCTTAAGGATATGGGACTTTTCTTTAGAAAAGTGGTCATCATCAAAAAATTTTAGAGCACGAGTGGCTAACATGCTGAGAGCACGAATCTTCTAAGCAGGGAAATGGTGGGAATTGGCATGAAGATACTGCTTAGTATGAGTCCTTTTTTGATACACCTCATGGGAGAAAGATCCATCAGCTTTCCTAGAGATGAGGACATCAAGAAAAGGAAGGCAACCATTGACTTCACTCTCCATCGTAAACTTAATGGAATTAGACTAATTATTGAGATGTTGGAAAAAGAGATCTAATTTATTAGGCCTCTGTTGCCATATGGTGCAGTTGTCATCAGCAAATCTTTTCCAAAGCTTAGGTTTAAATAAAGCTGAGGATAAATCCTTGGATTCAAAATCTTCCATGAATAGGTTAGCAACGATATGGGACATGGGCGAGCCCATGGCCACCCCACATAGAAAAATTGGTTGAGATCTACCTCACCTCTACTTTTTTTTTTTTTTTTAAGATGTGTTCTGTGAACAAACATGTGGGGTGGTCATGGCTTACCCCCTATCCTCTATTGTTGCTAACCTATTCATGGAAGATTTTGAATCCAAGGCTTTATCCTCAGCTTTATTTAAACCTAAGATTTGGAAAAGATTTGTTGATGACACCTACACCATATGGCAGCAAAGTCCTGGTAAATTAGATCTCTTTTTCCAACATCTCAATAATTAGTCTAATTCCATTAAGTTTAGGATGGAGCGTGAAGTCGATGGTTGCCTTCCTTTTCTTGATGTCCTCATTTCTAGGAAAGATGATGGATATTTCTCCCATGAGGTGTATCAGAAAAAGACTCATACTGAGTAGTATCTTCATGTAGATTCCCACCATTTTCCTTCTCAGAAGATTGGTGTTCTCAGCATGTTAGCCACTTGTGCTCTAAGAATTTCTAATGACGACCAATTTTCTAAAGAAAAGTCCCATCTCCTTAAGGTTTCTGTCCAGAATGGTTATATTAGGCAGCATGGTGTCAAAGCTTTCCTCAAAGCGAGTAAGGGTGCCAAGGTCAAGAAAGAACCCATTGATCACAGCTTAGGAGTCCACCTCCCCTTCATCTAGGGGACGACAGACAAGTTTGCAAGAATCCTAAAAAAGCATAATATTCCCTTGAACTTTAGACCCCTCAGCACCATTAGAATCTCCCTGAAGTCTGTCAAAGACAAGGTGAACCCTATGGATATGAAAGTTGTTTATATCATCTCGTGTTCTTATGGAACCTCATACATTGGTGAAACTGGTCATTCTATTAACGAGAGGATTAAGGAACATGTAGCTGATATCAAGCACGGGAGGACCAAATCCTTGGCTTTGGACAAACATGCAGAGAAGACCAAGCATCATGTATGCATTGAGGAGGATAAGGTTATCACTAAGATTCCTGATTTTCATCATCGTAAGTTTAGGGAAGCCATTAAAATTGAGAGGTCTTCTAGTAATATTAATAGGGATGATAGCTAGAAAATTAGTAGTTGTTGGATTCCCGCCCTCTCTTCTTAGTTTTTCTCCATCTGTGTCTAGAACCTTTGTCATTTTTTTTTATTTTTTATTTCTAATATAATAATATTAATTATTTATATTAATATCAATAATACTAATAATACTAATAATAATACTTATTAATATTAGTATTAGTATTATGAATATTAGTATTTTTAGTATTATTAATATTAGTATTTAGTAAAAAAAAAATTAATATCTATTATTAGTAATATGAATATTAGTAGTATTAGTATTTAATATCTATTGTTATAAAAAAAAATAGAGAGAGAGGGAGATTAATAAAGTAGTAATAATAGTCGTTTTATAAATTAAATAATTATTATTAATATAGCCATTGAGATAATAAGATAAATATAAATAGTTTCAAGTATAACCATTTTATTAATTTATTAATATTACTAAAACCTTAGTCAAACCTAACCGTTGAGTTAATAAGTTAACAATCTCTCTCTCTCTCTCTCTCTCTCTCTCTCTCTCTCTCTCTCTATATATATATATATATATATATATATATATATATATATATATATATATATATATATATATATATATCGATTAAATAAATAATTAATAAATTAATTAAATTGATTTAAATAATATTAAATTTTCCCTTCTCCTCCCCTCGTCAAATATAACCATTTTCTTCTAGTTGTTAGGTTGACCTGTCTCCCTATTTAACCTTCTTCCTAGGTCTGTTTCTTCATCGTGTCCTAAGGATGAACCACACTTGTTCGTTCAGAATGCGTCGACCAAAATATTCAATGTGACTTCTTCCGAAAAAATATTTTTATACATTATGATATGGATCACAGAACCTTGAATTCGAATACAACTTTTATAGAATTTAATTTATAATTATTTTTATAGAATTTACATTTGAATTTCGTCACCTATTATTAAAATTATAAAATTTATAGTGAGAAGAATTTGAATTTTTATATACATTGTTAGAGATGACTCTAGAATGAGATGATTTTCTATTAGTTTTAATCTCATTTTAATATAATGAGATGATTTTTGATTTCATATTGAAGAGGTTCACTAGTCTTTCATATTCTCTTAATGTTTATAATTTATTTTTTGTGACACAAAAATCCCATAGAATTATGTGTCCAATATTATCTACACCTTAATCCAAAAGGATGTTTGAAATCCCAAACATCATTCGAAAAATTTCAAACTTTTCTGTTATGGGGGTTTTGGTGAAAATGTTCGCAATTTAGTCACTTTTGGAATAATGTCTCAAATGAATAATATTGGTCCATACATGACATCAAATCAAATAATACTTTATGTTGATGTATTTAGTTCAATCATGGAATCATGGATTCTTGGCCAAATTAATTTTAGAATTATTGTCAACTATGAGAGTAGAATTCACTTGTTTCTCTTGGAAATATGGAACTATTTTCCTAAACCACACAATCTCCTTTGTTGCTTCATTAATTGCCACATATTCTATGTCCTTTTTAGAATATACTATAATTGATTGTATGCATGACCTTGAGGAAGCACCTATTGATCAAAGACTCATGAGATAGCTTGAAGTTGCCACTATATTTTCTTTTTCGCCATCAAAGTCTATATCATAATATCCAATCAAGTTGAACTCATCCACTTTAGAATACTTTAGTTTAAAACCTTGAGTTCCCTTCAATTATTTCAAAACTCTTTTTGAAATAGACCAATGTGTTTGCATAAACATGGAAAGAATCCAAAGAATAAATGGAATACCTAGTCTCATGGTAGTGAGGTAGATAATACTTCCCACAAGATACTTATACTTGGTGGCATCCTCAAATTCATTCCCTTCTTTTGATGTGAGCTTAAAATTCTATTCCATGATAGTAGACAAAGGGATGCATTAATTCATCCAAATCTTGTTAAAAAAATCTCCAATGTACTTCTCTTGGGAGATGAATATTATTATGGTTGTTCAGTCACTTCAATACCAAAGTAATAGTTAAGATGTCCCATATCTATCATCTGAAATCCCTTCATAAAATGCTTATTTATCAGTGCAATATAGCATTCATTGTTCCCTATCATTAATAGATCATCTGCATATACCACAAGATAATGCAACAATTTCTGCAACTTTCTTAACAAACATGATTGTATCCTCAAGATTAAAGTGCTTGAAAACCAATTTCAGAAATTTCATAGTGAACTTTTCACACTGTTGTCATGATGTTTATTTCATGTCATATAATGATTTTATGATTTTAAATACTTTCTATTCTGGTCACTTCACAACAAATCCTTCTAGATTTTTTTTTTAATGGCTGGCGCCGACTCTTGTAAGCGTGTGGGATAGAGTCAATCCCCGATGTTGTCACAATAACCTCCAAGTGCAACAACACCTCCTCCAAGCATGGAAAATGGGTAAGTCTAGGTTTGAACTTGTGGCCTGCATAACGACATGAACACATTAACAATACATTTGCTGGCCAACAAGCCGCACCCATAGGGCTAAGAAATCCTTGTAGTTGAGATGTGAATACATTCTCTTTTAAGTTTCCATTCAAGAAAGTGCTCATCACATCTATTTTATGGACTTTACATCCATTTTGTGTTGTCAAGAAAAAACAACGTAAACATTGAAACAGGAACTGATATGATTACCCATTTTGTTGAGGTAGCAAAAAAATCAACTGATTTTGAAAAGTGGTGATGCAAAATATATACATACATACATACATGTCTTTTTAGCATAGTCTTTGACACTAAATTTTTCTATGTACATTAGTTTTCAGAATGTTAGTGATTTGCATGTTGATTTTAAAAAGTGACGATTCTGCATTAGGCACTTTTTTTAAAAGGCTTATTTTTTGACTTTAAATTTTCTAATGTATTAAATGTGAATAATTATTTTATAAATTTAACAATTTTTGAAGTGGTCTTCTTCTTCATATTTTCTTGTTTTTCTTTTAATTTTTTTTTGTTGTGAGGTCTTTGTATTTTTTGCATAGTTAAAGAAAAAGGTTGATATTTTAATGTTTCGATATTTTACATATTTATATATCGTTAATTAATTTTTCAAAATACATCAAATAATTGTCTCTACAAAAATAATAATTTTTAACAATTGACATAAAAATAAACATTTTGAACATAAATATAACTAAAAAATTACAAATTTTGATAATTGTTTGCTAGAAATGACATGTCAAAATCACAAATTTTATAGGAAAAATTTAATAAAAAATGGTTAAATAATAGTTTTTTTATGAATTTCATGTCAAATAATAATAATAATCACAGTTCTTTTCAAAAAATAATGATTCACATAAAAATTAAAGCTAAAATCACATAATACAAATATTGAACATATAGAAACATTAACTGAATACTTATTCTTCTCACAAAATGTCAAAGTCAAAACATTACAAGTATAACTAATTAATAGTTACAAAAAATGAGCTTGATTTCCAAGCATAACTTAAATTTAATAAGCAATATCATGTAATCCAAAATCTTCCTCCTGTAGAGTTTCATCATTGTCTTCTTCCACAATATTTTTTGCTTCATTTTTCTCATTTTCCTCTTTTTATGGATCTTTGATGTCTACGAATCTCCCAATGTATGCCTTTCCAATCATTCAGTCTAATGGTGGTTGAGGTTCCTTTGCCTTTTTTGCCACATGTGATTCACTAAAATCCCCTTTCCTCAACCCAATTTCTTGCATTGCATCTGGAAGAAATTGAAGAACATTAACTCTTTGTTGAATAAATTTGCACTGTATTAGGTCTTTTTCAATGGAAATGCAATTTCTTCCTTTTTGTAGGCAAAATGCTAATGTTGTACATAATTATCAAGCACAAAATAAATAATGAAGTAGATTAGTATAATCACATATAAATTAAGAAAGAAGATATTGAAATCCAATTCTATATAATAAAACTTACCTGAGCCTGAAAATAAATCACTAACCCAATATCCTTCATTTGACCATAAGTCTATAAGGTATTTAATCAATGATTATGGTTTTTGATCAATGTTAACCATCTATCCTTTTCCTTCTTTATCTTCATATGTTATTTTTTTCACAACAACATCATAAACCACTATTTGGCTATGACTCTTTCCATCTACCCAATTAAGAAGCATAGACTTATAGCTATCATCTTTTGTCAAAATATCAATATGGATGAACTCAAAATCATTTATAATTGGATGATCTTCATGATTAAGAAGATTTGAATTCTTCCTGTAACATGAAATAGTAAAAGTTCAATTAACTTATACGTAAATGAATTTTTTAACATTAATCAAACATACAATTTCAACGTCTTACCATGTAAGCCGCATCCTTGAGTTTGTTTTCCGCTTGAAGCTTGTTAATAACATTGCCAACTGCGTGTCTGAATGAAATGTCACAAATCTCCATAATGGTGATGATGTGACTTCTACAAATCTCGCAACCACTTTACTAAAAGCTTGATAAGCATAAGGGTCACTATCATAGTCAATGTTTGGGATATTGAAACCATGGGGAATGTCTACAATAACTAGGGAATAATCCCTTTTAGGCATGAGTTTAGCAATGTCTTCACAGTCACCTTGTATTACTTGATATTGAATAGTGTTGATCCCATTTGAAGTGAAATGAGTAGGTCTTGGATCAAGTTCAACATTCCTAAGGCGCTGCTTTCTCAGTCTTTCGATCTTAATTTTTTCAATAAAGCATTTGAAACTATCTAGTGCTCCATTTGCATCTTTCTTCATCTTTAATAAAATAATAAAAAATATGTATAAAAAATAAAATAAAATTATTATATGGATGAATAAAAATGAATGTATAATTCAACATACCTTTTTAAATGCAAGATAAAAGTCTTTTAGTGTTGATGTAGAACTTGAATCTAGGTAGTTGTGTAAAATGGCATCCCAGCTATCTTCATTCAACAATTTAACCATTTGTTCTTGTATTTTCATGTAAAATTTGTGACTGAATAGATAAAGTAAAACAAGTTAATATAATGATATGTATAACAAATACTACCAAGAAGAATATGTTATATTTAAAAGAAAATTATAATCTAGAAATAAGTAAAAATAATTCAACAAACTTACTTTTGAAATTCCTCACACATTTCATCCAATGATAATTCCCTTGACTTCACACGAGATAATATTTCTTTGCAAATTATTTCATCCTTCACTCCTTGTAATTCTCTCCAAGGTGTGATAGTCATATCTTTTGGAAGCTGCTTCATTTCGAGACCTGATTTACCACTACTACATATCAATGGTTTAGACTTTTTGACCTTCTAGTTTTAATGCCAATGTTACCCCACATGCTAAAAATCTCATTAATCAACTCCCATATCTCTCCAATTCTAAATGGAAACTGGAAACTATTATCAATACTTTTGAGTATATTCAAATGTACTTTTCTGCCTTTTGAATTGATTTTTTCCTCAATTTGATAGCCTATTTCCATACAACATTCCTTTCGAAATTCTAGAGTAATATTTATCCTATCCCCACCATATTTTTCTTCAAATTCATTATCAATAAATCTAACTCTTTGGATGAAAGTCATAGACATCCTATACTCATTATCTGTATTATGATCCCATGCCAATAAATTTGCTTGTGTATTTGATAAACCAACATAAATTATACATTTCATTGTTTCAAAACAAGGGTTATTGGGATGTTCCTTCATCAATTGCCTTTGAGCTCCTATAGAATGGTCCCCCCTAAGCACATTATAATTGTATTCAAAATATTTTGACTTATCAAATTCTTCTTTGTTGGGAACTTGAACTAGATCAACAAGAAGAACATAATCAACCCCATGAGCATATGGATTATACCTCATCAATGTCTTCAAGTTGTGTACATGGAGGTGGTGTGGCTTTCTGATTTTATATTTAAATTATCCTTCACTTGGCTTATATATTTGTCTCACATTAAGCATAAATGTACGACCAACCTCACTTAAGTTTGACTTTGTAAAGTTATGTCGAATGGCCTTTTGTTTTTTTTCTTATAATATCATCCTCTAAATCAACTCTTGGTGTAATGATTTCCTTGCTTTATTTTGAATTTTCACTAGGATCTTCATTGTTGGCCTTGACTATTTGAGAATGATCAACTTTCATTTTCTTCCTCCTCTTTTCTTCTAGATAAGTAACATTTTCATCATTAACTAGAACAAAGACATTCTTGGGCATTTTTACTTTTGGTATTTTATGGCTCTTCTCCTTTCTAACATTAGTTCTAATCTCTTCCTCAGTAATGGCACCATATTCTTCAGTGTTAGTTTCAACTTCCTCATATTCAAAAGTTACCTTTCTACCTTTGCTAGATTTATCCACAATAGACATTCTTTGTTTATTCCTTGGATGTAGTTTTGTAGCATCATGAATTACTATTTTTTGCTTGTTTGCCATATATTCTTCTCACCATGAGTAGAAACTACTGACAACATTCATAATATCTTTCTCTATGAAATAAATGCCCCTCAATATAATAGAAATATTTTCAATAAAATTATGTCAAACAAAATATCACATGTCAATAAAAGCTAAGTTATAAAAATATAATGATACCGTTACAATAACACAAAACACATAAATAAAAATAAAAATACTTACCATATCTTTTGCAATCTCATTTATGATTTATTTACACATCTTTGTAGATTCGTCTATCATGCTATACATGGACAATGATAACTGATATTTAATCTTGTCATCTGACATTGGCAGTTTTGTAAGTACATAAACAACTTCATCATCTGGTATCGAACAAATGTCTAGTACTTTTTCCATCACCTCATAAAGTCCATTATCGTTAGGGATATCAAAATATAGATATATCTGCAGATGTTTTTTGCCTTCTCTATCTTTCACATAACATACATTTTTTGTATGCTTCATTTCTTTTGATTTTTTCCAGTAAGAAATCATGTTGTTATCGCTTGAGGCACTTGATATATTTGTAGTTATTAGCTCAGTTTTGGTTCATTCAACATTCTTTTTTGAGGATCCAACTTTAATTTTAGCAGTTTTTGGTCTAGAAAGATTCACTGAAATATTCCTTGATGCCATTTTCTAGCAAAAAATATACACATATATAAATCAGTAAATTAAAAAAAACAATAGTATAAATAAAAAAACAAGACGAAACAAAATCTAAAAACGATAAATAATCATAAATCATAAGTAATTTTTAAAACATAAGCTCTTAAAAAATTTTAAAAATTTAAAAAATGGTTGGCCATCCTAATGGGCTCGTTGGTTTGCGAGCGCGGGGTGGTAGAGGCTATGTTGCCTCCCTCCTGCCCCACCCCCATGGCCCAATAGGCCTGTGTGGGTGGAATCAGGCCTCCACACCCACGAGCCCATTGGGCCACGAGGGTGGGCTGGGAGGGATGTAGCACAAACCCCCGCCTCACCCCACAATCCAACGGGCCCATGCGGGTGGTGCAGGAGGGGTTGCGGTGGAGGCCCGATCCTGAGAATCAGGTCGCCACCCCCACGGGCCCATTGGGCTGCTGGGGTGGGGTGGGAGGGGCTACGTGCAATCCCCTCCTGCCCCACCCCCATGGCCTAAAGGACCTGCGGGGGTGGAGGCCCACTTGGCCCATTGGGGTGGAGGCTTGCTTGGCCCATAAGGGTGGATGTTCGATTCTAAGAATCGAACCTCAGCTTTGGCAGGTTGGACCATGGGGGCGGGTGCTGCCAGTGGGCACAATCGAGCCCACCATGTGCACTACAGACGTAGTGGCATTCTTCTTGCCATGGGGTTTTCAGGTAAGTCTCACTCATCTAAATTTTTAATTTCTAAAAAAAATCTAAATTTCATTAATAAAAAGTTAAAATATTATTTTACTGGATTATGTTTTTGGTTTGGTATTTTACACGAAGATAACAACCCAACTGGCACATAACTACTAGTAAACCTATGAGAGTTTAATAATTGCACACAACAAACTCCAAAAAATCACCCCAAGTCTTTTAACGAACCTCAAAAAGCCTTGATGTGATGTGAGGAATAGTGATAATGAAATTTATGATATAGTGGAAATTACAGAATTGTTTTACCACATAGTGAATGTGGTATTAATTTGTTTTTATAAAAAATTTAACATATAAATCTTGTTATGGCGATATAGTAAATTATGATAAAGAGAACATTACGGAATTGTTTTACCACATCGTGAATGTGGTATTAACTTTTTTTTATATAAAAAATTAACATATAAATCATGTTATGGCGATATAGCAATTTATTTTAAATGTGTGATAGAAGATATAATAAAAATCAAAAGAAACATTCAATTGTTTAGTAACTGCTATATAGTTTAAATAAAAAATTAATTTAGGTAAAAGATTTAGTTTAAAATTTTAATTTAAAGATTTGGTTTAAAAGATTAATTTCATAAGAAAATTTAAATTAAATTTTTTCAACAAATTGTAAAAGAAATTTTTGGAGGAAAATACATGAAACAAAATTTTTGGATGGAAAATTTTTGGCAAAAATTTTTAGAGGGAAACATTGGAGGGAAATTTTCATTCTTTAAGCTATATATTATCATTAGGAGAGAGTTCATTTGTATCATTCAACCTCCTATGTTTGAATATAACAGAAATTATCCCACTATGAATAGAGAGTCAAGTCTTCCACTTAGTCATAATCCTAAGGACTATGAGAGTAGCACTGATGAAGGGGAGGATGAAGAATTTCAAATAAATAAAGAGTCATGGTTTCCACTTAGTCCTAATCCTATGGACTATCAGAGCAGCAGTGATGAAGAGCATGATGAATATTTTAAAATAAATAAAGAGTCGCGATTTCCACTTAGTACTAATCCTATGGACTATGAGAGCATCACTGATGAAGAGCATGATGAGTAATTTCAAATGAATAGAGAGTCACAGTGTCCACTTAGTCTTAATCCTATGGACTATGAGAGAAACAATGATGAATAACATGATGAAGAATTCCAAATAAATAAAGGGTCATGGTTTCCACTTAGTCTTAATCCTATGGACTATGAGAGAAACAGTGATGAAGAGCATGATGAAGAATTTCAAATGAATAGAGAGTCACAGTTTCCACTTAGTCCTAATCTTATGGACTATAAGAGCAGCAGTGATGAAGGTCAGGATGAAGAATTTCCAATAAATCGAGAGTCACATTTTCCACCTAGTCCTAATCCTAAGGACTATGAGAGTAGCAGTGATGAAGGGCAGGATGAAGCTCTTGATCCTAATCCTAAGCATTATGAGAGCAACAGTGATAAAGGGTAGGATGAAGCACTTAGTCCTAATCCTAAGCACTATGAGAGAAGATGTGATGAAGGGTAGGATGAAGGATTTCCAGTAAGTAAAGAGTCACATTTTCCACGTAGTCCTAATCCTATGGACTATGAGAGCAACATTAACAATGCACATGATGAAGAATATCCAATAAACATCGAGACAAATTTTCCATTTAGTCCTAGTTCTAAGGACTATGAGGGTCGCACTAAAGAAGGGAAAGATGAAGAATATCCTCCAAGTTAGTATTTTAAAAGCACTGATGATCATAGTGAGGATAATATTCCTCATAATCATGATGAAAATGCTTATACAGATGATGATCCAATGATGGAGATGTTTCCAACAAATATTATATTGAGGAGTAGGAGCATACCTTTTTGTATTAATCCAAGATGTTCTAGTTATATAAGGGGTTGAGCAGAATATCTCACGAGAAGAAGTTTTATCAGTGCTCTCATTTCATGTTGTTGGCTTGAGGGGGCTAACCCAAGTTCAATGTTAATTAGCCAAACAAATCCCTACACTACTGGCCCTTTCGGCATTAGCCCGCAGAGCGTGCACCGATGTCTCACCCGAGGCAGTATGGTGGGATGTTGGAACCAAGTTTCCACATCGTGATATGGTTGTGATGTCATTTGATTCCCTCTATCCCTACCTTCACGTAGGTCGCTTCGCTCTAGGGCTTACTAGATGAGACCTCTATTCCATCCTTCAATACCTCTACTAAACGGTATGATCGACCTTCAAGTAGCCTAGCCTAATGCTCTGGTACTTTTGCGCTGCTATGGTAGTGAGTCGTGCAGATTCCCTAATTAATCTAAGCGATTTGCTTAACTTATCAACAAATTATAGTTAACACTGCGTAAACAGATATTCGTAATTGCATTCAATTATTTAATGTAATTGCATTCATTTGCGCATCACATAAGCATAATAAAGGAAATTCATACATAACATATCAAGATGCACCAACAGAACAAAGACATAGGAATTCTCGAATATTTCTCTTTATTAATATCTTCCAAGTGATTACAGACTCTATCCACCCTACACACACAACTGCAGGGGTCTGTGCACTCAGTTGTTAACCTCTACCATAGGCCACTCTGTACTCAGCTGAAGAGCCTCTACCTATGTTACGACCCAAGACTTAGACTTCTTACTTAGAGCTATGACTCTCTTACATTCCGTCTCCCTAAACTACATAGAGCTTAGCTCTTTTTATATAATCCCATGGTCCACGGACCATGGGTAGATCTCTTACAGCCGACTTTACTTTACAAAACTAAGGGAGGACAACCCTTAATGACTTATGACACCTTCACACTCTGATACCACAAATTGCAGAGTCTTTATAGTTTTATTACAAAATTTGACTCAAACATGGGATTTTAGCCCCAAAACTGCCATTGGGGGATCCCGCTCCCAACAAGCCCCCAACACAAGCATCATGACTCACCCTCGAGTCACTCGGTAGGCACAAAGATCTTTGCACGAAGCCTGTCCAGCTCGACCCATATGATAGCAACCTCGGCCATGCATTGAGCTTCCGACTGCTTCGTGTCTTCCACTGTCTGCTAGGTCACTGCTCTTGCACTGTTAGCCTGAAGTTTTTGTTGCGTCACTTGCAGAGTCGCAAGCTTTCCTTCAATATTTCTTATGACTGCGTAAGCTTCCTCCAGCCAGGGCTTTAGTCTCGCCTTCAGCATTACATCCTTGTGAAATGTTGTGTCCACCTGTTCCTACAGCTGCTTGGCCTCCTACAGCTTGGCTAACCACTTGTAATTTATATAGAATTTTGAATTAAAATCCGACCATTCTCCCTAAATTTGGTTCATTAATGCAGGATTAGTGACATATTTTCAAGGATCAGAACCATAAATTTCATCTTAAATGCTGGTTTCCGGCTCCTTGTGGCTGCATTTCAACCGTCAAATCATGAACAATGACCTTAACGATAACTTTCTAATCGATCTGTGTGATTTCTCCTTGGGTAGCGCAACTCCCTTCGCACTGCCACTGACCCTGTGACACTTGCTTGCTTTGCACCATTCTCCAATAGTGCAACTCCCCAACTCGGGTAGTGTAGTTTATAGTCTCGTGCCTCCTTTCAGCTTCTTGGAGTGCTAAGACTGTGCTACCTTCATTTACTCACCTGTCAGGACCATCGATGTATGGCTTCAAGCGACTACCATTCACCTTTCCTGGGAAGGGTTCTCCATTCAATTTGACTAGTTGTAGCGCTCCTCCATTGGTAATTTCCTTAATGACATAGGGCCCTAACCAGTGCATGATGAATTTCCCTGGAAATTTATCAAACTTACTATCATATAGAAAAACCAGGTCATTTACCTTAAATGAGCCTAGCTTAATGTGTCGATCATGCCATGCCTTTTCACGATGCTTTTGTACCTGCTGGTGAAATCCAGCCAAAAATCTCTCTTCCTTTAGCTCATCCAACCGTGCGAGCCTCTTCTCTAGGGCTCCACAATCCATCATACCTATGAGTGTTGTTATGCATAGACTAGGCACAATATATTCCATAGGCATTACCACGTCAACACCATAGACAAGGCTAAAGGGGTTTTGTCCAGTAAACTTCTTGCACGTTGTTTGATAAGCCCATAGTACTGCAGGTATGCATAGGTCCCAATCACTTTGTTGAGTGTTGCAAACCTTGGTAAGTGCTTTCTCGAGCACCTTGTTGAATGCCTCCACCGTCTCATTAGCCTGTGGGTGATAAGGTGTGATTTTCTGGTGGTATACCTGAAATTCTTCTGTCAGCACGCTGATTGTCTCATTCAAGAAGTGCGTACCATGATCACTCATCAAGATCTTTGGATAGCTAAATCACGTCAGTATGTGCTCAAAGAGGAATTTTGCAGCGGTCATTCCTATGCAATCCTTCACAGGTTGTGCCTCTGCCCAACGAGTCAAATACTCCATCGTGATGAGAATGTACCTTGCTCCCGTATTTCCTTAGGGATGAATGGGTCCCATAAAATTTATTGCCCATTTTTCAAAGGGTTGCAATGTCATCTGTGGATTCAAAGGCATCTCATCCCTCCACAATGGCCTACCTTTCCTTTGAAACACATCACATGCCTTGCAATATGCTTTTGAGTCTTCATGGAGGGCTGGCCACCACAACCCTTCATGTAGAATCTTCTGCACGGTTGCTATTCCTGCATAATATCCTCCCGCAGCGTCCCCATGAGTGTGAGAGGATGTTGTTTCTTTCATACCATCACAATATCTCATCAGTCCCCATCTTATACAGATGCCTAGCAATGATAGACAAATCTGCCACATGCACCACTAATTCCTTCTTTTGTTGGACAATGTATCCTTCTGGTGCAGTACTTGTCATTAGGAAATGTATTATATCCTCAAAATGACCATCTACAATGAACACTACAAATAGTTGCACGTCAGGATATCCCTACTCTAAATTAGTGGGCTCTTCCCCTGCTTTGATGCACGACAGATGGTCTGGTCCCACGTTTAGTCATCCAGGCTTTACAATAACTTCAAATTTCTTATTCATGGAACAATAAGTGCCACCTGCAGATTCTCCCGACCCGCATAGGCTTATTAACCAGGTACTTCAGCACGGAGTGATCCTTATACATCTTAAAATTGCCTCCCAGCAAGTAGTGCTTAAACTTCTGGAGCGTATACACCATAGCTAGCCCTTCGCACAGGGTGATGGAATAGTTCTTCTCCGCTTTGGATAATATTTGGCTTGCAAATGCGATAGGATGGTCTAAGCCTTCCTTGCCAGCCTGTGTCAGTACTACTTCCGGTGCTATACATGACACGTCAACATGTACATGTAACTCTTTCTTCCAATCCGGGAAGACTAGAATGGGCGCAATGACCACCTTTTCTTTTAATATATCTAAGCTCTTCTTGTAGTCATTGTTCCAGCAGAATGGGACATCCTTCTTCAAAAATTCTCCATAGGCGTGGTGTTCTCACCATAGCCTTTGATAAACTTCCTGTAATATCCTGTATGTCCCAGTGTAGCGCACAACTACTTCACACTCCGTAGCGCCTCCAAGTTCAATATCACCGCTATCTTTGTGGGATCTACCATCAATCCCTATCGGGAAACCACATGCCCCAACAGGTTCCCAAAAGGAACACAAAACAAACACTTCTTGAAATTGAGTGCGGTCTGGTATCTTCGATAGGTATCTATCATCGAGCACAAGCTTGCTACATGGCATTTAACCAAAACAAATATGATCTAGTCATCAAAATATACCTCTAGGAACTTATGAATAAATTACTTGAACGTAGCCACAACTACACGCGAGATGATCATAGGTGCATTCTTCAATCCAAATGGCATTACAGTGTACTGAAATCAACCCCACTCGATCAGAAAGGTTGTCTTGCTCCTATCCTCCAACGCAATTTTGATCTGGTGGTACCTAGAAAATCCATCAGTGAAGGAATATGCGTCCTGGCCACCTACATTGTCCAACACTTCATTAGTGAATGGAGTCGGGAAAGGATCATGTACACAAGCATCATTAAGCTTCCTCACATCCACACATATCCTTATTTCATCCTTCTTCTTCTTTTCATGTACCACCATTGGGCTTAGCCTATCAGATTCTTCCACAGGCTTAATGATGCCTATGACGAGCATCTTGTCTAGCTCTAAGGAGACCTTCTCCTTGTATTTTGGATTGAGACAGTAAGGTCTTTGCTTAACCAGATTTGCGTCGGGCTTCAATGTAATCATCATCATTCCTAGGTCCCCGATTATCCCCTTTAGATCCATAAAATTGGTAGGGAATAAATCTCGGTATTCATGGAGTAGTTCAGTGACCTTATCCATCATCACATTGCCCTAGTAGTCTCCAATCTTCACGAATTTGGGTTTTGCCTCAGTACCAATGTTTACTTGTTTCGTTTTCAATAGCACGGTTATATCAGGGTTCTTAATTTGTGGTCCTTCAACCTTGCGGTGACCCTCTGTTTCTAGAATGTTAATCTTCCATGTATCCTCATCTTCTTCTTTAGTAGTCACGTTATAGCATTCTAGCACATGACATAGCTGAGTAGCCCACTCAGGTTGAGTCAGGTCTAAAGGATCCTGTGGTGTTTGAAAGATAGCTGCTTTCACTTCTTATAGCACCTCATCAATATAGTCAAACCCATCTTCAAAACTGAATATCATTACAAAGCCCTCACGCAAAATATCCCATTTTCACTTGTACCATGGTGGAGCTCTTTTTGTACATACCAATTCATCGGGACAAAATCCAGGGTATGACAAAACAAGTGCACCCATTTAGGTTAGGTCTTTTCTCCATAAGCCTAGGCCCACTTTGCCAAATGCATGCGCGGATCATTATTCCCATCATAATTGTCTGTCAATAGCATCTTAGGCTTCCCAAATCATGTTCTCATCATCCTCCTACATCTGTGCCAATCATCAGAGCTTCCCTTATGTGTAACCCACCATCTTGCGGGTGTAGCGCGCAATGCCTTGTCTAATTCCTGGAAGCGCTGCTTTTCTAGTACATCCCTTTCAAATGCATCCCAAAAGATATCAACCTCATTCAAATCATCATAAGTAGGGAGGTTTCTTACCTTGGAGGACATGCAACGCATCGATTGGGTCATCATGCTGCAATTCAGCATAGTCACTTCATGTAACCGATTCTGCTAGCGTTCTAACTCTTCATCGGAGTCCGAAGTGAAGGAACTCTCACAATCCTAGGTAATCTACCCATATGCAGTGGGATTGACCCAATATTGATCTCGCGTCATTATCTTATAGATACAGTCCAAATCATCATCACTCTCGTAATGACGGATTGGTTCAATATAGCGCGATCCCTCAATAGGATCTAGGGGTACTATTACACGTAGTGATTTCTTCTGAAAGATCATCATTCGCTTTTTTAGATTAATTACCCCATTCATATCAGTAGCCTAGTCAATTCTCAAAAGTGCGGGATAGGGATAGTTGTCATCCACTATCTCTATTACATTAAAGTCAGCCAGCGCGCTAGCACCTTCAATATCCACAGTCAGCCCTTACAACTGCCTCATGGGGATGATCTTCTACTAATTTGCCATCCTTAGCCGAATTGGAGACCACTGTAGCGCGGGTCTCCCCATTTGTTCCCAGGTATGATTTGGTAGGATGTCCACATCTGACCCTAGGTCCAAAATAACCTGATCCATTTCATACTCTCCTATATGTGCGGTTAGTCTCATCTCCTATCCTATTCTTGTTTTATGCTTGCCAATCTTTTGCACTGCACGTGGCTCACCGAGAGCGGTTCCAATGCATCTATTGATGAGCTATTGTAACCCCTTCATAGTCTTACTATCATGTGGTAGCTTGATGCAAGTCTCAATGAAAGTTGTGAGTGTAGAAGTGTCCATCTCCTAACTAGGCTTATCCTTGCTTCCTGAGGTGGAGGCCTCAGTGAATCTCTTCCTAGCTTCCATGAAGGTTTCACGTGCGCACTCCAAATCGAACTCAGCCTCCTTCGCCAGACCTTTGCGAACCCATGTACTATCTTTTGGCTATTTCCCCTTGTCATCTCTTGTCGCAATTCCACCTCTGAGCACTATATTTACATTTGGATCCTCTTCGTGCGATGCCCCTTTGTGACATATCCTTGCTATCAACGTAGGACAATCTTTTGTTTCATGATCAAATAGCGTGCAATACTTGCATGATAAATACATTGGGTTAGTACAATCGCGGACATAGTGTCCTAGTCCCCGCAATTATAGCAGATCAACTGTCCTCGACCTCTACTAGGTCCTCCTCCGCCTCAGCCTCATCCATGCCCCCGAAATCCTGTTCGCGCCATCCATGTGCTCTGTTTAGAGGGCCGCGTTTCTGCCGAGACCCTATAGGTGGGAGTTCTATCCATCATCAACTCATAACTCCCGCAATTACGCTCATCATGCCCTACCGACCTACAAAAGTTGTAGAACATTTGTTGCGGTGTCTGTACAAACTTCTACAGCAAATGACAGTTATATGTGGCATGTTTTCCTACTACCTGACAAATAGCGCACCATAATGCAGGCCCCATGCTAGGTCTTGCTTAAGCTTCTAGCCTTAGAGGCATCGACCCTCCTCCTACAATATAGTTCGTAAAAACTGGGCAATGGTCCTTGTCATGCCCCTGACTCTTGCATTTCAAGCACCATACCTCCTCGTGCACCTCTGTTTGAAACGTTCTATCCTACTTTAGAATTTGCATCTCAAGGCATAGATTATCTGCTGATCCCCCAGATTTGGATCTTGCATTAGAGTTTCATGCAGTCTCATTGAAATCTCCAAGGGCTCCACCTAAGTGGTTATCTTTTGTTGTGACAATGCAACCTTATGTGTGGCAATAGCGAAGCCACAAATCACTCACGATGTTGTCCATATGTCAAATTCATGTTGGCTTCACAGATTGTACATTTCAACCTCTGATATAGTTCCCAAGGCATCTCGCCTAGTTGCATCGCGATTTCTTTGAATCCCATAATCGACTGTGCCTCAGATTTTTAGGCCTAATGAATTCTATATTCAGTGTTGACTGTATGTCTACCACTCTAACATTCCGGTTATCATTAGAGTACTTGATATACTAGGTTAGTGCGTGATCTTGCAGAGCACTAACCAACATCACCTTCCTTATATGATCATTTGTAACACCCTGAGCTTCCCATACAGCTTTCATAGCGAACCAGAATTGGTCTGAGTCCTCATTTCCCAAGTCTTTGAACAAAGGTAGCATATCTGAATTTGTCATACTGAACTGTGGTGGAGGTGGAAGTGGTATGGGTGAAGTCATAGGTGATGGTGGTGAAGTCGGAGGTGGTGTGGGTGAAGGTGGTATTTGTGGGAATCCTTGTCTTATTAACTGAATAGCACTTCATGGAGAAACTTCCGCTATCCCTTCCTCATCACCTCGTGGAGGTGAAATCAAGGGACTATACTTCAGACACTTTTTTCCTTCATTTCTGTGAGTTTTTCTGCTTCATGTAGTTTCTAACATCAAGGTAGCTGCATAACCTATTTTTCACACAATAGCATTTTAATCCAGGTATTCAAATATTCCATGCACTTACCTCGCGGTCCTTTGAAAAATCACCACTTCACCTCATTGTAGCTGACCGAGGTTTCTATTGCGAACTTAGTCACCAATCCTCCTATGACGTAATCGAGCCAATGATAGACAGTGTGGGTGACCTTGTCCTCAGATGCTTTCAATTTATGTACTAGCTTCGGGGTCTAAACAATAGGACCATCAATTTTCCCCCTTCCTTGGCTATCTGTTAGCTTTACAGTCCACTCGTATAGCTCAACAGAAAATGAGCATAAAAATATTTCATGGATCTCTGTGTATATGTATCTGTCCAACCACTATTCCTTTGTCAATCAAAGGTTTCTATTCTCCTGCGCTGCGAATTCGTGGATGTTCCTATCAAAACAATCTCTGATCTCCTTCTTAGTTGGATTCCAGTGATACGACATCACACATCTTTTATGCAGATTTTGGTCCCGACAACGGAACCATTTGTTGGCTTGAAGGGGGCTGACCCAAGTTCAACGTTAATTAGCCAAACAAATCTCTACACTACTGGCCCTTTTGGCATCAGCCTGCAGAGCACAAACTGAAGTCTCACCTGAAGAAGTATGGGGGGATGCTAGAACCAAGTTTCCTCACCCTGAGATGGTTGTGATGTCATTTGATTCCCTCTATCCTTGCCTTCACACAGGTTGCTTTGCTCTAGGTCTTACTAGACGAGCCCTTTATTCCATCCTTCAATACCTCCGTGAAAGGGTATGATTGACCTTCATGCAGCCCTAGCCTGCTGCTTTGGTACTTTCGCATTGCTATGGCAACGTGTCTTACAAATTCCCCAAATAATCTAAGTGATTTTCTTATCTTATCAAACAATTATAGTTAACACCGCATATACAGGTATTCATAATTGCATTCAATTATCCAATGTAATTGCATTCATTCACGCATCACATAAGAATAATAAAGGAAATTCATACACAACATATCAAGATGCATCAATAGAACAAAGTCATAGGAATTGCCAAATATTTCTCTTTATTGATATCTTCGAAGTGATTATAGACTCTATCCACCCTACGCACACAGCTGCAGGGGTCCGCGTACTCAGCTGCGGACTTTTATCGTAGGTCTCTGCGCACTCAGCTGCAGAGCCTCTACGTATGCTATGACCCAAGACTTAGACTTCTTACTTAGAGATATTACTCTCTTACATTTTGTCTCACTAAAGCTACTTAGATCTTATCTATTTTTATACAATCCCATGGTCCATAGACCATGGGTAGATCTCTTACAACTGACTTTACTTTACAAAACGAAGGGTGGACAACCCTTGGTGACTTATGACACCTTCACGCTCCGTGACCACAACTTGTGGAGTATTTACAATTTTATTACAAAATTTGACTCAAGCATGGTGTTTTAGCCCCAAAAATACCGTTGGGGGATCTCGCTCCCAACACAAGTGAATATTGGCAAAAAGATTGCTTGAAACATATGGATTTCAAGTTTGCATTGGAGAAAAGGAAGAGATATTTTCCAATGAATAAAAGCATGCAAAATTCATATTTAGTGGGGTGCATCCAATATACATTGTTAGGTTATGATTATCATATTGGGTCTTTATTTATCTGTAGAAAGGCTTTCAAAATGTTTCATTCAATGGGTAATTTTCGTCTGTCAAGAATCCAAGAAAATTTGGAAAAGGATGTCACATTTTATTCAGAAGTACGTCATAAATGACATTTTGGACCATTATCAAATACTACAATGTCATGGATGAAGGACTTCTTCTCAAAGCATGGAGAGTGTATGCCAAATAGAGATACAATACATATTCCATATAATTTCTCAAGATGAGAAATATACAACTTATACAAAGAACATGTAGAAGGTGCTAAAGGAAATGGTCGATTTATTACATATCAATATTTTTTGAAGATATGGAAGAAATAATTCAACAATGTCTGTACTCCTAAGAAGACAAGGATGTGGATTTGTAGTACATGTGCTTCTCTTAAATAAAAAAAGGATAAATGTGAAGGGGCAAAACGAGGTAAGCATTCATAACATTAATTTTTAAAATTGTAGTCATCAACTATGAAAACACATTTATTAATGAATTTCTTTTATGTTGTGTAGATTCCATTGTCAAAGTGCTTCAAGAGCATCTCGAACAATAAACAAGTGAAAGGAAAAAGTTGTACAAGCATCAAAAGAAGTTTTATGATAATCCAAATAAATATTTGGGTTTGATAATTGATGTTATGGACAAAAAGAAAACACTTCCAGCAAATTTTGTTCGCGCACCCAAAAATTTATAGGAGGAAAATTTTATTCAGTATCACTTGGTCGTCGTATGGTCTTCAATGTGAAAATGTTTCCAAGGGTATACTTCACAGCTCCAAACGTTCATAATGTTGCAAATATGACCATAACCATAATTCATGATGTTCTTTCTCATTGGTTTGGTAATATTGTTGAAGTTTTGTATCTACAACTGGACAACACTTGTCGTGAAACCAAAAATCAGATTGTTTTTGGATATCTAAACATGCTTGTTGAATTGAAAATTTTTCAGAAGGTAAAGGTTGGCTTCCTTCTTGTTTGGCACACTCATGACCATATTGATCAGATGTTCAATCATTTTTTGGTCACATTGAGGAGGAAGGAAGTTGGGAGATTTCCATCATTAATTGAATATATTAAGAAATCATACATGCCAAAGCCTGTTTTTGATGTGTTGGAAGAAACTATTAACATGTGAAGGTTTATTCTTGCATCTCATGGTGAGGAGAAATGCATTGAACAACTTAATGACATTAACTTCAAACATCATATTCGTATCAAAAAGATTGATGGGAAAACACTAATATGGGGCAAGAAATATTCAACTACTGTAGAATGGGCGTCATCAGCAGGTTTGGCATTTTTGAAGTTCATTCTATATCATCCAATATTTATGTCAAATATATTGTTATTACAATCAGTTTCTAAAGTTCATAATGAACACAGGAAGAATAGAGATATAAATTATTCTGATTGCCTCGAAGAAATTAAAAAATGTATTAGATATACATATGAGTACTTTGATATTAGTGATTCAGTTTGGTGGGAGTCTTTTTTCAATAATCATAGTGATATCATTTCAAGAACAACAAATGAAGATATACCTTTGAAAAATCCATTTATTTAGCCAGAAAATGTGTAAAATGAACATGAGGAAAGAAACATTGTTGAACAACAACAATCTCAAGGTATTATTAATTCTTCACAGGTAGAGGAAAAAGAAATTTATATTGGTTCTAGAATATCTCGTGCACAACATGAAGCCATGGAAGACCTTTATAGGGGTTTAGTAAATGATATTTAGGAGGGTTGCATGATCACAATGCTAGAAAATGGAGATCCCAATGGTTATCCATTATGGGTTGCTAAGGTTATAAAGGTCATTACGTAAAATGAAGATGTTGCAGGTGTTAAAGCACATTGGTATGCCACAAATACACACCCATTCAATGGTGTGTACAAGACAAAGATGATTGCTCATAAAAAAAATGGCAAAAAGAGAAAAAGAAAGGGTACAAATATAAATCTTCAACGCACATACCTCTTAAAATTGGAGGATGTTGACATACTTCTTTATGACTTCAATTTAAAAAAGAGAGGAACCCTTCGCTTCAAGATGATAGATGTTTTGAAGAGGTTGTTACTAGAAGAAAAATTGTTGAGGTGAGAGTCTGTTGAAACCAACCGTAGATCTAGAAGTTTTGAAACCTCAAATGGGGGGCATGCATGTGGACTCATGTGGGGCACTAGTTGATGAAAGAGAAGAATATGGAACATCTTCATCTACATCTAGTCATTAATCTGAAGAAGTGAATTTTGATGGTGTGCAAGAAAATAGGAGTGATTTTGAATAATTGTCTATCACTGTTTATATAACTGATGTTTGCATTGTATATTCAACTCAAAATTTTGATTTCCATATGGTTTTAAATGAAGTTGTGAGTCATTTTTATGTTTGTTGGATTATATGTTTTAATTATTATGATTTTTATTGCTTAGAATATCTACAATGCAACAATAACTTAGAGATATAATTTATGTTTCACTCAATCTACAAGTATTGACATTTTGATTAATTTAGGGATGTAATTTTTTCATAATGTCATGGTTTAAATGTGTTGAGAACTTAGATTTTTTTAATTCTATGGTTGAAAATTTTCCAATTTTTTTATCTTTAATGTTATTGTTGAAAACAATTATAATTTTAGTGATCTTTAGTGTCATATTATTATATGTTTAACAACATGGATGAAAACTGATGGAATTTTAATGTGTTTCAGATCCCATTATTTTATCATTATCGTCATTACTAAAAAATGTTGAAAGTATATTTGGGAAAGAAAATTGTTATTCTACCAAAAACATTAGTGTGTTTTTCCTCAAAAAACAATTGTTTTTTTGCACAAAAAAAAACAGTTTTAATGCCATTTTTTAAATATGTTGAAAATTAACCCTAAAAAAAGGTCATTCCAGTATACACATTTTTCATTTTTAACATTGCTTTTCATGTTTTTTTGGGTTTTTTTTGCTAGTGTTCCCGTTTCAAAGTTTACATTGTTAAAAATAGATTCTAGATGGTGGCACATTTTGTAGTGTGGGAAAAAGTTTCCTCATAACCAACACCACCTTTCTATTTAAATCCTTTTTCTATGAGACTTTGTACTTTTTCTTGTAAACCCACTTGCAATCAATTCGTTTAGTTTTGAATGAGGGTCCACCAACTTCCATGTACCATTCTTGATGAAAGCATCATAATTGTTCTACATTTATTCTTTCCACTCATAATGAGTAATAACTTCTTCAAATGAAGTTGATTCAAAATGAGTAGATACATTGAATTGAGAATCATATGAAACACCCATATCATCTACATTGTCTGAAATGGAATTATCCTCATGACCTCCATATTTTCTAATGGAACCTCTAATACATGTTTTTATGACCTCATTGGGATGAGAATTTTTAATTTCTTTGATGAGCCATTTTGGTGGACCTTTCTGACATGGTTTAGGATACTCAACTATTTCAAATGAAATTTCATGAAGTTGCATCCTTCCAATCATCTTAATCACATCATTCAAAAAATATTCTTGATTTGATGAAATGGTTGTAACATATGAAGCGGAGATAATGCTTCAAATTGAGATATAATAGATTGATACAAGATATGGATCCCACCTTCAAGTTGTGGAATATCATTAATAAATTCACAATATGTCTTTTCATGAGTGAATTTATGTAGATGATCAAGATTCCACTCTATAGTTTTTTCAGTCTTGGATGTTTAGAAAGAAATTACATTTATGACAATAATAAACTTTTTGTTTACCTTATCATATATGCCTTGTTGGTATTTGAATACCCTAAAAGGATGGAATTCCAATTCTTTCTATCAAGCTTGTTTCTTTGCTCCTTAGAAATCATGTTGTAGCATGTGGAAGCAAAACCCTTGAGATTCATCACCAAAGGAATGAAACCATACCACATTTCATAAGTAGTCTTGTTTCAAAGAGCATGATATGGACACATTTTTTTCAAATATACTACACATAAAACTAAAACAACCCAAAACATCAAATTTATAGTTTTGAAAAACATCACGGAACAAACCATATTTCAGATAACCTTGTTAATTCTTTCAGCTACACCATTTTTTTGAGGATTATATGGAATGGAAGTTTGATGTTGAATCCCATGTTGGAAAAGGTAGTTTTCAAATTCAACAGGTCTATATTATCTTCCATTCATAATATGAAGAGAGCCAATACGTAGTTGTGCTTCATTTTTTGATACATACATGAGAATTTCTACAAATTTCAAAACCTTGAGATTTATATTTCAATAAGTGAACCCAACACATCATGGTGTAATAATTAATAAAAGACACCATATATTTATTTCTATTAGCATATACAACAAAAATGTGGTCACACAAATCAAGGTGTATCATTCCAAGTTTTTCCATGATCTAGAAGTGGAATCATGAAAGAGTTGTAACCTATGCTTTCCAAGAATGCAAGCACCATATTTAGTAATTTCCTAGGAATAGTAGACAAACCAAAAATGCCATTTTTTTTCAATAAAAAAAAGTCCTTAATAATTAATATGTTGAAATATAGCATGCTATAAAATACTAGATGATAGTGTACCTTTTAACTTATGTAGAGCACCATAAGAATCTACAATGGAATCAATATGAAAACTCATCCCTTCACTTACTAAAGAAACAATCAAGGCATTCAATTTATTGTCATTATTGTTCAATATGACTATCTCTTTGTCTAATGTAGGATGCTTAGGTCAATTTTCCTCATCTACTTCACATATAACAAACCATAAATAACTGAAGATGAGTGTGTTTGATATTTCTAGACCATTCTCTATAGTTGTCCTTGCTATTCAATACCATGCCAACAATGAAAATAATAGAATGAATATTAAATAGGACTCTAAGATAAACTATAAATAGTGATATATCTACAACAAAAATGTTCTCTCAATTTTTCTATAATTTTAATTTGTAGGCAAATGAAGCAGACAAAAAAAAAAAAAAACTGAAATTCACAAGCTCTTCATAATGTTGCAATAAACTCTTCACAAACTCCAAAAATTCTTCAAACACTCACATGTCAATTGTTATTTTCATACCAAAGAAATTTTGGTGTTAATTTGTGGTCATTACACTAGGAAATCATTGCATATAGAGGACATGTTGTCATTTTATGGACTTCCATACCCTACCACACAATTTCTTTCAAGAAAAATTATCTTCTTCCTCTTGTCAATGAGAGTTTATTTCTCTCATAGTTCTATTCTTCACCTTGTTGGATACAATTTATTTCAAGCCTTCATGTCTTGGAGAATGGTAGGTTTGACATAGAGGACAGGAGCAGAGGTGAGCCAACACATGGAGTGAAGTTATTGTGAAAGGATTTGAATTGAAATGGCCATGATTAAGGTTCATTAACTTTGTAACTAGTTTCGTAATAGGAGAAAAGAAGAGTTGTTAAAATAGCTCAAGGAACTCAAGGTTGAGCTTTCCTTAATTAAGGTTACAAGGGTTAGTGAAAATATCCCAATAAGCTCTCTAAGATCAAGGTCGTAAGACTATCAATAGTCCAGTTTTGGGCTATGATTTCTCAACACTAGTTATCTACATTGAGAGAAGCATACAATAAAAGAAAAACAAGTACCTACCTCTTGATTTTTGTACCAAGAAGCCTCATGATATTAGGATATACAAAACAAAAGAGGATATGGAATTAAGAAATGCCTCACCAAGCATCAAACAACATTGAATCTATAGAGAGTGGATATAATCATTATCTTATGATACTGTGGATGAAAGTATAAGGGTTCAAGGTATTTGGATAATTTTGAAAAAAAAAACTCAAACCGAGATAAAAAGTTGATGAGATCCTGGGATGGCGAGACTACAAACAAAAATTGATGGAATTTATTGTTTTGATACCATTCTCAAAGATAATTTTAGAATTTGATGATTTTTCTATAAGTGTGAATCTCATTCCACTCAGAGGTGCAACTCAGTATGAGAGAAATGTGAGGGAAATGTGTGACTGCATCCGTTCTCAATGTGGAATTGACATGTGTCTGTTTCACAGTAAATAAAAATATTTTCTAAATAAAAAGTAATGTTGGATTTCTACATAAAAAAAAAATGTCGGATATAATAATAAAAAACAAAAATGAATATAAATGTTTAGACAGTTTTCTTAAAAATATTACAACCTCGTATAAAAGAGATGTGGTAAAACTTTTTCACCTTTAGTCTCCATTATAAATACAATATTTGAATGTAAAATTTATATAAACTATTTGAATATCCATGTTGACTATATATATATATATATCACAATAAAAATGAATAATAATAACATATGATGAGAAAAAGTAATTAAAATAAAAAAGTTCAATTACTTAATAATAAGTGTAGTTCATTCAATTATTAATAAAAAATTAATAAGCTTCGATCTCAATTATGTATATATTTTACATGAATTAAAAAATCGAAGAAAAATAAATTCTTATGTCTAAAACGTTTCTAGTCTTATTTTTCTACATTTTTCGGTATTTTGTTTGTCAATTTTGTCTCAGTTGTGATTAAAATAGTGTAGTGTACACAGTCCAAATGCCTAATGTGATTTTGAAGTCTCTCTTTCTCACACACACATTCAAATAGCAGAGATCAAATCACAAGTGCAAATAATTTTTCAATTTTGCATTTGAAAGAGGTTTGCACACTAAGAAATTTAATTTTTTCAGTGTTTTACTAGATTGGTTAAGATGGATCTATCATCTGGTTTTAATAAAGTGAAATGAATTTTGGTTTCCTTTTAAGCACCCTTCTCTAATTTCATATTCTTCTATCTATTCATATTTCTCCTAATATTTATAATTATTTTACAATCACACAAAAAAATTCATAAGATTATATGTCCAACATACATAATAAATTTTAAAATAGTTAACCATTATCAAAATAAATTTATAAATTTTACAAACTTATCACTAATTTCAAACTTTTTCTATTTGAGCCTATAGGCTCATTATGCAAGCCATTATGAGGGCCATGTGTAATTGTGTCCGTACTCAACATGGAGTTGACATGTACCCCTTATAAAATAAAAATAACTTTTTCTTTAAATTAAAAAATAAGTTGTAAGTAAAATATAAAAACAAATATACATATTTATTTAGTTTACTTGAAAGTATTTTGAAACATAGTCTCACTCTAACAAATAACAAATAAAGTTGATATTATTTATAGTTATTTACTTGAATTAGATACCTAAATAATTTATAACAACAAGAAACAAAAAACAAATAAAGTTGATATTATTTATATTTTTTTACTTCAGTTAGATACCTAAATGATTGATATCAACAGAAACACACACATGAATTGTAATAAAATAATTCAACGTATAAAGAGATGTAACTAAAAGTAAAAAGATTGAAAGTAATATTACACTACATTTAGAAATATATTAATACATTTTTATTTTTTTTAAATGTGGAGAATGTAATCCATAAATAAAGTATCCCAATGCTCATGTAGCTAAATTATTTCAATGTCAACGATTTACATATGATTTAAAATTTACATATAGTTCAAAATAATAATAACCACCATAATAATAATAATGATGATAATAATAAATGTATTTGACTTATTATTCAGCATTTCAAGTATCATTATTTTAAATTTTGACTTTTTATAAAAGACTATTTTTAAATGGAAGAAATATTATATATATAGATTGAGAGAGATTTATCTTCATCACCATATCTCAAGTCTCTAGAAAAATAAAATCTTTATAAATACAATTTTTAAGTTTTACACTATAAAAAACTATAATTCAAAAGATGTTAATCTTTCTTTTTTTATTAAATCCATAATTAAAATAAACCTATTCTAATCCTAATAAATTCAAAAAATATATATATTAGAAATTACACAATTAATTAATTAATTAATAATATCAATTTTCTATTTGCATAAAACAAAATGAACTTTACATATTCTCATATACAATTATAAAATGTGTTTTAAATACAAGTCCAACAACAAACCATGTGAAATTGTAGAATTGTTTACAGTCGTCATGGTAGAGCATCAAGCTGCAACCACATACTAAATTAGCAGTGTCTCCGGCTCGTTTGGATTCGATCACTTAGATTCATTCAGGAACGACTGTATGAAGAACAGTATCGATTTTGAACATCGATGGTGCAACGCACCCTCACGATCAGTTTTATAACTTAAGTCGACCGTATGTTTGCCCGTCTATTATCTATGTAGACCCAAGGATCAGGTAAGGATTTTCTTTTCGAATGGTTCTTATCATAAAGTTCAATATATATTTTTAATAACTTATTATAATTGCGTTGTTTAATTGAGGGGGACAATTTAACTTATCATAATTGACAGTGGGGACAATTTAATTTATCATAACTGAGTTGTCAAATTTACGGTGGAGACAATTATCATTGATTATGATCTGCCAATGTAGCTAAGTCATCATTTTATTGGTCATTCTTATTCAAAGATCTAGTTTTACTTATAATTTTAGCTATTTTTTTGTGGTAAGTATAAAAACTATTTTTTTATTGTTTTAAGTTTTATGTTCTATCTTATTAAGAAAATTTTTAATTTTAACTTAACTTTTAAATGTGGTTTAGCTAACTCATATTTATAAATGTGGAACTTTCATATTACTTTAAAAAGATCAAACATATTCAGCGATATTCATTCCCATTGTCAAATTAGCCGATGATTTGGTGCAATATGTACACTCACTATTTATGTCATTCAAAGGATTTAAAAATCATTATGCTTGAAAAGTTGCTTGTTAAAACCCATTAATGACAAGGTATTTTGAAGAGGAATAATCAATTTCAACTTCCAACTTGATGAGTTTGGAGAAGAATCTTATAAATAATAAAACTAGTTTGAACTTATTTTTAAATAGAAATTTGGCAGGATTTTAACTTTTCAACCAATAATAATAAACAAGACCTGCATTTTGAAGAAATTCATATTCTTCTTACAAGTAATAAGGATGAAGGTCTCCCCCTAAGTAAGGTGCTCAAGAAGTAACAGGTGAAAAGGGGCATGGCCACCACCTCACCAAATATTAACAAAGGTGAATTTAATGAATTACACATCTCTCTTTCTTATTAGGAAGAGTTTGATATTTATTTTAATTTTTTTTGCTAACTTTCAACATTTTTTACTTTTGACAATGAATATTTTACTATATACAAAATTAAAATATTTTCTTTCAACATTTCATTTTTATATATAGATATATATGAAGTTTATATCGACATAAATTAGTTAACATAGACTTTCAAACAATTCGTTTAAATCCTAAGTTGACTTATTTTTAAAAAGTATAAGGATTAAACATCTTACTCATTTTTTTTTACTTTATCTATTTTTAAAGTTGATATGAAATTACATTACCTCCAAATATCTTATTTATGAGTAAGCTTGAGTGAAATAATTTTACTAGATTGACCATAGTGAGGTTGAAATTATTGATGTTTTATAATGGGTTTAATTAAAACTAACTAAACATGCATATTCATCTTTTTTATTATAGCCCATATTTCCTTTTTATTTAAAGAATATTATATTTTTATCTTAAGAGGGAATCATACATCTCCCTCATACTAAGTTTTAAAACATGTTTATAGGGGTAGTTATAGGAATGTTATAAGATATTGTTTAAATCCCCCTTCATGTTTTTTCTAATGTGATTTTTTAATGTTTCCTTTTAGAGCAAGGATCCTCTAAATGATTTTCTGCTAAATCTCCTTCATGGTCTAGAATTTTCTTTATTTCTATCTATATTCACTAGAGATTGAGTTTCATTGCTCCGGGTGAATGCATGAAGATTGTTGAAATTAATGGGGAATATGTATTATTGGAGAGAGTTTGTTCACCAGTTGTGCTTGTGTCCTAGTTTAGGATTAGTTCCTACTTTCTAGGTGTTAGTTCTAACTGTCTTATTCTTATGTAAACTTATATATTCTTCAGGGAAAATTTTAAGAACCCCTAAATTTATATGTATAATAAATGGGCGAATCTCCATGGTATATAGGAAAAATGGAAGGCGATTTTATCAATAATATAATATGTATATATAATTTTTTGGCGAATCTCTGACCAGGCATGGCGAATATTTTACTCAATTATAAAATCTTGTAAGATCTTGATATTACCATGGGTTATCATAAACCTGGAGCTTAAAAATTACTATTAGTAATTTATAAAAATTAATAAAATTAATAGCTTATTTTTATTTTAACCAAACTAAAATGTTTAACATAGATTAAATTACAACATCCATTTTTACTCTTGATCAAGCCCCGAGAGGGATCAAATATTTTTTCACTCTATGCTACTTTGCATATCACGATATTTGATACCTCTCGGGGGTTAGTAGATCCAGAGTAAATATGGATCTATGCTGGTTTAATTTCCCCATTTAAATATGCTACATTCCAGGTGAATACCATGGGTCAATACCATGTGACATTTTTATTTTTATTAATACTAATATTAGGGTTAATAATGTTTTTTTGCATGGTATAAATAAAAATCTAGTCCATGGTATTTGTCCCATAGTATTTTGCCCATAGGTTTCACCTAAATATAACGCATTTTTTTAGTGTTCTTTAATATAAGGTGACTTATGGAGTAAATATAAAAAAATGTTTTATTTGTTTACCATACCTCTCGTTTATTTATATTTTTATTAATTTACCATAACTCTTTTACAAATATGGTATTTGGCCCATAGCATTCACTTAATAAAACCTCTTTCTTGAGCCTTGATATAAAGAATGAGGGTTATGGACTAAATATAAAAACAGGTTTTATTTATTTACCATACGTCTAGTTTATTTATATTTTTATTTATTTACCATACCTTTTGAGTAAGTATTAAAAGATGTTTTATTTATTTATCATACCTCCACTTTACTTATATTTTAATTTGTTTACACCGTTGCATGTATATAAGGTGACTTATGGAGTAAATAAAAAAAATGTTTTATTTATTTACCATACCTCTCATTTATTTATATTTTTATTAATTTACCATACCTCTTTAATAAATATGGTATTTGGCCCATAGGATTCACTTAAATAAAACCTATTCTTGAAAATGGGTGAATGGATTCACTTAAATAAAATCTATTCTTGAAAATGGGCAAATGGAAGGTTGTAACTCCTAATTTCAAGTGCTAAATTTACCTTTTTTACCCTCTCCCTTAAAAAAAGGTGGGCTATTTGACGTGATTTGTAAAAATGTACTATGATACAAAATATTCGCCCACTAAAAATTTAAAACCCCTTAATTCCGCCAAAGGGAGAACATTCGCCCCTAAACTTTTCTATGATATTCTTGATGATTAATGATCAATGAGTAGAGTGTTCTGAGATAGTATCCAGGTGCAGCTTGCTCACCTGAGAGCTAATAAGTTTCAAAACATATTTGGTTTCTTCCATTCTTAAGCATCATATACATGGAGAGAGTTAGTTTTTCATATTAAAATTTTATTATATTTTTTTTATTATTTTTCAAAGTTGGCCAAGTAATATTTCAATTGAATTTTTTCAACACATGTGTTCACATAAGGTTTTTTTCAACTATTTAAATAAATTGAAAAACCAAGAGTACCCTTTTGAAGAGGACTCATAAAGGAAGATAGTGGCATTTTTTGAATTTTTTTAGTTGTATATATTTTATGGTACTCATTTTTTATTCAACCTCTTTAAAATTGTTCAAAAGAATTTCAAGCATTATGTTTAAAAGCAATTAGATGAAAAATATCACATGAATTCGAAAATGTCAAACTCATATTCCATTGGATAGAGGATTCCTTCATGAATCCAACATGGGCAACCCCACCACCTAAGGACAAATTTTTCCGTAAGTCCGCTATGGTACAAAACCGGGTTGTAGGAAATTTTATAGAAGGGGTGCTAAAATTGTGGATTTTAGGACTTCAGAGGCTTGATCGAGCACTTAAAGCAGTCGATTGAGCTTTCAAATTTCAAATTCAAATAGCTCAATTGAGGGTTTCGTAAATCCTTGATTGAGCCATTTACATGGTTAAAGGGGCTTGATCGAGCATTATTCAATTGAGCCAAGTCTCTATAACACAAACTGTGAATCCCATAATTTAGATTTTAGAATTAATAAAGATATAAAATTGAAGTTTTTACCACATTTCATAATTCCAATTTTTATTATAAATTTTGGTATCATGTTATGTAGAAACCTTATTAAATTTCATATTAATATTAAAAAGATATATTATTATTATTATTAAATTAAATTATGAAATTTGATATTAATATAAAAGTGTTAATATTAATATAATCTAATGTTAATATTAAATTTATTAATTTTGGATTAATATAATATTATTAACTTTAATATAATATAAATTTGTTATATTATAATATATACTAGCACAACCACATTAATAAATGTGGTTCATATAGGCCGTAGGCATCAATAAAAGAGAGTCATTTTATTTAACATATTTTTATTTTAAATATAGCATAATAAATATATGATATTTTTAAAATCCTGAAGTAATAAAAAACAAAAGCTACCTAAAGAAATAAAACCTAAATAGTTTCAATTGGAAAACATGAAGCACTTTATGTATCTCTCATGGAGATAATTGGAACATTAATATTTTGGAAAAATTTAGATAATATTTCCATGGAAAATTATCATTTTCCCTCAAGGTATATGTACAACACACATTTGAAATATTTCATTTTAAATATGTATTATATAAAAAAATTAAATTGTTGTGCGAAATAAAAATTACATTTTTTTATTTAAACATAATATTTTAATTGTCAAAGTATTTTAAAATTTTTTAAATATAGAGGAGAGAGAGTGGGAGAAAAGGGTAAGAGAGAAGAGAGACACAAATATGGATAGGGGGAGAGGAGGAGAGAGTCTTCGAGAAAGAAAGGAAGTTTAAGAAATAGAGTTGGAGGAAAATATAGGGAAGGAAGAAGTTCAAGACATATAGAGAAATAAAGGTGGAGAGAGAGAGGGAGTGACATGGGAGAGACAGAGAGAGAATGTGTATGTTTGGAGGTGATATAGAAAGACAAAGAATGATAGATGGAGAGAATGAGAGAGAGAGGGAGATATTCAACAGAGTTACAAGATGAAAATCAAGAGAGAAAGAAAGAAAGAGAGAGAAGAAGAGAGAGACAGAGATGAGGGGGAGAGATAAAGGAAGGTGGGAGAGAAAGGAAGAGAGAGATATGAGTTAAGAGGGAGGGAGAGAGAGACATGGAGTTGGAGGGGGAGAGAGTGGGAGGTAGGAATAAATAAATATAGAGATAGAAATATGGAGAGGGAGAGGGAGTCAAAATGGGGATGAAGAGAGAGGGAGAGAGGAGAGTAGGGAGGAAGAGAGATAGAAGGGAGACAGAGGGAAAGAAGGGGAAGGCGGAGGGAGAGGGAGAGGGATGTAGATATAAGTAGATATAGAGAAATAATGTGTATGTTTGCAAGGTGATATAGAGAGAGGAAGAATGAGAGACAAAGGGAGATAAAGATATAGATGGAAGGGGGGGACACGGTAGAAGAGAGAGATAGAGGGAGGGAGGGAGATATAGATAGATATGAAGAGAGAGAGTATATGTATGTCTAGGGGGGTGAGATAGAGAGACAAATAAGGAGAGATGGAGGGAGATATCAATAGATATGGAGGGGGGAGAGAAAGGGAAGAAAATTGCTTGCACTAGATGCATTGATTTCAATGTACAAATGTTGATTTTTAATCCTATTTAATTTTTTGCATTAGACTGATGTAGGAGAATTCAACCCAAGGGAAATTATTGTGAATAATAGACATAGGGGGGTCATGCATTTTAGGAATTAATTTCCTAAGTAGTATTTAAGTGCGATTTAAATTAGATGCTCTCAAATAAATAAATAAGAACATGAGTAAGTCCCATGATTCTAGGAGTAAGGGAGAGCTTTTAGACATAGATAAAATAGATGTGGATAAGGAGGCCTTTTCTTTTAAAACAGAGGAAAGATGGAATAAAGCCTCAAGAGGCTTTTTACCATATATGTATGCATGTAGAAGTTCTAGGCTTTTGATATCAATGGTTATTATATATATGCATGTAAGCCTGTGGGCAAAAGGAGGCCATTAGTGTTGAGAATCTGGCTTGTGGGAGGAGGTCACTATTGTTGATAATCGAGCCTGTGAGAGAGAAGGCCATCGATGTGGAAAATCTGGCCTGTGTATGTGCATGTTTGAGACCAAAGTCTCTCAGTGTAAATTATGCTTTTATATTAATATATGCCGAGTTTCCTGCTTATATTGGAATGCACAAAGCGTATGTCTTATGCTGGAAGCATTATTCCTTGAGAAGTTTCTTTCACTGTGTATCTGCAGTCATGGTTTTCTGTTACTTGAGAATATGTTGCATATATTAGATAATTGGTTTATTGTGAGTTGAAGATTAATGATTCTCGCCTTAAATTTCCCACATGATGCTTGATTTATGCACTCGGGGTAGTTTCCCTTTCACTGCTGCTTCCGCAGGCCTCTCTGAGTCCTTTTATAAAGCTAGCATATAATTCTGTGTACACCGAGGAATTACAGTATTTCCCTCAAGTGGAGCGTTTTGGCGGACGTGAAATGTTATTAAGGCTGATTCTTACCCTTATCGGGTCCGAAACCGATATCGCATCGAAGGAGAGGCTTTGAGACTGCCAAGGTATAAGCTTCGACAGTCCGGAGCCGAAAATAATAAGCCGAGTGTAAGGCCCGTCGAGTCCGTAGAACCCTTGTGTCACATCGGCGCAGCGAAACCAGCGATTAACGAAATCACCAAAATCATCCGGATCCGAAATCCATATATAGAGGAGTTGAAAATGGTTATCGGGTTCGCAAAGGTTAAGGACTGTACGCTCCGATAACCGGGCCCAAAATGTTATAGAGAGCAGCCTAAAGGAGTTTCGGGTCCGCAGACCCTTTACATTACAAACCGCCGATACGAACCCGCCGATATGACGGATCCGAAATCAGTATAGGCAGGAGCTGATAAAGGCGTCGGGTCCACGTCGTGTCGGAGGTTGGAGTCAAGGGATTGTTGCGATTGCCGAAAGCCAGAACTGCCGATATATATATATATAAATGGAGCTATAACATTTGAAATCCGTGTGTATCACTTGGAGCGGGAAATTATGTTGTTTCCCGTGTATTTTTATATATATGGCCGTGGGGATTTTAAGACTTAATACACATATTGCAATGTTTGCAAAGGTTGAGGCCATGGGATTTAAGGCTTAGCCGATAGTTAATAAGTGGATGGGTGGTGGCTTCCGATGGGTGTAAAAGCCCAGAAAAAAGGTATGGCTCTATTTTAATGTAAGTCCATAGTTATAAAGGCAAAGAAGGCTTCTTTCATCAAGTGGTTACAGGTAAGAAAGAGGACATTCCATCATTTAGAATTGTCTTGGAAGGACGAGAACAGTTGCAGAAAGAAGATGAGACAATCATGTTTCATAAGTAGAGGTATGTTACGAAGGGTGACAAAGGAGAGTTGGCATTTCTGTATAGCCAAAAGAAGATTGGAGGACAAAATTTTGAAGTTGCTACAGTAGTACAGGATAAATTTACAATAGTTGAAGAACTTGATTTGATTGCCAAAATCAGTCAAGATGGTGATGGACAATTGCTGAAGATTGTCAAAGAGGAAGATGAAGGTTATGCTGAAATTAATTTACAGCATGTTGACGAAATGCTTAAGAAGAAATGGCTAAAATGTTTGCCGGAGACATTTGAACCTGAGGAAGAATTTGCAGGTGATGAGCCAAAGAATATTACGGAGGGACAGGAAGTTTGGGAGGCAGCAACATCTATGAAGGCAGCTGAAGCAACATCTATGGTGGCAGATGAGGCAACATTGATAGCAGCAGTATCAATGTTGGAAACAAGAAGAGAAGTAACAATAGTTACAGTAAAGGCAGCTACAACAGCCAAAATAATAGAGTTTGAAGGCAGCGGCAGCAGGCAAAGAAATTTCCATACTAAAGTGCTGGCAGAGGGAAGTAAGGCACTGATGCCTTATGAATTTTGCTTTAACAAGTGTTTTATGAATTCAGGTATTATCGCAAGTGTGGAAGGACATTTGACTCAGTTGAGTAGTCAAATGAAGGAGAAAGATGAGAATTGTGTAGAAATTTCTAATCCATGGGATGAGGACGTTATGTTGCTGGAAAGGATACTGAATGATCAGAATTCAGTGTAGAAAGAATCTCAATTTCAGAATTGGGAGTTCCATATGCATAGAGATGAAGGTAGCAGAAAGGAGTACACAATGTACCAGTCTAGTAAGTTGCTGATAGGAGAAGGCAAGGAAAAAGTTTTCCGTTGTAGAAAACAAGAGGGCATGGATGATTGGGTGGCAGTAAGAAATCAACAGCTTGAAGATTTGTTGGACAAGGAAATTGAATTAATCAGAAGAATCATGTTGAAAGTGTCTCAGAGAAAGACATCCGCAAAGAAGAAAAGCAGCAGCAGAAAAATAAAGACAGATACAGATTGTGAAAGTGTAGCAAGTGGAGCAAGACAGCATAAAGTGTGGAGACCTGGAGATGAACAACAGAAAAAAGCAACGACAAATGAGAAATTACAGCACAAAATATGGGATCCAAGCAAACATAGATCTGAACACATGATCAGGAGATCATGAAATTTTTCTACCTTGGGAGTCTGATGCAGGAGCATTCAGCCCAAGGGAAATTATTGTAAATAATAGACATAGGGGGGTCATGCACTTTAGGAATTAATTTCCTAAGTAGTATTTAAGTGTGATTTAAATTAGATGCTCTCAAATAAATAAATAAAACATGAGTAAGTCCCATGATTCTAGGAGTAAGGGAGAGCTTTTAGGCATAGATAAAATAGATGTGGATAAGGAGGCCTTTTGTTTTAAAACAGAGGAAAGATGGAATAAAGCCTCAAGAGGCTTTTTACCATATATGTATGCATGTAGAAGTTCTAGGCTTTTGATATCAATGGTTATTATATATATGCATGTAAGCCTGCAGGCAAAAGGAGGCCACTAGTGTTGAGAATCTGGCTTGTGGGAGGAGGCCACTATTGTTGATAATCGAGCCTGTGAGAGAGAAGGCCATCGATGTGGAAAATCTGGCCTGTGTGTGTGCATGTTTGAGACTGAAGTCTCTCAGTGTAAATTATGCTTTTATATTAATATATGCAGAGTTTCCTACTTATATTGGAACACACGAAGCGCATGTCTTGTGCTGGAAGCATTATTCCTTGAGAAGTTTCTTTCACTATGTATCTGCAGTCATGGTTTTCTGTTAATTGAGAATATGTTGCATGTATTAAATAATTGGTTTATCGTGAGTTTAAGATTAATGATTCTCGCCTTAAATTTCCCGCATGATGCTTGGTTTATGCACTCGGGGTAGTTTCCCTTTCACTGCTGCTTCTGCAGGCCTCTCTGAGTCTTTTTATAAAGCTAGCATATAGTTTTGTGTATGCCGAGGAATTACAGTATTTCCCTCAAGCGGAGGGTTTTGGCGGACGTGAAATGTTATTAAGGTTGATTCTTACCCTTATCAGGTCCGAAACCGATATTGCATCGGAGGAGAGGCTTTGAGACTGCCAAGGTATAAGCTCCGACAGTCCAGAGCCGAAAATATTATAATAAGCCGAGTGTAAGGCCCATTGGGTCCGCAGAACCCTTGTGTCGCATCAGTGCAGCGGAACCAGCAATTAAGGAAATCGCTGAAATCATCCGGATCTGAAATCCATATATAGAGGAGTTGAAAATGGTTATCGGGTCCGCAAAGGTTAAGGACTGTATGCTCCGATAACCGGGCCCAAAATGTTATAGAGAGTAGCCTAAAGGAGTGTCGAGTCCGCAAACCCTTTACATTACAAACCGCCGATACGAACCCGCCGATATGACGGATTCGAAATTAGTATAGGCAGGAGCTGATAAAGGCATTGGGTCCGCGTCGCATCAGAGGTTGGAGTCAAGGGATTGTTGCGATCACCGAAAGCCGGAACCACCGATATATATATAAACGGCGCTATAACATTTGAAATCCGTGTGTATCACTTGGAGCGGGAACTTATGTTGTTTGCCGTGTATTTTTATATATACGGCCACAGGGACTTTAAGACTTAATACGCATATCGCAATGTTTACGAAGGTTGAGGCCATGGGATTTAAGGCTTAGCCGATAGTTAATAAGTGGATGGGTGGTGGCTTCTGATGGGTGTAAAAGCCCAAAAAAAATGTATGGCTCTACTTTAAGGTAAGTCCATAGTTATAAAGGCAGAGAAGGCTTCCGATAGGGTCTTGTGGCTACAACCCATAGGTCCAAGGGTTGAGATTTATAAAGGAAAGGGTATTTTGGGCTTATACCCAGATCTCTTTTCATCATAGACGCATTGATTTCTATGTAGATGTTGATTTCTAAGTCTATTTCATTGCTTTCATTAGATGAATTAATTTCATTCAATATGTTAATTTATATTCTTGTTTGATTGAGCTTGCATTAGATGCATTGATTTCAATGTAGATCTTGATTCCTAATCCTATTTGATTGTTAGCACTAGATGCATTAATTTCAGTGTAGATGTTGAATTCTAATTCTATTTGATTGCTTGTAGCATTAGATGCATTGATTTCATTGTATATGTTGATTTCTAATTCTATTTGATGTTTTTCATTGGATGCATTGATTTTAGTGTAGATGTTGATTTATCATCCTATTTGATTGCTTGCATTAGATGCATTGATTTCAGTGAAGATGTTGATTTCTGATTTGATGTAACTATATATATGGTGTACATTAATTTCAAGGTAATTAGTTTAATATTGTCCATTTATTTTAGTGTAAGCACAAAAATATTATTGATGACGTGGATTACGACTAAGCTTTTGTAGATAACCTCAAACAAAATAAAATCAAATAAAACTTGTATTTGTAACTTTTACATCTCCACGTCTTTTAAAATTGAATATAACTTATTTCAATCGTGAGGAATTTATTGAAATACTTGGACAACTACATGTAAATTTAGGAAAGTTGATAATATTACATAAAATTATAGAAATGTTGTCATATATATGTATATTATATATATATATATATATATATATATATATATATATACACAATTGAGTTATAACATGTTATGAATAAGTTCTTGCAGGCAATCTCAAACTAAATAATACTGAATAAAACCTATTTTTTGTTTACATGACATCCTATAAAATTGAATAAAACACATTTCAATCTTATTTGTGTTTTATAGTTGAAACTTGAGATAAGAGATTGATTGAAATACTTAAAAACATTATACATGTAATTGTATATGGGTGGGTCACACAATTTTTCATATATATATATATATATATATATATATATATATATATATATATATATAGATAGATATATATATATAGATATAGATATAGATATATATATGACTTTATAATTTAAATAATTTATTTTTAAAATTGAATTGTAATAACATGCATGCTGATTGCACTAAAATACGCTTTCTACAAGCCAATACGAAGCACGATTATAATTTTTTCCATGTTCGATATTAAATAGATACATGATATATTTTATTTCATTTTAAGTATCAAAGTGACTTGCATCATAATTTAATATTGTACTTATTTTATTAGTCTATGAAACTGGAAATCAAAATTGTTGTATTTTACTAAGAAAAGTTATAGTATATAGAAAAAATCTTAAGTTAGCGAAATAATTTTAACATATCCATAAAATTCAAAAATCAATGAGCATCCATAAACACGATTAATACAAATCCATAAACTCAAACAGTGAATATATGTATCAATAAACTATCCATATGAAAATATATACAAATTACAAATATCACATGAACATCCATAAACTAAAATAATGTTCATGTACATCCATAAATTGTCCATATATGAGAATGTACAAAGTTTTTATCATGTGAGAATGTGCCGTATGAAACGAGCTTGCAAATATACCAACTATCCACTCTAAGTCCCACCAGAACTCCTACATGAGTTTTGTCACACAAAGTAAGTGTCCATAAGCTAGTACTGCAATATGACACATTCAAATTCAAAATAATTTGATCATTATTTGTACAAAATAAGAAGTATGGAAATAGATCATTTTGAACCACATTTTTATTTACAT
The DNA here is from genome assembly GCA_031772625.1 of Pinus tabuliformis. Lineage (NCBI taxonomy): Eukaryota > Viridiplantae > Streptophyta > Pinopsida > Pinales > Pinaceae > Pinus > Pinus tabuliformis. The sequence continues at coordinate 497,080,570 of CM062816.1, forward strand.
ACACATGAATCTACTAACATCATTCAAGTCCAAAAGTAAATTAGATAGGATGGGGGTCTGATGAATCTGGGTTTGGTGCTGCCTTTTCTGTGGCTCAATGATTGGGGCCTGCAATGATGGACCCACATCATTAGTGCCTATAAACACAATATCCCACTCATGTGCCGACACAACAATGACATCAACAACATTCGACATATGGGCATGTGTACACAATGGAAAGGACAAATTTTAATTATTCTACAAATTAATTAGCATATAGATGTGTAACTTAAAAAATGAAAATGTTGAAATATTAAGAATAAAAAGGTTTACCTCAACTGTTCATCCATGTGGTTGTACATAGTGACTCTCCTGCACATGAGTGTTATGAGGTGGAGGTGGAGGTAGAGGAGAATCCATGGAAACATGCTTTGGTGAAGGATGGCTTGACTGATCAAATGCCCCCTCAGATGACCTCATAAGCTCATCCATGTAATTGGTTGTGTCTACATGTTATCATGAACTTATTGATATAAATGCAATTTAATATGATCTAGAAATCAATATAAATAATTATTCAACACCAAGAATTAGCTCAGTTGGTCAAAATCAGTGCCTTGCCATCGGGAGGTCACAAGGTCCAATCTCCCCGAATCCCTTCAGGTCAGGCCTTGCTAGTGGGCCGCGGGGCTAGATTCCCTTCGAGGTCAATTAGCCCAGATTTTTCTGTGTACATAGCGCCACGTGTTGACCAGGGTGTCCGTGAACCACAGCCTATATATATATATATATATATATACATATATATATATATATATATATATATATATATATATATATATATATATATATATATATATATATATATATATATATATATATATATATATATATATATATATATGCATAATCTCAAAATAAAAGTAAAAAATTTTGAATATATATGTACCTAGTCTGTGTCACGTGGGTTGTGCACCCTCCAAGTCTCATGAATGACATTGCGATACATACATGCATATGTCAAAATCTAGTCAACAAGTAAACTCGTGAGAAATGCATCATCATATAAGGGAACTAGCGAGTCACGAGGAAATGGTGGTGGTCTCCTAATCTCTCCATCCAATTTAATGCATAGACTAGCCAATGACGTCTACATGTTGTCTGCAATAGTCTCGCTAGTCTCACCACCAATCTAGAACATCTCCTCTATCTTTTTCAGTAATACCAAGCTCCGAGATGATAGTGGTGATAATCAAAGAGGTGGTGGTACATGCCCAAGGTCCCTACAAGCCCCCTCACACTCATAGATATGTCCCATGCTAGGTCCATAATAATTAGATATGGTATTAGTGGAATCCGACCTCATATGTAACAAAAACTCTGCATATAAATGCTTCGAAAAATAAACGACGTCGTAGTCATGGTGGGCAAACTCGCCCCAAGGTCTAGTGAATCGATGATATAAGAAAGGGGCTACATAACCATTCCTAAAATATTTCAGTGGAATCATACCAATATGTCTAGCAAGGAGTTCCGGGGGATGTCGAACAATTCCCCACAAACACCAATGTTCTTGGTTGACTCTTTCACCAACTCCCAAGTATTTGGGCCTCTAACCTCATGCCTCCTAATCCTCTGTATGCATTGTAGGAGGTAGCTCTGTCGTCCTGACCTATGGTATGTATCGATCAACCTATTGATTCTATCTAACATCAAAGACAAACTATGACCAGTGGTTGAACTAGAAGGGATGTTACAAAGCTCTTCTGTGATCCATGTATGTTGGGACGTAACATCCTCAAATGTGATATGAGTTGTAGAATTATCCCACAAAGGGATAGATGTTGCACTCTAATCCTCAACTTTGGCCTACTGATGCCCTGCAAATCATAAAAGTAACATATATAATTAAAAAACTAGAAGCATAATAACATATACATTAAATTCAAACACATCAGTTGAAGAAAACTTAAAAATTAAATATAATTTCATGACATAAACACATAAATTTTAAAGAGGACTTAAGAATGTAGGAGGTGTACCTAAAATAAGTGAAGAAGGTCCACTAGAGGTAACATGATCATCAACAGAGACAAAGACACTACCTCTGACACTTTGAATAGTGTTAGAGGCATGATATATGAGTGGAACATGCACTCTAGGTGGGCTATGTGATCTATCACAAGCTTGAACACGTATAAATATCCTTTCGCACTGTGATTGCTTGCAATTAGGGCACGCATATGGAATGTCTCTACATATTACATATAATACATATAAACTAATTCAAGAAAAAAAATGTTGACTAAAGTATTATAGATAATACATATAAACTAATCTAAGAAAAAAATGTTGACATAGAAAGAATGTTGACAAAAAAATCATTTCTAAACTCAAGTAGAATAATCTAGCCTTAACTCCTAAATTTTAGAGTCCATTTTTTGATAATTTATCAATCAAAGTATTGAGTTCCATGTAAACACAATCAAAATAAGTGATCAAATCTACCTTGACATTTTTTCCATTTCTAAATAATGCATTTTATTCATAGGGCATAAATATGTAAATATATATGTAAAAACTAAAATAAACATATTTACGAAAATAATAAAATTTCAAGCCAACCAAATACTCCAATAAATTTTAAGTTTGCAAGCACATGAAGACATTGTTTCTTCTACAACACACTACATAATGAAATACTACGGTACAAATTAGAAAAGAGTCTAAATGCTTTTATTCACTGGACCAAATACACTTTTCATGATGGATTTAATGTATCTATCAATAATGCATTGTTGAACATGAACATATATATGTGTGTGTTTTAAATAGTTATTCTAGGTTAAATATTATAGTTATAGTAATGAACCATACATGTTTTATATATATATATATATATATATATATATATATATATATATATATATATAGATATAGATATTGAATGTTAAATAACAAGTTATGTTATGTTAAATAGTTATAAAACTATGTTATGTTATAAATAATATATATAGAACTATAATATATAGCTATATGATGTTATAATTAAATAATTAAATATAGTTAAGTTATGTTATAATTATATATAATTAAATATTATATATAACTAAGTTAAACATTTTGTTATATATATTGACATAATATATATAACAAAATTTTCTTTTTTAGATTTTTAATTTAAAAGATTAATATTTTATTTTTAGATTTTTAATTTTAAAGATTAATATTTAATTTTAAAATTAGAAGTGTATTATATTTATTATTAAAAAATATTTAAAATATAAATTAATTTAAATTTGAAATATTAAAATAAAATAAAATTTCTTATTTTATAAATAGAGGTTTACTATGACCAACCATTTTCGTCATGTCAATATCGAGATCCTAATTTACTTATTTATTGGTTATATTCTCATTGTTTTTTGGAGTATTTTGGGGTATTTATTAAAAGTTTAAAACACATTTAAAATAACAAAAAATAAAAATAAAAATGAAAATTTATTCCACAAAATTCCTAAAGAAAAGCTTTAAAACCTAAAATAATTACAAATAAACATTTTAACCATTCAAAATCAGAAAATATGTATTTAATAAACGAAACATTGCAAGTAAGAAAAAAAAAATTAAAACCTAAATTATAGTTTTTTTTGCGGTTTTGAAGCATTTTCTAGGTTGTTTTGAAGGGTTTTTTTTAATGCTTTTTTTGGATTTCTAGGTTGGTTTTGTGATTTTCTAATTTGTTTTGAAGGTTTTTTTTATGGTTTTTTTTTGTAGTTTTCTAGGTTGCTTCTACGATTTTATAAGTTGTTTTGGAGGGTTTTTTTGTGGTTTTCATGGTTTTTGTATGTTTTTTTTAAATTAATTTCTTTAATTTTCCAGAAAAAATAAAAATAAAAAGGACAAATAGATAGAATAACTACCTTCATTTGATCCTATGGGACATTGGCGAGATTGGTTTGAATGCTCCATGCTCCAATTGCTCGATTGAGCTCCAATACTCTCGGTCGAGCTCTGAATTGTCCCGTGGTATATGCAAATGGTGTGCGCAGATCGCGGGTGGGATATTTAATTAAAAAAAATGGCTTGGTCAAGATTTAAAGCTCGATTGAGCCAATGCTCGATTAATATTTAATGTTTGATTGAGGTTTTGTTTTTAACCCTCGATCAAGCTATTTTTTTAGCGCTCAGGGAGCTCGATTGAGTGCCTAAATTTCTCAATAGAGCCATATTTTTTCCCACCTAAACACACCCTCTCTTTCCAAAAAGTGTAACTCAGCTCTATGATTTCACCCTCTCTCCTCCCCTCTAGTCCCTCCCCCATTATTTGGGAGTTGTGATTCCCTCACCCCAATCATTCCCAGTTCCCCTCTCACCAAACCTCTCACCTACTACACCCTAATTATATAGCCCCTTTGTCTCTATTTAGGATTTTATTTTATGGGTCTCTACTATTGTTTTAGTCACACCTACCCTAGTCCTTGATTTCATCCACACCTCACCCATTCTTGTTTTCAATCTTGACACCTTCTTGATACACCTGATGCCTTGACAATGTACTAGAAGTTAATGGGGAGTAAAATATTACATATAAATAAAAAAAAATGGGTCCAACAAAGGGCGAATTCCTCTACTGAGCTATTTTTTCCCTACACACCACAACCAATTCAAGAGGAAATTTCCAATGTGGAACAAAAAATTACTACAGAAAAAGGTTGCCTATTGGGCATGGAAATAACCAATGAGATAACATACTAGCTTTGATATGCCAATCACACAAGGGATTGTTTAAACCAATGTATATATACCATATACATATATTGGCACATGAAAATGTTGTTAAGAAGAGCCTTATTGGATCAAAACTAGGAATGAGACAAAATTCCACTTATGCTTAATGAAATTTAACTTCCAACACATGGAATGGATTGAAGGTTGTAGTTAATTGAGTCACATTTAAGCCCCCATCTAGATCTAAGATACTCACTAGGGAGCAACAAAGAACCCATTGTTATTGAGGACTATGTTTATTTTTACTTATTGTTTGTCTAGTTATTAGTTCATAGTGGCTCTAGCATGCCATATGCCTTGAACTTTCAAGACATGTAATTTTGGATGCTTAAAGAATTTTGGTTTTTTTGTTGGTTTAGTTTCTCTAAAGGTAGACAAAGGCAAACCAATATGTTTATTTTTGAAAAAAAAAATAGGAAATTAAATCATTTTTTCTTACAAAAGGAATAAAATGAAAGGAAGGACAAAGTTCTCCCATTAGCACTCTAACGACTGAAAGGTCCAAACCAAGTAGCATTAACATTCAAGTATGAGTGTAACAAAAACAACATAGCCTTGGTAACCACACATTTAAGATTTTGTATTTTACCATGAAATAAATATGTTTTTAATCAAATTAATAGATAAAACGATTTTATTGAAACTAAAATATATCAACAACCTAGCGACACTAAAGAAACTACATAAAAACTTTCAAAATCAAACAGAGAATTGCTAATTCACGCAGACAAACAACCAACGTATGTTATATTATTTCTATTGGATAGCTAAAAACTCTTCAATTTGATTATTATATCCATATAACTCAGTGTTTTACACAACATACTAATGGTCCATGGTTGTGGCATTTCCACATGAGTCTCAATTTTCAAACTTCACACTTGAGTGTTGAACCTTTAGGCTTAAGTGTGCAAGTGTAGGATTTCGTGATATGACTGAAAGGGACATAGGATTTTCCTAGTGAGTACAAATATCTACTCTGAGTGTGTATATACTTATGTTGATGCATATCTTATTTTCTTCCATCTTATATGGAATTGCTTATATATATGAATTTACCTATCACATCAAATAGACGGTTTTAAAAATCAAGTAAATGACATCATGGTGATATACAAATTTTAAAATGGCCACTATTTGACAATTAAATAAGAAAAATATAGGTAAATAGCCATCGAATTTAACCTTTTCATTGGATGGGAACTCAGACTCTTCCTTTTTGGCTTTTTTTTCCCAGTCATCTTTATATGGATTGCGGATTTAGAGAAATGGACATAATCAAAATCCACTATTTAACTTTACACACGCCAATTCAATATATGGAATATGACAATATATACAATCCACATATTGTTAGACCATATGATTAGACCTTTGTTCACAATTTTGACAGGGTTTTGAATCCCATGGTTACAATGTCAATAATGCAAATCTGCAAATTCCATCTTCTTTATAATTTTAATTATGTTATTCCTTTCTTATTATTTTTCTATTTTTATGTATTCGTAATGGGTGAAGTGTTTATTCAAATCTTAAAACATTTAAAAAATACAAACGCATTTGAATATTTAGCCCAAAAAAATTCAAACATTATTATAAAAAATTATAAAATATTTATACACACCAATAATTTTTTTAAAATAATATGGAAAATTTTATGAATCTTAACTATTTTCATTTTTCACATTACAATTGAAAATTATAAATATTTTTGAATATTAATTTTAAAATCATTCTCAATCATTAAATTTATAATAAATTTATCGAATTTAAATTTAAAATTCGCTACCCTAACCAAATAAAAATTAAAAAATATTTTTGAATATTAATCTAAAAATCATTCTTCATCATCAAAATTATAATAAATTTATCGAATTTAAATTGAAAAACTTCTACCCTAACCAAAATTATAATGTCTTTTTGAAGAATTTGAAATTTTTATATACATAATAAATTCCAAAATAATCACACTTTATCAAATATAGATACACATGGTCAAGTGAGATAACTATGGGTTTTATATTTCAAAAGGTTCATTAACAGTTCACATTATCCTATTTGTTTGTATTTCTCTTCATATTTACAATTTATTTACAATGACACAAAAATCATGTGTTCAATATTCTCTGTTCCATAACTTGAAGGTGTTGAAGTGCCTTACACACATTCTCTGTTCTATAAGTTGAAGGGGTGTTTAAGAGCCCTAACATCATTTTCGACTTATCAAACTTTTATATTCCAAGTGCTTTGGTGAAGATGTATGCAATTTGGTTAATTGTGAAACAATGTGTTAAATGAATGGTCTTGGACTTTACATGATATCAAAGCAAATGATACTTTGTGTTGATGTGTTTATATCGATTATGGAAGTCTGTTTAGATCGATTATGTAATCTAGAATTCTTGTCGAACTTAATTTTAGAAGTATTGTAAAGTGGAAGAGGAGTAGAATTCAATTATTTCTTTTGTAGATATTTAAGTATTTTACTAAGCCACACAATCCCTTTTGTTGCTTCTACAAATTCCACACATTTTTCCCGTGTTGTTGAGTCTACTATTTTCCCGTGTTCTTGAATCTACTAGAACTAGTTGTTTTTGTGATTTTTAGGAGAGAGCGACTTATGAGATAGCCTGAAGTTAACACTCCATTTTCTTCATCCCAATCAAAGTTTGAATCATAATAGACAATCAAATGCTAAATCCATCCACCTTAGAATACTTGAACCTAAAATATTGAGTTTCTTTCGTATATTTCATAATTCGTTTTGTAGCAAACAAATGTCATTCACAAGGATTTTGCATAAAACTTAAAAAAATCCCATAAACAAATGAAATATTTGTTTTGGTGGTGGATAAGTAAATACGACTTCCCAAAAGCATATTACATTGTGAAATTCATGTTAAAAACAACTTCGACAATAAATCCAAATAGGTGTATACCAAAATTGTAGACTTGCCCGTTGTGTTCACACAAGAGAATCAATCTGGAACTACATTCTTTAAAAAATGGTCAAATATTGGCCTCACATTTGAATGTTACATAGACTGATCTAGGATTCCCTATATCTAATATAGTATTGGTTTTGGTAATATAGTATCCATTTAGAACAACATCTTTTGAAGTCATAGCCCTTTAGTGTCCTATTGTATAATATTGTGTTAGTGATTAACTCAGTGAAATTTTTATTTCCATCAAAGTTGTATCAAAGCTAAATAAACCTAGTTGTCAAAGCAAGAGGAACCAAGCATTTTGGAGACATAAGAGCTTCCACATTAAGAGTAACATTGTAATTTTTCACTCAAGTACTTTTTTTGATGCTATTATTTATTTGCTAGTCATCAGTTGGTTGCTAAAAATTTTTGCTATATGGGGGTTGTTTAGAGTGTTGCCACAACATGGATGAGACTACTTGAAAAGCAATTCCAAACACCAAAACTACAGAAAATGTCAGTCGCTACTCAAGAAAATGCTACCATTTGTTGGAAATAGAGGAGTCATTTGCATGTTAGGGAAAAAGTTGTAGATCGAGGTTTTCACGTGAAGCAACCATCACAACAAATCAAACCCACCATAATCCCCAAAACACAACTACCCTAATCACTGCAAAAATGGATGCCAACCCTAAGCCACTACTATGAACTACCACTGAGTCACTGCCATTCAAAAAAATCGAGTTTGCATCATGTGGGCAAGTACCAATCTTGGATAAATGGAAAAGCTATTATTTCGAGTAACATTGGGATATTTCTTTACTTTATGTGTCATTTGGATTAATTTTCTTCTTGAAGTTGACTTGTTAATTAGATGATTTTTTTTTGTATAATTCAAATTTCTTTTCAATGATTATATTAATAACCAAAATTAAAGGGGTGACTGAAAGGTTAAAGGTAAACTAGAATGAGATAAATTATTATGGTGTATGTTAGCATATTTATATAATTGCAATCCTTGTTTTTTCATGAGTTTGGATTTCTTTATCATTTTTTTATATTTCACTAATTTTTGTTGGTAAAAATTATGATTTTTAGGTCATTAAGATGAAATCTAGATTAAGAATAGATGATTTATGGAATATTTTTTTCAATAGATTTGAAGAACCTTCAAGTCAAGAAAACTATAAATCCATGAATCAAGATCAAAGGAATCAACATAGAGTAAACATAAAGGATGATGAAACAACATTGTTTCTCATTTAACTACACTTAGATGGCAACATTCTTGTCAAGATTGTAGCAGCAACCAAGTCTAGAGAAGCTTAGAATATTCTTGAGATGATATAAAGTGAAAGAGGGATCAATGTTGATCAGTATAATCTAAGCCATTGTAGTTGAAGAAGCAATTGTTATAACAAAATAAATGAAATATTTTTACATTGAAAAAATAATGGGAGACACTATGGAATATCCTCTTGAATTAAATTAATATAGAAAAGACATGGAGAGTACAATTAGCATAAATTTGTAGAAGAAAAAGGTGACTCTATACAAGATGCAAAGTATAAACATGGTGAAAAAAGTGAAGCCCGTTGTGGAGATATGCATGTGGATGGTGAAAATAAAGTTGAAGATGAGATTAAAGCTTCCTTTGTAGCAACCAAAAAATGTGAGGAGAAATTACTAATTAAAGTTAAACTTGATTATGAGGTCAAGTTATTGTTGTAGCTGCTACATCAACACCCAAAATTTTAGCCTACCACCCAAATTTTGGGTCCCCGTATGTTGTTCAAGGTTTGAATGCTTATGACTGTCTCTCGTGACATAATTGTAATCTAGGGTTGTGATAACTCATATTTTACAAGGCACATTCCACATGTCTCATCATTTTTCTAATCTCAATTCTCATTATGTTAAATGCATTCAAGTTTTTGGTGTAGTTGCTTTCATGATACATTCTCAAGATTCCTACTTTCTATGTTATGCTAAGTAAAATAAGGGCATGCATCTTGTGTTGGTGGCCATATTTCACCTCCAATTCTCATCCTCTTATTTGTAACTTCAAAATTGAGTTTTCAAGAGCATTTCATGGTTTTTCTAGTCACATTAATGCATCATCATGTTAGGAATCACATTGTATATCAATGATATTCTCAGTCATATGCATGAGCATTTAATTGGATAGAGGAAAAGAATATCTTAAAGGCATCTTTAGGAGTTTTACAAATGCATTTGATTTCCACAAGATTTCTCAAATAATTTTGAAGTTCAACATTCAAGTTGTAAGAATCATTGTTGTATTGTTCATATAAGGAATTTTCTTTAGCCAAACCTTTAGGTGCAAGGATGCAATGTAAGAATGTTCTACGATAAAGATATTTTGGAAATTGTCGACAATGAAAGCCTGTGTTTTGTGACCACATAAAAGGAATAAGATTCTAAAATCTTCTTCATCCTCTCTAATCACAGTCACAATTTCTAAGCATAACACACTTTTCTTAGTTAGCGCATTCACTTTTTCTAGTGATAACCATGAACTAGAGGAGCTCCATGGACAATTCTTAGACAAAGATTCCATTTGCCTTTGTGAAGTGTGACTACACCTGTGCGACTAATCCGAGTAGGATTTTTATTCCCGCCCTTCGAATTTGTGATAAGAATGTGGCTCTTGTTTTTTTCTATTTTGTCGTTGTGTGTCTTTTCGCCTTCCCTGTAATATTTGGTATTCTTGTGGTTAACACATTATATAAGGAGATTTTCATTCTATATGCTTTATATGTGCTCTCTTAATCTGAATATCCATTACACTTAACCAATTTCTAAATTATCCTTTTGACTATAAGTCTTGGTCACAATTTTTCTTAACTGACATTTTCCCAAGTAATCACATTGCACTTGTAGAAAGTAAAGCTTCAACACCTCTTGGTTATCTCAATCAACCCAAAATGTGCATAATATTAAATATCTTCACCTTTGTATTGTATTGACACAATCTAGATCCATAGCATTATGCTCTTTTTTCTATGAAGTGCAACTAAATCAATATTGAATCCCTAACTTTTCTTGTCATACTGGCGCAATAAAGATCCATAGTCCCATACCCTTACCACTGAGTAGTGCGATTGTGCCATCCTTGATCACTTTATTTTGTTTATCATACTTGCACAGTGTAAGAACTTAACATTATGACACTCACATTTTTTAACCCCGATTTAAATAAACCTTATGTATCCACCCTCTTGGTCATGCTAGCACATAACAATGTCATAGTCATACACCCTTATCATTGCCAAATTTGTTTGCGCTCAGACTTGACGATATCGCACTCACAAGTTACAGTGACATAGATCAACTCCTCTACCTATACAAAGCTCGATTGAAATTCATTCATATTCTTAAGCCTATGGTTAATGGACTCACACAACTCACTCTCTCTGCTTAGTTGATTTTGCGAGCACTAAAATTTTTGATTGTGCAAAATTCTAAATTGTATCTCTGGCAAGTCTGACTACTCCCTAGCACATTGTCTTTTATAGGGACAATATATGAACAGAATAGGAGCATGAAAAGGATATTATTAAGGATGACAGAATGATGGGAAAACCCAAGAACATCACCAAGAGAAATGACAAAGCAAGATTGAGCCAAGTGGAAATTGACAAGATGGTGAGATTAACGAAAGATTGCATTGAAGCATAAGCAAATAATCCAATTGACATATAATATTTAGTACCAATATGAAATCAACATTTCAGGGATGTGAACTATTGCTCACTTCTCAACATTGATTATATCAATCAATTCAAATTTGTAATAATTGTTTCGTATTCTATTCATCTATGTTCATCTTGTATCCTAATTACTAGTTGTGTGTTTCCAGGATTGGAGTTATGATCCATGGATGCATGATCTTCACTGGTGGCAATTGTTGGATAGTAAACTTAGCACCAAATCAAACCTAGGGTGTGATGAAGCCATCATAAAGTTTCTCAAATTCTGATATCTATCCTAGAGAATTCTACAACAAAGCTCATTGCATTTCCTATTATTATATTGTAAATATTATTTTTGTCATAAATGACAAATATTAAATTATAGAGAGCGAATAAGAATATTGAAGGTCATAAGGAAGTTGAAAAGTTCTTGGGGAAGATGAAGGGTCAATTGGAATTCCAAGAGTCATAGGAGAAGATGAAAGGTCACCCTCCTCATTTTTATAAATTTCACCTCATGCCTCATTCAAAAAATACTTGTATCCCTAAAGATAAACTAGGAATTAGATTGTTATTTTGTGCTTGAGGAGATCAAAGCATTCACTCTTGGTAGCTTATAGATGGAAGGATTGTGAGGCTAGTGTTATGTTCTGGAGATGATATGAACTGATCAAATCCCAGTATTGGGTTTTGATGATTTTGTAGTACATGTATTTGAATGGGTGAAGTTATTAACAAGAAGCTTTTCAATTCATGAATTGATTCATGTGCATTCCTATATTGTTTATTTAGCTATCTGGTATTCCAATTATGTATGCATGTTGTTTACATACTAGTTACATGTTTATGAAGTATTTCATTGCAAGAAACTTATGTGTTTGATTTGAATCTATGCACTTCATTCGATGTTAATTTTAGTAATTAATTGTGAACTAATTTGCAGTTGCTTTCTAGAAATTTACTTTTGTGTATGTCTTAGTTATACTTAGCTATCTTATTCTTCTTTAAGGCACACTCTTATTAATTATGTTGTTGTCCTGTTCTTTTATCATGTTCCACAAGATTTCAATTTAGAGTTGATCTCATCCTCATTATTTTGGCATATTACACTTGGTCGCACACTTATCTCTTTGCATTCAATATCCAAGAGAAAAAAACACACACTATGTCTATGAGTTCGGTATCCTGGATGGCACTGCTTTTCGAAATAGTGTAGGGTCTAGTTAGGAATTTACACCAGGGAGATCCCCTAGTGTTGGAGGAATATCTCAAACCAACAAAAAAATTTGGCGTTAGAAGGAGGTGCAAATGATAAGCTGAACCTGTGGAGTATGGTTTTAAATCTTTGATCTAAAATGGCTCATCACCAAATCTTAATCCTGAGATATATTTTGAAAATACTAAATCTTACAATCCTTGTGGAAATAGTTCATCACTTGTGATAGAATAATTTTGATGTTGAGGATGTAACATCTATAGTTAAACATACGCTTCAATTAGTTAAATTTTGTGATTCTAATGAAGTGTATTGTGAAGATATTTCTTGCATACTGTTCACCCTCACACTTGAAGGTCACATCAAGGAATTCCGAATGGTGTAAAACTTTACTTGTTGTGTCTATCCATTCTTTTAAACAACTCGTTAAGGAGCTTTGTCAATCCTTTGAAATGTATGATTTTAAAAGTGCGTATAAAAGGATCAATACGTTTAGACTGAAACTCGATGAATCATTGGAAGATTTTGCTGATAGATTTCTTCATCTTTGTTATGAATTTCCTAAAAGAGATGTGGAGTGGGAATTTTTGGATGAAATATTTTGATGATTGGTTTTATATATCACTGAAACAATTTGAATATGAAATGAATATCTCTAAAAGGTCATCCAATAATCCTAGTGATCTTCAAATCACAAATAAGTCAGATCTTATACCCAATTTTGTTTGTTAAACCATTCTGAATCACGAGGTACTTGAACCCTCAGAGGAAGAATTTTCTACACCTAATATATCTCATCATCCTCCTTTTTCATTACCAAATGAAGTTGTCTCTTGTGAAAATATTGAAATTTCTATTATATATAATTTTGGTAATGAAGAGATCTTGGACAACAAAGAGTAAATTCTCTCTACACTACCAACCATTTTAATTTCCTCATAAGTTGGGAAATATGAAAGTCAAATTGGTAACAACCCATTCTCTATTGATGCGATTCAACCCAATTGCATTGAAAATCATTCTGAATCCACTCATGAATGTGTTCATCATATTCTCCTACCTTTATCCACTTTCAATGATTAAGACCTTTCAGGAATGACAATGAATGTTTGAATAATTTCAGGGAGCTTAAGGTGAAAGTTGATTCGTTGATTTCTTGAAAGGACATCATTAAAAATAATATAAATATTGAATCATATTTGATTGAAATTATTTTTTCTTCAAGGGATTATTTTTATCCTCAATCATTCACACCTCATGACTCCTTGTTCCTTGATCCACTCAGTGAAACAATTGCACCCGTAATCACTTCAAATGTTCTTGATCTCATTCTATGGGGTTAAATAGTGGTCATGCACAAGTAGTAATGTCTCACATATATAGGAAGAAAAAGGATGACAACGTGCCTGATCTCTTCCATCTTCCAAATCCCAACATGTGAAGATGGTGGTTTCCCTTCTCAAGTTATTTAAGAAAACACTTAAGTTAATGTTTGTCAACTTGTGGCCAATCAAGAATCTTGGGATCTCAATAATTAGTCAAGTGAAATAAAAATTCTTAATCAAATTGAAGGCTTTGGAGACCATCATCCTATTAACAATGAATCCACTGATATATGTGGTGATGAATGCCCATGTATATCTCTCAATTTGTTGACTTCTCAAGAGGGTTTGGATTTGAAAAATTTAGGTATGGCATATGATTTTACCATAGAAGCATTTCCTATGGGAATTGATGCTTCTTATTCCTCAACTCACTATCCCTTGTGTCCTAATGTTGAAAATATTTGAAAACCTCCCAAATTCACAATTTGACGAACTAGATTTTTAGTTGACACAAGGCAGTAAGGTTACACATGATGAAGAAGAAAAGAATGTAATTATTGAGCATTTATCTTATGGCTTGCAATCTTCAATATTGGAAGCAATTAACCCTTCAGTTCATGTTGTTCATGAAATCCCTTCAATCTATACATATCCATACATAAGGCCAGAAGAATCTTACAACTTGAATAATCCCTTTGGCAATTTTGAAACCTATAATCAAACCAGTGATTCTAAAAACTTTCATCCAATTAATAGTGATCTTGGGGAAATAGATGATAATGATTGACTTAATCTAGATGTTGATCTAACAAAGACCTTAAATTTGGATCTTTAAACATTTGAAGGTTTTGGGATTTGTCAGGAAGTTGAGGAACTTCAAACCTCGTTGATGGTTATGTTAGGTTCTCCCTATCCTAATGATATCCATGATCTAAGTCAAATATAAGTCTTTTTTTTAAATTTTTTTCTCAGCAACATCTCACTGGATGTGAGCTCGTTCTTGAAAGAATTTCAAAATTTGGAGGTTAGTTTTATTAATTGTCAAGATAGAGCCTTCGATTGGATAAATCAATTTTGTTTGGTTAATTATTCTTGATACAAACAACATTTCATTCCTCTTGTATTGAATCTAGGGTTGGAATGCATATCCTTGAGGGATGCAAATAGTTTGAAGGCTTGTCATTTCAAATACTCTCAAGATAAACTTTCTCATCAACTAGAAGATTCCATTTTGTCAAACTCCTTCATGGATAATCGACCCCTCATCTCCCTTATGCATGTTATGAAGCTAATTTTGTTTGTTTATTTTGGAACAAGGAATTATCTTGATCATTGGTGCATATTCAAATCATTTTGTAGAGTAAAACCTAGCTGACAGATTCGTTCTTCAAGTTGATATGAATATTCAATATGATTTAATACATGTTTCTTTTAGATAATATTTAACTTTTTGTCAACCTATTCTCATTGTTCCTTATATCCTGACTAGTTTTTTTAATATACTATACCAACAACCAATTTTAATCTCCGAGACTTCCATGTTGTTGGCCTAGTTTGTGATCAAACAGAAGGTGATGATTTGTTATATTCTCAGGAAGAAACCAATGGACTATTCGCTCATCTTCATGTTCATTTCTAATATTCAGCATGTGCAGAGGAATATTTTACCATCCAAATTACCAATGAGATCTCTACATTTTACCCATCTCTATATTTGAAAAATCAAGAATCTTTTGTGTTAAATAACCGATCTGATAAAAATATTGGCTTTAATAATTGTCATTTAATTACTCGTTATTGCACTAGTATATCTGATGTTATCTTTTTTCTTACATTTGCTGATTTCATCAAGCCAATAAAGTCTGACAATTCACCATCTAAATATTTAGAGGCTTGTCAGGAAGTTGAGGCACTTCATCCTCTGCTAAGGTTATGTTGGGTCCTCGCAACCTTGACAAGCTCTCTAAACAAAATCAGACTAATTTTTCTTTGCAAGATTCTTGTCATAACTTGAATGTACTGATTGAACACCCATCTTTGCAAGTCTTCCAAGGTTTTCAAACTGATTATTTCAAATATCGTGATTGAATTGTTGGTTAGAAGAATCCTATCCAGCAAGATCGTTTGTAAATAAAAGACCTATGTTTTCTCGTGCCTAGTATGAATGGAAATGTGTATGGATGCATGATTATAAGAGGTTTTTAAGGTCTTTACGTTGATAATTTCTTCAACTAAGATAGAATTGTAGGTTGGATAGAACAAGCTTTTATGGCACACTTCTCCTAGTAGGAAATACCTTCTATCTTTTATGAAAGCTATACAAGTATTTTTTTGTATTTTCACATTGTCTTGTATGGGTTTTAATTGCTAATATCTTTGTGTTTGTAGGTTGGGAACAACTCAATTGGATTAACTGGAAATCATATTTCACATGATCTTGATCTATTTTCTTAAATTATATTATGGTTTAGGTTTAGTTGTAGTTCATTTACTTGTTAAAGTAGTTGTACTTTTCCACATTGTGTGCGTAAGAATTCAATAGCTCTTAGATGCATTTAGCTTTATTTCATGCATCCTCGTTTGCATTGTTTTCTTTATTACATTTAGCATACATATGTACATTTGCTTCTTGCTTACATTTAGTTACATTTAGAATTGCCCCCTTTACATTGCTAAGATTTTCATCTGACATTTGGTGGCTTGAATTATGCATCTTTCTTCTCATTTAAGCATTATTCTCTACATGCTCTTTGCAAGCCTGTATGTAAATGAACCATGAGGAGCTTCCATTATCTCCCTTTATCTAATTCATTTTCCTTGTATGGAAATATTGGAATCTCATTCAATGGTTGTGTGTGGTCACTACAAAAGGCACCCTATGGTAGTCCCTAGTGTGGAAATTTTGTCCCTCATAAATATACATGCGTTTGACCTATTAAAAACGAAAATATGATTTGATACTTGCGGGGAACTCTAATTAGTTCATAACACCTATATCTTTAACCTGAAGTTTGTTCCTCGTCTAGTCTTGATATTTCATATTGTGTTTTCATTGTCCATTTGTCGGTTGAAGATGTGATGTAGAAATATGGCATGAGGACACACTTAACTTACAATATCTTTTAGTTTATGTCAAACAATAAAAAAACTCTCTTGCACATAAAATAAGTCAAGATCCCTCTTCTTCCGTAGCGCAATAAGTTCCTTAATAAATTATGCCAAAGTTAATATAAAATAAAACTAATTATACAAAGGGTAAATGGAGAGAAATGCTACTCGCGAAGAGAGGTGATACAAGAAACTTCGCTAGGGTACTCAACAGACCTACAAATAGTGGAGCAACACCAAAAACTCACTTTAAATTTTTTATTATAATAAGCCCTCTTATGTTATGTGTATCATTGTTGAAGACTGACATGTGTGAGAATTTGATATAATGTGGAAATAATAATATGACCTAGAAATGGAAACATATGAATGTGATATTTATAAATGGTCAAGTAAGTCAAGTGGTACCCACAATATTTAATTCAATGTTTCTTTGCCTTTGTTTTAGGATTCAATTTATGAAAGGGACTAAGGTAGAGACATTGGATTCTACTAGTGGTTCGCCGTTTGTTGTAGTCATTATAAAAAGATTTGAAATTTTATCCTAACACCCAAATTTTGAGTCCCCCTCTTTTATTCAAGGTTTCAATGGTTATGACTATCTCTCCTAACCTAGTTTTCATTAGGGTTGTAATGGATCATGTTTTAGAAGGCACATTCCACATGGTCATCATATGTTTGATATTAGTTCTCATTTTGTTGAATGCATTAGGCTTAGTGAAGTTGTTGCTTTCATGATGGATTCTCAAGATTCCTACCTTCTATGTTATATTATGCAAATTATGGGAATGAAACTTGTGTTGTTGGCCATATTTCACCTTCAGTTCTCATCCTATGATTTTCATCTTCAAGTTTGAGTTTCAGGAATATTTCATGGTTTTTCTAGTCACATTATTGCATCTTGATGTTAGGAATCACAATGCATATCAATGTTATTCTCAGCCATTTTCTTGAGTGCTGAATTGGCGAGAGGAAAAGAATCTCTTAAAGGACTCTTTAGGAGTTTTACAAATGCATTTGGTTAAAATAAGATTTTCTCAAATAATTTATAAGTTCAACATTCAAGTTGTAAGACTTATTTGCTTTATTGTTCATATAAGGACTTTTATTTGGCTAAAGCTTTGGGTGCAAGGATGTCATGCAAGAATGTGCTACGATAAATATATTTTGATGACCGCCGGAAATTAAATCTTATGTTTTGTGATCACATCAAATGAATAAGCTTCTAAAATCTTCTTCGTCCTATCTAATTGCAGTCACAATTTCTAAGCAAATGTATTTTTGATTTATGCTATTTTATCATTGTGTGTCTTTTTCCCTTCCCATAACCTTTGGTATTCCTCTCAATGGGTAACACATTATATAAGGAGATTTTAATTCTAAATTCTTTCTATGCTCTCTCTTAATACAATCTCCATTAAACTTAGCCAATTTATGAATTCTCCATTTGACTATAAGTCTTGGTTGCAATTTTCCTTAACCAACATTTCCCTAAGTAATAGCATTGCACTTGCACAAACCAAAGCTCCAATGCCTCTTGGCTATCTGAATAAACCCCAGATACACTTAATAATAATGATCTTCCCCTTTGTAGCGCATTTGCATGATCTAGATGCATAGTATTATGAGCTTGTTTCTATGAAGTACGACTACGCCAACATTGAGCCCCTACCTTTTCCTGTGGCACTGACACAATACAAATCCATATTCACATACCCTTTCCATTGAGAAATGTGAATGCACCATCCTTAATCATGTCCTTTTTTTCACACTTGCGTAATGTAAGAACGTAACATTGAGCCCCTCACCTTTGTCAACCCCGATTGTGCTAAACCTCAAGTATCCACGCTTCTTCATTACACCAATGCATCATAGTGTCATATCCATACACCTTTATCAATGCCAAATCTGATTGCACTAAGACTTACCATATCGCACTCGCAAATTCTAGTGACATAGCCCAACTCGTCTACCTCTACAAAGGTCGATTATGACTCATTCATGTTTTTAAGCCCGTGGTTAGTGCACTCATGCAACTCAGTTTCTCAGCTTGGTTGATTCCGCTAATGCTAAATTTTTTTGTTGTGTCAAAGTCTAAACCTTATCTTTGACAAGTGCGACCGCACCCTAGTGCACTGTGTTATACAATGACAATATATGAACAAAATAGGAGCAGTGAACGGATATTAGTAAGGATGATAGAATATGGGCGAACCCGAGAAAATCACCAAGACAATGACAAAGGAAGATTGGACCAAGCAGAAATTGACAGGATCGTGAGAGTGGTCGTAGATTGCAGTGAAGCATAAGCCAAGAATGCAATTGATGGATAGGCCTTCGTACCAAGATGAAATCAACAATTCAAGGATGTGAAATGTTACTCACTTCTCAAAACACTGATTATATGGATCAACTCTTATTTGTAATAATTGTTTTTTATTTTATTAAACTATGTTCATCTTGTATCTTAATTATTGGTAGTGTGTTTCCAGAATTGGAGTTACGGGACATGTTTTTGGTCACTGCTTGGATGCATGATCTTAATTAGTGGAAATCATTGGACAGTAACCTTGCACTAAGGAAACGTTAGGGTGTGATAAAGAGATCAACTATTTTCTCAAAGCATACCTTTCTTACAAGATGATACATCAAAGCTCGTGGCATTTCCTCTTTTTATATTGTATATATTAAATGACAAATATTCAACCAGGCAGAAATCCAAAAATAATATCAAAGTTTATAAGGAAGTTGAAAAGGTCTTAGGGAAGATAAAGGGTCAATTGGAAGTCGAAAGGTCATATGGGGAGCCCAAGAGTCATAGGAGAAGGTCAAAAGTGGCCCCCCTCATTTCCGTAAATGTCATCTTATGCTTCATTCGAAAAATGCTTTTAATATTTAAGTTAGACTAGGAATTATATTGCTATTTTATGCTTGAGGAGCTCAAAGCATTCACTCTTGGTAGCTTATAGGTGGAGGGATCGTGAGGCTAGTGTTATGTTTTGGAGATGATATGAATTAATCTCAGCCCACTATTGGGTTTTGACGAGTTTGTGGTACATGTATTTGAATGAGAGACAATATTAATGATAAACTTTTCAATTCATGCACTGATTCTAGTGCATTCCTATATTGGTTATATTAGCTATATGGTATTCCGATTATGTATGCCTGTGTTTTTACGTAGTGGTTACATGTTTATGAACTAATTTTTTGCATAAAACTTGTGTGCTAGCTTTGAATCTATGCTCCTCATTCAATGTTAATGTTAGTAATTGATTGTGAACTAATTTGCAATTGGTTTCTAACACCCATTGTGTATATCTTAGTTAGTATTAGCTATTTGATTCTTCCTTAAGGAATTTTCTTACTCATTATTTTATTGTTGTGTCCTTATATCATGTTCCACAAGCTTTCAATGGAGAGTTGATCTCTTCCTCATTCTTTTAATTTTAAAATTAATAATTCTCTAAGACATCCCAAAAATTATTCAAACCCTAATTTTCATAGAAAAACCAAATTAATTACAAATTAAATCATCTATTAAACAAACAAATAAATATAAAATAAATAAGGCCGACTTAATCTTTTCTTATTGTTCCTTTCCAAAATCTATATACATACATAAGTTTTAGCTCTACAATACATCATTAATCTTCTCTTACACTATTAGCGTATCCCCTGAAGATGGACTCACTTGGAAGTCTGAAACATTGGGTTAATTAAACTCCATTAACATGTTATTCCTCTCTTATCTAAAAAGAGCTTCTCCACACCTCTATGGATTCATTATTTAAAAGTATTACATTTGGTATCACACTTATATCTCTGCATCGATATCTAAGAGAAAAACATCCACACAATAGTAGTCGTGATGATATCCTGAATGAGATGGTGTAGGGCCTAGTTGGGACTTTACAGAAGGGAGATCCCCCAATGTTGGTGGAATATCTGCCACCGTTAGTTAGTATTTATTTAGTAGTGACTTGAAAATCCAAAATATAATACAGATGAAATGATGGAAAAGTTGTTATCACTACAACAATAGAAGGAACAAAAGGAATAAAGGAAATCGTTAAATTTGTTGAAGTTATTGCAACAATGGAAGAGAAGATGGAAAAAACAAGGATATCAAGTTTATAAAAATTAACATAAAAGTTCAATTAGTAGTAGTTGAAGTATAGGTAGATGTAGAGGGAGATAAGGCATATGTAGAGGGAGAACCAAATGAAGATGACACTAAATAAAAAGAAAAAATGAAGAATAAAACCAAAGTAATGTTGAAGTTAAAGAATGCCCGTTGGGTTAGCTCAATTGACAAGTACCATTAAAATGAAGTGTTATGCTCCTTAAGATTCGAGATTCAAATCCCCCCGACTTACCTGTGTTTGTGGAAGAGGCATACATAGGCACCTAGAGGTTATAGTGGCAGTCATAAGAATCTACGCGATGTCACTAAGTATGAAAAAGGGTGAACTATTATTCTTCTAATGAAAAAGGACGAAACAAAACAAAACAAAAGAATAAGAAAAACTATACAAAATACAATGTTTGGAGGAAAAACAAGTCAACATTGTACAAACAACCTACACCAACATGAGAAACAAAACAAAACAAAAAAACAAAATATTTTTCAATATTTTATGCAAAATACAATGTTGGGAGGAAAAACAAGTCAACATTGTACAAACAGCCTGCACTTAAACAAGTTTTTGAACTTGTGTAATTGTTGTAAGCCTCGTTGAGAGGTATATGAGTTAGTATAAGTGAGAGGTATTTGAGCTGGTGTAAGTGAGAGGTATATGAGTTGGAGTAAGTGTTGTAAGCGTAGGTATATGAGCATGTACTAATGGTCATAATTAAAGACACTATTGAAATATGTTAATTACTCCAAGCCTTTCTTCACATGATTTTTAGTAATTTAATTCGAGTTGAAATTGTGAGACTATGAAGTGAAATTAACATATCCATTATTAATATTTTAAATATTCTTTTTATAATATTTTAAATATTCTTTTTATAGGATTGTCTATGAGTTTTTCGGTCTATTTAATTTTGTATTCTCAGACAATTCAATCCATTTATTTTAGGTGTTTTGTATGATTTTATTGAGTTATTTGTGAATATAGTAACTTTTGGTCTATTTAATTTTGTATTCTTAAGTACTTCAATCAATTTGAATTAAAGAGCCAGTAAATATTCTTAAGTATTTCAACCAATTTGAATTAAAGAGCCAGGTCTAGATTAGATATTATTGTATATTTTTATTCTGTGTAAGAATAATTTTCACATTTTTGTAATTGCAATTTGTAGATTTCAAATTAAGACAGTAATCCTAAATTCTTAGAAAGATACATCATCAACACACAAAAACACGAAGATCCATAATTAAAACACAAAAGCATGAGAGAGAATAAATTAAGACAGTAATCCTAGATTCTTAAAAAGATACATCATCAACACACAAAAACACGAAGATCCATAATTAAAACACAAAAGCATGAGAGAGAATATAAAAAAAACAATATAAATATATGAGATGGAGTAATGAAATGAGGAAAGAGTTTCGGCACTCAAACCTGAATGTAAAACTCAAAAAACTATTACAATATTTAAAATCTGAATGTAAAACTCAACACACTATTACAATATTTAAATATTTGGGAATATTTAAATATGGTAACATTCTAATTTCTCCCGAAGTCCATCAAAATTTTACAGTGCAACTGAACCTCACGATCAGCGTTTGAGAAAGCCGACATGGACAAAGAATTCAATAGGGGTCGATGTCGACGGGAGAATCATAGATAGCTTTATAACATACGTCGACCATTCTCTTTCAGTACACTCACACGTCCAGCATCTTCGTACACTCACACTGTCCTTTCTGCCATTTTTTCACACCGTTTTCTGGGCAGGGTTGTGAATCTTGCAGCTGGAGTGTCAACAATGCAAATTATGGTTGCAACTGTGATTTGAGAATTTCGTTAGCACTCGAATAGTTTACTTCAAATTGCAATCTGAGCAATGGAAATTCTTAGAAATTTTGGATTGACAACGTTATAGTCAAACATGGTATATATTTGACTGTATCGTATGAATCTCCGGAAACAATTTCTGAGAGGTTGACTGTTACAAGATAATCTTGGCCTATCGCATGATCGCATCGCTTGGCATTTGTTGGAAAATCAGGCTACAGAACATTAAGATTAAGATCCATCTTATCAGGGTAGGCAAGTACTGAAAGTTTAGATAGATAACATATATTACAGAGTGTTATTTTAGAAATCTCTAATATTTTAGCTTTCCCGTGGCAAGAAATTTACTGCTAATGGTTTCGGTTTCGATGATCCACAGCACAGAACGATAGTTGTGGTTATTCCCCATGATGTAAATGACATGTACAAAAGGTTGAGTAGTTATTACCTGGATTGCAATAACCTTTTAGTGATATGAGGTCGACATGTCTATTATGTTAGATTAATTATTGGTTTATTGTCTTTAGGTTAAGTTAATTATTAGTATATTGTTTTTGTACCGAAGAGGTTTTGGTTTTTTTGAATTTGATTAAGATTATTTTTTACTTTTACTAGATAATGTGAGTGTTGAGATGATTTGCATGTTTAATTGGTAGTTTATCCACTATTGTGAAAATCATCAAGGATCACAGTCTAGACCACACCAGCCCTTAGCATGGCCAAATATTTGCCCAAACAATTTAAAAAATTATAAAAAATATCTATATATTATTTTAGATGTATTAGTTTATTTATTAAAAATTTAAGAACCAACATACCTAGATACTTACACGCTAAATTTAAAAAGTAATGAAAAATATTTATTTCTATTTTTTATTTGTTTAGTCTAGATTTAAAAATTAAATTCAGGTAAAGGTTTTTAATTTTTTTTCAAAGAAATTCCATCTCTTACAGTTCATTTAAACTAGATTAACTCAATATTATTTTATATATCTAAATTTAATTAAACTTTACTATTTTTTCAAGGCAAATCCATCTCTTACTGTTTATTTAAACCAGATTGACTCAATATTATTTTATATATCTAAATTTAATTAAACAAAAGATCATCAGATGTAAATGTTATACATTAATCACGAGCAACTATGATAAAAATCAGTTGCCTCAAAAATTAATAAACAGTGTTAAAAAATTAGCAAAATGAATTCATGATTCATGATGACCAATTGACATTAACATTAGAAATAGAAAATATATGTTAAAAGCTACACAACCATAAAGTAAGTTTACAACTTCATTTACTCCCCCTCTAACCCTATAGGGCCTAGACTTTAAACCCCTAAAAATTATGATAGGTAACTTAGATTAACGTTAAATTGAATGGCATTATTGATGTGTAAATTTCGATGAATAAACATCCTAAAAGACGTCAAATTCCAGTCCCATTCCATTCTCCAATAATTCTAGCATCACCTCCTATGTGACGTGTATTGTATTCTTGAATTGTGTGAATCTTCCTTGAGTGAGTGCTTATCCTTCTCATGAAAGAAAAGGAGGGACAGTATACGGTGGACATGTTAGTAAAAGGTACTAGTATATTTTTACGTAAATTTTTAGATTTTTTTAAAAAGGATGTTGGAAATTCGAAAAATATATATATATATATATATATATATATATATATATAATTTTCGAATTAATAATGAGAGATTTATTATGAGTTATTATTGATTATAGTAGATTGAGTCATATTGTATGTTAAGGAAAATTACACTTCATGTAATTATTTATAGATTAGGTTTTTATTTTTATCAAATATTTTTGAGTTATATATATATATATATATATATATATATATATATATGCATCACTCTAGATCTATTTTAATTTTGGATCTACCAAGCTTTGAGAGGGATCACATCTCTTTTCACTCTAAAAGAGTTATGTATATCAAAAGATTTGATTCCTCTAGTTACTTGGTAAATGCTAGTTAAGATGTATGTAGGTTGGTTTAATTTCAACCATTAAATAAGTTATATTCCACACGAATACTATGGGTTCTCAATACCATGGGTCAATATCATTAGCCATTTTTATTTTTATTATTAATTTTTTTTCTAATTATTTTTATTTTTATTTTATTTTGATGGAGATAAAAGGTTTACATTATATTAATCTTTTTATTTAATAAAAATTTTATTTTCATGTAATTTGAGATAGTCAAAATGATAAACATTACATTATAACATATCTTCCATATTGGTTAATCTTTCTTATTTTATTTTTATTTCTAGTTTTGTGCAATTTCATATTGATAATTATAGTTATTTTTTTAATTTTTTTTTCCACTAAGTCAAAATATTTACAGGCACAGCATTCCAAAATCTCCCCATGCATATTAGCTTTCACATTTAATTTAGAAAATATAAGATAAAAATAAAATAAAATATATAAATATATTTTGATTTTGAAATGAGTTATGGTTTTTGGACATGTGCTATTAATAAGCCATGGTATTATAAAAAAAGCCTATTTACAAATTAATAATATCCATAGGAAAATGGTGGTGAATAGATATGGTTAAAAATCTTGTTATATTGTAAATTTATTGAAAGAATTAAGTTTTATGTACTAATTAATTAAAATTAAATATTGATATGGAATAAGTTTTTTACACTATTACAACTCCCCAATATTTTTTTTCTTTTAGATTTACTTTAAAAAATGTTATAAAATTAAATAACGCTCAAATATTTAAAAATTTATTAACCTACAATTTTTTTACATTATACATAATAACTACACATCTCCTTAATACTACACCACACAACTCCTCTAACCGCAGTAATTTTTATTTTTTATTTAATTTATTTTATATATATATTACTGTTGTATAAAAATTATTTTGAGTTTGTTTTAATTTTTTCCCTTTAATAATTTTATAAATTTAAGAAGGGGAAAGAAATTTAAGAAGGGGAAAGAATGTCTCATATTGATTGAAGATTTCAATTTTGAATTGACTGAGGGTGTGAGAGTTATTTTGTCACCTTCAACTTAAGGAAACTTGTGTTTAGAAATGTATTTATGTTAAATTTCAAATTAAAATTCTATTCGCAATATTAATAAAATGAAATTTTTAGTATTAGTAAATTTTATCTATATATATATATATATAATATAATATAATATAATAATAAAAATGAATCTACGCACAAAATTTATTTCATAAATTATTTAAATATAAATTCTTAATATTACTTATTTTACAATTTTGGTTTTTAAGAGGGGCGGAAGGGCAAATTATTGTCTATAATAGGAGCACTATAAATATTAGCTTATTAACGAAAGATACTTGTAAACATACTAATCACCATCAAATTATGAAAGGTTGATAATAACATTATTTACAACTAAGAACACCATGAAAAATGTAGAGTTTTTTTGGGTTGAGGAGGAAACGTCTCTTATATTGGCATGATTTTTTTAGTTGACTAATTATCTCCATCTTCTTAGACCAAGGCCTTAATATTCTTGTGCCCTTTTTTCTATCATCTTTCACTATTTTGGGGGTTTTGAAATACTACATATGAGCTCTTAAATGAGGATTTCAAGAACTCAAACTAGAATGACCATTATTTATTTGATGGCTTGCACAGATTAGGGATCTTCACTGAGGCGGGTCTTTTCCAAAGAAATCATGTGTGGAACATCCAAATCCATATCTTCTAGGATGTCTTCACTCTCATCCTCTTCCATTACTTAGCTAGTTCGCTCCTTTAGCATAGAGTTATGTAGATTACCATATGGCTTCATTTTCTCGAGCTTTGTTGGGGGTGGAAAAGATATGGGAATACTTCTAACAGTTGATTGAAGGATTGATTGATTAACTTCTTTCCTCATGGTGTCGTCTGGAGATGAGAAAGACGTGAACTTGTTTCCATTTTTAGGGTTCTTACCAAAATTGTCGCTCCCTCAGGTCTCAAATTCTTCATCCTTCAAGTGAATTTTCCAAAGCCCTCTTTTTTTTATGAGTTGATTGATCTACTAGTAAATATTTTGCAATCAAAGGACAATTTATAAAAATATGCCCATATTCATGACAATGCCTACATCTAATTGGGACATTTTCATATTCTAGTGCCTTTTTCAAAATATTATCCTAATAGTAAATGCCTATTAAATCTAGAAGAGGCTAGGTATGATTTATATAGATGTGAATCATTACATAGGATGTACATCTCCCTCTCATAGTTGCTCCAAAAAACTTTACAAACCTACCAATGCCATTGTCAAAACCTTCAAGGATTTTCCTTCCATATTCCTTCGAAAGAGAAAAGAGATGAACCCATGTCAGGGAAACAAGGAGGTCTTTCTTAGGATTGTGTCTCTCTTTCCAAAATCAAAAAGAACCCATCATTAATAAAATTGTAATTCCCTACTTTAAAAACCCTCATTCTATCTTCCAAGCAGGAGAAAAATATTATGAAGAACCCTTTTGCTCTTAGCTGTAGATCTATTTATCTCTTCATGCTTCATTTATTTTGGATCCTATTGATCATGTACTTTTGATAGGTCCATAATCCAATGAACTTGTAGATAAAAGCAAGAGCTTGCATATATTGAACACATTCTATAATCTTGTTAGATATGAATTCATACTTTGGGTATTGTTCTGCTTTTGGTAGGAAATTCCCTTAATTTTTTTTTTTCAAAATACTTCAAGCAATGATTTCTTTGAGTGACTAGAATCTACATTCCCTCTAGCTGAGTTTTGAAAAGGATGTGAATGATGAAGATTTGGGAGGGATTGTGAATCGATCCAACATTCCTATGAACTCATGAGACAACTAACTAGAGGAAGGGTCTAAGCCTCCTCTCGCGGAACAAGCCATGGATTCATATATAAAGGAAACCCTTCTCAAAAACCCTCAATTCCGATTCGAAAAATTCATAGTTTTCAATATAAACAACTTTTAAGACATATTTTTACCTTCGAACCAATACTAAACACAAAAGTCTAATAAATCAATAATTTTAGTTTAATATGGATATCAATCAATTTTATCATTAATTCTTATTGTATTTCCATATTAATAAAGTAATGCTATTTAACCTCTTTCCAATCAAGAATCGAAACAATATTTGCAATCCACAAAATGTTCAAAGTTTCTACACACGAGCATTTTTTATTTTATAAAAAGTTACAATTTTATATATGTATTTTATTTTTAATTTTCAAGACGAATATTTATGGATATTAAAGTTTTATTTTTCGTTAAATAGGTTTGTATAACAATCAATACAAATTAAATTTGTAATTTCAATATTCTAGTTACTCTATAGATATAAGATTATAAGCTTTTAATTTTATATTGTAATATAATTTAAAATTTATACTTATTAATATTAAACACATAATTTAAATGAATATTAGAACTACCAACCCTTAGTATGATAATGATTGTAAAACGTTCCTAAAAAATGATTTGGGATATTCCTAATGAAACATTAAAACATAATAAGATAAATATGTATATTTTTTAATTAAAATGTACTATATAAATAAAAGCAATAATAACTATTGAAACTATCTAAATTTGATCCTAAAAAGGCTTGGAGGAAAATTATAATTCATAAAACGGAAGGAAATAATATGATTCCCTTAAAGAACTATAAATACTACCTTAAAAAGCTATATGGATCCCCTAATGCCTTAGACACCATTTTGAATACCCCTTTTGAGGATATATTTTTTTAGAGGACATTGATTTTTGGGTTAAGCAACTTTCTAATGGGAAAGTTGAGGATATTGAATGCTATCAAGCTGAAATTTTTAAAATGGGAAGGCCTATTCTCATTCGTCACATACACAAGCTCTTGAATTTGTCACTTTTCAACTTAAACACAGAGCATCATAGTACTTATCTTTAAAAGTGGGTATAAAAGCATTCACATACATAAGCTCTTCAATTTGTTAGTTTTCAACTTAAACTTAGAGATTCATAGTAATATATTTAAAAGTGGGGATAAAAACATTCCATCTATTTATAGGATCCACAAGGACTTCACGAGATGGACAATATCATAACACGTCCATTCAAATAAGGGATTAAGAAAAGAGGAAAAGTTAAAATCAATATAATGCATTATATTGTGGTCTAGAAATGTTTCATATTATTATTATTATTATTATTGTTATTATATATACGGGGTGGTTGGGGGGCCACTCTTTGACACACTAGGGTGTTCAGATCAATCACACACGATGGGGTTATTCAAACTATGCAATTCAAATAGTTCGATGGGTTTTCATTAACTTAGATCGACCAGTTACAAGCATTCTCATATTTATTTTCATGCTCCCTATATTTTCAAATGAAAAAGTACCATTTATTATTATACATGGAATTTCTTGGGGGATTGGGGGGTGGAGGGGGGGGCATTCTTTGGCATAGGGGGATTTAGAGAAGAGGGAACA
Source organism: Pinus tabuliformis (assembly GCA_031772625.1). NCBI lineage: Eukaryota > Viridiplantae > Streptophyta > Pinopsida > Pinales > Pinaceae > Pinus > Pinus tabuliformis. Next base: position 497,110,091 of record CM062816.1, read on the forward strand.
AGTGCCTAGGAAGTATGAATAATGACCTTTAGCCCTTCGAATGAGGGATATTGATTGGTAGTGTGTCTTGATATGTCACATAATGTGCATAGGAGAGATATCTTTGGAGAAATTGTACTAGTGGGGTCCTTCTTGGATTTGTTCTTATCCTTTCCTATGATGTCATATCGTGTCTTTTCAAGGTTTTTTGTACTTATAGGTGGTATAAAATCTCTATGGGTGCTCGACATAACATGACCCATGGGTGTAACTCCTGGAATAACTAATGTGGTGGGTTGTGCCAAATACTGAATGAGCAGTGCTAGAGCCATGTTTGGCAGGGTAAGAATTGTCATCACTTGACAGGAGATGAAACTAGGTGGGGGATATAGGAAAGGAGTTTAAGTGATAGCATATGGAAGAAACAAGGTCTCACCTGTCATATCATTTTCAAGTTCCAGTGGTGGTGACTAATTATCTTAAGCTTGTTCGCCATAAGAGGTGGTTACTTTGCATACATAAGCCATGGAATTAGATGTTATGATAGGAGGGGCTCTTGGATAGGTTCTAAGGAGAGAAGAATGTTTAAAAATTATTTGGCCAATCTCAGTCATAGAGGGAAGAAGTTCTTGTTGGGACCCTAGAAAGGGTAACACACTATTTGGTGACGAGGATGTCCTTGTTTCTTAATGTGTTAATTATTTGATGGTGATGATTTTCCCATTATAAGGGAAAGTAATACTACAGAAAATAGATGATGTAATAACCTTCATTGTGTACTTGTAACTGCGTCCACACAAGATCTTATAATCTAGAGGGGCATTGAGGACTTCTATATCTATGAGAACTATTTTGCTGGCGAGTTCAATAAGGACATTCTGAAAGATTCCCACAGATGGCGATGGGTAGCCATAATATACCCTCAACATGATGGAAGAAGCAGTGAGTTTGAGGGAGCCTAACATTTTCCAAACTAAATTTTACAAATATTCTGTCGATGCCCCCTCATCAATGATATATAGATGAATAGTAACATTTCATATGGTCATAGGTATTTGGAATATGATGAGTGATGGTAGCCATAGTTTTGAGTTGTCCTAGTCAAAGGTGATCAATCTCAAATCTAAGGGGTCAACAATGCCTAATGCGGAAATTAAGGCTTTTCGTTGAGATGGAAAAGTTTGAAGAACCTCTAAAGATGACATGACCAATGGATATTTCCTAAGATCATCACAAATGATATAAATATATGCCACCTTTGCATTATTTGATGTCAGTAGTAATGGTTCTTTGACCATCCTAGCTACTGGTTTTATAAGTGGTCAAGCAATTGTTAAAGGTGGTAAAGTTGTGTTAATTGGCATTGTCTCAGCTATTGAGGGATTAGGTTTAGGAGGAGTTTCAAAGTCGTGATAGTGCATTTGGAGTAAGAGACCTTATACCTACAATTAGAGGTCACAAAATACGGGGTTGATTGAATTTCCCCTTCCCTGATTCAGTTATTGCAGAGGACCAACCTCATGTTGTGAAAAAATGGTCCCTTAGTGGAGTAATGGGTTTTCTAGCACCACTGGTGGTTTATTAGATTTGACTTCCCCCCAGCCTCTCTCATGCATTTAAACTCAGGGATTTGGGGACAATGATTGATGTAGTGCCCATATTCACTACAAATAGCACAAGCATGATTAATCTAGAGACCATTGTTCTTGCCTTGTTTCTACAAATTGTTGGTATCCTGGTTTGGATTTTAGTTCCCATAAGGGGGGTTTCCTAGTCTATGAATTTGGTTGTTATTGTTGTTGGTTTTCATCTTGACATTGCTTTCCTTTCTATTTTTTATTTCCTTTATTTTTACTTTGAGTGGGTGGATTCACAATGTTGAGTTTTTCAAATGAATAATGCTACTGTGGGAAAGAGGATTAAACAAAGTTAACACTTGCCTTCTGTTGAGGTACAATATCAGTTTGTTAAGGCCCACAAAAAGGAATGTACAAATACCCTTGTGAGGGATTTCCATAGGTAGGCTGGGATGTAGACATTACATCTTAAGTGCGCATTGGGTACATATTTCCTTACATTGCAGGCTTAGAACTAGGCGCAAGAAAGTTGGTATAGTATTATTTGTGAATAATGATTTTCAACTTTTTGTAGCTGGAATTTGTAGATTAAAAATAAAAATAATAATCATATATCATTAAGAAAATCCATCATCAAAACACAAAACAATATGAATATATGAGATGCAGTCATGAAATGAGAAAAGAGTTTCTGCACTAAAACCTGAATGTAAAACTCAAAATACTATTACAATATTTGAAATCTGAATGTAAAACTCAAAAGAATATTACAATATTTAAAATTTGAATGTAAAACTCAAAAGGCTATTACAATATTTAAATATTTGTGAATATTTAAATATGGTAGTCTGATTTCCCCGTCCATCACAATTTTACAGTGCAATTAAGCCTCACGATCAACGTTTGAGAAAACCGACATGGACAAAGAATTCAATAGTGGTCGATAGCTTTATAACATACGTCGCCCATTCTCTTTCGTGCAGCATCTTCGTACACTCGCACTGTTCTCCTTTCTGGCCTTTCTTCACATCGTTTTCTTGACAGCTTTATGAATCTTGCAAGACTGTTAACAATGCAAATTAAGGTTGCAACTGTGATTTGAGAATTTTGTGAGCACTCGGATAGTTTAGTTCAAATTGCAATCTGAGCAATGGAAATTCTTAGAGTTTTTTTTATTGACAACGTTATAGTCAAACATGGGATATATTTGAGTGTGTCGTATGAATCTCCGAATTTAGGTCAATTATCTTCTCCTGCGATAGCCAACGGGCGTGGTTGGTTGTTCATTTTCTCCGGAAACAATTTCTGAGACATATCGCATGATCGCATCGCTTGGCATTTGTTGGGATTTGAGATCCATCTTATCAGTGCAGGTAAGTACTGAAACATTATAGATTAGTTTGAATGGATTACATATACTATACAGGGTTATTCTGGAAATTATTAACAGATTACGTTTTTCTCTGAATTTGATGAAGAATGTCTATTTATTTATTTTTGCTGGATAATGTGAGTCCTGAGATGATTTGCATATCCAATCTGTAAAGTACTCACTACTGTGAAAATCACTCAAGATCATACCCAGTTTGGACCACACTAGGTACCCAGTTTGGACCACACTAGGTACTCACTACTGTGAAAATCACCCAAGATCACACCTAGTTTGGACTACACCAGCCCTTATCATGACCAAATATTTACCCAAACAATTTAAAAAAAAATAACAAATATTTATTTTCATACATCTATATATTATTTAGATGTATTTTTTACTCATTTAAAATTTAAGAACCAAACTAGATATTTGCCCACTAAATTTTAAAAGTGATGACAAATATCTATTTCCATACCACATTTCATTTATTATTTAAATGTTTTCTTTTATTCATTCTAAATTTAGGAACTGAATTCAGATCAAAATTCTTATTATTCTTTTTGGAAAATCCATTTCTTACCATTTATTTAAACCAGATTGACTCAATATTATTTTATATAATTAAATTTAATTAAACAAAAGGTTACCATCAGATTTAAATGTTAGAATTTAATCACAAACAACTTAGAATTTAATCACAAACAACTAATCTTCTATTTAGATGTGTTTCCAAATCAAATATTTAAATTTACATTATTTTCATCAATATAATTATGTTTAGTAATTTTTTAATATTTTTTCAAAATAAAACATTTTCATATTAATTACAGATTCTATAAATATCTCAGATTCAACAAAGCCTTCAATTATCTGACCGATCTCTTTACCTTTATTCAAAGATATTTACAATCCACATAAATTCAACCCTGACAATAATTCCAATTTACTGCCCTTAGAAAATGACCTTATGACTGAATAAAAGGTTAGATCTTTTGCTATTAGAAAATGAACCTGTGACTGAATAGAAATTAGATCCAATAAATTACAAATTTTTTAACCTGTGACTGAATAGAAATTAGATCCAATAAATTACAAGTTTAAAAAATGAACCTATAACTCAATAAAAGATTAGATCTAGTAAGTTGCAAGTTAAAGAGCCAAAGCTATAGCTGCGAAGCTGAGCTGCAAAGACTCGTTGAAAAGTGCATAGTTAAAAACCCGCCAAAACCTACTAATTTGCTCAAACAAATTAGCAAAATGAACTCATGATTCATGATGACCAATTGACATTAACATTAGAATTAGAAAATATATGTTAAAAACTACGCAACAATAAAGTAAGTTTACAACTTCATTTACCCCCTCTAACCCTATGGGACCTAGACTTTACACACTATAAACCCCTAAAAAATTATGATAGGTAACTCAGATAGATGAACGTTAAAATAAATGGCATTATTGATGTGTAAATTTCCATGAATGAACATTGTAAAAGACGTCAAATTCCAGTCCCGAGTGGGATATTCCATTCTCCAATAATTCTAGCATCACCTCCTATGTGACATGTATTGTATTATTAAATTGTGTGAATCTTCCTTGGAGTGAGTGATTATCCTTCTCATCAAAGGGAGGGACGGTATCCACGGTGGACATGTTAGTGAAAGGTACTAGTAAATTTTTAGTTAGTTTTTTTTTAAAGTAAGTTGTAAAAAAATTATAATATATATATATATATATATATATATATATATATATATATATATATATAAAATAACTTATTACTAGATTTATCACTAGTTACTATTCACTATCTCAAGTTGAGTCATAATTGTAAGTAAAGGAAAATTAAGCCTTATGTAATTATTTCGGTGATGATCTATAAAGGAGTAGGTTTTCACTCTTGTCAAATATTTTTGGGCTGTTTTTATATATACTAGCCTAGGTCCATTTTAACTCTGGATCTACCAAACAGTTAGAGGGATCAAATCTCTTTTCACTCTAAAAGAGTTATGTATATCAGGAGATTTGATCTCTCTAGTCACTTGGTAGATGTGGATTTAAGATGGATCTAGGCACGTTTAATTTCCATTTTAAATAGGTCATATTCCACATGAATACTATGGGTTTTGAATACCATGGGACAATATCATTGCCCATTTTCATTTTTATAATTATTTCATTTTTTTGTTTTTATTAATTTTATTTTCACCCCATTCAAATGTTTACATTATATTAATCTTTTTATTTAATTTAAATTTTATTTTTATGTAATTTGGCTTAGTCAAAATGTTAAACGTTACATTATAACATATCTTCCATTTTGGTTAATATTTTTTATTTTATCTTTATTTTTAGTTTTGTGCAATTTCATACAGTCAAAATGTTGTACTGATAATTATAATTATTGATCTTTTTATTCTATTTTATTTTTTTAATTTAATTTTTATCTTACTTTATTTCCACTAAGTCAAAATATTTACGGGCATAGCATTCCAAAATCTCCCCATGCATATTTTCTTTTAGATTTAATTTAGAAGATATAAGATAAAAATAAATTAAAATATAAAAGATATTTTGATTTTGAAATGAGTTATGGTTTTTGGACATGTGGTATTAATAAGCCATGGTATTATAAAAAAACCTATTTACAAGTTAATAATATCCATAGTAAAATGGTGGTGAACAGACATGTTTAGAAATCTTGTTATATTGTAAGTTTATAGAAAGAATTAAGTTTATATGTGCTTATTAATTGAAATTAAATATAGGTAAGGAATCATTTTTTTACACCATTACATCTCCCCAACATTTTTTTCTTTTAGATCTATTTTAAAAAGTGTTATAAAGTTAAAATAAGTTGAAATATTTAAAAAATTGTTAACATACAATTTGTTTTACATTATACCTAACAACTACACATCTCCCTAATACCACACCATAGCCTCTAACTGCAATAATTTTTATTTGTTATTTTAAAAAAATATTTATATATATTAGCATTGTATAAGAATTGTTTTGGGAAGCATGCTAGAAAATAAAATTAGCAAGTGGGCACAAGAGAGAGATAAGTGTGCTAAAAGGAAAGCAGGTTTTAGACCTAAACATTCAACGACTGACTATTGTATAAATTTAAGGCACATCATTGAAAAATTTTGGGAGAAAAAGGAAGAAGACTTTTTTGCTTTGTTGATTTTAGAAAATCGTTTGACACGGTTCCTAGGGATAAGATTTGACACAGAATGGAGGAACTTGGGGTTCCTAAACATTTGAGAGCAATTGTACATAGGATGTATGAAGAAGTGGAAGTCAAAATTACAACTTCAGCAGGAATTTGTAAAATTTTTAGAAGCGATATCGGGGTCAAGCAAGGTTGCCCACCGTCTCCTACCATTTTTGGTTTATATATCGACAAGCTTGAGGAGTGGTTAAATTTGCAAGGGGGTGATGGTATCTATTTGGGAAAGTTTGTTATAAGGCTTACTTTGTATGCAGATGACCTTATTCAGATTGCTAAATTGGGTCTTGTTTTGCAAGAGCACTTACTATCCCTTGAACATTTTTGTAGAAGTGTGGAGATGCAAGTCAATATCAACAAAACAAAAGTAGTGGTTTTCTATAAAAAAAAGAAAACATAAACAACATAAGTTCTACTTTGAAGGTAACATTCTCGAAGAAGTTGTGGATTACAAATACCTTGGAATTGACTTCAACAAAAATATAAGTTGGGATGGTTGTAGAAAGAAAATAACTTTGGGGGGTTGGAAAGCATTTTATGCTTTTCAAAATAAGTCTAGAGAGGTAGAGTTATGGGATAGGAAAACCACTCAAACTCTTTTTGGGTTTCTAGTGATTCTGGTGATTCTTTATAGTTGTGAATTATGGGCCAGCAGTACATCCAACATGCAGGGGAGACAAATTGAGAAAATTCAGAAGCGTTTGATTACAAACAAATTCATGATTAAAAGTGCAGTTCTTTATGCTATCTTGTTAAGTGAAAAAAGGGTTTCTCCTATTGAAGCAATTGCTATGCTACGAGTCATAAGGTATTTAAAAATTTTTGAGCAAATGGAAGAGGGTAGATGGCCTAAGGTTGTATTTAATGATAAATTGTGCAAGAGAAAAAAAAAACCTGGATGAAACAAAATAACAAATGGTTTAGTAAGGGTATTTGCTTGAACACGTGTCCCATAAACAACAAAGAGATAAAAGCTTTTGTTATGGATAAGTTCCACAAGTGTACTTGGGATAAGGAACTAGGAAGAAAGAAAAGGTACTATATTGAAGTGTTTAATCCCACTCATAGTCACCAACCAAAAGCATACATAGAGGCCAATATCTCTTGGAGATCCAAAATTCTTATTTCTCAGTTAAGGACTAATTCTTGTGAAACAGGGTGCTGGAAAAGGCCAAAAGAAGTGTGGGATTAAAGAATATGCATTTTTTGTTCTTCCGGAAAAGTGGAGACAGAAAAGCATTTCATTTTAGAATGTGAGGTTTTCAAAGACAACATAGAAAGTTATGAAGATATGCTAGCTGCTAGCTCTTGGGATAATCTATTTAGCGAGGGGTTTGTCGAGAAGCTGGGAGCATTTATTGTGAAGCTTCACAGAAAAAGAGTCGAATACATCAAGCAGATGAAGAAGAAATATGCCCCATAGGCTATCTGTAGCCTCGTGAATGTTAAAATAATTTATTTCTTTCTTTCTTTCCCTTTAATACTTTTAGAAATTTAACAAGGGGAAAGAATGTCTCATATTGATTGAATATTTCACTTTCAAATTGACTGAGGGTTTGAGAGTTATTTTGTGACCTTCAACATAAGGAAACTTGTGTTTAGAAATGTATTTATGCTGAATTTCAAATTAAAATTCTATTCTTAATATTAATAAATACAATTTTTCAGTATTACCAAAATTAAATGTATATAGTTTTAAAATTTATTCAATTATCTCTCACACTTATATTATAAATATTTTTATTATATTGATTTAAAATATGATTATAAAAATTAATCTACAGACAAAATTTATTTCATAAATTATTTAAATATAAATAATTAATATTACTTATTTTACAATTTTGTTTTTTTATAGGGGAGAGAGGCGGGAAGGGAAAATTATTTCTTATCATAGGAGGACTATAAATGTTAGCCTATCAACCAAATATACTTGTAAATATACTAATCACCAACAAACTATCAAAGGTTGACAATAACAATACTTAAAACTAAGAACACGATGAAAAACGTAGAGTTTTTTGGGTTGAGGAGGAAATGTCTCCTATATTGGCATGACTTTTCTGAGTTGACTAACTATCTCCATCTTCTTAGACCAAGGCCTTAATGCTCTTCTGCCCGTTTTTCTATCCTCCTTTACCATTTTGGGGGGGTTCTTTGAAATACTACATATGAACTCCTAAATGGGGATTTCAAGAACTCGAATGAGAATGACCATTATTTATTTCATGGCTTGCATAGATTGTGGATCTTTATTAAGGCGGGTCTTTGCAAAAGAAATCATGTGTTGAACATCCAGATCCATATCTTCTAGGATGTCTTCTCTCTCATCCTCTTCCATTACTAAGCTAGTTAGCTCCTTTAGCATAGAGTTATGTAGATTGCCATATGGATTCATTTTCTTGAGATCTATTGGGGGTGGCAAAGATATGGGAATACTTATAACAATTGATTGAAGGATTGATTGATTAACTTCTTGCCTCAAGGTCTCGTCTAGAGATGAGAGAGACATGAACTTGTTTCCATTTTGGGGGTTCTTACCAAAAAATTTTGCTCCCTGAGGTCTCAAATCCTTCATCCTTCAAGTGATTTTTCCAAAACCCTCTTTTTTATGAGTTGAATGATCTACTATTAAATCCTTTGCAATCAGAGGACAATTTATAAAAATATGCCTATATTCATTACAATGCCTACATCGAACTGGGAAATTTTCATATTTTAGTGTCTATTTCAAAATATTATCATAATATTAAATGTCTATTAAAGCTATAAGAGGCTACGTAATATTCATATAGACATGCATCATTACATATGATGTACATCTCCCTCTCTTAGTTGCTCTAGAAACCTTGAAAAAGCTAGCAATGGCATTGTGAAAGGCTTCAAGAATTTTCCTTCCATATGCCTTCTGAAAAGAAAAGAGATGAACCCATGTGAGGGAAAAAAGGAGGTCTTTGTTCTTATGATTGTACCTTTCTTTCCAATATCATGAAGAACCCATCATTATTAAAAATGTAATGCCCACCTTTGAAAACCCTTATTCTATCTTCCAAGCTGGAGAAAAATATTGTGAAGAACCATTTTGTTGTTAGCTCTAGATCTATTTGTCTCTTGAGGCTTCATTTATTTTGGATCCTACTAATCAGGTACCTTTCATAGGTCCATAATCCAATGAACTTGTAGATAAAAGCAAGAGATTTCATATATTGAATGCATTCTACAATCTTGTTAGATATGAATTCATACTTTGGGTATTGTTCTGCTTTTGGTAGTAAATTCCCTTGAATTTTATTTTTCCAAAATAATCCAAGGAATGATTTCTCTAAGTGACTAGAATCTCCATTTCCTCTAGCTGAGTTTTGAAAAGGATGTGAATGATGACAATTTTTGGAGGGATTGTCAGTCGATCCAACATTCCTATGAACTCCTGAGGCAATCTATTGGAAGAGGGGTCTAAGCCCCCTCTTGTACAACAAACCATGGATGGATATATAAAAGAAACCCTTCTCAAAAACCCTCAATTCCAATTTGAACAATTTATAGTTTTCAATATAAACAACTTTTAACACATGTTTTTGCCTTTGAACCAATACTAAACACGAAACTCTAATAAATAAATAAATTTAATTTAGTGTTGTTATCAATCAATTTTGTCATTAAATCTTATTGTATTTCCATATTAATAAAGTAATACTATTTAACTTTTTTCCAATCAAGAACCAAAACAATATTTCGAATCGACAAAATGTTCAAAGCTTCTAAACACACACACTTTTTATTTTATAAAAGGTTAAAATTATATATATGTATTTTATTTTTCATTTTCAAGTTGAATATTCATGGATATCTGTTATAAAATTATATATTACAGAGCAATGGAACACATAAAATATTGCAGAAATATAAACACAGAAAACACATACAACAAGAGAGACACAGATATACGTGGTTCACCTAGTTTGGGCTACGTCCATGGAGAAACAACCAATCCTTCCTTTTATATTATCCAGCAAACTGAAGAGATACAACCTACAGCAGATCCGTTGTAACACCCTCTTTGCTCTCAATCTCCTCTCTCTTCCTCACTCAGAATACAGATATCCATAGACACAATACAATTCCCTCATATATAGTGAGGGGTTGCCTTCTAGGGAAAAAAACCTTAAATTAAACATAACTTCTACTGTCAAATCATCCACCTAATGAATGGCCGAGATTGACTAGAAATTACTAGACTTTTACAAGGCAGTTTTACATCTACTTTTAGCTTTGGGGGCACTGCCCCTGAACCCCTCTCGGGGGGCTGCTAGCCCCCAGACCCCCGCAAGGGGTACAAGTCCCCCCCCACACCTCCCTGCGTGGAGGGGTGTACAATCTTCTTGGGGTATACATCCGGCTGAAACCTTTGAATACAGAAGATAATCAGGCTCCACACCCAACAATATTAAAGTTTTCCTTTTGTTAAATATGTCTGTATAACCATCAATACAAATTAAATTTGTAATTTCAATATTCTAGTTACTCCATATATATAAGATTTTAATTGTATATTATAGTATAATTTAAAATTTGTACTTATTAATATTAAACATGTAATTTAAATGAATAATATAATTACCATCCCTTCGTATGATAATGATTGTAAAACATTCCTAAAAAAGTGGTTTGGGATATTCTTAATGAATCTTTAAAACATAATAAGATAAATATGTACAATTTTCTTATTAAAATGTACTATATAAATAAAAAGAAAGAATAGCTACTGCACCTATCTAAATTTGCTCCTAGAAAGACTTCGAGGAAAATTCTAATTCATAAAACCAAAGGAAATAATATGTTTTCCTTAAAGAACTAGAAATACTACCTAAAAAGGCTTTATGGATCCCCTAATGCCTTATACACCATTTTGAATGCCCTTATAGAGGATACTTTTTTTATAAGAAATTTATTTTCAGGTTAAGCAACATGCTAATGGGAAAGTTGAGGATGTTGAATGTTATCAAGATGAAATTTTTAAAATGGGAAGGCCTATCATCATCCCTCACATGCACAAGATCTTCAATTTGTCACATTTCAACTTAAACATAGAGCGTCATAGTACCTATCTTTAAAAGTGGGTATAAAATCATTCACATACATAAGCTCTTCAATTTGTCACTTTTCAACTTAAACTTAGAGATTCATAGTACTATATTTAAAAGTGGGGATAAAATCATTCCATCTATTTATAGGATCCATAGGGACTTCACTGGATGGATAATATGATAACATGTCTATTCAAATAAGGGATTAAGAAAAGAGGAAAAGTGAAAACCAATATAATGCATTGCAATATGCGGTAGAAAGTTTTTTTTTTATGTTATTATTATTATTATTATTATCATTGTTGTTGTTGTTGTTGTTGTTGTTATTCAGGGTGGTTGGGGGGCCATTCTTTGACACACTGGGGGGTTCAGATTAGTCAGGCATGCGGGGGTTATTCAAACTATGGAATTCAAATAGTTCGATGGGTTTTAATTAACTCAGACTAACTAGTTACAAGAATTCTCATATTTATTTTCATGCTTCCTATATTTTGAAATGAAAAGGTATTATCTTTTATTATACATGAAATTTCTTGTGGGGGTTGGGGGTGGAGGGGGGTATTCTTTGGCATTGGGGGATTAGAGAAGAGGGAATGGGTGCCTAGGGGGAATAAAGAATGACCTTTAGCTCTTCCAATGAGGGAGATAGATTGGTAGTGTGTCCTGATATGTCACGTAATGTGCATGGGAGAGGTATCTTCAGAGAAGTTGTGCTAGTGTGGTCCTACTTGGATTTGTTCGTATCCTTTCCTATGGTGTCATCTCATCTCTTTTCAAGGTTTGGTGTGCTTATAGGTGGTATAAAATATCTACGGGTGCTCAACATAACATGGCCCATGGGTGCAACTCCTGGAATAGCTAATGTGGCGGGTGGTGCCAAATACCAAAAAAGCAGTGCTAGATCCATGTTTGGTAGGGTAAGAATTACCATCACTTTACATGAGATGAAGCTAGCTGAGGGATAGAGGAAAGGGGTTTAAGTGATATCATATGGAAGGGACAAGGTCTCACTTGTCATAAAATTTTCAAGTTTCGGTGGTGGTGACTAATTATCTTAATTTTGTTCGCTAGAAGAGGTGGTTACTATGCATACATAATCCATGGAAGTAGATGTTATGATAGGAGGGTCTCTTGGATAGGTTCCAAGGAGAGGATAATGTTTAAACATTCTTTGGCCAATCTCAGTCATAGAGGGAAGAAGTTCTTGTTGGGACACTACAAAGGGTAACACACTATTTGGTGAGGAGGATGTCCTTGTTTCATAACGTGTTAACTATTCGATGGTGATGATTTTCCCATTATAGGGGAAACTAATAGTATTGAAAATTGATGATGCAATAGCATTGATTACGTACTGTTAACTTCGTCCACACAAGATCTTATAATCCAGAGGGCATTGAGGACTTCTATATCTATGAAAAAATTTTTGCTGGCGAGTTCAATAAGGACATTATGAAATATTCCCACAAGCGATGATGGGTAGCCATAATATACCCTCAATGTGATGGAGGAAGAAATGAGTTTGAGGGAGCCTAACGTTTTCCAAACTAACTTTTACATATTGTGTGTGGATGCCCCCTCATCAATGATATATAGATGAATAGTGACATTTCATATGGTCATAGTAATTTGGAATATGACGAGAGATGGTAACCATAGTTCTGAGTGGTCCCAGTCAAAGGTGATCAATTTCAAATCTAAGGGATCAACAATGCCTAATGTAGAAGGTAAGGCTTTTCGTTGAGATGGAAAATTTTGAAGAACCTCCAAAGCTAACATGACTAATGGAGATTTCCCAATATCATCAACAATGATATAAATATATGCGACCTTTGCATTATGTGATGTTAGAAGTAATGGTTCTTTCACCATCTTAGCTACTCATTTTATAAGTGGTCAAGCAATTGTTAAATGTGGTAAAGTCCTGTTTGTTAGCATTGTCTCAGTTACTGAGGGATTATGTTTAGGAGGAGTTTCAAAAGTCCTGAAGGTGCATTTGGAGTAATATATCTTATACCTACATGTAGATGTCACAAAATATAGTGTTAATTGAATTTCCATTTGCTTGATTCAGATATTGTAGAGGACCAACCTCATGCTGTGCAAAAATGATCCCTTAGTGGAGGACTGGGTTTTTTAGAACAACTGGTGGTTTATTAGATTTCACTTTCCCCTAGCCTCTCTATTGCATTTAAACTCAAGGATTTGGGGACAATTATTGGCGTAGTGCCCATATTCACCGCAAACTGCACAAGCATGATTAATCTAGAGACCATTGTTCTTTCCTTGTTTCTACAAATTGTTGGTATCCTGGTTTGGATTTTGGTTCCAATAAGGGAGGTTTCCCCTAGTCTATGCATTTGGTTGTTATTGTTGTTGCTTTCATTTTTATTTTTTCTTTCTTTTCTTTTTACTTTGATTGGGTGGATTCACAGTGTTGAGTTTTTCAAATGACTATTTCTACTGAGGGAAAGAGGATTAAACAAAGTTAACACTTGTATTTTGTTGAGGTACAATATTAGTTTGTTAAGGGTCAGAAAAATAAAGGTATAGGTACCCTTGTGGGGGATTTCCATATGTAGGTTGGGATGTAGACATTACATCTTAGGTGTGCATTGGGTATATATTTCCTTACATGGTAGGCTTAGGAGTAGGCATAATAGGGTTGGTATAGTATCTAGTTGTAGGTGGTGTTGGCACTATGGACATACCAATAGGTAAGGGAAATGATGGTTGGTGATCATACGTATTTCCTTGATATGGGTGGGGGTTTCCAATGTGAAATTGGGTGATTTTTCCAATCAAACTAAAAAAAAAGTTAGATTCCGTAAATTTATCTTTGTTGAAAGAAAGTGGTCATGGAGCGTATGGAAAAATAGAGTAGAGGAACCCTAATGGTGCATAAATAAGTTTACATTGTTGAGATTTACTTATGGCTTCTTCCACATTTTGGGGCATAGTTGTGGCTACATCTTTTGATATAATGGGACAAAGTTATTTGAGAAATAAATATAAAATAAGGGGACCTACGTTATCCAGTTTGTAAATACTACAACATTTTCACCATTCATGGACATGTTCCACTATATGGGTAGTGAATGTTTGCCAAAATTGAATAAATAAATCAAATCCAATGTCATGGTGGATTGGGTATTGAAAGAAGGTGAGAAAATATTTTTTTTCTAAGACTCAAAGGTGTCATGTGCTCTTAAACTCTCACTGTCATGCTACTACGCTGAACGACCAGTGAGGGTACATTGAAAAAGTGTTGGAGTTAGTTTTCGAAGGAAGAAAATAATAAATTTTGAAGAAATTTTGGGAGTGTGCACAAGTGAATCGAAGCAAAAATATCATATAAAGGTAGTGCAAAGATATGTTGTAGAAGGAGGAATGCACAAAAATGGCACAAAATGGAAAATCACACATAAAGAAGTAGCGCATGAAGCGAAAGGGCAAAAGTGGTTAGGTATGATTGTGTCATATTTTCTATGTTGATTTGGTTTATTTTAGCAAGTAGTATGCCTTCCCATGGTAATTACCATGGTAATTGTTTTCCTAGGTATTTCCCATGGTATCTCATTTTATGTAATTATGTGTAAATCTACAAGAGCTAAACGGATTTAGGTTGGTCTTTAGTGGATTCGTTATTGGTTGTCTAGGTTTTTGGTCGATAGGCTGTGTAATTCGGGTTAATTTCTAAAATTTTGTAATGTTGTGTTTGGGCTAGTGAGCCATGGTGGGACAATGTTCCTATGTTTTATGTATTGTGGCAAGTTCCTTCTTCGATATTAATGGAAGATGTTGGAAGCTTGTTTGTCTCTTTTTTCTTGTTTTCTATGGATTGATCACATTCTATCATAATGGTGTTTCATTCTTATGATTGCAATGTATGGTTGTATCACTCATAGTGATACGAATAATTCAAGCACCCCTTTTAGACTTTTACATCTGCCTAGCAATGTTTTTACAGTCACTATAAATATGTATAATCATATTTATTTTTCCCAGGAAAGGTAGTTTTGTAGAATATTTGAACATAAAATATCCCCATTCCCCTCACTACTACAAAATCTTCGTTCTCACAGCCCCCATTAGTGCCTCGGGTGAGCTTTAACCTATTTTGTAGGTGATGCTAAAAGGGATGGTATCCATTGGGACTTGTTGGTCACATATGATTCATTAACTTGGGTTGGATTGAAAAATAACACTAATAAATGGGTTTGTTATCGGGACTGAGGTTCATGGTTGAAGGGGATGTGGAATCCAACTGAAGGAATAAAATATCCATTTGTTTGAGGTGAAGCTATGGGATTTTATTATCAGTGTTTGTGAATTGACATATTAGTGTTAATACATAGTTGTAGTGGTATGTGTTTACCAATCTCTATGAAATATTATTTATCGAGTTTCTAGGATTATTATTAGCATGGATCCAAAAATTCAATGACCTTAATAGGAATTGGCACCCTGTCGAGCCTAGGAGGTGGACTCTTGAGCGAGTTCAGATATTATAGTTTGTGGATAACAAAACTTCCTAGGTAGTCAATTTTCAGTTTGAAATGTGATTGGAGGACATATTATTGAATTTACAATTGAAAATATAGTCTCCTAAAGTGATGTTGAGATAAAATTCTTGAAGGCTCGACGAGGTAGATTCATTTTGGCATTTGCTACATTTGTGAAGATGTTGTGTGATATGGGTATTTTCAGGATGTATTTTAACATCATTAACAGCTAAACCCCTTGTGTGCCAAGGGCAAGCGAGGGGATGACCAAGGAAAAGTATGTGGGAATAGGGTTGCAACGCAAGATTTAAAGGTAGAAGAGGATGAAGGGGCTATGAAAGATCCTTAATCAAGATCATGAGAAGGTATGATAGGAAAGTTAAGATAGACAATGCATAGAAGGGAAAACATGAAAGAGTTTGATAATAGTGTTTTCTCCAGTGGAATATGGTTTTGAGGTAGCAGTGCCAAAGGAGAGAGGTTAGCATAGGTGCCTATTATTAATCAAAGTCTAGTGAAGGAGATAGAGATAGTTCATATGAGAAGGAGAAGTGTTAGAGACTAGATAAGTCTAGAAAGAGTGTGTATTGGCATACTATGTGTAGAAGGAAAGGATGGGGGGCGTTTGTAGCCTAGCTCGAGAGTAGAAGAAGATGTGCATCTTGAGGATCTTGCATAGAATATTCCCTATGTCGATCCCATGACCCCATGTGCATCAATTCATAAAGAGGTAAGATCCCCAAGTAACGTTCTACATTCCTTAGTTAGAAAAAAAATTGAAGGTAGTGTTGATGGGAAAAAATGGCCTCATCAACATCAAAGGAGACCACCCAGTCAAGGCCTCGAATCAAACCCTTTTCTGTTTGGGATGGTGGCTCCGACTAGTTTTGTTGGGTCCAATTACCTTCTTACCTAAGACTAGCATAAGGTTAACCTAGCCTAAACTAAGTGTTGTTCTAACCTAATCCTACTTATGCTATGTCAAGGTAACACCACTAGTTATTTATCCTATTATATTATGTTAGATATATGCATTAATGTTAGACTAATACTTAAGTTAGATACTAATCTATATTAATATAAATCCCATATATTATACCTATGTAACTTTGCTAATACTATCAATATAGCTATGTGTCAATATACATAGATCTTAACTAAATGCAACCTATATTATGCCTACACTAATCTAACTAATATACATATAAGTCATACTATAAATACCTTATAAATCTAATATTACCTACAATATATATATATATATATATATATATATATATATATATATATATATATAATAAAATGTGTAATGCATAATGCAATACTAATACTATTCTACAATAAAAATATTATACTATAATATAATATAATTGTATTAAAATGTCAAAATTAAATAAATGTTATTATTAAAATACATATATTACTATTATTAGTTCTAATACTATCCTAACTCCATCTAACTAAATAAATAAAATTAATTAATACTATACGTAAGATAATATGATAATATAATGCTATATTAATATAGTAATACTACTTATAATACTACCTATAATATATCTAAGTAACTATTTGTTATGATACTAAATATGTGTATGTGTTAATTCTAAACTACAATATATGAGCAATTGCACTAGATGTTGTAATGGAAACATCGTAAGGCATAAACTCAAGAGCAATAGATGCTAACAAAACATCTAGAAGTGGATCATCATTTGCCTAGACAACTTGAATCAAAGGATGAAAACAATTTTTTGAATGAGCATTCGAGCTCTGGAAAATCTAGTGAATATATTCTATGATTTTTCTTATAAGTCTACATTTACTTTGTGGATCATAATTGTCCTTGATTTTACCAAATACCTTATCACAATCCCTTGCTAAACTACCATTCTTTCAAGCAGTTTGACTTGAATTTGTACAATATTTTGAATTAATTTCTTCCCACTCTGCAATATCTTTCTTGGATTTTATTTTAGAATTTCCTGACATATAATAAACTATTGTTTCTCTAAACTAGCAACTTAAATAAAATTGTTAAACAAAAAAGATGAGTGATCACATTTTTTGCATTGTTTTATGTATATAATTTGATGCATCAAAAATTGCTTTACGTTTATCATTAATAATAATAATTATAAATATGAAAGTAATATAAATAGTTTTATATATTTAGAAAAAAAAAAAAATATATATATATATATATATATATATATATATATATATATATATATATATATTTATATAACAAAAATAAAATAAGAATTTATAAGAATTATTTATGTTACAAGATTATAATTATAATATTAAATACATATATATATATATATATATATATATATATATATATATATTTCTCATTAATAGTAAATTTACAATAATAAAATTAAGCGATGCAAGAGCATTACCTTATTATTCAGAAGCTCGAACAACAAAAAAATTATATTGTTTACTTAATTGATCCATTAACCATTATCTCATTTCACCAAGTGCCATTGGTGTAAGTATTTATTTTTTCTCATAATTTTTTCCCTATTGTGACTTGGTTGAAATGTTTCTCATCCTGTTGCTAGACAATAATAAAATTAAGTGATGCAAATAAGCCTTCCCTTTTTGTTCAGAACCTTGAGAAACAAGATGAGAAACACCCGAGCGCACATCTGTGGTCATTTAAGCGACATGGTAAACAATTAAAGAGATAGAAGTTGTAGAGAAGGTAGAATTCATTGTAGTAGATTTTGTTGATTCATGTAGTCCTATGAGAAGGTCTAAGTCATTGGAAATCATCAAGCAGGATATTAATTCCCCTGTGGAGATCAATTATGCTTCTCCTCATAATACATTGCCCCTCACTCTATACATGTATCTCCCACTGATAGAAGGACTCGTTTCCCAGCTATTCCCTCTCCTACTGAACCAGATCCTGATTGTTCCATTCCCCCTCCTCCCACTATGCCTCATCCTCCATCTGAATTGACATCTTCTCCTAATATCACTTACATATCATCTTCTCCTCATTCAACTGAACATTGCTCTAGTGCGCTTTATAGGAAGGTCTCACCTATCCCTTTATCACCATCCTTGGCTTCTCCCTCTTCGAAGATTGTCAACAAAGGCAAGGCTCCAGCAGTATCATATACCCTGCATAATTCCCCTGGCTCCTCCCCAAATAATACATTTGATGAGGATCTAGATTTTCTGCTGAAAGAATATTCTCTTAACCTTCGGCCTTTGTCAATATCTAAGCCTCAAAATCCACGTTCTCCTCACATTAGTCCAAATTTGGCAGCTAATATCACAGTCAGGAGGACTAAGAACAAGGGCAGCAGACACTTCAGGGGTAGGAAGAGTAGAATGGATTTGCATATTCAGGAACTTTCTTTGGTTGATGTCCCCATTGTTGACCTTGTCGGTAACAAGTCACTTAGAGCAAGTATGCCTCGAGAATGTTCCAAATGACGAGCATAATTTCTATGAACATTAGGGGCCTTGGTGCAGGATCGAAATATTTAGCACTCAAGGAACTTTTCATATCTTCAAAATCTAAGATTATTCTTATTCAAGAAAACATGCATGGTGGTTAGGATATAATTTCATATTTTAGACGTATGTTTCCCTCTTGGCACATAGTTGCTACAGATTCATCTGGTCTCTCTAGTGGGTTGGCTATTTTATGGGATCCGATTTGGATCACTGCACTGGCCTTCAGTTGCTTTGCTGGAATACTTCTTCTATCAAATTTCAGAGGATATAATGGTCCTTTTCATATCCCCAACTTATATGCTCCATATAAAGACCGATTCCCATTCTGGGACTATTTCATATCTTCTGAGTTATTTGAGATTAATTCTTTTATCATTGGGGGAGACTTCAATTGTACATTGAACATAGATGAGGTTTGGGGGAAGGACAAGAAGATGGATCATGTGGGTTCCCGACTTAGAGAAGCCATTCTTACTCATAACTTTGTGGATGTTCTTCCTTCCAAAAACGGGCCTACATGGGACAATGGGAGAATGAATGAAGCATTCCTTGCTAAGAGATTGAATTGTTTTATTATACATGAATGTTTGATTGAACGTCTCGGATTTCAATTTGTTTCAAATATTCCCAGTTTCATATCTGATCATCGCCCTATATCAATTAAATGGAATATGGTGGGTCATAGGCGGGGTTATCCATTTAAATTTAATAGGACCTGGCTAGAGGATAAACAAGTTAATATGGTTGTTAAATATTATTGGTCATCGCACTCATTTGCTGTTTCTTCCAGGAGGTCATATTTATTTATTCTCCGATTGAAGGACCTAAGAACATGTGTCAAATGTTGGCAATGGAATAGGGTGATTTCCAATGGAAACGAATACAAGAAGATTATCGAATAATTGGGAGTTTTATCTGAACAACTTATTTCAGATAATTTTTCAGCTAATATGAGGGCTAAGATCAGGGACCTCGAGGAAAAGAAACAACACCTGTTGGCAATTGAGGAGGCTACTTGGAGGCTTAAGAGCAGAGCCATTTGGCTCGTAGAAGGGGATAGGAATACTAAATTTTTTCATAGGTATGCGAACAAGAGGAGAGATATTAATTCCATATGGGAGATACAAGATGAGAAGGGTGACTTAGTTTACTCTTAGGAAGACATATCTAGAGAGGCTGTTAAATATTTTCAACAGGCATATAGCAGTAAAGGGGGATGTGAATTTCCTGATATTTTATGGGGCATTGAGCCATATCCCACTATGTTTAATGAGGAGAAGAATGATCTTCTCTTTTCCCCGGTCACTGAGGAGTAACTATTGGTCATTATGAAATCTTTTCGAAAAGATAAGAGCCCGGGTCCTGACGGGTGGACCATTGATTTTTTCATCCATTTCTTTGATATTATGAAATCTGATCTTTTGAATATGGTGGAAGAATCTAGGACAAGGGGCTCTATTCCTCATTTAATTACATCCACATATATTGCCTTAATCCCAAAAAATAAGCTATCACTCACTTTCAGGGATTTTAGACCGATCTCTCTTTGTAATACCATATACAAGATAATTTCAAAAATCATTGCAGTTAGGATAAGGAATATGCTCTCTGTGTTCATTTCTCCTAACCAACATGGATTTCTGAGGGATAGGAACATTATTGAGGTTGTTGCCATTACATAGGACGGTTTGCACTCAATGTAGATGAGGAAGGTGGAGGCTGCCTTTCTAAAAATTGATCTCAAGAAAGCACACGATTGCATATATTGGGGCTTCCTTAGATGCCTTATCATCAAGATTGGCATTAATATTAATTGTTTAAATTGGATTATGGCTTGTGTAATTGATGTCAATTACGCTGTTCTGGTAAATGGTATCCCTTCATCCTTTTTTGAGGCAGCCATGGGTCTGTGGCAGGGATGTTCATTGTCCCCGCTCCTTTTTATGTTAGTAATGGATTCACTCAGTCTCCACATTAGGAAGGCCATCAGTGATAAGGTTTATAAGCCAATGGTAATCTGCAGAAAATTCTCATTCTCCCGTAATCTTTTCATAGTTGATATCTTATTGGTGGCCATGCTATGTAGAGTTTCATGGGACTGCTTGCACTCTATCATGATGAGATTTTAGAAAGCTACAAGAATTTGTATCAATGAGGATAAATCATCATTTTACATGAAGGATATAAACGCTGAGATGGCTATGTATCTCTACAATCTTTTTCATATCCAGATGTCTCCCCTTCATGAGGGTTTGAAATACCTTGGCTATCATCTCAAGCCTGTTGGTTACTCCTCAACAGATTGGACTTGGATCCATGAAAGATTCATCAAGTGTATTACAGGATGGGAATACAAATGCCTCTCTCTGGCAGGGAGATATATACTATCTCAATCGGTCCTGGTTCAGTTGTTAGTTTAATGGGCACATCTTTTTTATACCCCTACTAAGATCATCTAGAAACTGAATCGGAGCATGTCTAATTTCATTTGGGGTGCTAACAGGCATCATAGAAAATATCATTTGTCTAAGATTGGGGACCTTACTCAGCCAAAAGCCCTCGTAGGGTGGGGTATTATGAGTATAAGCTTATTTAATTCAGCACTTCTTTACAAATCTATGGAAACCAATTTTCGGATCTATCTCTTGGAGTAGCATTATCAAGGCTAAGTATTTGCATAACAGAGATATAAATTTCTAGTATAGACTGGGTTCTTTTGGTCCCCCAGAAGGCTCTACCATCTGGCGTAGTTTTCACAGGATAGAAGACTTTTTTCTTAAGAACCTGGCATGGAATTTTCAATGGGGCAGAAAGATCTTAATTGATGTAGATCCATTGGTGGGTGAGCCTCCAGATTTGATTTTCCACATCAGCTACTTTCACATCTTTAGAATAGGGTTATCTTTTATTGGGATCAGGTTATTGATAAATGGGTGGGCTCTATTCCCATTTGGAAGTCGGCTGAGTTGATTGGTCTATATGGTACTCAGTCTTCACAATGGAACAAGGTTATATCTTATAGGAACTGTAGGGGTTTCTTCAAATCAGCAGAGGACGATCATCTTTTATAGAATGGTCTTAAAGGGAGATCAGTTGTTCATGTTAAAGATGCATATCTCATGTTTTAGATGGAGTCCACTATACATCTAGACAATATTTTCCCTACTGTTTTCTGGAAAGCTCACTGCCCTACTAAAGTGAAAATATTTTCATGGTTGGTCTTTTACAATAAGAATTTGACGTGGGACAATTTACAAAAAAGAAATTGGCAAGGACCAGCTATTTGTCCCTTATGCAAAACAAATGAGGAATCAAACTTTCATTTATTTTTGGCCTGTCCACTTGCTGTTAAGATATGGAAATCAGTGGATGATATTTTTGGTCTGAAAAGGATATATTTCACTTCTATAAGAGAGGCTTATCAATGGTGGAGCAAAATGAGATAGGACAAAAGGCATATTCCCTTGATCACTATTTGGTCCATTTGGAAATGGAGAAATAGGACTCTGTTTCAAGATAGGAAGGTGATATTTTCTTTTATTATAGATTCTATTATATCTCTCCTTCCTTTAAATAAGGATCCACAAATTCTTCATCCCGCAAAGGATCATTTAGGCCACTCTATGGACCTTTCCGTTCTTCCTCAGGCTTACTTTGATGGGGCTGCCTCGAATGGATATTGTGCCTATGGAGTTTACATTATTCCATGTGAGGATCAGTGTATCAAATATTTTGGAATGGTGGCAAAGGATCGAACAATAAAGAGGAAGTTATGGCATTAGTTGTTCTCCTTTGTTTTTGTGACTTCCTTAGTATTCCTCGTCTGCATATATTTGGTGACTCAAAGCTGATCATTGATCATGTCAAATCTGCTCATCAAATACAGAATATCAATCTCTTGGGGTGGCTAGAAAGAATATCATCTATATGGCAGGTTCACCTCAATTACTCTATTCAACATATTGAAAGGTCTTACAACATAGATGCAGATGCACTGTCCAAAGCAGGTCTTTCCTCTTCAAATCAATATTGGTAGGTATTTATCATTGTTGGAGAAATTCAGCATAATATCCAAGAGTTTCGTCTTTCGGGTACATAGCATACAATTCCATACTTTATCTGGTACGTTTTGAATGCACTTTTTTGTATTATTAATATTAATCCCTATTTTAGGTATGCAGCTCATCCTGTAAATATATTTTCATCTTGGTTCCATCTTATTTTTCATCTTGGTTCCATCTTATTACTATCAGCTTCTTCGATTCTGATGGTTTTTATACACAGCACATTCTTAAATATTTTGTAATTTCTGGAGACTGTTCTCGGTCATATACTGTTCTGATTGGGAGTTATACATCCCTCTGTATTGCTCCCGGGATCTTATAACTCGTATCGCATATTTCTTCATGAGCTATAAGGATTTCCAATACTATCCTGCCAAATGATGTATATTCTCAACATTTATGAATATAATTCTGCTTTTTTTCTTAAACAAAAAAGTATTTATTTTCTTTCATAATTTTTTTCCTCACGTGAGTTGGTTATCGTAAGAGGAAAAAGCTATTATTTATTTATGTCTGGTATCGGTGTGAGATAAACGTCTGAGAGCATGATGGAAGAAAATCTTGAACATAGCAGGGAGGGAAAATTCGTAAAGCCCAAGTATTTTTGTGTCATTCGATAGCTGAAGAAAATTGGCCAAAAAAATCTCCATTCCTCTTTTGATTGGACGTATGAGGTGAAGGAAATTTGATTCCCTTATGTCGGCAACAATTGCCATATTTAAATCTCTGGTTTTTGTTTTAGCGACCTATTTATTTCTGGCCTTTGCACCAACAAAATTTTTATTGAATTCAACTATTTAAATCAACTCCTTATGCATATGCAGCAACATTCTAGATCAAGCACCTATTTACCAGTCGATCCAAGTACTCGTACCCAAGATGAATTAAATAAGTGGTCTCTCCACCTCTCCGCCAGTGAGTACGCCTTCCGCCATCAAAATTCCCACCAGTGTCTTCGCATTAGTTTTTGTATCCTCCGGAAAGGCATCACAATAGAGAAAATAAATCTTCAATTCATCACACAAAACATTATAACTATACCTTAGTTTGATATCAATCTTAATTTCAAAATATTGATCTGTATTTCCCATCAAAGTTAAAGCACAATTCCAGTCCTCTTCATTGTTTCTCAAAGAAATCACTGCACAAAATCCATTTACAACCAATTGCAAACCTTCACATTCCTTGGCAATTTGTCTAGCAATATAGTTTATATTTCTGTCAAGAGAATCTGGGTCATTTGTAAAAGATTTTCTCCTGAACAACTCCCACACTTCTGCTTTGAACTGGGGCTCTATCTTTAAGGAGGATTGATATCCCTCCATTGCTCCAATCATCTCTGCACTGCCAGTGGAGATCAAGAATTTGTTGCCCTTGTCATTTCTAAAGCTTATCCCTACATCATCAAAATCAATGTGCCCGTACACATCATCTAGAATCAGAAAAATATTTTCTTCTCAAGAGATGTAGAAAATGCCATCTTCCATAGATCATTTTCAAATATTTCATCAATTTTTAAATCTAGTGACTTAGCAATGGGATTCCACAAGTTTCCAATCTTAAAATCCTAAGAAACAGTAACCAAGATGAAATGGTTAAAGATAGCACTCACCACCTTTTCATATGGAAGCCAATGAAGTTGGTGACTGGTACAGGTTGACGAAGGACTGGCTTTGGCTCAGACGCTACAGTAGGAACAATCTGCTCCACATTGGCAAGAATTTGAATGTCATCTTTAAGTCATTGAAACTGGTCATTGAATGTTGTCTTCCATCCTCTAAATTTTCTAGGAACCGAACCAACTGAAACAACGCCTTCGTTGTTTCTTGATGTTATCGATGAGTTTTTGGGCCTGTATGAGGGCATCACTCATGGCTCTCAAACGTGTTTCGGTGTGGCGTTATCTGGATTATGTGCCTACAACACTGTAGACATGGGAGTGGTCATTACCGGCAAAGTCATGGTGCATTTGCATGTCTCAACGATGATGTTTTCCTCCTTTCAGTTGGAAGTTGATGATGCTCACTTTATATTCCTCTGGACCTCGGCCTGTTGGACCACTTGTTTTTCCTTTGCGTGTGGTCATGATGGTTGGAATACGTATGGCAAGATGTATGAGGTACCTACCATAGTTGCACTGATTTGCCTGATAAATATAATGTAAAAATAAAAACTCATACAAAGAGTTTTCTATTGATCAAAATTCTTCTCATTCATTAACGGATACAAAATAGAAATGTCTGGAAAATTTTTGAATAATCGCATTGAATAATTTAGTGAGAAAGAAAGGATTCGAGGATGATGTGTACACTTTAGAATCCAACAATGGAAGAGGCACTGGAGAATAGATTGGCATCAATATTGGCATTGGTACGGACATTAATCTAAACTTAACGTAAAAAATTACAACAATGAAGCCATGGCGCAAGGTCAGGTAATAAATTTTAGTTATGGATTGACATAATCTACCATAGAAGCATCCATGTAAATATGAGAAAAAATAATGTTAAATCAGATATTGATATTTTTCAATTAATGAAAATAGGAAACAAAGATATATGCCTTGATGATTTCGAATAGTAAATAACTTACAATCCATTTAAAAGTCAATGTTAGCTCTAGAAACTCATATGACACTTGCAAATGAAATTACATGGGCTAATCTGAATCTTGCAGAATCTGTTTGTATAAAAACAAACAAATCCTTCAAAACTCATACAGTTTTTTTACACGCTCACAAACTTATCCTGCAATCACCTAAGATTCATGTTGTGGCCTCTTCATATTTTAGACCTAAGATTCATGTTGTGGCTTCTTGGTATTTTAGTTTTGAAATCAAGAACTTTGCCCAATCAACCATAACTGCTCCTTACACAACCCCTCGTTGATATAAAAAATTAAGAAGGTTGCTTGACGTTCATAAAGAAGTCGGTTAACAGCTCATCCATCCAGCTACCGAGTCACAACCTTTAGTGTTTGCTCCATTCAATTTAAATCAATGAGTAATCACAACCTAATCGTCTAACAAAAGATCCAAGATGCAGATATACCACTATGTTAATATTAAAAGAGTTAAATGTTAATCCTATTTTTATAGTCGTATATATTACTACTATTATTATATTATTTTTATTTTTATTATTTTAATTAGACTAACATATAACTAATTTTTATTATTATGATATTATTATATAATATATTTTATTAATTTTAATATGAGAAGATTAAGTTTATCCTTCCTGTCTTAATGATGAACCACAATAAGTGGTTCAAAAAGAATTGACCCTAAAATTTATTTATGATTTATTTAGAAGAGATTTGGTATAAGAGCAAGTTCAATTGAACATTAACTTTACAATTTAATGTTACAAATTGTTAAATTGTGTTATATGTCACTAATCTTACCATAATAAAAAGTAGAAATTTATATAGAATATATATACAAATCTCCTTGCTTTATCTTTAATAGTTTGAATGAAATATTAGGTTCAAGCACAAGGGTTGATCAACATGAAGGCTTAATCAAGCTGCCAAAATATTTTCCTTAATGAAAGATGCTTTTAAATGAAATAAGATTGTAGATGCATTGCAATTTCGGTCTATGAAAATGATTAAATGGAAGAATGAAAGGGGATGTTCAAAACAGGTTTAACAAAAGGAAGAAGTTATCTTATTGAAAATCTCTAATGGTCTCAAGATGAAGGAAGAGCCTAAGAGTTTGTAAGTCATTTCACTGCTTCAAGGAATATTCCTAGTCATCACGAGAACAAAATGTGATTCAGTCAATGTGAACAGAGAATTGTAGGGTGGAAGAT
The DNA here is from genome assembly GCA_031772625.1 of Pinus tabuliformis. Classification (NCBI taxonomy): domain Eukaryota; kingdom Viridiplantae; phylum Streptophyta; class Pinopsida; order Pinales; family Pinaceae; genus Pinus; species Pinus tabuliformis. The sequence continues at coordinate 497,137,208 of CM062816.1, forward strand.
CGATGAAATGAAAGGAACAAAAAGGAAAAAGTTCACTTTCTTTTCCCTATCATCCATCAATGGTAAATCTTTGCACACAGGGGTCCAATTATGCAATAGGTAGTCATTACAATTAGAATTTGTGAATGATTGTAGTGGTCCAGGCAGTCATAAGTTATGAAATAGATCACTATGCAAATTCACCACTAAACATGTAAAAGTGAAAAACTTAAAAGAAAACATGATTACCATAGAATTAAAGTAAAAAATCCCTATAAATAAAAGGATGATAAGCAATTCAAGATGTCGAGATAAGCAATTAATGATAGAAAAAAATTGTTTCTTCAAAGTATTCAATTACAAAACAACTGCAGCTTTCATATACAAAAATCTTCCTTTCGAGCTACAAATAATAAAAGGAAAAACCTTAGAAACAAGAGTGTCTTCTCCAATCCTTCCATTACAAACTTTTCTCCCTATGGTGTGGATTAGGATCCCCCTTTCACATTGTCAATTTGTGAAATAAAAAGACCAAAACAAATTTGGGTACAATTGTGGATTTGAACCCCCTCTCATGGACTCAAGCCCTTATTTAAATAGCTTATAGAGCATAAAAGATTGTTTTGTATTTCCCATTTCTAGGCTTCAACTTTTACTTTTCTTTATTGGACCACAATAAAGATTTTGCCTTTGTATTAAATAGTTGGAAGTCCTGAAATTCGTATCTATGAGCAGATTTTCTAGCATTTTGAATACCAATTTTTTTTATGTAGATTGGGACTATCACATAGTAGAAGGGGTTTTGCATATTGGTGCATGGATCAAGAAACCAATGAAAACTCTAGTGATATTCCTTATTGATACTGCATTATTACTATGTGGGTGTTGTGCTAGGAATGATTCAATTGGGTCGGTTTCTACAAAGTTTCGTAATACAATATTTTGCTACCAATTCAGAATTGTAATATTTGAATTTATCTAGTTATGATCTTGAAATTATTCTTCGTTGTTGGGACATGACTGGACTGATTGCTTTCAAACTTGAGTGGTGCAATACCTTGCAATCGTTCAAAATAGAGTTAGCTTTAAAATGTGTGAAATTAATAACAACTATGCTAGGAACCTGGGATTCCCCATGATTGATGTGGTGCCCAAACAAATAATCTGTAATTGGAAGGATTAAGGAGAAATTAAATTGAAGTTTATGGAGTCAATATGCTTTGAGTTTATCTTGATGAATCATGACTAGCTTTGACTCACCTGACATGGAAAAAGGAGAATAATACATAACATCAAGTTGACATTGTATTGTTAGACACAAACCACCCAACATGGTCTAAGTTCTTAAGCATGGATATATACAAAATTTTTGTTTTGGTGTTCATGAAAATATCCCACAAACCTCGTGTAAACGTAGCTTAATGCATTTATATAATTCCTGTTGGGTTTGGATACATTCCAAAGCATATGGAGAGGCGATCGTCCTGGTGGTATTATGGTCATGTGGTGTTATATGTGTTGGATTTCGTTGACTTTGTGTCATGGACGTGCATGCGAACACATTTATTTTGGGCACTTATGGGGCTTAATGCCTGTAACAGCCCTTGGTTGATTTTCCATGTAAATAAAAAAAGGCCAAAGTCATGGGACACGTATTCCAAGTTGAATGTTGGGAAAAACACTTTAATAGGTATCACTTTTGGCTTATTAATGGCTATGGAAATTGAAAAAGATATTGGCAAAGGAAAAGAGGCAATAAATGACATTTAATTATGAAAATAAAGGAAACTAGGAGAAAAGGAAGGTGAAGAGACACATAGTTGCATGCAAGGAAAATTAGAGGAAATATGAAGGAATGTGAAGAAAATAGAGGCATGAATGATAAAAGGGCTTCAGAGAATCAAGTCATAGCCTTTGTTGGTTTATATTTTGGACAGTTTTTTGGTGGATCTCTACTTCACCCTCTCACACTCTCATCCTTTCATAATTTTGCACACTTAGAGAATTCTTGGAGCACTTGGGCATTCACTTGGATCAAAGAAAGAAGTTAAAGGAAAGCAGGGAGCACAATGAAACAATTGGGTCAACAACTACAATTGGATTTCTTTTTGGGTAATACATTGCATGTGTGATTTCCTTGCTGATTTTTGGATGCATGGTATATGCAAGAAATTCCTTGGTTATGTGTTATCATTGGCATGGATATTTTCCTGGATTGAAAATGATTTCAATATTTCCCTGCTATTTCCTGGATAACCATGGTGTTGTGGGTTTTTCCACTTGTTTTTTTAAATGATTCTCAGGTTCCCAATGGTTCTGGGTTCGAAAAAATGATTTAGAAGCCCTGGAACAATTGGGATTGAGTTACTAGTTCTTGGAGCTATAGGTTGGGACAAATGCTCTGGATCCCTTAGTCAGTTGATTTACTAGTCCCTGGAGTTGTGGTTGCAACAAACACTCTGGAGCCCTGGAAGGTTGTGGGTTGAGTTACTAGTTCCTAGAGCCATTGACAACTTGGGTAGAGACCAATCTAGTTGATGTTAGTGATTTCTAGATGGTAGAGGTGGAATCACCTTGGTTGAGAGTTGAGTTGGTTTGGCATGTGGAAGCCCTGGTTGGTTTTGTTTGGGTTTATTCCATGAGATCCCACATTCATGTTTGGAATATATTGCGGGGGTAATTAGTTAAAAGAGAGATTTGGTTCAACCCAATCTATGGTCGCATGGTACATGGAAGCCCCTGGCTTAGTTGACTTTTGCATAAGTTAATAAGAGTTATTTTCATTTTTTATCTATGTTCACTTTTTTTTTCCAAGGAAAAAATCGTAATTTTATTAATGAAAACAAAATTACATGTTGTAGTTGCCTACAATATGTCCATCATCTAGTCAAAGACTAATGATCATAAGTCAACAAAAAACAATCAACTAGAGAATCAAGGAGAAAAGTTAGACCTTTCTCCATTTCTTCTTTTCAACCTTCCGCCATTCCCCTTGAGATGGCATGGATGAGACAATAGCTAGCTGATTTGCTTCCATTCGTGATGTTTCCTTGCCTAAATCTAAATTATTGGGGGTATGCTATCGTTTTATTCCTTTATCATCCTTTTCTTTACGTATCCCTATTAGCTTATTTGTAGGGACTTTTAATTATGTGTGTGTGTGTGTGTATTTGACTTTTTCTTCATTTTATTGTATGCGTTTATCTTCCTGGTTTGAGATGGAATCCTTTTGCGCTTCTTCCTCTTCCTTGTCTGATTCATTTGAAGGGAATTGCCATAGTTTTGGTTTCTTCCCTGGTTTCTTCTTCCTTCGCTGCTCTTTTGTGGCTGTAGGGAAAGTATTTTTTTAAGTGTCCTATTTGGCGACATATTTGACATTTGAAGGCTGTGTTCTCGAAATCCAAACTTTGAATCCATCTCTGCTTGTTGTGTATTAGTTCAGTGCAGTCTGTAAGGCCTTTAATGAGGTCCACCTTCACACATATGCGTGACAAAGTATATATTTATTCTTCCAACCATTTTTCATTAGTCTTTATCGATCATACTAAGATATTTCCAACGGCTTCTAATACTTGATTATGCTAGAAGTGTAGGGGAAGATTATAAAGCTTAACCCAAACCGACATCCTCGATACAGTCATGGTGTTAGCATCAAAATCTAGAAACCATGGATTGATGAAAAGCCTCGTCAATCCCCAAAACCGTGGGCCTTCCTCTAGGGTAATTTCTTTCTCTTCCGATGATGCAAATTTTACGATGAAGAATCCTTTGCTGTAGAGATGTATCTCACAATTTGTTGTCCAATTTGTGAAGATCCAGTGGAAAACATCCATTGGTTTTAGCCAAAAACTATTAAATCTGCATATGAGGGCTTTTGCCTCATAGGTTGTGCAAACATCACTTATTTCTGGAAGGTCTATGTTCAGATCTAGGACATAGTTTGCCTATTCCACAATGTATGGATTGGGATTACTATGTGGCTAACTTGTGCTTGTTGTAGCTGTTGATTTCCCTTGGATGATTTTTTTGTAGGAGAGACCAACTTTATTATGTTCTTGATTTGGTTTTGTACCTTTGGATAATTTTGATCCAACAACACCTCCTATTCCTTTAGATTTGCTTGATTTCGCTGCTCCTCCTTGTAGTGTTAGATTGAGTATGTTGGTGGTAGCAGGTAGTATATTATAGTAATGAATACTTCGCTCATCCTGTAAAGATCTACCACCATAGATCAAGTTTTGAATCTGGAATGGATATCCCATCTTATTCATGATATTCTACTTCAAATGTATTACTCTATCAGATCCCTGTATCCAAACTACTATAGATTTACCGGCTGAGGTTTTTAAGAAAATTTGGAAGGAGGCATGTTCTTCAATCCCCTTATATGCAACATTTAGCGAGATTGGATCAATCTCCAAACGTTGTAACAGTGGTCGATCTATTGTATAAATCTTTGGATCAGAAAGGTCTCGCCAAAACAGAGCTCGACTTATTACTTGGAGCACCAGACCTAGCTAGTGGTCAGTTATCCCATGGCAAAAATCTAGATCTTTCTAATGCGGGTGTCGAGCGACCACTGTGGAGCTAAGATCTATGACAGAAAGAGGTGGATTGGGTTTGAAATTCCTTGAAAATTTTAAAATGTGCTTTTGCCATTGAAAATCAATATTCTTGAGCCCTCGGCTTGATTACAATGAGGTTGTTTGTACTTCATATGGTGTCGGGGGCATATGAATGCATGTTTTCCAGGCTCTAGACAATGCTACCCATATTTTCCAATTGGACCCTCCTCTCTGATTAGAGATTGAATTATGGAAGAGGACATAGCCAAATCATGAATAAAATTCTAGATTTGGCTAGTGCGTGGGCCAATCTGACCTCAGGGTGGGTGAATCTAATAGATCTTTTCCATATCTAAGGATAAGACTTCGATTCAGAGAGGTAGTGATCATCCCAGGCCCAAAAAAGGACTATTCACAAGCTAGGAGATCGTGCACTGGTTCATGGCAAAATCAAATGGGAAATTGTATGGTAGAGTCCACAATAGCATCTACAAGTCTGCTATCGAGACAACAAACTCTTGATCTATGTTCTCCATTGTTTTTCAAGTCACTAGACTGGGGAGCCACGCAGAAGCCACCTTTAGAAACCCTCTCCATTCTCTCAACCATTTTTTTACTCATATCTACAACCAATTAGTACCAATTTGGGTGTTAGTTGCATTAGTCACACTATTTGAGCCTTATTGATCTATGAGAACTTCTACTGGTTATCATGTTGACATTATGGTTGGTTTTCCATGGTTTCCATTTGTCTATGTGTTGGCAATATGTTGGTTATATGATGTATTGTATCTATGGCTTCTAACGTGTTTCGATAATTTATTGAATGGTTGATTAATGCATGGCATAACAAGTGTTGGTGCAACTAGCTTGAGAGGGCATTGAGCCTTCTTGATAATTCTTTGGTGAGCTTATTGAATTAGTGAACATATATGTATTTATAACCTATAGGTACTATGTACACAAAGTGTTTGTATAAATTAGGAATTTCGACATCCAACATCCCGGGGTCGTAACTTTGCCATATGATCTCCATTTGACTATAATAATACCTCTTTTTGAAGATATCTATGAGGAGGATGAGAATAAAATTTGCAGTACAAATTTTGGCACTTTTCTAGTTTCTATATTTTCCCTAAATTTAGGCCCTTAAAATAACCTCAAAATTTTAGAACCTGAAAAACTGTAAAAAATAGAAAGTTGTGTTAAATATAAGGAAATAAAACTGAAAAAAAATAGTGTCGGGTTGAGTTAGGCTATTAACAGTGTGATCATGTGTCACCGGGTGTTTATAATCAGCTCTGGACATGTGGAATGCACTTTCCATAAGTGAGTCATGGAAATCGGGTCACACATAATAACTGTCATCTCATGTTTACCCTAATGAGCAGGTTAAAGTGGGTAAATATGGGGTGAGGAAGTTGCAATGGCACATGGATAATAGAGATAATATCATTCAAATATGTGGTGAGTTTGAATGGATGTCAAGTAATATGGGGATGGCAGGGTTGTGTCTTGGAACTTGGTCTCAATTTGTGGTTGCTCTATCATTGTGTGGTGTCTAGACTATAGGCTCAAGGTATGTGGCGATAACATTTTATTTTATTTTTTATATTAAAAACTATACATATTTTTAAATTATGTTTCTATTTACACATGAGTATTCATATCAATTCAAATGTGTAGTTTATATGCACAAGGTACTATGTATTCACTATTTATTCACTACACTATATGTTATTTAGGTATAGTACATGCTAGGGATTTAGGATAAGCTTATGCTCAAAAAAAAAAATGTGTTTTATTTATTATATATATTTACAATTACAAATTTATATGAATATATATGATATTTATAATACATTTTGATTGTAATATAGTTTTATATTCATTTATTTATTATATGTAATGTTTACAATGTAATTATTGCAACCCTAATAATGTGCCAAATTAATAGTAATATACACATATTACATTATCTATATATAAAAATTACAATGTACATTTATTACAATTAGTCCATAATAATAACATTTTACAATATGTCAAACATTATATATTATATTTGTAATATATGTTGAACTTTAGTTTATAGATTATTTATAATGTTATTGCAATATTTATTTACAAATAATACAGAAGTGATAATCTTCTTTGATGCTCGTATGTGCCAAGTGAAGTGGAGAAGACAAATAACCAATGCGACCAAAAGTGAAATGTGAGATGATGTGATCATTAAGAGAGTGTAATCATAAATGCAAAAGGTAACCATTAAGGAAGTAGGGTGATAATCACAACAACCAAAACATGATCGATCCCTGAAAAAGTTCAAAATTCAAGCAATAAAGACCAGAGAAATCGTGAGTCACTCAAATGCCCATCAAGAAGGGAGTTTTCCAAAGTCAAAATGAAGGGTCTCCATAATTATTATGAAAACAATAATGTAAAAATGGGGGTTGTTGTTTTTCCACAACAATTGGTGACACACTCGGTGAAACAATTATCTTTGGTTAAATGTATGATACCTCTAAAAGTGAATGAATGATGATTAGATGATATAAAATGGTAAATATCAAATATCCTAACAACTTTCCCCTTGACATGTAGAGTTATAGACATAAATCATATCCATCATTGTTCACGAACTTATTAAAATATTATCGCATGAATCATGTGTTTTAGAAAACTTTGTATATACAACAGTAAACTTCGTTGGAAATTAGTTTTGAGAGAACAAGGTAATCAAGTAAATCATAATATTGCATTAATTTCTATACCATAAGCATAGCCATTACTACTAGCAATCATCTATAACCTTGACAAGGAACCTTTTAACCCTTTTAGATGTAAGTTTCCCATCTATTAGAAATAAATACATAATTACAAGATTATTTCAAAAAAATTATTTGGATGTTGACTGAAGATCACTGTCCTAGCTTGGTAACCAACTCATGGTAGTTTCATTCATAGGAACTAACAAAGTGCACAATTTGGCTTGTGATGAGACTTCTTGTCCTTCAGCCTTGCAGCCAAAATCCATTACCTTGGGTTGGTGACCAGTTGTGGTAATGTCACTATGTTAGGGCCTATGACTATGGTAGGACAACTCGTGATGATACCTCATATCCGCTAGTTAACTATTTTTTGTTTTAATGTTCAACTATGGTTATTGTTAATATCCAAGAGATCACTTAATAGATGGGGAAGCAGATCAACTCCTTAAGAGAAAGGGATGGCATAAAAAGTTTTAGGTAAGTAATCTTTGCTTGGCTAATCTTGATTCCCAAGAGCTAATTACCCTAAAGCAAGTTCTACTGGTAAATATATTTTTCTTTCTTAAAATTTGGGTTAAAATAGAGTTCATTAGAAAATGACTAAAAGATTTAAGCACAATGTGGCCTAACCATCATAAGTTTTATAAAATCATGGACTTGACTAGTTAGGAAAATTGAAAGTTAACATTATGACATCATCCTTGCATAAATATTCCTTAAAGATAAGATTTTGTTTATGGATAACAGTGCATGAACTATTTTCTCAATGATCATGCTAAGTATAATGTGTAAATGTGAAAATTATTTCCCCATTTAGTTTTATTATAAAATGAAATGAAAAAATAAATAAAAATAAATTGTGAAAGAATACAAGATACCAAAAAGAAATGAAAAAATCTCAGAAGACAAAATAGAAAAAATTTCAACATAATAAGGTATGTGTAATGATGTTTATGTTAAGATTATGAGATCTTTGTCATGTAGAATATTAATTAATTTGGCTTCTTATTGAAAATATATCAAAATAAAATGCAGTTATGATTACAATTATGAGTTTTTAATTAAGGAAAGCGTTCTTGCTTAATTTATTGATATTGTAAATTCCTTGTAAGTTTGAATGATAATCAACTGAAGCTTACATGTAGATATTGATAAATATAAGCAAGAAACTATTCCCTTTATGATTTCTCAATATATTATAACTCCTTTATTTTAAAAGAAAAATAAAGGAACCATTTTTAACTAAATATACTTGCAAAAATCAAGTTAAAAGTAAAATCAAGCAAAACTAAAGTAACATTACCATGAAAGCCATTTTCAGATCATAGAAAATAAAAATATAAATTTTAACAAAGAGTGTAAGGAGATTGTAAATTGCTGAGTTATTATTCTTGTGTTAAGTTTTATTACAATTTAATCTCTCATGGTAGGTTATCATTTAGGCCTTTATTCAAACCAAGTTTCTAATTTGAAAGCTAATGATGATCAGAAACCTAGAAATGAGAATTGTAAGAAAGGACCTCTTTCTAATTGCAAAAGCCTTGATTTTTAGATATTAAGGATAAGGGTTTACTTTACTGAAATAAACAAGTAAAATAAAGGTAAGAGACTCTCTTTAATCATTAAAGATCATGATGAGATTTATGATCCAAGCTTCCAATAGGATAGGACCTTGAACAAAGACCTGCAAAAGCAAAAATTATATTAGAAATTACTAAATAAAACTCAAAAGGAAATCTAAAATATGGAAATAAACACATGTGAATTTTACCTTTGAGGATGTTGATATAATTAACCTTAGAAATTTTAGTATCCCCAAAATTTACATCTTAAAGAAATAACTTCTTTCTCATATGAAGAACTAAAATTCAAATGACAATAAACGGGAAGAAGTTACATTCTCACTTATGCTCATGATCACTAGATTTATTGGTCCTAAACTAATGCAAGAATCAAGCTTATGTAAGACAACCATTGATGATTGATAAAAAGAATTCTAATCATGATGCAGTTGTGATTTAAAAATGAGCATCGTATTCAAGTTAACATCTTACCATTATGATCAAATATAGAGTTTCATGGATTAGAGACCCACCAAAAACAAGATGATAATCGATTTGATTGTAAAGAATGATTCTTATTCATAAATATACCATAATTTCTTTATTTTAAATGAAAATAAAGTAAACTAAACTAGGCTAAATCTACTTCTACTCCAATTCTATGGGGAAAAATTACTAGGTATTGTCATATTTCCAATGCAACCAAGCAAGCTCTTTATTACTTGCACAAATATACACTACATGCATTATTAAAAGAACTAAAACCAAAAATAAACTATGTACAAAAATCCTAGAATCAATATACATATTAATTTCTAAAAATAAAGATAAAATAAACCTATAATTAGAAAAACTTCTATTATAAGAATACTCAAATTATAAATAAATTCTATAGAAATATGTGCATTCTAAGGGGTCAATAATATTGATTTTAAGAATATGATAAAGGCTAACTTCTGAAGATTGTGTAAGATTGAAAGAATTAGAATTAGTTGTCCTAGAAAATAGCAAAGAACCATATTTTTCTCATGTGGGAGGTTGATAATTACAAGTAAGGGAAACAGAAGTAGGATCCTTAAGGAATTTTGTTATATGTACAGATGAGTCAAGGCGACTGGTAAACCCATGATTATTTACAAAGGTAAGAGGACCACTAAATGATTGTATTAATAAATATTTAACACAACAAGTTTTGAATTTAAGATTGTCATGAGTAATATTGAAAACTTGTAATGGAGATTGATGATCTAAATCAGAATGGAAGGAAGAGTGTTTTTGCTCAGAAAAAAGAATGAGAAATATTAGTTATGATTGAACCATAAGATCTAAGTTCATAAGTATTAAGATAGTTATTGAAGCCTATATCATTTTTCCCACATACTATAATAATGTTAAATGTTGCGAAAAAAGATGAGTAAAAGTTTCTAAACTGATATCAATAAGTAATTGATCATTTAAAGATATCCCTTGAGTTTCATGATATAGTTCATTCTTAAAATTTGAACTAGTAAATATTCCAACAGGTTGACTCATACAATGATTATGTTGCAAATAATGATAATCAGAAAATAAATTAGGAGAAGTTCCCTCAAAATCACAATTTTCAATTTCTCCCATCAAATCATTAAATGATTTCTAGTTTGATAGTATGTCATCTGTCACCAAAATAGAACTTATCTCATTTTCTGGAGAAGAATTATCATCATGATTATTCATTAAATCTTGATGTTTTGTACAATTTAATTCTATTGAAGTTGACTCATTATCATAAACATAAGGAGATATAGTAGAAACACTTAGAGATTTCAATTTTGAATCTAGGCTTTAAGAGTGCATAAGATTTTCTCCCAATGTTGATGGTTGAGGAAGAATATCATTTCCATTTGAAGCTTCAATAGGAGTATTTGTAGGATCAATATTTACTAATAGAGTTTCCTCTTTATGTTCATTATTAGTTATTTCATTATGTTCTTGAATAATAGAGGTAACGTTTTCACTCAAAACTTTCTTAGGGGGTAAGTCATCATGATGAAATCTGTAGCATAATAATATAAATCTATCAGAAAATCTGTTAATGGTTTTAATTTCATTGATGGTCAAATTATCAAATTCTAAGCACAACATCTCATAATTATAATTGTGATGAGCCCAAAAGAATAATTACATGGAGAGGTTCCAAGAGTGAATAAACTTTGTTTGTAGCATCATGTACCATTCTTGAATCCTTCCTCAAAATGTGAGACTAAATAACTTACAATTTTCATTGTCATTAGTGATGTGAAAACAATTACATATATCTATAAATTGATCAACATGTTATAAAACATAAATTTCACTCTCACTATCATATTGCAATTCAAATATGGATCAAAGATGCCACTTAAGTATGTCTCTGATAGGCCTGCATAAGATAAAAGCATGACCCAAAGTAGGAATACATACAAGAACCATGATTAGTTAAAAATTTTCAAAACAAGACTCCACACAGATAATCAATTTGTGGCCCTTCTTCTAGTGCCAAAAATGTTGATGGGCAAAAAATAACCTCATCAACATCAAAGGAAACCACCCGGTCTTGGCCCCAAATCAGACCCTTTTCCATTTGGGATGGTGGCTTCAACTGCTTCTATTGGGTGCAATTAATCGCTTACCTAAGACTATACTAAGGTTAACCTAACCTAAAGTAAGTATTATTCTAACCTAATCCAACTTATCCTATGTCAAGGTAACACTAGTTGTTAATCCAATTATATTATGTTAGGTATATGCATTAATGTTACACTAATACTTAAGTTAGATAGTAATCTATACTAATATAAATCCCCTATATTATAGCTATGTAACTATGCTAATACTGTCCATATAACTATGTGTCGATATATAAATATTAACTAAATGCTACCTACATTATGCTTACACTAATCTAATATATATGTAATACTATAAATACCATATAAATCTAATATTACTTATAATATAATTATAACTATCTATATATATATAATCTAAAAAAATATGTAATACATAATGCAATATCAATACTATTCTACAATAAAATATTATACTATAATATAATGAAATTGTATTAAAATTTAAAATATTAAAAATAAATAAATATTCTTATTAAAATACATATTTTATTAATATTAGCCTTAATACTATTCAAACTTTATCTAACTAAATAAAACAGTTTAATTAAAATTATATCTAAAGATGATATGATAATATTATATTATATTAATATATTAATACTACTTATAATACTACCTATACTATATCTATATAACTATTTGCTATGATACTAAATATGTATATGTGTTAATTCAAAACTACAATATACTATAACTATGTTAATATTAATAGAATTAAATGATAATCCTAATTTTATAGTCATATATATTACTATTATTATTATATTATATTCATTGTTATTAGACTAACATATAATTAATGTTCTATTATTATGATATTATTATATTATATTAATATATTTTATTAATTCTAATATGAAAAGAGTAAGTTCAATTGAGCATTAACTTTACAATTTAATGTTACAAATTGTTAAACGGTGTAAAATGTCATTAATTTTACATATTTTATATATATATATATATATCCTAATCCTAGCCCGATTTATAATAGTTTGAATGAAATGTTAGGTTCAAGCACAAGGATTGATCAACACAAAGCTTAATCAAGTTGGTGGAATATTTGCCCCAGTGAAAGAGGATTTTCAATGGAAGAATGAAAGGGGATCCTCAAGAGAGCTTTAAAAAAAGGAAGAAGTTCTCTTTTGGAAAAGTTAATGGTCTCAAAATGAAGGAAGAACCCAAGAGTTTGTAAGGCATTTCATTGCTTCAAGGAATAGTCCTAGTTAGTAGGAGGAAAAAATGTGATTCATTCAACGTGAACAAAGAATTGTAGGCTAGAAGACCACTGAAATGAATGGAAAAATAAGAAAAAGTTCATTTTATTTTCTCTGTCATCCATCAGTGATAGATCTGTGCATGCATGGTTCTATTTACGCGTCGGGTAGTTGTTACAATTAGAATTTGTGAATGATTGCAATAGTGCAATTAGTCATAAATTCTGAAATAGAGCACTGAGAAAATTCACCATTAAACTTGTAAAAGTACAAAACTTAAAAACAAACATGATTGGCATATAATTGAACTCACAAATCTCACAAATCCTTGTAAATAAAAGGCTGATAAGAAATTCAATACGGAAAGAGAAGCAATTAATGATAGTGAAAAATTGTTTCTGCAAAAGATTCAACTACAAAACAACTGTTTCTTTCACATACACAAATCTTCCTCTCGAGCTGCAAATAATTTAAAGAAAAACTGCAAAAACAAGAGTGTATTCTTCAATCCTTCCATTACAAAAATTTCTCCCCTCTGAGTGTGAATTATGATCCCGTTTCATGTTTTCAATTTACAAAATTAAAAAACCAAAACACATTTGGGTACAATTGTGTTGGATAAACAATAATTCCAACACCTAATTTATTAAATGCCCAACCATTTCTTTAGCTTCTTGAAGAAGTCATCACCACCAAAGGTCTAGGCGATCAAAAAGCTTCTCCACTAGGTATAAAAAATCCTCTTTGGTAATCGAATGAACAAGTTGTCTTGTGTTTCTCTAATTTGGTATCAGAGCCTCGTTCAACATTGAGGGCGTGAGCTCGTTGTGCTGAGCAATGAGAGTGTGCTGCTGAGAAGCGTTGCAGAGAGTGTGTGCGCAACACATTATGCTTCTATTGGAGGGCGTATTGTCTAGGAGTTGAGTGTAAGTGTGTGAGTTATTTTCTGTGTGTAGTGAGAGTGAAAAAGTGAGAAATTTATTGCAGTTTTTTTTTCTTTCTATTCTTCCTGTGCTGCAGAAAAAAACACTCTGTTTGTAGTAGGTGAAGGACTGAGGTAACTGCATTCCTATGCATGAGTCTGTGCATGATTTTTTGCTGATGTGAACTTGTAATCCCTCTGCATGTTCATAAGAGTGTGTTGGTGCGGAGGACTGGTTTTGAGGCTCGTTGGAGGGAGTCATTTGCTGCCAGAGGAACAGAGCAAAATATTTCTAGGGTGCTGTCATAGCCCTAGGCCAAGCTAGTGGGGTGAGTGTTTGGTATAAGATATCTTTTTTATCTACTGAGTGGCAAACAAAATATTTTTCTGACTTCGTGGCTCGGGTAGTATTTCCAGAGTGATGAACAAATTATTTTTTTCCTAACTTTGTGGTTGGATATGACTTTGTTGCTGCATATAGCCTTTTTTAGGAATACGAACGCACCTTGAGTAAGTGAAATTTGAAGTAATTTTTGGTGGCTCCAAGTTAAGTGATACGTGTTGAATTAAGAGCTCCAAGTTTGAATTAAAGTAATTTATGGTGGTTGTATGTGAGTGAGTGGGTTTATTTTAATAGACATTTTGTTTTCAATGAAGTTTTGAAGGGATAGATGGGTAGTGTAGTCATCAACACTATGGAGTGGTGGAGTGGTGAATTTTGAGTTTTTTTTTACTTAAAAATAAACCAATTAAAAAAGGAAGGGAGAATTAAAAGAAAGAAAAAAAGGGTTTTTTTTTTATTTAAAAAAATAGGGCAGCCATATTATCCAATGATATTGGATAAAATTTTATGATTTATGCTTGAGGGTTTATATTTTTGAAAATTAGTATTTTTTTTGGTGATTAGTACTAGCGGGGTCTTATCTATGAGATTCTAACAAGCTAGATGGTGAAAAGTATGCAAATTGGAAGTTTAATTTGCAAACCTTAATGGAAAGCTACAATATATGGATGATTGTGACTGGAGTTGAAGTGAAGACAGTTTCCCCTCAGGCCATAGATGTTGCAATTCAAGATTGGGGGCGATGGGAAAACAAAGCGGGGGTGATTTTATGGATGTTCGTTAAGGAAAATATAATTCCACACATTAGAGAGTGTAAAACATCCAAGGAGACATGGGACACTCTGTAAAATTTGTATGAGATGAAGACTACAAATCAAATATTGTATTTAAAGAGTAAGCTCCTTTTAGTTAAGATGGAAAAAAATGAAAGTGTCGGTAATTTTATTTCTAGAATTAAAGATCTAAAGGATAAATTAGGTGACATTGTGAAACAATATCTAGCACAGTGATGTAGGAAATCCCTGCAATACCCACAGTATGCATATAAAATCCATAATCTCATTTATCATAGAAATTTCAATGACCCTACCTAGTCAAATATTCATAAATTTAGGTTTAAGGCCCTTTAATTGAATCTCATACGGAGTGATTCAACAACTAACCCCAATCTGATCCTAAGTTAATTCTATTTTACGAATTCCTATAACTCAACCCTTCATCCTTTATAACAATTGTGGTTAATTCCATAACAACACATATTAACCAAACCCCACTCTACATGCCAGCTCATCCTTTATTGCAATTTCAGAGTTTCAAGGACTCAATAGCATATGCATTCATAACTTTCGATTTGTGATATGCGATTTCACTTTTCCACTGTTGATTTTGTCCACTAGCTCAACGGTTGTCACAATATCGCATCACACCAACATGTGACTTCATCGCCTCTCACATGCGATATGTGATAACACAACCAAACTCCAAATAAAATAAAACCGTGCCTATAACCTTTTCGGTCCACTCTCCACAAATCTTTTCACTTCAGTCTCCACCGTTGATCTTGTCTTGAATCCAACAGTTGATGTCTTCCCCTATCAACAAAGCTGCTCATTGATCTTGCATCGTAGATCAAAATCCATTTGATCCGACGGTCCACAATGATAATGCACAGACCACTTGCATGACATTTAACTGCCTTATGGTGCCAATAAGGATTATACAACCTTAATATATAAATGTTCAGGTCCGCCCTTGAAGTTAAAGTTCGATCTCTTTACGACACGATATTCGTTGGATGACAGAGGCCATTAAATCCTATGGTTTGTGGCCCTTTAACTAGCACGCGGGTTATCAACCAACTTAACCCCACAGTTCACTGTGACGTAAGCATTGACTTTTGTGATCGACGGCTAAGAACAATTGCGGGCCTTCAACCATGATCAAGGCATCCCGTACTCTCTACCCCAGCTATGGTTACTAATCATTGTCGATCTACTAGATCTGTCGATCTGATGGTCCAAATCGATTCCCGCGTTTCACCTTCCACAAGTGCTTGGTTAAATCTCTGTTATTCATTTCTCTTACTTGTGTTGTACGACTTAATCTTGGTCACCCATCACGTTCAGCCTCATTTGTTGATCTTAGATCCAATGACTACTGTACATCGGTACCTCATTTCTTGTCCTTCTCTTTACTTTTCTTTTATGTTGTTCCTTTAATGTTCTTCTCTGGTTTCAGCTTTCTTCAGGGTTTTTGGTCTTTAGCTCTTCCGCATCCCAACTACCTCCTTAACTTAGCTCTACTTGCACCTTTATGCTTCCTTCACCTTCACTGTAACATTAAAGGCTTCCTCCTGTACTGTTGGTGTGGACAAAGCCATAACACCTCTCTGTTCCTCTTCTCTGTATTTCACCTATGATTTTGCACATGCAACTTTTGTTACATAGAACTTACTTTAGTTCACACAGAGATTACAATTAAATTACTGCATACACATACATAAACTCAAAATTGAGTTGTTTGTATTTAAAACAGATATTTACAAAGTTTATTCTCTTAGGCCTGATTTCCAATATCAGTGGTCTCTGTTTCACAATCTTCCCGTAGGCTTACAATCAAACCTTTAACTACTAACTTGACTTTACTAACTAGCTAACCTGTGACTATGCCTGTTAGGCTTACATTTATACAAAAGGAGTCTATAACCAATTTTTGGTTTAGATCCTTAATAATTTCAACTAAAACCTAAGAATCCTCTCAATCCTATAAATCATGAACTAATTCCTAACTCAAGATCTACAATTAATTTCCAAAGCTATCAATTCCTATGAACTCTCAACTATGATGATTCTCTCATGTTCCCCTTCATTCGAGAACATTTACAATATGCCTCACAACACTTAATTAATTCCTATTTTCATTAAAATCACTCAAAACCTAAGTAATTACATTAATTCAACACTTAGGAAACCAACTTCCTTAAAACATAAGACCCCCCTATCTCTACTAAAATACAATGATTCTTCTGAGCTGAATGCTCCTGTGTCAGACTCCCAACGTAGAAAACATTCATGATCTCTTGATCTTGTGCTTTCATATGTTGATAAAAAACCTCCAGGGTCCCAAACTTTAGTTTTTAACTGCCCAAATACCTTGCACCTTTGTTGTTGTTGTAGGTCCACTATCTTCTCTTTCATCTTCCTCTCCTTGTTAATCAGGTTCAAGTTCTAATTGATCATACTTCCCGTTTTCATTTTCCTTATGTTGGACTGTTTCATCATCAACTTACATAATTCTTCAATCTCCATTTCCAACACATCCTTGGGCTGGTCCATACTCTACCTCTTCCTGTTACATATTTCTCTTTGTTTTGGGTTGTTGTTGTTGTCTACTAACTCTTCAAATTGATGTTCTTCGCTTTGAAGTTTTTGAATTCCATCACTTACTCTTTTTCCTATGCTTAATTTTTTTTCGCTTATTTTTATTTGTTCTCTCATTCTTACTTGTTCTGTCTCCCTTTCATCCTTACCATCTTTCATGCTTATCTCTTTCTGTATTGAATCCTGACTGTCCAGCCCTCTTCCCAGCAATTGAACATCTTTGTTCCATGGATTAAATACTTCCACAAAATCTTCCTCTTTCGTTTTTATTTTGCTGCTCATTTGTGCCAAATTTTCTGTAGCATCTATAACTAAATCTGCACTCACAAAACAATTATTAAAATAAAAAACATAAGGTCTCAGTGCCTCTTCTTCCTTTGGAAACACATCAATATGTTGTTCTGATTCTTCCTCCTCTGTCAGCACATCAGTATGCTGATTTGAATTCTCAACATAATTCATGAGACTGTTGGCTAGTCTCTCCTCCACACCATCTGCTTCAATGATGTCTTCCTGTCCTTGTCCACTGTAGTGAACTTCTTCATTCTCATTCAGTTCTGATTTTACAACCTGGATACTTACTTTTTGGTTTTCTAGCCTTTTCTCCAAAAGACTTAACTCATGCCATAAATTTGCCATCTCACTTGAAATTTCTCCTAAAAGCTATGTACAATCCTCACTATCTTCTTCTTTGTCATGAGTATAACTTCTTGTTGACACTACTTTTTCATTCTTGATTAGAATAAAATTCTGATCCTCCATCTCTATGATTGTTTTATATGTTTGTCCGTCACTCTCCTTTTGGCCATTTAAGAAAATAAATTCCTCTTTGTCCTCATCAATACGAAATTCCTTATCGTAAGACATAACTGTCTCATCTCTACTGAAGATATCTCCTCCACTAAGCAAGTAATTTATGAACTCCCTCTGCTATAATAACTCAACTTGATCTTCATTTGAAAGACAGTCATCATCATACTTTACTTTGCAAATTTCAGCTTCATTCAAGATGGTTCCATAAAATGGTTTGTCTTCTGCAATACTTGCATTCACACACAACTTGTCAATTGTAAAACCACAAGACCTCATGATCTCATTTGATGATTCAATCACCAAGTCTTCCTATTGTTCCAAGTCCTTTACATAATGCAGAAATATTTCAATGGTTTTCTCTTCAATCTCATCAAGTCCTTCACTTGATTGCTTGATATCCTTCTCTACTTCTTCTTGCTTTTGGCCATCCTTATGAGTCCAACTTCCTCTACTTTCAATCTTTGCAATATGCTAAAAAGTAAATCCTTTTCCCAACTGTGTATAGGTATTTACATGAGACCTATCTATCTCATCTTCTTTCAGAACAGAATTTAGATTCTATCTGTGTTCTTCCTCCTTTATGTCAATATCAGCAAATTTCCCTTCTTCACATGTTTCACCTACAATCATACGCAAATTATCAGATTTAAAATCATGTGACCCTTTGGTCTTACTTGAAGTTTTAGTCTTCAAGTCGTCATCTTCTCCCAGAACTTCACCCTGCTCTAGTTCACAAATGGACACTTCCATTTCCAACTTAGCTTCTCTGAGTTCTTCCACCAGCCACTTCACTTGCTTCTGTTGTAACCTTCTCTATAACTTATGCCATTTCACTGGCTTTTTCTTCAAGACCCAACCTAGTCTCTGGATTTCCTCAAGTGTCATCATTAACACATTGAGTTGTTCTTTCAGCTCAACAATCTCTTTGTCAAATTCCTCTTGACTCATTCTCTTGCCATTTACCTTGGCGTTCTCTTTCTTCACTTTTCTCCTGGTATGGTCTTCTTCAGAACCTCCACTATGACTATCAATAGTCATTTCCTCCTCCATCTCTATGAGTTCCTCACTCACTCACTATGAGCTGCATTAAAGCCTCTGCAACAGCAAGTTCACCCTGTTGCCACTCACCTCACAAAGCTTTCCTTTGTACTTTGTCTTTTGGCAATCCCTTGGTTCTCTATCTCTCGAACCTCTTTTGAGCACTTCTTTATGCTCCTTCTAGGCTTCAACTCATATGTATCTTCTAAGAACATAATTATCCTCTTGTTTTTTAATCACAATGAAATACTTGGTTCTGACCACCTCTTCCTTCACTTAGAAAGTCTTATCAGCTTCCTTCATTACTGAGCAATTCTACCCACGTCCTCTGTGGAATTTCCTTTGTGAGCTGCAACAATACCTCTGCAGTAACAAGTCTCCTTCTTGCTACATATGCCTCACTAAGCTTCTCTCCTCTGAGCTCAATCTTTTAGCATCTCTCTGGTTCTTTCCTCTGGAACCAATTGAGCACTCCTTGCTCTAGGTTGTTGCAATCCTCTCACCTTATTTTGTTGTTACCTTCAAGACTTCTGCAAGATATTGTTCTACCATTCACCTGCACTTTGAATGGATTTTCCTCTGTTCCCTTACATATGAAATTCTCCCAATATCCTGTTACACTTTATCTCTGTGTCCTTACTATTTGTCAGATTATAATCTGATCTCCTCTTGCCTACTTTAATATCAAATGTTTCAGCGACAATTTTTCTCTGACACCACTTTGATGCAGGAAATCCCTGCGATACCCACAGTATGCATATAAAATGCATAATCTCATTTATCCCAGGAATGTCAATGACCCTTCTTAGTCAAATCTTCATAAATTTAGGTTTAAGGCCCCTTAATTGAATCTCATGTGAAGCGATTCAACAACTAAAGCCAGTCTGATCCTTAGTTAATCCTGTTTTACAGATTCCTATAACTCAACCCTTCATCCTTTATAAAAATAGTGGTTAATTCCATAACCACACATATTAACTAAACCCCACTCTGTGTGCCAACTCATCCTTTATCACAATCGCTGAGTTTCAAGGACTCAATAGCATATGCATTCAGAACTCCCGATTTACGATATGCGATTTCCCTTTTCGAATGTTGATTTCGTCCACCAGAGCAATGGATATTACAATATCGCATCACACAAACATGTGACTTCATTGCCTCTCACATGCAATATGCGATAACATAACCATAATCCAAATAAAATGAAGCCATGCCTATAACCTTTTCGTTCCGCTCTCCACGAATCGTTTCACTTCAATCTCCACCATCTATCTTGTCATGAATTTGATGGTTGATGTCTTCCTCGATTTACAGATTTTCTCATTGATCCTATGCTATAGATCAAAACCCATTTGATCTGATGGTCCACAATGATATTGCACTGACCACTTGCATGACATTTAACTATCTTATGGAGCCGATAAGGATTATACAACCTTAATCTATAAATGTTCGGGTCCACACTTGAAGTTAAAGTTCGATCTTTTTACGGCCCAATATTCATTGGATGACTGAGGCCATTAAATCCTACGGTCTTTGGCCCTTCAACTAGCACGTAGGTTATCAACCAACTTAACCCCACAGTTGACTGTGATGTAAGCACTGACTTTTTCGATCGACGGCTAAGAACAATTGCGGGCCTTCAGCCGTGATCAATGCATCCCATACTCTCTACCCCCACTGTGGTTACTAATCACTGTCCATCTACCAGATCTGTCGATCTGACAGTCTAAATCGATTCCCATGTTTCACCTTCCATAAGTGCTTGGTTAAATCTCCATTGTTAATTTCTCTTACTTATGTTGTACGACTTAATCTTGGTTGTCCATTGCCTTAAGCCTCATTCGTTGAACCTAGATCCAATGACTACTATGCATTGATACCCCATTTCTCGTCCTTCTCTTTACTTTGCTTTTATGTCATTCCTTCAATGTTCTTCTCTAGTTTCAGCTTTATTTAGGGTTTTTGGTCTTTAGCTCTTCTACATCACAACTACCTCCTTAACTTAGCTCTGCTCGTGCCTTTATGCTTAAAGGCTTCCTCCCATACTGTCGGTGTGGACAAAGCCATAACACCTATCTGTTCCTCTTCTTTGTATTTCGCCTTTGATTCTGCACATGCAACTTCTATTACATAGAAATTACTTTAGTTCACACACAGATTACAATTAAATTACTCCATACACACACAAAAACTCAGAATTGAGTTGTGTGTATTAATAAATAGGCATTTGCGTAGTTTTTTATCTCAGGCCTGATTTCCAATATCAGTGGCCTCTGTTTCACAATCTTCCGGTATGCTTACAATCAAACCTCTAACTACTAAATTGACTTTACTAACTAGTGAACCCCTCACTATCCCTTTTAGGCTTACATTTATACAAAAGGAGTCTATAACCAATTTCTAGTTCAGATCCTTAATAATTTCAACTAAAACCTAAGAATCCTCTCAATCCTATAAATCATGAACTAATACCTAATTCAATATCTACAATTAATTTCCAAAGCTATCAATTCCTATGAACTCTCAGCTATCATGATTCTCTCATGTTCCCCTTCATTCGAGAACATTTACAATATGCCTCACAAAACTTAATTAATTCCTATTTTCATTAAAATCACTCAAAACCTAAGTAATTACATTAATTCAACACTTAGGAAACCAAATTCCTTAAAACATAAGACCCCCCTATGTCTACTAAAATACAATGATTCTTCTGAGCTGAATGCTCTTGCATCACATAGACTTGGTTACTGCGACATTAAATGGAATGCTTGATGAATATCAAATGTTTCTCGCTGGTATTTCAGCTAGAGAGAAGGCTCCTACTTTTGATGAGTTGGCAAGTATACTTATGCAGGAAGAAGAGCAGAGAAGAAGTCTTAAATATAAATCTCCCAGTTCAGATTTAGCATTGATGTCTAAAGGGAAGCAGTCCTTCAAAGGAAAATAGTGGGAGAAAAATAAAGGCAGAAAGCCATAGGTAAAATAATTTCAAGGTACACATTTACCAAGGACAAGTGCTAAATCAAGTAGAGATTATGTGTGTTATTACTGTGGAAAACTTGGTCATTTTTTTATGAATTGAGTGAAAAGAAGGTCTGATCAATTTAAACAAAGAGGCATTCAAAAAATTATGTTGATAGAGATGAAGAAATTAGCCATGACTTTAGCAATATTAGATTGTTTGTGTCCAATGCTGCTTTATCAGCAGAAACTGATGATGATAATGCTTGGTTTATAGATGTTGGTGCATCAATCCACATGTCATGCAAAAGAGATTGATTTAATACTTATCATGAGGTTCATAATGGTGGAAACATCTATTTAGGAGATAATAGATCACATGAAATTAAAGGATATGGTGATATAAGTGTTATCATGACTATTGAACAAGAAAAACAAATTCAAAATGTGGTGTGTGTTCTAGGATTAAAGAAGACTTAATTTTTGTCTCTACTATTACAAATCAACATTTAAAAGCTGAATTTGTGAAATCACATTGTTTGGTAAAGGATGTGCATGGCAAATACAAAGTTGTTGCAAAAGGAATGAAAGTTGGTGAATTATACAAGTTGGATGTAATGAAGAATGGGCATCAAGCTTTGGCATCAATAGGCATGTCAAACATAGAGATTTGGCATCAAAGGTATGGACACTTAAATCACAATGACCTAATGTTACTACAAAAGAAATTGTTGGTAGAAGGCCTTCCAAATATTAAGGGTGAACACTTTGAATGTGAAGGTTGTGCACTAGGAAAATAACATAGGGAAGAATTTCCCGTGCATGAAAATAGAAGAAAACGTGAAATACTTGAACTAGTGCATACTGATGTATGTGGTCCAATGAAAACTAAGTCACTTGGTGGAGCATATTACTTTCTTATATTTATTGATGATAGCATTAGATACAACTGGGTGTACTTTATAAGAAACAAAAGTGATGTCTTTGAATACTTTAAAGAATTCAAGAGTATGGTTGAAAAAAAAATAAGAAAGAGCATTAAAACTCTTTGATCAGATAAAGGTGGTGAGTACACTTCAGGAGCTCTTATCAAATATTGAAAATAAAATGGAATTATGAAACAATTTACGACACCACATACACCTCAGCAAAATGGAGTAGCTGAGAGAAATAATAGAACATTAGTTGAATGTGCTCATAGTATGTTAAAACGTAAAGGTCTTTCTAATAGCTTTTGGGTTGAAGCCATTAATACAACTGTATATCTTAAAAATAGAAGCCCTACTAAGTATCTTGAGCAAAAAACACCATTTGAAGCATTTTATGGTTTTAAACCTAAATTTAGTCATTTAAGGATATTTGGATGCAAGGCCTTTGCTCATATTCCTAAAGAGGATAGGAGAAAGTTAGATGCCAAAGGCATCAAACGCATTTTTCTTGGATATTGTATTGATTAAAAAGCATATAAAATGTATGATCCAAGTACTCACAAGGTCTTTGCGAGTAGAGATGCTATATTTCATGAGCATGTAGGTAAGAAAATAAAAGAAGATGAACATATTGTATGGAAGCCTCCTTATGACAACTTTAAGGAAGAAGAAGAAGTTGTGGAATAAACTCAAGCTCAAGAAATCATGGACATTCCAGAAGACATGTCAAGAAGTAAAAGTCGAAAAAGAAGTGATGAAGGAACTCCACAGAGAAGAAGAAAAGGAGAAGGTACTCCACATTGTAATGAACCTCTAAGAAGGACAACACGCTAAATTCAAACCCCTATCAGGTATAAATATTATGCTTTAATGTCTCAAGTAATCACTATTTTTGAGCCGTTAAATTATAAACAAGCTAAAAATCATAAAGAATGTATGGAAGCTATGAAAGAAGAATATGACTCTATAATGAAAAATGAAACTTGTGAACTAACAGAATTACGTGAAAATAAAGTTCCTGTAGGATCAAAATGGTTGTACAAGACAAAATTTAATGCATATGGTATCATAGATAAGTATAAGGTAAGATTGGTTATGAAAGGTTATTCACACAAGAAAGGTATAGATTATGAACATACCTTTGCTCCGGTTGCAAAAGTGAATACAATCAGAATAATGATAGCATTGGCAACTAAATATGATTGGAAGCTACATAAATTAGTGTGAAGTCATATTTTCTAAATGGTGACTTAAAAGAAGATATTTATCTTATTCAACTAGAAGGATTTGTAAAGAAGGGACAAGAACATATTTTGTGCAAGTTAAAAAAGGCCTTATATGGACTAAATCAGGCACCTAGATCTTGGTATGAGAAAATCGATAAATTCTTCTTTCAACAAGGATTTAACAAAAGAAAAAATGATCATAATTTTTATGTGAAGACATATATAAATAGGGATATAATATTACTCTCTATATATGTTGATGATCTAATAATAACAGGGAGTGATGATAAATTGATTAAGGACATAAAAAGGAAGTTATCATAGGAATTTGAGATGAAAGATCTTGGTTAGATGTACTATTTTCTAGGTCTTGAAGTATGGAGAGATGATGGAAGAACCTTAATCACACAAAGAAAATATACAAATGAAGTAATAAAGAGATTTCATATGAATGGATGTAAAGCAGTGAGTACTCCATTGGAACAAAATATTAAATTGAGAAGTGATGATTGAACAAAAGAGGTGAATGGAACATTGTATCGACAATTAATGGGAAGTTTGAATTACCTCACTACCACTAGACTAGAAATTGCTTATGTAGTAAGCATACTTAGTCAATTCATGGCTAAGCCTCATGAAAGCCATTGGATAGCTACAAAAAGGGTCCTTCGATATTTAAAGGGAACTATCAATTTTGGTATTGAATATACTAATGATTGTAATGTTGAATTAATAGGTCATTCTGATTCTGACTGGGTCAGAAATCCAGATGACAAGAAATCCACCACTGTATGCATCTTCAATATAGTATTGGGAGATATATCATGGAGTATTAAAAAACAACCAACAATTTCCTTGTCATCAACTGAAGCAGAGTATAAATCATTATGCAGTGCCACCTGTGAAGAAATATGGCTCAAAAGGATACTTGAAGATGTTGGAGAAGCTCAACAAGAACCTACAGTGATCAGATGTGATAATCAAAGCACCATCAAATTAGAAAACAATCATGTATGTTAGGCAAGGTCAAAGCATATAGACACAAAATATCATTTTGTAAGGGAAAAATTCCAATCAAAGGAAATTGACTTAATATATTTTAATGCAAATGAGAATGTCGCTGACATATTCACTAAGCCTATTGGGAAGGCTAAATTTGAGTTTTGTAGAAGTAAGTTATGTGTCATAGAAAATCCATAGTATATTGTAAGCCTAGCTGAGACTTAGACCAGAAGGCGTGTCAAAGAGTATGTTTAAAATGTCTTATGTATTGTGCTATAGTGTATTTTGTGTGTTTTTCATATGGTTGGAATTAAGGGGGGTTGTTGGGTAAATAGTAATTCCAACACCAATCTTATTAAATGCCCAACCATCTTGGATCTTTTGGAGATTTCTTTAGCTTCTTGAAGAAGTCATCACAACCAATGGTCTAGGCGATCGAGAAGCTTCTCCACTATGTATAAAAACCCCTCTTTGGTAATCGGATGAACAAGCTATGCTGTGTTTTTCTACATTCTCTGAATAATTGTGGATTCAAGCCTCCTCTCATGGTCCTATCTTCGAACTTGGTCTCCTGTGATAGTTGCTCTTAGCATTCAGTGTTGTCTATGCTATGGGTTTGATATATCTAGTGATAACATTTTATTATTTATTTACACATGAATATTTGTATTACAACATTATTAATGTGCCAAATTAACTGTAATATATACATATTACATTACTTATATATAAAAATTACAATATACATTTATTACAATTACTTCATAATAATAATATTTTACAACATATAAATTATTATATATTATATTTACATTATATGTTGAACTTTAGTTTATATACCACTCTAGATCCATTTTAATCCCAGACCTATCAAGTGCCAAGAGGGATCTAATATCTCGAGATGCAAACCTCTTTTTGAGTGCAAAACATGAGGAAAGGTTTGCACCTTGAGAGATTTGATCCCTCTCGAACCTTGATAAATTCGGGGTTAAAATGGATCTAGGTCAGTTATATAATACTATATAATATTAATATTTGTTTCTATGTGTCTCTTTCGTGTTCCCTCTCTCTATGTCACCCCCAAAACATACACTCTCTCTCTCCATATCTATCTTCTCTCTCCCTCCATCTTCCTCTTCCTCCCTCTTCTTCCCCCTCTCTGTCTCTTCCCTTTCTCTTGCTCTCTTCCCCTTCTCTCTTTTTCTCACCCTTGCTATCCTCTCTCCCTCACTCTCTCTCCATCGCTCCCTTGTCACTCCCCTTCTCTTTCCACCTTTCTCCCTCTATGTTTTTTTCTTCCTTCCCTCTCTTTCCCCCTGTAACTTTATCTCTCTCTCCCCCTCTCTCTTGAGTCCTCTCTCTCTTCCTTCCTCTCTCTCCCATTCTCTCCCACCTTCCTCTGTGTCTTACCCTCATCTCTCTCTCTCTCTCTTCCCTCCAACTCTGTCACTATCTTCCTTCCTCCCCCTCTCCCATACATCTTTTTGTCTCCCTCTCTCTCTCTTACTTTTCTATCCATATCTCTCTCCCCTCATCTCCCTCTCTCTCTCCCCTCCTCTCTCCATCTCTCCCTTGTTACTCCCTCTCTCTCTCTCTCTCTCCACCTCTATCTCTCTATGTATTTGTTCTTTCCACTCTCTCTCTCTCCCACTCCCCCCATCACTATCTCTATCTCCACCCTATGCTTGGTCACTATCTCCCTTCCTCCCCATCGACCCCCTCCCCCACTCATAAATTTTATCCCATTGTATTGTGTTTAAGAAAGTATCTAAATTAGAAAAAAACAATTGGTTGTAAAATATTGAACCTATATTTTGGATCAATCATGTCAAAGAAAATGAAATCATGAAAAACTTTAAAAAAATATTCAATCTCTTTCCTCTATTATTGTTAGTTACTTTTCTTGCTCTTTTAGCTTGGATCCTTAGTTAAGATGGATCTATGTTGGTTCTTAATAACACTATTTATATTATATACATTTAACAACTTTAAATATAAAAGTAATTCTCATTTTTAATTTTATTAAAACCTTTATTTAATTTAGGTGGGAATATTTTTAGTAGTCCTTAGAGGGTTTAGATATATCTCAAAATAAATTATAACCATTTTCCTTTTAGCTTCAATTAAAAAAAATGTTATAAAATTAACTTAAAATAAAATATTTTTATTGTGAAATAAGTTAGGGTTTTTGAGCATGTGGTATTGATAAGCCATGTTATTGGCCCATGGTATTGTAAAAAATCTTATTTACAAAGTTAATAATATCCATGGTAAAGTGGGGGTGAATATCCATGGTGAAGAATATTGTCATATTTTTATAAAATATTTTGATTATGAATTAAGTTATGATTTTTTTGGCATGCGGTATTGAAAATCCATGGTATTAGCCAATGGTATTGCAACATCTTATTCACAAATTCATAATATCAATGACAAAGTGAGGGTGAATATCCATGGTTAAGAATCTTGTTATATTGTTATAAAATATTTGAATTTGAAATAAGTTATGTTTTTTTTGGCATGTGGTATTGATAAGCCATGGTATTGGCCCATGGTATTGTAATAAAGCATATTTATGAGTTAATAATATCCATGGTAATGTGTAGGTGAATATCCATGGTTAAGAATATTTTCATATTGTTATAAAATATTTTGATTGTGAAATAAGTTATGTTTTTTTGGGCATTTGGTATTGATAAGCCATCATATTGGCATATTGTATTGTAAAGAAGACTAGTTTTTACAAGTTAATAAAATCCACTGTAAAGTGTAGGTGAATATCCATGGTTAAGAATCTTGTCATATTGTTATAAAATATTTTGGTTGTGAAATAAGTTATGGTTTTTTGGAATGTGATATTGATAATCCATGGTATTGGCCCATGGTATTTTAACAAAACTTATTCTAAATGGAAATGTAAGAAATTGAATTTTATTATTTTTATTCCTTTAATTTTTTATTATTAATTGAGTCAACATTTAATGGTTTGAGTCACTTTTATTTATTTATTTTTTAATTATGTGGACATTTAATTTTTTTTACATACATACATTATGCCTACACATCTACCCTATATTGTAGAGTGCCTCTTGGTGCAATTATTTACAATGTTAGGTGAAATGTGAGATGATGTGACAACCACTCCATGTGATCATTAAGAGAGTCTTGTCATAAATGCAAAAGGTAAACATTAAGCAAGCAAGACGATAATCGCAACAACCAAACCATGATTGATCCCTAAAAAAGTCTCAAATTCAAGAGATGATGACCTCCATGTGATCATTAAGAGAGTCTTGTCATAAATTCAAAAGCTAAACATTAAGCAAGCAAGATGATAATCGCAACAACCAAACCATGATTGATCCCTAAAAAAGTACAAAATTCAAGAAATAAAGACAAGATAAATCATGAGCAACCAAAACGCCCATAAAAAAGGGTGTTTTCCAAAGTCAAATTGAAGGGTCCCCATAACTATTATGAAGACAATAATGTAAAAATGAGGGTTTTTGTTTTGCCATAACAACTAGTCGGGATAGTAGTAGAAGTCAATCTAGTAATTTAGGAAGAAGTTGACCACAAAGTAATTACACCTATTAGACCTTTGTTAGGAGCTAGTATTCCTAAAAGGATGGTGGATACTTCAGAGATGCTAGTTTCCCATGGTTCAGGGAATGAAGAATCAGAACCTTGAAAAATATTAAACAAGCAATGCTAAAAGAATTATGTAGGGCTAAGTTTGCTTTTCAATGTATCACATAGCTAAAGGAGATCAAGCAGGGATAGAAAAAGTCTTCTTGAGATTATTATTAGTGGTTCAAAGTGTTGTTAGGTTGGTTGGCATTTGAGATCCTAGACGAGAAACACAAGGAGTGGTTCATTATGGGATTGTTGTCACATATTCATGTGCATTGGACTTAGAAAAACCTTTAAATTCAAGATCAAACTTTGGAGATTGTATTGAAGTTGGAAGCATATCCAAAAGTAGTCATAGTAGGAGGACAAAGTTATTTAATTTCCCAAATTGAATCGTAGATGGATATGCCCTCAACTCAATTACAAGAGTTAGCAAATGGGAAGGAACAACACTCAGAGGTCTGGTGCATAATTTGCAGAAAGGAGGGACACCATAGAAATGAATTCCCAATGATGAAAAATTACACGGAAACTAGCGCAGCTAATCCGTTGGTTCGAGGATGAGGATTATGGTGTGATATCTATAGAGTGCAAGTACATACAACCCAAACTTTTCCTATGATGTAGAAATATGAGACCTTTGTAACGAATCTATTTTGCTACTTTTGTAAATATGTTGCTCATGATATCCATAATTACTGAACATTGGAGTTGATGCAAGATCACACCATGGATTGATAGGGATTACAAGAAGGGAAAGACGGAATGGAATAGAACTACTAGTAGGTGAGAGTTCAAGGTATGATGGGGTGAGATAATGGAGGGTCAGGCCAATGACAATGAGCTTTTGGACAATGAAGGGGACCTATCATTTTCTATAATTTTGGGTATCCTCACATATTGTTAGAGATTGTCCCAATTTGTATTCAACGTGCACATATTACAAAGATTTAAATCATGTGATAGAGGATTTCCCTTAATTGCTCACAAATATTCAGGAGAAGAAGGGATAGAACCTTAAGAAAGTTATCGTAGAACCGTGATAGGATCAGTCACATGTGAATCTTGCTATTCATGGACGGACTTAGACTGGTTTGGATGTTACCAAACAAAATAACACTAATCAGTAATGGGTTAGGAAAGTTGTTGAACCTCCACCAAAGTTCGACCCTTAGAAGGAGAAAACTACCTATAAGGAGGTGTCCAAAGAACTAGTTGCATCATAGTGGGGCATTCCAGATGACAACCCAGTGTATGATATCCCTATAATTTATGATAAGATAATCATTGATAGTACTGAGAATGGAGACAACCCTCTCAGATCATTTTTGAATATTTTCCTGAAATTGATGCACGATGATAATGTTGTGTAGAAGCTCTAGAATATGATCTATCAATGTACTAAAGAACCATATGTTGTAGTAGCACATCTCTCAAGGCACACAGTAAATAAAGTTGCGTACAAGAAAAGGACAAATAAAGAATTTAGTTTTGGTGTGAAAATAAGGAAATATGACATGGATAACATCATTCTCAACTTGGAGTTTGATGTGAATATCTTGCATGAGAAAACCTAGGAGATTATGGGGAGACCTAAGATGACTTGGTCCTACATCCAACTAAGATTGGGAAATCAATACAGGATATTCCTTATTGGTAGACTATCAAATGTAGAGGTGGATATCGATGGGGTTAAGTTTGGCAGATTTTGAGGTAATTGAGATCGTTGATGATACTAACCCATATCCAGCACTATTAGGAATTGAATAGGCCTTTGACAATTAGGTGATTATTAATTTGAAGAAAAGGAAAATTATCTTTGAATCTAGTGATGTCTAACTGATTGCGCCACTAGATTCAAAGTAAGGTGACAAATATGTAAAGTCTGTTTAGGAGGAGTTAGATGTAGAGGAACTAAACAATATCTACAATATCACTGCGTGAAGGGAGGATTATGTAAAATCAATTGCAGATGGTGTACTCATTTTGTGTAAGTATTGGCTCCTTTGTGTCAAAATCGGAAGAAGTATTGTAGAACTGGGAGGATAAATTGCATGAAATCTCTACCAAGAGGTGCATGCATGACACTCGTGTAGTGTGATGGATCGAGATTGAGGTGCAAGATCCACCTAGATATGATGATTTAAGTGAAGTTGTGTCTTTTGTCCAAGAGTTTGATTATAAGTTACATGATCATTTGAGGTTGCTAGTAGTAGATGTTCCTTTGAAATAAACTATAGCATGATGGTGGGCCATGCATATGTTTGTTGTAGATATTTTGGTAAAATGTAAGAATTTGTTGTGTATGGTTTGGGTCTGAGTCAGATTTTAGGGAGGACAAGTATAATAGTTGGATTATCCAACAACCCATGTGATGAACTATTATGAGCCTCTTCGAGGGGGCAACCTCCTTTACATTACACAAATGAACAATTCTTGGATGATACAAATGAAAAGAACTCCTTTCTATATATAGGAGTCTAAGGGGTCATAATATAATCAGAGCCAACATAATAATAATAATGTAAGGGCACAACAATAACAATAGTGGGCTTTTATGGGGCACAATATTAACAATATGGGTATTACATGTGCACAACAATATAATAAGGGGTTTGCACTAATAATAATAAGGGTTTACACTAGCAGTATAGGGACCTAACATGCCCCTCTCCTTCAAAAAGTGTTGTCCTCAATGCTTGAGTAGTTCTGGATGCTTCTGTATAAAATTATCATCCTTCCATGTGGAATCTTCAATGGGTAAGTTCTTCTACTTGATGAGATACTCTGAAATTGATCGATTTCGTAATTGTTGCCTTCTCGGTTCTGTGAATGCTTCAAGTTCCAATATGATTTTTCCTTCCTTGTCAAGTTTTGGCAATATGGTTGGAACTCGAATCTTCGGCAACTTTTGAATGAGTTCTCACCCTGCTTCACCATTCTTCCATTCATCCCTTGCTTTGTTTATCAAATTTGGTTGGATAATTATACCAACCTCTACCATTTCTGCAACCATACGTTCAATTTCAGTCCTTTGGGCATATGGATATCTATAAGGCCTGATGTTTGGAGGAACACTTCCTAGAATCAAATGAATAGCATGATGATGATCATGAATACGTGGGAGACCTTTGTGAGTCTCAAATACCTTGGAATGATTGTCTAAGACTTTTTGGAGATCTTGAGAAATAGATGATTTCGATGTGGGAATCTTTAGCGAACATAATTGTGCAATTACGCCTTATTGTTATTTCTTTAGAAGCTTTGTCATTCCGTTAGAGCTAATTTTCTTTCCTTATTTCCCTATGATACCCTTTAATTCAACTTCCTTTCCTTCTGAGGTAAATTTCGTGAAAAGTTCTTGAAAATTAAAAGCTATTGTACCCAAGGATTGTAGCCATTGGACTCCTAGTACAACATCAACACCATCCATTGGAATGGAAAGCATTGGGATATTCAATACATATTCTCCCATGGATAGCTTGATATTATGTCACTTTGCAAAGCAATTTATGGTTCCTCCACTTGCAACCGTCACTTGACACTTTGGTGCTAGATATAGGAAGAAATTCAATTCCTTGGATATATTACAGTGAATAAAATTATGGGTACTACCCGAATCAATCAACACTATTACCTTTTGTTTCTTGATATGTCCTTCTACCTTTATAGTTTGAGGATGGTAATTCCGACCAATGCATTACAAGATATGGTTGGATTCATTTCTTCTTTCTCTGCGGTTGGTTCCTATGAGTATCATTTTCTTTTAATGTTTCTTGATACTTTTCTTCCTGATATATCACTCCTTGAACCTTCTTCTTCTTGATATGTCCTTCTATCCTGAGAGTTTGAGGAGTGGTAATTCCTTCCATTGTAGTACAAGATATGGTCGGACTCATTTTTTCTTTCTCTATGGTTGGTTCCCGGTGTATATCCTATTCTTTTGACGTTTCTTTATCCTTTTCACCATTAGGAGGCCTTTCTTGTAGCAGCTTTGTCCCACCTTCCTTCAAACATTACACATCCTTCTTCAAGTCTTCCATGCCTTTCTTCCAATTTTCATATCATCGATATCAGCTTCCATGCCATAGATAAAACTATTTATCTTTTGCTTCTCTAGAATATCATTTACCCTTATATTCAATTTTTGAAATTCCTCAATGTGATCTACCATTGAACCCTTTTGTTTTATATTTATCAAACAGCTAAAGAAGGTGTTTCTCTTTGTATCATCATAATGTGCTATCATTTCCTCCATGAAAATTGACCACGTGACAAGTGGTTTACGAGAACAAAGTCCTTTATACCATAAAAATTGATTTGGTTCTAAATAATTAGATGCAATACGTACCTTTTGTAACAGTGGTACACCATGTAGATCAAAATATTTCTCCATCTGTAGTATCCAATTTACCAGATCCTTGCCATCAAACTTCCTCATCTCACTTTTTCTAGATTTTAGGAGCTCGATCTTGAAATGATTGTAGCTCTGTAATTTCATATCTCCAAGTTCTGAAATTTTGTCATATAATAGCCCTCTGAGTCCTTTTTTTAAACCCAAACGTCTGATCAATATTGGATTCTGCAAGGAAGAGTTATGTCAAATCTCCCACAATGACCAGATTATAGACTCGTTCAGTAGAGAAAACTTGTACCAAGTGTCACGTGTCATTGTTTAAACCTTAGTACCTAAAACCAATATACAGAAAACTACAGTCCGTCCTATTTCTGTAACTTCTCACAAAATTTAAATTTGATGCTTAGAGAGAATGTTATGATGATTTGCCCAAGGTTACTTGTTTAGGATGTAATTCGAGAGCCTACAAATACCCTAATTGTCTTCAACTATATCTCAAAAAATATAGCGAACCAAGATCTGAAATTTGGCCCCACGCTTAACCCAAATGGCAGCTCAAATGGGTCTTAATTTTCGAGTCTGAAACTTTGTAGAAAAGATAATTATAGTGACAATTCCACGATGACCTGTCTGAGATGGAATTATGGAGTTTTCAAAAACCCTAACTTCCTCAGATCATATCTCCATAAATATAGCGATAAAAGATCTGAAATTTGGACTCGAGGTTCCAAACGATTTCAGGTCAAATGGGTATTTTTTATAGCTTCTTATAACTCGTAGAGAAAATGTTATAGCGAACATTCCACGATGACTTGTTTGGAGCAGTGAAACCCTAGAATCCAAAGCTCTGATACCAAATGTTATGAAACCAGCTCACTCAAAGATAAAAAAAGATAGATCAATGCCTTAGTAATAAGATTCTTCGAGGGGGAAACCTCCTTTACATTACACAAATGAGCAATTCTTGGATGATACAAATGACAAGACCTCCTTTCTATATAGGAATCTAAGGGGTCATAATATAATCAGAGCCAACATAACAATAATAATGCAAGGGCACAACAATAACAATAGTAGGCTTCTATGGGGCACAATAATAATAATATGGGTACTACATGGGCACAACAATATAATAAGGAGGTTGCACTAATAATAATAAGGGGTTACACTAGTAGTATAGGGACCTAACACGAATTGTGTTGTATCTTGTAATCAAAGGAAGATACGATGAGATGAATGGGTTCATAGATTTTTGCACACCTTACATATCATTCTAAGGAATTGGTATGTGGAATTGGAAGTGGAGATAAGCACAACACAATGGGAGAAGATGACTCAAATTTTGAAGTCTAGGTTCAATTTTATAGCTGAGAATGATACACTAAACTAAGCACTTGAGATATTGAAGAAGAAGATTTTTTCATCAGAAGATTGACCTGTACATAGGATGGCATACATGTGCCTAGCCCATTAACATTTATAGCAAATATGAAAATTCATGAACTATTATAATTTTACAGAAGACATTGATGATGATGTGGATCCAAGGGACCTACACATTCTAGAGACTAAAGGAGAATGTACCATATATGGATCTGAGCTAGAGATGGACGACTATTCAAAACATATTAAGATGAAGAAGGTAAATATTGAAGATGAAGAGAACCCAAAGATGGATTTGATAGGGGATTATTTTTATGACGAGACAGTGGAGAAGATAGTAGATCGACTAAGAGAGTATCAAAATATATTTCCCAACAACTTTACCAAGATGGAAGGCATAACAGGTGAACTAGGTGAAATGAAGATTCCTTTAAATCCATATGCTAGGCCTATCAAGTAGAGACCTTATAGACTAAATCTAATATATAAACATAAGGTAAAGGAGGAAGTGGATTGGATGCTATAAGCAAGGATAATTGAAGCAGTAGAAGACTTAGAGTGGATCAGTCCTATGGTGTTAAATGACAAGAAGATGAGAGACATATGAATATGTGTTGATCTGAAAAATATCAATGATGTATGTTGCTTATCAAGGAAAAGTAGTTATACTTCATTCACTAACTCTTTCAAATCTCACAGAGTAAGTGAGATAATGTGAAAATATGCTCGTTGCTTTATGCCCTAAGGATTAACAAGTGTCTGAAACAAAATTTAAAAATGTTTGTGATGTGAACAAAGTTATTTACAACAAATATAAAATGAACATATAAAACAAAATCAATATGTACAATATTGTAGAAAAGTTCATAAGAAGTTGTATGAAATAACAAAGGGTACAATAATAAAAAATGATATAAAAATTATACTTAATTAGAAACAAACTAGTTAGTATTTTAAAGCCATATGACTTCAAATATTGTAGAGCATAACCTGCAATTTAATTTATAAAAATTAAGAGAAAAAGTAATTGATAAATATGCAAAAATATATGATAAATATTCACAAGAAATGGGGAAAAGAATGGTTGATTTTATTAAAAATATGTCTATGAGCACAACATATCATAATAGTGGATTTTTGAGAAAAAACTTGGTCAAATTTAATTCTAGAATATCTGCAATGTAATAGTAATCATATACAGATATTTTGTAAAGCAGTAAATTTTAAGACAACTTTCAAAACACCCTCTATGAAATCTGATATAATCTTGGGAAGCTTCTTTTCTCTGCAAAATTGGTGGCTATTAACATTGGTAAAAATTAGACTAGACCTTAGATCATCAAATAAATTGAAAAAAATTCAAGATACCTAAAACAATACTCAAAAGGGTTCAATGGAGTAGCCTTCAATGGTGTCTCCCCTTAGAAAGAAGTTTGTTACCACCTTGGATCAACTTCTTTGAATCTTGTTCCAAATTTGATTTTTAGGGAAATTGATAGCTTTTCTGATGGCATATTATGTTGTTGATAGCTTCAAGATATGGAATTGATATGATGATGCATTATTGAAACTAATTATATAATTCTTATGGTTCATAGCTTTATGCTTGGATGATTAAGGCAGGGTGTGAAATTGTAAAATTGACCTCACACTGATTCACCCTCCCCTTTCTTAGTGTGACCTTTAAGCCAACAATGGAATGCAAAATTGTAGGTAATGAAAGGAAGTCTGCCATTAGCATGGTTAGATGGGGAAAAATGTACGTGATTTCTAAAATCCATCATGAAATTGTGGATGATTAAATCCATCAATATTGGTCTGAATTCAATTATGAAAGAAGTTGGGCAATCAGGGATCAGAGTGTTGGGTGTGGAGCCTAATTATCTTCTGTATTCAAAGGTATCACCACATTGGACCCTAGTTCGAAATGGGGGTGGCAATGCCACCTGTAAAATATTCACTGCAGGGGGGGTCCAAGGGGGGGGGGGCGGCTGCGACCTTTGGGGAGCCCCCCCCTGGCAGGGGGTTTCGGGGGCAGCACCCCCAAAGCTAAGAATAGATGTAAAATTGCCTTGTAAAAGTATAGTAATTTCTAGTCAATCTCGACCATTCATTAGGTGGAGATTTGATGGTATAGGTTATGTTTAATTTAGGGTTTTTTGACCTAGAAGGCAACCCCTCACTATATATGAGGGAATTGTATTACATCTATGTAGATCTATATTCTGAGTGAGAAAGAGAGAGGAGATTGAGAGCGAAGAGGGTGTTACAGCAAATCTGTTGTAGGATGTATCTCTTCATTTTGCTGGATAATATAAAAGGAAGGACTGGTCGTTTCTCCGTGGACATAGCCCAAACTGGGTGAACCACGTATATCTATGTCTCACTTGTTTTATCCGTTTTCTGTGTTTATATTTCTACAATATTTTATGTGTTCCATTGCTATGTAATATATAATTTTCTAACAACTGGTATCAGAGCCAAATGTCTATTTGGCTGATAAACTCACAGGAAAGAAGGGTTCTTGGTTCGACTGGGAGCAACGACAGAAGATGGTAAGTTTAGGGTCAAGAAATTTAACGACCAAAACTTCTCACTATGGGAGATGCATATGGAAGATTATTTGTATCAGAAAGATCTATACCTACCATTGGGTGGAAAAATAAAGATGCCAACGGGTATGACAGATGAAGAATAGAACCTTCTCAATAAAAAGGCACTCGAAATAGTACAGTTGTGCCTTGCAGTTTCGGTTGCCTTCAACATTTTGAAGGAAAAAATGAGAGAGGGTTTGATTAAGGCGTTGGCAAAACTATATGAAAAACCCTCGGCCTCAAACAAGGTATTTCTTATGAAATGGTTATTTAATATGAAGATGTCGAAGGTGGATCTATTGCAGACCATTTAAATGATTTTAATACTATTACAAGTCAGTTAAGTTCTGTAGGGGTAAACTTTGATGATGAAGTTCGAGCTCTATTATTCTTGTGCTCATTTCCAGAAAGTTGGAATGGTTTAGTAATGGCCATTAGTAACTCTGTTTTTGGATCTAGTACTTTAAATTTTGATGATGTTGTCTGTGCTATCCTTAGCTAGGAAATGCGAAAAAAAAGCTTTGGTGAGACATCAGGTAATGCTTTGAGTGCAGAGTCTAGGGGAAGAAAAATGGAAAGAGGAAAGAGCTCAAGATATTGTAGTAAATCAAGGAAAGGCAGATCCAAGTCCAGATCAGGGATAGTTTGTTGGAAATGCGGAAAAAAAAGGACACCTAAAGAAAGACTGAAGATCTCGGATGGGAAAAGAAGGAGATGCACAGCAAGAAAAAAATCATGAAGCAAATGTGATAGGAAATGTGTTACAAGATGCTTTGATTCTTTCTTTCGAAAATATTACTGATTCCTGGGTGGTAGATTCAGGGGCCTCATTCCATACCACACCTGATAAGAAATACTTTCATGAATATGTTCAAGGATATTTTGGACAAGTCCGTTTGGGTGATGATAAACCCTATAAAATTGTTGGAATGGGTAAGGTTCTTGTAAAATAGTAGAATGGAAACCAATGGCTACTAAAGGAAGTAATGCATGTTCCAGATCTGAAGAAAAATCTGATTTCAATAGGGCAGTTAGGCGGTGAAGCTTATGTGACAATTTTCACAGATAAAGCTTGGAAGATAACCAAAGGAGCCCTAGTAATAGCAAAAGGTGAAAAGGTTGGTACATTGTATTTATGCAATGGTATTTCTAGCTCTGTTAATGCTTTAACTTCCAAAGGAGCAGATGCAGCATTATCGCATCATAGGCTTAGACACATGAGTGAGAAGGGGATGAAGATCCTTCACTCAAGGAATTTGTTGTCGGGTTTGAAGAATGTTGATTTGGACTTCTGTGAGAATTTCATTTATGGAAAACAGAAGAGAGTCAGATTTCTCAGAGTTAGGAAAGAAAAGAAGAGCGAAAAATTAGAACTTGTGCATAAAGATGTATGGGGACCTTGTTATAGACATTTTTGTGCCTTACAGCATGAAGCATGAAATGTCCATAATCTAAGGGATCCAAAGTCCCTAAACATGTTGTTCCTACCCCTAGAGGAACAAGGTCAGCAAACCACAGCACTAAATATCAGTTCTCCACCTGAAAACACTCAAAAACAAGCAAATTCTGGATCATGTCAACTGCTCCACTGAGCATCTGCGCTGAATGTCAAGTGCTCCACTCTATACCTGCGCTGAATGTCAACTGCAAAGAAGGCCACCTGCGCTGAGCGTACTTGGACAAGTGGCACAGTCATTCCTCAAGGTGTCAGTGCCCAAGAAGCTTCCAAAATGACACTTGGATCAAGGAATTCGACTAGTGATGAGTAAGAGGGTCTAGATCTCCAAGTGGAAGCAAGAACCTCCAAGTGGACTCAAGAACTGAAGAATAACTGAAGTGAGAGAGGACACTAGTCAGCTCTCAAGCTGACTCATCCTTTCTCCAAAAATCCTATATATAGATCTCTCTCATGAGGTCTAAGGAGGCTGGAATCTTGTGAATGTAAGGAAGTGTTGTTGGTTTGAGTTTAGAGCTATTGGGTGATTTGCTTTGAAGGAGGTGAAGAGGAGATTTCTTTCTGCTGGGAAGGTGATGCTGGATTGGGCCTCTTATGGTTGTATCACTTCCTGAACTTTACTTCTTCCATTAATAAAGCATTTGAGGTTCTTCTATATGCATGTGTCTCAATGATGTATTGTCATACTTGTGTATTTGATTTATTCTAATCCTTGAATCAGTTATGAATGTATGCTTCTTGTAGTTTCCCTCTCTTGCCATTTTGCAGGATCTTGGTGTAGCTGGGCCAGTGAAAGAGCAAGGAGCTGGGAGCAAGCAGCAAGGAGAGAAGATTGGATCAACCATTAGCGAAAGACATCGGTTAGTGGATCTCTTTCTCCCCTATTTTACTTTCATAAAGAAGAAATCTTAGATAGCTTTGCTTCGATTGTTGCTGAGGTACTATCACCCTTAGAGTGGGATAGGGTCATTCCGTATTGGATACTTTTCCCTACAACAAATTGGTGACTCCACTGGGGAGCGTATCTTTTTGGTTGTTTGTGTTTTTGCTATTCATTTCCTAAACACAGGGAGTACCGAATCGAACTGCATTTGGATCTTTCAAATGCAAAGTAGAGGGCAGCTACTCTAGCTCAGTTTCTGGGCATGTTTATGATTTGAAGAGCTGATCCACAAGAACTCTGAACAGCTCTTAGTGATAGCTTTTCATCCTCCTAATTACCCTTTAGTGTGTACTTGATTGATAGCTTTTGATTTGGCCAAAAACTGTGAATTTTTGAGCAATCTGTGACCCGGAAACCAAGAGAAACGAGAGTTTCTCTCTTCATTGCAGGCACTGTGAAGGCAGTCTGCATTTCATCGCAGGTCCCGAAGGGACTACCTGCGCTGAATGTCAAACTGATAGTGTACTACCTGCGCTGAACCAGTTTTGCCTTGTGCAACTGGGGTTCCTTGCTGTTTATTGCCCTGTTTTCATCCTTGTTTTTGCAGCCTGTTATCAGTCAATGTACCTATCTGAAACCACCTTTCCTTGCCACTATTCCCCTCGGTTGTATAAAGAAACTGTGTTTGTTCTTTGTGTATTTCTTACATCATTTACAGTTTCCCATAACGAAAGTGAACTAGTCTTGCTGTGACCTCTTAGATCTAGACCTGTGATAAGTGTCGTTTTGATCTTAAGAGTTAGTTTGTTTGTTGTTCATAGCTGATTGAGCTTTTTCTTTCATCATATGGTTTGAATTTATGTATTTCTAGTGTTGAAACAAGTAAATCTTAAGGTGTCTTTTGATTTTGGACAAAGCTTGTTTGCTTTCACTTGAAATTGAATTCAAAATTATACAACAGCTTTCTTTTTTGTAATACATCAACATTAAGAAAGAGAAAAGAAATACCTGCATTATGCATGTGCATTTTTGACAATTTGTATGTTGATTTAGGGAAAAGTGCATTAGTGTGTGCTCTATGATCTGTGTGAAAAGATGATGTCTTTCTTTTCCCTCAGTAGTTAAGATTTTCAAAGTTGAAAGATTGAAAAGCTTGCTTATCATCTTAGACTGCATTTAGGAAGTTGTATTATACATCTCGTGGTGATCCATAAAGGCAAACTGCTAAACAAGATCAACTTAAAATGAATTGAATTTACATAACAATGCTTTGAAACATAACGCAAACACATAGAGGTCTAAGCTAGAGACGTGTTCCGGCGTCGTTAAACGTGATATCTTAGCGTTGAGTGGTTGGGTGATTCCTCCACGGTGAAGCGATAAGTATCAATACGGACTTGTGCTCCCACGTACCGTCGCGTATATATTGGGAGACCCCTATAGGAACAAAGCCTTTATCCATAGGAAACCGTGTCGACCGCCCTACTGATCGCAATGCAGTGAACACAGCATTCACGAAGATCGACCACCCGTACCGTAAAACGTATTCTGTGGTTTTGCGAAAGGTTTGGCACACCCTCTGCCTAGATCTCCAGAGCAGTTTCTTTTGGCCTTTTTCAAACTCTATAACTGAAAAAGTCCATCCGAGCATTTGTCACTTCGGGCTCGTTAAAACATCGAAGGAGACTAGAGTCATCTTTAGCTTTTTCTCGACTCTTAAAAAGTGAAAAAGCAAGTTGTGTCTAAAGCGTCGTTATAAAATTTATTTTAAACAGAACATAATCACCTCCTATTCCTGCGTTGATCTGTAGGTTGAGAACATGGAACGCCCCAACCAAGGAATTCCCCATGATGGGAATCCTAGTCCTTTCTCCTCTTGGGGAGAAGTTGGTGCACCCCACATGGCCACATTGTCGCTTCCAGGACTGACAATTGGCCTGCCAATTTGGCTATTCTCAACCAATGTAGTTCAGAACACCATGGTTCCTGAACAGTCGAGTCAACAGTTAGATCAGTCTAGAGCTGCCCACCAACCTTCTACTTCCTATAACTCTTCCTCCAATCCCTCGTCTTCGCAAGGTAGAGTCGGCAAAAGCCAAGCTCCCATGGAGAAGAAGGAGAAGAAGAAGAGAGAGAAGAAGAAGAAGGAGCCTAAGGCGACTGGGGGCAAGCAAAAGACATCGGACAAAAATCCACACACAGCACAGACCGGGCCTAAATCGCCATGTGTCATATGTAGAGGAGACCACTTCCATAGAGATTGTCCCTGTATTCCCCGGATACTAAGGGACTGGTCCCCTCGTTTGCACAATTCGGGAGCATCAACCTCTGATAGCCATGTTGAATGCTTACCGTCAACCAGCGAAAGTGAAGGTTCAAGACAAAGAGGGGGAGCAAGATCCCCCTGCAGACTGTGTGAAGGCGATCACGCCATCCACCGTTGTCCCTTCTTAGACGAAGCAAAGAGAGTTTTGGAAGATCGTCTGGTTTCACCATTGAGACTTCCTCCTGGATACAAAAAACTCATGCCAAGTCCTTCGTTGGTTGAGAACACAGCTGGCCCGCTCAAGTGGTCGGATGAAGCGTCAGTCACTGAAAATGAACCTATTGAATCCAGACCGGACGAAAGTCCAAAGGTCGAAACGGCAGTTGACCCGGTTCTCCCTTCAGAAGTTTCATCTTCAAATGACACCGTCACTGAAGACTCATCTTCAAATGACACCCTCACTGAAGAGAATAAGGATGACACCATC
Organism: Pinus tabuliformis; assembly: GCA_031772625.1. NCBI lineage: Eukaryota > Viridiplantae > Streptophyta > Pinopsida > Pinales > Pinaceae > Pinus > Pinus tabuliformis. Next base: position 497,179,635 of record CM062816.1, read on the forward strand.
CAGATTCTTTTCATCAACACAGACTCTAATGAGCATCAGGGCAATGTGCCCATTCCTTTATCGCAGGAAGGAACATCGTCAGGGTCATATCTGGCCGTATATTCGGTCCCACCACCAAGCAACCTGGTTGTATCCTTTGATTGGAATCAACTAGGCAGACCCCGGTTGCGAGCCAGTATACCATTCAGAATCATGGTCCAAATATACAGAATGGTAATGGTTGGCACTATCATTGATGAAGGGGCATCTGTGAGTATCCTTTCCTCTATTGCTTGGAAAGCACTGGGTTCCCCGGCGCTTTTGCCTGAGATAAGAAATCTCTCGGGTTTCGATAAAGGAACCAGTCGACCATTAGGGATCCTCCCCAATGTGCCTGTTACATTGAAAGGGAAGACCGTTCAAATGAACGTGATGGTCGTTCAAGGACCCTTGGATTATAACCTACTCCTTGGACGAGACTATATATATTGCATGGGAGCAATAGTCTCCTCACTCTTTAGAGTAATGTGTTTTCCACACGAAGGAAGAATGGTCAAGCTCGTAGACCAACTTTCATTTCCGGGATCACACATCGCAAATAGTCACATACCAACCCTAAATGGTCTATTCAATCAAGAAATGTCTCCACCCCCAGTCCTCCTTCCCGATGAGTGCGAGTGATTCGGAAAGATGGGACTGGAACCCAGGGGGCATGCATCCTGGTCTGCTTCAGGCAGAAGAAACCTTGGGGATAAGGTAGAATTTCCATGAGAGAATATGACTAGTCCATACCCCGTCCGTGGATGGAAGAGGGGTTGTTCTAGAATAGGATTCTTTTGTCAAAGTTACGTGTTTGACAACAGTCATTCACCCTTGTCTATTTCGGTAGGCATTGCCGAGGAAGTGTTTTGTTTGAAAGATTAACGAGACAATCTTTGGGTAACTAGAAAGAGGCAAGCCTCCCTCAATAACACAAATGTTTTGTCTTTGAGTAGTGTTCTTCTCTTGTCGTAAGTAAATATTCTCTTGTCGCAAGTAGTTGTTCTCTTGCGATCTTGCAAAGATCTGTTAAAAGTTGGGCTGACGGGAAGACAAGTACCGCGTAAGACCCCTTAAAATAACGAGAAGACAAGTATCGTTAACATTAGACTGGCAAGACGACAAGTAGCTGTGAACACCCAAAGAGAAGCAGAGGTGGGGGAGAGGAGGGGCAGCCTTGAAATTGTATTTTATACCTGGGGGCATGCAAACCTTTTGGAGTGCAAGCAAAGAGCGGTTATTTATCTGTTTTTTGGATTAGTCGTTTCCGAACTTGCATAAAGAAAGGATATGGAGTAAAGCTTAGTGAAGATGAAACTCCTTAAAAAATAGAGATCTCACAGGAGACATTTCTTATCTTATGACTGGTATATCGAGCAGTTTTAGCATAAAGTTCATGCTCGTTAAAAAATAAACGCAAGATCCGAGCAGTTTTAACGCGGTCTTCATGCTCGTTAAAAAATAAATAAAAGCAGTGAGCAATGTTTCCCCCAGAGTTTAAGCTCATTTTTAAATAAAAAATGAACCTATTTCCGGTAAATAACCTCTGTGATCGTAAATTTATCAGCCATAAAAGCCTTGGTTATGTTTGCACCTGCCACCTCCACCGTCATTTGGCCGATCGTTCACCTCCATATGATTGTTTACCCATTTTGAGGAACAGCTGCGAAGAGTGATTTCACTTAGCCATCCTTGTGACACTGCCGTGATTGGAAAATTCCAACCTGTACCTGGAATCAGTTGCTATCCCTGTTTATCACTCGTTCCTCAAAAGCCGAGTCTTCTTTAAGCTCTTTTCATCTGACTCGTAAAATATGAAAAGTTTGCCGAGTTTTGGCCTTCCAGTTCGTTAAAGTGACCGGAAGAGCTATCCCTCCTCTAGATTTTAATCTTTTTGGACCTGAGGGATTATTGCACAAAAAGGTCGAGCGCTTGTTTTATTCGGCTCGTTAAAGTTATCGAAAACTCATCCCTTCTGTATTGTTTTACACTTTTTCGGACTTAAGGGATTAGATGACGAAAAAGGAATTTTGGAGTTAACTTTCTGTACCTTTTCAGACTCTCTAAAAATGAAAAGGACCGAGTTTTCCTTGTCGTTAGACTCGTTAAAATGATTAAATAGCGACAAACTTTCTTTAGACGAGAACGAGTTTCCCTATCGCTAGGCTCGTTAAAACATAGCGATGGGCTTGCCCGAAGGGCAGGTTATAGAACAAGCATATGTTGTCCTCCTCAAGCTTGACAAAAATAAAGAGGTACTGGTCAGAAATGACTGGGGAAAAATTGGGAGAATCTCAAAGCTTTAATGGTAGCAAGTCACTCTTGAACATGACACTTTTCCTCCATACCACATCGGGTTGGGTTGTTTCATTCACCGGTCTCATCACCATGGTCTCGCCAAACCATCCATTTGGGGTAATGCTACCGATCCATCGCATCAGTGTCTTTATATGTTCAAGAGATGTCGTTCAGAAAGAGTCAACCGTGTCCCATCCACTGCCATACATTATCCTTCATCCATTCATGACCGCCACCCTGAATCATATGTCACAGATTGTTTTCACCTCCACTAAAATCATTAGCTCCGTTCCGTGTCACTGATGTGGGATTCATTAAGGCCCTCCTTTGACGGATCGCTTCTTGTCGACCTCAGCTCATTATCCAAGAAGTTGATCTAGGAACAACCCCCTCAGTACTTTGAAGCTTGCATGCCTCAATGGCAAGTTTCTCACTTCCGGCGACAGGTATACATCAATGACCTTCGACCGAAAGATTTTACGTGGTGTTCGACGCCAAGTCCTTTATTCACACCACGTGAATTGTACTGTAGTACCTTCAGGGTCATTATCATTATCGGTGATTCCTCTCGCACTTGTTAACGGTTTACATCATTGACCGGTAATCAAGCGATGTCTTTCCATGTTCGACTTCAGCGCAATTCTCACATGGATCGACTTGTACTTAGAGTGAAGATCGAACGAGTTTGAAGACCCCGGATCTAGTTTCATCCATCCGGGCTGCGATATATATTCAGGAAATATAAAGACATTTGACATGTACATCATTGCAGCAGATGATCATCCTACTCAAAGGATGATAATTTCAGCAGAGAATTATCAGTCTACCATCAGACGATCGTCTGTTCTATGTACCAAAATGAATTTATAAAGCTAAGCATGGGAATGCCCGCCTCAGCTAGATCATGAAAGCAGAATGAAAAATAATGTATTGTATTGTATTTTATTACAGGTCACCTCTCAGCGATTGAATGAACTTCGGATCCTCCGGATAAAGCATTTCACCCGATAAACGACCTCATACTTTAGGGGGCAACTGTTATAGACATTTTTGTGCCTTACAGCATGAAGCATGAAATGTCCATAATCTAAGGGATCCAAAGTCCCTAAACATGTTGTTCCTACCCCTAGAGGAACAAGGTCAGCAAACCACAGCACTAAATATCAGTTCTCCACCTGAAAACACTCAAAAACAAGCAAATTCTGGATCATGTCAACTGCTCCACTGAGCATCTGCGCTGAATGTCAAGTGCTCCACTCTGTACCTATGCTGAATGTAAACTGCAAAGAAGGCCACCTGTGCTGAGCGTACTTGGACAAGTGGCACAGTCATTCCTCAAGGTGTCAGCGCCCAAGAAGCTTCCGAAATGACACTTGGATCAAGGAATTCGACTGGTGATGAGTAAGAGGGTCTAGATCTCCAAGTGGAAGCAAGAACCTCCAAGTGGACTCAAGAACTAAAGAATAACTGAAGTGAGAGAGGACACTAGTCAGCTCTCAAGCTAACTCATCCTTTCTCCAAAAATCCTATATATAGATCTCTCTCATGAGGTCTAAGGAGGCTGGAATCTTGTGAATGTAAGGAAGTGTTGTTGGTTTGAGTTTAGAGCTATTGGGTGATTTGCTTTGAAGGAGGTGAAGAGGAGATTTCTTTCTGCTGGGAAGGTGATGCTGGATTGGGCCTCTTATGGTTGTATCACTTCCTAAACTTTACTTCTTCCATTAATAAAGCATTTGAGGTTCTTCTATATGCATGTGTCTAAATGATGTATTGTCATACTTGTGTATTTGATTTATTCTAATCCTTGAATCAGTTATGAATGTATGCTTCTTGTAGTTTCCCTCTCTTGCCATTTTGCAGGATCTTGGTGTAGCTGGGCCAGTGAAAGAGCAAGGAGCTGGGAGCAAGCAGCAAGGAGAGAAGATTGGATCAACCATTAGCGAAAGACATCGGTTAGTGGATCTCTTTCTCCCCTATTTTACTTTCATAAAGAAGAAATCTTAGATAGCTTTGCTTCGATTGTTGCTGAGGTACTATCACCCTTAGAGTGGGATAGGGTCATTCCGTATTGGATACTTTTCCCTACAACAGACCTACTCAGGTATCATCTCTTGGTGGCTCTCATTATTATGTTACTTTTATTGATGATGCAACTAGAAAAGCTTGGATTTATTGTATTAAGAATAAATCTGATGTATTTGATACTTTCAAGAAATGGAAAGCTTTGGTTGAGATTGAGACAGGAAAGAAATTGAAGTGTCTTAGATCGGACAATGGAGGTGAATATTGCAGCAATGAGTTTGATAGGTATTGTTCAGAGCATGGAATTTGCAGAGAGAAGACAGTTCCAAGAACACCACAAGAAAATGGTGTGTCAGAAAGGATGAACAGAACAATCAGGGAGCATGCAAGGTGCATGAGATTGCATGCAGGATTGCCTTTACAATTTTGGGTAGATGTTGTAGATACTGTTGTTTATCTAATAAACAGAGGGCCTTCAAGTTCCTTAGATGGTGGTGTTCCAAAGGAAGCATGGATAGGTAAAATGGTAAACTACTCCTTTTTAAAGCCTTTTGGTTGTGAGGCCTTTGTCCATATTAATAAAGAAAATAGAACAAAGCTTGAGGAAAAATCAAAGAAATGTACCTTTATTGGATATGGTGTTAATGATTTTGGTTATCGCTTATATGATTATGAAAATCACAAAATAATTAGGAGTAGAGATGTAATATTCAACGAAAAGGTCTTGTATAAGAATTAGTAGCAAGAAAAGAAACAAGAAAAAGGAAACAAGGAATACACAGTTCTTGATGAGATCACTGAAAAGGTAAAGGTGCCTGAAATTAATAATAATCAACAACCACAACAATAGCAACCACCAAAACAACAACAGGCACCCCAAACACCTAAAAGTGGTGTTAGAAGATCTACCAGGATAAGTAGACCACTTGAACGATACTCTCCTTCATTATATTATTTATTTTTGACTGATTCTGTGTTAGGCCCCTATACTACTAGTGTAACCCCTTATTGTTATTAGTACAACCCACTTATTATATTGATGTACCCATGTAGTGCCCATATTGTTACTATTGTGCCACATAGAAGCCCACTATTGTTATTATTGTGCCCTTACATTATTATTGTTATGTCGGCTCTGATTATGTTATGGCCCCTTAGACTCCTATATATAGAAAGGAGGTCTTTTCACTTGTATCATCCAAGAATTGTTAATTTATATAATGTAAAGGAGGTTTCCCCCTCGAAGAGGCTGAATTATAAGGCGTTGATCCATCTTTTCTATCTTTTCTTGAGCTAGTTTCATAACATTTGGGATCAGAGCTTTGGATTCTAGGCTTTCGCTGCTCCAAACAGGTCATCGTGGCATTTTCACTATAACGTTTTTTCTGTGATGTTTCATAAGCTAAACATAAAACCCATTTGAGAAGAATTCGTGTTGAATATTGGGTACAAATTTCAGAGCTTTTCACACTACATTTGTGGAGATATGATCTGAGGAACTTGGTCTTTTTGCAGACTCCTGAATTACATTCCAAACAGGTGACCTGGGGAAAATCGTCATAACTTTTTCTCTCAGAATCAGATTGAAATTTCATAAGAAGGTACAAAAATAAGACAGACTGTAGTTTCTTGTATGAATTTTTCAGATCCAAAGGTCGAAACAGTGACTTGTGGCACGTCGTACAAGTTCGCTCTATTGAACTAGTCTATAATCAAGTCACGGTGGGAGATTTCGCATAACTCTTCCTTGGAGAATCCAATTTGGGTCAGACTTGTGGCATTGGAAATAGGACACGGAAGGGTAGTATAGATCACAAATTCAGAACTAGATGATTGGAAAGTACAGAGATACATCAGAGGCAATATCGAGCTCCTACAAAGTGAAAAAAAGTGTGTAGATTTTCTTAAATTTTTGCTTAAGCTTGGTTTGAAAATTTGTTTTGAAGGAATTCAAAGGGCATAATAGAGCATTATTATCGGTAATTGATTCCCCTAGGAAAGAAAGTGCAAACACCTAGTAAGGAACCTGAAAGCTCTAGCATGACTCATGAAGAAGAGGAAGAAATGCTACATGATATATCAAAATTACAAGAACAAGTGCAACAAATGTCACTGTCACAAAAGCTAACAGAAGCTAAGATAAATGGCGTGGAAGCTAAGATGAATGGCATGGAAGCTAAGATGGACAACTTGAAGATAGATTTGAACACAAATTTGAAGACAGGCATGGCAGATTTGAAGACAGAGTTGACAAATTTTCTATAAGAAATACTTACCAATTGTGAAAAGGTAATAAAGGAAACTCATGATGCGAACAAAAGAAATGTTAATCATGATTTCTTAGACTCTAATGTGGGATCAAAAAACCACCATATTCCAAAAATCGATATGAGGAAGTTTGATGGCAAGGATCCCACAACATGGATATTACAAATGGAGCAATTTTTCGATCTCAATAATGTGCAAAACACACAAAAGGTACGTATTGCAACTTTATATTTGGAACCAAATCAGTTTGTATGGTACCAATGGCTTTTCTCTCATAAACAAATTATCACTTGGGCAATTTTTACGGAAGAATTGATAGCACATTATGAGGATACAAAAAGCAACACTTTTTTTAGCCAATTGATAAGTCTCAAACAAAAGGGTTCAATAATGGAACACATTGAGGAGTTCCAAAAATTGAACATAAGGGTAAAACATATTCCAGAGGAGCATAGGATTGATGTGTTCATAGGGACTTTAAAGGATAATATCCAACATGATGTTCACCTTTGGGAACCGGATTCATTAGAGAAGGCATTCAGGTTAGCAAGAAAAATGGAAAGAAAAATTATGGCAACCAGGAAGCATACCACTCACAACTATAAAGATGGAAGTGTGGTTGCTCCTAGTTTTCCACAACCTATAAGGTTGACACCACAACAATTGGAAGAAAAAAGAGCAAAAGGGATTTGTTACAGTTGTGATAGAAAATACACTAAAGGTCATAAGTGAGCTGAGAAGAAATTATTCTACATAGATTGTGAAGAGGAAGAAGAAAAGGAGCAAGAAGTGAAAGATGACATCGAGAAAGAAGAAATGAATCCAACCATATCTTGTAATTCATTGGTTGAAATTACCACTCCTCAAACTATCAAGATATAAGAACATATCAAGAAGAAAAATGTTCAAGAAGTGAAAGATCACATTGAGCATCAAGAAATGAATCCGACAATATCTTGTAAAGGATTGGAATAAATTACCACTCCTCAAACTCTAGATATAGAAGGACATATCAAGAAGAAAAGGGTTCAAGCAGAGAAAGATCACATCCAGCATCAACAACAAGTTCTCCAACTTTTAAAGGATAACGCCACTTCAGTGAAAAATCAAATGGAACAACAGTTAGATCAACATCGTAGTGAAAAATGTTTTGATGTAGGTGATTGGGTATTTTTACTGCTACATCTCAAGCAAGCTATTTATGAGAAGGAAATGTTGGCAATACTACATTCACTTAAAAAATGGCGACCTTACCGAATGGGAAGACTCTTCAAGGATGAGGATGTGGAAGCATTGTTTTGTGCTATTTCTATTATCCGACCATATTGGATAAATGAAGCAAGGGATGAATGGAAGAAGGATGAAGAAGTATGGCCACTTAGTCAAAAGTTGCAAAAGATACCAATTCAAACAATATTGCCAAAAATTGAAGAGGAAGGAAAAATCATATTGCAACCTGGAGTAGTCACAGAAACAAGAACTCGAACGTTACGAAATCAATCAATTTCAAAGTATCTCTTCAAGTGGAAGAACCTACCTGCTAAATATTCCACATGGGAGGACAAGAATTTTATACAAAAGCATCAAGAACTACTCAAGCGTTGAGGACAATGCTTTTTGAAGGGGAGGGGTATGTTAGGCCTCTATACTACTAGTGTAACCCCTTATTGTTATTAGTACAACCCACTTATTATATTCATGTACCCATGTAGTGCCCATATTGTTACTATTGTGCCACATAGAAGCCCACTATTGTTATTATTGTGCCCTTACATTATTATTGTTATGTCGGCTCTGATTATGTTATGACCCCTTAGACTCCTATATATAGAAAGGAGGTCTTTTCATTTGTATCATCCAAGAATTTTTCATTTATGTAATGTAAAGGAGGTTTCCCCCTTGAAGAGGCTGAATTCTAAGGTGTTGATCCATCTTTTATATCTTTTCTTGAGTTCGTTTCATAACATTCTGGTGAACCTGAATGTTATGAAGAATCAATGCAGGTTGAAAGCAGGAAGAAGTGGGAGCTAGCCATGGAAGAAGAGATGGACTCCTTAATGCATAACCAGACTTGGGACTTAGTCAGGTTGCCTGCAGTTAAAACTACATTGCAAAATAAATGGGTTTACAAGCTGAAGGAAGAAGATGGAGGAAAACAGAGGTACAAAGCTAGACTTGTGGTGAAGGGGTTTGCACAGAAGAAAGGTATTGATTTTGTGAAATATTTTCTCCTGTTGTTAAAATGACTTCAATCAGAACCATTCTAAGTCTAGTAGTAGCTAAAGATTTGCATCTTGAGTAGTTAGATGTAAAGACAACCTTTCTCCATAGGGATTTGGAGGAAGAGATATATATGCAGCAGCCACAAGGATATGAGGTAAAAGTGAAGGAGAAACTAGTGTGCGGGTTGAAGAAGATCTTGTATGGCTTAAAATAGGCTCCCAGGCAGTGGTATCTAAAATTTGACAAGTTTATGTCTGAACAAAGTTATACTAGATGTCACTTTGATCATTGTGTTTATCTGAAAAGACAAAATGATGGCAGTTATATTATATTGTTATTGTATTTAGATGACATGCTTGTTGCAGGGTATAACATGCAAGAAATAAATGTGCTCAAAGGAAAATTGGCAAATTCATTTGCAATGAAGGATTTGGGAGCTACAAAACAAATCCTTGGTATGAGAATAACTAGAGACAGGAAAAATTGCAAATTAACATTGTCTCAGAATGAGTACATAGAAAAGGTGTTGAAAAGATTTAATATGCACAATGAAAAACCAATTAGTAAACCTTTTGCTAGCCATTTCAAACTTAGTAAGGAAATGTTCCCAAAGACCCAAGAAGACATGGATTATATGTCTAAAGTTCCATATGCATCAGCAGTTGGAAGCTTAATGTAGGCAATGGTCTGCACAAGGCCTGATATTGCAGATGCAGTGGGAGTTGTAAGTAGGTACATGAACAATCCAGGAAACGAATATTGGATGGCAATGAAATGGATTCTTAGATATTTGAAAGGTACCACAAATCAAGCATTATGCTTTGGTGGTTCAAACATTTCTCTACAGGGATATGTTGATGTAGATATGGCAGGTGACAGAGATAATAGGAGGAGTACTATAGGATACATATTTAATGTAGGTGGAACAACTGTCAGTTGGGTTTCAAAAATCCAAAGTGTTGTTGCACTTTCAACAATAGAAGCAGAGTATGTTGCTGCTACAGAGGCTAGTAAAGAAATGATTTGGTTACAAAGGTTTATGGGTGAATTGGGTAAGGAGAATGATATGGGCACGTTATACAATGATAGCCAAAGTGCCATTCATCTTGCAAAGAACTTAGCATTTCATTCTAGGACTAAACACATACAACTCAAGTACCATTTCATACGATCATTGTTGGAAGATGGAGAGTTGAAGCTGGAAACGATACACACTAGCTAGAATCCTGCAGATATGCTAACAAAAGTTATAACCACGGAGAAACTAAGACTATGCTTAGTTTCAATTGGTCTTCAAGTATGATGAAGAAGATGGGAAACAACCAGGTCCAAAGGGGAGTCATTTTCCAGCAAATGAAGCAGCGGTGGAGTTGCTATAATCAGTCTCCAAGTGGGAGATTGTTGGGTGTGGAGCCTGATTATCTTCTGTATTCAAAGGTATTGCCACATTGGACCCCAGTTCGAAATGGGAACCCCCACCAAGGGGAGGCTCCCCAAAGGTCGCAACCACCCCCCCTGGACCCCCCAAAGCTAAGAATAGATGTAAAATTGCCTTGTAAAAGTATAGTAATTTCTAGTCAATCTAAGCCGGTCATTAGGCAGAGATCTGATGGTAGAAGTTATGTTTAATTTAGGGTTTTTTTTCCCTAGAAGGCAACCCCTCACTATATATGAGGGAATTGTATTGCGTCTATGTAGATTTGTATTCTGAGTGAGAAAGAGAGAGGAGATTGAGAGTGAAGAGGGTGTTATAGAGGATCTACTGTAGGTTGTATCTCTTCAGTTTGTTGGATAATATAAAAGGAAGGACTGGTTGTTTCTCCATGGACGTAGCCTAAACTGGGTGAACCACGTATATTTGTGTCTCACTTGTTTTATCCATTTTCTATGTTTATATTTCTACAATATTTTATGTTTTCCATTGCTCTGTAATATATAATTTTCTAACACAAATATTAATGCAATCAGATAGGTATGATTCTCTTTTGACTCTTGTTTGATCACCATAATGTCTTGTGCAATATCCCTGGTGAAAATTCCATGTAAATATATATAAATACCATAGATGTTGGGACACGTATTCAAGTTGAACGATGGGTTGGACATCCTAGTTGGTGTTCATTTGGTTGTTTATGGCTAAAGTAAATTGGCAAAGGAAATGGCTAAGGCTTTGAAAGGCATGAGGCATTGATTGGCATTTTATTTATGAAAATAATGGAAATTAGTAGAAAAGGAAGATGAAAGGTCACAGGTTGCATGTGAGGAGGAAATTGAAGGAAAATAATGGAAACTAAAGAAAATAGAGGCCTCATTAATAAAAAGGCTTATGAGGATCAGTGGGCAAGCTTATTCAATGAAGGCTTGACAGTTGAGTTTTGGAGCTCTCTCATTATTCTCTCTCTATCATACTCTTCGATACTTAGAGTTTTCTTGGAGCACTCTTAGAGGGTGTGGAATACTTGGATTCTTGGAGCAAGAAGGCAAAGGAAGAGTAGTGAAGAAAAAGAGGGCATCGACATCATCAACCACATCAGATTTTCTTGTAGGTATTGAGTTGCATGTATGATTTCTTCACTAGTTTTGGCATGCATGGCACATGCATGTGGTTTCTTGGTTATGATCTTTCATTGGCATGGAGTATGGTCAGGATTGACAGTGGATTTCCTAGCCTTTCCATTTCCTAGATAGCCATGGTGATTGTGGGTTTACTTTCATTTCTTTGTTTTGGTTGGTTCTCATGTTTCCATAGCTTGGGTTGAGTTACTTGTCTTGGAAGCCCTGGTTGAAAAAATGCTCTGGAAACCCTGTAATAACTTGGGTTGAGTTATTGGTCCTAGAAGCCCTGGTTGGAAAAACACTCTGGAAGCCCTTAGTGGGTTTAGTTAGTAGTCCTAGAAGCCTTGGTTGGGCAACCACTCTGGAAGCCCTGTACATGCTTTGGGTTGAGTTAATAGTTCTGGAAGCCCTAGAAGGCTTGGATGAAGACCAATCTGATGATGGTTTTGGTGATGTGTGACCGTGAGGTGGAATCACTATTTGATGGGTTGATGTGGATGGCCTCCAGAAGCCCTGAATGAGTTTTGATTGATGTGTTCTATGAGATCCCACATTCATGCTTCGAATATGGCACAGGGGTGAATGGTTGAAGAGAGATTTGGCTCAGCCATTCTACAGTTGGGTGGAACATGGTACTCCCATCTCCAGTTGGTTCATTGCATTCATTAATTAGAAATCAATTCCCTTGATTTTCATGCGTAAAGGTATTGATGTATTTATGGATTTGATGGCTAATATGTTTATTGTATTTATGTTCCTATTATGCGGGTTATATGCACATTCCATGAGAGCAGCTATGTATGGTTCTCAACAGGTTTTTACTTTTATATTAATGGATAATGTGTTTATGAGTTAATGGAGGATAATGCAGCAAATGGCATGAGGGAACGATGGTTCATAGCGATTCTCAGATAAGTATGAGATCCCTACACTTAATTATGTTATTTACACTTGTAGGTTACATGTGGATGATATGTTTGGCAAATGCCTATCATGGCTAGTAGGGGTCTGGTGATGATCTTGTTCATATTATTGCTTTTGCATCATTGTTTCCTTGCATCCTTACTAATTCTAAGTGGTCATTCCATTTTGGGCAGTGTCCCGACCTCTGGACCAAAAAAGGTGGCTCAAATCCCAGAATGCTAGCATTAGTGCTGAAACTAACTTGCTTAGGTAGTGTCTAAGGAGCAATAGTCCTAAAAGTAACTCGTCTAGGCAGTGTCTAGGGAGAGTTACCCTGCCCTGAAGTCTCTCAAATAGTAGTGGGACCCAGAGATTGGCAGTATGAGTGGCTGACTTGTCTCCTAAAGGTTATTTGAATGAAGTTGGATAACTGTATGTGATGTTCATCGATTCCATTTCCTTAAAGTCACCAAGAAGGTTGAATCTTATCATAGTGGCCTCTTGTCGCATGTTTACCCTAGCTGACATATTTCTTGGGTAGATGTGGGAGGATGGTGTTACAAAGTGGTACAAAGCATGGTTTTGTTATCCTTGGGCTATGTGTTGATCATGATTTCATTTTGGTTGCATATGTGTTCCTTATACATGTACTCCATGTGCTTTTTAAAATTGCATGGTATTGATGGTGGTTTTAGTAATTTCGCCATGTGAAGCTTGAAGGTTTTGTCATGGAGTACGTCATCATGAGTGCATGGTTGTATATGCATTTGTTATGCACATTAGTGTTCACATATTCTCAAGTGCACGTCATGTGGTTATTGTTGTCATGCATTAGGTCATGTTTTGTGAAGTTGATATGGTCATGCATTGATGAGTGGTCTCTACCTAGAATGATGTGTATATGGTTTGGTACTCATTTGTTATGTGTGGATATGAAGTTTTTATGCATGTATGGTCTTGGTTATGATTATGCGTGTATAGTAGGTCAATTATGCCTTGTGAAGTCATTATATGAAATTTAGGTCATCATGATGCTATTCGTTGTTATAATGCTAATGTTTTGGCTGAGATAGAGTAGGAGATGCAGATCATCATAATGGTTGCAACATTGGACTTTGGGGTAAGAGCAGATTGCCATACAAGTATTGTATGTTCGGCATGCAGGTATGTTAGTTAATGGATTGTTATATGCATTAGGGTTATATACATTAGGTTTATGTACATGTATTTTTATGTTATGATTACATACATGATAGATGATAGTTGATTTGTATAGTTATATGCACATGTGTCGGATAGTCAAGAATGATAGTAACCTGTGGTTGTATGCATTGCTATTGTTGTTTTAGATTAGATAACCTGATGATTATGTTATATGTTGTTGATGAGTATGTTATAGGTTAACTTGTTATTGTTAAATGATAGTTAGCTTGATGATTAGAGTTATTTCATTGAGATCTTGTTGTTGTAAATTGGATTGGTCATATGTGTGATGGTTATGTTCATTGTATTGAAGATCTTGATGTTATGTGTATTGTGTTAACCTAGTTTGACCTATGTAGATGGTTATGGTTGCGATATTCAGGTATGAGCTAACATATTGGTGATATGGTGTCGTACTAATCTAGACTGATTGTACATATGTGATTGTTATGCATGAAGGATAAATGTTTATGAGCTTATGATGTGAACATGCTAGTTAGTTAGTGTTATGGATATCGTGATCTTAATTATGTTTGAGTTGACATGTTGTAAAGTTATACCTTGCTAACTAGATTGATTGTGCAGGCAAGATAGCCTCCCCTGAGGTACACTAAGGTATGAGGTTGCTTATATAGTATACTTGGTGCTTCATTCTTGATTATGTTGTCTATTGATGTTGAATGTTTGGTGTCTATTATGTCATCTAGTTAATTTTGGTATGTTGCAAGTTGGTTGAATGTTTGATGAATTGCAAAATATGAGTATGTGTGCAAATGATATTATTTTAAGATGATTGTACTAACACATATGTGTTGAGATAGTTTATATGTACTTGACTATAGTAGCTGATAGTTGTAGTATTATGACTGATGATTATGAGTTGACTATGGATTACGACATGATTGTTAGTCTTGGTAATGTTTGATTTCAAATTGATAGATATGATTGTCTTGATATTTGGAACATGTGGTTAACATGTGTGGGTATTTGTAGGGAACATTCATGGTATTAGTGCGACAAGGTAATAATTGATGGGTTTATATAACTAATAGTTGAGTGATGTGATAGTACATGGTAAGGGTCACTTACAACAAGGTAAAAATGTAAAAGAAAGGAATTGAGCAAGAATTCCTTTGGCTATGTTTGGAAACCCAAATTACAAACGAATCATTGCTTTACATATAGGAAGTCTTCTTAACCTTGATTTTGCTTGAAATTATGTGGATATGTGCTAGATTCATGAAAATGTACTTGATAGGTATATTAGCTAGTCTTTAGTTACAGGTGGATCTGTTAAAGGATTGGAGTCACATGAGAGATGGCGTGGATGTGTTCAATTGCAAGGTAGCATGCTTGACACAACAAGATGAGATAACTAGTGTATTATTATGTTTATTTATGCACTAACAGTTATGTGTTAATGACAACATGATGCAAGGAGCTGCATGGCAAGAGAGGTTTCCATGAAATCTTAAAGAAGACTTAGGTTGAGCTTTCCTTGGGAACAATGGGGATTGAGTCATGGTGTTTGTTTTTAGTCTTGTGATTTTGGTCTTTTGTTATTTGCTTGTGCTTGATTTTAATTTTTGTTATGTCTAGTGCATGATCATGCCACTTTGTTGTGGAGTCGTGTTGTTATTTTTTTTCGTGGTTTTCTTCTCGTTTGTTTCTTGTCTTGCCTTTTATGTTTTGATTCTTGGGAATTGGTTTGGAAAGAGGAAAGTTAATGTAGCTCAAGGAGAGGTATGTGGTACCCAAAAGGTAATGCAAGACATGGATGAAGCTCAGTGCATGAGTAAGCACATTAGAAGGCAAGACTATAACAATCAATTAGAATGGTTGGGTCCATTGCAGTAAATAGATGGTGGAAATACAGCCATGAGAAAGGTAACCAGAAAAGGTAAAGTAAATGGATCTAAGGTGTTAGTTTCCTTCGCTATGTTGGGAACGATTATTCTCAATTTTGCGTATGAATAAAGGAATTTCTCTTAACCTTGACCTTGGTCTTCAGTAATTACGCTATGATCATGATTATGTTGATGTTTATACATGTAGGTTTGTATGTATGTCACTATCTGACAGGATGATGACTATTCTATGCTAATGTTTATGTATATGTATGTATTTGTCTATGTATCTATGTCACTGTTTGATAGGGTCATCAGAAATCATTCTTGTGGAGGAATTATTGCTTACACAGGAAAATGACATGAAGAGGTTCCTGGTCTTACGAGGAATCAATTAGGAAGAGTAGTCATGAAAAATATATGAGGTCAGTATCATGTGGTTATGAGTTGATATTATGTGATTATATCATGTCTATGTGATGGACATGGTATGGGATACATCAATGAAATGAAAGCAGTGTGGTCCGCAACATGTCAAGATAAGCATGAATAAGGCAATAGAAGCAAGGTTTCTTGGTAAGGATAGTGTGGTTGGGATATGTGGTATTGTTGTTATGCATATGTTGTACATGTTACATCTATGATGTTGTGCACATGCAGTGTTATGAATATGTAGTGTGTGTACATGATGTTTATACAATATTATGTACATGGTGTTAGTATAGATAATGTTGTATGAATGTTGGATATTCAGTGTTGGGTATATATGGTGCCATATACATGTTTGATATATAGTGCTTTGTACATATTGAACTGTGTGCATGATGGATATATGGTGTTGTATGCATATGGTGCTCTGCATGTGTTGGATATGCAGTGTTGTGTACAGATGATGATATGTACATGTTGGATATGTAGTGCTATGTACATGTGGTGTTGTTTGCATGTAGTGTTGTGTACATGTTTTACAAGTGGTGCTATGTGTAGGTGGTGTTGTGTACATGTTGTGCATGTGGCACTGTGTACATGTGTTGTCATGTACATGTCCTGCATGTGGTACTATGTACATGTGGTATTGTTTACACATTGTACAGATGGTGCGATGTACATGTGGCATTGCACAGGTGGTGCCGTGTACATGTGATGTTGTGCACATGTTGTGCAAGTGCTACAATGTACAAGTGGTATTGTGTAAATATTGTATATATGGTACTAGTGTACATGTGGTATTGTGTGCATGACATATATGTTGTTTTGTAGGCATGCGATACCATATATGTGTATTGTGTACTTGTGGTATCGTGACATGCGTACTGGTTGTGTTGTACTCTGTGTTGGTACATGTATTGTGTGGTGTTGTACATCGGGTATATATGTATGAGTTGTATTGTATATCGACTGTATGTGTATGCATTTTGTGGTGTAACATGTTGTGTGCGGATGCATGTATTGTGATGTATATTGTTTATGTATACGTACGTACACTAGGTGTAGGTGTATGTGTTGTATGTCAAGTATAGGTGCATGTGTTGCATGGTGGTTGTATGTGTGTGATGTACACTATGCATATGTGTAGTTGGCGGAGGAGAAGGCACTGGGTGTTTGATGGGTGTGGCAACCAATCTAATGTGTGTACAGAAAGAACAAAGGCAAAAGTAAGGATCGATGAAGGATAAGTATCAGTATATTATTTCAGTTTTATTATGCATGTGATTTATGATTATGGTATATGATGATTATATATGATCTATGATTCTGGTTTATGATGATTACATGTGATCTATGATTTTGGTTATGATGGTTACATGTGATTTATGATTTTGATCTATGATGGTTATGTTTTGAGCTAACCTAACGAGATATTTTTATACATGTTGATTTGGTCAAATATGCTAGTTTGACTTGTTGTGGCAGGAAGTGAACAAGATTACAGATGTACCTTATTGAAGAGCTACCAATGAGGTATGATTTGAATTTATTTTAAACCTAATGGAATTTATGTGCTTGGTACTGGAAGGCATGAGATGCTCAGTTGGGTGGTTGAAATCGACTGTAAGAATTAGCAACAACAACAAAGGAATTGAAGTAGGCAACAATATGTTGGTAAAGCACTTCAGGAGCAGGGCCATTGTGGGATACTGGTACCAGTGTCCACTGATTTCCATGAGCATGCTATGACTGGTATGATGTGTGAGGCAGGTATATGCCTTGGTTATTGTATCTTTCAATGTTAGGAAGCCTTGCCAAGGGATGGACTGCCTAGGATGGTGGTGTCAGCATAACTTGGAAGGTAAGTGACTGCATGGAAGGGGTGAATGGATTCCTGAGGGACTATGTAGCAAAGAAGGGATGGTCACGGATGGATTTTTTTTTGGTCATTAGCATTTCATGTGGAATCAGATGCACATTGGGAGTGCTCCCTGGAACAATGAGACGGTAACTGTTCACTGAGAGGACAAGTGGGGTAGGATTATAGCATTGGACATTGGATGTGGATTTGACTTTCCAGTGGATTCTAGTCTTCCTAGGAAGGAGGTGAATCCCGGTATTACTTTGATGGTGGAGGTGTGAGCCTCTAGATTCCCTTGTTGATTGATACATTTATCGTATCATTTATTTGTTGGTTAAGAAAACGCCTATATGTGTATATCATTGTAAGTGTCATAATGAGATTTGTTATAAAGCTCAAGTATGCGGTATGGTTATCATTTCGTCGTGCTCTTATGTTTTAGTAGATGGTCATTCATTGTAAATACTACAACGAGTTGTTTTATAAAGCTCCATGGGAAGTATGTTTTGCTTTCAGCAGTCATGTTGGTTATAGGTGTCATTGAACACCAAGGATCGTGTTCCCCCAAGGGGGAGGGTTTTGTAATAGCCCTGGTGAAAATTCCATGTAAATATATATAACTATGATGGATGATGGGACATGTATTCCAAGATGAACAATGGGAAGGACATCCTAGTGTGTGTTCATTTGGTTGTTTATGGCTAAAGGATATTTCCAAAGGCAATGGCTAAGGATTTGAAAAGGCATGAGGCACTAATTTGCATTTTACTTATGAAAATAATGGAAATTAGGAGAAAATGAAGGTGAAAGTTCACAGGTTGCATGTGAGGAGGGAATTGAAGGAAAGTAATGGAAAATGAAGAAAATAGAGGCCTCATTAATAAACGGGATTCTGAGGATCAGTGGGCAACCATAGTTCGTGAAGGCTTGATCATTTTAGTTTTGGAGCTTCTCATTATTATCTCTCACTCATACTCTTGGATACGTAGAGTTTTCTTAGAGCGCTCTTAGAGGGTGTGGAATACTTGGATTTTTGGAGAAAGAAGGCAAACAAAGAGTAGGGAAGCACAAGAGGGCATCGACATCATCAACTACATCGAATTTGCTTAAAGGTATCAAGTTGCATGTATGATTTCTTCACTAGTTTTGGCATGCATGGCACATGCATGTGGTTTCTTAGTTATGATCTTTCATTAGCATGGAGGATGGCCAGGATTGATAGTGGATTTCTTAGCCTTGCCATTTCCTAGATAGTTATGATGATTGTGGTTTTACTTTCATTGCTTTGTTTTGGTTGGTTCTCATGTTTCCATAGCTTGGGTTTAGTTACTAGTCCTGGAAGCCCTAGTTGAACAAATGCTTTAGAAGCCCTGTAACATCTTGGCTTGAGTTTCTAGTCCTGGAAGCCCTGGTTTCACAAACACTCTCGAAGCCCTTGGTAGGTTGGGTTACTAGTCTTGGAAGCCTTTGTTGGAAAAACTCTATCGAAGCCCTGTACAAGCTATGGGTTGAGTTAATAGTTATGGAAGCCTTAGTTGGAAAAATGCACTAGAAGCCCTAGAAGGCGTAGATGAGACCAATCTGATGATGATTTTGGTGATGTCCGACCGTGAGGTGGAATCACTATTTGATGGGTTGAGGTAGATGGCCTCTAGAAGCCCTAGATGAGTTTTGATTGATGTGTTATATGAGATCCTGAATTCATGCTTGGAATATGGCACGGGGGTGAATGGCTAAAGAGAGACTTGGCTCATCCATTCTACAGTCTGGCGGAACATGGTAGTCCCATCTCCGGTTGGTTCATTGCATTCATCAATGAGAAATCAATTCCCTTGATTTTCATACGTAAATGTACTGATGCATTGATGGATTTGATGGCTAATATGTTTATTGTATTTATGTTCCTATTATGGTGGTTATATGCACATTTCATGACAATAGCTATGTATGGCTCTTAGCATGTTTTTACTTTTGTGTGAATGGATAATGTGTTTATGAGTTAATGGAGGATAATGTATCAAATTGCATGAGGGAACGATGGTTCATAGTGATTCTCAGATAAGTATGAGATCCCTACACTTAATTCTATTATTTACACCTATAGGTTACATGTTGATGATATGTTTGACGAAATGCCTATCATGGCTAGCAGGGGTTTGGTGATGATATTGTTCATATTATTGCTTTTTCATCATTGTTTCCTTGCATCCTTACTAATTCTAAGTGATCATTTTATTTTTTACAGTGTACCGAGCTTTAGGCCGAAAAAGGTGGTTCAAATCTGAGAATGCTCACATTAGTGCTGAAACTAACTCACTTAGCCAATGTCTGGGAAGCGTTACAAAGTGCCTGGGCAATGTATGGGGAGCGTTAGTCCTGAAAATAACTCACCTAGGCAGTGTCTAGGGAGTGTGACCCTGCCCTTAAGTCTCTCAAACAACAGTGAGACCAAGGGATATGTTATCTGAGTGGCTGACTTGTTTCCTGAAGGTTATTTGGATGAAGTTGTATGACTGTAGGTGATGTTCCGTCGATTCCATTTACTTAAAGTCGCAAGGAGGTTGAATATTATCATAGTGGCCTCTCGTTTCATGTTTACCCTGGCTCGCTGGTTGCTTGGGTAGATGTGGGAGGAGGGTTTTACATCTTGTGTCTGTTTTGAGGGTCTATGGACATGTTTTAGTTGTCATGGATACATGATGAAAATAAGATCCAACACCATATTAATGAACTGGATAAAGTAGAGTATGGGAAACATTTTAACAGCCAACAATAGTGATTGATATGAATTTTCTGGCCATACAATGGTTGTAGGTTTTGTTTGTAGTGATGGTGATTGTGGGAGTGCTAGTGTGTGCAAATTGCAGTGACATTAATTATGGAAGTGACAATGTTTGTAGGTTTTAGTGAGAGTATTTTCAAGTTGCAGTGACAACGAATGTGGCAATGACAATGTTTTTAGGTTGCAGTGATGGTTTGTGCAAGTTGATATGATGGTACAGGTTATGATAATTACATAAGATTACGAATTATAATATTCCTTATAACTTGGTGATATATGATGAAAGTGGGTACAATTTGAAAACGAGATAAAATATAGGTCCACAAGGAACTTCAAGAAAGAGGTGGGTGCCTCCACTGAGTTTGGAGCCCCAATCAAATTGGAGGCTTCTCATTGTTGAGGTTGGAGCTCCAATAGGGTTGTAACCTACAGTGAGCATCTACTTGCATATTTTTAGGTTATTACCTTAATCAGGTTATAGCCTACTCCAAGTGGCAGCTTATATTTCTTGGGGATATTTTCCTCCAATAGGTTAGAGCCCACAAATTAATGTAATGAAATGGAGATAAAGAAGAGGAATATTGGTGTTTTTCTCCAGTATGGGTTTCCACCTAAAAACTTGTTTTTGTTTGTGATGTAATGGCCTCTTATGTTGTTGATATCTTCAAGATATGTTAATGATATGATGATGCATTGTTGTAACCAATGATATAATGTTTATGGTTCATATATTTATGGTTGTATGATTAAGAGATATTGTAAAATTATAAAATAGGTATCTCACAATGATTCACCCTCCCCCCTCTCAGTGTAACCATTGGGCCAACAACAAAATACAAAATTATAGCTACTGAAGGGAATTTTTCCATTAGCATGGTTAGATGGTGAAAAAATACAATGTTTCTAAATTCCATCATGAAATTGTGGACGATGAAATCATTGAATGTCCTTTTGAGTTTATTAGAGACACAAGACTTTGTTTAAATCCAAATAAAGAGAGAAAACAGAGGGTTATTGTTATGAAACCAGCTCACAGAAAGATAGAAAAGAGAGATCCACGCCTTAGAATTCAGCCTCTTCGAGGGGGCAACCTCCTTTACATTACATAAATGAACAATTCTTGGATGATACAAATGAAAATACCTCCTTTCTATATATAGGAGTCTAAGTGGTCCCAATACAATCAAAGCCTACATAACAATAATATTGTAGGGCACAACAGTAACAATGGTGGGCTTCTATGTGGCATAATAGTAACAATATGGGCACTACATGGGTACATCAATATAATAAGTGGGTTATACTAATAACAATAAGGGGTTACACTAGTAGTATAGGGGCCTAACATGCCCCTCTCCTTCAAAAAGCATTGTCCTCAACGCTTGAGTAGTTCTTGATGCTTCTATATAAAATTCTTGTCCTCCCATGTGGAATATTCAGCGGGTAAGTTCTTCCACTTGATGAGATACTCTGAAATTGATCGATTTCGTAGCTGTCGGGTTCTTGTTTCTATGGCTGCTCCAGGTTCCAATATGATTTTTTCTTCCTCTTCAATTTCTGGCAATATTGCTTGAATTGGGATCTTTTGCAGTTTTTGAATAAGTCGCCATACTTCTTCATTCTTCTTCCATTCATCCGTTGCTTCGTTTATCCAATTTGGTTGGATAATATAAATAGCACAAAACAATGCTTCCACATCCTCATCCTTGAAGCGTCTTCCCATTCGGTAAGGTCGCCATTTTTTAAGTGCATGTAGTATTGCCAACATTTCCTTCTCATAAATAGCTTGCTTGAGATGTAGCAGTAAAAATACCCAATCACTCACATCAAAACATTTTTCACTACAATGTTGATCTACCTGTTGTTTCATTTGATTTTGCACCAAAGTGGCGTTATCCTTTAAATGTTGGAGAACTTGCTGTTGATGCTCGATATGATCTTTCTCTACTTGAACCTTTTTCTTCTTGATATGTCCTTCTATCTTTTGAGGAGTGGTAATTTCTTCCAGTCCTTTACAAGATATGGTCGGATTCATTTCTTGATGCTCGATGTGATCTTTCACTTCTTGAACATTTTTCTTCTTGATGTGTCCTTCTATCTTGATAGTTTGAGGAGTGGTAATTTCATCCATTGAATTACAAGATATGGTTAGATTCATTTCTTCTTTCTCGATGTGATCTTTCACTTCTTGCACCTTTTTCTTCTTGATATGTCCTTCTATATTGAGAGTTTGAGGAGTGGTAATTCTTGCCAAGGCTTTACAAGATATGGTTTGATTCATTTCTTCTTTCTCTGGGGTGGTGTCCTGACGTATATCCTCTTCTTTTGATGTTTCTTGATCCTTTTCTTCCTCCTCTTCATATTCTATGTAAAATAATTTCTTCTCAGCACACCTATGACCTTTAGTGCATTTGCTATCACAATTGTAACAAAGCCCTTTTTCTCTTTTTTCTTCCAATTGTTGTGGTGTAACCCTTGTAGGTTGTGGAAGGCTGGGAGAAACAACACTTCCATCTTTATAGTTGTGAGGGTTATGCTTCCTGGATTCCATAATTTTGCTTTCCATTATGTCACAAAGCCCTTTTACTCTTTCCAATTGTTGTGTTGTTGCTCTAAAGAAGGTGTTGCTCTTTATATCCTCATAATGTGCTATCATTTCCTCCGTGAAAATTGACCACGTAACAAGTTTTTTACGAGAACAAAGCCCTTTGTACCATAAAAATTGATCTGGTTCTAAATATGAAGATGCAATACATACCTTTTGTAACATTTTTACACCATGTATATCAAAATATTGCTCCATCTGAAGTATCCAATTTACCGGATCCTTGCCATCAAACTTCCTCATCTTGCTTTTTCTTGATTTTAGGAGCTCTACCTTGAAACGACTGTAACTCTGTAATTTCAGATCTTTAAGTTCTGAACTTGTGACCTGTAGTAACCCTCTATGTCCTCTTTCCAATGCAACAAGTCTGATCCAAATTGGATTCTCCAAGAAAACCTTATGCACAATCTCCCGCAGTGACCTGATTATAGATTGGTTCAGTAGAGCGAACTTGTATGAAGTGCCACGTGTCACTGTTTCAACCTTTGACTCTGAAAAATATATAAACAGAAACTACAGTCCGTTCTCTTTTTGTAACTTCTTACGAAATTTCAGTCCGATGCTCAGAAAGAAAGTTATGACGATTTTCCCCAGGTCACCTGTTTTGAAAGTAATTCCAGAGTCTGCAAAAAGACCAGCTTCCGCAGATCATATCTCCGCAAAATGTCACATGAAAAGATATGAAATTCGGACCCAAGGTTCAGCGCCAATTATTCTCAAATGGGTTTTTTTTGCGACTTCTGAAACGTCACAGAAAAAAAGTTATAGCGAAAATGCCACGATGACCTGTTTGGAGCAGCGAAACCCTAGAATCCAAAGCTCTGATACCAAATGTTATGAAACCAGCTCACAGAAAGATAGAAAAGAGAGATCCACGCCTTAGAATTCAGCCTCTTCGAGGGGGCAACCTCCTTTACATTACATAAATGAACAATTCTTGGATGATACAAATGAAAATACCTCCTTTCTATATATAGGAGTCTAAGTGGTCCCAATACAATCAAAGCCTACATAACAATAATATTGTAGGGCACAACAGTAACAATGGTGGGCTTCTATGTGGCATAATAGTAACAATATGGGCACTACATGGGTACATCAATATAATAAGTGGGTTATACTAATAACAATAAGGGGTTACACTAGTAGTATAGGGGCCTAACAGTTATGTTGCACGGATAAATTTTATTTTTAATTAAGAACACCCAATCTAACTCACACATAAATTGTTAATATAGGTAGGTATTTTTATTTCAAGGTTACTTTGCAAATTATATACAAGAAACAATCACTAACTGACATGGGATAATTCCTAATGGTAAGATTTCTTATACAAGAACTAGAACACAATCAAATCAAATATGTCACTCTTCACACTTGCAGGAATAAAAATCAATATCATTGCCAAATGCTCACTTGCATAAAAATAACACTACACGCAGTGCTGAAACTGAAAATCACTGTTTCAGCAATGAAATAACACTCATTCATCAAAATCACTCTCACAAGAAATAGAAACAACACTCTCGATATCAACCCTTCTGTTACACACCATCATTCAATCACACCCTCACATAACCATTCATTCAACCAACATCAATCCACTCAGTAACTACATGAAAAATAATATTAATTGTAACAACAACTAGCTAACAATATCTATCAATATTGGATCATAGATATGTAATAGTAGTAGCACTAAAACAATGGTAACAAAATTTAGTTAGTGAGGATCAATCCCAGAGTAACTATGCTGACAAAAAATCAATCTATATTAATATTCTGTAAGTTAAGTTAACCAACAATAACAACAATGCATCAGCAAGAATTTGTAACAATGATAACTCATATTATAACATGAATTGAATTAATATAGCCTCCAAAAAAAATATGAAACAAATATCACCTTTTTTGACACAACAATCCCTGCTAAAGACAAGGGGTGGTAATTCATAACAAACAAATTCGCAACTCAAAGATATGCCACCAACTTGCAGAGATTACATTAGCTTTGGAAATGAAGTTACAAGATGACTTGTTACAAGCATTATGATTCCAACCCCTTTTTATCCTAACACTTACTCAACGTACTCTCTGCCTATACATTTATATAAGAAAATATTAGGGGGAAATTGGAACTAATTCCCCCAAATCTAGACTTTCAATCATGAACAAATTCACAAAATATTGTCTTTTATGTATTCTTAGTTGAAGGTATGATTACAAAAGATTAATTTAGCATAAAATCCATCTTAGGATAGGTTGAATCTATTTCAGTTAATAATTGGTTTCTTTGTTTAGGGCGTAGTTAGCCAATGATCACAACAAGAAATAACCCTTTGAAAGAATCATACGATCTCCCAATTTAGGAATTTTTTCAAGAAATCACTTAAATGTCCCCTAATTGGCAATGTTATGAGAAAAAATAGGTCGCAGATTTTTCAGATTCATCTTCATTTTTCCACAAATTGTGTTTGAAGTTAGTCGCCTGATTTTTCCTGGCTTGAGCTATTTGACCTGTAGATCATGAGATGGAACCTAATGGGGTTGACCTAGGTATGCCTTGGATAACATAAATCCTTGTTAACATCCCTAGGAAAAAAACACATGTTTCATAATTTTTCCAAGACTTGAATAAGTATCCTAAACTTGAAGGTTGTTACTGTTATTGCATACGAACCATTGGAACAACACTAGGAAAACCATTGTCAATAAAACCAATAATAATCCTTTCTAATTCATCAAAAATAAAGTAAAATAAAAATAATTAACTACTTAAACATGTAAGTTTAATCTCGTACATTCCTGAAGAAACACAAAAGGGTAGGTAATAGATAGGCAAAGAAGTGTGTTAAAATGACTGAAAATGGTTATTTAGAATGGTGAGAAATGGGACAACTTGGCGTCCGAACAGGTTAAATCAATAGATGTAGTTGTTAAGAGGAAATTATATGCATTGAAAATTGAAACATTTGGATCAAGTGTAATGGAAAAATCTCCAAGTGTTGAAAATATTGAATAGAATCTGTTTGAACTCAGTAGTAAATGATCAAGAGTTGAAAATATGTGACAGTTTGTAGAACAACACGTATCTATTGATCATGTTGTATTAGTATCCTAGAAAAAGAAAGTGAATAGTTGAATGGAAAGTTTCTTGGGAAGATGATAAGTCTCCAAGTAGCTTTAGAAAATTGAAAACCCCAAATAAATATCTAGTGTGAAACTTGTGGTGTTACATATGGATTAGGGGACATATTACTTGCATATAGAACAATTTTGAACTTCAGAAATTCTCATATGAAATTAGTAGCTCATGAATTTAACATGTTAGTGATGTGAAATGGTCAAATTCTGTCATGTAATGACGTAGCAACAATCACATAAACCATAAATCTTGGAGATTGATTTGATATTGAGAAATAAATCAAAATTCTAAATGATTTCAACAAGAAACAAGATCCTAATTTTTTCAAGGTGGTTGAAGAAACACTTGCATAATATGAGGGAAAGAGAAAAATCAAAGTGGAATGTACATGATGCAGTAAATTGTTTTCTTTAGTTCCATCTAATGGTAATATAATCAGTTCTTTAAATGAGCACATGAAATCAAAGAAGCATACTACTTCTATAGATGATGCTCTACATAATACAACTGTAACAAGGAATGGCACAGTTGCGATACCTAAGAAGCTTACCACTGAGAATTCCCAATAGTATGACTAGGTTCTACACGTGCAGGTGCTTATACTTTAGGGGTGTTGATTATGCAAGCTTTGATTTAATTTGAATTTGAATTTGGATGTGCACATTATATTATTTATTGTCTTATTGGAAAGTAGTTCATTTATTCCATTATTTTCCATATTATTCTAGTTCATTTATCTCCCTTGATATTACATTGTTTTGGGTATTGGGATCCCTATATTAATAGGAATGGGAAGATATTGGATAGAAAGGTCATAATGGATGACCAATAGGGCGGGAAATTATGGGAAAGAGAGATACATTTCAAGAGGACACTATGCTATATTATGGTGTTGAGTGTCATATTGATGGCACATACATGCATATTTATTGTTAAAGGGATTTTCAAATAGAAATCCTCTTTGATTCAATGACACATAATATGTAACTCGATTTTTGAATTCAATGACTTTAGGATGCATTTGTATTGTGAATCAAAGAGAAACATTAAAATACAAGGGAGATATATAGAAACAGGGAGAAGATTGAACCATTTGATTCGAAATAAAATCAAAATTGTTGCACGCATTGCAAATGCTAACCATAGATCAATAACACAAGCTATTTGGTAGAAGAGGACAAAGGTTGCTACATTGCCTATTAGAATGAGTTACCTAAAGGAAAATTTGTTTGAATGTATAGAAATAAAGGATGTCTTTATGTTTTGCAAAGATGTATATGAGGATCATAAGAAAGGAAAATTTTAAGGAAGGGATGTATTTTTGGAATTTTCCAAGGATAATTTTCACAACATGATGCATCCAAATGCAAGGATAAGGTATAGTGCATCTACTAAATCCTTCTATGAGATGATTAAGCTGTGGTGAGGTCCTATATTGCATAACTTTATTAGTTTGAATCTAGATGGACCCTCTATATCTACGACTTTAAGGAAAGTTAAAAAATCATTTGCATGTATCCTAGGAGAGTAGGAGTACAATTTTGAAGCAGTTTGATCTGAGATATTTTCTTCGATGATGTTAAATAGAATTTCTTAAAGAGCATTAAAATATAATAAATGTAACATCCAAGAATAAGAAACACAAATGAATACATTATAGATAATGCACCAAGAATCGTTAATGGATTTCACCCACAATGTATGAGTTATGTCTTTGGGCCTAGCATCAAAGTGGAGATGCCTCTATATTATCTTAGAGAAATGAAATTCCAGCACATGGAAAATCCTCATTTGTGGGAGTTGTGACTTGAAATTATACTACTTAGATCTCGATTCTAACTGCACCAGTGGATTCCTTGTGAAATTTTGAGAAAAATGAATATAAATTTACTAAATTCTATAACTTTCACCTTTCGGTCCCCTATGGAATCTTCAAGATGCCACAACAATCAGAATATTCAATGAATATTCATGCAGAATATTCCTTGTAAC
This sequence comes from Pinus tabuliformis, assembly GCA_031772625.1. Taxonomy (NCBI): domain Eukaryota; kingdom Viridiplantae; phylum Streptophyta; class Pinopsida; order Pinales; family Pinaceae; genus Pinus; species Pinus tabuliformis. Next base: position 497,207,787 of record CM062816.1, read on the forward strand.
ATACCAAGAATATATTCATCATTTGTGCCTAGAACATGCCTCATTCTCCCTGCACAAAGTTTCATGCTCTCCATTCTGATGCATGCTACCAGGCCCCACCCACTATAATGGAAGGAGTTTAGATATGTATGGGTCAGCTGACATGCCAAATCCCACTCTGTTGGAAGATTTTTTGGGACACCAATATTAGTTCATTGTTGTTGGGGAGGTCATTTGGTCAAACCCAAGGGTGTCCCCTTATTTTAATTTAAATTCCAAAACATTATTCAAAGGTTATTTGGTGCATATGCTTGAATAGGTATTACCATTGGGTGTGTGTGTCAGGTCGTTTCCCCGTTTCCACTATGGTCAAGGGTTTGACCCCTGATGGTTATGAATTTTTTTTTAATGATGTAGACCCATTTGGCCCCACATGGTACCTAGTGATTGGGCCATGTGGTGACCACTGGTTAGTCCTCATTATTGCCTCTATGTGCCACTGGAGGTCAACACGTGGTCCTGATGTCACTTTCCAACTATGCACTACCACATCTCCACTTGTTGATTGTGCCCACTGATTGGGTTATCATGTGGCAACCTCTGAGAGTGTCACATGGTACCTATGGGCCCACCTACATAATCTTTTTTGCTATTTGTTCCAAACTTCAGATGAGCATAACTTCCTCATACAAACTTGGATTTAGGTTTTTTTTACATCATTAGAATCGTCTCGGCAAGATCTATGACTTGGCATCGATTTTGCTAAGATTTGAGGACCTTGAATTTTGAGCCTTTATGGATCCTCATGAATCACAGTTAGAAATTTTTATGCTTATTATAGGTATATGGGAGGCCAATTCTATCATTGCTTACTAGATATGAAATTGTCATGAAAAAATGTGTCAATTGGGTAGAAAAAAGCAATACACAAGTGCGATTTGGTGGTATGAAAGAAGAACAGAAGTGAAAACAACATCTTTAGTCATAGTTGATGACAAAATTGCAGGATATGAGATTATTACATACACTTTTAAGGATAGTGTGATTGGCCATTATGCACGTGTTCTTATTGCAAACCATTTAGATGAAAAGACTCCTTGTTTGGTTGTGGTTTCTCATCCTACATATAATAGGTTTGATGTGATTTTTGTTCATCAACAATAGTAAAAATAAAAGGCCTATGTTATGGGCCCCATTAATAGGTATATAATAAGGCCCATTTGACTATCCCTCAACACATAATTACCTCTTTCCTAGCATTTGATAACATCTTTTTTACTATAATGTGTTTATTGAGAAGACTAAAGGATGTTGATGATATGTTGTGGCCTAACATGATTAATGTGCAGGAAAAAAGTGCATTTACTATGTAGTGATATGTTGGAGGCAGTTGGAGAATATGTAGTAGGTTTGTCCCCTAAATTTACTCACCTTCAATTGAACTTTCTCCCTGTACTTACTCACCCACAGTTTGAGGATCTATTAATAGCTCATAAACTCAAGGACTACGAGAATCTCAAGGCGTGAGATCCACATTTTTAGGGATTTTAGATGGAAGAAACCCTCTTTCCAAGGAAGCTACCCCCCAGTCATTTTTTTATAAATAAGGAGTGACCCAAGGGTTCAATAAGATTGGAATGCTTGGAGAAGATAGAGAGTATTAAGAGCTAGGAACTCGAACTTGTCATTTTCATTCCTTTATCATGTACTTGAGCACTCTCTTATGTTAATGAGAAATATTATGTTATCTTCAATTTGAGTTTTCTTTAGAGGGTTGAGTCCCCTTGGGTTAGGGCCCAAACCAGAGGCTCTAGTCTCTCTTATGTGTATTTTATTCATGCATTTTTTTTTTCAATCACATGATTTTATTTCCTTCTTAACATGATTTTTTATGAAAAATTGCTTGCACAGGTTTTCCAATAACCTCTCTTATGGGAAGTATGGTTAAAGACATTTTTTTGGCAAGCCCAAAATGTATAGTTACTTTCTTTTTCAGTTGTTAGATCTTGGATTAGTTTTTTTTTTTTTTGCATCTCTATTTTCTGCCAATTAGGGACTGGTTTTGCAGTTTTCTTTAAGCATAGGTAGCATAGCCTCTTGTGGATGTAGGTCTTGTCAATATTAAAAGATAGGTTTCATTTTTATGTACTAGTCAAATCTCAAATAAAATTCAACTCATCCTTTCTCTGTTATTTCAAATTTTTGCAATTTGCACTTTTAGCATGCTCCAGATAATTGGAAAGATTGAGTAATTGTTTGTGGTGTGAAGGTACTACTGCTGATTTGTAGGGTTAACATTATCATTTACACTCCTCATCATACCACCAACACCATTATTTCTACCTCAAAAATTCCTTCAAAGCAATGTTCATTGAGAGTACATTTTTGGTTTGTTGAAGGCCATTGTGTGCATTGTTCCTTGTGCAAGATGGAATCTAAAGGGTACTATTATTGGCAAGGGAAACATACAACCTTCTCCTACCTTGCACTACACTTTCCCACCTTCAGATCATATTTTTATCCCTCAAAATTCTCATAAATTCAATCTTCTAACAAAACAGAGTAATCCTGTAACAATCTTGTAGCATCCTATAGCACCATGTAGAAGCCCTCCAAACTTGACCAGAATTGTCCTTAAAGATTAATTTTTTCATCATAGCCCTTAATCATTTCTCTTAGGATCTAAAACCATTCTTGAGGGATATGAAATACCACTTAGAACTTTCCTTCCCACCACTGCAATTTGGTAATGCAATTAGGGTTAGTGAACAAGTACATCCATTGAATGGACTAATGATGATTTCCATGATTATTTTATGAAGAGCTTAATGAAATCTATTACTAGGATAAAATATCTCTTGAATGTAGTGATTGAAGGTTGATTTAATTCTATTTACCTTATGAAAGTTAGATTAGGTTTTCTTTTTTTTTTTTTTCTTCTTAAGCTAGGGTTTCCATTTCAAGCATTATTATTTACTATGCATAGACTAGGTTTTTCTTTGATGCAACATTTACATTTTACAAGTATATTAATTTTTACATTCTACAAGTAGATTAATCTTTACATTCTGCTAATAGAATATCATTTACATTTATGTAAGTAAGTTAACCTTGAAATTTCAACATAGTAGAGTAAAATTTCTATTTCTGCAAATATATTAAAATTTCCATTCCCGCAAGTAGATTATAACTTCCTTTTATGCAATATTCTTTTCGTGCAAATATAGATTCAATTGATAGAGTGGTATTTTTATACCTTGGTTTGGTCAATTTTCTCAATGTAAGTTGGGTATAGCTTAGCCTACTGTGCATACAACATTTCCACCTCTTAAGTTTGTACGTACCTTGGGTTGATAAATAAAGTTGGTATCCTTGGGAGTTGCAACACTCTTGTTGCAATACGGGGGCTCATAAATTTTTGGCACTGTTTCCAGGTAGGTGTCTAAGAAGGTATTGTTGTTTCATAGAGTTTCTTTATTTTCCATTTTACTTTCACTTTGCATAAGTTTTTATTGTCTTGAAAAGTTAAAAAATAAGAAGAAGAAGAATAAACAAAAAGCACACATATTTATTTCATGCCTCATAGGATGAGGGATAGGCTAGGGAAATTTCTACCAAAAAACCCCACCCCTTCAAGAAGTCAACCATCATCTTCTTTTGTGACTATGAACCTCCTGCTCTGACTATAAATGAGTTAGAAAGTCCCTTAGGTTAGCAACAAAAAATATTTGAAGAACCCATAGGGGAGGAAGAAACCACATAACCTACCAAAAACATCGCTGAGAATAGGAAAATTGAGCTCTTTCCTATCATAGAAACTAATGGAGAATCCAAAATGAAGAACATAAGCCTCACTAGTCTCCCACACATCCACGACCTAGCCTTTGAAGACCCTGATACATTTATGTTTCAATTTTTTGTGTTTTATAGAACCTATGATTATAGTTCTTATGAGAAAAAGCTCAAGGTGTTCCCTTCTACCCTCAAGGATGCATGTGCTAGTTCATGAGCTTGGAAGGAGGTAAAATCACCACACAGGCTCAAATGAAGCAAGATTTTAATCATAAATATAAATAATACTAAAGGTTAAGAGAAACAAAAGAGGAGATATTTAGGATGACCTTAGGGCCAGATGAATCCTTAGAGGATTATGAAGAGAGATTTCAACTCAACTAAAAAAGAGCTAATTGTACCCTTAACCCAGAATCCCTAAAGCTTGTACTTCTTTGATGGATTAGGGAGGATTTGATGGAGACCCTTAATATGTTTTCTAGTGGAGACATCTACCAACTAACTTATGAAGACATCAAGACAATATTCAAGAATCATTCTATGGCTGCAAGGAAGGGAGGTAGTCCAGCAAAGGACTGGTCAACTCTTCTCCCTCTACCTCAACCATCAAACATGAAATATGGAGCATGGTAGAGGACTTTAAGAGTGAGAGGTTGCACAACTTTTCCCTAAAAATGGATACTATGCAGATAGAAAGGAAGCATGAGGAGGAAGAAAGGGAAATATCTATATTTTTCCCTAGATTCACTAAGAGACACCCAAAAAATTAGTGCCTAGTGAATGTCAGAGAGGTCTACTCTATTTGTGAGGAGAACTATGCATCTAATAAATGTACCTCTCTTCTAGGTCTAAAGGTTGTATATCAAGGGGTGGAGAATGGCTTGGAGCATCTTTGCTTTATCAACCAGAAGAGACAATAAGGCCCTTGGCCATATCAGTAAGGCATGCAAGGTGCACATTATCATTCTTTCAATCCAAACTAGAGCACACACTTTCATCTTTGGTATCCTCAAGTTCACTCACCTTGGTCCATGCCTTCTCCTTGGTCCTATTCCCCATAGTATCCTCCTCAGCCTATCAATCTCCATTCCATCCATATCAACCTAAACCTCCTTAATGGGGAAACCCTTCATAAAGATGGAGGCCTCTAGCATCCCAACCTCCTGCCTTATTACTTCCTCCTTGATCTCAACAACAAATACCCCACAATAATCCACCCAAGAAACCTCATATTCTTTCTCAACCCAATCTGAACCCAAACAAAAAGCAGGCTCAATAGGTTGATAGTGGGGAAACATCCTATCTTGCGTATGCTATGGAGATCCAAGAGAAATACCTTAGGTCTAGGAAGGTATTTCCATATGCTTACCCACCTTATCCATTTGAAGATATTAAAGAAGGCAAGGAAGATAGTGCTCCTCAAGCCACTATATCTCCCTATCCTAAAACGTTGGTCCAACCTAAATAGTGCACCCCAGAAGAGGTTGAACTAATGGGAGAGTTGAAGAATCCATGTGTTAAAGTACTCCTTCTCCAATACAACAAAGTTGTTCCTATATACAATAAGCTTATCATTGAGGAATGTTTCAAGAGGCCAGAAAGAAGAAAAAGAGATGCCCCCACTATCAATGTTGTTAGGAATTCGTCTTATCTAATGCTTGGGAGGGTTATCTTCCCAAAGTATTTGGATCCCAGTAGCCCAGTAGTGGATGTGCACATTAACAGTATTGTAGTCCCCAACACACTAGTTGAAGTTGGGGTTGCAATTAATTTCATGGCCAAGGAAACTATGTTGAAGCTCAACCTCCAAGGAGCTTTTAGAAATACCACTATGGTGTTGCAACTTGCAGACATATATATAGTACCTCTTGTGCAATTTATTGAGGATGTGATGGTCTCCATTAACTCTTGGGAGTATGCCACAAACATCCTTGTACTCCAACCCAAAACCGAGCTTAATGGGTACCCTCTCATTTTAGGGATACCTTGGTTAGCCATTGCTAATGCTTACATTAGTTACAAGGTTAGGAACATGATTATTAAAAATGGGCATCTCATAAAAAACTTGTATTGTACCCCCTTACTCAACCCTCTATTGAACATGACTTAGCTTTGTAGGAAGAGGAAGAAGAAGAGAAGAAGATTTTCATCAGTCATACCCCTACCTAGTTTGTATAATAGACACTACTGGAGGAAGCAAGCAACTAGATGAGGATGATCTTATTGATAAATTTTTCACAATCAACCTCCTATGGTCATGCCCAATGATGAGCTAGTACAAGAATCCTTAGGAAACATAAGAAGAGCCCATGGTATGAACTATTCACTCCCAATTCTGAGAAATATCATGCTAAGGTTATGGAAACTCGTCCATCAAAAAATTTGAAAATTAATCCTTCCCTCTCAACAGAGAAAGAAGAGAAATTGTGCATTGTGTTAAGACAACATATTGATTTTTTTTCTTGGGATTATAAGGAAATGAAAGGGGTACATCCTTCAGTTTATACCCATGATATTTATGTTAAAGAGGGATGTAAACCTCTGTAGGAGCATTAGAGGAGAATGAATGCTACCCTTAAAGAAAATGTGAAATAAGAATTACAAAAACTACTAGATGCAAGATTCATCTACCCCATTTAAGATAGTGAATGGGTGTCCCCTCTTGTCATAGTACCCAAGAAGAATGGAAAGTGGAATATCTGTGTTGACTATTTCGAACTCAACAAGGCTACAAAGAAATATCATTTTCCCTTGCCTTTCATTGATCAAGTCTTGGATGGTCGTGCAGGGAAGAGGATTTTCTCCTTCCTGGATGGATTTAGTGGATATAATCAGATCCAGATTAGCCCTAAGGATCAGGATAAGACCACCATAACATTTTCATGGGATACCTTTGCCTACATTGTCTGATCAATTTGGCTTTTGCAATGTCTTTTATACATTCCAAAGGGAGGTTTTGAGTATTTTTTTTATTGTGTTCATGACATAGTTGAAATCTATATGGATGACTTCACTCATTATGGGAATGATTTCCAAGAAGCTCTTTCCAATCTATGTAAAGTTTTGAAGAAGCAAATTGAAATGAATCTCTCAATAAGTCTTGAGAAGTGTGAACATTTTATGAATTTAGAGATTGTCTTAGGTCACTTCCTTTCTAAGGAAGTGATCCAAGTTGACCCTAGCAATATTTCCATTATCAAAAGGGACCATGTCCCTTAGAAACAAAGGAATGTTAGTAATTTCCGTGGACTATTTGGATATTATAGGAGATTCATTAAATATTTCAGTAAGTTGGCTTCACCATAGTTTGGGTTGTTAACTAAGGATTCAATTTTTTGTTCGACAGATAAATGTTAGGAGGTATTTGAGGTGCTGAAGATGAAATTAACCAGTACACTAATTTTTAGAGGTCCCAATTGGGTGTTTCCTTTCGACTTCCACACAGATGCATCAAACAAAGTTGTATGAGTAGCTTTGGGAAAAGTGGAAGACAAGATCCCCTATGTCATATATTTCATTAGTAAGAACCTCTCCAAATTTGAAATTAATTACACAGTTACTCAAAAAGAAATCTTAGTTTTTTTGCACTCCTTGAACAAGTTTAGGCATTATATCATTGGGTACTACGTCTTTGTTCATACTGATCAGGAAACCATGAAATATTTGGTGAATAAACTTGATGCCAATGCTACAATCATTAGATTCTTATTATTTTTGCAAAAAATTGATTTAACAATTGCTGACAAGCCAAGGAAGGAAAATGTGGTTGCAGATTTTTTGTGTAGACTAACATTGCTTGCAGAAAATGAAGAGATGATAGATGATTTGCTTGTGGATGAGAACTTCTTTTATATTTCACTACTATCTCCTTGGTTTTCTGACATAGAAAATATCTTGGTTGCTAGGATATTCCATCCTAATCCATCCTCCAATTAGAAGAGAAATATTGTTAGAGAAAGTTCCCCTTTCACTTGGATTGGGGGAAATCTCTTCAAATTAGGACCAAATTATATCTTGTCGAGATATGTATGGGAGGATGAGGTTTTTGACATCCTCTCAACATGCCATGATGGAACCTTTGGGGGCCATTTTGCTGACAAGAGGTCAACCTTCAAAATTCTCTAAGATGGCTACTATTGGCCTACTTTACACCAAGATGCTGGGAGATACACTGCTAGATGTGTTATAGGCCATTTTATCACATCTGATCAATATGCCTACAAACTGGATCAATCAACATCCATGAACACCTTATCATCATCCCTACACAAAGCCCTATAGATGGCTCTCACAAATCCCTAAGTTTTTGATCTTGAATGCTTCATTCTAGTGCTTTTAAGGCCTAATGCACCTTCGTCCTTTAGGTACATGATTTGAGTGGTAGGTTTCTCATTTTTTCACCTTCTATGATCAAAGCATGTCCACCCTTTTTGGGGGTGTGTTGATTCTAGAAATTTGGGAAAAATAAAAAGAATCCCAAAGCTTCATCTTCCAGAATCTTCCAGAAGTTGTTACAACCATTTACCTTGGATAATAATTTTGAATCCTATCTTCCCTACCTTGGAGTTTTCACCTCTTATCCCTTGAGCCCATCCTCCCATCAAGAGTGGAAAGGAAAACTTTATAGTCTTTGATTTCTTTTGTTCTATACCAAGCCACTAGGTCTAGGGAAGATACTTTTATCCATAGTCATATATCCTATATAACAAGATGTGATGAGTGCCAAAGGATGGGAAGGGCTACACCAAAGGATGAAATATTCCTACAATCTCTAGTGTCTCTTAAGCCATTTGAAAAGTGGGGTATGGTTTTCAATTGACCAACTGATCCCTCATCTGGAGAAAAGAGATACATCATTGTGTTCACTAATTATTTGACAAAGTGGGCTGAATTAAAGGAACTAAAAGAAGCAACAGAGAATAAGGTGGTAGAGTTTCTAAGGGAAAACATAATTTATAAGTTCATATTACCAAGGGAGCTAGTCACTAATCGAGGAGCTCAATTTACTTCAAATATGATTAAGGGAATCATCGAGCAACACCATACAAGGTACAAAAAATCCACTCCCTATCATCCTCAAGAAAATGGGAGGGTGGAGGTAATGAACAGAGCTTTGGAAAACATCTTGACTAAAGTTGTTAGCAAAAACAAAAAGGATTGGGCAACCAGAATTGTGGAGGCTACTTGGGCCCATAATACCACCTAGAAAGCCATCACTGGGTTCACTCCCTTTGAGATGCTTTATGGCGAGAGCAAAATTTTATCTATTGATTTCTAGTAAGACACCTTAAAAATGAAAACGTAAAAGGACCTAGACATCACCAATGCTCAACAAGAGAGGTTGAAACAACTCAATGCTCTAGGTAAACTTAGATTGTAGACCCTCATGCATATTGAGATGTTTCAATCATACAGGAAGATTTGGAATGAAAAAAGATCAAAGAAAGGACCTTCCAAGAGGGCGATTGGGTCCTATTATATGACTCCATATTCAAAGAATTCAAAGGAAATTTGTTGACAATGTGGTCAAGTCCTTACCTGGTTGAAAATTGTCATGAGAATGGCTTTGTCTAAATCAAAACAATTGATGAAGAAGGAATTCCACTCTTAGTTAATGTTTACCGATTAAATATCTACAAGAGGCCTCTGTCAAAATAGGAGTTTACTAACTCAATAAGAAAGGATCTAAATGTAATTAGGGGTCTCATAGCTCTCAATTCATCCAACCTTTGACCAACAGAAGAAGAAAAATAAAAAAATTAAAAAGAGAGAGAGAGAAAAAAAAAGGAATCAAAAGAAAAAAGAATAAGAATAAGAACCGTAGGTGGAAACCTCCATCAGGCACATGAGAAAAACTCTAGGACTGAAAACCTCCATGATGCAGACCAAGGATAACAAAAATAAAAAATAAAAAATAAAAATATCCCCAGGTGAAAACCTCCTTTGAGGCACCTGTGATAGTCCTATAGGTTGAAAACCTCCTTTGAGGGAGCCTGTAGGTCTCCCAAAAAAAAAAAAATTAAAAATTAAAAAAAAAAAAAATAGAAAGAACATGGGAAAAGCAAGGGAACCCTTACATCATTGTTGCTAACATGTTTTTTTATAGGGTTCCAATCATAGCTCAAAGAGGACAGTAGACACGGAGACAACTTCAAATATCCACTCTTCCATCAGCCAAGCTATCTCTTTGCATGTGCTCCATCATTTCATTGACTTGCCCAAGTTCCTCCATCACTAGTTTATGTATATCACTCAATTTTCTTCAGTCTTAAAGTGCTACAGGATTGTCCTTACAATGCTATATTGTTATCCAAATTTTCTACAAGATTATGATTGGATTAGAGAAAGGGTTCAATTCTTATTATTTTCATAGAGAAAAAGAGGAGGGGTCCACCACACCCTCATCACCCAACCTCCACACCATTTTACCTCTCCTCCACCCAAATATCCACCTATGTTCATCAAAATTCCCAATTTTCACCCATTATTTCATCAATTCCACCACAAAAAAGGCTTATGATACTTCTCCATCAATCGATCATGAATTATCAATGTTTTTGGAGGCATTATCTAAAGGATATTGTGAACATAGAGGTTTTTTGTGACTATCACAAGAAGACACACAATCTTGTAGCAGACTGCACAAACCCTATAGGACCATAGTCGGAAACACTAGAATGAATAATGAACCATCATGAAGATATTGGAGATTCATTTACTTGATTTTGGGTTTCCACATGACCTCTGTAAGGCTGCTACATGATCACTATTCATCTTCAACAACAACATTTGATCAAGCTCCTGCATAACCTATGTTGACAGGCTTTGATCAGTCAAGCACATATAAAAACTGGTATACATTTTTTTTCTTTCAAAATAGATCCAATGAATGGAGCATCAAACATGGGAAGATGCCACCTATAGAAGACAACATATCAACCATTAATTTTGTTTACAAACAACATGCCGACATAAAATATCCATCACATAGGCCAAGACCACCAGGTAGGCACAAGTATGAAACTCCTCAACTCTTCCTTTAGCCATTTAATAGTTTAAAAATGTTTTGAATGCATGAGGAACAAGGCTTTTGTAGGTTGAAGGTGGCCAACAGTCTTTTCCATCCTTGAATGGTTGAGTAAAGTTAACTCCCTCTCTCATCCAATGTGGAGAAAACGAAAATGAAGAAGAGGTGATGATTTGGAGGAGTGGACCAATGGATATATGAGGAAGTTACAGAGGTGGTAGGTGGGGTCTAGCTAAAACAACATGCTAGGCCCACCACAAAACCAAAAAAGTAATAAAGAGTAGGGCCGAGCCTCACTTGTACCAAGAGTCTCATTCCAAAAATTGTAAGAGAGGCCCATTGCACTATCAAGAGTCAATCTAGATGCCACCAGGGGTCCCATCGGCTTCCATAAAGAATCTACAAGTTTGAGCACTAGTTGCTACAAGATTTGGGTTCAGTGCTACATGACATTAAACAGGTGCTATAGGATCATGACTAATTGCTATATGATTGGACAAGAGGTGGAAAAGGGATTGATTTTGTGCAAATTTTCCTCCAAAACCACAAATCCATGGAGTCTCCAAGGGAGGGGTAAGTAGTAAATTTTCTGCACCTTCCATACACAAAAAGATGGTGGAATTGATCAGATTTTATCTATATAGGCATCCTATAGCAAACCCCTGAAAGTTAAAAGATTTCAAACCCTAATTTTTCTTAAGTGATAAGTATGTTATAAAAAGGGTGAATTTGTTTTGAATTTGACATACAATTTTCTCCCTCTTATCATAGAAAAGGAGATCCATTCCTCTCATCTCTATTTTTAAACCCTAGTCTACCCAAAAAATGATAATTGACAGGGAATTCTTTAAAATAACTTAAAAAGCCAAAATAGAAAACATGGGAAGAGGCTTCAATAGGAGGGAGCCCGCAAGCTTAGCAAGAATCCACCAACATCCTATTTTTTAGGGACATCTTCACAAATCACCAATGGATGGGGTTCTTTGAGAAAATCAAAGGGTATGATGATGAAATTACCCATGAATTTGCAATGGCCCTCCAACCTCAAGGGGAATATAATGCCACCACCATTATGAGGGGGCTTGTCATCCATTTAAATGTTGAAATCATTAGTAAGGTGACCAGATTGACTATATGAGTTACGAAAGGCAAGGAGGATAGAAAAATCCATTAAAACTAAAAATAATTTCTTCCTCCCTGAAGAGAAACCAATTAAAGATAAGAATGGAGTTAGAAGGGAGAGTCTACCTTAACCATGGGATGAAGTGGCCTATCACATCCTAAAATACATATATAGTGAGGGCAGTCTCAGTTTTGATTACACTTATCATTTTAGGCTACTTTATTACCTGAGGTTCTAGACAGAGTTTCCTATCCCAAGCAGACTTAGTATTCCCCACTTCCTTCTTCAGTCCATAGTGGAAATGAGCCAAAAGGTGAGAGAAAATAAACATCAATGCATTGCTCATCATGGGCTCATCAGGCTCATTATCATGGATTCTTTGGAACACATCCAAAACCCTATGTCATAGGCATATTTTGTAGATATGGGTAGGGAAACATTTCCAGAAACAGAAGGAAACATCCAAGTGGAACTTGAAGGGCCAATCAAATATGGCCTTACATAAGAAGAAGAGGTTGACACAAAGGAAGGAGAGGAGAACGAGAAAGAAAAGGGAGAAGAAATTGAAAAGGAGTAGGAAAAACCAAAGACAAAAAAAGAGACCCCTAAGGGGCCGTCTAATCCTCAAAAGAAGATAAAACAAGAAACAAAAGTGAGTGTTTGAGAAGGTGTTGTCAGTTCTAGAAGCTGACAACATGGAAGGGTTGATTGAATATGATCAATTCATTGATGCATAATGACATATATAATAGCAGCATTCACTATAATTGGACCCCACACCATCTAGAGCAGGGAAAATTTTAAGGATGTAATTTTATATTAAAGTTTAGAAACCTTGGCAAATATTCCTAGTCCATAATATGCAAATTATAAAATGTTTGGTAATATTTTTGTAAAAATATTTAAATATATAATTATTTTTTAGGTAAAATAATTTTGTACTATAAAATTTGATGGAATCATTTTTAGAAAAAATTGAAAATTGGTGAATCTTTTTTTTGGAAAAAACATGAAAAATTAGCCCACTTGCGAATATTAACCCCTAAAATTTTGCTTGATTTGGAGTAGAAGCCCCAACTAGAATACAACCAGTTTCCAAATTGGTGGTCTCAAAATATTCCTTGGCTACAATGAACACACAAGATGACATATGCATGTATTTGGTGATAGCAAGTGTATGAACTTTGTGAGATATCAAATGCAATGTATGAAAGGTTCATTCACATCAAAGGGAAATAGGCGGGTCCCTTGGAGGAAAGTAATAGTACTATCATAGAAGGAACACACAATGATACAAAGAATCATTAGTTAACCTGTAAAATAGTTCACAAGATAACAACGATCATGATAACATAAACAACACACATTCAACAAGATACATACTAATTAAAATGAATTATTTCATTAACATTAACATAAATGAAACAACATACATCACAAACATATAAAGAATAGTCTTACAACATTCATGACATACACATGAAGGCTTGTGATCTCTCGGAGCTTCTTATTATTAATTGAAATTTCTGAGCATACAATTAAATTGATATGACGCTAGCCCCAATAGTGGAACATGAAGCCACCACTTTCTTCTATAAAGAATAATACTCTTCCTATGCTAGACTAGAGAATCCAAGGCTCCAAATCTTCAGTTCCAAGCCTTTTTTTTAGTTATGAGGGTTTATTTATAACAAATGAGATGACTCTACATCTCCCTTGGTGACCTTTGAGCTTCCCTCATGACGCTTAGACTTCCTTTGTCTTTATTCTAACTAATGATTCTTCACATACCACATTTAAATCCTGGACTTCCACTTACATTTACACCTTATTATTTTCAAATAAAACAAGGCAAAACTCAATATAGGAAAAAAATTACTAAAGCCTAATAAGACAAACTAAATACATTGAGCTTGATTTTAAGGAAAATATTGCTCAACAACTTGAACTTGTAACTATGTAGCGACATATTGATGACAAGATTTGTATTGTGCCACAATATGCTTAAACTTTTCCACAAGGCTAGGCTTATATCTGATTTTGCCCTCCATATCATCTGGATAAATGGTTTTCGAGAATGTTTGTATCTAATTTTGCAATAAGAACAACTTCATATTAACCTTAGAAAGTCCAACTGTATACGTCTACATATTCTGTCTATTGATCTCCAAGTCCTCCGTGGTTTTGACCTACTTTAGACTATCTAAAACATCTTTGATTTCTTGCATGATGATGTTTCTACCCTTTTCCTCGGCAAATGGTCCAACTGAAGTATATTTTGTGTTCTAACCAAAGAATCGAAACTATGGTACAACCATGCATAGGGAGTTATTATGTCGGCCACAAAAGTGTCGAACTATTTGTTACTCTAAATGATCTTTCTAACCTTAGTGTTATCCAATTCTGCTTCTTGCCTTGTCTTTCTAGCCAACTTCACATCTGAATCCTTATACTTATTTCCCCATTCTTGGATCGCAATGATGGCAACATGAATTACATTCAAAGCTTTCACATTTTCTCATGACCTATTTTACATATCATGCATGGTCACTACTGCCCTATGCAAGGTGATCATCTCCTCATAAATTTGTCACATTGTGACTTCCAATGCCTGGATTTCACCATATATTGCTACTTGAAGCTATCTCAAGAAATAATTTGTGGAAGAAAATTGTTGGTTCTTAGCTTGGAGATGTTCTACTTGTTTTTTTGCATCATCCAGATCTTTAGCCATTTTTTGGTTTTCTTCCATCAAGAAATATGTATTTTCTTTTGCAACTCCTACAAGGCCAAGCTTACTACTACAATTGTCTATGGGTTTCTCCTAGTTTCGGTAACAATCACCCTTTCAATGTGGATGAAATTAGGATGGACCAAACCATTAGGGAAGTATTTCCTACTTTCTTATATTATTTTTTTCTAGAGATGGCTAATGGTCAGGCTAGAAACATCCATGATCATGTTATCATCTTGAGGATAGATTCCCATTTCACCACCTAGGATGTGCCCATTTGTGAGGGGAGGCGAAGGTTGACTAGTAATCTATTCTACAATGGACATGATGTCAGCCTCTTGGTTTTTCTCCACCTGTTCAACATCCTTATCTTGGGCCAGTACCTGCTCCTAAATTTCTTTTGAAAACTCCTGATCTTGATTTTGTTTTTTCTCTTCTTCTTCTAGCTATTTCTTCCTTTCTTCCTTTACTTGTTTCAGTCTTTCTTCTTCCTCCTCCTTTCTTCACAATTATTCTTGTGCCTTAATTTCCTCCTTTTCTTTCCTTTCCTTCTCTTCCTTTTGCATTTTCTCTTGCTATTGCCTCTTCTATGCTTCTCATTGCTTCCTCTTCATCTTTGCTACCATATATGATTTTATAATTATTGGATCCACTTTGAACTTATGACTCTACTCCTCTCTTAAGTTATGAGAAACATTCCTCTTGTACTTGATACTCACTAGGGTGCACTGTTCAAGCTGCATTTCTTCTTGGGTAACATGTTGTTCTAGAATTGCACTGGAAAGTTCTGCCTCATTTCCTGGTGCATGTGACCAAGAGGAATTATAACAATTCTTAATCTTTTCTTCCTCTAGCTTGGCATAGGGCACATACATCTAGACAAAGCAACTTGGAACGATGTGCCTTGCATACTCCTCTGGGATCGTATCGATGAAAATACATTGTACAAAACCTAAGGCTTTCGAATTATTTAGCTTAAGCTTATGTCGCCTTCAACTTCTTAATCTCGTAAGGTCCCACCTTGAAAGGAAAAGAAGGCTAGGGTGTGTTATTCTTTCTCTGCAGTACTATAGATAGGCCTGTGACAAGATGACAGGCAACCTCTTTCATGACTACTTTATCTATGGCATACCTCAGCAAAAGGTGAGGTGGTTTCTAACAACCAAACACTTTCAGGCATGTACCATATGATGTGGAAAACCAATCTAGTACTTCCTCCACTAACTTCATTTCCTCATGAGACGTGCAAGGGGCATCTTCTTCAAAGATCATCTGGTATTAAACCTTGAATAGATGCTCAATAAGTCTATCATAGACTCCTCGATAGTTTCATTCTGCCAATAGTTTTCAATAAATGTAGTTAGAAGGCTCTTGAGGTCTCCATTTCCATTCCAAACTAGGGAATTCACTATGAGAAAATATTCCATATAGAAGGTAGGCTGACATGTAAAATTGTTGTTGCTTCCCTTGCAGTGTGTTTTTCACCTTGTTCAAGTTAATCTGTAGTTGTTGGGACACTAGATGATACTAGTTAAATATATTCCCTTCCATGACATTATGGTGTAACATGTAGACCCATCCTTTAGGGAAGGATTTAGAATTTTTGTGTCCATAGGCTCGACAACACAAAACCATCAAGTATTGAAACATTCTTGCGAGTGACATGGTATTGTATGTATTTTTAGGTGTCTGGTGAAATTTTACTCGTTCTTTCCACCATGACTTAACCATAAACTTTGTGTTTATATAGCCTAAGATTGCATAAAATTGTGAATCTAGATGTTTCTCAGGCCTAGGAAAAATTTAAATCAAGTGGATGTCATGTGGTTAGTAGGAGGCAAGTTGTTTCCCACTAGAATTATTTAATCACCTGATCTTGGTATCCAGGCACTGCAAAATCCATCTAATAACATCTGCACATGGTAAAACTAGGAATCTTCAAGTGACCCTATGGAACCTTGATCATTGAATGTTGATGTAAGAATTCCTGTCCTCTAGATCTTCTTTCTATTCTATCACATTGAATGCATCCTTGATGGTTTTCCAAGTGACAGGGGAATCCTTCTAATGTAACACTATGTATTTGACAGAATAGGAACTAATATTGAGGTACTGTCAATGACTTCCTCGGTGTTTCTTTGGTCACATCCTTTCATGTTGTCTTCTTAGGAGGCATGGTTTCATCTGATGATGAAAGAGTAATGTATTCAGGACCTACAATACTTGTTGCAAGGGATGAACTCATGGTGATTACAATTTAGCTCAA
Source organism: Pinus tabuliformis (assembly GCA_031772625.1). Lineage (NCBI taxonomy): Eukaryota > Viridiplantae > Streptophyta > Pinopsida > Pinales > Pinaceae > Pinus > Pinus tabuliformis. The sequence continues at coordinate 497,224,708 of CM062816.1, forward strand.
AACATTAATTCAACAATCAACTTTAAAATAGAAAAACAGTCATAGAGGGGAGAGATTGCACAATGTCGGGTTACAAGAGGCAGACTGGTTTTTGTAATTACAAAATTCAAAGTGACAAAGGTATTTTGTGTAGTTATGGCTGATAGGATAGGAGACTTGTTTTTGGACTGTAACTTCACAATGCGAAGTCTTAGCTGGAAGAGAGAGAGAGAGAGAGGGATTGTGTAGTGTGAAATTTCAGTGGCCAAGCAGGGCCATTCCTAGCTAGTATTGCACAATGCATAGTTGGGGAGGGCCAATGATTGTGCAATGTGCAATTTGAGAAGGAAAGGTAAGGGTCTTGTTGCTTGTGATTTTGCAATGCATAGTAGGAAAGGCCAACAAGCCCTTAGGATTGCATAGTTCAACTTCGGAGAGATGAAAACTTCGAATCTAGGAATGAGGAGGGAATAGGTGTAGATTAGTCTTGGAATCAGTTAGATATCATCACTCAGATAAGATAATACAAAAGGAAGAAAATGCATGCATAAATAGACCCAACAATAGTAACTGTTGGTAGGTGAAAAGACAAGAAAGTGATATGATACTTGTAAAAGAAACTCAAAAGACTAAAATGACACTTGTACAAGCTAATAATAATAGAAAAACCACTTATTACAATAAGAATTGGGTGACATGACACTTACAAACACAAAAATGACAAAAGTGATAGAAAAAGAAGCAGAACGCGACACTTGAGAAACTTACCCAAGAAAGCACTACAAATCTAATCCAAAGCTCCTTGAAATAGTGAAAATGGACAGAACTCCAATGTTGAATACGAAAATGATCTCTACATGCCTCTATTATATATATTTTCTCTCACAAGATTAGGGTTAGGGCTTGTTACGTGCATGCCTAAAATCAAGGAGAAAGTGACACTTTTCTTCATATATGAAATGGAATCTTGTGGCACATTATCAAAGAATAATTCACAAACCCTATTTTCTATGGATGTACACTTAGCTGATCTAAGGGACTATGTAGTCCATTGGAATAAAAGACTGCACAATTCCCAGTGATAAGGGATTCCACATTTCACTCACATAGTGAATTGTGCAGTTTTGACTCACAGTGAAGTGTTGCACAATTTGCTAACTCATTGACTGCCTATCTCATAAGATTACATAATTAATTTCTTCAAGGAGTTATGCAATCTCAAATGACACAGGATTGCACAATTGCTGGAAATAAGATAAGCAATCAATACTAGATTAGGACAGGACATGGATTGTGTTGAAGAGAGAAATTGTTTTCCCTTAGAAGTTGTACAACTGATGTCTAAAAGACTTAGTCATCATCACAAAAACATAATTAAGACATCACACAAGAAATACATGAATATATAGTCATTAAAATACTAAAAAATCAAGAGGAAGACTTGACGACAGTGAAAAGGCCAGTTCTTGTAAACAAAGGTAGGCTACAAAATTGATGCATAGGAAAATTTTTGGAGGGACGTTGTAGCAGCTACAAAATAAGGAAACACTAAACAAGAGGTCGATGCCACCTTGGAAGCCCTTAGCACACATGTCAATATCAATGGGATGCAACCTAGGCAAGGTCCCTTATATTTCAAAGGATAAGGAGTACTAGACTCAAACAGGAGAAGCCTCAACCTCCCACAACCACCCCAATCACCAAGGATCAACCAATCACCAAGAGGGGGAGCTAGAGGAGGGTAAAAAGAAGCTTAAAGAAGTGACCTCCCTCATAGGTAAATGAAAGCAGCCACAAACCACACCAAGAAGGCCAAACACTAGGGGTGATAAGAGGAGATGACTATAAGAAGAAAATTCCATGCTCCAGGAAAGTAGGGCAGTTCTACAAGAAGAAGAAAATATGTTACAAGATAGAAAAGAAGTACTACAAGAAAGTACAACACCACCTTAGGAAGGAGTAGAAGGTCCAAAGGAGCTACAAGAGCCTAATACTTAGCCAAATATTGGGTCCTAATATAAATTTTGTGAACAAGGAATAATCATACCCACCAAGTTTGCAGTCCCCATCTTACTTGAGCTAAAAAATGAAAGAGCCGAAACCCACCGATGATGGATGTATATTGCCAATCTAATGGTGTTAAGTATGTAGGCCTCATGGAATCAATAATAAAGAATATTGGTGAAGAAATGGATGATTTGAGGTTGAGAGAGTCAACCATGAGAGAATAAATCCAAATGGAAAACAAGAGATTAAAGGAGAAGTTACAAGAGAAAGAAGGGAAACTTGCCACCATGGAAAGCTTGGCCATGGAGTCCAACCAATGCAAACATCCCTGAAGTACATATTCCCTATGCCTCAAAGAGTAGTTTCCTCAGTTTCAAATCAAAACTCTAGCACAATATGGTTCATTTCCCTTCCGAAATTATAAAAAAAATTATTGAATTTCGTCATAGAGCTAGTGTGGAGAACATACCTAAGATGGAAAATTCTACATGCACAACCTCATATTGATTTACATGAATTTCTAGGATCCAAATTCTAGGATGGGCAATGCAAAATTGATGGCATTAGCCTCTTTGTTGACCCATGAGGAGGCAAGGGTTGAAGAGGCAAAAAGGGTCATATCCATAGAAACTAATGAGCCTCTATGGGTCAAAGTACAACTGAGGGCCCCACAACTTGTCATAAAAAATCATAGGATCATCTTTGATGATCCAAAATTGACACCACATTACATAGAGAAGCAAGAGAAATCCATCTTGCACTTTTAGGAAATTTTCATATTGTTAGGGACTGAGGGCTTGTAGGCTTATTAGAGGATATGGCACTCATTTCGATACAACTGCAAATAAAAGAGTACCACTCCCAAGAGAGACTTAGGAATGCATTGGAAAAGACATACTTATGCAAGAATATAGTTCAAGGACTGAAGATAAATTAGATTGGGCTTTAATTCAAACCTCCTTTGTTGTTAGGGCTACAAGAGAGGAAGGATCATATTGAAGAGCGGCAAGAGTGGAAAGAAATAGAGAGAAACATAGGGTTCCACCCTCAAGAGGTAACTCCTTTAGAGATACCTTGGGATGTTAGGGTAGCCACCAAGGATATACATGAGATGCAATTAAATGGTTGAGTTACTGAGAGGGTGAGCAACTCTTTCAGTAGGGGGTGATGACGAGCCACATTAAGAGGTATATAATAAGTCCCATCTTGCCATCCTTCCTCACATAATTACCTCTTTCGTTGAATTTGATAGTATACTTTTTACTATAAGGTGTTTATTAGGAAGAGTAAAGGATGTTTATCATATCTTGCAACCTAACATGATTAATGTGCAAAAAAAGAGTGCATTTACTATGCAGAGATACATTCGAAGAATCTAGATAAAATGTAGGAGGTTTTTCCCCTACATTTACTCACCTTCAACTTGGCTTTCTCCCTATATTTACTCACCCACAATTCGAGGATCTACTAATAGTTTATGAGCTCAAGGACTGCAAGAATCTCAGGGAGCTAGATCCATATTTTTAGGGATTTTGGAGGGAAGAAACCCTCTTTCCATGGATGATTTCATTCAGTCATTTTTGCATAAATAAGGAAACCCAAGGGCTCAATAGGATTGGAAATTTTGGAGAAGATAAAGACTACTAAGAGCTAGGAACTTGAACTTCTTATTTTCATTCCTTTATCTTGTACTTGAGCACTATCTTATGTTAATGATAAATCTTCTGTTATCCTCAATTTGAGTTTTCTTTAGAGGGTCGAGTCCCCTTGGGTTAGGGTTGAACCCAGAGGCTCTAGTCTCTCTCATGTGTATTTTTTTCATTCACTTTCTTTCGTAGCAGTATTTTCTTTCCTTCTTGATAAGATCTATTTATGAAAATTTTCTTGTGTAGGTCTATCAACCACCTCTCTTGTTGGAAGTGTGGTTAGAGATGTTGTGTTGGATAGTAAAAGGTATATAGTTACTTTCTTTTGCAATTGTTAGATTTCATATTAGTCTTCTTTTTTTCATCTCTATTTTCTGCAAATTAGTGATTGGTTTAGAAATTTTCTTTAAGCATAGGAAGCATAGTCTCTTGCAGATGTATGCCTTATGTAGATTACAAGATAGGTTTCCTTTTAATGTAGTAGTCATATCTCAAATAAAATTCAAATCATCCTTTCTCTATTATTTCAACTTTCTACAATTTTCACTGTTAGCTTGCTCTAGATGATTGGTAAGATTGAGTAATTGTTTGTGGTGTGCAGGAAATATTGATTATTCACAGGATTAGCATTTTTATTTAAACTCCTAATACTACCACAAAAACCCTTATTTATACCTCATGAACTCCTTCAAATCATTGGTCTTTGAGAGTACAATTTTGGTTTGTTGAAGGCCATTGTGTGCATTTTTCCTTATGCAAAATGGGCCCTCGAAGGGTGCTAAGCTTGGAAAGGAAACATATAACCTTATCCTACCTTCCACTACCTTTTCCCACATTCATATCACCATTTTAGCTCTTAGGATTATCATGGATTCAATCTTGTAGCACAATAGAGCAATATTGTAGCATCCTGTACCATCGTGTAGAAGCCGTGCAAACTTGACCAAATTTGTCCTTATATTTTTATTTTTGTCTCCTAACCCTTAATAATGTCTCTTAGTCTCTAAAACCATGATTTAGGGACACCAAATTACACTTAGGACTTACCTTCCCACCACTATAATTAATTTATTCAATTAGGGTTAGTGAACAAGTTCATGAAATATTGAATGGCATAATGAGGACTTACATGATTATTTTTTGAAGCACTTAATGAAACCTATTACTAAGACATAATCTTTCTTGAATGAAATTATTGAAGGTTGATTTCATTTTCTTTACCTTATGAAAGTTATATTAGGTTTTCTTTCTTTCTGTTATGCTTCTTAAGCTAGGGATTCCATTTCAAGCATTGTTATCTCTTATGCATGGACTAGGTTTCCCTTTGATGCAACATTTACATTCTACACGTAGATTAATGTTTACATTTTGCTGGTAGATTAATGTTTACATTATATGAATATAATATCATTTACATTCATTCAAGTAAGTTAACCTTTACATTTATGCAAATTAGAGTAACAATTCCATTTCTACAAATATATTAACATTTCCTTTCCTGCAAGTAGATTAGAACTTCCTTTTATGCAATATCTTTTTCTTGAAAATCTAGATTCAGTCGATAGAGTGGTATTTGTATACATTGGTTTGGTCCATTATCTTAGAGCAACTTGAGTAGATATTAGGCTATTGTGCATACAACACTTCCACCTCTTAATTTTGTGCAAACCCCAAGTTGATAATTAAAGTTTGTAGCCTTGGGAGTTGCAACACTCTTGTTTCAATGCTGGTGTTTATCAATATGGAAGAAACATGTTGAAAAGTTTTTGGGACCTATTATTGGTCATTCCTTAGATAGAGACAACATGAGAAGACAAATTATGTTGAAGTATTATTGTTCAACAATAGGAATTAGATATCAAATTCATTGGGAGGGATGGATGCTAACTAGATTGTATGATGGTTTTAATATAACATGACTTTATGACCAATATTACATCCAAAAAGTAAAAAGGTTAGTGAATCCTTTATTTAGAGATCGACAAGATTTAATTATAGGTGAAGATTCTTTTGTTTTCAACAATGTCAGAGTGGTTTATAACATTTTTAAAATGGATGATCACAAATTTAAAATTGAAGACATAGAGAGTATTGTTCTACAAAATTGGGGTTCAGCACAACACCTTGCTTCAAGGCATGTTCAAAAATGTTTGATAGAGATGACAAATGAAACATATTGTAGGACAAAGAGGAAATTAGGTACAAAGATATATTTAACAATTGTTTCTGACTATATTGATATTTTTATATCTTGTACCATGTCACTTTGGGAATGAGTACAAAATGCTGGAAGATTATATCATTTTTTCACATTATGGTTATATTGGGTGCAAGAGAAATATCATACTAATATCAACATAAATTTCATTAGTAGAGAGGCATATCAAGATGTGTAATTTTTTTTCCACTTTGTAGTTTTTTTGATGAGATTTTTTAGGGATAATTACTCTAACCCGTAATGTGTATTGCACATGACTCGGTAAAATGTATGTGACAAATTCTTTAGAAAAGTTGGTGGGATGCTTGGAGTAGACAGGGTCTATGATTTCACCAACATACTTCATTCCATAGGAAATCTTAATAGAGTTATTCAAGAAGAATCAAATCCACAAGGGTTTAATTTTAATAAATCCCATGAGAAGCAAATGAGCAGTTGAATACATTGCACCAACAAATGAATGAGAACCTTGATGTTTCGTCACAATATGATTCAATATCTAATAATAATAATAAAATTATGGAAGCCCTAAAGATAGTATTGGAAGATGCGCAAGATGTTTTATCAAATATTGGCATGCAACCAAAAGGAGACACACAATGTTCTTGGTGATCTAAACCATGGACAAAGGATCATAATTTTCCAAAATTCTAAGTTGTGGATGAAGTAGTTGATGATTCTCCACTAGCTCATTTCAATTCTATATTCTAATCTTTGCCATCAATGGCACTTAATGATAGTGAATTGAAAATAATGGAAAGTGAATGGAGGCATGAGTTGGATGAAAATTAAATTCCACTGATGAAAATGTGAACATGATGACCAAACTAGTTGTGGAGCTTGATGGTAAGGACATGTATAAATCTTGGTCGTTTAGTCAATTGAATGGAAGTCCAACATTATTCAAAGATAGGTTGGCTAAAGTGAGAAATCGGGTCTAATTTAGACAAGATAAGAGGGCTCCAAAAAATGGTGTTTTAATTACTTTTGGAATTGGCTTGGATTGTCCATTGTTGTTTAAAAATGAGTCTATGCCTATCTGTAAACATGCTACAAGAAAATGTGTTTCCTGAATGTTGGGCGCAACCCAACTTGGTTCAAGTTTTGGGTCAAAGACTCTGCATTTTGAGGAGCAGAGCGTGTGGAGCTGATAAAGTTATATTCATCACGTGGTGTTTTATGGGATTTAGGGCTGGTCAAAGCCCCTTATTTTGTAACGAGTTTTAGGTATTATTCATTGTTTTGTTGGATCCATGGTATGTTGACCATCGTTTTGTCATGATGTAATGTATATAAGGAGATGTAATACTTTGTAATTAAACAGAGATATCATGTCGTCATAAGTGGATTGAATCTCTGTACTCACATCCATATTCTATAGTTTTGGGAAAGGCTCCGTAGCTGAGTGCGTGGAGGCTTGGAAGAGTCTGCAGCTGAGTGCACAGACCACCTACAACTAGGTGCACAAGTCAAAAAAGAGCATGTATTGAATATCATAATCAATAAAGAAGAAGTTTTGGCGAAGTATTATGTATATTTATTTGTTCATTCTTTGTTGTTGTTATTATCGTTATGCATGATTTTTATTGAATTGCGTGAAAGAATACATGTTATATTTCTTTTAGTTATTTGATGCGATAAGGGTAATTTTGTAAAGATAATCATCAGCGAAAATTTATTCATGTATGCGAAGTTGTAGGGAGGTGAAAATCATAAGAAAATACACGGATGCAACAATGCGCATATCCCTCTGGTTGTGGAAACCTAGTTCTGCAACCCCCCATAACCACTTTGGGTGAGACTGTGATCTACTTGCATATTGTTGCAAAAAGGGCCAGTGGTTGAGGGTTTTGTTAGTGTGCAACACACTCTAAACCTGGGCCAAGCCCCTTCAAACCAACAAATTGTTCTGCTGTCAGGACCGGGATCTGTTTAACAGATATGTTTTGGCATCCATGAAAGAAAGAAATCTAGGAGTGGGTTGAATATAAAGAGAGATAATTTGTGGAAAAAGAGAACAAAAGCCCTGGATTATCAACTAAAGACTGGCTATATAAGTATTTTTTTGAGGAGCAATACAAAATATTCTTTGGTTCGTTCCACATTGAATTATATGAGTGGGTGTCTAAGTTGACTGAGCATAAGACTTGTTTCAAGAATGACGAACCTAAGGAGTGTAGTCTTGAATTGATACGGCAACTCAAGAACATCAGTAACAATATCTCTAGGGTTTTTGATTTCTAAATCAATAGAATTTTGGGAGGATTTATCATTGATTTCACAATAGACGTGATCATATCCTATAGTGAAGTTGAACGAATATTTTTCAAGGGACCAAGAGGTAAGTTCTTAAAATCTTTTAATCTCTGGATTAATATGTTATTGTGTGAAAAAAGGGTTCTGTGAATGCAATCAGATTGATGTTTGGGTGAAGAGGAAATAAGTCTGAACCAGGGTCTATGCAAAGTGGAAAATGATACAGAACAAATTCAAAGAATTTTATTGAAACTGACTATAGCCCCCTGTTAGGAGGATCTAAGAGTGAAGAAGAAAGAAGTAACCCTACAACTCACAATATTCCCCCACCCATCATGAAGGCACGTCGAAGTCAGGAGATGAGAAGAATAAGGGCACCTTTGGGATTCCCCATCCATCCACCCCCCTTACACCCCATCCCCCTCCAACCTCCACCCCCTCCACCTAGCCCCCCGAGAAGAAAAATGGCCAATGACATTAAGATGCCTATTTTCAAAGGACTAGGATCAGAGGATCCTGATCATTTCTAGTTTGTAGCTAATGTAGTATGGACAGCATGATAGATCACTAATGATGGTGTAAAGAAGGCGTAGCTCATCTCATCACTATGAGAAAGAGCACTAACCTAGTATATGAAATACTTTGTGACTAAGCCAACTACTTCATTGGATGAAATTAAGATAACATTGGTATCAGAATTCAAGAAGTCGTAATCAGAATCAGAGTGCATCACAGAGCTAAAAGAAATCAAATAGGTAGCCACTGAATTTGTGTGGGACGTGGATCAATGATTCAAGGTGTTGATGAGTCAAGTAAGCTTTGAGATACCCCCACAACAACATAAATAATGGTTCATAGTCATGCTACTGCCACATATTAGGTTACCATTGACATAGAAAAAGTTCACGACTCAAGATGAATCAATGGATATTGCGATGAAACATGAAGCTTTGTCGATTAGGGATACTCATGTAGGAGTACAACAGATACAGAGTCAGCTAGCCAATCTGACCTTGGAATTGTAGGACCTCAAGAGAGGTATGGAGACCATATCAGAAGTATGGTGTACAAAATGAAAAGCAAAAAGTCATTATAAGGATCAATGCTCCGTGTTTAGAGACTATATTGCAAATGGAGTGCCTAATCCAGTATTTCCAGGTCTGTGGTGTGGGATTTGTAGAACAAGAGGCCAAAACTCTCTGAAGATTGGTACCTCTTACAAAATTATGTACAAACCCAAAGCAGTTGTTTTGTAATTTATGTAGATCAGTAGGCCATGATGAGAAAAACTGTCGAATTTATGACTTAGTGATGAAGCACACTATTAATAGTTATAGACCACAAGTTAAAGGACATACACATGAGGAGCAAGGCTAGCACACTGGTCAAGGAGGATTTCAAGGATGAGGACTAGGAAGAGGATGAGGAGTTGGTTGAGTATGTGGCTAGATTATCTCTTACAACTGTGGATAGGTCGGACTGTAACAACCCTGGTGAAAAATCCATGTAATAAATGTTAAAAACAATAACCACGACTGACAAGGACATGTATTCCAAGTTGAATGGTGGGGGAAACATGCTAGTGGGTGTTGATTCGATTTAGTATGGCTAAGGAATTAAAGAGGAAAAAAGGTATTTTGGCACATTTATTTATGAAAATAATGGAAATTAGGAGAAAACAAAGGTGAAAGGTCACATGTTGCATGTGAGGAGGAAATCGAAGGAAAATAATGGAAAATGAATAAAATAGAGGCCTCATTAACGAAAAGGCTTTTGAGGATCAGTGGGAAAGGCTTGATCAGTTTAGTTTTGGAGCTCTCTCATTCTTCTCTCTCTCTCCTACTCTTGGATACTTAGAGCTTTTCTTGGAGCACTCTTAGAGGGTGTGGCATACTTGGATTCTTAGAGCAAGAAGGAAAAGGAGGAGTATGAAAGCGTAGGACGGCATCAACATTAGCATCTACATCATATTTTCTTGCAGGTACCAAGTTTCATGTGTCATTTCTTCATTAATTTTGGCATGCATCGCACATGCATGTGGTTTTTTGGTTGTAATCTATCATTGGCATGGAGGATTGCCTGGATCAATAATGGATTGCATAGCCTTTACATTTCCTAGATAGCCATGGTGATTCTGGATTTACTTTTAGTGTTTTGTTTGGTTGGTTCTCATGTTTCCTTAGCTTGGGTTGAGTTACTAGTCCTGGAAGCCCTAGTTCAACAAATTCTCTAGAAGACCTGTAAAAAATTTGGTTGAGTTACTAGTCCTAGAAACCCTGGTTGGACAAACACTTTGGAATCCCTTGGTGGGTTGAGTTACTAGTCCTGGAAGCGTTGGTTGGACAAACGTTCTAGAAGCCTTGTATAAATTGTGGATTGAGTTACTAGTTCTGGAATCCTCGGTTGGACAAACACTCTGGAAGCCTTGGAAGGCTTGGATGGAGACCAATCTAATGATGGTTTTTGGTGATGTCCAACCGTGAGGTGGAATCACTATTTGATGGGTCAAGGTGAATGGCCTCTGGAAGCCCTGGATGATTTTTTATTGATTTTTTCTATGAGATCCCACATTCATTCTTGGAATATGGTGCGGGGGTGAATGGATGAAGAGAGATTAGGCTTATCCATTCTATGGTAGGGTGGAATGTGGTAGTCCCATCTCTGATTGGTTCATTGCATTCATAAATGAGAAATCCATTCCCTTGATTTTCATGTGTAAACGTACTAATGTATTTATAGATTTGATGGCTAATATGTTTATTTTACTTTTGTTCCTATTATGTTGGTTATATGCACATTTTATGAAATCATCTAAGTATGACTCTCAACATGGTTTTACTTATATTTGAATGGAAAATGTGTCTATAAATTAATGGAGGATAATGCAAAAAATGGCATGAGGGAACAATAGTTCATAGTGATTCTCAGATAAGTATGAGATCCCTACACTTAATTCTATTATTTACACCTGTAGATTGCATGCGATGATATGTTTGACAAAATGTTTGTCATGGCTAGTTATGGTCTTGTTCATCTTATTTCTTTTGCATCCTTGTTTAATTGTATTCTTACCAGATTTAAGTGATCATTCCATTTTGGGCAATGCCTCGAGCTCGGGGCCAAAAAAGGTGGCTCAAATCCTAGAATGCTAGCAAAACAGAGTGTTAGTTTAGAGACTAACTTGCCTGGGCAGTGTCTGGGGAGCGTTACTCTACTCTAATTTTCCCAAACCGTAATGGGACATAGGGACAGGTTGGTTGAGTTACTGACTTGTCTCCTGAAGGTTCGGTTGATGATATTGGATGATTGTGTGTGATTTTTTGTCGATTCCATTTCCTTAAAGTCTCCAAGGAGTTTGACTCTTATCATAGTGGCCTCTCATCTCATGTTTAACCTAGTTGGTTGGTTGCTTGGGTAGATGTGTGAGGAGGGTGTTACAGAGTGGTACCAGATCATGGTTGTGCTCTCCTTGGGTTGTGTGTTGGTCATGCATTCATATCAGTTGCATGTGTGTCTCTTGTGTTGTAGTCCATGTGCTTGTTTCCCTTGCGTGGTGTTGATCATGGTTGTAGTGATGTATCTGTGTGAAGGTTGAACGTGTTGTCGTGGAGTATGTCGTCATGTGTGTAGGGTCAATTATGCGACATTAGGCGTGTCAATGATCACACATTATCAAGTGCATGTGATATGGTTGTTGTTTTCATGCATGATGTTAGGGTTTTTTTAGTTGACGTGGTCATGCATTAATGACTGGACTTTCACTCATGTGTTATATGTCTGTATGCAATTGTTATGCATGTATGGTCTTGGTTATAATTATGCATGAATTGTAGGTCAAACATGCCTTGTGAAGTCATTGTATGCAATTTAGGTCATCATGATGCTATTGGATGTTAAGATGCTAATGTGTTGGATAAGACAGAGCAGGAGATGTAGATCATCATAAGGAGGTAGCAGCATTGGACTTTGGGGTAAGAGCAGGTCATCATACATGTATTGTATGTTTGGAATGCAAGTATGTAAGTCAAAGATTTTTAAATGCATTAGGGTTACAAACATTAGGTTTATGTACATTTATTTTGACGTTACGATTACATACCTGATAGATGATAGTTGATTAGCATATCCATATGCGCATGTGTCAGATAGTAAAAAAATTATAGTAACCTGTAGTTGTATGAATTACTATTGTTGTTTTATATTATATAACCTCGTGATTATGCTATATGTTGTTCATGAGTATGTTATAGGGTAACTTCTTGTTGTTATATGATAGATAACTTGATGATTAGGTTATATGTTATATAGCTTATTCTTGTCATATGCTATTAAGTTGATGATTAGGGTTATATCATTGAGATATTGATGTTGTAATTTGGATTAGTCATATGCGTGGTTATTCACATTTCATTGAAGATCTTGATGTTAATGTATTGTATTGACCTGGTTTGACATATGCAGATGGTTATGATTGTGATATTCAAGTATGAGTCAACATATTTGTGATATTGTGTTGTACTAATCTAGACTAATCATACATATGTGATTGTTATGCATGAACAAAAAAATGCTTATGAGCTTATGATGCGAACATGTTAGTTAGTTATTTCTATGGATATCATGATTTATGTTTGAGTTGATATGTTGTGAAGTTGTATCGTGGTCACCTAGATTGATTGTGCATACAAGATAGCCTCCCCTGAGGTACACTAAGGTATGAGGTTGCTTATGTAGTATACTTGGTGCTTCATTCTTGATTATGTTGTCTATTGATGTTGAATGTTTGGTGTCTATTATGTTGTCTAGTTAATTTAACATGGTATGCTGCAAGCTGGTTGAATGTTTGATGAATTACATAATATGAGTATGTGCTCAAATGATCTTGTTTTAAGATGAATGTATTAACACATATGTGTTGAGACAGTTGATATGTACTTGAGTATAGTAGGTCATAGTTGTAGTATTATGACTAAAGACTATGAGTTGACTATGGATTATGACATGATTGTTAGTCTTGGTAATGGTTGATTTCAAATTGATAGATATGATTATCTTGATATTTGGAACATGTCATTTACATGTGTGAGAAATTGTAGGGTAACATGCTTGGTATTAGTATGACAAGGTAATAGTTGATGTGTTTATATCACTAACATTCATGTGATATGATAGTGCATAGTAAGCTTCAATTGCAACAAAGTAAAAATGGTAAATTGGGAAAGAATTCCTTTGGCTATGTTTGGGAACCTAATTCCAAACGAATGAGTGCCTTGCATACAAGGAGTCTTCTTAACCTTGATTTTGTCCGACATTATGTGGATATGTGTTATAGTCATGAACAAGTATATTAGCTAGTCTTTAGTTACAGGAGGATCTGTGAAAGGATTAGAATCCCTTGGGAGTTGGCGTGGATGTGTTCAATTGCAAGCAACGTGCTTGGCACAACTAGATGAGGTAACTGGTGTATTGTTATGCTTATTTATACATTGATAGTTATGTGTTTTTGGCAGCATGATGCAGGAAGTTGCATGGAAAAAGCGGTTCCCATGAAATCTTGAAGAAGGCTCAGGTTGAGCTCTACTTGGGAACCATGTGAATTGAGTCATGGTGTTAGTCTTGTGCTTTTGGTCTTTTGAGATTGATTTGTGGTTTTTCTTATGTCCAGTGCAAGGTCTTGCCACTTTTTTGTACTGTAATATGATTATGGGTTTTCATGGTCTTCTTCTTGGTTGTTTCTTTCCTTTTTCTTTTATTGTTTTGAGTCTTGGGAATTGATTGAGAAAGAGGAAAGTTGATGGAGCTCAGGGAGAGTTTTGTTGTACCTGAAAGGTAATGTAAAATTCAGATGAAGCTCAGTGCATGAGTAAGCGCGGTGGAAGGTAAGACTATGACAGTCAGTTTGACTGGTTGGGTCCATTGTGGTAAATGGATGGTGGTAGTACAGACATGAGAAGAGTAACTAGAAAAGGTAAAGTATATGGGTCTGAGGTGTCAGATGCCTTGGCTATGTTGAGAAATTTTGTTCTCAATGTGGTGCATGAATAAAGGAAGTTCTCTTAACCTTGACCTTATGATATCTGGTAATTATGTTGTGATCATGATTATGTTGATGTCTATATGTGTATACATGTATGTATGTATGTATGTATGTCATGTCTGACAGGGTCATCATGGATCATGGTTGTTTAAGGCTAATGTTTATATGTATATATGAATATCATTGTCTGATAGGATCATGATTGTTTTATGCTAATGATTATATATGTATGTATATATGTACCCATGTCACTATCTGATAGGGTTGTCAAGGATCATTCTTGTGGAGGAATGATTGCCTATGTAGGAGAATGGCGTGAAGAGGTTCTTGGTTTATGAGGAATCAAGTGGGAAGAATAGTCATGACAAATATATGAGGTCAGTATCATGTGGTTATGAGTTGATATTATGTGATTATATTATGTTTATGTTATGGATAGGTTATACCAAGGGATACACTAGCGAAGTGAAAGTAGTGTGGTCTGTGGCATGCTATGATGAGCATGTATAAGACACTGGAAGCATGGTTTCTTGGTAAGGACAATGTGGTTTTGGATGTGTGGTACCACTGTCATGCTTACGTTGTATATGTTGTACATGTTGCATCGGTGATGTTGTGTGCATGTGGTGTGGTGTATATTTAATGTGTGTACATGTTGTTTGTGCAATGTTATGTACAGGGTGTTAGTACAGATAATGTTCTATGAATATTGCAAATTCAGTGTGGGGTATAGATGGCGCTATGTACGTATTGGATATACGGTATTATGTACATATTGTACTATGTGCTTGATAGATATGCGGTGTTGTATGCGTATGGTGCTCTGCACATGTTGGATATGCAGTGTTGTGTACAGATGATGCTATGTACATGTTGGATATGCAATGCTATGTACATGTGGTGTTGCGTTCATGTCGTACATGTGGTGCTAGGTACATATGGTGTGGTGTGCATGATTTTACAAGTGGTGTTGTGTGCATGTGGTGTTGTTTACATGTTGTACATGTGGCATTGTGTACAAGTGGTGCTACGTACATGTCGTGCATGTGGCATTATGTACATGTGGTGTCACATACATGTCATGCATATGGTACTATGTCCATATGGTATTGTGTACATGTCGTGCATGTGGCGTTGTGTACATGTGGTGTCACATACATGTCGTGCATATGGTACTATGTCCATATGGTATTGCGGTGTACAGATGGTACTGTGTACATGTGGTACATATGGTACTAGTGTATGTGTGGTATTGTGTGCATGTCGTACATGTTGTCTTGTGTACATGTGGTACTATGTATGTGTATTGTGTAGTTGTGGTATCATGACATGCATACTCATTTGTTGTACTCTGTGTAGTACATGTATTTTGTTGTGTTGTGCGCCAGGTGTAGGTACATGTATTGTGTGGCATTGTACATCGGGTATAGATGTATATGTTCTGTTGTATATCGGGTATACGTGTACGCATTTTGAGTTGTTGCAATTTATGTATAGATGTATATCTTGTGTTGTACATTATGTACATATACGTGTTGTGTTGTGTGTACACTAGGTGCCGATATGCTTGGTATGTCATGTATAGATGCATGTGTTGTATGTCATGTGTGGTTGTATGTGTATGATGCACACTATGCATATGTACACATGGTTGAGGAGAAAGAACTGGGTGTTCTTCGAGTGTGGCAACCGATCTGGTGTGTGTACAGAAAGAAAAAAGGCAGAACTAAGAATCGATGAAGGATAAGTATTGGTATTTTATTTCAGTGCTATTATACATATGGGTTATGACTATGGTCTATGATGATTTCATATAATATATGATTTTGGTTTATGATGGTTACATGTGAATAATGATGTTGATATATAATGGTTGTGTTTTGAGCTAACCAGATGTGATATGTTTATACATGATGTTTTTATCAAACAATTAGTTTGACTTGTTGTGATAGGAAGCAAACATGATTGAAAATGTACCTTATTGATGAGCTACCAATGAGGTATGCTGAGAATTTATTTTAATTTATTTTAAATCTAATGGAATTTGCTTGCATGGTACAAGAATCATGAACATGCTTAGTTGGGTAGTTGAATTGAGCTACAAGAATCAATAGCAAAAACGAAAGAAATTGAAACATGCATCAACATGTTGGTAAAGTATTTAGGAGTAGGCCATTATGGGACACTGGTAACTAATTGTGTCCATTGATTTCCATGAGCATGCTATGATGGGTATGATGGTTTTGAGGGAGGGATATACCTTATTTTTTGTATCTTTCGATGCGAGGAAGCCTTGCCAAGGGATGGACTTCCTAGGATGGGGGTGCCAACAAAACTTGGAAGGTGAGGACTACATGGAAGGGGTGACCAGATTCCCACGTGACTGTGTATTAGAGAATGGAAGGTCACAGATGTATTTGTTTTGGTCATTAGCATTGACAGATGGAATCAAATGCACATTGGGAGGGAGCCCTAGAACAATGAGCCGGTAACTATTCACTGAGATGACCAATGGCACAGAATTGTAGCGCTGGACAATGGATGCACATTTGACTTTTTATTGGATTCTGGACTTCCTAGGAAAGAGGTGAATCTCGGTGTTACTTTGTGGGTGGAGGTGTGAGCTTATGCATTCCCTTATTGCATATGCAGGCATTGTATCATTTTATTTTATAGTTGAGAAACTGTGCATATGTGTATATGTGGTTATTGTAAATACTGTAATGAGTTGTGTTATAAAGCTCCATTATGCGGTGTGTTGTTATGTTGTCATGATGTTTTACTTTTGAGCAGGTCTTTCATTGTAAATACTGCAACGATCTGTGTTATAAAGCTTCTTGGGCAGTATGTTTTGTTTTTAGCAGAATGTTGGTTATACATGTCATTAGACATCGAGGACATTATTCCCCCAGGGGGGAGAGTTTGTAACAACCCTGGTGAAAAATCCATGTAATAAATGTTAAAAGCAATAACCACTGATGATTGGGACGTGTATTCAAAGCTGAATGGTGGGGGAAACATCATAGTGGGTGTTGATTTGGTTTATTATGGATAAGGAAATTGGAAAAGGAAATGGCTAAGGCATTAAAGAGGAAAAAGGGTATTTTGGCACATTTATTTATGGAAATAATGGAAATTAGGAGAAAATGAAGGTGAAAGGTCATAGGTTGCATGTGAGGAGGAAATTGAAGGAAAATAATGGAGAATGAAGAAAATAGAGGCCTCATTAATAAAAAGGGTTTTGAGGATCATTGGGAAAGGCTTAATCAGTTCAGTTTTGGAGCTCTCTCATTATTCTGTCTCTCCTACTCTTGGATACATAGATTTTTTCTTGGAGCACTCTTCGAGGGTGTGGCATACTTGGACTCTTGGAGCAAGAAGGCAAAGGAGGAGAAGGAAAGTGTAGGAAGGCATCAACATTAGTAACTAGATCAAATTTTCTTCTAGGTATGGAGTTGCATGTATGATTTCTTCATTGGTTTTGGCATGCATGGCACATGCATGTGGTTTCTTGGTTGTAATCTATCATTGGCATGGAGGATTGCCTAGATAGATACTGGATTTCCTAGCCTTTCCATTTCCTAGATAGTCATGGTGATTTTGGGTTTACTTCTAGTGTTTTATTTGGTTGGTTCTCATGTTTCCTTAGCTTGGGTTGAGTTACTAGTCCTGGAAGCCCTGGTTGAGTGAATGCTCTAGAAGCCCTATAATAGCTTGGGTTGAGCTACTATTGCTGAAAGAACTAGCTAGAAAAACACTTTGGAAACACTTGGTGGGTTGAGTTCCTAGTCCTGGAAGCCTTGGCTGGAAAAACGCTCTGGAAGCCCTATATAAGATGTGGGTTGAGTTACTAGTTCTAGAAGCCTTTGTTGGACAAACACTCTGGAAGCCCTGGAAGGCTTGGATGGAGACCAATTTGATGATGGTTTTTGGTGATGTCTGACCGTGGGGTGGAATCATTATTTGATGGGTTGAGGTGGATGGCCTCTAGAAGCCCTCGATGAGTTTTGATTGATGTGTTCTATGAGATCCCACATTCATGCTTCGAATATGGTGTGGGGATGAATGGTTGAAGAGAGATTTGGCTCAACCATTCTATAGTCAGGTGGAACGTGGTAGTCCCATCTATGGTTGGTTCATTGCCTTCATTAATGAAAAATCCATTCCCTTCATTTTCATGTGTAAAGGTACTAATGTATTTATGGATTTGATGGCTGATATGTTTATTGTATTTTTGCTCCTATTATGTTGGTTATATGCACATTTTATGAAAATAGCTATGTATGGCTCTCAGCATGTTTTTACTTGTATGTGAATGGATAATGTGTCTATGACTTAATGGAGGATAATGAAAAAAATGGCATGAGGGAACAATGGTTCATAGCGATTCTCAGATAAGTATGAGATCCCTACACTCAATTCTATTATTTACACCTGTAGATTACATGTTGATGATATGTTTGAAATAACACATGTGATGGCTAGTAGGGTTTGGTTATGGTCTTGTTTATCTTATTGCTTTTTCTTGCTTGTTTCCTTATATTCTTACCAATTTTAAGTGATCATTCCATTCTGGGTAGTGTCCCAACATCTGGGCTAAAAAAGGTGGCTCAAATCCTAGAATGCTAGCAAAATAGAGCATTAGTTTAGAGACTAACTCACCTAGGCAATGTCCAGGGAGTGTTATAACACACCTTGGCATTGTATGGGGTGTGTTATAACTAGCCTGGGCATTGTATGGGTAGCGTTACTCTACCCTAAGTTTCTCAAACCGTAGTCGAACCCAGGGACAGGTTGTCTGAGTGGCTGACTTGTCTCCTGAAGGTTATGTTGATGATATTGTATGACTGTGTGTGATGTTCCATCGATTCCATTTCGTTAAAGTGACCAAGGAAGTTGAATCTTATCATAGTGGTCTCCCATCGCATGGTTACCATGGCTGGTTGGTCGCTTGGGTAGATGTGGGAGGAGGTTGTTACATCAACACTTTGTGAGAGGCTGTCAGAACCCAAGGACAACTTGAAGTTACTGTAAGTATTTTGATCATGTGATGCAAGAATGAACTGTCCTTATTGTGAATATGTGGGAGAAAGAAACTAGAAGCCTACAAAAAATATCCAAATGATGATAGTTGAGTCAAGGGAATATCAACCATGCATCAACATTGTAATGAGAAGCGGAGCTGTGACTGGAAACGATAAAGCCAATGGGAAAAAGGAATCTGAACCAACATGGGTAAGAAGAACTACTGAAAAAACCCTAGTAGTTGATATCTTGAAAGAAAATCAAGTATTCATGGAGGCAAGGTGAAGCTTTAAGGATGATGGAGCTTTGACCTCTACTTCATAGCTAGCTTAGAAGGATAACCACGAGATAATACTGGTTGCAGCACAAGATGTGGATCATAATATTTTGAAGTCTTTTCTATAGACTTGCATGAAGTTATTAAGAACTCAGAAGGTTGTAGATGGATTACAGGAATTGATAGATTATTTTCCTCCTAAAGTGGTATTGTAGAGTGAGATGTGCGCAGTGAATAATATGCATAGACACAAGAAGTGGACTAGAAAGGAAATGAGGCTTAGAACACAGATTGGGGAATACGACATGGATCAAGTTATCTTAGATTTAGGATATGATTCCAATGTCTTGCTGGGGAAAACTTGGGAATTGATGGGTAGACAGAAATTGCAATGGTTAACTATCCATCTGAAGATGGCGAATCAACAGAAGATCACCCGTCTAGGAAGATTGCGAGGAATCATAGTAGACATTGATGGAGTGTGCACTACCATTGAATTTGAAGTGATTGAGATTGTGGACGACAATAATCTCTACCTCACGTTGCTTGGATTAGATTGGGAATTTGATAACATGGCTATAAGTAACTTGAAGAAAAGGCAGATGATATTTGAAAGAAATAATATGACATTTATTGTGCCATTAGATCCATCGGAGGGAGCGATATACACTGAACCTGTCAGAGAAGAATACAATGCGGATGATATCGACAAAATTTATAGGTAAAAATAAAAGAAGAAGAATGGATCAACCCTATTGTGGATGGAAAACTTACTTGGGAGCAAGATAGTTCTTGCACTTCAGATTCATAAGAGGAATTGGAAAATTGGTAGAAGAGGTTGCATGAAGTGTCTACAAGGTGATGTGAAAGGATCACTAAAGTAGTGTGTTGTATGACAGCTGAGGTACGTGACTTACCTTTATATGATGGTTTGGGTGATAGTTCTTGCACTTCAGATTCATAAGAGGAATTGGAAAATTGGTAAAAGAGGTTGCATGAAGTGTCTACAAGGTGATGTGCAAGGATCACTAAAGTAGTGCATTGTATGATAGTTGAGGTACATGACTTACCTTTATATGATGGTTTGGGTGATGTGAATACTTTCTTTAGAGATTATGAAAAATGGGTACTAGAATATCAGAGACTGTTAGCTCTAGATCAAGCATTGAGAGCTACTCGTACAAGATGGTGGGGTACTCATAAGAATAATATAAGAGATTAGAAAAAATGTAGAAGGTTGATGTGGGTAAGGTTTGGTCGAGTAGAAAAAGAGCTCGCAGACAAGTATGAAGGCCAGAATGATCCTAGAGAGCACATACAACTCTATATGGCAGTTTGGGGAGAAATTCTGCGAAAAGAATGGGTACATGGCTTCATCTATACCTTGGAGAAAATTCCTCAGAATTGGTATCTCGAAATCGAGATTTGACATGGTACTGCTCACTGGGTAGAGATGGTTGATGGATTTATAATGAAATTCAGATTTGGAGATGATTGTCCACATATAGGTGCAACCCTGCATATAGTTGAGAAGAAGATTTTTGAAAATGAAGTTCTAGTTATCTGGCAACTTGATTGGGCTGCGCATATACATAATGTATTGGAATGCTATAATCTCACCTCCAAAGAGGATGAAGATCCTTGCAACATTGACATTAAAGTGTCTGAAGGTGATCGCGAAGTAAATGGACCTACTATAGAGATGCCTAATATAACGAAGCCATTGGAGACAAGGAAGGTGAATATAGGGTCATATGCTGAACCAAAGTACGCAACAATAGGTGATTACTATGATGACGACACAACCAGCGAGATAATAGATCTCTTTCAAAAATACCAGGATTTATTACCTAATAAATTTTTAGACATGAAGGGAATATTAGGATATTTGGGAGTCATGAGGATTCCTCTGAAGCCTGATGCAAAGCTTGTTAAGAAGCGACCATATATCATCAAGCACATCTCTGATGGTGGTGCAATTCAACTCACGAAGTTGAATGGTCGGTTGATTCTCGGATGAGTGAATGGTAGTAGATTGAAGATATATAGGGATGGCATTGTCCCTAGAGCTTCACACTGAAAATTGAAAGGAAGGAAGTCTTAGTGCCACCTACAGTTGAAAGTGGGCATGAGACTATAAATTACTCTGCAGAAACGGACTTCGCCAAAGGAATATTACTGCATGATATTCAGGAATATGATGAAGTCCAAAGGAACTACAACAAAGAAAATGCGACTACACCACAAGGAAGGGTTCATCGAATTTAACTGGAAATATGACCATTTGAAGG
This sequence comes from Pinus tabuliformis, assembly GCA_031772625.1. Taxonomy (NCBI): domain Eukaryota; kingdom Viridiplantae; phylum Streptophyta; class Pinopsida; order Pinales; family Pinaceae; genus Pinus; species Pinus tabuliformis. The sequence continues at coordinate 497,246,444 of CM062816.1, forward strand.
AAAAAGCTACCATTAAAAGGGAAATTTGCGTTAAGGGACATGGGAAAAGAGAATTTATGAAGCACAACTCATTGTATCGAGACCCATAACTTCTTTAAATGAGAAACTCTTGAAGCAATCATAAGGATGGAATTCAAATTTGTTATAAAAACCACATCTCGTGCCACTTTTGACACTTTGTTGTCTGGAGAAATTGAGAAATTGCATAGAAGAGAGCTATTGTATGTCTGAGAGGATTTTTGAAGAACTTGTTGGAAGATTTAAAAATAAATGATTAGCAGGTATTATGGAGACACAAGGAGCGAAGGTACCCATGTCCCCAACACACCAGAGGTTTCCAGGAAAGTAGGTGCCCACAGAACCACAACCACAGAAGAAGCAGGAGAAGAGACATGTTGAGGTCACTAGGGTGGAACGTAGAATATCCACAAGAAAGAAAACACAAAGAGAAGTCCACACAAAGAATAAAGAAGATAAGGGGAAGAAGCCAATGTTGAAAGGAAAGAAGCCAATATAATAAAATGTGCCTCAGCAGATCAATAATAGTGAAGAGGAGGTCGAGTTTCAACACATGCAGACAGAGGACGAAGAGATTCTCGTTGTGCTCCCACTGTACATGCCACCAAGAAAACCAAATGCCAAGCTAGTTAAGGAGACCAAGGATGGAAAGTTAGACATTTTTACTCCATTGCTGCTGGAGGAAGTGTCATTTGAGGGGGAAATGTTCAGGAGGATCCCCTAGCTAAAAATGGAATATTGGGACTTCTACGATCGAAGAAAGTACCCTTAATTTGAACCAAGAAGGTATTTGAAGTAGGTTCGGTACCTAAATAGTGGAGGCACAAGGCTAGAGCCGTTCTAGTAGGCTGCAGGATTGTAGAGAGCCAGTCTCCTAAACATACAGAATGTGCCACATTTTGGTCCAATCACAACTAGTACAATCTGTGTGTGGCAACTTCTCGCACTGGTACATGAAAAATGTATTTGGCTATGGATGAGGATATTGATTGATGAGATGCTAATCAGAAAAATCATAGCATTGCCTCATTAGGGAAAGGACCCCGCAGAAGAATTTGTGGGAAAGAATAAGGATAAGGAGATGGCACAAATGATGAAGGAAAATTTTGGCTTAGTGAAGAAGTTGTGGGGATATGACATCAACTCCATTGATGACCAAGGAGTGTGTTTTTCTCTGCACATCTTGGTAGGAAAGGTAATGAGGAAGTGCATGGCTAATGAGGGTCTCGCAATGGTAGTATCTTTCGTTGTGAAGTGCAGCACATGATTCTAGTTTAACTAGGTTTTCTATATGTGTGAACAATGTTTGATAGACTGTAGGGAAGTGTAGGAGGAAGGGAAGTGATTCCGCTATGTGTGGCTATTGATACTCATCGTGTTCATCACGTGGAAGGAACCAGAAGACTCACAATTTCCATTTGTCGAGGTGGATGTTTGTGAGGTGGCAAGGTATGCCTCCCTCTGGTTTACTAAGGAGCTGACATGTGCAACAAAAAATAGGATTTTCTTTGTGGTGATGGTAATGGATCTACACATGGTGGTGAATCAACATCCAAGGCTATCACCTAGTTTGTATAAGTAGTATTGTCACATTGCATATTTCAAAGAAAAATTCCACATAGCTTATGTGAAGAAATGAAGGACCCAACTGAGACATGGCACCCATTTCCATATTTAGTGTTTGAAGACAATTTTCTCACCATAGTAAAACAATGGCTAGAAGAATGGCTGACTCCACTAGGTGGCTCAGTTGGAACAGATAAGTGTACCCAACATGATGTAGGTACAAGTGGAAAGGATGCAAGGGTGGAAACAGAGGAAACAAATCAAGAGCATGAGGAGCCCCTTAATGATGCAGGAGTCTCAGATGAGTCACCTTTCATTGTCAAAAGGAGAGACATAACTGCAGCAGGCAAATGTAAAAAGAGAAAGGCAGTTTAGCCCAAGGGCATAGAAATGTTTGTCCTCACTGATGGGGACATCAAGAAGATCGACGAAAAGGTCCAAGATATCACAATGAAGGCCTGGGATAGAATTTATGACCAATATATAATGATATTGACTAAGGTACATAAAGGCATCACAGAGCTAAAGGCATTGTTGCAAGTAGAAAAACAACCAAAACAAAGAACTCATTCATTGCAGGGAAAGAAAAGAATAGAAATGTGATTTGGCATTAGAATTGTGAAGGTTCTAGCTAGGGCACTTCACTAGTACTTGCCAGAGGATAAAGAGAGAGATAAATTATGGAAGAATTTCAACATAAATATTACCACATTGCCCATTCAAATGCTACATGAATTCCATCAAAGTTTAACAACTGAGCTGAAGGAGTAGGAGAAGTGAACCTCGATGATGACAATGTAGATAGAAAAGGAGAAACCTACACTGAAGAAGCAACTGGAGGAGGTGGCTAAGTAGAGAGGATGCAATTCAACAACAAGAATAGTTTAAAGAAGCCATCCAAGACAATTTCATCATAGTCTTGGATATAAAGATCAGTGATGAGGAATCACCAGCAGAAAAGGTTGCAAATCTCTCCCTCGTGATCAAGTAATCGAAGAACACATTGGCAAAGCTCAAATTTGATTATGAATTACATATATCAGAGCTAAAAATAAGGCTACAGCCAACCACACCACCAGAAGTATGAGAGAAGAGACAAAAATATTTAAAGGAAACATTGAAAGGCATCCCTGACATAGTGGCAGACTGCAGAAAGCTATTTGATGACACGATGTAGATATGGACCTCACTGCAGGAGGATCTAAACAACCAGAAAATCAAGGAAGAACTACAGGTGAAGCATAAGTAGTATGACGAGATCTTGGCAGTTGTATAGACCTTACAAGTCTTGCAGAGACTCGCCAACATTATTGAAGGGAAGAACCTCCAAAAGAAGATATATGAGCTTCAGAGGAAGAAGTAGATATTACAGTTACAGACTCGGCCATGGTAGAATGACGTGCTCAAATAGTCTCAGGCAGTGGATGACGAGCTCAAAGAATTGAATAAAATAGAGGTAGAGATACTACAGACGGCTGGTGGCCCAACCATAGAGGCATTACTAGAGGAAACGAGCAAGCATGAGAAACAAATGGCATAAATAGTCCAGTAGTATAATGCAGTATACAATGGAATTGCAACAAAGTTTAAGGGAACCAAAGATGAGTGACTTGAGATGAGTCACAGGTGAGTGTTGGGGGCCTGTTGGGCGCAACCCAAATTGGTCCATGTTTTGGGTCAAACAGTCCACATTTTGAGGAGTAGAGAGCGTGGAGCTGATGAAGTTATATTCATCATGCAATGTTTTAGGGGCTTTATGGTGGGTCAAAGCCCCTTATTTGTAATGGTTTTTGGTTATTAGTCATTGTTTTGTTGGATCCATGGTATGTGGAACATGCTTTTTGTCCTGATGTAATGAATATAAGGATATGTAATACTTTGTAATCGAACATAGATATCGTGTCGTCATAAGTATATTGAATCTATGTACTCGCATTTATAGTCTATAGTTTTGGGGAAGTCCCGTAGCTGAGTGCGCGGAGGCCTGGAACAATATGCAACTGAGTGTGCAGACCACCTACAACTGGGTGCGCACGTTAGAAAAGATAATGTATTTAACATCATTATCAATAAAGAAGAAATTTTGGTGAAGTATTGTGTATCTTTATCTATTCATTCTCTGTTGTTTTTATTATCGTTATGCATTCTTTTTACTAAATTGTGTGAAAGAATAAAAGTTATACTAATTTATGTTATTTGATGCGATAAGGGTAATTATGTAAATATAATCATCAGCACAAAGTTATTCATGTATGTGAAGTTGTAGGAAGTTAGAATACATAAGAAAATACATGGACACAATAACGTGCATACCCCTCTGGTTGTGGAAACCTGATTTTGCAGCCTCCCATAATCACTTTGGGTGAGACTATGATCTACTTGCAGGTTGTTGATGAAAGGGCCAGTGGTTGAGGGTTTTGTTGGTGTGCATCACACTTTGAACCTGGGTCAATCCCCCTCAAACCAACACCAAAGTACAAAAAATGGCGTTTCTTGTGGGGTTTGGTACATTGGAGGAGTTCAAATAAGAAAGAAGGATAGTAATAAGGTATTTGATTATCATAATGACATTAATCTTTTGGATAGGGAAAAAGGAGTTGAGCTTCAACTTTGTTGGTAGAATCAAATAAAGGGGAAACACATGTACACGTATGATTTGACAGATCATTTTTTCATACAACTTGAAGATGTTATAGTAGTGGCCAAATTTTCATACATTATTAAGAATGACACATACAAACTAGGAGAAAGTGGTTATAAATTTTTTGAATATTTTGTCAAAAGTATAAACAAGGTAGAGTTTACACATAGCCTTCAAAAGATTCTACTTTTTCTTTTTCTTGTTTATTACTATCTCATAGATTATTTATAAAGTATTCTTGGTTGTATCATTGTTTATTTGTTTGTAGTAGTTTTGTACTCACTTTATAAGTTTTGATCTCAGGTAAGGTGAATCGATCGGATAGTAAAAATTTGGGATAATGAAACATGTTATTATTGGGATTTAGATATTTCTTATTGCTTTTTTGATTGGATATTATAATCATACTTTGTGATGGAGTGGAAACAAGGCATCAAACTTATTGAAACTTTTAAAAGGATGAACAAGTTTTTGTATATCACATTTTGGTGGCCATGCTCATGTTGAAGTTGATTGATGAATTGTTAAATGTGGCATATACATTGACCATTTAATCCTTGCATACTTCCTTGTTCTCTTGAATTCTTTTGGGAACTTCATAAAAGAACCTTTGAATAAATATAATCATAAGGAATAACTTCATGTTCATGGTGCATTTTCGAAAATTTAACTATAAGGTTCTTTTAAGAAGTTATGTACATTGATGTGGTATGGTTTGATGTGTTTTTCATATAGAGATGCAAAACAAGTTTTGTATAGGAATTGCCTAATTTGAGGTTTTGTAGTTAAATAAACTCCCTTCCTCAAAAGATGCATGACCATGTATTAGACTAAATATAATAGTGAAAGTGGTATAATACTAAGCCTAAATTCAAGGCTATATTTTTACAATGGCATATCCCTATGTTGAGATGTTAGTTTTCTGTTCTTAGGGCTATTCTATTGACAAGAACATCACTAAGGCATTTATAGAGGATCAATATCCTCCCTGCTTTAAGTCTATTGAAATAATTCAATGACTAGGGAGGGTATCCCTCTTATTGAATGATTTTTGAACTTAAATATTTTCCTTGAAAAGGGAAGTTGATAGTCTTGGGATATAGGATATCCCAAACTATTGGATCACACACACACACACACACACACACATATGAAATTAGAATTAGACATGCAAAATTCCTTTATCCATTTAAACTAGCATGCAAAATAAGAATAATAAAGGAACTTTCTCTAAAACATTATTCAAGATAATTGATCTTCAAATAAAGTGTAAGCGACAAAATACAATAAAGTAAATAGAACCATATAAGTGAAAACTATCTACAACATTAAATACTATATAATAGCTCATCATCAACCATGCAAAGAATTTTCTGAGTGATCAAAGTGAAATGAAATTAACTAGCATGCATTAAAATTTATTGTTGAAACATAAATTTTCAATAATTTCAAAATTTACACGACATTTTTATGTGATCAAATATTAAAGCAAACCAATTCAAATAGTGATGAACCACAACTAAAAGTCTAACATCTAATTCCAATTTCTAGATCAACCATTGGTCATCGAGTCACAAGTTCTCTCTTCTTCCTTCGGGCATCTACCCCTTTATTTCTCTAAATTTCAACTCTATATAATAGTGTGATCCTTGTTAGAACACGACTGTCCATGTTAACCATATCTTCTAATGATTGAAGCCATTCCCTTCTTCTTCTTGGTCTTAGTAATGGTTTAAGGTTGAATGGGTCCCAAAAATACTAATCAACAAGGATTTGGTGTTGAATCATTAGTAACTATTTGAGTAGGACATAGTGAGGTGGACTCTAAGTCTTATGTTGTATCCAATAACGGAATTGCATTCCTTAATCCAGAAATTACATGCCACTTGTTTTCATCTAGAATGGGGTATTCATGCATTCTCCTACAATTGATGTCAAACTCAATATATATATTATAAGTGGGGACTGGAAGTCTTTGTTGAAATTCATTGATGGTCACTACCATAAAAATGCCAAAATATAATTTGTCAAATATCAACCTTCCTCTTATTCCACTAGTAATATCATAGAAAAAGTATTCATAATTTATTTTCTAGGGAATATTGGTTGATAGTTTTTGAATATCTCTAGCCTTCTCAGATTTAGGGCCATGGGAGACCCAATTCACATGCCATCAAGAATTGACTTATCAAGTCATAAGTGAAAGCCCTGATTTATTTACACTTTTGGTTGCATTAGAGATTAAATTGTCTTTTCCATTTGATATGAGTAACTTCCATGATAAAAGTGGCCCTCTTAGCAGTGCTGAATAACTTTAAATTATTTATAGACAGGGAGTTGATGAAATTTATGAATTCGTATACCACTTGAATTTTGTTTCCCAGCAACTCCTACATATTCTTGATTTGGATACTCAGGTTTATTTGTAGGGACTCTGTACCCATTAGGACAACAAAATTATCTTTAAAAGAATTCATAATCATTTTGATTTGGTCCCATATATAGTTCATGGCACCCATCAATGTTGTCTGAGGGTCTTATCGATTCCTCAATAGATTACTTCATCTTTGCTGATTGCTTATCCTTTTTGAACAATTCTACATGATTATTCTCAATAAATTCATTTATTTTGTCCAACATGGCCCATAGGTCCATCAATTATGATTTCTTTTCTTGACACTCAACTTGTAGCTAGGAGAACTATATTCCTATCTTAATCATTATCTCTTTGCTAGAATTAACCCTAATAGCTTCCACTTTAAGTTCCACCCTCTATTTATGTAACCTTTTGGCAAGAGCCAATGATCCATAAATGACCATGGATATTCCATTAGATAGTTATGATAAAAATATATTTAAAAATATGAAATCTACACTATTATGGTTTTATTTTTCTTTAGATTTTTGTATTTGTAGATTACATATAATTATGTATGCATGCAAAATTAATAATGCAGAAAATAAAGAACATAAAAATAAAAAATCACAAATATGATTGACATAAGATATGACCTAGGAAACCCTTTCGCAACAGACCCAACTAGAAGGTAAGGTTTCTCCACTCTCTTTCTCTGAATAGAAAATGATTGTGAGTACGAGGAAGTATGGCCTCTGACTCGTGGACTACTAAAATGCACAAATCCTCTCTATGTGCTCTATCTCCTATTACTCTTGTTTTTTTTTCTCATATATGGAATAAATGCGCTTAATAAGAATGGAAACTCTTTTCCTCCTAGTCTCCTGGTTATAATACAACCCAATATCCTACTAGTGGTTAGGTTTGACTACCTCAACTCTTAACGAGAGTTAAAATATGGAATATTCTAGAGTCTTATTCATCATAATGACATGGCTAGCCATTTTTCCATGCATAATGGGGGATGACATGGCATCCTCTCGAATTATAGTGGTGAAAATAGGAAGGTCAACTTATGAGTGGCATCACTTTTGCATACAAACTTTAATTGATGTGTTTCTTATGCCATTGGAAAGGTAGTTATGTGTAAAATATGAAGAAAAGGTGTGAAATTTTTACCCCCCAAAAAAAATATTGTAACCTCAAAATGATCTCGAAAGGTTTCAAACCCCAATTTGCCAAACTAGGTCCCGTTGGTGAAATTGGTCCTGTGATCTTATTCCTCCACTTTTCCCACTCTAAAAGTGTCGAGATGGATGAAAAAAATATAATCATATAATCCAAATCACATCACCCCATTTTGGGAAGCTTTTGGTCCCAAAAATATTCTACTAAATGAGGTTAGGAAATATTTCCTCCACCTTCTCTTTGGTGTACCCTATAGATTTGCTTGGAAGTTGTTCGTTCAACCTAATTTACCAAAGGTCATGCTACCCTTTTCTTGTAATTCTAGACCTCTTCTGCAAACTTATATCCTCTATCAACTTTGCATAAGCATTTGGTGCCAAATACTCCACAAAAGGTAGAATATGTTGCTCTTCCTCTTCCTGATATGGCATGGAAGGCTCATAGAACTTCAAATTCTTCACATTCACAACTAAGTAAATGCACACATATGGGGTTATACTGATTCTATGGGAATTATCTACCACATTTTATAGTATCTCAAATGAAGCATATTGCAGAGCCTTGATTTTCTTACTAGGACCATGTAGCCTCTCCTTTTTCAATTGTAACCATACTTTGTTTCCCACCTTCAATGACTTCTTTATCATATGTTCATCATGCCTGTCCTTGTACTTTTCCTATAATTTTTGCAGTGTCTCCTATACCTTTATATGGAACCACTTGATCTTCTAAACAAAATTTTCAACCCTCATGGCATCCCCTATAACATCCTACATCACTCTTCCTTGCTTCCCATATGTAATATCTAAAGGTGAAGGCTAGAAATATCCAAATCAAGTTTCAAATGGGGACTTACCAATAGAAGTGTGGACTGCTCTATTATAAGAGTGTTTTATATCTCCAAATTTTCATCCCAAGTCTTCAAATGCTTCTGATCATAACCCCTCAAAAGTTGCACCAAACTATTGTTGACTATTTATGTTTTCCCATCTGTCTAATAATGGAATGTTGTAGACCTATTCAACTTCTTGTCCTTATTCCCACATAATTTAATCCAAAATGCACTGAGAAATCATGTTTCCCTTTCTAAAACCATGCTAATTTGAATCTCAAAGTGTACCTAGACTTATCCAAAGAACAATTTTGTTGCTTCTTTCCCACTATGGTCCTTTTATATGGCATCAGAACACACATCTTGCTGGACTTGTGAACTACCACGAATAAGTATTAATGTCTCTTCCTAGTTGTTGGTAAACCTCTCACAAGGTCCATGGAAATTCTTTACAAAGGATTATTGGGTACATGTAAGGGATGATATAGGCCTTGTTTCTTGTTACTAGGTTCGTTGGTATAACAAAGGATGGATCCTCTTATCAACCTAGCTTCATGTTCTTGCATCTTGGGCCAATACACATACCTTTGGAAGTTTTCCACTATCCTCCCTACACCAAAGTGTCTTGCAACCATGGAGGTGTGAGCCCCTCTAATTAGCTACAAATGTTCACCTTTAGGAACACATAATGTATCTAGCCTATAGATTAAGCCATCCTAGCGAAGATAGTCCATGGTGTTGTTACCATCATACACATGAATCTAGTTCTAGAACTTTTCAAATACCTCCTTGAAGTCCTATTCCTTTGAATATGCCTCTTTATATGCATCATGGGTGAAATGGATCCATGTGCATCAAAGTTCCCAAAGATGTGATATTTTATGTGGGTAGCCTTGAAATCATGTTGTCCAACTTCTTTGTGTTTCCCTTCTTATACTTGGTCACTAAATGAAACTTTTGTAGAAACCTCATCCACTTGTAATGTTTTTTTTTGTTGTAGCTCACTCTAGGCCTATAGTTACTGTAGTGGTTGCTAATTTGTGTGGATAAATGTTTCCTTTTCCATCAATAGTGCTTCCACTTCTTCATAACTTGCACCAAGGCATTAGCTCCTTCTTGTAGGTAGGTAGTTAATAACTTTGCCATGAAATACTTTAGAATTATACCATACATGCCTTCCTCCCTGCATCAAGACCAAACCCATAACATACCACTCACATGTATCTCCACTTCAAAGGACTGCTATAATTTTGGCAATGCTTGACTAATCTTCTTCTTTAGCTCCTCAAAGTCCCTCTACGAACCCTGTCCCCAATGGAAACTCTTTCCATTTGTTGTTATGACATGGAGAGGTGCTATTACCACTGAAAAAAGAGGCTATGAACTTCCTTAATTATCGTGAAACCCCAACAAAAATCCTAACCTCAGAAACATTATTAGGTGTGCATTGAATTTGGTAGCACAAGTGTCCCAAATTCTCTTATCTTGTAGCTGGTTGAATCCTACAAGAATATACAACATCCTTTTTTATTGATATTAGTGGTTAAACATGGAATAAAAAAGCATTGAATTAAATGGAAACAATGCATAAAACAAACTAAACCAAACAACTTGAAATGAGAAAATGAGGAAAAACAAATCAACAAAGTAATGGGAAAAGGGCCCTCTTTATTGATTGTTGGTAGAGGAAAAATTAGAAATGGAATTTAAAGACACTTGAAGAGAGTATTTTGAGAAATGGTTCTCAATAGCTTTCAGCAAGGATTTCCCCTTCTCAATCTCTTTTGTAAGCTCTTGCTCTCTCAAATAAGCAAATAAGAAACTCTCTCAATGGTGGAATCCTCTTAGCATTGGAATGCTTGATTTCTTGGAACAATTTTGGAAGAATAACAGTGCACAATTTATTCTTGTTTTTTGGCTCTCCATCCTCTTCTATTTTTATAAATTTTCAACACTCTCTCCCTCCTTCGGATTGTCAATGAGGTTAACTAGGTCATAAAGGAAATGGGAGATACCATCCTCCTTAAATTAAGGCTTCTTGAACCTCAAGGCTTGAATGGCCAACCTTGCCATGTTAGGATATTGAGTCTATTTCAAGGAAATGTTTCTCCTGAGGTGTTGAATGTGCTTTGTGTGAACCTTGTGGCTATCGAAGAAAATTTCACAAGGGTGTGATAAACTATCTTTAAAGCACCCATGAGGGTTGATTTTTAAAACCAACTTTAGGAAAACCTTTTTATTTTTGACTTTCATAATGTTTTCAACTAAAAATGTGTCCTTTGTACATGATACTTACTAACTCAAAGTGTGATCTGTTGTGTACAAATGAGTGTACCAGCTTTTCATAATAACAATTTCCCCTTGATAATAATAGGAGAAAACATATAGCCGAAATACATCATGTTTTTCTATTCCTGATGATGAGTCCTACCAACTTATTGGGAGAGAGAAACTTGTTGTGGATATGATTAGGGGAAAAACCTTTGCTAAGAACCGAAAAAAAAAACCATACTCAAAATAAATGTTGATACAAAAGTGTCTATATGAGGTAGGAATGTGCCATGCTCAATATGATGACTCTAACTAAGATATCACAAATACATAGGAAAATCCTCCCAATTCAATATTGAATGGTTGATCTGATATATCAGTTAAAGAAGATAAATACTCTCTCCCTCAAGGGAATATTTGTCAAATAGGATGAACTGGGTGCCTCCATGAATCAAGTACAGGGAACTACTCAAGGATGTGTGATCTAAATGCATGGTTCTTCAACTAAATGAGATAATTGCAACAGTTATAATCTATGATGCACCGTTGATCTGAAAGCTTGTGCTAGTGTCAAACATCAGGGGGATTGGTGAAATCACTAGGTAATGAGGTTTCCCAATGTTCCACCTGATATTTCCCCAAAAAGATGAGGAGAAACTAAGGTATTGCTTCGATTATGGAAGATAAGAGCTAAAGTCAATGGAAAAGAAACATTGATTGTCTAGAAAATTGTTGCAAGAAATCCATATGAAGTTTAGGTAAGTGTTTTACATGATGGGTCTGTTGGAAATAATGAGAGGGGGTTGAATCAATATTGCTTATCCATTAGCACTTTTAAATGTTTTCAGAGCATTAGTTAATCTTCAATTATTATTAATGTTTATATAGTAACAACAGTAAACAATAAAACACAATAGGAACAATAATTATAGGTGGAAAACCCCCTCCAGGTAAAAAAACCCCAAACGGTATTCTAATAAATTATTTTAATCTTCAGCCCCAATTGAAATGAAAGTTACAACTTCCTATAATTCTAGAAAATCATTCTTCTCTAGATCCCACTAGAAGGATACCCCAATGCCTTGGTTTCTTCAGTAGTCAACTGAATGGATGCCGCAACATCCTAGACCAACTTACCAACATGAACTATTCACAAGATCCAACCTGTAGGTGACTTCATGCACCATCCTAGCACCTCCATACCACCCTATAATTATTAGAAGTGAGACAAGAGTGTGGACTCCCATACCAGGGAAAATGATCCACGATACAATATGATTTACAATTATTTTCTTGTACTTGACCAAACACCCAATCACAATATGGCTTGCAACCCAACCATGACATAATCCCAACAGTGACTCCTATACCTCCCAACAATTCCTCTTCAACTCTAGGCATATTGACTCTTTTACAATAATGACTCTTTTACAAATTTACAATGACGACTCTTTTACAAATTTACAATGATGACTCTTTTACAACACTGGCTTTTCTACAAGACCTGACACTTGACTTGAAATTGCTTGCTTCAAGTAATGGTACTTTGACATTGCATTCCCTTCTAGTATGTGTCCGAGTTATTCTAAAGTGTCATCCTTCCTACACATGCATTAACAAGTAAGACCCAAACAAATACAAAACAATATACTTACACTATCATACAAAAACATATATCAGAGATGATAATCAAAATTCAAATGAAAAAACTAATCATACATACCTTTTGTATCAGACTTACCCTTAACTATTGATGTGTGGTCCTTACTACAATGATCCTTGAATTTATACGTTTTCTTTCCTTCGAGGAACTTGATATTGAATATGTTGTATATATGTAATTTAGAATCTCCAAGGTATGAAATTTGATCTTGCGGTATCATTTTGAGTCCTATTTTGAACCCCATAGGTCTTATTGAGATTGGATTCTTCAACAAAGAGTTATGCCTAATCTTCCATGATGGCATGATTATAGATTGGTTCAGTAAAGTGAAATTGTACGAAGTACCACGTGTCACTATTTCGACCTTCAACCTTGAAAACGATACCCAATAAACTACAGTTCGTCCTATTTATGTCACTATTTACTAAATTTGAACCCAATTCTCAAAGAGAAAGTTATGATGATTTTCCCAAGGTCACCTGTTTGACATGGAATTTAGGAGCCTGCAAAAACCCTAACGTCCATAGATCATATCTCTGAAAATTTAGTGAACCAAGATCTGAGATCTGTTCACGAGGTTCATCAAGATTTCAGCTCAAATGGGTTTTAACTTCAACTTTTGAAGCTTCGTATAAAAATGTTTATAGAGACAATGCCACAATGACCTATTTGAAGTAGTGAAATCCTAGAATCCAAAGCCCTAAACTTGCTTCAAAATAGACCTTCAAACTTAATCATAATTTTGTGCCCTTACCAGACCTCCATGAAACCTTAAACTCCATGCATTTTTTCTTGTGTTAGAAGCTAATGAGGGCTGAAAAATTACAGAGATCTTCTCACAAGATAGTTTGTTGAAAAGTGCTTGCTAGAGGAGCATATGAGGGTCACTATTTATATAAATGTCTTGAGTTGAGAGGGTCCTCAACAAGTGAATGTTGGAGGGATTTTAGGAACATAAAATATTATTAATTATTGAATATTCAATGATCAGAACTAATCATGAGTTCCATGCCACAACCCCACGAGGTTTTAGCCCACTAACTGGGGTTACTAACTTCAAACACTAATAACTTGCAAACCATGAAGAAATACACGGCGTGCCACATATCAATAGAAACATCTCGACAAGTAGAATATATCTAGAAGATCATTCACTCATAATAAGATGATTTGTCAAGTAAAAATTCCCATGCAATATTGCGCTCACCCATGGTGCTGCTTGGGTTGACATCAATGACAACTACTGGTAAAAAATCTCCCCCTTTGGCATTGATGGAAACACAAGTACTCCCCATATGATCATGACACATCTTTCTACTACCTTCTCTCCCCCTTTGTCATCAATGGGAAAGGGTAACTCCCCCCTGAAAAACTGTCATCCTACGGACCTATACACACCTCCACTCCCCCTTTCTACTTAGTTATATAAAAGAAAGATTCTAATGAGGACTTGGGAGAATCCCAAATTTTTGGTGAAGATACTGAAATGCTTCATGAGGTAATGGTTTGGTAAATATGTCATCAATTTGTTCCTTTGTGCCAACATATTTGTTATATGGAATTTGTATCTACAGATAAACACATTTTCCCTAAGTGGGTAGCTACACTTAGAACAACAGAAAGAAAGTAGTTTAACCTTTTCCTACAGTAGAGAGATGAGATGAAGGAACTTGTATTCTTTCGCTTCCTTGATCTCCCTTGAATTTCTCTTGTCGCTCCCACTCGAATTGAATCTGCTCAATTGGTACCTGTGTCAATAGAAACATAAACAACAACAATTAAAGCATACATGATCTATCTACTATAAACAAATGGAATCGAAAACATTGAAACACATAATCATCATAGATATGAACAAGAATATGAGAAAAGGGATGAACAACTTTATTAATGTAGAAGGAATACTTTCACCCAATACGGTTCGATCCTGTGCCACTCATCCAGCTTTAGTCCAACCCTCATCACACAAAAAGCACACCAATCCAGTAGCATAACATTTCTTGACATTAACTCAAATCTCAAACCAATATAATTTCTCTACAATATTCAAATTCTAGCCCCTTGATCACTGTGATGAGTGCTCAATTTATAGGGAAATGGAGGTGGTTTTGCCATAAATTGGGTATTGAATGGCCTTCCAAAATTATAATTAGTTTCCATGGAGCAAGGGATGAGAGTAGAGGAGGTTAATTGATCCATAGCCTATCCAAATTCGAGCTAATAGGATGAGATAAGAGATGGGATCCTTCTAGAATGATCTAGAATCAAGGAATATTCCCAGAACCCTATGCAAATTTCGCTCATTCTCGCTGACTGCAAGTGTAAGTTGGCCTAAGTGCACTGAAGTGCAAGCCTGAATGGGCCTACCTACATTGCAGTGCAGTTACCCTTGACAAGGCTACGCTGGTGTCTGAAGGAGGCATTTCAGCAAGGTTTCAAGCTAGGAAACTTTCATGGATGGAAGCATTCAATGAGATGACTTGTCTAGGGCATGTAACAATAGAATTAGGGTTTGATGAGCCCTAGTTGTAGTGATCTAAATGTCAGGAGTGATGTGCACAAATAGACCTGTAACAATTGCCTCCTAAAGCATGAAGTCAAAAAAGGGATAATGTTGTGTGATATGATTTATGATGTGACAGGGAGGATCTGAAGCGGATGGTGACCTGCATCGATTACAATATATAATATCATGATATCTTAAATTTTTCATGAATTGTTGAGGGAAGGCATACCCATGCTCAACATATAATCTTTTCATTACATGTACATAAATAAGATATTTGTCTACAGATATAGACCCTTGATAGGATGACGATCTGTGTAAAGACATCGTATAGATGATTTAGTACTCCCTTGAAATTGCAGCTCGGATGGATGAAACTAGATCTGGGGTCTTTTATCTCGTTTAATCATTCACTCAATTACGAGTCTAGCCATGTGAAAATATGATCTAAAGTCGAACATGGGAAGACACCGTATGATTACCAGCCAATGATGTAAGCTATTAACAGATGTGAGAGAGATCACCGATAATGATAATGATTCTCAAGGTACTACAGTACATTCTGCATGGTGTGAATAGATGTTTTAATGCCGCAAACCATACAAAGTCTTTCGGTCGAAGGCCAGTGATGTCAAGCTGTCTCTGGATGTGAGAAACTTGTCATTGATGTATGCAAGCCCTAATGTACTTGAAGGGTGTTTCTAAGTCAACTTCTCTGATAATGTGTTGATGTCGACAAGAAGCGACTCATCGCAGGAGGGCCTTGATGTATCCCCCATCAACAACACGAAATGAGTCTAATGATTTTGAATACATAATGTGACTTATGACACAAGATTTAGGAATGGTAGTCATGAAACTGAAGGTTTATGGGTATTGCAAAGTATGAATTTTACTGAGTGACTTCTCTTGAACATGTTGATGACACTGAATGAATTGGTAGCATTGACCCAAAACCAAAGTGATGGATGGTGTGATAGACCATAGGTATGATAACCATCAAGCAGATAACCCAACCCAAATAGTCACAGAGATGAAGTGAAAGTGTCATGTTCAAGAGCAGCTTGCTACTATAAAGTGATTTATCCCTTTTCCCATTTTCCCTAGTCATTGCTGACCAATACCTCTTTATTTTTTAACAATCTTGATGAGGATAACATATGCTTGTAGGATAATTCCACCCTTCGGGTGAATCCATCGCTATGTGATGTTTTAATGAGTCTAGTGAAGCTGAAACTCGATCTTGTCATGATGGAAAAGTTTGTCACTATTTGATGTTTTAACGAGTTTAATGACAATGAGAACTCAATCCTTTTCATGTTTAGAGAGTTTGAAAAGGGACAAAAAGAAAACTCCACAAATTCTTTTTTGTAAATTTGTCTCTTAAGTCCAAAAAAGCATAAAATAATACAAGAGAGAACCTATTGAGCATGTTCGATCAACATATTCCTTTTTCATATGTAATCTATCTTAGTCTGGAAAAGGGTTAAACTTATACTGATTATATTTCATTTCCAATCTGTTTAGGAGCTAAAAAGGACAAGCGCTCAGCAATATTTTCATGTTTCATGAGTCTGAAAAGAGCTTAAACAGGACTCCACTTAGAGGAATGAGTGGTGTCTAGGATAGAAACTAGTTCCACTGATGTTGGAACTTCTCCAAACATGTTGATTTATGTGAAGAGGCTAGCTAATAAGACCACTCATTGCAATTGTTCCTCAAAAAGGGTAAAACAACCAAGTGAAAGTGTATGATCGGCCAAGAAGATAGTGACAATGGAAGGAGAAAAACCAAGGCTCATCTAACAGAAGAGGCTAATAGAATAGAAATCATGAGGGTTAAAATGGAGATGGATTGATTTTTACACAAGATTGAACCATAGGGAACTATGCTTGGATTTAGTTTCATGTTTACAAAAGCTTGAAACAAAAAACTATGCTTGGATTTAGTTTACATTTTTACACAAGTTTAAACCATGAAAAAACTATGCTTGATATTTTTTTATGCCCCCAACATGATGACTCAATTCTCGGTGCATGCGCCCCAAACTTCATTAAATTCACCTAATTAGACTACTCGTGGGTATCAAGTGGATGGAATGAAGGTTCATTTACAAGATCAAGTGAAAGATTCGACTGGAATTTTACGAGATCTAATCAAAGACTCCAATTGGAACTTTTCTCCAAGGGACCTTGTTTCATCTTTTAATAAGCTTGACACAAGACAAGGGACTCTGCTCAGATTCCTTATTTCATTTTTTAACGAGCTTGACACAAGATGAGGAACTATGCTCTAGGACCTATTTCATTTTTTTAATGAGGTTGACACAATAAAAGAACTATCCTCATATTCCTTGTTTCATTTTTTAATGAGCTTTACATAAGACAAGGAACTCTGCTCGTATTCCTTGTTTCATTTTTTAACGAGCTTGACACAAGACAAGGAACTATTCTCATACCCTTTGTTTCATTTTTTAATGAGGTTGACACAAGACCAAGAACTATCCTCATATTCCTTGTTTCATTTTTTAATGAGCTTTACACAGGACAAGGAACTCTGCTCGTATTCCTTGTTTCATTTTTTAACGAGCTTGACACAAGGCAAGGAACTATGGTCATACCCTTTGTTTCATTTTTAACGAGGTTGACACAAGACCGGGAACTATCCTCATGATTCCTTAATCATGACCCATAAGAGGTCATGACTTCCAAGAGGTTCTCATCAAATGGGAGAACAATGCTCTGGAAGGGATACATAGCAAGGAATCCATTAGAGAGATCTGGTTCCAATGCCCCCAGTACATAGTGCACAACATCATGGAATTGATTATCAGTTGATGTAGGCATGGAATAGGTTACCACATAATTGACCTATGGCGATGAAGATACCATTGGGACAAAAGGACCATTTAGGGAATATGGTTGACTAGAAGCCATATTTGGACCAGGAAATGAAAGCTCGTCAACGGTGACAATTCTGCCTTCATGTGGGATACACATCACTTTTAAGAGTGTTGAAAAAATAGCTCCCATGTCATAAACATAGTCACACCCAATAAGTAAATTGTAATCTAAAGGGCCTAGGATTACCATCACATTGAGATAAACAATTTTTCCTCCCAAAGTAATAGGAAATTGAGGAAGGATCCCTAATGGTTGATTGGTTCCTTTGTTAAAAGCTAACAGATTTTGGGTAGTAGGAACAAGTGGCATCGAACCGAGCGCTTTCCAAGAAGTGTAGGAAAGGATACTGACAGATGCACCTTCATCTATAACAGTGCCAGATACAATCATATTATAAACCTGTACTATGATCTGGAATGGCACATAAGAAGGAAAACAACATCATGCCAGCTGATTCCAATCAAAGGAAGTGACTAGAGTACTTGGATGGGGTACCGTAAGAATGGGAGAATTAGCCCCTTGAGTTACAAGAATGGGAGGATTCTCCTCCCGTCTTGATGGAACAAGAGGGTTTCCTCCAAGATCATTGGAATATGAGGAAACAAAAAGAACCTGAGTGGTATCATACTCACTCTCTATGGGAAAGGTACAATTAACTAAAGGTGAAATCAGGTCAACTGTTTCCTCGACCTATTATTGGTTAGGTAGAGACTCACGGGATTCACATTTAGAGAGAGTGGGTTTGACCAATGGTTGATTTGGGTCAGTCACTTCATCAACTAGTGAAGGATTAAGGGAGAGTCTCTTGTAACCAGATGGAAGTCACTGCGGAGAAGCAGGATGGTTATCCAACACCTTTTGGGCTTCATCTAGATAGGGACAAAGGTGAATGGGGTGATTCCCTTTGCATAACCTATAGGGAAACTTAACTTTACCATTATTTCCATGAACTTTACTACCACTAGTTTATGGTGTGTCACCAGCATGATCTCCAAAAGTTGATGACACGGGATGATGTGAATGAGAAGACCATTCTTCTAAGATCTGAGGAATACCAGAACAATTTTGAAGAAGATGGTCTCCATTCAAAGTTTGCAAGGATATCGAAGTTTGTGACGCTTATCAGAAGGTTTCTCATCATAAGTTGCATTCGAAGCAATGTTTGCTTGGTTGTCCCCCTGCTGAGTTTTCTTCTTCTTCTTCTTCTTCTTCTTCTTCTTCTTCTTCCATTTCTTCTTCTTCTTAGCCAACTGGTTACTAGTGTCAATACTTTCACTAGGAAAAGAGGAAGAAGGGGAGGAATAAACATCTGACATAGAAGGTAAAGGGTCAACTTTAGGATCAACTAGAGGCTGATTTTGTCTAGTTGTAGGAATATTCAGTTACGGGGCCAAGGAAGTTGAGAAAAACCATACTGGCCAGTCGATGGTAAGTCCTAGAAGGGACAATGTACCCATATAAGGAGCACCAATATTTCCAAAAGGAGGAAAAGAACTAGGATTCCCATCAAAATGAATTCCTTGATTGGTGGAATCCAGAGTTGTTGCCATATATCTCAACCTAAGACCAACTAAGGAGTGACGTGGAGGATGTTATCCACGGTCAATTAATTTTATTTTAATCAAAATAACTTAACAAAACAAAAGAGGGATAATCTAGGAAAAAGGATTACCAAGTAACTGTGAATTGCAATATATTGCCTCAGTAAACCAAGGACTTAACATACGTGCAAGCAATCTCCTCGAATGATGTGTTCGGTGTATCACAGTATACAAGGTGGCCGACTCAGTTACCTAAGGATGGATAGCAACCTAATGTGGTCCGCCCATAGAAACTCGAAAGTACGTGGAGGCCAAATCCGTGTTAGTGCTATCTAATCCAAAACCGCACAGTGAGAGCATTCCTTTATACTTTTCGTACTATAACACCACCCTATATACCCGAACGTACTTGGACGAGCTACGATATACTTACGTACATGGAATGAGGTATACACTCGGAATGTATCGTAGACAATTAATGACAACTGCTATGTTTTATGATGCGAGAACACATCTCTAGCCTAGAACCTCTAAATGTTATATGTTAAATTACAATGCTCCATTCGGTTAATTGAAATAACTTTTAAGTTGATATTGTTTAAGAGTTTGTCTTTCAGGTTCACTGCGTGATGTCTTTGAAATTCCTAGAATGCAACTATGATGAGAAACATTCTTTTCATTTTTTTTGAACAACGAAAACCTTAACTAAAAGGGATAGAGCAATCCGAATCTTTAACCAAAGAGCGTAGAGCACATCTAATGCAACTTTCCCTATACTATTCATACAAGCACACAAAAACCTCTAAATGCATAATGCATGTTTTTCTTTACATTTCCCTTAATGTTTAGATGAACAAAATGAAACTAAATGCACAAACAATCAATCAATACTTTTAGCAAGAAACGAAGACTTTACAACGGTTTCTTTTCAAAGAAATGAAGAATTTATGACACTTCCTTTTCAAAAAATACTAATCGACTATAAGCTAACTTTGACAATGAATTGATAATGATAAAGAAATCACATAAGAAACACTAAACAATCAAGGACAAAGCAGGGCTAGGAGAAGAAATACAAATTGATTTTAGAACCATAGAAACCATTAATCTTTCAACAAACAAAATCAGAAGTAAATTTGGGAAAAACCAAGCCAAAGGTGGGTTTTTTAGCCTAAGAGGGTTTAGCACAACCTAGAGTGGGATACATTGCACTTCAGTGCACTGTCTCTAAGCCAAAGGTGCTCTGCAGTGCATTGCGTCAAGACCAAGACTACATTGGTGCCAGAGAGCCCAATCAGGAGACATCTAATCATAAATTTTTGACCAAAAACACTTCAATATGACTGAAATAAGATCAATGAAGTCAAACAAAGTCTACTAGGATGTAATATGATGACGGTAAACTACCAAGAATGATAGTCATTCCCCAGCAGAGTCGCTAATTTGTTATATGGGATTTGTGTCTACAAATAAACACATTTTCCCTAAGTGGGTAGCTACACTTAGAACAACAGAAATAAATTAGTTTAACCTTTTCCTATAGTAGAAAGATGAGATGAAGGAAATTACTTGTAGTCTTTCACTTCCTTGATCTCCTTTGAATTTCTCCCATCGCTCCCACTTGAACTGAATCTTCTCAATTGGTACCTATGTCAATAGAAACAGAAACAACAATTATGAAAGTATACATGATCTATCTACTATAAACCAATGGAATCAAAAGCATTGGAACACATAATAATCATATATATGAATAATAATATGAGAAAGGGGATGAACAACTTTATTAATGTAGAAGGAAGAGTTTCACCCAATATGGTTCGATCCTGTGCTACTCATCCAGATTTAGTCCAACCCTCGCCACACCAAAAGCACACCAATCTAGCAACATAACATTGCTTGACATGAAATAAAATCTCAAATGAATAGAATTTCTCTACAATCTTCAAATTCTATCCCCCTGATCACTATGACGAGTGCTCAATTTATAGGGAAATGGAGGTGGTTTTGTCATAAATTGGGTATTGAATGGCCTTCCAAAATTGGAATTAGTTTCCATGGAGCAAGGGATGAGAGGATAGGAGGTTAACTGATCCATAGCCTATCCAAATTCGAGCTAATTGGATGAGATAAGAGATGGGATCCTTCTAGAATGATCTAGAATTAAGGAATATTCCCAGAACCCTATGCAAATTTTTCTCATTCTCGCCCCAGCGTAGGTGTAATTGGGCCTAAGTGCACTAAAGTGTAGGCTCGAATGGGCCTACCTGCATTGCAATGCAGTTACCCCTAACCAAGGATGTGTTGGTGTCCCAATGAGGCATTTTAGCAAAGTTTCAATCTAGGAAACCTTCATGGATTGAAGCATTCAATGTGATGACTTGTCTAGGGCATGTAACAACTGAATTAAGGTTTGATGAGCCCTAATTGTGCTAATTTGAATGTCGGGAGTGATGTGCCCAAATAGACTTGTAACAATACTCAATCTTGATATTCTTTTCGGTGACCTGCTCTCTGACGACATGATATTTGCTCAGAATGTGCTTTGTTTTGGAATGCATCACAAGAGTCTTGGACATATTGATGGCACTGGTGTGATCGTAGAAGATGGAAATAGGATCATCAAACTTAACTTGAAGATCTTGTAAAAATAATGTTTGCTTCATCTAGAGAACTTTAGTACAACAATATGATGTCGTGATGTTATGCTATTTCCGCTATGGATAACGAGATTGAAGACTGCTTTTTACTTAACCATGAAAGAAGGCAACCACCTTGATAGAATGTTGCTCCACTGGTACTCTTTCGTTCATCAACACTTCCTACCCAATTTAAATTTACATAAGCTTGGATAACTAGATCATTTCCTTTGGGATACCATAAACCATATTATGTTGTGCCCTTAAGATATCGAAGAATTCTTTTGATGACAATAATATGAGATTCTTTTGGTGCTGCTTCAAATCTTGCTACTTGTCCAACTAGTTGCATTAAATCTGGCTAAGAAGGTGTCACATATAGAAGACTGGCAATCATAGATCTATACAACCTCTAGTCCACATCCTTTGACAAATCTTCTAAACTTAACTTGCAACCTATTACCGTTGGGGTAAGGACAGGCTTGCAATCTTCCATGTCGAATTTATTGAGCATTTCCTTGATGTGTTTGGTTTGATATATAAATATTCCTTTATCTTGCTGAGATATCTGAAGCCCTAAAAAGTATGTTATATCATCAAGTAGCGACATTTCAAACTCACTTTTCATCTTTATGGAAATTTTTTTACTTATTTTTTCCTCATTTCTTCCAAAGATTATATCGTCCATGTATACCTTTATATCTTGATCCACTTTCGCATAGAGATTGTTATCAGTGCTTCCTTTCTTGAATCCTTGTTGATGTAGATATCCATAAAGATGAGAATACCAAGCTCTAGGAGCTTGTTTGAGACCATATAGTGCATTCTTTAATCTACAGACGTAGTCTTCCTTGTCAAAGAGCAGAAAACCTTCGGGTTGTTCCATGTAAACTTCTTCTTCGAATTCACCATTTAGAAAGGCTGACTTAACATCCATTTGGTACACCTTGATTTTTCTCAATCATGCATAAGTGATAAACATCTTGATATCTTCCATTCTCGCAACGAGAGCAAATGTTTCTTCAAAATCAATTCCTTCTACTTGTGAATATCCTTTGTAGATTAATCTTGCCTTATTCCCAGTAACATGTCCATCCTCATTTAATTTTTTTCTAAAGACTAATTTAGTTCCAACAAAAAATTTATCCTTTGGTCATGGAACCAATTCCAAAGTGTCGTTCTTCTCAATTTAATCCAGTTCTTCATTCATAGCTGCCACCTAGTTTTCATCTTGTCTAGCTTCCTCAAAATTTCTAGGCCCAAAAGTTGCTAAAAGAGTAAGGTGGTCTTGCTGTGATGAAAGAAGTTGTCGAATTATTCTAGTTCTAATTTATTCATTTATGTTGCCGATGATTTTATTTGGCGGATGATTCTTTTGACACCGTTATTTTAAAACTTTTGGAGAAGTTTCTTGTACATCCTACTAACCATTTCTTATTTCCTCTTGGTTGAATATTGTTTCCTTATTTGATTGGCCTTGTTCTATAGCTTTTTCTTCATCCTTCACAGATTCTACCTCAAGCCCCTCAGAGATGATCTCATTGTTATCCTTTAGAACACAGTCTTCATCAAAAGTAACATTTATGCTTTCAACTATTTGTTTTCGCCTCAGATTGTAGCATCTATAAGCCTTTATTTTGCGTGAATAACCAACAAAAATACCTTCGTCAACACGGGAATTGAACTTTCCCAATTTTTTGTCTTCTCTTTTGATGTAGCATTTACTTCCACATATTTTGAAATATTTGATGTTAGCCGGTCTTCCCTTCCATAGTACGTATGAAGTCATGTTACAATTGTTCCTGAGCATACCTTTGTTTATAATGAATACAATTGTATCTATTTCTTAATTCCATAAGTTATCATCCAATTCTAAGTCAATTAACATTGTTCTATCCATTTCATGTATTGTTCTATTTTTTCTTTCAGCAACTCCATTCTGTTGTGGTGTTCGGGCTATTGAGAATTGACTTTTTATTCCATTTTTGTCACAGTATCATTGAAATGATTTGGACGTGAATTCTCTACCATTATTTGATCTCAGACATTTTATCTTCAAATCGGTTTCATTTTCAACCAATTTCTTGTATATTTTGAAACATTCCAATGCCTCATATTTTTTCTTTAAGAAACCGACGGTTGTCATTCTGGTGTAATCATCTATCATTAGCATAAAGTATAATACCTTTTGTTCTCATAGGACCACATAGATCAAAATGTATTAATTCCAATGGACATGACATAAAGTGTTCCTTTGTCTTGAACTCAAATTTTGTCTGTTTGTCGTGCCGACAAGATTCACATATCGTATTGTTAGGTTTTGAAATTTTACGCATTTCTCATACTGCTTCCTTTTTGTTGATCCTAACCAAATTGTCGAAATTTATATGTCCCATTTGTTTGTGCCATAAGCAACTTTCATCATATTTTTCCAAAAATCACCCTTTAGGTGTTTCATCCAAAATGTATATATCATTTGGAGCTTTGCTTCATATAGCCACATTTTTTCCAAATTTTCCTTCCCTAATTTGAAATTTCTTAGAGTTGAATAGTATTGGGTGTCCTTGATCACACATTTGTCCAACACTGAGAAAATTATGACCCATATTTTCAACCAACAACACATCCTTCACTAATGCATCCTTGCATCCAAGTGTGATCGTACCTTCTCCTATGTTGTTTGAAGACCCATAATTTCCAAAAGACAATGTTCCATTATTTTTTTCCTTCAAGGATATGAACTTATTTTTATCTCTAGTCATATGCATTGAGCAACCACTGTCAGCATACCAAATGTTTTTGTTTCTTTGAGCCTTGAGAGCGATAGCACATTTTTCAGTCTTCTTTTTCCATACTTGTTCATTCTTATTTTATGAGAATTCCTTTAAATAGCTTCCGAGTCTGCAATATTTAGCCAAATGTCCAAAATTGTTACATTTGTAACATTCGACATCCTTTTTCAAACGATCAAATCTGTTGATATTCTGATGAGTTCTGGAATATCGATTTCTGAAATATCTCCTGGAACTATATTCATTCTAAACATACATTCAACATTCTAGAATTCTATGTCCAAACCTTCAACATGAATAACAATGACCATAAAAGATAGTTTGATACCTCGGAGGAAATCTTCTTTGAGGAATTGTTTTCCATGGTTCTTCCTGCGAGTCTTGATTTCGCTGATAGATCGGCCTGCTTGGTGGATTTTGCATATCCATCTAGTTTTTTTGTCATAGAAGGACTTGACTCCTTTTCAGATTTTTCTTTGTAACCAAGACCACTCTTGTCACTACATGATCATTGATTGTTGATGAGTTCTTCCAATGCCTTTGAACTGTTGGCATAGGTTTGAAGAGTTTTTCCATTTTTTACTTCCTTTCGTAGAGAGATTGTTTCAGCTTCTAATGCCTCTCTTTCCTTCTTGATTTCCGTTAATTATTTTCTCAACAATTCTTCAATTCGTTTGTATTATTCAACCTTGATTTTAAGTCATGTTCCCTTTCTATCCTTAATTCATCTTCAAGAGTATTGACATGCTTCTTCTCAGCCTTGAGTTCTTTGATAACCCTGATCACTTCATTTTGAAATTCAACCTCAGTCATCTCTTCTTCTTTGTCTCCTTCTTTGTCAGATGCCTCTTGCCTATTGTTCTTTTCCATAAACAAAACTCTTCCATTGATTTCTTCTTCGTTATCACTGTATTCATCGGATCAGGAGCTATCTTCTTTGGAGAAATTTTTTTTCTTAAACCATTTCTTCTTGCCTTGCTTGTTGAACTTCCTAGGGCCTTTTGTTCCTTTCATAAGAACCTCATTTTTTTTAGGACACTTGGCTGCAAAATGCCCAACCTCACCACAACCAAAACATATCAATGGAAGTTTACCTTTGAATTTTCCCGTAATTGTTCTCATCTTTTGCGTGAAGTAGGAAAATTCTTGTTCTCATCTTTCATGTGAAGTAGGAAAATTCTTTCTCTGAAAATTCTTCTTCATATTATTCCTCTTCTTCATCTTTACAGATGCAAGTTTTGTCTTTTTGAGTATGCTTGTCCTTACCATATTCTTGTATGTGAAAAATGTTATTTCTAAGTGAGATGTTCCACCCTCTTCTTCAATTCTCATTTCATATGTCGTATTAATTCTATGCAATTCATTTATGCTGCAATTGGTCAGATCTGATCTATCTTCCAAGACAGATACCTTTGGGTTGAATCTTGCTGGTTCTAAGGATCTTTCGGACAATAATTTTCATGTCAACAGGTTCTCCCAAACCTTCCAATGTATTTGTTGTTTCATCACCAGGCTGAAAGTATGCATCAATATTTTCATCTTCCTTCATTTTGTGTTTCTCAAATTTTTCCCTATAAATTTGAAACTTTGCTTCTTTCACCTTTGAGTCACCTACATATATATTTTCAAGCTTGCCCCATACCTCTTTAGCAGTTTGTCAACTCAATACCTTAATATAAACAAATTTTATAAACCCATTGATAATAAGATCTTTATCCTTTGCATCATATACCATATTTTTCTTACCTTGTTCATCTAGGGTCATTGTGAAGCCTTTGTCAACGATTTCCCATACTTCGAATCCTTGTGTCAACAAATGAACTAGCATTCATCCACTCCAAAGTGCATAGCTATTTCCATTGAAAAAAGGAACTCTATTCTTAGTATACTCCATGATATCCTTCTAGTTGTTAGACTTCAATTGAAGGAACTTGGCTCAGATTCCAATTGTTTGAAATATTGAGATGAGGGGTGATTCAATATTACTTAGAAATTAGCACTTTTAAATATTTTTAGATCATTGGTTAATCTTCAATTATTATTAATGTTTATTCGGTAATAACAGTAAATAGTAAAACACAATATGCACAAGAATTTTAGGTGGAAAACCCCCTCTGGGTGAAAAACCACCGAATGCTTTTCTAATAAATTCTTTTAATTTTCAACCCCAACTGAAATGAAAGTTACAACTTCCTATAATTCTAGAAAAAATTCTTCTCGAGATCCCACTAGAAGAATGCCCCAATGCCCTAGTTTCTTCATTAGTCAACTGAATGGATGCCCTAACATCACAGACCAACCTACCACTATGAAGTGTTCATAGGCTCCAACTTGTAGGTGACTTCATGCACCAGCCTAGAACCTCCCTGCCACCCTATAATGATCAGAAGTAAGACAACAATGTCAACTCCTATACCAGGGACAATGATCCATGATACAATATGATTTACAATGAGTTTCTTGTACTTGACCGAACAACCAATCACACTATGACATGCAATCCAACCATGACATCATCCCAATGTTTAATCCTATACGTCCCAACAATGCCTCTTTGACTCTAGGCAGATTGACTCTTTTACCATAATGACTCTTTCAATGATGACTCTTTTAAAAATTTACAATGATGATTCTTTTACAACACTGCCTTTTTGACATGACTTGACACTTGATGCGACATTGCTTCTTGTATCACTTGCAGTTACTGAGGTATTGTTGTTCTTGCTTCAATTAATGGTACTTTGGCATTGCATGTCCTTCTAGTATGTGTCTGAGTTGTTCTAAAGTGTCATCCTTCCTGCACATGCATTAACAAACAAGACACAAATAAATACAAAAAAGTATATTTACACTATTCGGCAAAAACATATGTTAGAGATGATACTCAAAATTCAAATTCAAACACTAATCATACATACCTTGCTATAGCAAACTTACCCTTGACTATTGATGTGTGGTCCTTACTGCAATGATCCTTGAATGCAAATGTTTTACTACCTTCTAGGAGCTCGATATTGAATATGTTGTACCTATGTAATTTCAAATCTCCAAGGTTTGAATATTTGTACTATGGTATCTCTCTGATTCATCCTTCGAACCACATAGATATGATCAATATTGGATTCTTCAACAAAGAGTTATGCCCAATCTCCCATGATGACCTGATTATAGAGTGGTTCGGTATAATGAACTTGTACGAAGTGCTACATGTCACGTTTTTTACCTTCGACCTTGAAAATGATACCCAACAAACTACAGGCCATCCTATTTCTATCACTATTTACGAAATTTGAATAAAATGCTCAGAGCGAAAGTTATGTTGATTCTCCCAAGTTCACCTATTTGACATGGAATTTGGGAGCCTGCAAAAACCCTAATGTCCTCAGCTCATATCTCTAAAAATATAGCGAACCAATACCTGAAATTTGGTCACAAGGTTCATCAGGATTTTGGTTCAAATGGGTTTTAATTTCAACTTCTTAAGCTTCGTAGAAACAAAATTATAGTTAAAATTCCATGATGACCGGTTTGAAGGAGCGAAATCCTAAAATTCAAGGCTCTAAACTTTCTTCAAAACAAACTTTCAAACTTGATCATAATTTTTTTCCCTAACCAAACCTCAACGAAACCTTAAACACCCTACAACAAATATTGCATTAGAAGCTCATGAGGGCTGAAAAATTATAGAGGCCTTCTCACAAGATAGTTTATTAAAAAGTGCTTGCTAGAGGAGGATGTGAGGGTCACTATTTATAAAAATGCTTTGAGTTGAGAGGGTCCTAAACAAGTGAATGTTGGAGGGATTTTAGGAGCATAAAACATTATTACATATTTACTATTCAATGACCACAACCAATGATGAGTGTCATTCCACAACCCCATGGGGTTTTAGCCCCCACTAACTGGGGTTACTAACTTCAAATACGAATAACTCTCAAACCGTGAAGAACTACAAGGCATTCCATATATCAACGGAAACATATTGACAAGTAAAATCCATATAGAAGGTCCTTGATTCAAAATAAGATGAGTTTTCAAGTCAAAATTCCCATGAAAATTGGTGTAGCCCGTGGTGCTACTTGGGTTGACATCAATGACAACCACTAATAAACAAGGTCAAAGGATTTATAACAAAGGTTTAAAATATATGAGGGATAGTAAATACTTCCCAAGGATGGAATTATAATGTGAGTAGTGACAGTCAAAGCAATAAATCTAAGGGATAGGCCCCTGGGGTTGGGAGGATGTCCATGGGAGGTATATGCATGCTCAGACTGTCATGGTCGATGAGTGAAAAAATGGTGATGAATGATGTGGGTATGAGGTGACTAGAATGGAAGCTACAACCAAGGGCGACTAGGGACTACCGCCAGGTAATTGGCACACAAATATGAGTGAGAACCCTTTTCCAAAATAGTTTTAAAGGGGGTTTTGTATTTAAAAACATGGAGATGGGCGACCCAAAAAATACAATGGCCTACATAATGATGCAGTGGGTATATGCAAAGGGTGGGGGCCCTCTGGTGGGTTTCAGTGTCAAGTGAATGAAATGAATGTGGTATGGTAGATAGTCTAATGAAATGTGGGGAGATGGTAGGTCAAGTGTGAAATGTGGCGACACATTCATGATGATCCGAAAACAATGGTGGTCGAAGAGGACGTGGTAAGAAATAAGGTGAGCAAGAAATATGAGGCTTATCTTCAAGGTCATGTAGATGAATGGCTTCCAGGCTAGAGAAAATGGGCATGGATATTGATAATGTAATAATAACTACTGAATGAGGTATTCCATATGGGTGAAAGCTCTATCAACCAACATGAACGTTTATCAGGTGCAAGTGGAGGGTGATGGTAAAATTGGTCTAGATGGTGGAATTTGTGGGTGACATAAGAGAAGTAATGTCAAGATATGCAATATTTTAGATTAAACCTATCTTGCTAGTGAAGAATGATTCTTTAACTATCAATTAGTGCACAAGAGCTCCTGATTTTACAAGGATGCTGAAAATTCTCCGCAACTTTGTAACTAACACCATAGGATAAAGCATCTTCATCAATACTAAATAAGATGTGACCAGAAAGATAGGAAGGTGCATCATATGAGTACTCTGAGTGTGAAATGACTGCAAAATGAATTTTTTTAATTAACTAAAAGGAGGGTAGCATGAAAACAATTGGAATGTATTGATCCCAATGCCATTGATGGTTTGGACATTAGATATTGTGGACTCCCATACGAGCCTCTGGTATAATGGAAAAAATGGTGTATGTAAGGGTGGTGGGGCCCACATTACCACCTCATTTGTACTTGTCAGCATGACGATTGGTTGGGAATTCAGAGCTTGTACTTGAGTTTGTGGTTAGTTGGAGTGTTTGTTCAATGCACAGGGAGGTCCAAGTAAGCCTTCATGAAACTCCCTATGTCAATTCAATAGATTAGGCTATGTAGGTCATATAGGGGTGGAATGTATGGTAATATTAGGTGAAAATTCCCTAACTTGCATTAGCAACTAGCTAACAATTGCATGCATTCTCATGGGTAAGGGCAACACAATCTCCTATCAAACCCTTAGGTTATCCTAGAGTTCTCATATGCTCGGATGGACTTTAGTGTTGATTTTAATATGGGGTTTCACCTAAGTGACAGTTGGGCCCATTAAGTACATTTGTCTATTTTTTTTATATCTGCAGTTATGTATTTATATGTTTATGATGTATATTGTATTATTGTTTAACATATTTCTTGCAAATGTGGGTCCACGTGGGCACTTGCAAGGGAGACTAGTAGGAGGGATCATTGAAGGAGGAGAGAGATGACCTCAAGAGGGTACTGCTGAGGGAGGGTAGTGACAACCTCAAGAGGGAGGCGCTTAAAAGTATCTAATGTAGAGGTCGTGTCTCAAGATAGGTGGTCCATGGGGGGTGGGGTGTAGTAGGTATCCAGGATGATATCTAGCAACTGTGAGCCTGCATGAGGTACATGGAGTAGAGGGAGAGAGTGTCCTGTGAGCGGTATATGGACATGTAGAGGCCATTGATTGACCTCCTATTAGACTTACCAGGGGCTAGTTGGACTATGCTTGGGGAGGATGTCACTAAGAAGATGATGACAGAGGATAGAGAGTTGCATCCTGTCCTACGACGAGTAGTTTGTAGCGACTACAACTCGACCTATTTTGGCTCCACAACAGGGGGAGGTAGGAGGGCCTATAGTAGGTGGTGCAAAGGGTGGTGAGCCCCATCCTTATATGTTGATGTATTATACCATTGGATGCACCCATTATGAGGATTCTCCCATATTTTTCAAGATTATATATATTTTTGGAAATGTCCAGGTGATGTACATAAACCATTTTTTGATATATATGAGATATATATTTTTTCGGCTCTTATGATGTATAATGTGATGTCTAATGCATGCTTATTATTATATGGATCATGTTCATTGTGATATGGATAATTTTTATTATGATTTATTTATCTCTATGATGTCTTGTATGTAACACTTTCTAGTTTAGGATTTGATTACATATGTGGTCAACAACATGATTTTGATGTCTTGGTACGTGTGAAAATATTATGTGATCAAAACTATGTGCTAACAATTGTGCATGAAGGTATTTCCAAAATAGGTAAGGATCACAGACATGAAATGTTTGATTCATTTGTAATAAAACAAGTTGGGAATCAATGGATACATGAAAATGATGGATAACTAAATGGGTGACATTAATAAAATGGCCTATAACGACATCATATTCGGCTTAATTCTTAGTGGTTGACCTCATACAAACATTATTCTGATGGAGAATAGTTTGATTGGGAGAGTAATGGTCCAAGCTGTTACAACATGATTTTGCGACCATTGAGAAGTAACATCAACAAACTTGTGGTAGAAAGATGGATGATTATCCATCCATGGGACACAATAAGAGTAAAGTTTAGATTACATCAACGATTAGGATATTGTAAAAGTAAATCACGATACATATCAACTTCATAAGGTGGAAAAATTCATATTGTTAGGGGTGAAATTTCTTGAGGTAGAACCTGTTGATAAGGTCTTTGAGACATGTCGTGTCAGTTTTTGATAACATATACATACATTTCAAAAGGAAATGTTTAACAATGTATTTCTCCTTTCACAACATGTCAAATTTTCCTAGTCCAGAGGCTCATTGGCGGCATCATACCAGAGTACTAAATCCTCCTTACTGAATGAGGGAGGGTGATGTGGTGATCAAAGGAGGCCTTGGTTCCTTTTTTTGGGGCTTCATAATCTTGGAGCGATTCTCATTGACTTTCATAAATGTGTTCTAGTTGGATTAGCCTTGTTCCAAGGGCGAAGTGTCTAGGAGAAGCTCTATGGTTGTGCATACAGTAGGGATATCACAATCAATAGGGAGTATGGCTTCAATACCATAGACTAAGTGGAATGGGGTGAAGCTAGTGGATGTATTGACCGAGGGAAGATATGCCATAAGGTGGAGAACAAGATGCGGTGTCAATTGGTTTGATGTTTGTTCACCATATGCTACAACATTGTTTTGAGGACTTTGTTTACATCTTCTACCTATCCATTGGAGTAGGGGTAGTATAGGGAAGAAAATTAATGAGTGAACCCAAGGAGTTGAGATAAGTGTTGGAACACCTCATTCCCGAAATTCTTAATATTGTTAGAGGAAATTTCCTTGGGGATGTCGAAACACATGATAACCTAGTTAAAGAAAAATCGAGTAAATGTATCGACAATGTTGTTGAAAGTGGGAATGGATCTGGCCCATTTAGTGGAGTAGTCGACAACAACCACTATGTACTTGTGGCCATTTTGGGATGGTGGATTGAAAGTCATGAAATCATTTCCCCATTTGCAGAAGGGGCCTGCTACAATGGCAAGATGTGAAGGAGTAGGAGGATATTTAGCTTTATCGGTATATCGCTAGTAGCATTCGCAATTTTTAACTCTTTAGATGTAGTCACAAAAAATATTAAGCCAAAAATATCCAGTGAGAGGAATATTTTGGGTAGTGACCATCCCCAAGAGGTGGCCACCACATGCCCCATTGTGGTAGTCATTTAAAACTCGCTCAACTTTTGTGAATGTAAGGCACCAACTTAGGATGGTGTTAGTGCCTCGACGATACATAAAATTTCCTATTAGGAGGTAGTGTGGCACTTGATGGCGAATGCGTCATCGGTCATTGTGTGAAAGTTGAAGGTTGAAATTTTGGGTTCGTAAGTAGAGGATGATGTAATCATACCCTGGGTCATCTATTGACATGATAAAAAGGTGTTCATCCAAGAAATAATCATTCACAAGAGAACCTTGGGATTCTAAGAGGAGATCAATGATGAATTCAACAAGAATGGTGACTTTCTCACTTTTAGGGGAAGAAAATTGAAAGTAAAATTATTGCAAAATAATGACCTATCAAGTGTATTTATGATTCATCATATGGTGAGTAAGAAAGTATTGCATGGGATTGATACTAGTGATGATAGTGGTGGTCCAAAGAATGATGTAATGTCGAAGCTTCTATACAAAGTGTACGAGGGCTAAGGTAGTCTTCTTAGTTGGTTCATAGTTCAAAGAAGGTCTCGAGAGGTTTTTTATAAATTTGTAATAGATGATATGTTCTCTATTATCAATGCCTTCTTGGACTAACATGCTAGCGATGGCTACCTCAAATGATGAGAGGTAGAGGGTGTAATCCTTTTTCTAGGAAGATGGGCTTATTAGTGGTGCTTATGAAAACACATACTTCAAAGCCTAGAATGATTGTTGAGCTTTCTCACCCATCATAATGGGATATTCTGACAGAGAAAGAAGAGAATACCATGAGCGCATGTGGCATAATTAGGAATAAAGTGCATAAGAAATTGGCCTTACCTTGAAAGCTTTGTAACTACTTCAAAGTCTTGGGTGGTAGGATTTTGTGTATTGCTTGTAATTTTAGCTGGTAAACCCTTATACCTTATTGGGAAATAATAATTTCCAAGAGTCTCTTAACTTTAACATAGAAGAAACAATTGAAATGGTTCAAGTGTAGGTTGTATTATCGAAAATTTTGAAACACAAGGCAAAGATCCTCAAGATGATATGAGTGATTTTTGGATTGAACAGTGAGGTTGTCTAGGTAAGTGAGTATAATATTATCTAGGTCATGAAAAATTTATTTCATAGCTTGCTAAAAAGTGGCTCTAAAATTTTTAAGGCTGAAGGGAATAACTTGACATGTGAAGGTACCCTAGGGGGTTTTGATGGAAATTTTATGCTAATACCTATGGTGTATATGAATTTGATTGTAGCCCAAAAATTCATCCATGAAGGATAAGGCTTCGTGCCTAGTATGAGTTCCAAAAACTTGATCAATATAGGTTGTGGTATAATTATCCTTCGGACAAGCTTTGTTCAAATCATGGAAGTCAGTACATACATGGATGGATCCCTATTCTTTCATGATGGGTATAGGGTTTCAAACCTATGATTTGTAAGTGATAGGGTCAATGACATCAGCCTTATGAATCTCGTCTATTTGAAGTTTTGTTACTTCCTCTTTGGATGGTTGAAGTGGGTGCTTATTTTGCCCAAGTGGATATACATCAGGCCATGTGTCAATGTTGTTCTCTACAATAGTATGGTTGATTCCAGTAATCTTAGAATATGGCAAAGAAGAAACATCCCTGAATTCTTGAAAGAGGGATTTGTATGAGGTAACTTCTTCGGGTGAACATGCTACCCCCAATGAGATCTCCTCAATGATGCCCAACTTGGTGGAGATATATAACTTCGTGTTAAGGAATATATTATACATGTTCCCTTCTTCAAATGCATTGGTAGATGTAATGTGATGCTTGAACAAATCTATATGCAGTATAGGTATGAAATCTTTTGTTTCTATAGTGCAGATGGTGTTGGCTAGTGTGTCAATAGGTTTGAATTCTTTTTGTGGGAGGAAGAAAGAGCGGTGATGCATGGAATCCTATGGACACTCATGTTCCATCATGGCCTCGAGGATATCCTCACTAGAGTGAAAGAGGTTGAAAAAGTTGACAGAGGGGATGATAGGTCGTGAGACATTGGTTGGCGCATGAAATTTCTAGTTGAAAAGAAAGGAAATGACTCTATACTTGTTGTCATAGAATAAAGACATGTTGAAAACACATATATAGGTTGCATCCATGTGGTCATAGATGGTGCAACCTTCGTTATGGGTGAAGAAATCTCAATACCGTGGAACTATGATAAAATGAATTTAATCATCGTTCATACAGAATAATAAATGAAGTGAATATGATGTTGCATGCCATCATCATTAGGTGACAAGAGGATATCCCTATTTGGTGTATGAGGGTGAATGGGAGAAGACTCTCAAGAGGGTGTCTATGTCCTAGGATCCAGGGCAAGGTAGTTGGAGTAGTATTAACTCATAAACACTCTAAAATGATTTTTCCCAAATTATCTCCCCTTCTAATGACTTGTTATTAAACATGTGATTGTTCCTCTCCTTCTATATGTTGCATAGAAAAAACCTTGGAATGAGGGCTCAAGCTCGATTTACAATAGGATTCTTTGTCATAGACTATCTCCAACCTTAAATCACTTTTATGATACCATTCCCATTCCTTTCTTACTATCCAAATAATTTGAAGAGTTGAGACTTGTTGACGTAGGTTTTATGCACCCTAGCCAACAAAAAGTGAAACCGGGAAAATTAATCCCAATCTAAACTAATAAACACTATGATTATCCTATACTAATATAAATTAATTCTATACCAAGTTATGGTTAAACTAAACTATGATTAAATTAATAAGTTATTTGTGCAAATGAAATAATGGAAACCAAACAACCTAAATTTGAAGTATGAAAAAAATGGTTGACTTTTCCATTGTTAATGGCCTAAGATATTCTAAGTAATTCTAATTCGTAAATTTCTTTTAGAAATAAAAGTTAAGAAAAGAAATATAGTACAAAAAATATTGTTACAAAATCAAGTTATAATACAAAATGTATAATATTATGTTACAATAAATAATGAAGGCCAAAACATAACATAATTGGCTCAAAGTAGATGCATTATCAATGGACTTTGTAGGTTCCATGAAATGAAATCAAATCCTTTTCTTAAATGCAATTACAAATTAAATCAAAACTATTCCTCAATGTAAATAATAGCAAAAGAGGTCATTGTAAATATACAAGTCCCTCATGTTGAAGGAAAATAAATATCACTATGTTTACTGTTGAGATTTTACATCAAGAAACAGATGCAAAAACTAACAAATATATAGTTCTAATTATTGCTGGGCCAAGACTAATAAAAGGGACAACTGCAGATGATATCATTTTAACAATTCATATACTCTAATCATTGGCTAATGAATACAATCAATCAACTAATGTCTAAAGTAATGATAGAAACACGATAATCATCTACAACAATATCATTATCATTAATTTTCACATAAATATTGACATTTTCTATCAACTTGAAAATCTGGAACTAATTGACATAACTTCAAATTAAGCTAATGTCTATATTGATATTTCTTCTTAGGACATAAGTCACTGAAGCAGAATATCAATCATCTGAAATAATTTCCAATCAACTCAATGCTAAAATCGACAAAGAAATGTAATAAACAATATTTTTTTCTTAACCAATAAAACCATCAATCAAATAATACTTATCCTTTGAATTTTGAGAAATAATTACAAGAAAATAAAGAGGAGATTCACATATCCATAGAGCATAAGAGCTGAAGAACCAAATTGAATTCAGCCAAACATGTGCACTTCTATTAATATAATTCCATAGTCAAAGTATAATAACAATTATTTGTCCAAAATTTTCCTGTTTTTGCAACAACAACCTTGAGCCAAACTCCCTGCAGTGTTTCTCTATTCACCTATTCTACAAACTCCTCTAAATTGTCGGTATTCCCCCTTTCCTTTTCTATAAGAAGTTCATTTTTTTATAAGCAAAGGCTTGCCCATTCTGGTTACAAATGGATATCCAATTTCTAAATGAATAAGATTATAAATCATATTTATTTCCTTCAAATTTAACATAGGATCAATACATCATTTTTCAAAATTGTCAGTTGTTAAAACCACAACCAATCTGAGAACAAAGTATCTTTGTTAAAGGATATAAATTGCTCCTTTATTTCTTGTGCTACGCTCTGAGAATCTTGAATCGTCATCAAAATCTATCACAAGAGCAACACAATAACCATTAAAAACCATATAATAACATGAAATCAATCAAGATTGTGTAACGGAATGAATATAGGATCAATTCAAAGAGAAAGCAACTTAATCATCCTTTTATGGTTATGTTAACAACATATGAAAGATCCATTGATATAATGTCAAATGATTAAAACGAGCAGAGAATGCAATCTTGAAAACAATCAACATCCCTTGGAAATTTATCCACTGGACAAATCCAAAAAAAATATGCATGAAAATGGTAGAGCTAATCCTAGAAATCATGTGAAAATAACAATCAAGTTAAATGGGGTTATTCTCAAGAAAACAATGTCTTGGATTTCTCAGATTCATCCTCAATCGACTAGAAATCGTGCCCAAAATTCCTTTCTCTTTTCTAGTTTCATTTTTTTATTTTCCACATTGCAGATAAAAATCCTACATCCATCAGATGACTTCTTGATACATGGCTTAAATAGTGAAGTGTTTTATTGTATCGTCCATAAAAGGGTTGATGCTTTGTTTTTGATATTTATGTCTCGGCTTTGGGCTTGACTTTGGGTTTCAATTCAAATATTTTTATATAATATATTATCTATTTAATGTATGTATAAAAATTAAAAGAGCAATGCTTTTTTTTCAATTATTTTTAATTTAATTTCTTATTTTATATATTTTAATTACACAATATATATAATTTTAAATGCATGTATGTTCACTAACATAAGAAATATATATTAATATACGTATATATATTTACAATATTGTGGAAAAGGAAAATTACCAAGGCAAGTTGAGACTTGTCAAATAAATCAAACTTCGAGAATACTAGAGAAAGCTCTGAAGTTTCATCCATTAAGAAAATCCAACAATCCCATAATGTGGAAAACACTCAAAGACAAACATTCAAGAAACATGTAACGATCGAAGGATAACAACAAGACATGACCAGAACCTAGAAGGTCCAAAAGTGTGATAATGTGGATGAGGGGGAAACCATCAACCTAGAACACATTAGGGATGGAATTCTATCAAAACATATGAAAGACAATGACATGGAGACATTGAAGTACGTGATAAGAATCAGAGAGGACTGCTATAGAATCAAATATTGTGTACCAACTCTTTCCATTTTGAATTTCACATGTTGTATAAAGTCATATCCCATTCATAAGTTATTTGCAATAACCCAAAGGAACATGATCATGTTGTTGCTATGGAATGAGAGAGTGATGAATAAAATCAAGAAACCACTAAGAGTAGATCCCTTAGATACTTTGAAGTTCATAAACCCACCAATAAAACCTATCCATGGAGCTTATTCCATTCATGAAAAAACAAAACAAATTATAAAAACTGGATAAGGAGAATGGGAGGGCATACATTTTTGGTCAAAAATAAAGGGTGGCCATTGGGGGCCCAACAAACGGCAACTAACTGGGTGAACCAATTATCTCTGGTTAAAAAATACAAAACCTGTAAAAATAAAGTAATGAGAATTGGATAATACAAAATACCAAATCTCAAATATCCTAAAAGGTTCGTCCCTGATATGTAAATTTAACATTTATAATTTATTAACAAACATAAATCATAACCATCATCATCTAAGAACTAATTAAAATATCACCCCATGAATCATGTGTTATAATAGATTTTGTATATCTAATAGTAAACTACGTGAGTAATCATTTTTTAGAAAACAAGGTAACCAAATAAATTATCATATAGAATTAACTTCTATACCATAGGCATGACCACTTCTTCTAACTAGCATTTATAGCCTCAATAGGGATTCCTTTTTACCCATTGAGATGTCAATGTCCCATCTATTATAAATAATACATAGTTTCATAATCGTTTCAATAACTTATACCCATATGTTAATTGAAGATCATTATCCTGACTTGGTAACCAGTAAATAACAATATGATTCATGAGAAATAACATTGTGAACAAGTCTGTTATATGAAATCTACGATTTCGGATAAAAGTATCTTCCCTAGACCTAGTGTCCTGGTCTAGAAAAATAGAAATCAAATGCTATAAAGTTTTCCTTAGAAGAATTGTATAATGGAAAGATTCTTAATTGTGATCCATCACAAGCTCTTCTCTCCTCTTGCTTGACAGCTCCAACTGTAGCTTTGATCTCTATAATTAGAACTTATGAAAACAAACAACACAAGGCAAAGATCTATGACATTTTCATGGCATTATCCAATCATTTTATTTAATGGATCAACATAGCATTGAAACACATGTACATAAGCATAACATAAGACATGTAGGAAAAAGGTATATTGTTTTTACTAATATGAAAGGGAGAATGTTTACAACCAAAAATGGAAGTTGATCATGTAGAGATCCTCCCAAGTTGACTTGTACTTCCTTGCCACAATGTACACCTCAAAGCCATCCTAATGCATGATAAATTATAACTCTCTTATGATCAAAGAAAAAACGTAAGGGTATGATTAGTCTCTAAAATCCAACCCCTAGCTTGTGGATGGAAATACATATATAGGAGAGGATGGTAGTTTAGGAATTCTTATCCATTTACCAATCTAGGCTTGATATCCACTCTTGATGGGAGGATGAGCTCAAGGGATAAGAGGTGAAATATCCAAGGTAGGATGAGTTAGGATTCAAATTTTTTATCTAGGGTAAATGGTTGTAACAACTCCTGAAAGATTCTAGAAGAGGAAGCTTCAAGATTCTTTTTATTTATCCCAAATTTCTAGAATTAGTGCACCCCGAACAAGGGAAAACCTACTATGAATATAGCAGGTGCAAAACCAAGCAACCTATTGCTAAACTTAGGTCCCTAAAGGGAAAGGTCATGTTGGGCCTTAAAAGAACTAGAATGAAGTAGTCAAGGTCAAAAACTGATGGATTTGAGAGAGTCATGCTTAGGGATTTGTGTAGGGACGATGACAAGGTGTTCATGGATGTTGATTGATCCACGTTGTAGGCCTATATATTGACCAAATGTGAAAAAATGGCCTATAACATATTCCCCCCTAAAGTGAAAGTCATAAATAGTGGATGATGACTGAAGTGCTTTACCTTGTGACAAGTTCAGATCAAGAACAATTGGTTAGATCATCATATGTTACAATACATTTTTATCAAGATATCTTTTCTGAGGGAGGCATACGCATGCTCAACACATAAGCTAACATTACATGTACAATGATCAAGAAGATATGTCCATTGATGAAAAAGCGTGGACCTATGATTGTATGACTATATGTATGATCATATCCATCATACATTGTGATCCTGTATTAATACTGAAATTGTAGCCTGGATGGATGGAAATAGATCTAGGGTCCTCTATCTCATTCACTCGACCATCTGATGTATGAGTCTAACCATGTAAATAAAGGAGTTGGAATCAAACATGGTAGACACCACCTAATTATCATCCAATGATGTAAGTCATTAACAAACACGAGAGAAACCACCGATGATGTTAATGGCTCTCAAGGTATTGCATTACAATCCATATGGTGTGAATGAATGAGTTGAAGTCGAACACCACACAAAATATTTCGGTCAAAGGCCAATGATGTAAACCTATCATCGAGAACAAGGAAACTTGCCATCTATGTATGTAAGCCCCAAGGTACTGGAGGAAGAGTTTCTAAGTCAACTTCCTAGATAATGAGCTAATGTCGATAGGAAGCTACCCATCATAGGAGGGCCTTGATGTATCCCCCATCAATGACATGAAATGAGTATAATGATTCAAGACAAAATGATCTTGATGTGAAACTAGTTCAGGAATGATAAAAATGGAATGAAGGATTAAGAGTATCGTGGAATATATCAACTAAATGACTTCTCTTGAACACACTAGCGATACTCAATGCAGTTGGGAGCATTGACCCAAAACCTAAAATGCAGGTTTTGAAATGGTATGATGAAACAAAAGATAAGCATATTTCCCAACCAAACAACCATGAAGATGAAGTGGAAGACTATCATGTTCAAGATTGACTCACTGCCATAATAGGTCGAGTATTTCATTTTCCTAATTTCCCCAACCATTGTTCATTAGTACCTATTTATTTTTTAACAATATTGAGGAGGATAACATATGCTTGATCTGTAAGTTAATCCTTTATATGGCTCCCTCCGAGTATGTTTAACGAACCTTGAGAACGAGTGGTTTGGTCCCATCGTGTTCAATGAGTCCATCATTGTTCGATGTTTTACTGAGTCTAGCAAAGGTCTAACTTGACATATTTTTCATGTTTAGAGAGTTTGAAAAAGAGGTGAAAAATAAAACTCCAAAGGTTCCTTTTCATAGATAGTCTCTTGAGTCTGAAAAGGTAGAAAAAAATACTTAGGAGAACCTATTAGCTCTGTTCAAATAAGGTATTCCTTTTTCGTAGTTAGTCGATCTCAGTCCGGAAAATCATTCAACTTATACTAAGTATATGTCTTTTCATTTACTTTAACGAGTTCAAAAAGAAAAGTTCTTGGCAATCCTTTCATGTTTACGAAATCTAAAAAGAGTTGAAAGAGGACTCCACAGGGTTCCTTTTTCATAGGTTTACAGAGCCTAAAAAAGTGATAAAAGTATGCTCCTTTGTCAAAATGACTTGTTTCAATCTAGACATCATCAAACCCATTAGAACAACTTTTTTCCCTCTCAAAACACAACCAAAATATTAAAAATACCTATTTCATGATAAAATTGAGTCATATGTAGGTCAAAACACTAATAATTTAATAAATTAATTAGGAAAAAGACCATAAAATAGGTGAAAGGTAATTCATTTTTACCATTTCACATTTACCTTTTGGAGAGTGAGTTCTGAGTTTTTTCCCCCCAATATTTTGTAGCTGATTGTGACCAAACTAGTGGTTCATTTGAAGCATTGTCACTTCCAGGTAGGAGCTAGAACCTTTCTCTTCCTTTATATGATTCCATTTTGTGATTTAATGCACTTTTTTCAATGTTTTGAGGGCACCCTAGGGGCTCTAATTCCTTTCCCTAGGTCAAACGCACCCATATAAGGTCAAAACGTGAATTAAACGGGAGGGAAATACACTATGGGTAGTGTTGCAATCCACTTTCTACCCTTAGGAGGGTGCGTTGGGTGCAATACCCAACTTGGTTTTTCTTGTTTGCCTCAAAATTTGACTGGTTTTTTGCATGAAATTCATTCTAATGATTCTCCTTGTGATGTTACAGGTGTCTATTGGAGTAAAATGGCCTTGATATGGAGGGAGAGAGAACATGAACAACAATATTTGACTGCAAGGAATGATCCCACCACAATCACGACTTTAAGAGATTGTGCAATCTTAAAATTATTCTGGCTTCCTGGTGTGAGGAAGCAAATAGAGTTACTTAGGTATATTTTTTATGCATGGGATGTTTAAGCACAAGAATTAAGACTTGGTGCACATAAGCTAGAAATACAGGTAGAAGATATATATTTCTTGACTGGTCTGTCAAGGTGAGGTGCCCTCATCTCTTTGTCTGGTTTAAGGAGTGGTGGAGAAACAGTCAAAGATTATGTTAGTGGACATTATCGACTGAGACCCCAACCAACTAAGGATGCAAAAATTGACATCAAGGATGTAGTCTATTTGACTTGAAGAATGATATTGTTCATTATTATAGGATTCGCTAGTGGCGTGTCTCTTCATGTGGTGAATAAGTCACATATGCAGTATGCTCTAGAATGTATGGAGCTGATGATATTCAACTAGAGTGAAGGGGCACTGGTAAACATGAAAGACAAATTGACTAAAGAAAAATATGGATGGTTAAAGAATTTTGGCTATGGTTCGATTCTGATTTATTTTTCTTTAGAGAAAATTCCATTACTCAATCCATAACACATCATGCTCGAGCCCACAGATCTGAGAGTTGTACAAATGAGGAGATGGTTGGATCTCATGTCAAGGCACGTAAGGCCTTCTTTGATGGGCTTCACACATGTCTTCTTCAGCTGGTTGTGCATGCAACTCATTATGATAGAATATTATCCATATACAAGGATGGATTTCTGTAGAGACCCAGAGCTCACATTTCCTGATGGTGAGTGATGGGGTGCCATAGGTAAGACATTTTGACCATTTTTTGTATTTTTAAGTTTTACAATTTTTTGTGATTTTTTATGTATCTAAGACTAAACTACTGGTTTGTACACATACATATATTTGACTTATTAGACCAGTTGGATCATATTATCTTCATCGTGTAGAAGACCCACAATAGGCACTAGTGGCAATACAAGTTGCAACAGTAGGCTGAGAGGTACTACATGATCTCAACGTGGCCAATAACTTAGCAGAGGTTGAGCATCATATGGCAGGGTTAACCCATGGCATAGCTAAGACTAGGGTCAATGAGCTCCCTATGAGACTATAGTGACACATTATCAGTGTCTCTGGCCATATTAGTCGGCTACTGTGTAGGATGCCTCATGTAGTGGTGTGTTACCATAAGCACTATGATTAATATACTTATAGCCATATTTTGATTACATGTATATTTTAGGCCGTGTGGCCACATGTGTCTCGAGCACA
The DNA here is from genome assembly GCA_031772625.1 of Pinus tabuliformis. NCBI lineage: Eukaryota > Viridiplantae > Streptophyta > Pinopsida > Pinales > Pinaceae > Pinus > Pinus tabuliformis. The sequence continues at coordinate 497,290,129 of CM062816.1, forward strand.
AATTTTTTAAAACCAAAACTTTGATATATATATATATATATATATATATATATATATATATATATATATATATATATATATATATATATATATATATATATATATATTAAGTGTTCTTTATGGTTCTTGTTATCCCCCACAATGTCCTAGGCTGAGAGGAATCGACGGAGGTAACCACAGACCAAGCTTGCAGTTCAGCAGCTAGCCCTACCAAAAAAGAGAGGGCTCCCTCTATGAGATCACAACCAAAGAATTCACTGGAATATAAAAGGATTTTAGGCTAGGTATGATAGGCTCAGATAGGTTTGAAAATTTAGGGTTTTGATGTTGAACAAGGGATAAAAACGAGGCAACTAGGTCAAAAGATCAAAGGGCGACAACAACAGAAATATAAAGGAGCAAGGTTGCAATAGTTTTTTGATGGTTTAGGGTTTTTCAATGTAGTGTAGTGTTCAAAATAAATAAGAGGACTTAATGAGAATATATGTCATGAATTCATTGAGTAGAAAGAAAATAACATATAGTGATAATTCCATCAAAACAGAGCTTTAAGGAAATAATTCTTCTTATAAACTTAGGAAAAAATCACTGGAGAAATTAATGAATAGAAATAAGAGATGAATATCTATCATATGAAACTATAAAAGAGAAGAAACAAGATCACATACTCACTGCACATGAATTCCTAGCTAATAGCTGCAATTGTCCTTTGATTTTCTGAAAATGTTGAAGCACAAGTTACAAGAGTTCTCTCCTCAAATGTTCAACCTTTCTCTCTGATTGGTAAAATGATACATATAGACTAAGATAAATAGTTTCCCCACCTTTAGGGGTCGAATCCATGATTGGTGGAATAGTTTCCAAGAATATCTCAACCAACAAGTGAGAGTGAGAAGGTTGAAAACAAACTCTTCTCTTAGACTTTGATTTGATTTTCTCTTCATTAATGAGGCATAATTTATGACAAAAACAACCTATTATGCTAATTTATTCATGATTACATCATAAAAACATCAAACTAATGAAATTACATCATCAATTTGACCTTTACCCAAATCGAACTAGAAATTCTGAGAAATTACATAGTGAAATTTTTAATTAAAATCTTAGAAAATTGCAGAAGCATAGCAGCACATTTGAGGTCATTTTTAGGTGCCTTCCTGAAGTCAAAATCTAAATATGAAAGAATGGTAAACTAGCCTTGTCTCTCTAGTTTCTGTAACATGTTGAATTTTTGAAAATGACCCATGGGAAGGCCTCCAAAAACGCATTCTCCCAAGGTGTCTCTAGAAGCGCAACACATGTTAAAAAGAGGAGAAAAATGTTGATTTTTGACCCCTTTTTCTCATTTTTCTCAACATTTGAGCCTTGTTTGAAAGATATGAGGAAATTGGTTTTGAGAGGAGGTCATTATATTTCCAAAAGTTCAAACCATTTTTCATTTAGAGCTCTGAGGTCTCTAAAACTAGTGCATTTTCCTGAATTTGCACCAAATTTCACCAAAAACCAAAAATGCTCAAAAAACTCCCAAAATTGGTCGAGAAGTGTTGAATGAGGTGTAATAGTCTATGATGGATTCCTAAGAAATAATCTCCAAGTTTTCCTTCTCATATTTTCCTTTCAAGGTTTCCTTCAGTTTGTTTTTCATTTGTTTGACCTTGATGTTGCAAATCTTGTTTCTGATTTGGTAGTGGTGGACCATGTGGCTCAACATCTAGTCATCCCTATTGGCCTTGTCAAAAATCTTTTCTAGATGGCCATTGAATTTGGCTAGCCAATATTCCCTATCTTCGTTTATTTCCATAGCAATTCTGTCTTCAACACTCAAATCCTCATCTAGTAGATTTTGAGACCCATTGTTCTAGGCCTCTTCCTTCCAACCTTCTCTTCTTGTTCATCATGCTCATCAAGCTCTAGCAAAGATTTACCTTATACTTCCTTCCTGATCATCCCCAATTTCTCTTTTTCCATCATTAGTTGTTTGACCTTGATGTTGCAAATCTTGTTTCTGGTTTGGTAGTGGTGGGCCACGTGCCTTAACATCTAGTTATCCCTGCGGCAAGAGAGATGGCCTCAACTAAGAATGTGAAATCAATCCCTGTAATGGTGGCCTTTACTCCTTTCAGATCGGTGGCACTCAAATTAGTGAGCTACTCATGAAAACTTACCTCTCCCACTCTTTGACAAAACCCGAGGCAGTTGACATCTTCAAAGAACTGTCTTATGAATGGTGAAGAATTGATCTCATTGCAATTTGTGGGCTTGTTTGGTGCAAGAATTGCGCTTGAGAAAACTCCTCAAAACTTAATTTTCAACCCAAGGGTTTCGTAAACTTAGAGATGAAGCATAGGCAATGCTATGAAATGGTATGAAGTTTTCCTATCTCTAATCCTACATCTTAAATGAAATGCTTTGCAGAATCAGACATAAAATAATCAGAAAGGTAATTAACACCAAAGAAACTCTAATGTTGGAATGTAAAAGACAATTTGCATGTAAATCAAGTAAAGAAAATCCACACAACAGAAAAAATCTTAAATGCTGAAATGAAATGCTATGTTCATCTTTGGATGGATGGCTAACAGTCTGACAAGTAGGCCTTTGCAGAATTATGTCTTCCTTCTGATCTTCCTTCCACACAAACAACCTGTCCTTGCACTGTTACAATATGCTTGCACTAGTGCAGGTACAATATCTCTGTGCAAAAGTATATGTGACCTCCCTTACTGAAGACTTATGTCTTAGTGAAGGTGCTCTAAGTCTAAGGGCTTCGAGCACTCTGTTTCTATGACAAGAGACCAGCTCTTGCACCAAAGCAAAGATTCCTTCACCTAGTTTCCAAATTACTTTTGAAAAGACTGAAAGATGTGATGGAAAATAATTACAAATGTAAATGAAATTTTGAAGTAAATTATCTCTGAAAAAGGAAATGCTTCAATTCATTAAACCTTGCAAAGAAAATAAACTTCATGAAATAAAAGTATTTCAAAAGAATCAAATAGTAGTCTAAGTTTTTTGCATGTGTTATCTAACTTTATTAATTTGTTCAAAGATGCTTATTTTCTTCTCAAGTATAATATGTTTATGATGATTTTTTATGCAACTGCTTCTAGATCCTCTTAAAGATGTACTTTTAATATCGAAGACAGTTATGAAATTAATGATTCATTCACTTGCATAATAACTACAAACAATATGCAGAGAAGTGATTCCCTATTCGCTGCAAAAGAATGATTAAACCAAAGTGCAGGCAACAACATGCACTAGTGCAGGAAAGAGTCCTCTGCACGATCTGATCAAAAACAAGTTAAAATAGAGATTGAAAATAAAAGAAATGAAAGAAATATATCTCATAAACAAAGTAAACACAACTAACTCTCAAACCATGGATCTATTTCACACATTAGCTACAAAAGATATTTTAAATCAGAACTTGAAAGATAAAGATTAAAACTATAACATCACACAGCTGCAAACAAAATATCCACACCTTCTTTTTGAATAGAGAAAGTGAGAGGGGTAAACAAGCTGGGTTGGTTGGGTCCTAGCCAACCATCTCATTCCCCTTCTAAGGAATGAAAAATCTTAGCACTTTGAAAGATACATCAAATATAAACTTAGACATTGTGTATCAAAATCATGACAATTCTCTTGTATTACTTGATTCTGCAAATGTACATGACAGAGCAGTCTAAACCAAGAACTAAGGTGATAATTGGATTACATAAACAAAATTACAATCAATGGTTATCTACTAGCCTTCTCCTACCCATATCTATATTATATATATCCTTTTGGCTCTATTTGTTTTCACTAATCACAGACATTTCTTGTTTAGGCCTTTCGACCAAACAGACTTAGAAACCGAAATTGCAAACTTGGCTAGTAGTTATAATACACATGAATCTCACTTGGTCGTAACCTAACTTTGGAAAATATTCCTTGATTGCGTGCCACCTGTTATCCTGCTTCAGTTCATCAATAGCTAAACTCGGAGACAAGGATCGAGACCCGTCATTGTGGAAGATTTGGCTTCTTGGAAATATTAGACAGTCCTCGTGGTGGTGCAGGAATCTACCTGCACTAGTCATGCTCATTCATAATTAATACTAAGTTCCATGATTATTCTAGGAAATTAATATGACTTACAAAAGATATGTAAATAGGCATGAAATCCATATAAAATTATTAATAAAGTGCTGAAATAAATATTAATATAAAATATGAGCATGTGCAGGAATGGGTAACTATCATGTACTAGTGCAGGAAGGAAGGGTCTTTTATTGAGATAAAACAGAGGTTAATTTTGATGGAAATGGGGTAGAAAATAGGGAAATTTAGGATACCAACATCCTCCCATCCCTAAGTTGTTGTGTGTCCTCACACAACGTTTTACCTCTACAAAAAACCTTCAAAAATGAATGGCTAGCTCCTTTATCCTGAAGTCAATGTTTATTCCTACCATTACTATCTTTGGCTTCTTGTCTCGGGCTTTTCGCAACTACTTAGTCACCTTCTTGAGGCATCTATAGCATTTGGAAGCCCGATACTTCCATGCCTTTACTTTCTGCTTCTGCCTCTTTACTTCTACAAGTAACTCCATCTCACTCTGTTTCTGTCAACTCTGCTCTTGCATGACCTAGTTCAATGCCTCCAGGTCATGGACTTGTTTCTCCAGATCTACCATTCTGCTATTGAGGAAAGGAGTGGAGGTTGTTGTGCTAAGATCTTCGGCTGTGAACGTCTTTTCTGCCATGGACTGGAAACAAGTCCCATAATCATCAAGGTTAAGGCTGTCGAAAGACTGCTTTATAGCATTGTCGAGGGTTTCTATACTCAGGTTTTTCTCATTATTGAGGGTTTTGGTGCCCTCACCAATCTCTGTGCCTTGTGCACTCAATTCCCTGAGGCTCTTAACATGTTGTTCTCCCTACCTCTCAGGGGATTCAGCATCCTGTCTTTCCAAATCAGTAGGAGTTTTGGTTCCTCACTCTTCTACAATTGCAGGGACTTCATTACCCTGTCCTTCAAACAGCGCAGGGTCTTCAACACCCTGACCTTCAAAAATTGCAAGGTCTTCAGTACCCTGACCTTCTAAAATCGCAGGGCTTTTAGTACCCTGACCCTTGAAATCATTAAGGGTTTCTACGTCTAGTTTGCTGAAATTATCAAGACCCTCTACATGTTGTTCCTCTTCATTCTCTTTTGCTTGCACTTCACTAGTATGTGGTGTTGACATCATCTTTATGCTCTAAATCCTGCTGACAAATGTTGACAACAGGACATCATCTTTTGCATTCTCCTCATCTTCCATAATGTGTGCCACTGCATCTACAAGAACTGAGAGATTATGAACTGTGGGGGAACTTTGGGGTGTTTCATCAATTACAATTGGAGAACGCAACATGTTCATCCCTTGGATGACAGTTTTCCTCCTCATGGAGGCTCTAGCCTTCCTCTTCTTTGTCACGGGTGGAGTGTTCTCAACGGCCCTCTTCTCTGCTTGCACTGGTCAACTTTTACCTTGTCGCTTGGTAGGAGATAATGTCCCTGCCTTTCTCTTCTTACCTGTACTGGTGCTAGCAGACTCTTCTGTACCCCTTTCTTGGAATTCTTTCAAAAATGCTCCCCACGTTATCCCCTTTTCTTCTAACTTTTTCTTGACAAGAATTGTAATAAGCCTGTGATGGCAAAGCTTGTTTGTAACCTGGCTTGCACTACTACTCTACACGTTTTTCACCATCTTCTTAAGGCTTCTGACCAAGAAGTGAGGAAAATTAATCAATTTTCCTGCCTCGATATGCAACAGTAATCGAAGGTGGTATACAAATGCCAAGGTATAGCGTCCTTCTCCGGTTACAAACTTCTGCAATATAAACATTAAATCTCGCCACTTACCAACCATGGCAGTCTATGGAAGTCCCTTTCTCCAATCGACCTTAATTTTTTTATCAACCACAAACCAGTGCCAACTCTTCTTCGTGAGCTACTCTTTTTTAAATGAGTGCTCCCCTGTCAGTTGCAAGCCTATGGTTTGTGTGACGAACTCCTCTGTAATTTTGAATTTTAAGGACCTGACCCTGACTCAACCTTCTTTGAATGTCCCTGCAAACTCTAATGCCACAGCCATGTTGAACCCATCAAACTTCTGTAGAAATGGCAGGAACCCAGATTCTTGCAATAGTGCAAGACTATTCCTGTACTCGGTAGTTTGTTCAATTTCCTGCAAAGACAACGGTTCATTCCTCATAGGATCCATTTCAAAGCACACTCCACTTCACTCTGTTCACACCCTTGAAGGAATTTCTGAATGACTCCAATGTTCGTCGAGAGCTTTATGCTGGAGGTTCATTTCCCTCTGTATTTTTAGACCCACTCACCCGACTATGATGGAAAACCCCCCCCACATCAGGTATTGATTCGTGTCAGCCCTCTATGGGTGAATCGTGATGATCAGATGCAATGGCGGTATAGGTGGTGGTGGCACAACGGCTACAATGATCAGATTGCAGGTAAGCTAATAATGGTTAGGAAATGCGGAATCATTTCAAGGATGGTGTGTAGGTTATCAGACAGTAGTACCATCCTATAGTCAGCATCATAATTCAATCAAACATACTTCAACATTTATTAAGAAGATTAGATTCCAAACCTTACACACCCTTCACTTTAAAGATTTGTTCCTAGATTAGTAAATAATGAAACAAAGCATCAAATAAAACATGGAATGAGATAACATATTAACATGTGTAGGGAAGTACAGGCCCATAAATATCCCAGATAAACAACTCTAGGATTGTGCAGATTGCTTTCATAGTCAACTATGTTTCTGCACCAAACCTACTTGTACTGTTGTACCTACACTACGCTGTGCTTGCACCAAATACTTTTACCAGATAGAGAATCTGATAGGACATACTTCTGTAGCTGGACATAAAAAAATTTCCTCATTATAAAAGAAAAAATTATTTTCCATCCTTTGGTGTTTCTTGAACATGCCTTCTGGATTGACTGCATCAAATTCCGCAATCAATTTATGAGGAAATAAAGAAGTGGTAAAGGGGTAAAAATTTTAGAATGGGAAGGAATATTACAACAGGGATTTCAGAAACAATATCACCAAGAGGGATATATGAAATGGGATGTGGGAAAAAATTTAAGGGAAAAGAGGGATTTTATGAAATCGGATAAGGGTAATTTCTTAGAAGAAAGAGGAAGGTAATTCATTGGGGAATTTAGAAAAGAAATAGTGGGAAACTTCAAAATAGGAAATAGAATAAAGACAATCTTTTTAGCTTGAAATATTCCTGCATTGGTGCAGGAAAAATAAGTACAACGGGAAGTAAGCGTTTACTTGGATAAAAATGTCCATGCTAGTTACCCCAAACTTGGGCAAGTGCTCAGTTTCGTGAACTTGCTTCTTCTTGGTGGCAGCCAGCATATCTACAAATCAAGTAACATTCCACTTTTATTCTAATTTCGATCTTCCTACCAGCATGTTCGTTTTTAGGTCAATCCTTCTGCAATCATGTCAGTCAACTGATTTTCATAATTACAGGAACTTTTTTTCTTTTTATACTTTTTCTTTTTGTCATTTTTTTCTTTTTTTTCTTTGATTATTTTTTCTTAATAAGGACAAGAAGGAATCAATTCTTCAACAGGTTGGTGTTACCACCTACCAACTCCTTTTCAAATGGTTGTTGGACTTGCTGCATAAAATCTCCTTTAGTAAGGGGCTGAAAATATACCTTCAGTCTATGCCCATTTACTAGGAACACATAATTTCATCCATCAATAGTTTTGATTTCTACTGCTCCATCTTTGAACACTTTGACCACATCATAGGTTCCCATCTAGCGTGTATGGAATTTTCCTTTAAAATGTTTGAATCTTGAATCGTAAAGGAGTACCCAATCACCTGGTTGGAACTGCTTCTTCTGAATGGACTTGTCATGCCACTTCTTGCGTTGTTGTTGAACCAAGATGTTCTGTTGAACAACATCCCTTCGGATTTCATCTAACTCATTTAATTGTAGAAGGTGTTGCTACTATGCTTCAGAGAGATCTAGCCCAAATTGGAATGTAGTCCTGAAAGTCTTGATCTAGAATTCTATCGACAAAAGGACTTGTTCCCTATACACCAGCTCATATGGTGTGTGTCTTGTGCTGTTTCTCCAAGTGGTTTGGTAGGCCCATAATGCTTCTGTAGTTTGTCAGCCCAATCCTTTCTGTGCATGTTTACCATATTTTTGAGGATGGACTCAATCACCTTATTCGTGGACTCCACCTGACCATTTTCTTGCGGATGATACGGTGTAGATTTCCTATGTCGTCTTTTGTACTGCTCCATTGCACCCTGTACTAGATTAGAAATAAACTACGTCCATTGTCAAAAACAATTTCTCTAGGCACACCAAATCTAGTAAATATTTCAGTAGAAAGAAAATCAACAACACTCTTTCACTAACACAAGAAACAGCTTTAGCTTCTACCCATTTTGTAACAAAATCTGTACAAACCAAAATATGCTTTTTATTTGATGATGCAGGATTTATTGGTCCTACAAAATCAATGGCCCATTTTTCAAAAGGCTCAATCATAACCTGAGCACATAAAGGCATTTCATTGGTTTGGTTAGGCTGGCCAATTTGCTGGCAGCTATCACACTGCTTGACATATTGTTTAGCATCCTTGAATAAGGAAGGCAAAAAATATCCAGCTCGTAATACTTTGTATGAGGTCTGATTATCGATGAAGTGACCTCCACAAGCTTCATCATGTGAAGATTTTAAGATATCAAACACCTCTTCCTCTCTTACACATCTACGGATAATGAGATCTGCTTTGGTGTAAAATAGGTCTCCTTGGATCCAAGAATATGCAGCACTTTTCTGAAAGATATTCCACTTTTCACGAGCAGATAAGTGAGGTGGTAATTTTCTAGTGACTAAATAGTTAGCTATGTCAGAAAACCATGGAGATTTTATTGACACAACAAAAAGATGTTCATCAGGAAAATCATCGTCAACAGGAATTGCTTCACCAGGATTATTTAATCTTGAAAGATAATCTGCAACTACATTTGACTTTCCTGATCTATCAACAATGGTAATATTAAATTCCTATAATAATAGCAACCATCTAGTCATTCTATCGCTAGTTAATGGTTTATTCATCAAATATCTTATAGTGGAATGGTGAGTATGTACAAAAAAATCATATCCTATAATATAATGTCTAACTTTATTAATGGAGAAAATTTCAGTGAAAAACTCTTTCTCAGTAACTATATAATTGAGTTCAGTGGGTGACAAGTTTTTACTATTGAAATAAATAACATAAGATTATTTGTCATCTTCCTATCCTAAAGCTGCGCCTATAGTAGTATCTGACGCATCAGAGGAAATATGAAATGGCAAGGACCAGTTGGGTCCTCTCAACACTCATGTCGGAACTAATTTTTCCTTCATTGTCTCAAAGGACTGCTGGCAAGCTGTGGACCAAGAAAACTCACTATCTTTAGCCAAAAGTCAGAAAAGGGGGGTAGCTATCCTTAAGAAATTATTAATGATTCTCCCATAGTAGCCTGTATGTCCTAGAAAACCTCTCACTTCCCTTTGAGCTTTCGGTGTAGGAAGACTCGAAATGACTTCTATTTTTGTAGGGTCAACCTAGACACCTTTGTCAAAAATAAGATGGCCAAGAACCACTCCTGCCTTGCACATCAATCTGCATTTCTTATCACTCAAGGCGAGATGAGCTTCTTGGTAGCGAAGAAGCACTTTTTCTAGATTCTTGAGGGCTTCCTGAAATGAATCACCAAACATAGAGAAATCATCCATATAGATTTCTACACATTCAAGGTCAACAAAAATAGACAAGGCTACCCTTTGAAAGGTAGTCGGGGCATTGCATAGCCAAAAGGGAAGCACTCGATAAGAAAATGTACCCCATGGACATGTAAAAGTGGTTTTTTCTCGATCCTTGGGTGCTATCTGTATCTGGTTATATCTGCTAAAGCCATCTAGAAAAGAAAAGTACTTCTTACCAACGAGGGTATCGATTACTTGATCAATGAAAGGAAGGGGGAAGTAATCTTTGAGAGTGGCTTTATTCAATTCTTTGTAGTCAATACAAATGCATCATCTCCCATCTTTCTTTGGGTCTAAGACTAATGGAGAGACCAACTGGCTATCAAAAATGGGATAGATAAAATCTGCATCCAAGTGTTTTTGCAATTCTTCTTTTACAATGTCTCTTAGAGCTGGGTTCATTCACATTTGGGGTTGTCGGACAGGTCGAGATCCATCCTAAATATAGATATGGTGTGTACAAGTTTCAGGAGGGATTATTTTCATATCTTCATAACCCCATGCAAAGGCATCAAGATGGTTTTGCAACAAATTCACAAGCTGATCTCGCTCAGAAGGATCCAAGTCCGAACTGATATACAAGGTTTTACCTGGACTAATATTAACAAGAGAAGTATCAGGCTCAAGAGTACATAAGGGTGTCACTAGAGATGGTGATGGCAGCGGTAGAGAGTCATATCCTTCCTGAAAATGTAGACTAAAAATCTAACTCAATGACTCGAAATTAGGCATGGTGTCTAGATTGCTTAGGAAGTCTTGAATCTCTCCCTCCTATGAGAGATCAGCATTCTGATGTATGAAGGAAATAGGCTGAGTCTCCTCATCACTACTGTAGTCTAACCATAGTGTCTCGAAGCTCCTGAATAGATCTAGTGGGAGGATATAGGGTGACTTTCATTCTGGAATCTCCATGGAAAATATACATATCACCATAACGACATCTGATATAAGCATCGACGATAGCAAGCCATGGTCATCCCAAGATCAGGGGATGCCCTCCCACAAAGGTTCTTTGGCTAAAGCACAATGAAATTTGTGAGATATTCCCAAAAATCTAAGGAGATGACCACATCATCCAATACTCATTCCCGCTTGATTTTAGATCTATCTACCAGTTCAAGCACAGTGGGATTAGGATGAATATGGACCAGTCCAAGTTGATCCATGGTTTGCTTGGTCATAACATTAATGGCTGCCCCTAGGTCTATAAGTACATTGGAGACAACAACATTACCTATCTGAACAGAGACAACAGGGTTTCTGAAGTTGATATATTTTTCCATGTGCATACATCCCATCATTAACTCTGCTGCTCTACCAACAAATTCAATGGTTTGGGGTTCCAATCTTCTCATTCCTGGCTTCTTGAGATAGAGTTCCCTAATGATTTTTGTACAAATAGGGATCTCTTTGATAGCTTGGAGAGAAGGTACCCTTATGAAAAGGTTTCTAAGCTCGGAAGCCAGGCTAGACTTAGGAATGGGGTCTTTCTTCTGCACCACTAACCTCTCTAGATAGGGAGGTCAGTTGGAAGAAGATGAGAAGGGCTCATAATGTACAGGGATAGGTTGAATTCTATCATATTTTTCGAAATGGTCAAGATTTTCCTCCTGTCCTTTCTCATCGATAATCACCATGGGCTACTTTTGATTTTCTGAGGTTACTACCATCCCTGATCTCAATTGGAGATCATTGACTCCAACTAGCATAGTCTGAAATTTGGATGAAGAAAGTGGGGTCATAGAATGTATCATTTGTACAGCTTTATTATTGGGGTTGGGTAAAGGTTGAGCAGGCAGTTGAGAAGGTCGAAATGGTCAAGGTAATAGTAATGATGGCATAGGTTGACTCAATTGAGGAAATGATGGTTAAGGCATTGGGTAAGGCGCATATGTAGGAGGGTATGATTGCATAGGTGCATGATAGGAATTATGTGAATGATGTGAATGGTTTGACCCTCTCCATCCTTTTTGCCAAGATTTGGGGGGTTGTCCATATTGGTATTGATTCCCCTTCTGCCAATGCTGAGAGTGACCAGTGTTAGGATAGGAATATGAATGTGCATTATAACCAAAAAAATGTGGTGGAGATTCAGGAACCATACTTGCACTTACTTGAGGCCAATTCCTTCTTGCTTCCATAGCATGCAATGATTCATCTTTAGGTTGTCCCCCTTCCAATACAGCTTTCAGCCAAGGTATAGAGGGACATTTAACCATAGCATGGTTATTTGCACAAATTGCACATCTATTAGTTTCTTTAATATCTAGAGGACATTATCTTAAAGGATGCTTTCTTCTACATTTAGGATAGAAAATAGACAATATATCTTGCTCTTCTACAAGTTTATGCTGAAACTTCAAAGAGTCTATTTGTTTACTAACAGTATTCGTTATTTCAATTTTCATATTGTCCATTTTGTTTTCTAATCCAATAATCATAGCATCAATAGATTTGGTTTTTCTGTTTTTATTCTAAATTCCTTTACCGGATCTATATCGATTCCTTGAGAATTTCCTGCACAAGTCACAGATCCGATCAAAAGTCTTCTGAGCAATAACCCCTTGTCCTAATAGATTTAAATTATTTCTAGCATCATAAATTAGCCCACGTAAGAACAAGGGGATATACAAGAATCTCTCCAAGTAGTCCTCTAAAGTCTCATCATCATTTTCCACAATAGTAAAGATTTCATCTTGAATATCTCTAGTTTTACAATATTCCTGATATTTTGAAAAGAACACTCTCTTCATTTTCTCCCAAGAAGATATAGTGTTTCCTCCTAGTCCCATGAACCAACGGAATGCTGCATCCTTGAGGGTTGTAGGAAACAACTTTAACTTAGAGGCATCGGATGAATAATCATAACTCCTACACAAAATATCAAACTCAAATAAGAAAGAGTCTAGGTCTTCATGCATGTTACCATAAAAATGAGGAAGAGATGATGGTGAAATGTTTTTCATTTGTACTTGTGTATCAGGATCCACAATCGAGAATCTGAAATTGGATTGTTAATCATTTACCTGATTTCACCACTTCCTTCTGTGTGGTCTTCCATATCTTCCATTGTTGTTCTTCCACAAAAACCACTCTTAACAGGCTTAGAAGGCTTACTATGGATTCCAACAGTCCCCTTCTTCCCCTTTATGGGTTGTGTCACACCTGAACCACTGCTACCAGGGCCTAGGTGGACTGTTCCTACATGGTGAGTCTGAGTTTGTTTGGAATTTCTGCCTACAAAAGAAGACCCAATGTGAGTTTTGGTTTCATATTTATCAGTGTTTATTTGGCCCCTAGTGGGCTTCGGACCCCTATCTCTTTTAGGCATTCATTTCAAAAAATGACAAAAAAAAATTCAAATAAACACTGCAAGTTTCAAAAAAATAAATCGGCACCTATAAATTCCTTCAAACAATAGAAGCAAACTGTAGAAAACATAATAGCAGACTTACCCCTATTGCAAACAAATGGAAAATTCTTACCAATTCGAATTGCCTCCCTGGAAATGACGCCAAAATGTTGGGTGCAGGAATTGCGCTTGAGCAAACTCCTCAACACTTAATTGTCAACCCAAGGATTTCATAAACTTAGAGATGAAGCATAGGCAGTGCCAGAAATGGTATGAAATTTTCCTTTCTATAATCCTGCTTCTTAAAGGAAATGATTTACAGAATCAGAGAGAAAACAATCGAAAAGGTAATTAACATCAAAGCAACTCTAGTGATGGAATGTAAAAGACAATTTCCATGTAAATCAAGTAAAGAAATTCTACACAACGGAAAAAATCCTAAATGTTGAAATGAAATGCTATGTTAATCTTCAGATGGATGGCTAACAGTCTGAAAAGTGGGCCCTTGCAGAATTTTGTCTTCCTTCTGATCTTCCTTCCACACAAACAACCTATCCTTCCACCAGTACAGGTACAGTATCTCTGTGCAAAAGTATATGTGACCTCCCTTACTGAAGACTTATGTCTTAGTGAAGGTGCTCTAAGCCTAAGGGCTTAGCACACTCTGTTTCTATGACAAGAGACCATCTCTTGCACCAAAGCAGAGCTTGCTTCACATAGTTTCCAAATTACTTTCGAAAAGACTGAAAGATGTGCTGGAAAATAATTACAATTGTAAATTAAATTCTGAAGTAAATTATCTGTGAAAAAGGAAATGCTTCAATTCATTAAACCTTGCAAAGGAAATAAACTTCATGAAATAAAAGCACTTCAAAAGAATCAAACAATAGTCTAAGTGTTTTTCATCCGTTATCTAACTTTAGTAATCCATTCAAAGATGTTTTTTTTCTTTGCAAGTATAATATGTTTATGATGATTTTATGCAACTACTTCTAGATCCTCTTAAAGATGCACTTTTAATACCGAAGACAATTACTAAATTAATGATTCATTTACTTGCATAATAACTGGAAACAATATGCATACAAGTGATTCATTATTCACTGCAAAAGAATGATTAAACCAAAGTGCAGGCAACAGGATGCACTGGTGCAGGAAAGAGTCATCTGCATGACCCTATCAAAAATGACTTAAAATAGGGATTGAGAATAAAATAAATGCAAGAAATATATCTCATAAACAAAGTAAACACAACTAACTCTCAAACCACGGATCCGTTTCACACATTAGCTACAAAATTTATTTTAAATTAGAACTTGAAAGATAAATATTAAAACTATAACATCACATAGCTGCAAACAAAATATCCACACCTTCTTTTTGAATAATGAAAGCAAGAGGGGTAAACAAGCTGGGTTCATTGGGCCCTATCCAACCAGCTCGTTCCTCTTCTAAGGAACAAAAAAGCTCTACACTTCGAAAGATACATCAAAGATAAACTTAGACATTGTGTATGAAAATCATGACAATTCTGTTGTATTACTTGATTCGGAAAATGTACATGACAGAGCAGTCCAACCCTAGAGCTGAGGTGATAACCAGATTACATAAACAAAATTACAATTGATGGTTCTCTACTGGCCTTCTCCTACCTATATCTATATTATATATATCCTTTCAGCTCTACCCATTTTCACTAATTATAGACATTTCTTGTTTAGGTCTTTCGGTCGAACAGACTTAGAAACCGAAATTACAAACTTGGCTAGTAGTTATAATACACATGAATCTCGCTTGGATGTAACATAACTTTTAAAAATATTACTTAATTGTGCACTATCTATTATCCTACTTCAGTTCATCAACAACTAAACTTTGATTCAATGATCAAGACGCATCCTCGTGGAAGATTTTGCTTCTAGGAAATCTTGGACAGTCCTCATGGCAGTGCAAGAATCTACCTGCACTAGTCATACTCATTCATAATTAATAATGAGTTCCATGATTACTCTAGGAAATTAATATGAGTTACAAGAGATATGTAAATAGGCATGAAATACATATAAAATGATTAATAAAGTGCTAAAATAAGTCTTAATATAAAATATGAGCATGTACAAGAATGGCTAACTATCTTGTACTAGTGCGGGAAGGAAGGGTCATTTATTGAGATAAAATAGAGGTTGATTTTGATGGAAATGAGGTAGAAAATAGGGAAATTTAGGATACCAATATCCTCCCATCCCTAAGCTATTGTCTGTCCTCACATAACATTTTACCTCTTCAAAAACCTTCAAAAATGAATGGCCAGCTCCTCAGTCCTGAAATTCAATGTTTATTCCTGTAGTTACTATCTTTGGCTTCTTGTCTCAGGCTTTTCACAGCTACTTAGTCACCTTCTTTAGGCATCTATAGCAATTGGAAGCCTGATACTTCCATACCTTTACTTGTTGCTTCTACCTCTTTCCTTCTGCAAGTAACTCCACCTCACTTTGTTTCTGCCAACTCTGCTCTTTCATGACCTGGTTCAAAGCCTCCAGGTCATGGACTTGTTGCTCTATATCTACTATTCTTCTATTGAGGAAAAGAGTTGAGGCTGTTGTGCTAAGATCTTCGAGTGTGAACGCCTTTTCTACCATGGACTCGAAACAAGTCCCATCATCATCAAGGTCAAGACTGTTGAAAGCCCACTTTATAACATTATTATTGAGGGTTTGATGCCCTCACCAATCTCCGTGCCTTGTGCACTCGATTCCCTGGGGCTCTTAACACGTTGTTCTCCCAGCTTCCCAGGGAATTCAGCACCCTGTCTTTCCAAATAAATAGGAGTTTTAGTTCCTCGCTCTTCTACAACTGCAGGGACTTTAGTACCCTGTCCTTCGAACACCACAGGGTCTTCAATACCCTGACCTTCAAAAATCGCAGGATCTTCAGTACTCCAACCTTCTAAAATCGTAGGGTTTTCAATACCCTGACCCTTGAAATCATTAAGGGTTTCTACGTGTAGTTCACTGAAATTATCAAGACCCTCTGAATGTTGTTCCTCTTCATTCTCTTCTGCTTGCACTTTACGAGTATGCAGTGTTGACGTCATCTTTCTGCTCTTTAGCCCGCTGACAAATGTTGACAACAGGACGTCGTCTTCTACATTCTCCTCATCTTCCACAGTGTGTGCCATTGCGTTTATAAGCACCAAGAGATTATGAACTGTGGGGGAACTTTGGTGTGTTTCATTGACTATGATTAGAGAACTCGACTGGTTTGTCCCTTCGGCGATTGTTTTCTTCCTCATCGATGCTCTAGTCTTCCTCTTCTTTGCCATGGGTCGAGTGTTCTTAATGACCCTCTTCTCTGCTTACACTGGTGAACTTTTACCTTACCACTTGGCAAGAGACAATGTCCCCACCTTTATCTTCTTACCTGTACTGGTGCTAGCAAACTCTTCTGCACCCCTTGCCTAGAGTTCTTTCAGAAACGCTCCCCACGTTATCCCATTTTCTTCTAACTTTTTCTTCACCAGAATTGTAATAAACTCGTGATGGCAGAGCTTGTTTCCAACCTGGCTTGCACTACTAATCTGCACATTTTTCGCCATCTGTTCAAGGCTTCTGAGAAAGAAGTGAGGACAATTAATCAATTTTGCTGCCTCGAAATGCAACAACAATCGGAGGTGGTATACAAATCCCAAGGTATAGCATCCTTCTCAAGTTACAAACTTCTGCAATATATTTAGATTTCTAGAAATATGTTGATACTGGTTGAAATCAAAACATCTTTCTAGAAGGCGAACCCTCATGAACATGCGAAACATAGTTGGACTTCTAACTGAATAGACACTAGTTAATTGTAGCACTACAAGTTTTGAGTTGATTCTTATAAATATACGATGGATATAATGTGAAATAGCATCAACCAACAGTTTTATCATTGTGCTATACTCAGTGATATTATTTGTAGATTGATCGATAAAAATGCCTTGTAAACTCACTAACTCATCATTTGGACCATATATATCCCAAGCCGCGGAAGAGAGGTTCTGAGTACTATGACTAGCACCATTATCATAACCAACATATGGTTTGAGGAATGTTGACATATGCAAAACAAATGTAAACAAGATTAATAGAAACCTAGGAAACTCTAGAGGGAACATATTACAAACACACTTAATCACACATATATACAGTATGTACACAGTGCACTATGCAAGAGCTCAAGCATACCATTTCTTTACGTACTACCCATTTCTAGATTGCACCAAGGGAACTCCATAAAAATCAACTAGCTCATAGGCCCCTTTAGTGAGAACAAGTTTTACAATATATGGACCCAACCACATTGGCTCGAACTTCCGTGATCCTAATTTAACGGACTCTTGATCATATAGCAAAACAAGGTCTCCTTCTCAGAAGACATGAGGCTTGACACTCTCATCATATTTCTCCTTTATATGTTTCTTATGGGCTTTGTTAGACATCATGGCATCATGTCAGGTTTCATCTAAGCACGTCAGATTTAAGAGATGTTCCTCTTCCATAGAAGTGGTAGGGAGGAGTTTGAAAGAAAGTTTGAGGGATGGAATTTCTCATTCAATTGGATGGATTGTTTCTAGACAATAAACCAATTTGAATGGTGTAAATCTAGTAGCATCCTTAATGTAAGTTTGGTATGCCCACAAGCGTGCATAAAGAATACTATTCCAATCCGATTTAATGACCCCTATCATACATTGAAGCATCTTTATGAGAAATTTATTAATTGCTTCAACTTGCTCATTTCCCCGAGGGTAGTAGGGAGTGGAACTTTCATGGGAAAGTCCTAGCTTGGCAGTTAGTTCGAACATCATGTGATTGCTAAAATGCTTTCCATGGTCCACAACTACAGATTTGGAACACTAAACCATGAAATGACATGATTTCAGAAAAATAAAGAAGTTGTTTCAACAGTATTGTTATATGTAGGCATTGCCTCAGCCCATTTGGTAAGATAGTGGTTATGATGATATAGCCATGCCCCCCGGACCGAGTGAGGGTTACATGTCATGAAATAAATGCCCTATTTTGCAAAAGCACCAACCCCGATAAAAGGATGCAAAGCAGCAGGTAGACCATGGATCTTTCAATCAAAAATATGGCATGTATGACACTTCTGGACAGTGACGATACAATCATGAAATATTGTGGGCCAAAAGTAACCAACACATAGGATATCTTGTGTGGTGCCAAATCCAGACAAATGACCGCCACATGCCCCTTAAGGGAATTCATTTAATAATTTCTCTGCCTCCTCATGTGTGAGGCACCTTCAAAAATCCATATCAATACTACAGTGATAGAGAGTGTCGCCAATTATAATATAATGTTTGGCTTGATATTGGATACATCGTTGGTGAGAGTGAGAGGTATAAGACCAAAATTTTTGGGTTTGGAGATATATGAGAATATCTCTATATCACGGTTAGATGACAAGATCGGAAACAATGACTCATCTAGAATAGAATCTTTGGATGTCATTTCTATTTTAGAATTGGGAAGATCACAAATTAACTTAGCAAAAACTAGGGATTTCTTCGACTTGGATTTGATGAATTAAAAATCGAACTCTTGTAGGATGACAATCCACTTAGAGTATTTCCCCCCTAGTAACTTTCATGAGAGGATGTACTCCATGGCATTGCAAATTGAAACAAATATAGTTTTATAGAGTAGGATGTATTAAGGCCTAAATCTACCTGAGGCTGAGAAAGGCAGGTCTAGGGTAACATCAAACCACGCTTAACCTGGTAGCTAGCCCTACCAGGGCGGGAGAGGTCTCTCTCCTTGTCAATCTCAAAGAAAATATGGAAAGTAGGGCTTGATATGACTGATATGAACTCTAATTTCAGGCTAGGTATGTGCTTTGAGGAGTTTGATTGAATTTAATTTTGGTTTGCTGGCTCAAATGTGAAAGGCAGATTTGGGTCCGGGGAATGGACACAGTCTTTCAGAGATCTCTATGGGTCGAGGCAGGAAAATGGTTTAGTACTTCAAATTGAGTGAGTTGAAGAGCTTTTAGACTAGTGAGGAGTTGGAGAGGGCATGAAAGTCTCAGGGATCCTCTTCAAACAGCTGAAAACATAAATAACTAAACAAATCCTAGGTAGAGCACTGCAACATCAATGAATTCTACCTTTATCCTTGTTTCATTTAGTTAAGATGAATAGAGAGAGATGATGGTGTACATAAACACATGTAAACTTTCAATTACAAAAGGAAAAATAATACCAAATCAAGTTTCCACAAGAATCCCACAAAGTGCTGCAAACCCTGGTCTGTTCGTTTACCAAACTGTTGAAATGAATGTATAATACTACTCAAAGAATTCACAAGAGTCCAACCTTTTCCAATGACTGAAAAACTACTAGATATAGGAAAAAAACAACTCATGCTAGGCTTTAGGGGTCGAATTCATGAGTTTAGGAGTTGTTTCAACAAGATCTAAACTAAGAACTGAAAAGTAGGCAGTGGAACAGCTTGCCTCTAAAACCTAGGAAATTGATTCATTCAGTTGCAAACTACCTTTTCATGATGTATCTACCTCCATGAGTAAAATCTTAATATTTTTACATCAGAATCCATTAAGTTACATCAAATTACATCATGAGTTTGACTATTAGAGAGAGAAAAGTCAAACTGAGAAAAAACTAGGTGAAAAACAGAGTTTTTTGGCCAAAATGACAAAATTTCATCCTCTGCGTTACGTTCCTATCCCTATGCGCTGTGCTACTTTGCAGCTGATTTTTGAGGCCTTCCCGTGCACCAAATTTGCTCCAATTGGGCTTGTTGGAAATGCCTTCCTATCTAATTTCCAAAAAAAGTGGAATTTCTAAATTTGGTCTCCATCTTCCCCTCCAAAAATGAGTTCTCCCAACACTGATTCCTATGTGGCCAAAAAGGGGAAGAAAGGGCATTTTTGAGGTGTTTTTGACCCTTTTGGAAGCTCAAAACTTGACAAAATTTCTTGGCCATGTGTGAGCATGCATATTTTTTCTTGAGGAATCCAAAAATGCTGAGTTTTCCTACAGAGGAGGTCCCTAGCAAAAGCGGACGCCAGGTGACGCGATGCACGAGGAAAATAAACCTGTCTCTTACTCCAAAAATTCAAAATTTGCAAAAAGTATCCCAAATTTCTTGAAATTTGGGCTGAGTGTCCTAAATCAAGTGCTTTTTTGGGCTAAGGAAGCCTTAGCCATGATTTGGAGTTTTTCTTTCTCTTTTGTCTTCCTCAATGCTTTCCTCAAATTGAACTTCAAAATTCTAATTCTCGCTTTACACACCTTGTTTCTCGCCAAGTAGTGGTAGGCCATGTGCCTCAACATTTTTTCTCTCTGTTCGCCTTCTCCAACATCTTTTCCAAGTGTATGTTTTTCCTTTCAAGCCAAGATTCACGATCAGCTTCAATTTCTTGTTCAAGTGGTGTCAACTTGACTTTCCTCCTCTTGGCATCTTGGCGGTTTTCTCTTATATTTTGGAGCTCCATGATGGTTTGTTGATCCTCTAACTATTTGTTCCTCTACTCAAGATAATTGATTATATATTTGGCTCTTTCTAGGTTGAGAGACAAGTGATGAATGTCATCTTGTTGTTCCCTGATGATCTCCTTGAGCTTTGAGCTTTGGGAGCCCAAATCAGTATCATCCTCCTGAATAAGAATGAAATCTACCTCTTGACCTTCTAAAGGTCCCTCATCATGTAATGGTTGCTTACCCTTGTCTTGTACCTACTCTGTTGATGAAGGAAACGAGATCCCTTCTGCCCCGAGTGGATATAGTACTCATGTTGCTGCTGCAAATAATCTTATAGTGTCCTTTTGGTAAGTGACAAACACTGGCACACTAGTGGTTTGGGTCTCATGCACCTCTTGCTGATGTCAAGGCTCTCCTACCTCATGAAAAACTAATGGGGCCACTTGAGGACCTGTAAATACCTCATGTGAAATGAAATCCTCCCATGAAACATTCAGTAAACTAAGCTGATGCAAGACCACAATCTTGATTAGTGTAAAGTGAAAGATGTTGTTATATTGCTGATGAGGAGGCTTCCTTTGAACCAATGTGGTCATTTTCTCAATATTCCAACAAATGAAATAGGGGAGGTTCATCATCCTCACCCCAGTAAAATGCATCAACAATCTGATATGATAGGTGTATAAGCGAGAAAATTTGCACTCACAACTGAAATATTTGATTATGAGTTTCATAAGGGGAGCATATGTGTCCTGTAGGTACCTGAAAAGGAAAACCCTACTGACATGCCTCTAAAAACTAACCTTGATATAGGGCTCATAATGATGTTTGTCCACCAGCTGCCCCTTATTCCACTACTCACCTACATTTGGAATACCAGTTGCTTGAGCTATAGTATCTAGTGTCAATGTGAATGTCACACCTACCAAATTGAACTGGCCATTGTGAAGATGGAGCACAAAGAGTCTAGCAAGCTCATGGTGGTATTTGACTCTTTCCACCATCTCACAAAATTTGTAACAAGATTGGTGTTGGAAGCATGTCACAGCAAGAGGGCAAGACAACAGTTCAGCAAGTGAAGTAGGCTCCTCTCGATTATGTTTTCCACTCTTGTGAGGTCTCCTTGGTGCATGAATTTCTTTGGAGTCACTGACTGTTTCCTCATTTTGTCATAAGAAGAATCTGATTCCATGTTTGTCAATGCTTGAGTTTCTTAGATGAGTATGAAGAGATTTTAGAGTGACAATAGTTATTTGCTGCTAAAAGATAGGGATTGATGATAAGGACTGTGTATGAGGGGTTTGGGATGCTGCTTGTAGAGCTAGTGGAAATGGAAGGGTTTGGGAATGATATTTAGGGTTTAGGGTTGTGTTGATGCCTTGAAAATCTCTGCAACAACATCGGGGATAACCACCCGGTCCAGACCTTAGTACAGCTCCTTTTCCGTTTGGAATAGTGGCTCCGACTGGGGATAATGGGACCAGTTTCCCAAAAGTGGATAAACGGGATGAATGGATGATTTATAAACTAAGCTAGTGGTGAGCAAATAACTAAACTATTAACAAGAATACATAAATTATGATCTATCCCGGGAACTTATTGAGCTTTAAAGTGTAGCGCTTGATGACCCGTGTCTATAAACAGGCATATAGATGACTCTATTTAACAGACATAGACATTATTTCATTCATGATTACTATGCTTAAATAGCTAAGCAAAGCGATTAAAGAGATATTACCACACTTATCATTTATATCATTGACATATACATGATTAAAAAAAGGCACATCATAAAACATCCAATATTGGAATGATTATAGATCTGCTGTTACAGCGCATGCATATAATCAATAATAGCAAGAATAATCACATAGCAATTCATATGAAAGGAATGAATTCAGACATAGATAGAAATACCATATGAGCTGCTTGACACTCCCAATATCAATCGCTACTTGTAATTCTTCCTTCAACGCAGAAACATTCTCAACAAAGACAATAGTGCACAATTGCATAAAAACTTCCTTGTTGAATTAAGAACAACTGGTCCAGTTTCATAAAAGAATATTGACTGAAGCACAATAGTGAAAACTTCAGTCTTTAAGTCTGGTACAAAACTTTACGACCCTTTCCAAAACAATGAAAGGGTCTATAAATACTAAATTAAGCTAAATATCTAATAAACTGAAATCCTACTAAATCGGTATCAATAAATTTTGATCCTATTTTCCTCAGCGATCTGGCACTCGGCGACATGATTCATCAGGTAGGATGCTTGCCTTTAAATCTGAGCTGACTTATCGCAAGCATTGGCTCTACTTCAGGAGGTTTGTTGAGGCGCGAACTGAGCTGGGCGGCATAGGTGGCATCCTGAATATCGGGAATCATGTACCCGATTGCATCTGTTAGGCACTTAAGGGCGGCTCTTTGTGTATGCGGCTTTACCAGGAAGAACCAATATGTGTCCCAGGTTAAACTGTTAATCCCAGCGATTAATCTCCCTTTTTCCTCTAAATCAGGATAACATGATTGCTCCAATGTGTTTGTTGTTGTCAACTGTCCTGGTGTGCATTGAGAGATCATGTTTGATAAGTAGAGAGTGTTATTAACCAGTTCAACTAGATTGCTGGCAGTTGATTTACATCTTGAAGCCGCCCTCTCTGCATTCATCAACTGGGACTGCCATTCTGTGAAGAGTATATCTTTATGCGTTTCTAGGATCCTGGCAAATTCGCCGCTTTCCCTTGATCAGAATCTTGCCAGTCAAGAAATGCAGTTATGATCTCTTCGGCTTGATCCAATTCATTTCTGGCCTTCTCTACCTGCTGATTTATGGATGTCGTTAATTCACACAGTGGCTCTGCCTGAGCGATTTGTTGACATAGGAGCTTAATTTGGGATATTAATGCAGTGTTTATTTGTAATGCTTCTGCTCTGAATTCAGCCACTTGTGGAGCACCCTTTATTTTTTCGAGCTGCAATGACAATTGAGCGATTTGCTCATCCTTTGTTTTCATCATTTGCTCGTTTGCTGCCCTTAATTGTGCCAATGCCTCTGATAATTCCTTCTGTTTCTGGATCGCACTTTGGTCGATCCTTTGCTTTTCTGCCTACAATTGCTGAGTTAGTTGACTGTTCACTTGCTGTTGTGTCAACAATTGCTGCTCTGCCTTCTGCTTTGTCTCAGCCAACTCTGCCTGTAATGCGAAAATCTCTTGATCCTTGGTTTTCAGTAGAAGACTTACCTCTGATGCCTTATCGATTGTCGCTGCCGAATAGGCTCCCGCATACTGCGACAGTTTTGTCAGGTCATCGGAGGGGTCAAATTCCTCCTTCCAAACCACGCTGCCCGTAACAGTTTGCTCTGGGAAAAGGGAAGGTTGATCAATCTTCCTTCTTTTCCTTTGTCGTTTTACCACTGCTTTATGCCTCAGGCTGTAGAAAACATCCAGGGGAGGAATATCTTCTACCTGGAGAATGATTTGGTCGGAGGGGTCCTTTGGTATTACCTCAACATCCTTAGAAATGGGTGGGCCGCTGGTTCCACTTAGAACTTGAGGTGAAGTGATGTCCTGTGTATCGTTTGTCTTGGAAGTGTCTGTATCCTTTGAACATTCCAACCCACTAATGATAGAGTCAAATTGCTTCCATTCCTGGAGCAATTTAGGGTCAATACGAGTATCTATATTGACATCAATGGTGGTTTGTTTTTGCTTTTCGGCTTGGGACTCCTTCCGCACTTCTTCCTGCTCTTTCTTCTGTTGCTCCTCTTGTTCTCTCTTTTGTCTTTCCTCCTGCTCTTTCATTTGCTGTTCCTCTTCCTCTTTCCTCTGTCTTTCCTCCTGTTCTCTCTGTTGATTTTCTTCCTGTTCTTTTCTCTGTTGCCGACCAGGCTCACTTGATGATGTTGCTGGGGTTGTTGCTAGTAAATCTAGAGGCAGAGTTTGCAACCTCTGTTCTCTAAGTTTATTAAATTCAGTCAACCCTTCATCATTATATTTCGCTTTGGTGAATGATTTAACCTGATTTATTGACTCAGCTGAAGAGAACAGGTCATCAAAGATATCTTCCTTATGATCAAATCTTGTCAGTTTGGCCTGTTCTAATGCATTATAGGCAACTTTATTTGGATCGAAATGCCTATTTGGGAGAGTCGCCAGAGTCAAGGATTGAATTTTTGTGGCTTCCTTTTCTGCATGTTTGAGATCATGCAAGGTATATACACCACACCTCAAAGGAAAAGAGGGCTAGCCTTGCTTCTTATTTTTCTTGAGCGTTTGTGTAACACTCTCAGCAATGATTTGGTAAGAAATTTCCCTCGTTAGCAGTTTATCTGGTATGTACAAAGGGAGGACATGAGGTCTGGCTTGGCTACCGAAAACTCTTATGTAGGTAAATCTCTCCTCTCCGAACCATCTACCTATTGCGGTTAAATCAATTCCGGCTTGATAGGAAATCTTGGGAGCAGGTTTATCGAAAATGGAATAATAAATAGGCAACATAAAGCCATTACAGACTTGGTATAGATGATGTTTATAAGAAGATTTCCACAATTTCTGATGATATATATGAATAGGCATGGGGTCTTGTGCAGTCCACGTCCAGCCGAGTACGGGGAATTCAGAGTTAAAACAGAGGGTATCTAGAATATAGGCACTGTAGTAAAATGGGGGAATTACCCTTTCAGAAATACGGGTCTTGTTTCTAAACTCAAGCACAGCTTGTGCTAATTTGTCAGAGAGGATAGTGGCCCAATCCATAATTACACCGTTGCATGCTGCTTTCATTAGAGGAACCATTTATATGGTAAAATTAGCAGAGTCATGCAATCCCCATAATCTACACATCATTATTCCAGCATAGCAATAAGGAGAGGCCAGGGAATCAACTGAGTACTTACCAGACGACTCATGTTTGTGCTTGGCCGGATTTTGTCTCCAATCCCGGATGGGTTCATATTCAACTTCATTTTCGATTGCGAATTTCTCCAGGAACGCCTTATTATATATCTTCTCTGGCTCGGGCAAATGATACATTTGCCTTAGATCATCCGCCCTGAATGACCCAAAAATTCTCCCGTCTCTGGTGCTGAAGGTTCTATTCAAGATTGGAATTTCTTCAATCGCCCACCGCACTACGTCTGTGTATGGGAGAATTTTCTCCCTCGCCGCTATCCTGTGAAGGAAAGAGTCGGCTAAATCCTTGAGAGTACTCTCAGACTTCCGAGTTAAATCCACAGTAGCTTCTACTATTGTCCTTGCTGGTTCTTCGGCTTCAATCAGGTTGTAGGTGCCTTGCCAAGTAACTCTGACGAGACCCGTACATGTAGTATCAGATATCAAGCCCTTCTTTTTGTCCACGACAGCTTGTCCTGCAGCTGGTGTAGCGGAAGCGCCTGTGGTCTTCTTGGATTTCTTCCCCATCTTGCTTGAGCTTTCTCCTTTGGATGAATTCTGCACAGAGGCGAAAATAAACGTAACACAGAGATATGCCAATGAAAATCCAATATGGGAAAGATATATTGATCAAAGCGTGCTGAGAGATTAACTCTAAATATGGCCGCGGATACAATCCATGGGAAGATATTTCAATTACATTAAATGGCCGTTTAAAACCTGTCACCCCTTAAATGCCCATTATACCATTATTCGGCCGAATGACCCATTTAAGCGTGCTATGGATGTTTTGGCGGTTTGGCGCAGGTGCATCATTGCTTAGCAGATTAAGCTTTAAATATGATTTGATCATAATATCCCTCCATTTAACGGCTTTTTTGAAATCCGCGCCATATCATAATCGGGCGTCGGGAACACTTAAATCCTTATGTTGACAATTTTGAAATCCCGATCGCCGATAGCGAAATCGCATCGCATCGGGAGAATTGGTATAATAATGTGCATAAATAGTGTATCGCCGATTGCCGATTGCGATATCGCATCGCATCGGGGGTATGACCTGGGTGTCTTATTATTGTGCATAGGATACTGCTGATTGCCGATTGCGATATTCCATCGCATCGGGGTGAAAGGGTTGGGGTGTTTTAAGACTGCGTAAAGAGTACCGCTGATAGTCGATCGCCGATTGCGCATCGCATCGGGACTAATGGCATGGGGCGCTTTAAAATGTGCATAGAGTATTGCCGATAGCCGATAGCGATATCGCATCGGCGGAGACCAATGTGCCACTTATTTGTGTTTTCTATGCCATTGCGATATGCGATCTTGCGATCGCTTTATCGCAATGATAAAAGATTGTTTTATTTGACCAAAAATGGGTTTTTAAAAGGTTTTATATAATGTCTTTATTTGGTTTGCGGACCTTTTTCAAATAATGAAATATTGATACCAACTAACTTCTAAAGGGACCCATTTCATATGATAATTTTGTAAATAAACATGATATGAAATGGGGGGTTGTTGTAGGGCACAACAATTGGCGATTCGCTGGAAGAACCAGTTATCTCTGGAAAGCATAGAAATACTTAAACTTTTTCACAATAGAGTTCTAATCAAAGGGGAAAATTCTAATATAACTAGGTATATATGTATTCCGAGTAAAATGAAACTATTTTGCTAACTTCCTTTCTTTTTTAAGAAAATAAATACATTCTAAGTTTTAAATAGGCCTTTATTGGTTTATAATGATAAAACAGAAAACCTTTCCAAATCAGCTTTTATAGTAAACTCATCTGTCATAGGTAGAGCCTCTGCTGCCAGCAAACGTTCATAGTTTCGACAGGGATACCTTTTAACCATGTTATTGTCCATTGTCCCATCCAATTAAGAGTGTGATTAACAGAATGAATTCAAAACATGCTTTTCATATTTTGTATTTCTTCTTTTTTTCTATCATTGACAAGATAAAAAGCCAATGTCCTAGTTTGGTGGCCAGCTATTGACAATGCCATTCACTGGTAGTAATCTAACCGAACAAGCTGGCTCGTGATGAGACCCCTTGTCTTATAATTTTAAGCCATTACCCTGTTTTGGTATGCAGTATTGGTAATGTCGGTTAAACTATTTCCCTATGAACATGGTAAGCAGGCTTATAATAAGACCTCTTATCTTTAATATCAGATATTTTAGAATTACACTCTGAGTAATCATAAACTTTAGTGAATGGGATGAACAATCTTCTCCTTAAGAGTAAATGGATGACAGGGTAAGAGTTGAAGATGTTGAAATTGGATTGGCTTCTATCTTGATATTGATAACCTTTTGAGACCAATTTGAAAACAGAAAATGATTTACAATACTTCTAAACTTTGAGAGGAGTTCACAAAACTTGAACTATGGTTTCAAAATACAATGATACCTAATTTCCTAGAAATTATCCCTTTTGGTTAAGACTCCTATTATTTAAAAGCAAATATTCATACTACTTCTATGGGATAACTTTTCAAACATAGCAAAAGGTTAATGGAAGATACCTTACAACTTTATTTCCTAATGATCCTACAAACTATAAAATCCTATTAAAATAAAAGGAGAAGGGGCTACCTTCTCAATTGAAGAATTTTTTCAAGATAAGGCCATTAACAGGGAGAGAATCTCTCGAACCTGATAAATCTTGCAATATAAAGGTCGAATGGCCTATCTTTTCACAGATCTGAAATGGTCCAAGCCACATCTTCTAGAACTTGGTGTGTTTACCCTTGTCCTCATGGGCTTTGTCCCATTTCAGAACTAAATCACCGACTTGGAATTGTTTTGAACCGGATGAGACTGAATCAAAAGCTGCTTTGATGATTTGCTGATGTTTGGCATGAGTAACCCTGGCTTTTTCTCTTTCCTCTTCTAGTTTTAGAATTTGATCATGTCTAAGCTGAATAGAAGAGGAAGGACTTTCCTCAATGAACTACACTAGGGCTAAAGAAGGAAGAAGAAGATTTGTGGGTAGTACTGCTTCTTTTCCATACACAAGATTGAATGGGGAAGATCCTATAGAAGCTTTCTGTGTTATCCTATCAACCCATAATGCAAACATTAAGGATTTATGCCAGTTTTTATGATTCTGTTCGATAGTTCGCTTAATGATTTTGATCAGATTTTTATTAGTAGATTCCGCTAAACCATTACCCTGGGGATAGTAATTAGCAGAATATTTCAATTTAAATCCTCTTTTAATAGCGAAATCAATCATAGCATTGCCTGAGAAATAAGATGCATTATAAAAAACAAGAGCATTTGGGACACCAAACCTGGTAATGATGAATTGATCTATGAATTCAATGATTGCTTTAGAATTTGTTGTCTTCAAAGGGATTGCCTCAACCCACTTAGTAAAATAATCGGTAGCAGTAAGGATATACATATGCTGTTTGGAAGACGGTGGAGTAATTTCCCCAATGATATCCAATCCCCATTGCTCAAATGGTTGTTCAATGTTGACTGGTTGCAGAGGGAAAGCTGGTTTACGTTGTCTTCCACTAGAAGTTTGGCAATTGAGGCATTTCCTTACATACTCATGGGCATCTTTAAACAGAGTAGGCCAATAGTATCCAGCATGAATAATTTTGTGAGCTGTTGTATCAGCTCCAAAATGTCCTCCCGCTGGTCCATCATGTAACTCCTGCAAAACCTTTTGTGCTTCAAGTTTCTCAAGGCATCTTAATAAGATAGAATCATAATTCTGCTTAAAAAGCACATCATCAATAATTGTAAAATTCTTTGCTTTCAACCTAATGGCCCTTTTGTTCTTGTAAGACAGGTTTGGAGGTGCATAACCATTCTTTAAATAAAAGATTAAATCCGCATATTGAGATTCAGAATCAGTAACACTTATCTGGTTGATTTCTTCAGTTTGATCTGTATCGCTTGATTCTGGAATGTTGGATGCTCCTGCCAATATCCTGCAAAAACCTTGGCCCCTAACAATCTTTGCTGGCCTAATTTCTAAGTCATACTCTTGAAGCGCTGTGACCCAATTTGCCCTTTTTTCACCCAGTTCTTTTTGGATTAATAGTTTCCTAACTGCAGGGAAAGGAACTATAATTTTTGTGTGGGTTTTCAAAAGGAAGGGTCTATAATGTTTGACTGCTTTAAATACAGCAAAGGCTTGTTTTTCTACATCGGAGTAATTCAATTCAGCACCCTGAAGATTTGAGCTAAAAAATGAAATGGGTGCTTCCAGATTGTGATCATTTAGTTGTGTGAGTACTGCAGCATACGACGAATTGGATGCGATGGTATACAATGTAAAATGATTAGAAAAATTTGGAGTATTTAAGGCTGGGGCATTGATTATTGATTGCTTGATTAGATCAAAAGCTTCTTTTTCTGCTGATCCCCACTTAAAGACTGAATTTTTCTTAATCATTGTTTGAAGTGGCAAAATAATTTGAGAAAAATCTGGAACAAATCTTTTAACAAAATTGATCTGGCCTAAAAATGACTGCATCGATTTTTTATTGTGTGGGAAAGGGATTTCAGAGATTTCTTTGATCTGATCAGGATCAATATAAATGCCATCTTTGGACACAATAAAACCTAAGAGCTTTCCTTGATCAAGAGCAAAGAAAGACTTTTTCGGGTTAAGGGAAATACCATATCTTTTGCAACGTTGAAAATTTTGATTTAGATCATGCAAATGATTATACCTCTCCTTAGAGAATACAGTAATATCGTCTAGATAGACGACTACTGTTCTATTAATCAACCCTCTAAAAGCTATATCCATAGCTCTTTGGAATGTCGCTCCTGCATTTATAAGTCCAAAAGGCATTTTCTGATATGCATATGTTCCCCATTTTGTTCTGAATGTAGTTTTAAGTTGGTCATCAGGATGAACCAGGACTTGGTTATACCCTGAGAAACCATCTAGAAAGGAAATCAATTCAGAGCCTGCTACTGATTGAAGTATTTGCTCCATAGTAGGTAATGGGAAATTGTCTTTCAAGCTTGCTTTGTTCAAATTTCTGAAATCAATACAGATCCGAATGTCGCCATTTTTCTTTCTGACTGGCACCATATTAGAGACCCAGTTTGAGTGTCGGACAGGAAAAATAATCTTGGCTTTCAAGAGTTTGTTAAGTTCCGATTTTATCTGGCTCTCTAAGTTTGGATGTATTTTTCTTAACTTCTGCTGAATAGGTTTCTGATCGGGAAGTACCGGAATGGTATGCTGGATAATAGACGAATCATATGTCTTCAAATCATCATATTTCCAAGCAAAAACCTGTTTATTTTTCCTTAACAGTTTAATGAATGCCTCTTTCTCTTCAAAGGAAAGTCCTAATCCTAAATTAATATTTTGAGGAGCTTGCTCAGTACCTAGATTTATCAATTCAAACCTAAGGGTGGAGCTTTGGAGCTTTGCATTAGTTATAGGTTTAAATTTGTCTTTAATATCATAAAGATCTTCCAGCTTTACCACAGGCTTAGGAATTGCATTTTCCTGAGGTGTTTCTCTCATTTGGGAGTCATGCTCATCTTCCTCAATGATTTGATTATCATAGGACTTTTCAGAAGTTAAGAATTGTAAAATATCCTCATCATGGTTGAATACTCTCCAATTAGTGACATTGTCAGGAATTGAAGGCCTAAAAAGCAATTCTACGGAAAATCTATCTGGGCTGTAGTCTTCAGAAGGTAGGAGCTTGGAAGCTACATTAGTTAGGAGATCGGCTGCCGAGTTTTGAGACCTGGGAATAGAGGTAATATTGAATGCGGAAAAGTGCGAGGTAAGCTCTTGTACTAGCGATTGATAATGCTTGAAGTGATTCGAAAGACAATGAATTGCATTCCTCACCTATTTAACAATAATTTTAGAATCGCCAAATACTTTTAGATATTGCACTTTAAGGCCGATTGCTTTATATAATCCCTGGACTAAGGCTTCATATTCGGCTGTATTGTTAGTGCATTCAAATTCTAGCCTACAGGACAACATTGTCTTTTCTCCTTGTGGGCTAACCAAAATACATCCTGCTCCTGAGCCCTCGCTAGACTTGGACCCATCGAAATATAAAGACCAAAATAAAGAGGTATTAACAAATGTATTTACAGTTTTCTCAGCATCATTGAAACATCTAGACCTATCAGTTTGTGAAAAATTCTCAATCTAAGATGTAAAATGATTAACTGAGAAAGGGGATGGTTGGGCAACAAAGTTGCCAAAGAATGACTCTGATGAATAATTCCCCAAAATGTTGTTGTTGAACGCTACAGGTTGATTTTCTTGCTCAAATTCAGTAACTGTGTGGGTCATATGTTTCTCTCGATCGATCTTTATTTGATTTGGCTTACCCTTATAGGGAAGCCACATATGTGACCAATCAGTAGAAATGTATCCATGCAATTTTTCGGACCAATCCCTACTCAAAATTAAACCGTAAAATTCAGGTATATCGACTATTAGGATATCAATCCTTTGTACTACTCTGGGATCTGTAGACAACCTGATAGTTACGGAATTAATTTCTCCCACAACCTGCACTTTGGTCCTATCCAACTGTACAATATGGATAGCAGACTTCTGGGGTTCAATGTTCAGTTTAGAACAAACTGAAGCTGGCATTATGTTAGACGATGCCCCTGAGTCAATTAAACAGTTGTGCAGGTTTCTGTTATAGATCTCGTAGGTTAGAAGGAAGGGTGGAGTATGAGAATTTGATCTATCTCCAATCAGAACTGAATCGGTAGCTTCAACCATACCTGGAGGAGGTTGGCCTGAATCATTAGCAGCTTTTGCACTGGGAAGAGGTGTAGAGGGAACAACATTCAATTCTTTAAGAAGTAATTTTTGCTGATGCTTTAATTTACTAAGTTCAAACATAGTAATGTTTGCTTTAGTTTTCTTCATGTCATCAACAATGTTATACTCCATTGAATCGGATACTACTAATGTTTTGGATGTTGAAGGAGTACTAGAAGTTGAAGGCTGGTTTTTGGGAACTGCTACAGGTGATTTCTTTGCAGGTGTTTTTTCTTTGGTTGTAGCAGCACCAGCATTCCTTTTCTTTGACGTTACCTGAACAGGTTCAGAAGTACTTTTGCTCCTAGTAGTGACTGGGAACGCTTCTTCTTCATTATCGGTATCAGAGTTGGGGAGTATAAAATCCCACATTCCATGACATTCCACTACTTCTTCCTCATTGTCAGTTGGTAAGATCGCTTCCTCTTCCTCTTCTTCTTCTTGCTCTGAATCTGCATTAGATATGACATTTGGTGGCTTTGACTCATTTCTCTTATAAGTCCTAAAGGGTCTTTTAGTTGAGGTTTCGGCTACCTGTTTCTTTATCTCAACCATTTCATTTGATAAAGTTTTTAGGACTTTTTGCAAACCTTCCATGTCATATGGGTCTTTTGGGGTCTTCTTCCTTGATTCATCTTTAAAAGAGACTTTCTTGGCTTTTTTGTCTTCCAGAGCAGCTTTCTTTTCTAGAGCATTTATGCGTTTTTCCACAGCAAGTGCTTCTCTCATGTTTTCAGCTAAGGTAGGTTTCCTAGCCCTGTCTACAAAAATGGCTATATTGGCAGGTAGGGCAATGATATACCATTCGCTTCGAATTTGTTCACTTGGTTTGGAGGCTGTAGGGATTTTATTCAGGAGTTTATTGAAGCGGGCATTAAATTCCTTAATTGGTTCCCTATGCTCTATTCTCAGATTGGAGAGATCGTTTATTAGGGTAGCCAAAGACCTATCATCTCCATACTTGGTAAGAAACTGCTCTTGGCAAGTGTTCCAAATGGTAATGGAACCAGAGGGTAAAGAGAAATACCAGGATCCTGCTGATCCTTGCAAGGTGTAAGGGAAAAGTCTAACAACAACATCTTGTTCTGTTACTCCTTTCAAGTTGACTGCTAACATGAAATTATTAATGTGTTCCTCAGCCTGGGTCCCATCATCTGGATTAAACTTGGGTAGCCATTTTTCAGGGTAATCTGGTAATGGATGCAATGGTGCAGGCATATTGACTGCACTAGGTCTGGTCCATGGATCTGCCATTATAATAGCAGTAGTGGTTGATACTACCGCTGGAACTCCAGATGTCTGGGAAGGAAATAATGTTGAGGAGTGAGCAGGTTGGGATGCTGAAGCTTCTAATCCCTGGTGAACAACAATATGTAATGGGGGAGTGGATGGTTGACTTTGCAGATGAGAAGTTGAAATGGAGGATGTGGATGAAAGCTCTTCACTGTCAGATCCTTCAGTATTTTCCTTCACCTTTTTTATTTTGGGTAAAGGGAACTCAGTGGGTTCAATACCGAGCTTTTCGCTCTGAAGTCTGGTGAGAGGATGAGATAAATTGAACTGCAAAGTCGCACTGCTTTGTGATACCTCAGATTTCTGTGGTGAAATCGAGAAGCTCTGAAGTTTGTGGATAAGAGACTGGACTTCAGGTGATTCAAGACTTAATTGTTCTGGAGTATGATGGTTTTGAGCAGTGGTAGTTGATTCCTCTTCTTCTTGTTTGGATACTGGCGAACCAGCATGCGAATGAGAAGTTCGAGGGGATTCGGAGGGAGGTTTACTCTTAGAATGGCTTGCAGATTTGGGTTTTCTTGCCATTCATAGTCAGGCCCTCCTTCTAGCGCCAAAAATGTTGATGCCATGAAAATCGCTGCAACAACATCGGGGATAACGACCCGGTCCGGACCTTAGTACAGATCCTTTTCCGTTTGGAATAGTGGCTCCGACTGGGGATAATGGGATCAGTTTCCCAAAAGTGGATAAATGGGATGAATGGATGATTTATAAACTAAGCTAGCGGTGAGCGAATAACTAAACTATTAACAAGAATACATAAATTATGATCTATCCCGGGAACTTATTGAGCTTTAAAGTGTAGCGCTTGATGATCCGTGTCTATAAACAAGCATATAGATGACTCTATTTAACAGACATAGACATTATTTCATTCATGATTACTATGCTTAAATAGTTAAGCAAAGCGATTAAAGTGATATTACCACACTTATCATTTATATCATTGACATATACATGATTAAAAAAAAGGCACATCATAAAACATCCAATAGTGGAATGATTATAGATCTGTTGTTACAGCGCATGCATATAATCAATAATAGCAAGAATAATCACATAGCAATTCATATGAAAGGAATGAATTCAGACATAGATAGAAATACCATATGAGCTGCTTGACACTCCCAATATCAATCGCTACTTGTAATTCTTCCTTCAACGCAGAAACATTCTCAACAAAGACAATAGTGCACAATTGCATAAAAACTTCCTTGTTGAATTAAGAACAACTGGTCCAGTTTCATAAAAGAATATTGACTGAAGCACAATAGTGCAAACTTCAGTCTTTAAGTTTGGTACAAAACTTTACGACCCTTTCCAAAACAATGAAAGGGTCTATAAATATTAAATAAAGCTAAATATCTAATAAACTGAAATCCTACTAAATCGGTATCAATAAATTTTGATCCTATTTTCCTCAGCGATCTAGCACTCGGCGACATGATTCATCAGGTAGGTTGCTTGCCTTTAAATCTGAGCTAACTTATCGCAAGCATTGGCTCTACTTCAGGAGGTTTGTTGAGGCGCGAACTGAGCTGGGCGGCATAGGTGGCATCCTGAATATCGGGAATCATGTACCCGATTGCATTTGTTAGGCACTTAAGGGCGGCTCTTTGTGTATGCGGCTTTACCAGGAAGAACCAATATGTGTCCCAGGTTAAACTGTTAATCCCAGCGATTAATCTCCCTTTTTCCTCTAAATCAGGATAACATGATTGCTCCAATGTGTTCGTTGTTGTCAACTGTCCTGGTGTGCATTGAGAGATCATGTTTGATAAGTAGAGAGTGTTATTAACCAGTTCAACTAGATTGTTGGCAGTTGATTTACATCTTGAAGCCGCCCTCTCTGCTTTCATCAACTGGGACTGCCATTCTATGAAGAGTATATCTTTATGCGTTTCTAGGATCCTGGGCAAATTCGCCGCTTTCCCTTGATCAGAATCTTGCCAGTCAAGAAATGCAGTTATGATCTCTTCGGCTTGATCCAATTCATTTCTGGCCTTCTCTACCTGCTGATTTATGGATGTCATTAATTCACATAGTGGCTCTGCCTGAGCGATTTGTTGACACAGGAGCTTAATTTGGGATATTAATGCAGTGTTTATTTGTAATGCTTCTTCTCTGAATTCAGCCACTTGTGGAGCGCCCTTTATTTTTTTGAGCTGCGATGACAATTGAGTGATTTGCTCATCCTTTGTTTTCATCATTTGCTCGTTTGCTGCCCTTAATTGTGTCAATGCCTCTGATAATTCCTTCTGTTTCTGGATCGCGATTTGGTCGATCCTTTGCTTTTCTGCCTGCAATTGCTGAGTTAGTTGACTGTTCACTTGCTGTTGTGTCAACAATTGCTGCTCTGCCTGCTCTGCCTTCTGCTTTGTCTCAGCCAACTCTGCCTGTAATGTGAAAATCTCTTGATCCTTGGTTTTCAGTAGAAGACTTACCTCTGATGCCTTATCGATTGTCACTGCCGAATAGGCTCCCGCATACTGCGACAGTTTTGTCAGGTCATCGGAGGGGTCAAATTCCTCCTTCCAAACACGCTGCCCGTAACAGTTTGCTCTGGGAAAAGGGAAGGTTGATCAATCTTCCTTCTTTTCCTTTGTTGTTTTACCACTGATTTATGCCTCGGGCTGTAGAAAACATCCAGGGGAGGAATATCTTCTACCTGGAGAATGATTTGGTCGGAGGGGTCCTTTGGTATTACCTCAACATCCTTAGAAATGGGTGGGCCGCTGGTTCCACTTAGAACCTGAGGTGAAGTGATGTCCTGTGTATCGTTTGTCTTGGAAGTGTCTGTATCCTTTGAACATTCCAACCCATTGATGATAGAGTCAAATTTCTTCCATTCCTGGAGCAATTTAGGGTCAATACAAGTATCTATATTGACATCAATGGTGGTTTGTTTTTTCTTTTCGGCTTGGGATTCCTTCCGCACTTCTTCCTGCTCTTTCTTCTGTTGCTCCTCTTGTTCTCTCTTTTGTCTTTCCTCCTGCTCTTTCATTTGTTGTTCCTCTTCCTCTTTCCTCTGTCTTTCCTCCTGTTCTCTCTGTTGATTTTCTTCCTGTTCTTTTCTCTGTTGCCGACCAGGCTCGCTTGATGATGTTGCTGGGGTTGTTGCTAGTAAATCTAGAGGCAAAGTTTGCAACCTCTGTTCTCTAAGTTTATTAAATTCAGTCAACCCTTCATCATTATATTTCGCTTTGGCGAATGATTTAACCTGATTTATTGACTCAGCTGAAGAGAACAGGTCGTCAAAGATATCTTCCTTATGATCAAATATTGTCATTTTGGCCTGTTCTAATGCATTATAGGCAACTTTATTTGGATCGAAATGCCTATTTGGGAGAGTCGCCAGAGTCAAGGATTGAATTTTTGTGGCTTCCTTTTCTGCATGTTTGAGATCATGCAAGGTATATACACCACACCTCAAAGGAAAAGAGGGCCAGCCTTGCTTCTTATTTTTCTTGAGCGTTTGTGTAACACTCTCAGCAATGATTTGGTAAGAAATTTCCCTCGCTAGCAGTTTATCTGGTATGTACAAAGGGAGGACATGAGGTCTGGCTTGGCTACCGAAAACTCTTATGTAGGTAAATCTCTCCTCTCCGAACCATCTACCTATCGCGGTTAAATCAATTCCGGCTTGATAGGAAATCTTGGGAGCAGGTTTATCGAAAATGGAATAATAAATAGGCAACATAAAGCCATTACAGACTTGGTATAGATGATGTTTATAAGAAGATTTCCACAATTTCTGATGATATATATGAATAGGCGTGGTTTCTTGTGCAGTCCACCTCCAGCCGAGTACGGGGAATTCAGAGTTAAAACAGAGGGTATCTAGAATATAGGCACTGTAGTAAAATGGGGGAATTACCCTTTCAGAAATACGGGTCTTGTTTCTAAACTCAAGCACAGCTTGTGCTAATTTGTCAGAGAGGATAGTGGCCCAATCCATAATTACACTGTTGCATGCTGCTTCCATTAGAGGAACCATTTCTATGGTAAAATTAGCAGAGTCATGCAATCCCCATAATCTACACATCATTATTCCAGCATAGCAATAAGGAGAGGCCAGGGAATCAACTGAGTACTTAGCAGACGACTCATGTTTGTGCTTGGCCGGATTTTGTCTCCAATCCCGGATGGGTTCGGATTCAACTTCATTTTCGTTTGCGAATTTCTCCAGGAACGCCTTATTATATATCTTCTCTAGCTCGGGCAAATGATACATTTGCCTTAGATCATCCGCCTTGAATGACCCGAAAATTCTCCCGTCTCTGGTGCTGAAGGTTCTATCCAAGATTGGAATTTCTTTAATCACCCACTGCACTACGTCTGTGTATGGGAGAATTTTCTCCCTCGCCGCTATCCTGTGAAGGAAAGAGTCGGCTAAATCCTTGAGAGTACTCTCAGACTTCCGAGTTAAATCCACAGTAGCTTCTACTATTGTCCTTGCTGGTTCTTCGGCTTCAATCAGGTTGTAGGTGCCTTGCCAAGTAACTCTGACGAGACCCGTACATGTAGTATCAGATATCAAGCCCTTCTTTTTGTCCATGACAACTTGTCCTGCAGCTGGTGTAGCGGAAGCGCCTGTGGTCTTCTTGGATTTCTTCCCCATCTTGCTTGAGCTTTCTCCTTTGGATGAATTCTGCACAGAGGCGAAAATAAACGTAACACAGAGATATGCCAATGAAAATCCAATATGGGAAAGATATATTGATCAAAGCGTGCTAAGAGATTAACTCTAAATATGGCCGCGGACACAATCCATGGGAAGATCTTTCAATTACATTAAATGGCCGTTTAAAACCTGTCACCCCTTAAATGCCCATTATACCATTATTCGGCCGAATGACCCGTTTAAGCGTGCTATGGATGTTTTGGCGGTTTGGCGCAGGTGCATCATTGCTTAGCAGATTAAGCTTTAAATATGATTTGATCATAATATCCCTCCATTTAATGGCTTTTTTGAAATCCGCGCCATATCATAATCGGGCGTTGGGAACACTTAAATCCTTATGTTGACAATTTTGAAATCCCGATCGCCGATAGCGAAATCGCATCGCATCGGGAGAATTGGTATAATAATGTGCATAAATAGTGTATCGCCGATTGCCGATTGCGATATCGCATCGCATCGGGGGTATGACCTCGGTGCCTTATTATTGTGCATAGGATACTGCCGATTGCCGATTGCAATATTCCATCGCATCGGGGTGAAAGGGTTGGGGTGTTTTAAGACTGCGTAAAGAGTACCACCGATAGCCGATCGCCGATTGCGCATCGCATCGGGACTAATGGCATGGGGCGCTTTAAAATGTGCATAGAGTATTGCCGATAGTCGATATCGATATCGCATCGGTGGAGACCAATGTGCCACTTATTTGTGTTTTCTATGCCATTGCGATATGCGATCTTGCGATCGCTTTATCGCAATGATAAAAGATTGTTTTATTTGACCAAAAATGGATTTTTAAAAGGTTTTATATAACGTCTTTATTTGGTTTGCGGATCTTTTTCAAATAATGAAATATTGATACCAACTAACTTCTAAAGGGACCCATTTCATATGATAATTTTGTAAATAAACATGATATGAAATGGGGGGTTGTTGTAGGGCACAACAGGTTGTTAATTAGTGTTTGGGATAAGTGAAGGTAGGGATTAGGGTTATTAGTTTTAGGGATAGTGGGAAATAGGTAAGTATGAATGAAAAGGGAGGGAGAAAATTGGTGAATGAAATGTAGTGAGGGAGTGAAAATAGTAGGGGTGGGATTTAGATAGCAAAAAGAGTGATTTGTAAACCCTAGGCAATTTTCAACATAACTGTGCAAGGAACTAGGGTTTTGGTTTTATCCCATTGAAACACCATGAACACTAAAGAAAACTCATACATTGGCCATATGGGAGTGTCAACTTACTTTTGAAATGAGGAATTTACGATTTTGAAGCTTTTGGAAGAAGATTTGGATGATTTCAGGCCTTGAAGACTGGTGCGCACGCCCATTGACAGGTGCACCGCACCTCTCTGGTGCATCGGACCAGTTATAAATTTCAATCCAAACTGTGCTCTATGTCTGCCGTGCCTTGACCCAAGTGCGTCGCGCTTCAAATTTTCACTGTTTTGAATGCAAAATCGCTCCCTTGGCTCAAAAACACGATTTGTGCTTGCTCTCCTCTCCTTTGGCATACAAATGAACCTCTTTGACATGAAAGAAACTTTATATACCCTTGATTTTGACTTTTCACTTATGAAAACCCACTTTCCTAATGTTTGTCTTTCATTTGCTATTTAAAACTCTATTTTGGGCAGTTTGTCTTACTTTTTGCCTTTGATGGACTAAATTATTTGACATTTTGTTTCTTTTGCAGGGCCTAGAGTGTGGAGGCTTGGCAAGGTGACTAGGGCTACCTCTTGAAATTATTACATATAGAAAAAATGAAATTACATGAAATTTTGTACATAAAACATAAAAGACTATGCTTTTCCTCAAAACAGGGTTTTGAGGAAAAATCAGTCCCTAAGCGTGTGATTATTGAAATTTTTGTTGCTGGGACTTTATTTGACCTCCTCATGTGCCTACTGACTATTGTTGAGCATTTGTAAGACCTTATTGACAAAACCCTAGACCTAATGATACCTAAAACCCTAAAAAATGACTTTTCTAGATGTAAAGGCAAAAATGACTGTAAATGACCTAAATGTATGAAAATGGGCCATCAGGTAAAGAACATGAGGGAAAATTTATAATATGCCACTACCATCAGATGATCCATGATCCTAATGGAATGCAGATGATCAGATGAGACACCTAACATGCAATGCAACAAGAGAGTTTGATCACTGATGGAGGGATGAAGATACCGACACTAACATTGGCTCCAATGGGGATGGTTGCTCTTTGGAGGTGCCAAGAACTATAGACCTCTGGAAAGCAGATAGTGCCTTCTTCCATTGGGCTATGGATTCAATAACTTTGACAACCCAAAACCAATATCTTGACTCAATTTTGGGACTGAAATCTAACTCAAAACTGACTCAAACAATCCAAACCAAAACTGAAATCAAACCTTCAGTTTTATAGCCTTCACTTTGGGCCCCAAACTGAATGAATGATAACAGTACACACTTGCAATGAAGGAAATAAAATGGTATGTACAATGATACATATGACAACAGAAAACATTTCAAAGATAGTACCATTTCAGCAGCCGACCATTGACCATTCCACCTGGACAATCTTCTCCATCCATTTCTTTCAGCAAGAAAGCATTTTGACCTTGATATGCGGCAATTTTGAAAGGTCCTTTCCATAGGTTCTCGAATTTTCCGTGCTTACCTTTGTCTTTGTTTTGAGCATCCCATTTCAGCACTATGTCTTCAATTTGAAACTTGTCCACCTTTGCCTTTCGATCATATATTTTCTTGATTTTCTCTTGCAGCCTGAAGGTATTCTGAAAAACCTCCTCTCTAGTCTACTATAAATGGATCATTGGTTTGATTCTCCACTGCAAATGATCTTCCTCACTGCCAGATTCTTACAGAAGTTTAACAATCAAGACTGCGAGAGATGTAGGGAAAACCATGTCAACACCATACACAATCTCAAAAGGGGACATGCCTATTGATTTTTTCTAACTTACTCTATCTGTCCATAGTTCATTGACCAATTTCTTGTGCCAACTCTTCTTGTTTGTTTCCAACAGCTTTTTGATAATGTTAACTAATGATTTATTTGAGGATTCCACCAATCCATTACCTTGTGGATAGTATGTAGTTGAGTGCCCCAAGCTAATTTGATATTTATTACAAAAATAAT
Organism: Pinus tabuliformis; assembly: GCA_031772625.1. Classification (NCBI taxonomy): domain Eukaryota; kingdom Viridiplantae; phylum Streptophyta; class Pinopsida; order Pinales; family Pinaceae; genus Pinus; species Pinus tabuliformis. The sequence continues at coordinate 497,331,667 of CM062816.1, forward strand.
CATGTTTTTAGATTTAAAAGCTGCTTCATTATATATAATCAGCTTATTAGGACAACCAAAACATGACAAAATATTGTTCTCAAGAAACTGAATTATTACCGAATCAGTGGCCTGCCAAGTAGGAACCGCCTCAATCCATTTAATGAAGTAGTCTGTCGCTATAAGGATCCACTTATTCTGTGCTGAAGAAGTAGGATGGATCTTACCAATGAAATCTAAACCCCACTACTGAAATAGAGCACTTACTTCAACCGGTTTGAGTGGCAAAGGCTGTAATTTTCTCTTACCTTGAAAAAATTGACATTCGTGGCAGCTAGTAACAATTTTGTACACATTAGGAAAGAGGGTTGGCCAATAATATCCTGCTATCAAATTTTTATTGGCTGTTGTCTTCCAAAATATATGACCTCCATAATCTCCCTTGTGAAAATCATCCGTGACCTGTTTCACTTATTCTTCAACCAAACAATTCAACAAGACACCACCAAGATCTTTCCAATAGAGTGCATTATTCATTATACAAAACTTGGCAGCCTGTAATTTTAGGGTCCTACTTTTTTTCTTAGCCATTCCAGGTGGCAGTGAAAGATGTTGGAGCACATAAATAATATCTAAATACCAAGGACAAAGAAGAAACATTTCTGATACCTGAACAAGTGAACTTTCTTCATCTTCTTCAGACATAATAGCAATGTGATTTATGTCCAAGGCATGCAAATTAGACTCTGCCATCAGTTTAGCCAGCCCCTGTCCTTTGATGAGCTTTGTTGGTTTGATTTCCACATAATATTCTAACAAAGTTGTGATCCATTTGCCTCGTCTCCCTTCCAGATCTGTTTGCACTAAGACATCTTTAACGATAGCATTAGGGACATAAGCAAGGATGTGAGAATGCAGAATATAAACTCAAAAATATTTCAATGCCTTTACCAAGGCAAGAGCTTTCTTTTCAATAATATTGTACTTTAAAGTTGCATCCCTTATTGTTCTGCTGAAAAAAGCAATTGGTTTATCAAGTTGGTCTCTTTTCTGCATTAAGACCGCTGCCATAGTATGATCCGAAGCAAATGAAAACAAAATAACATCTTGGGAATAATCCGGGCTAATCAAAATTGGAGTTGAAGAAAGGGCTAACTTTACCAAATTGAAATACTTGATGGCTTCCTCAATCCACTTCACTACACTATCTTTCTTTAACATGTTTGTGATTTCCCTTAAATGTTCTGCAAGATCTGGCACAAAACGACGTAAGAAATTCATCTTACCGTTGAATGCTTGGATCTCCTTTTTACTCCATGGAAAATAAATCTTCTGAATGGCTTCCACTCAAGCTGGATTGATGCGGATTCCCTCCTTGGATATGATATGACCAAGAAGCTTGCCTTCATCCATGGAAGACAAGCTCTTCTTTGGATTGAGAGATATACCATACTTTCTACATCGCTGAAATACAATCTTCAAATGATAAAGGTGCTCTTCATTTGAATTATAAAATACTGTCAAATCATCAAGATAAACAACTAAAAATACATATTTCTCATTTGCGAATGCGATATCCATAGCCTTCTGAAAGGTTGCACCAGCATTCTTCAATCTGAATGGTATCTTGGCATAATGGAAAGTTCCCCATGGAGTGGTGAACAATGTTTTGTCTTTGTCATCCTCATGGACTAGAATTTGGTTATAACCAGAATACCCATCGAGTAGTGACATGTGAGATGCTCCAACTACTCTTTTAAGTATGTGATCCATCTTGGGCAACGAATAGTTATCTTTCAAAGACAATTTATTCAGATTTCTGAAATCAATACATAATCGAATCTCACCTTTTTTCTTGTGCATGGGCACCAAATTAGAAATCCAATCTAAAAATCTTATGGGAACGATTATACCACCTTTGTACAATTGATTCACTTCCTTCTCTATTGAGTGAAATAGCTTTGGATTTATCCTTCTCAGCTTCTATCAAAATGGCTTTTGATTTGGCTTGATCGGAATGATGTGCTGAATTATGCTCTTATCATATGCCTTCAAATCTAAATAGTCCCATGAAAATACATTAGTAAATGAAGATAATAAACTAATGTATTTTTCCTTTACCTATGGAGGCAAGGCCTTTGATAACTTGACCATTTTAGGATTTTTTGCTGATCCAATGTTTACATCCTCAACTCCTTTCTCAGTTGGTACCAAGCTCAGTTTCCGGGCTACGTCATCTTGATCAAACAACTCCTCTAAAGGTATTAGACCTTTAGGAATGACATTGTCCTTGAGCTGCAAACTTCCATTTGATTTACTTCCATATCTACTTCACCATCATCATGCTCTCCATCTATACAAGTGTCTTTGTACTTGCCTTCATTTTGCAGAAATTCTTCGATCTCTTTATCATATTGAAACACCTGCCAATATCTTTGATTATCAGGGACAACGAGGCGATGTTTCACATGAATTTAAAACTTATTGTTTGGATTCATCGGAATTTTCAAATTACTTGCAGTTGTTGCAAGAGAATCTGCAATAACATTGTGTACACGAGGGACGCATGTCAAAGTGTAATCTAGAAACAATCTCAAAATATCTAATAACGCATTACGATAAGCTCACACGTGAGGATGGTTAGCTTGGTATTCACCTTTCACTTGCTTGATAACTAACTCGGAGTTGCCATATATCGAAATTCTTTTAGCATTTAACTTCTGAAGGATTTTCAAACCAGTAATTAAAGCTTCATACTTAGCCTCATTATTTGAACAATCAAAAGCCAATTTATACAAACAAACCCTTACATTACTTGGCACATTTTTTGGAAGAAATGCAGGGCTGTGTATCCAAATTCCAATTCCAGCACCTTCCCTACCTACTACGCCATCAAAATCCATGCTCCAAAAACTGGTTTCATCCTCCAAATGCTGAAATTTTGTTTTCTCTTCTTCTTTTGCTTGTTGTCCATCAATTTTTTACTGTTGTCGAAAGGCTGATTGCTCAGCAGTACTATCAAGCTTTTGTCTTTCTTGATCTAGTACAGCTCTAAAATTCTTAGTGATCTCTAGAATATCTTCTACTTCAACTACTTGACTATTTACATCATTGAAACTATCAAAATATAGAACAAAAGATTCTAAATCAGTATGTACATAATTGATTGGATGATTTAGAGGTTTCTCCTTGCTAGTGATCGTGTAATTCATCTTTTTCTCCCAGTATAATTTCCTCAACTGAAAAAACATGGGAATAGTAGCATAGGATAAATCAAGTTGCAATGTCCCTTTGAGTTTTGCTCCCCAAGATCTGGAAAGAAGCATGCCAAATCTAGGAGGAATACCTGCCACAACCATATCCATCAAAATATTCTTTGCCAGAATCTAATCTAAAGTGACAACCAAATCTTTAATAAGCCCAATCCACCTAACCCTACTAGAATCAAAGGAATATAGATTATGGTACTTGCGAGTGATATCTAAACCCAATTTTTCCATGATTGCATTAGGCATGAGATTATGCGAGGCTCCTGAATCAAACATGGCATTGTGCAATACATAATCATGCAATCTAAGGCTGATGTAAAAAGGAGCTACATCACTATCCTCAGACTGACCTTCTAATGCTTGCCCAAAGATAAATTTGGGTTGGTCATCCTCCACATTTACCATATCAGATAATGGATCCAAATTCAAAATTTTCAACACATGACCTTTATAGTTGTTGTTCTTCATTAATTCAGTCAAAAGAATCGACACTTTTAACTTAGCAATTTCATTTTCTAAGCTAAAGGCTGATGTTGTCTTTACCTCTTTGACTAGAGCATCCTTATTTTTAGTCTTTTCCTTTGATACAATTGGCTTATTTGATATTTCATTTGCTGATTGTGTTTTGTTGGTGGTAAGATTAGCTATCTCCTTTCCCTTTCTCTTCACTATTGGAGAATCGTTCTTTGGCGGTGTCACTTCCTTCCTCTTATGAATTAGATTGATGGGAACCTCTCCACTCCTGAGTGAATATTGTCATTGCTGGGTTGTCAAAGCATTCATGTATCCCCTCTGATATTCATCAGACTCTTCTTCAAGAATTGTTTCATTTGCCAAGATGAAATCTTCATATTTTTAAATAGCTAGACTTTCTGAATACACTTCATATTCGGTGATATAAACGGGAAAATCATCAGGTGTAAAGAAATGATTCTCCTCACCAATTATGTTCTCGTCATCATCTGATTCCTGACCTTGTACAAAATTATGTTGTAAGGGTGTCTTTACTTGATGTTGTGCTGCTTGGTCTTCTGCTCTTTGTTCTCATTGCTTGATTCTGAATTATGGTTGCTGCTGACCACAGAAGTTTGGATTTCTGACTTGTGCTTCAGGATTATCAGCAATTGTGAGCCTATCAAACATCTTCTCGATCTTGCAAAGCAAATTATCGGAGGAAGAAGCTTCCTATTGGAAATAATACTAAGAGGGGGGGGCGGGGTGAATCAGTATTATCAAGTCAATTATTTCCTTTTTAAAATCCAGATCATATACACTACTTCAGTTAGTGGAAACCGCGTATATACACAACTACGTATAAGGAAACCCGCATATACCATGCAAACTTATAATTTACTTTATCTTACAGATGTTGATCATTAATCTGTGTATCAGAATGAAATAAACAGTAACCAGAAATAGTAAAACAGAGCAGAAGACAATCACACACAAGAACACAAGATATAAGGTGGAAACCCAATGTGGGTGAAAACCACCTACTACAATTCGTCTCTATATTCTTTTTAATTAGAAACTTATTTTACAATGATTCTGTACTGGTGCAGTCCTTTACCAGTATGTAGGCTGCAACTTGTAGAGAGCTACAACCCTCTCTCGTTCTCCAGCTTCTCCTAGAATGGAGCTACAACCCCCTTAGCTCTTGCACTACCCAAGATACTAGTACGTAGGTGCTGGCCTACAGAAGGCTACAACCTTCTCTTTCTTCCAGGGACCACGTTTCATAAATTTTCAGACTAGATCCATGAACATCAATCAATCATCAAGAATTTCTGCATCAAACAATCTCCTTTTCACCAATTAGAACTGAATCAAGTAGACACTTCTCTGATAGCTGTACCCAAAACATAGTAACAGTAACCACACACCAAATTCTGAACCCAGAACACTGCAGCAATAAACAAAGAAGCTACAACACAACTCAAGAGATGTACGCTACTTCAATAACCAGAAACCTGCGTGCATACGCTTCTGTGTTTGAACCAACCTGCGTATACACTGTTTTTACTCACAGAACCGACGTATATACGTGCCTTCACCTCACTGAACCTGCGTACAGATCTATAAAGGATAATTCACTCTTTCAAATATTTAGACATTACTTTACCCAGATTACCAGATTTATAGATCAAGCATGCACCACATATACTGGATCAAAATCATACAAAGATACTATTATTCAAGCCTTAAGATTAGAACTTATCCTTCTCTTTGCGCTCAGGTTCCTCCTTCATTCAGATCCAGATCTGCACCATAACCCAATCACCAATATTCCAGATCTAGCACTTTATCGGATATTCAATAATTCAGATGCACCTATGCCAAATGATCTCCTTCCTCTTTTATAGTCTTAGGCCTTTCACAGTACCACGGTCCAAAACCATAATAAAACAATACCATGGATCCAATACTTGTGATCAACACTTCTGACGAGATACCATGGCCCAAAACCATAGGTTCAATTACCAAGGACTAAATACCACAGACCTAAAGTAATTTTTCCAACATGTACGTGCTTTTCCTTGAGTGGAAGTGCGTGTATACGCATACGCGCCTTTGTACCATATACCCCGCATGTATATGCATCTTCGTCTACGTGAACCTGCATATATGTCTTTTCCTTCATTCTGAGAGCCTAAGCTGAGATCTATCACCAGAGCGAGTTGCCATAAAGGACAACACCTGTGCCATAGCTCCAAACCTGTGCCATAATGCCAACAATCTCCCCCTTTGGACTTGATGGCAACCCCAAGATCCTCAAAGTCATTCTCCCACTTTGTCATCAAGGGCAAAGGGTTGTGCTCCCCTTGAGTACATGCTGATATCTCTGCTCTGTTGTGCTGACCATGCTCCCCCTGACTATAGGCAAGATATTCAAAAAGATGTTCTTCAAGAAGAACCATGACTTATACATCATAAAAGACCTTCCTATCACCAAAAGACTCTATACATACATCCATCACCCAACCAAGTGGGGATCATCCACCCAACCAAGTGGGGATACATCAAAAATTTACATATGACAACCAAGTACATTACATCATTCATCCCAGACATAGTGGGGAAACCAAAATAGGCCGTTACATGACCTTGACACCATAAAAGAGATACATGACATAGAGACGAAATATTTAGAGCAAGACTTATGAAAGTCACCAATAACTGATATCACCAACATCTGTCAATCACTATTCAGATCAGCAACCATGTTTTCCTTCTGATCTTCCTCTGTATTTGTTCCACCTGAGATCAACAGCTGAGAACCTGAACCAAGAGCTTCTAATGTAATGCCAACAATGCATTATCTGAAGTTTATCTGCTCCCCATGAACCTGTGCCAGAAGGTCTCTGTCAGACCCATATCAAACTTCCTTCAACTAGAGGTTGACCCCACTGATTTCTTTCAAACTGCCATATACACGACTGTCTCTGCATAAACCAGCGTATGTATGTGGATCCTCCTCAGGCAACTCGCTTACACCTATTTTTCTCTAAAACAAACAAGTTTCAACAACAAGATGAAGCATCAACTACTCCCAGCTTCCGTCCGAGGTATTCAAAAGTTTCCCTGGGAAGTGGTTTGGTGAGAATATCCGCAACTTGTTCCTTAGAGGGAACATACTCCAATTTGACCTTTTGTTCCAACACTTGTTCCCGGAGAAAATGATACTTGATCAGTATGTGCTTAGTCTTTGAATGCATGACAGGATTCTTTGAGATAATGATAGCACTTGTATTATCACATAAGATGGAGATAGGTGGAGTACAAGTGATTTGAAAATCCTGCAAAGTTTGCATCATCCAAAGAAGTTATGTGCAACAAGATGCGGCAGCCACATATTCTGCTTCAGCTGTGGATAAAGCAATTGAACTCTGTTTCTTGCTGAACGAAGATACTAATCTGGAACCCATAAAGAATGCACCACCACTTGTGCTTTTTCTGTCATCCACGCTTCCAGCCTAATCTGCATCTGTATAGGCATGAAGAATGATATTTGTATCTCTTAGATACCACAGGCCATAGTTTTGAGTTCCTTGAAGATACTTGAAAATTCTCTTCACTGCCTGAAGATGAGTTTCCTTAGGATTTGCTTGAAATCTTCGAACTATTCCCACTACATGCATGATGTCTGGTCGGGTACCTATGAAATAGAGCATACTTCCAATCATGGATCTATAAGTTGGTTGATGCACTGCTACTGATTCATCATTTGCGCTGAGGCTGCATCCTGTAACCATAGGGGTACATACTGGTTTCGAATATTTCATGCCATACTTGTTGGCATTATGATTTTGGTATGGCTTTATGATACATCTGTTGTACTTGATGGCAACCCACTCATCTCAGATGATAAATTATAGTGCAGAAAAGTTCACGCACTTATATGCAGAGAAAAGCTTATTCTATGTAGAGAAACGTTCATGCACTTATATGCAGAGAAAAGTTTATTTCATGTAGAGAAAAGTTCACGCACTTTTATGCAGAGAAAAGTTTATTTCATGTAGAGAAAAGTTTATTTCATGTAGAGAAAAAGTTCACGCACTTTCATGTTGGAGAACTTACCTTTGGTCCATGGTAGTTAGTCCTTGGTATTTGAACCTATGGTTTTGGACCATGGTACCTCGTCAAAAGTCTGTATATGTTGGAGAACTTACCTTTGGTCCATGGTGGTTAGTCCTTGGTATTATTGAGCCCCATGTTTTTGGGCCCCTTGTATAGGTTATCTATGGTATTGATCCATGATTTTAGGAAGAAGCTTGCCTAATAAAGCAAAGGAGATCACTTGGCTAATTCATTCTTGCAAATCGAATATCTTAAGATCTGAAATATTTGGTTATTGTTTTAAAAGTTTGATCTATGAAAGGGAAGTTGAAAGCGAATCTGTGAAGGGTGATCTCTCGAGTGCTGCAGCTGCAGAAGTGCGGAGGCGCCACAGAAGGGGCAGTGCAGAGGTGCCACAGAAGGCGCAGTGCGGAGACGCCACAGAAGGCGCAGTGCGGAGACGCCACAGAAGGCACAGTGCGGAGGCGCCACAGAAGGCGCAGTGCGGAGACGCCATAGAGGCGCCACAGAAGGCGCAGTGTGGAGGCGCCACAGAAGGCGCAGTGCGGAGGCACCACAGAAGGCGTAGTGCGGAGACGCCACAGAAGGAACAGTGCGGAGACGCCACAGAGGCGCCACAGAAGGCGTAGTGCGGAGGTACCACAGAAGGCACAGTGCGGAGGCACCACAGAAGGCGCAGTGCGAAGACACCACAGAGGCGGCACAGAAGGTGCAGTGCAGAGGCGCCACAGAAGGCACAGTGCGGAGGCGCCACAGAAGGCGCAGTGCAAAGGCGCAATGCGGAGGCGCCACAGAAGGCGCAGGTGCGGTGGTCGCGGCGCCACAGAAGGCGCAGGTGCGGAGGTAGTACAGATATCCGCAGATCTATACCAGTGAAGTTGCGATCCGTGCTTAAAATTTGTTTTAACTGCCTTTGACTATTCTGCAGGGTTTTGGGTGCATAACTGATGTTTGGTTACTGGTATTGAGTTCAGATAACAGCATGATTAATGACTTATCTTTATGTACTAGATCTGGTTGATAACTCTCATAATATCATTGTATATGTATGGATCTGGTGATTGGGTGATTCAGAAGGTTGTTTGATTATGAGCTTCAATGTTGTTGTTGGATCTAGTTTGAAAATTTATGAAAAGTGGTCCTTGAAAGAAAAGAAGTAGGGGGTTGTAGCTCCCTTCCAGGAGAGACTGGAAAACGAGAGAGAGTTGTAGCTCTCTGCAGGTTGCAGCCTGCGTACTAGTAAAGGAATGCACCAGTACAAAATCATTGTAACAGGAGTTTCTAATTTGAAAGAAGATAGAGACATATTGCAGCAGGTGGTTTTCACCCACATTGGGTTTCCACCTTATATCTGGTGTTCTTTGGTGTGACTATCTGTTTTTCTTGTTCATGCTCATTATTTTATGGTACTAATATGCAAAAATAATTCAAAGTGTAAATAAGGAAGATTTGTTAAAAGAACTTGATAATACTGATTCACCCCCCCCTCTCAGTATTATTTTCAACAATTGGTATCAGAGCAGGTCCTTCAGAGAAGCTTGATTGCTTGAAGGTAGATCATTCATCATGAGAAACTACGAGAGAGAAGCATCAATCAGGCCACCAATTTTTGATGGGACGAACTTCAATTATTGGAAGATAAGAGTTACTGCCTATCTTCAATCTCTTGGTACAGAAGTTTGGGATATCATAAAGACAGGCTACGCTTTTCCTTCAGCTACTCCTACAGATTCGGCCGAGAAGAAGAAATATGAAACAAATGCGAAAGCAGTCAATACTCTATTGGGATGCTTATCCCAATCAGAATTCGTGAAGGTAATGCACTATAAATCCGCAAAAGAAATATGGGACAAAATTGTCACGAGTTATGAAGGAGACGAACAGGTAAAGCGTGCTAAACTTCAAACTTTCAGGATTCAGTATGAGAATCTCAGAATGTATAATGATGAAAGTGTGGCTAACTATTTCCTTAGGGTAGATGAAATTGTTGACTGCATGAAAAACTTGGGTGAAGAAATAAAAGAGGCTATTGTGGTTGAAAAAGTCCTAAGATCCTTGTCCCCCAAGTTTGAATCTAAAGTGTCCGCTATAGAGGAAAAAGCAAATCTACAAACTCTCACCATGTCTCAACTACATGGAATTCTAACTGCTTATGAAATGAGAAAGGGAGGTCCACCAGACAAAAGAGAAGCGGCTTTCAAGGCTTCAGGCAAAGGAGATTACTATGAAGCAAGTCACGTGCCAGAAGAAGAAGAAGAAGAATCAAATTTTGTCAGAAATCTTCAAAGGGGTTCTGGAAGGTTCAGATGTAAGTTACCTTTTAAATGTTTTGCTTGTGGAAGAGTAGGTCATTATGCTGCAAAATGTCCTTATAAGGATAAAGGAAAGGAACCTGCTAGATGGAACAAGAAACAGAGTGCAAACAAGAAAAGTTACTACACTCATGAAGATAGTGATGGTCTATCGATTAGTGATGAAGATGAACAAGGTAATGACTATAAACTGTTAATGGCATTTGAAGATGATGATTATATGGATGCTATAGATGTGGATAGCCTTTTTGAAGAAATTACTAGACTCAAGAGATGTATAGAAGAAAAGAATATGATCATTGATACTCTACAATTTCAAATTGATGAAAAGGAAAAACATCTTGAAAAATTAGAAGGTGAAATTGTTGGTATTATAAAAGAGATTGAGAAAACAAAAGCTATTAATCTTAAGTTTGTCAAAGGATCTGAAACTTTGGATGAGATTATCAATGTACAGTGTTCTCCACTAAACAACACAGGTCTAGGCTATAATGGAGAAACTTCTCAAGCAACCACTTCAAAAAGTTATCTTGATGCAGCAAGAAGAAATGAGCAAAAGCACAATGAAGACCATCAGGTAAGGCAGGGACGAATTGCAAACAGAGACTATCAAGGGCAATCCGTTTTAAGGGTGAACAAAAGCTACAACCAGCCACAGGTAAAATCTTCTCAATTTAGTTCAAGAATGGATGACAATAGAAATTACAATCATTTGGCCGGTAGATTTGATAACCGTAGAAATTTCTTCAATGGACAATGTTTCTCTTGCCATAACTTTGGTCACAAAGCATCTCAATGTGTTGCATATAAAACAATCATGACTAGAGAAGCTCAAAAACAAAGAAGTATGATCGGGATTACAAAAAGGACCTATAACAAATTTTCGGCTCTTGAAAATGAAGTTGAATGTTCTATTTGCAATAACTTTGGTCATGAAGATTCTGAATGCAGGAGCAGGTTTCAGCAGACAAAGGAACAAGCCTCAAACACCAAAACATGGAGAATAAAGGAACCACAAACAGAAAGATGTGGGATAGCATTCTATGCAGAGGGACAGGAAAATCTATGGTACATTGACAGTGGATGTTCGAAGCATATGACAGGTGATAAAGAAAAACTTGAGTCATATTCTGCTCTAGAAAAGGGAAAGAACGTTTCTTTTGGAAATGATACTCCTGCAACTATAAAAGGAAAAGGCACTGCTCAGTTAAAAGAAAAGGTCAAGGCTGGAAATGTTTTGTATGTTGATGGATTGAAACATAATCTTCTAAGTGTCAGCCAGATGTGTGATCAAGGAACTGAGGTGATATTTAGAACAAATGGATGTCTTGTTCGTGATCTTGATACAGGTAAAACGGTGATCAAAGGTAAAAGAACTCCAAATAATCTATACGTATTTGAAGAAGGACAACAACAATGCTATCTAAGCAAGGATGATGAACACTGGCTATGGCATCGGAGGTTGGGGCATCTAAGCTTTTCACAAATAAGGAAAGCATGCAAATATTAGGCAGTTCGCGATCTTCCAGATATCAAAATTCCAGACAACACCATATGCAAATCATGTCAGTTTGGAAAGCAAACCAGAACTAATTTTCCAGAGAAGGAAGGATTAGCTAGCATGCCTCTTGAGCTAGTACATACAGATACATGTGGTCCATTCAGAAAAAGAACACCTCGAGGAGAAGAATACTTGATATTATTCATTGACGATTTCTCCAGGTTTGTCTGGTTAGGACTAATGAAGCATTCGAAAAATTCAAATCCTTCAAAGCCTTGGTTGAAAATGAATCAGGATACAAAATTAAGTGCCTCAGATCTGACAGAGGTGGGGAGTTTACCTCGAATGAATTTTTCGATTTCTGTGAAGAACATGGGATAAGCAGAGAATTCTCTACAGCTAGAACTCCTCAGCAAAATGGAGTTGTGGAAAGAATGAACAGAACAGTCCAACAAATCGCTCGTGCTATGCTTGATGAGTCGGGTACTCCCGCAACTTTCTGGGGTGAAGCTGCACATGTTGTGGTTGTTATTCTCAACAAAACAAATGTCCATGTTAACAGCACTCAAACCCCTCATGAGCTCTGGTGTGGTGAGACTCCTTCGGTGAAGCACTTCAAAATCTTTGGGAGCAAATGTTATATTAAGAATACTGATGAGCAACTTGGCAAACTTGAACCTAGAGCAGATGAAGGCATTCTTCTTGGTTATTCTCCACATAGCAAAGCATACAAGTGCTACAATAAAAGACTTGGCAGAATTGTTGACAGCATTGATGTAGTGGTTGATGAGAAGGGATACATTCCTAGGCAAGTACATCATGAAGACATCGAAGAAGATGAAGGCTACCCTCAAAAACAGAATGATGAAGAAGAAGAACCTCAAGAAGAACCAGAGGAGCAGACAAGAATAGAAGAGAAGACTCCATCCATATATGTTCAGAAGAATCATCCAGAATCTCAGATTGCGGGGCGGAAAGAAGCAGGTGTACAAACAAGAAGAACAATTGCAGAAGCTTCAAGTTATTTGGCATTACTCTCTTCCACTGAACCACAAAATGTGAAAGAGGCATGCAAAGATGAATGTTGGGTCAAAGCAATGGATGAAGAACTTGAGCAGATCGAAAAGAACAACACTTGGGAGTTGGTTCCTAGACCAAAATATAAGAATGCTATAGGAACAAAATGGGTCTTCAAAAATAAATTGAATGAAAATGGAGAAGTAATTAGAAACAAGGCCAGACTTGTTTGTAAAGGGTATGCGCAGCAAGAAGGAATAGATTTTGAAGAAACCTTTGCTCCTGTTGCAAGACTTGAGGCCATCCGAATGTTCCTTGCTCTCTCAAGCTTTCAAAACTTCAAAGTATTTCAAATGGACGTGAAATCAGCCTTTCTGAATGGAGACTTAGAAGAAGAAGTATATATTGAGTGGCCAGATGGTTTCATTCTTGGAAATGATCCAAATCTTGTATGCAGATTGAAAAAGGCTCTCTATGGTCTCAAACAAGCTCTAAGGGCTTGGTACTATCGTTTGGACAAATATCTTTATCAACAAGGTTTTTCAAAAGGATCAACAGATAACAATCTTTATATAAAAGTTGAAAATGACAAATTGCTAATACTTGTTCTGTATGTAGATGACATTATCTTTGGCAGCAATGAAGAAGCTATGAGTCAAAGCTTTTCCTTGGTCATACAGAAAGAATTTGAAATGTCCTTGCTGGGAGAACTGACATATTTCCTTGGTTTGCAAATCCAACAAAAGGAAGGAGGAATCTTTTTGTCTCAAACCAAGTATCTCAAACAGATTTTGAAGAAATATGGCATGGAAGATGCAAAACCAGTATGTACACCCATGGTCATAGGATGTAGCCTCAGTGCAAATGATGAATCTGCAGCAGTACATCAACCAACCTATAGATCTATGATTGGAAGTCTACTTTATCTGACAAGTACCCGACCGGAAATCATGCATGTAGTTGGAATAGTTGGAAGATTTCAGGCAAATCCGAAGGAGACTCATCTTCAGGCAGTGAAGAGAATTTTCAAATATCTTCAAGGGACTCAAAATTATGGTTTATGGTATCCTAGAGATACAAGTCTCACACTTCATGCTTATACAGATGCCGATTGGGCCGGAAGCGTAGATGACAGGAAGAGCACAAGTGGTGGCGCATTCTTTATGGGTTCCAGACTAGTATCTTGGTTCAGCAAGAAACAGAGTTCGATTGCCTTATCTACAGCTGAAGCAGAATATGTTGCTGCTGCATCTTGCTGCACTCAACTCCTTTGGATGATGCAGACCTTGCAGGATTTTCAAATCACTTGTACACCACCTATCTCCATCTTATGTGATAACACAAGTGCAATCAACATCTCAAAGATCCCAGTCATGCATTCAAAAACCAAGCACATACCAATCAAGTATCATTTTCTTCAGGAACAAGTGCTTGAACAGAAGGTCAAGTTGGAGTATGTTCCTTCTAAGGAACAAGTTGCTGATATACTCACCAAACCATTGCCCAGGGAGACTTTTGAATACCTCAGGCAAAAGCTGCGGGTTGTTGATGCATCATCTTGTTGTTGAATCTCTTCTGATTGTTGGTTGTACGGGAATATGCGTACATGTGCTGGGTTGCGGGTTGGTTGAAGATCAAATAGCACTGGTTCAGGGGGAGCTTATAATGCATTGTTGGCATTATGGAGGATGTACAAAAGGCGATCATGGATGCTGATCTGAATATTACTACAATATTTCTCTATCTCTTTCATGGTCATTTATGGTGTTTGGTGGATTATGTTTCTTCTTTTCAGGGGGAGCATGCTCTTAGGGGGAGCATAACCCTTTGCCCTTGATGTCAAAGGGGGAGAATGAGCTGAAGATTTTGAGGTTGCCATCAAGTCCAAAGGGGGAGATTGTTGGCATTATGATTCTGATATGGCTTTATGATACATATGTTGTACTTGATGGCAACCCACTCATCTCAGATGATAAATTATAGTGCAGAAAAGTTCACGCACTTATATGCAGAGAAAAGCTTATTCTATGTAGAGAAAAGTTCACGCACTTATATGCAGAGAAAAGTTTATTTCATGTAGAGAAAAGTTCACGCACTTTTATGCAGAGAAAAGTTTATTTCATGTAGAGAAAAGTTTATTTCATGTAGAGAAAAAGTTCACGCACTTTCATGTTGGAGAACTTACCTTTGGTCCATGGTAGTTAGTCCTTGGTATTTGAACCTATGGTTTTGGACCATGGTACCTCATCAAAAGTCTGTATATGTTGGAGAACTTACCTTTGGTCCATGGTGGTTAGCCCTTGGTATTATTGAGCCCCATGTTTTTGGGCCCCTTGTATAGGTTATCTATGGTATTGATCCATGATTTTAGGAAGAAGCTTGCCTATATAAAGCAAAGGAGATCACTTGGCTAATTCATTCTTGCAAATCGAATATCTTAAGATCTGAAATATTGGGTTATTGTTTTAAAAGTTTGATCTATGAAAGGGAAGTTGAAAGCGAATCTGTGAAGGGTGATCTCTCGAGCGCTGCAGCTGCGGAAGTGCGGAGGTGCCACAGAAGGCGCAGTGCGGAGGCGCCACAGAAGGCGCAGTGCGGAGACACCACAGAGGCGCCACAGAAGGCGCAGTGCAGAGACGCCACAGAGGTGCCACAGAAGGCGCAGTGCGGAGGCGCCACAGAAGGCGCAGTGCGGAGACGCCACAGAGGCACCACAGAAGGCGCAGTGCGGAGGCGCCACAGAAGGCGCAGTGCGGAGACGCCACAGAGGCGCCACAGAAGGCGCAGTGCGGAGGTGCCACAGAAGGCGTAGTGCAGAGGCGCCACAGAAGGCGCAGTGCGGAGACGCCACAGAGGCGCCACAGAAGGCGCAGTGCGGAGGCGCCATAGAAGGCGCAGTGCAGAGGCGCCACAGAAGGCGCAGTGCGGAGGCGCCACAGAAGGCACAGTGCGGAGGCGCCACAGAAGGCGCAGGTGCGGTGGTCGCGGTGCCACAGAAGGCGCAGGTGCAGAGACGCCACAGAGGCGCCACAGAAGGCGCAGTGCGGAGGCGCCACAGAAGGCGCAGTGCGGAGACGCCACAGAGGCGCCACAGAAGGCACAGTGCGGAGGTGCCACAAAAGGCGCAGTGCAGAGGCGCCACAGAAGGCGCAGTGCGGAGACGCCACAGAGGCGCCACAGAAGGCGCAGTGCGGAGGCGCCATAGAAGGCGCAGTGCAGAGGCGCCACAAAAGGCGCAGTGCGGAGGCGCCACAGAAGGCGCAGTGCGGAGGTGCCACAGAAGGCGTAGGTGCGGTGGTCGCGGCGCCACAGAAGGCGCAGGTGCAGAGGTAGTACAGATATCCGCAGATCTATACCAGTGAAGTTTCGATCCCTGCTTAAAATTTGTTTTAACTGCCTTTGACTATTCTGCAGGGATTTGGGTGCATAATTGATGTTTGGTTACTGGTATTGAGTTCAAATAACAACATGATTAATGACTTATCTTTATGTACTAGATCTGGTTGATAACTCTCATAATATCATTGTATATGTATGGATCTGGTAATTGCGTGATTCAGAAGGTTGTTTGATTATGAGCTTCAATGTTGTTGTTGGATCCAGTTTGAAAATTTATGAAAAGTGGTCCTTGAAAGAAAAGAAGTAGGGGGTTGTAGCTCCCTTCCAGGAGAGACTGGAAAATGAGAGAGAGTTGTAGCTCTCTGCAGGTTGCAGCCTGCGTACTAGTAAAGGACTGCACCAGTACAAAATCATTGTAACAGGAGTTTCTAATTTGAAAGAAGATAGAGACATATTGCAGCAGGTGGTTTTCACCCACATTGGGTTTCCACCTTATATCTGGTGTTCTTTGGTGTGACTATCTGTTTTTCTTGTTCATGCTCATTATTTTATGGTACTGATATGCAAAAATAATTCAAAGTGTAAATAAGGAAGATTTGTTAAAAGAACTTGATAATACTGATTCACCCCTCCCTCTCGTTTTTATTTTCAACAATACTTCTTCAAAATCTGCTTGAGGTACTTGGTTTGAGATAAAAAGATACCGCCTTCATTCTATTGGATTTGTAATCCAAGAAAATATGTCAGTTCTCCAAGCAATGAAATTTTGAATTCTTTCTGCATTACCAAGGCAAAGTTTTGACTCATAGCTTATTCATTGCTGCCAAAGATAATATCATCTACATACACAACAAGTATTAGCAATTTGTCATTTTCAATTTTTATATAAAGATTGCTATCTGCTGATCCTTTTGAAAAACCTTGTTGATGTAGGTATTTGTCCAAACGATAGTACCAAGCCCTTGGAGCTTGTTTAAGACCATAGAGAGCATTTTTTAGTCTGCGTACAAGATTTGGATCATTCCCAAGGATGAAACCATCTGGTTTCTCAATGTACACTTCTTCTTCTAAGTCTCCATTCAGAAAGGCTAATTTCACATCCATTTGAAATACTTTGAACTTTTGGAAGCTAGAGAGAGCAAGGAACATTCTGATGGCCTCAAATCTAGCAACGGGAGCAAAAGTTTCTTCAAAGTCTATCCCTTCTTGTTGAGCATACCCTTTACAAACAAGTCTGGCCTTGTTTCTAATTACTTCCCCATTTTCATTCAACTTGTTTTTGAAGATCCATTTTGTCCCTATGACATTCTTATCTTTTGGTCTAGGAACCAACTCCCAAGTGTTATTCTTTTCAATCTGCTCAAGTTCTTCATCCATTGCCTTGACCCAGCATTCATCTTGGCATGCCTCTTTTACATTTTGTGGTTCAGTGGAGGAGAACAATGCCAAGTAGCTTGAGGTTTCTGCAATTGTTCTCCTTGTTTGTATACCTGCCTCTTTCTGCCCCAAAATTTGAGATTTTGGATGATTCTTCTGAACATTCCTAGATGGAGTCTTATCTTCTATCCTTATCTGTTCTTCTAGTGCCTCTTGAGCTTCTTCTTCATCATAAGTCTGATTTGATGTTGAAGGATAGTCCTCATCATCTTCGAAATCTTTGGAATTCACTTGCTTAGGAATGTTTCCTTCTTCATCAACCACTACATCAATGTTGTCAACAATTCTTCCAAGTCTTTTCTTGTAACACTTATATGCTTTGTTGTGGGGAGAATAACCAAGGAGAATGCCTTCATCTACTCTAGGTTCAAACTTGCCAAAATTTTCATCATTATTTTTAATATAGCATTTGCTTCCAAAAATTTTGAAATGTGATACTGTAGGAGTCTCACCATACCATGGCTCATGAGGCGTTTGAGTGCTATTTACCCGGACATTTGTCTTGTTGAGAATAACAACTGTAGAAAATGCGGCTTCACCCCAGAAGGTTGCGGGAGTTCCAGACTCATCAAGCATAGCACGATCCATTTGTTGAACCGTTCTGTTCATCCTTTCCACTACTCCATTTTGCTGAGGAGTCCTAGCTATAGAGAATTCCTTTCTTATTCCATGTTCTTCACAAAAATCGAAAAATTCATTCAAGGTAAATTCTCCTCCTCGATCAGACCTGAGGCATTTGATTCTGTGATCTGATTCGTTCTCCACCAAGCCTTTGAATGATTTGAATTTATGAAAGGCTTCATATTTGAGCTTCATAAGTCCTATCCAACACATCCTGGAAAAATCATCAATGAATAATATAAAGTATTCTTCTCCTCGGGGTGACCTTTTCCTAGATGGACCACATACATCAGTATGGACAAGTTCAAGTGGCCTGTTAGCTGATCCTTCCTTCTCAGGGAAGTTAGTTCTGGTTTGCTTACCAAACTGACACGATTTGCATATTGTATTGTCTGGAATTCTGATGTCTGGAAGACCACGAACTGCCTGGTATTTGCATGCTTTCCTTATCTGTGAGAAGCTAAGATGCCCCAATCTTCTGTGCCATAGCCAGGTTCATCATTCTTTCTTAGATAGCATTGATGTTTTCCTTCTTTGAATATGTATAAATTATTTGGAGTTCTTACGCCTTTGATCACTGTTTTTCCTGTATCAAGATCATGAACACTACATCCATTTGATCGAAATATTACCTCAGTTCCTTGATCACACATCTGACTGACACTTAATAGATTATGCTTTAAGCCATCAACATACATGACATTTCCAAATTTTACCATTTCTTTCAACTAAACAGAACCTTTACCTTTTGTGAGAGCAGGGGTGTCATTTCCAAAAGAGACCTTCTTCTCCTTCTCTAAGGCACTATATGACTGAAGTTTTTCTTTATCACCTGTCATATGTTTCAAACATCCAGTGTCGATGTACCATTGATTTTCCTACCCTCCCGCATATAAGGCTATACCACATCTTTCTGGTTGTGATTCTTTTATTCTCCATGATTTGGCACTTGAGGCTTGATCCTTCTGAGTTGTCTGCCGAAACCTGCTCCTACATTCAGAATCTTCATGACCGAAATTGTTACAAATAAAACATCCTATTTCATTTTCAAGAGCAGAGAAGTTATTGTAGGTCATTTTCATGATCCCAGTCATACTCCTCTGTTTATGAGTTTCTCTAGTCATGATTGTCTTATAGGCAACACATTGAGCTGCTTTGTGACCAAAGTTATGACAAGAAAAACATTGGCCATTGAAGAAACTCCTATGATTATCAAATCTACCAGCCAAATGATTGTAGGTCCTATTGACATCCATTCTTGAGGCAGATTGAGAAGGTTTTACCTGTGGCTGGTTGTATCTTCTGTTCATTCTAAAAGTAGATTGCCCCCGATTTATCTAATAGTCTTTGTTCATTCTTGAGGTGAATTGTCCCTGATTTACCTGGTGATTTCCATTTGGCCTTTGTTCACTTTTCTTTGCTGCATCAAGATAACTTTTGGAGGCAGATGGTTCTTGCGCTTGAGTTGTTTCTTCATTATATCCCAGACCTGTCTTGATTAGTGGAGAACGCTGCACTTTGATAATCTCATCTAATGTTTCAAATCCTTTAACAAATCTAAGATTAAGAGCTTTATATTTCTCAATCTCTTTTCTAAGTCCCACAATTTCACATTATAACTTTTCATTATTTTTTCTCTTTCAGCCAGTTGGAATTGCAGAGTATCAATAATCATATTTTTCTCTTCTAAACAAATTTTGAGTTTAGAAATCTCTTCATAAAGACCTTCTTCATCTATAGCATCCATGAAATCTTCATCTTCAAAAGCCATTAAAAGTCTATATTTATTACCTTGTCCATATTCATCACTATTTGAAAGTCCATCACTGTCTTCATGAGTGTAATAGCTTTTCTTATTTACATTCTATTTCTTGTTCCATCTAACAGGTTCCTTACCCTTGTCAATCTTATATTTATGAGGACATTTGGCAACATAGTGACCGACTCTTCCACAAGCAAAGAATTTGAAAGGTAACTTACCTCTGAATCTTCCAGCACCCCGTTGAAGGTTCTTGACAAAATTTGATTCTTCCTCTTCTTTTGACATATGTCCTGACTCATAGTAATCTCCTTTGCCTAAAGCCTTGAAAGCAGCTTCTCTCCTGTCTGATGGTCCTCCTTTTCTCATTCCGTAAGCAGTCAAAATTCCGTGCAGTTGTGACATGGTAAGGTTTCATAGATTCTCTTTTTCTTCTATTGTAGAAACTTTAGATTCAAACTTAGAGGACAAATATCTTAAAATATTTTCAACCACAACAGCCTCTTTTATTTGTTCACCCAAGTTTTTCATACAATTAACAATCTCATCTACATGAAGGAAATAGTTAGCCACACTTTCATTATTATGCATTTTGAGATTTTCATACTGAATTATGAGGGTTTGAAGTTTTGCTTGTTTTACCTGTTCATCTCCTTCATAGCTCAGAACAATCTTGTCCCATATTTCTTTTGCGGATTTATACTGCATAACCTTGACGAATTCTAATTGAGATAGACATCCTAATAGAGTATTGACAGCCTCTGCATTTGTTTCATATTGCTTCTTACCAGCCGAATCTGTAGGAGTTGTAAATGGAAAAGTGTACCCTGTATCTATGATAGCCTAGACTTCTGTACCAAGAGATTGAAGATAGGCTGTGACTCTTACCTTCCAATAGACGAAGTTGGTCCCATAAAAAATTGGTGGCCTGATAGATGCTTCTCTCTCGTAGTTGCTCATGATGATGGATCTTCCTTCAAGCGATCAAGCTTCTTTAGAAGGACCTGCTCTGATACCAATTGTTGGAAGTAATACTGAGAGGGGGGGTGAATCAGTATTATCAAGTCAATTATTTCCTTTTTCAAATCCAAATCATATATGCTACTTCAATTAGTGAAAACCGCTTATATACGCAACTACGTATAAGGAAACCCGTGTATACCATGCAAACTTATAATTTACTTTATCTTACAGATGTTGATCATTAATCTGTGTATCAGAATCAAATAAACAATAACCAGAAACAGTGAAACAGAGCAGAAGACAATCACACACAAGAACACAAGATATAAGGTGGAAACCCAATGTGGGTGAAAACCACTTGCTACACTTCGTCTCTATCTTCTTTTTAATTAAAAACTTCCTTTTACAATGATTTTGTATTGGTGCAGTCCTTTACCAGTACGCAGGCTGAATCCTACAGAGAGCTACAACCCTCTCTCATTCTCTAGCTTCTCCTGGAAGGGAGGTGCTGGCCTACAGAAGGGTACAACCTTCTCTTTCTTCCAGGGACCACGTTTCATAAATTTTCAGCCTGGATCCATGAACATCAATCAATCATCAAGAATTTCTGCATCAAACAATCTCCTTTTCACCAATTAGAACTGAATCAAGTAGACACTTCTCTGACAGCTGTACCCAAAACACAGTAACAGTAACCACACACCAAATTCTGAACCCAGAACACTGTAGCAATAAATAGAAGTAGCTACAACACAACTCAAGAGATGTACGCTACTTCAATAACTAGAAACCTGTGTGCATACGCTTCTGTGTTTGAACCAACCTGCGTATACGTTGTTTTTACTCACAGAACCAGCATATATACGCACCTTCGCCTCACTGAACCTGTGTATAGATCTATAAAGGATAATTCACTCTTTCAAATATTCAGACATTACTTTACCCAGATTACCAGATTTATAGATCAAGCATGTGCCACATATACTGGATCAAAATCATACAAAGATACTATTATTCAAGCCTTAAGATTAGGACTTATCCTTCTCTTTGTGCTCAGGTTCCTCCTTCATTCAGATCCAGATCTGCACCATAACCCAATCACCAATATTCCAAATCTAGCGCTTTATCGGATATTCAATAATTCAGATGCACCTATGCTAAATGATCTCCTTCCTCTTTTATAGTCTTAGGCCTTTCACAATACCACGGTCGAAAACCATAATAAAACAATACCATGGATCCAATACTTGGGATCAACACTTCTAACGAGATACCATGGCCCAAAACCATAGGTTCAATTACCAAGGACTAAATACCACAGACCAAAAGTAATTTTTCCAACATGTATGTGCTTTTCCTGGCATGAAAGTGCGTGTATACGCATACGCGCCTTTGTAACGTATAACCCGCGTGTATACACGTCTTCGTCTAGGTGAACCTGCGTATATGTCTTTTCCTTCATTCTGAGAGCCTGAGATGAGATCTATCACTAGAGCGAGTTTCCATCAAGGACAACACCTATGCCATAGCTCCAAACCTGTGCCATAATGCCACACTTCCTCCTTTATGGTCACCTTCTTTTCAGCCTTTGCTCTAGCTCTCTTGGCAAGCAAATTTTCCTCAATGCTGACTACAATTTTCTACATGTCCTCCAATGTGGCCGGATCTCTTTCTCTCAATTAATATGCCCTGTCAGGATCAAAGCCATTAGGAAATTTAATTAAATCCAAGCCCATAGGTGGCTTTATATCAGTAGGAATCGCATTGTAAACAGTATTGAATCTGACACAATAATCTTGGACACTCTCACCAACATTTCTCTTGATGTTTTCATATTCAGAAAGAATTTGAATAGGGTTTTTCTTTACCTCCCAGTGATCCGGATTTAAGCAGGAACGCAATAGATTACAGAGATAACCATAAATACAGAGATGCGATAACCATAAAAACAGAGATGCAGCGGAAATAATACTTCATTTCATTAATGGAGAATACTGAAATATGCTTACAAATAGAAATAACCCAGCTAGGGCGATGGTAGCTTATCTCTGAGAAGAGATGTGTCGGATACATGCCTCTGAACTGTTTCGAACTGTGTTTACAATGAGACTCGAAGGCCTATTTATTATTAAGAAACAATGGAAAACCCTTCACATTCCAAAACCTAACCCTAGAAGATGAAACGCCAAATTGTGGGCCCCGTTTTGGGATGAGTTGGACAGCCAACTTCCCGGGGTCACGAATTGGTCGTATTATCTCCGTTTGACGCGCATGACAGCCCATTGGAAAGATCTCTCCAAGGACTACGACGGAAAAGATGATTTTTATCAAAAAAATCGCTGGTGGTGGATTTCCCAAAAAACGTCGTTTAGGGCCTCAAAACGGCTCCGGAAGTTTAGGACCCGAAAAACTGCTAAAAATAGTAAATTGTGCTATAATTAAGGAAACTGAAAAACTGAAAGAGACAGTTGTGGGGGTCCAAATGGGATAGGTGGGTGGCCACCAACATCCACCTGGATCATTCCTCCCCCCTTAGGAAGCAATGGTCCCCATTGCGTTGAGTTCCTCCCTGAGATGACGAAGCTTCTGCTGAGCTGGGTCTCTGGTGAGTTGTTCTGCAATCTCTGATGTGTCTAGAAATGGTGGGGAGCATGGTCGGTGACGATCCATATTGAACAGTCGGTGCAAGCGAAGGAATGGAGGAATGTTGTGCTTCAAAGCATTGTTTCCTATAGCCTTGTTACTGGTGTAAGAACCATGTCGGAGTGGTCTGAGTTTCTGATGGGTTCTGGTAAGGCGTTCTTTCTGTAGATGTAACCTAACTTTGTTGGCCACCTGAAACTTGTGTGGTACCCCTGTGGGTGAGGAGAAGTTGTTCCTGTGTTCTGTCATGACCGTATCCCTTTGCTGCTACTGCTGTGTGGAGGAACCCTTTGTGGGGGTCATGGATGTAGCAACGATCTTCCCCTTACTTTGGGAGCGAACCAGACAGAAAATGAATTTCCTAGTCTGGGAGATGAGCTTGCTTCCTTTCCTGGCAGTGATCAAAGAGGTGGCGTTAGGTGGCGCTACCTCCGGTATCCTGTATAATGAATTATCTAAAGAAATAATGACAGCACGAGGCCTTGACTCATACACAGCATGTCGCCTCCACAAGTATGGCTGGCCTAATAGTACATCGCAAACATCCAGAGGTGTAACATCACACAATACCTCGTCTGTGAAGGGCTTGATGCTGTAGGGAAGGCGACACTGCTGGTGAACTTTGAGATCTCGTCCTTCGTGAAGCCAACCGATACTGTACGGCTGTGGGTGTGGTGTAGTTGGTAGGCCCAACTGCTTCACGACCTCTGCTGAAATGAGGTTCTTTTGGCTGCCACTATCGACAATGAATTGTAGTGGCGAACCCTTCACCCACATCTATGAGTGGAAAAGACGTTCCCCCTCCTCTGGATCTTCGGGCTCATTTTTCTGGATCTTGGCAGTAGCAACAGTGGCGCTGGGATCCGCATCAATAATCTGCTTCCCTTTGTCATTCCCCTTGTCAGGTTCTGACTCAGAGTCGGAACATGCATCTGATTCGGAAGCCTTCAACTCGGCCACTAGCGATTGCTTGGTCCGACACTCACTTGTGTTATGAGTGGGACTCTTGTGGAACTCACACCACTTTCCTGTGTCCTTCCTCGGCTTTGTGGTGGTATTCTTTTCTTGCGGCTTTGACAAGTTGTCTTGGGTCACCCCGCCTTGGCTTTGTCCTTTGGGCTTCGGATTTGCAGATCCAAAGTCTCGCTTCTTCTGTTTGAACTTTTGCTCGATTTTAACAGCGTATCGGTATGATGTGCCGAGTGAGGAGATGTTCAAGAACTCCATCTCTTCCTAGATGTATCTGTGTAGGCAGCCACAGTATTTGAGTACCAGATGCAGCTCAGAATCTTTGATACCCAACTGTGTGCGAAGGGTATGGAAAATATTTGTGAACTCTGGCACATCCTGGTCTCGTCCCTGCCGCAGTGTGGTCCATTTGATGTATTTGTCCTCATAGCTTCCTGCAGGGTAGTACTGCTCCTTGACGGCATCCCGAAAGTCATTCCAAGTGGGTGCGACTGAAAACAGTGAGCCTGTACTTTCATCCTTCTGCTCGCAGTATGTTTCCCACCAGTCCTTGACGTGGGGGGCTGCTTTGAGAAGAGCGAAAACAATCTTTTCCCGACTTGAAAATTCATGAACAGAAAAATACCCATCTAGTAGATTTAACCATTTATCTACGGCATCTGCGTCTATTTGACCCTCGAATATGGGGATTTCAAAGTTAACTTGTACCTTAAACGGTGTGGCGTTTCCAGAGTAGCTGTTGGAAGCCGATGCGTCGCCTCTGGGTAGCCTTTGAAGGATCTGCGCAAAGCTATCCATCATCGTGTTCCTTTGCCGCTCGAGGGCTTCTTCGAGCAAGATTCTGATAGGATCTCCTGCCCCCTCGTCTTTCTTCTCATCCGCCATGGGAGGTCGTCGAGATTTGCGAGGCTGGTCTTGCAAAGGTTTGACCAATTCAAGCCCTAACTCCTTATATCCCGACCTCGTTGGGGACATGCAAAGAAAAACAGAGAAAAAGCAGACCGCTCTGATACCACTGATCCGGATTTAAGCAGGAACACAATAGATTACAGAGATAACCATAAATACAGAGATGTGATAACCATAAAAACAGAGATGCAGCGGAAATAATACTTCATTTCATTAATGGAGAATACTGAAATATGCTTACAAATAGAAATAACCCAGCTAGGGAGATGGTAGCTTATCTCTGAGAAGAGATGTGTCGGCTACATGCCTCTGAACTATTTCGAACTGTGTTTACAATGAGGCTCGAAGGCCTATTTATTATTGAGAAACAATGGAAAACCCTTCACATTCCAAAACCTAACCCTAGAAGATGAAACGCCAAATTGTGGGCCCCGTTTTGGGGTGAGTTGGACAGCCAACTTCCCGAGGTCGCGAATTGGTCGTATTATCTCCGTTTGACGCGCATGATAGCCTGTTGGAAAGATCTCTCCGAGGACTACGACAGAAAAGACGATTTTTATTAGAAAAATCGTTGGCGGTGGATTTCCCAAAAAACGTCGTTTAGGGCCTCAAAACGGCTCCGAAAGTTTAGGACCCGAAAAACTGCTAAAAATAGTAAATTGTGCTATAATTAAGGAAACTGAAAAAATGAAAGAGACAGTTGTGGGGGTCCAAATGGGATAGGTGGGTGGCCACCAACATCCACTTGGATCACCCAGTGATCCAAGAATTGTCTCTGAAGATTGGGAAATGTAGTGATACTTGCAGCCGGCAAAGCTCTGAACCACTTCCGCACTTCACCTCCAAAAGTTTGCACAAATAATCTCATAGTCACATTTTAGGCATCAATATCATGAAGGTCAAAGAAATCAGTCATCCTATCCACATGCTACTGAGTTGTGATACTTTGGGGAGTGCCATCAAACAATGGGATTTTGCTTTGGTAGTCAGCGGGCATGGCATCCAAATTTTGAGGTAACACGAGGGGTGTATATCGGGTAGCCATTGCTCTAGGTGGATTTACAACTGGCCTTGGGGATGTAGGAGGAGTCGGAACAATGATAGTAGCTAATGATGTAATTGGTGTATGAGGTGTCGAAGGAGGATATGAAATACGAGATGTTTGAGGTGTCGATGGGGTTGATGGGGGAGAAGAGACAGGAGGTCTCTGATCTGATATAGTGGGCTACACGAGAATGGTGGGAATGAAAGGAGGTTTGATAGGAATTCCTGAACCAGATGCAATTGCAGATGAACCAAGAGTTTTAGATGTGGATTCCAAGAACTCAGGAATGTTTGAAGCCACAATGGAAGTTTGAAGATTCAAGATGTAACTGTCAATTGATCTATTTTCTCTTTCAGTTTCAAGATATTTAACAAACTCCAGATTTAGGACAGTAGAACCAACAACACTTTCAGATTTAGTCTCGAACAATGACAGATAAAAAATTCAAGATCTTCAAGATATTCAAAAACAACGGGACATGAACGACATTTGAACACAGGAATCACAGAACTTTCTTGTCAGAGAATTCTTGGGATGAGATTTGGGGTTTCATACACAGGAGGAGGATCAGGATCAAGATTGGCCCTGGTGTATCGTCTGGAAGCTAGTGTGTTGAATTATTCCCAAAAATCAAACGAAAAAAATCAACTTGTTCAGCCTATCAAATTCTAAACTCATCATCCAAAGTCTAGAATTGCTTTATGATATTGGGGTAATCGTTTAGATCAGACTTTCAGTTTATAAAATAGACCAGAGATTGACTGAAGCAACATTCATCTACTTTCGCTAATGCAAAGCAAGAGTGTTTCAAAGGCTACCTGGCTAACTTCAGCCTCCGTCTATAGTCTACAAAGAAAAAAATGATAATAAACATTCATCCCTAGTGGAGTCGCCAATATGTTAGGGCCTAAATCTACCTCAGGTTGAGAAAGACAAGTCTAGGGTAACATCAAACCGTGTTTAACCTGGTGGCTAGCCCTACCAAGTCGGAGAGGGCTCTCTCCTTGTCAATCTCAAAGAAAATATGGAAAGTATGGCTTGAGATTAATGATATTAATTCTAAATTTAGGCTAGGTATGTGCTCTAAGGAGTTTGATTGAATTTAATTTTGGTTTGCTGGCTCAAATGTGAAAGGCAGATTTGAGTCCAGGGAATGGACATAGTCTTGCAGATATCTCTATGGGGTGAGGTAGGCAAATGGTTTAGTACTTAAAATTGAGTGAGATGAAGAGCTTTTAGACTGGTGAGGAGTTGGATAGGGCATGAAAGTCTCATGGATCCTCTTCAAATAGCTGAAAACATAAATAACTAAACAAATCCTAGGTACAACACTGCAACATCAATGAATTCTACCTTTATCCTTGTTTCATTTAGTTAAGATGAACAGAGAGAGATGATGGCATGCATAAACACATGTAAACTTGCAATTACAGAAGTAAAAACAATACCAAATCAAGTTTCCACAAGAATCCCACAAAGTGCTGCAAACCATGGTCTATTCCTTTACCAACCGCTGAAATGAATGTATAATAATGCTCAAAGCATTCACAAGAGTCCAACCTTTTCCAATGACTAAAAAACTACTATATATAGGCAAAAAACAACTCATTCTAGGCCTTAGGGGTCAAATTCATGAGTTTAGGGGCTGTTTCAACAAGATCTAAACTAAGAACTGAAAAGTAGGCAATGGAATAACTTGCCTCTAAAACATAGGAAACTGGTTCATTTAGTTGCAAACTACCTTTTCATGATGTATCTACCTCCATTAGTGAAATTTTAGCATATTTACATCAAAATCCATTAAGTTACATCAAATTACATCATGATTTTGACTATTAGAGAGAGAAAAGTCAAACTGAGAAAAAACTAGGCAAAAAACAAAGTTTTTTAGCCAAAATGACAAAATTTCATCTCGTGCGACGCACTCTTGTCCCTGTGCACTGTGCTACTTTGTAGCTGATTTTGTAGGCCTTCCCGTGCACCAAATTTTCTTCAAGTGGGCTTGTTGGAAAGGCCTACCTATCTACTTTCTAGAACAAGTGGAATTTCTGAATTTGGTCTCCATTTTTGCCTCCAAAAATGAGTTCTCCCAGCACTGCTTCCTGTGTGGCCAAAAAGGGGCAGAAAGGGCATTTTTGAGGTGTTTTTGACCCTTTTGGAAGCTCAAAGCTTGACAAACTTTCTTGGCCATGTGTGAGCATGCATATTTTTGCTTGAGGAATCCAAAAATTCTGAGTTTTCCTACAGAGGAGGTCCCTAGCAAAAGCGGACGCCAGGTGGCGCGACGCACGAGGCAAATAAACCTGTTTTTTACTCCAAAAATTCAAAATTTGCAAAAAGTATCCCAAATTTCTTAAAATTTGGGCTGAGTGTCCTGCATCAAGTGATTTTTTGGGCTAAGGAAGCCTTAGCCATAATTTGGAGTTTGTCTTTCTCTTTTGTCTTCCTCAATGCTTTCCTCAAATTGAACTTCAAAATTCTAATTCTCGCTTTACACACCTTGTTTCTCACCAAGTAGTGGTAGGCCATGTGCCTCAACATCTTTTTCTCTCTGTTTTCCTTCTCCAACATCTTTTCCAAGTGTATGTTTGTCCTTTCAAGCCAAGATTCACAATCAGCTTCAATTTCTTGTTCAAGTGGTGTCAACTTGACTTTCCTCCTCTTGGCAGCTTGGCAGTTTTCTCTTATATTTTGGAGCTCCATGATGATTTGTTGATCCTATAACTATTTGTTCCTCTGCTCAAGATATTTGATTATCTATTTGGCTCTTTCTAGGTTGAGAGACAAGTGATGAATGTCATCTTGCTGTTCCCAGATGATCTCCTTGAGCTTTGAGCTTTAGGAGCCCAAATCAGTATCATCCTCCTGAATAAGAATGAAATCTACCTCTTGACCTTCTAAAGGTATCTCATCATGTAATGGTTGCTTACCCTTCTTCTATACCTACTCTATTGATGAAGGAAATGAGACCCCTTCCACCCCAGGTGGAGATAGTACTCGTTTTGCTGCTACAAACAATCTTCTAGTGCCCTTTTGGTAAGTGACAAGCACTGGCACACTAGTGGTTTGGGTATCATGCACCTCTTGCTGATGTCAAGGCTCTCCTGCCTCATGAAAAAATGATGGGGGCACTTGAGGACCTGTAAGGCCCTCATGTGAAATGAAATCCTCCCATGAAACATTCAGTAAACTAAGCTGATGCAAGACCACAATCTTGATTAGTGTAAAGTGATAGATGTTGTTATACTGTTGATGAGGAGGATTCCATTGAACCAATGTGGTCATTTTCCCAATATTATGGTAAATGAAATAGGGGAGGTTCACCATCCTCAGCCTAGTAAAATGCATCAACAATCTGATATGGTAGGTGTATAAGCGAGAAAATCTGCCCTCACAACTGAAATATTTGATTATGAGTTCCATAAGGGGAGCATATGTGTCCTGTAGGTACCTGAAAGGGAAAACCCTACTGACATGCCTCTGAAGACCAACCTTGATATAAGTCTTGTAATGATATCCTTCCACCAGTTGCCCCTTATTCCACTGCTAACCTACATTCGGAATACCAATTGCTTGAGATATAGTCTCAGGTGTCAAGGTGAATGTCACACCTGCCAAATTGACCCAGCAATTTTGAAGATGGAGCACAAAGAGTCTGGCAAGCTCATGGTGGTATTTGACTCTTTCCACCCTCTCACAAAATTGGTAACAAGATTGGTGTAGGAAGCATGTCACAGCAAGAGGGCAAGACAACAGTTCAGCAAGTGATGTAGGCTCCTCCCGGTTATGTTTTCCACTCTTGTGAGGTCTCCTTGGTGCATGAATTTCTTTGGAGGAGTCACTGACTGTTTCCTCATTTCTGTCATAAGAAGAATCTGACTCCATGTTTGCCAATGCTTGAGTTTCTTAGATGAGTATGAACAGATTTTAGAGTGAAAATAGGTATTTGCTGCTAAAAGATAGGGATTGATGATAAGGACTATGAAGGGACAGTGTATGAGGGGTTTGGGATTCTGCTTGTAGAGTTAGTGGAAATGGAAGGGTTTGGGAATGATATTTAGGGTTTAGGGTTGTTAATTAGGGTTTGGGATAAGTGAAGGTAGGGATTAGGGTTATTATTTTTAGGGATAGTGGGAAATAGGTAAGTATGAATGAAAAGGGAGGGAGAAAATTGGTGAATGAAATGTAGTGAGGAAGTGAAAATGGTAGGGGTGGGATTTAGACAACAAAAACAGTGATTTGTAAACCCTAGGCAATTTTTAACATTACTATGAAAGGAACTAGGGTTTTGGTCTTAACCCATTGAAACACCATGAACACTAAAGAAAACTCATACATTGGCCATATGGGAGTGTCAACTTACTTGTGAAATGAGGAATTTATGATTTTGAAGCTTTTGGAAGAAGATTTGGATGATTCGGGCCTTGAAGACTAGTGCGCCGCGCCCATTGACAAGTGCGCCGCGCCTCTCTGGTTTGTCTTGCTAGCTATAAATTTCAATGCAAACTGTGTTCTGTGTACGCTACGTGGGCCAGGTGCGCCGTGCCTTGACCTAGATGCACCGCGCTTCAAATTTTCACTGTTTTGAGTGCAGAATCGTTCCCTTGGCTCAAAAACAAGATTTATGCTTGCTCTCCTCTCCTTTGGCATACAAATGAACCTCTTTGACATGAAAAAGACTTTATATACCCTTGATTTTGATTTTTCACTTATGAAAGCCCATTTTCCTAATGTTTGTCTTTCCTTTGCTTTTTAAAACTTTGTTTTGGGTAGTTTATCATACTTTTTGCCTTTGATGGACTAAATGCTTTGAAATTTTGTTTCTTTTGTAGGAACTAGAGTGTGGAGGCTTGGCAAGGTGACCAGGGCTACCTCTTGAAATTATTACATATATAAAAAATGAAATTACATGAAATTTTGTACATAAAACATAAAAAACTTTGTTTTTAAATATCAATCACTGACATGTGATTATTGAAATTTTTGTTGCTGGGACTTTATTTGACCTCCTCATGTGCCTGCTAACCATTATTGAGCATTTACAAGACCTTATTGACAAAACCCTAGACCTAATGAGACCTAAAACACTAAAAAATAACTTTTGCAGATGTAAAGGCAAAAATGACTGCAAATGACCTAAATGTATGAAAATGGGCCAACAGGTAAAGAACATGAGGGAAAATTGATAATATGCCACTACCATCAGATGATCCATGATCCTAATGGAATGTAGATGATCGAATGAGACACCTAACATGCAATGCAACAAGAGAGTTTGATCACTGATGGAGGGATGAAGATACCGACACTAACAGGATGTAATGGGGAAATCTCTAGATAGCTTGAAAAACTGCCAAAGTTAACTTCTCAACATGGGTGTACTTGAAGTTAGTATCATTGAGATTCTAACTCAAGTAATAAGTAGGATGTTCATTTCCCACATCATCCTCCTAAACTAATACCATAGAAATGGTAGTACTTGTAGCAGCGAGGTACATGAAATAATTGTAGTTGGTAATCAGGGGGTATAACAAAGATGCCTGAATTAGTACATATTTTAAGGCATCAAATGCCCTTTGAGAAGTGTCGTCCCAATGGAAGGGGACCCCTTTTTTTAGCAAACGAGTAAATCCTTTGGTTAGTTCAGCATAGTTGGGATTGAACCTCCAAATAAATTTATTGAATCTGAAGGAAGGAAGAAGGAGCAAGCAAATCAATGATCGCCTGAAATTTCAAGGGATCAATAAAAATTGCTTGTTTTGATACAACAAAGCCAAGATGATGATCGAAGCTAAAAAGCACACACACATTTGTGCAGATTGAGTCAAATGATATAATGTCTACATCGTAAAAGGATGGCCCTATGATGAATTTAGTGATCAACCCGATGTGGTGAATGAGCAGGAAAATCATCCAAATAAGGTTTCACAATATGTTTCATGTCATGGAAGACATATTTGATGGCCCTATGGAATGTATCCCCAACATTCTTTAATATAAAAGGGATTTTTTTTTTACACAAATGTGCTCTAATGACAAGTGAATGTAGTTTTATGTTGGTCTATCGAGACAATATTGATTTGATTGTAGCCGGAGAAACCTTCCATAAATTAAAATATTGCACAACCAGCACAATCATCAATGATCTGGTCAATGAATAGGGTGGGATAGTTGTCCATTAGACAAACACCATTGATGTCTCGATAATCGATACACACACAGATTGTTGCTTATTTTTTCATAACAGGAACAATATTAGACACAAAGTCAGCTAAAGGTATGGGATAGATGAAACCAACTCGTAGAAGTTTATCAAATTCAGATTTGGTGGCAGCAACCTTCTTAGGATGAACAGGGTGAAGTTGTTGTTGCACTGGTTTAGCATGAGGATACATTTTAATTTTGTCCACAATGATGTTTGGATCGATACGAGGCATTTCTTCGTAAGACTAGGAAAAAACATCTATCAATTCCTGGAATAGGAATTTATAAGTATTGACCAAGAGAGAAAGATGCAATGATATGTATATTTTTGACAATGTCAGGTTTAATTGAAATGTAGAGAGTGATAGCGTCTTCAATGTTCTACAAGTTCTTCTCAAAATCAACTTCATGAATGGATGTGGACTTCGTATATAACTCAACGATATTGGGCTAATAAATCTCATTAAGATTGTCCTGAAAGGAATCCGACAAGGAGGAATGACGATGAATGATTATCCCATGGTGCATCATTCAACATCATGATCTCCATGATGCTCTCATCAATGGAAAATTTACGAGAGAAATAATTAGATGACGTACCATAATATAAAGAGTGATCAACCTAATTGATCAAAGAGGAAGGATCAGAACAAGTCACACAAGATGAATGGATGGCTTCGTAATCTAGCTCAACGGGGTTGAGCAGCATACGGTCAACAAAACTATCGATACTATATTGATCTGGTACTACCCATGGATCAACTAGATCAATACAAGAAGATATCATATTGATATAAGAAACAAAAGTACATTTGTTGGGAATTGGGGAAGGAGGAAGCGAAAAGGTTCCCATGAGAGAGGAATCCTTAAGAAGTCCAACTCCAACATGTTGATACGGGTGAGGGGTTTCCCCCATGAGAGGGACACTTCTAGTAACTGAAGAATCAGTGGCAAAGAAAGTGAGATGATTGATGGATACAATATTGCATATATGAGGAATAGATATCATTCAAAAATATGTGTAAACAACTACAATCATGGCATAGACCTGCGTACGTCCCAGTAGAAGATTATAATCTAAAGTTCTATCCATAACTTTGAATTCTACTGATATAGTCTTGCCAATTAATTCTACCTGTAAAAAATTCAAAATCCCATGCGGTTTATAAGTTCTTCCATCAAAATATTTCATAGTGGTTGGTGAATGGCTTAATTAGGGAGAACCAATATCCTTCCACCAAGATAGGGACATAATACAGGTTGAGGCACCTTCTTCCAAAATGGAATGATGAATATTATTACCACAAAAAACCACCTAGATCATGAAGGCTAATTGTGCCGGAAGTCAAGGTGTATGGTTCTCATGGTTAAAGAAAATTAGGTTGGAATCAGAAGGATTAGTGCATCCAATTGTTGAGAGGAAATAATTCTTTTGGGTGGGGCAATTTTACAACACCTCAAGATTGAAAATAGCTGATAGAGACTAAGTCAGGTGCTCAACTATGTTATAATTTTGAGCAACTCTTTCACAAGGTTTGAATTTCAATTTATGGATAACATCCTTGGGAAGATTAATCGTTAGTTCAGTGGGTACGACATTTGGATTAAAGTTTGGTGGAGATGCAGTCAAACTGGTAGGTTGATCAGTAGCCTAACTATTTGAAGGATTAGCATTATCATAGTCCTTACTTTGGGTAGCCACCAAAGTATCATTCTGAGGCTTAGTAGAGGAAACCATTAAAACCGAGTTAGAGGAAGTAGGGTATCGGGCAACCAAATTGGTCTCCTTATTTCGAAATGGGTCTGTCAACATAACAGGTGTAGTGGATGATTGAAGGAATTGATTCACCTCAACCTGGTGTGGAAAATCACTTGTGAAATTATCCTCATTACAAATTAGACATGGGTAATGAGTTTTCCTCTTCTCTTTAAAAGACTGGATATTTTGTTTATCCTATAGAGAATTTTCTTTCTTCTTCTTTAGTTTTCCTTTCTTCTTACTTCCTGGTTGCAGATATTTTCATTTAGATGATTGAACAAAATTCATCTTAGAAGTAGAGGCTACATGAGTGGAAGGAGACCTTGGAGCAGTGACAGTAAGAGTTGAACTAGATGGTTTACTCGTCAACTGCTAGCTAGTAGAACCAATTATGACATCAACAGCATGTGATTCTTTACTAGGAGTTTTAGAAACATTATCGGTAGGTCACGGAGCATCTAGTATCTTATCATACATCATGTCAGATTAGGTATAAATGAGATCCAAGTAATGGGCATGAGCGATTACCTTCTCTTCAATTACAACATCACCTTTGGCTATGTATTCTATGATAGATGGAAACAGAGACTTAATGAACCATTCAACTAACAATTGGTTAAGAACGAAAGTCTTGACCAAACAACAATGGTGTTGCCACTCATGCATATGATTAGATATGTGAGTGGACTTACTTCTTTTGAAATTGGTTAGGAGTTTTGTTCCAGTCTCATATCTGATAAGTAACTGGAAATGTGTTAAGAATGTAGTATCCAAGGCGCTAAAGTTATCAAACAAAGATCAAGGTAATTCTATGTACCATTGAGTTGTCGTACTAGTGAGTGTATGCTAAAAAACACACAAAAAAACGTAATCATCATGGAGGGAGTTCAAAAGACACCAAAAAAGATAAGTCATTATGTGTGTGGATGGGTCTTCTCTGGGATTTCCATTGAATTTAGGAATATAAGAAGGAAACTTGCTAGGCATAACTGGCCACCAAGGATAATGAGGAATGGGATCATTGGTGAGCCTAGTCAAATCAAGAAATTCGAGAGTCACCATGAATGGAAATTAATTATTAAGATCTGGTGGAGAATATCCTAGATAAGAAGGGATATCCTGAGCAACATGCATCTGTTTCCTGGGATAGGGAGGATTTTGATAGCCAGTATACACAAAACCCTGTTGTCCATCTCTAGAATGACTTTGAAAAGGTTGAAACGGTTGAGTATGAACTTGTTGACCGTAAGGAATCTAAGGGATACCTTGATACAATCGATATGGTTTCCCTCTGGGATTTTTCATCATCCCAACATAAGGTGGACTTTTTTATGGTTGTGTATGTGCCATACAATACAAATTATGACCCATATTAGCTTGAGGAATGGCCTGCCCAAATTTTTGTGACTGTAAGTTACTTTGAAGAGGCTAGGTATATATGGCTTAAGATGTGCCAGATACTAGTGGAATGGGTTTTGTTAAAGGTAAAACCTGTAAAGGTTGGCTCACATTCATTTGAGTTTGAACATGTTGAGACATGGGTTATCGAACATAAATCTGACAGGTTTATGGAATAGGTTGAGAGGCTAAATATGAATCCACAATTGAACCAAGTTGAATAGGCAAAGTAGTTTGCCAAATATTACCATCCATTCCTAAACAGAAAAGACTCATTTGATGTTCAACACTAATTTGAGTAGATGTAAATGAACCTACAACAAGTTTTTTAGGTCCCTATAATAATAGTGTAGTTCCCTTATTTTTATTTTTAATGTATCCCCCATATTGTTATTGTTGTGCCCCATAGAATCCACTATTGTTATTGTTGTGCCCTTACATTATTATTGTTAGGTAGGTTCTGATTATATTGTGATCCTTTAGACTCCTATATATAGAAAGGAGGTCTTGCCATTTGAATCATTCAAGAATTATTCATTTATGTGATAGAAAAGAAGTTTCCCCCTCAAATAGACTAATTTTTAAGTTGTTGATCTATCTCTTTTGTGATCTGGTTATATAACATTTGTTATCAGAGATTTTGATTCCAGGGTTTCGCTGTTGCAAACAGGTCATCTTGGAATTTTTGTTATACCATTTTTTCTAAGAGAGTTTAGGCTCTGAAATTGTGACCACATGGAGCAAAAATCCTGAAGAACTTCCTGCAAAAATTTCAGATCTTGGTTCGCTATATTTTTTGAGATATGGTTTGAAGAAGTTAGGTTTTTTCATGCTCCAAAATTCAGTCTCAAATAGGTGACCTTGGGAAAAACGTCATAACGTCCTCTACAAGCATAAGATTTGAATTTCATAAAACATTAACGAAATCATACAGGCTGTATAATTTTGTGTATCA
Organism: Pinus tabuliformis; assembly: GCA_031772625.1. Taxonomy (NCBI): domain Eukaryota; kingdom Viridiplantae; phylum Streptophyta; class Pinopsida; order Pinales; family Pinaceae; genus Pinus; species Pinus tabuliformis. The sequence goes on from CM062816.1 coordinate 497,368,324, forward strand.
TTTTTAGGGTTGAAGGTCAAAACAGTGACACGTGGAATTATGTATATGTTTGCTCTACTGAGCCAATACATAGTCAGGACATCATGGGAGATTGGGAATAACTTTATCTTGAAGAATCCAAATTTTTATCTGACTTGCGAAATTTGAAAGAAGCCTTAGAGGGCTACCACTAGATTGAATTTCAGATTTTAGAGAGCCAAAATTACAATGATGCAACATTTCCAATATCTAACTCAAAAAAACAAGGAAAAAGGCGGGTATATGTTTTTTAATTGTCATAACTTTTACTTGAATAATCAATTTGAATCAATTCAAAGGGCATAGAGAAACATATATATCATTATTTCATTCCAATATGCCTCAGAACAAAAAAATGGACACACCCAAAACCAGAAAGCTCTAATATGATGCATGAAGAAGAGGAAGAAATGAAACATGATATATCAAAGTTATAGGACCAAGTGCAAAAAAATTCAAGAGCAACCGAAAATGAATTGGGAGTAATGAATGTTAAGACGGACAATTTAAAGAAAAAAAATAAAAGGAGGCATGGATGGTTTAAAAGGGGATATGGAAGGTTTAAAAGCAAACACGGAAAGTTTGAAGCTTCGTTTGAAAAAGTTGCCACAAGAAAAGCTTCCTAGTGGTGACAAGGTAATACATGAAAATCATGATGAGGATAAAAGGAATATGAATTTTGATTTTAGAGACTCCAATGTTGGGTTTAAGACTCACGACATTCCAACTATTGATATGTGGAAGTTTGATGGAAAATATTTGGTAACATGGATACTACATATGGAGCAATATTTTTATCTACATGATGTGCAACACACATAAAGTGTACTCATTGCATCTTTATATTTAGAACCCAGCCAGTTTGTATGGTATCGATGGCTTTTTTCTCATAAACCACTTGTCATTTGGTCAATTTTTATGGAAGAAATGATAGCACATTGTGAAGATACAAAGAGAAACACCTTCTTTAGCCAATTGAGAAATCTCAAACAAAAGGGTTCAATGGTGGAGCACATTGAGGACTTCCAAAATTTGAATATCAGGGTAACTAATATTCCATAGGAGCATAGGATTAATGTCTTCATAGGTGTTTTCGGGAAAAGTGTCTATTCAGAACGACCCTATCCCACTGGGTTGTGACAGAGACCTCAGAAACAAACAAGGAAAACTACTCTTGTATTCTTCTTTATGAACTATAAACGAAGATGATTAAGATGAACCGACCTGTGTCTTGCGCTAGTTGTTCGATCCAATCTCTCTTCTCTTTGCTAGCTTCCAACGATCTGCTCCCTCACTTGCCCAGCATCACCAAGTTCCTGCAAGTTCACAGAAGAGAGAAACTACACAAAGACATAGATTTATGTTCATAAAAAGCTTAGGATCAGATTTAAGCTAAACATACAAATATAACACACATCAGATATACAAGCATGTAGGAGAAACTCAAGTAGTTTTATTGATAAAACAAGAAGATCCAGGAGGAGTTACAACCAATGATTCCTGATCCAGCATCAACCTCCCAGCATAGAATCCCTTCTTCACCTCCAACAAAGCATAAATCACCTAATACTCTGATATCTATCACAAAACCAATAGCAATTCTCTGCAATGTACAAAATTCTAGCCCCTGGATCTCTTGGTGAGGGATCCATATATAGATGTATGCAAAGAGGATGAGTCAGCTCATGAATTGATTAGTGGCTTCTCTCTGTCAGTTCTTGCTTCCACTTGGAGACTGAGAGCCTCTTACTCATCACTAGTCGAATTCAGTGAGGCAAGTGTCATTGGAGAAGATTCTAGAAGCTTCCATTGTCTCTCCACCTCGTTGAATGACTCTGCCACTTGTCATTTCCCACTTAATGCACCCTGGTAGTGCATTCAAGTGCGTTGCAACGCACCTAGCCAGTGTATTTGGGTGCTTTGCAACGCAGCCAGCTAGTGGAGCACTTGAAATGATCCTGTTTTGACTAGTTTTGAGCAGTTTCTGGTGGAGAACTTCTAGGAGAAGCTGTAATTTGTTGACCTTGTTTCTTTAGGAGATGGAACAACACTTTTAGGGACTTAGGATCCCTTGGTTTATGGACATTTCATGCTTATAGCTGTAAGGCACAAAAATGTCTATAACAGTTGCCCCCTAAAGTATGAGGTCGTTTATCGGGTGAAATGCTTTATTAGGAGGATCCGAAGTTCTTCTGATGCTGGGGAGGAGACCTGTAATAAGATACAATACAATACATTATTTTCATATTGTTTTCATGATCTAGCTGAGTCGGGAATTCCCATGCTCAGCTTTATAAATTCATTTTCATGTACATAGGACAGACAATCGTCTGATGGTAGACTGATGATTCTGATGAAGTCATCATCCTTTTGGTAGGATGATTATCTATGTTGCAATGCTGTACATTTCAATGTCTTTATTTTTCCTGAATATATATCGCAGCCCGGATGGATGAAACTAGATCCGGGGTCTTCAATCTCGTCCGATCTTCACTCTAAGTACAAGTTGATCCATGTGAGAAATGTTTTGAAGTCGAACATGGAAAGACATCGCTTGATTACCAGTCAATGATGTAAACTGTTAACAAGCACAAGAGGAATCACTGATAATGATAATGACCCTCAAGGTATTGCAGTACAATTCACGTGGTGTGAATAAAGGACTTGGCGTCGAACACCACGCAAAATCTTTCGGTCAAAGGTCATTGATGTATACCTGTCACCAGAAGTGAGAAACTTGCCATTGAGGCATGCAAGCTTCAAAGTACTGAAGGGGTGTTCCTAGATCAACTTCTTGGATAATGAGCTGATGTCGACAAGAAGCGATCCATCAAAGGAGGGCCTTAATGAATCCCACATCAATGACACGGAACGAAGCAAATGATTTTGATGGAGGTGAAAACGATCTGGTGATATACGGTTCAGGGTGGCGGTCATGAAAGAGTGAAGTATAATGTATGGTAGTGGATGGGACACGGGTGACTTCTCTGGATGACTTCTCTTGAACATGTCGGCGACACTTATGTGATGGATCGGTAGCATTTACCCCAAATGTGGATGGTATGGCGTGACCATGGTGATGTGACCGGTGAATGAAACAACCCAACCCGACTCTGGCACGGAGTGGAAGTGTCATGTTCAAGAGCGACTTGCTACCAATAAAGTTTCTTTGAGTTTTCTTCCCAATTTTTCCCCAGTCATTTCTGACCAGTACCTCTTTATTTTTGTTAAGCTTGAGGAGGATAACATATGCTTGTTCTATAATTTGCCCTTCGGGCAAACCCATCGCTATGTTTTAATGAGCCTAGCGATAGTGAAACTCGTTCTCGTCTAAAGACAAGTTTGTCGCTATTAATCTTTTTAATGAGTCTAACGACAAAGATAACTCGGTCCTTTTCCTTTTTAGGGAGTCTGAAAAGGTACGTAAAGATAACTCCGGAATTCCTTTTTCATCATCTAATCCCTTAAGTCCGAAAAAGTATAAAACAATACAGAAGGGATGAATTTTCGATAGTTTTAACGAGCCGAACAAAACAAGCGCTTGATCTTTTTGTGCAATAATCCCTCAGGTCCAAAAAGATTAAAATCTAGAGGAGGGATAGCACTTCCTGTTGCTTTAACGAGCTGGAAGGCCAAAACTCGGCAATCTTTTCATATTTTACGAGTCAGATGAAAAGAGCTTAAAGAAGAATCGTCTTTTGAGGAACGAGTGATAAAACGGGTAGCAGCTGATTCCAGGTAAGGTTTGGAATTCTCCAATCATGGCAGTGTCACAAGGATGGCTAGTGAAATCACTCTTCGCAGATGTTCCTCAAAAAGGGTAAACAATCAAATGGAGATGACTGATCAGCCAATGGAAAAGTGGAGGTGACGGTGCAAACATGACCAAGGCTTTAATGGTTGAAAATGCTTCATTCACGGTGGTTATTTACCGGGGGAAAAGTTCATTTTTTAACGAGCTTAAACGTGGGTGGAAACATTTGCTCGGTCCGTGTTTATTTTTTAACGAGCTTGAATCTTGCGGTAAACGCTGCTCGAGGCGGGTTTATTTTTTAACGAGCTTGAACCCTGTGGTAACACTGCTCATGGTGGGTTTATTTTTAACGAGCTTGAACCCTACAGTAACACTGCTCATGATAAGTTTGCATGCCCCCAACATAATAACGCAAATCAAGGTGCATGCCCCCCAAGCTTCATTGCATTCAACTTGGTGGTTGGAATGAAGGTTTACCTTTGAGAAAGGGGATTTGTTTCATTTTTTAATGAGGTTGACACAGTAAAAGAACCATCCTCAAGACTCCTTGTTTCATTTTTTAATGAGGTCGACACGAGATAATAACCGTCCTCGGAGTCCAAATCCATTAGATATAGAAGGTTTCATATTCCACTGTGGCCACTTTTGCCAGATTACTCGGAGGCGGTAGGGCAAAAGTACCCATTAAGGCAGGGTCTTTTAGGAGACCTACTCCGATATTTTGGAGCGAATGATTGCTTCCATGGATCAATGGAATGCTTCCAGTAACTTGAGAACCATTGGGGAGGAAGTTTTGATGATCGACGATTGTAATCCCTCCTTGAAAGGGAAATGCAATCTTTCTGAAATAGGTCGACACAATAGCTGCCATGGCATATATCCATGGTCTTCCTAGTAGGATGTTGTAATCAAGATTCCCATCTATGACTTCAACATCTATTTCTACTGTTTTCCCTCCTAGTTCAACTTTCAAGTTATTTAGGATACCATATGGGGTATATGTCCTTCCGTCAAATGCTTTTAACGTCGTTGCAGACCGCGACAAGGTTGGAGATCCTAAAGTTTTCCAGCAACTCATCGACATAATACATGTAGATGCCCCCTCATCAATAATTGTTCGATGAACAGTTTTGTTGAGGGCTTTCACTTGAATAAGGAAAGCTAGTTGAGCTGGTAACTGAGGGTCATATCCTTTATGATTAAAGGCTACAAGATTGGAATCCATTGGGTCAATCCCACCTATTGTTGATAATAAAGCTTGCTCTTGGGAGAGGAAATTTTGCGGTACCTCAAGTGTCGACATAGCGGACGGCGATTGGGCCAGGTCCTCTATTATATTATAATTTTGTGCTATTTTTGCACGAGGATTAAATGTCGATTTGTGCACTACTCCCTTTGGCGACTTTATCATTTGTTCAAGAATGATGGGTGGCACAACTTTGGTCAAAGTTGTTGTCGAACTACTAGGTTGTTCATTAGCCTTGTTATTCGACAGCTATGGATTCCCGTAATCTTTATTCCTCGTCAAAGCATCATTTTGCTGCTTTGAGATAGACAACATAAGCACTTGGGATCGGGAAGCATTTTGATTAGCAACCAGTTTGGTTCCTGGGCTTGGAAACGAATCAGTCAATACTGCTGAGGTTTTTGAACTCTTAAAGAGTTTCTTAACTTCAGCTTTATGTGGACAATCTCTCGTCCGATGATCCTCATCGCATATATGACACCCCGCAGGGGATTTCCTTTGCCCAGAAGGGTTTGTAGAAGGCATTTCAGGAGATGACTCATCCTGCTTCCTTTTTCTCCCTTTCTTTTTCTTCTTGCCCCCTGGTTGCTTCAGTTGTTTGCCCTTGTCGGTCGACACGGCATTTACTTTTGAGGTAAGAAGTTCCTCATTTGCATTTTGACTAGAAATCTTACGGGCCTTTTTAGATGTAGCCTTTGTTGATTTCGTGTCTGTTGTGCCAATAACGCCATTGCCGGCATGAGAGTCATTGTTTGATTTAGGAGGAGGAGGAACTGAGAATTCCGGTCTAGGGGCGTCAGGTATTCTATCGTAGAGCGTGCCGGACTGAGTGTAAATCAAGTCCAAATATTGCGCACGAGCGATAACTTGCTCTTCTGTTACGACTCCCCCCTTTCCCACATCTTCCGTGATGGAAGGCAATAATGACTTAATAAACTATTTAGCTAAAAGTTGATCGGGAACATACGTTTTCACCATTCTACAATGACGTCGCCATTCATGTATATGATCAGATATGTGAGTGGCTGCTGTTTGTTTGAAGTTGGTAAGAAGTTCGGTCCCCATTTCGTACCTTATCGGTAACTGAAAATGGGTTAAAAAGGTTGTGGCTAGGGTACTGAAGTTGTCGAATGAAGCTCTAGGCAATTCGATATACCATTTTGCTGCCGGACCAGTTAACATCCTTTGAAAAAGGCGAAGCCTAATCGAATCATCGTTTAGGGTGTTTGACGAACACCACAGATGAAATGTCATCACATGATTCGACGGATCTTCACCCGGATTTCCATTAAATTTAGGAATATCTGACGGAAGTTTATGCGGAATCACTGGCCACCAAGGGGCATAAGCAATTGGACCATTCATCAGCCGGTTTAGATGTGGTAATTCTAGAGTTGCTACAGAGGGCAACTGTTGATTCAGGTTAGGCGAAGTGTACCCAGGATAAGATGGAATCGCCTGAACAATGGGTCTTTGCATACCAGCATAATGTATTTGATGTTGGCAACTTTGACAAGGTTGATGGGAATAACCACTATAATATGGTTGTTGATAACTGCTTTGGAAATGTGGTTGCCCATTACTTACAAAGACTTGTTGCTCAGGTCCTTGATATGATTGCTGGAATGGCGGTTGTTGAGATTGAACCAGCCCTGGCTGTTGGACCATTTGCTTGTTGGCATTATGATGCATGTGTTGTACTTGATGGCAACCCCCCTCATAGAAGACCATCTCACTTATATACATTCAGAAGAGATATCAGATGTAACATAATACATTGATGCAGGACAGCTCAAAGGAATCAAATGGCAAGTTCTTAGTAAGCTTTGCCATCAAGTCCAAAGGGGGAGATTGTTGGCATTATGACTAAAGTGTTGTCCTTGATGGCAACCCATTCAGATGGTAGTTCACTATTCTTCAAGTCAGCAGCAGAAGTTGATGATCAGCTCTCAGTTTGTTGAAAATTAAGAAGGACGTAGGAAACCAGTTCAGGAGGTGCGTACCCACAGGTACACCATGCAGGGTCTGCGTCCAGCGACGCTGGACAGCCGTTCAGGGGGTGCGTCCACCCAGTGCACACATTTCAAGGCAGAGAAAAAGCATGTGGGGGTTTCTTGTGTGGTATCTAGCCGACGGTTTTATGTTTCTATGGTGTCGGCTCGTGGTATTGTTCCTTGATTTGAGGAGGAGATTGCCTATATAAAGCAAAGGAGATCATTTGGTTTGGGTATGTCTTTTGTTGAATATCTTATGAGGTAAGATCTGGTCTAGATCTAATGAAGGCGAATCTATTAATGGACCGAGATCTCTTGGCGCATGTTCAGATCTGTGGATCTGATTGTCTGGGTTACTTCTAAAGTCTTGAAATCATCTATGCCTGGAGGGACGCAGGTGCAGTAAGGGTTCAGGTGCGCCCGGGACGTAGGAGCGAAGAGTTTCAGGTGCGCCGGACGCAGGCGCAGAAGGGTTCAGGTGCGCCGGGACGCAGGCAGTTCAGTAGACTCAGTGCGAGGGACGCAGGCTAGCAGTTTAGCAGGGTGCGTCCAGGGACTCAGGCCAGCAGTTGAGCAGGGTGAGTCCGGGACTCAGGCTAGCAGTTGAGCAGGGTGAGTCCGGACTCAGGCTAGCAGTTGAGCAGGGTGCTTCCTTCTCTTAAAATCCTTGTTTATCATTGTTGTATTCTAGGTTTGGTCCTATTATTGTTGATCTGGTTATTTCAGTTGATTGGGTGTTTCAAGAAGGTTGTTTGTGCTTTAGTGTATCCAGTATGAAAATTGATGAAACGTGGTACTTGAAGGAAAGAAGATTGTAGGCCGGCGCCTACGTACTAGTATCTAAGCTAGTACAAGAGCTAAAGAAAATCTTTGGAGCATTATAGCAGGTTGTAGCCTGCGTACTAGTAAATGGATCGGCTAGTACAAGAGCAAAGGGGGTTGTAGCTCCCGTACTGGTATAAGGCTGCACCAGTACAAATATTGTAAAAGAATTTTTCTTATTAAGAAGAAGATTGAGATGACTTGCAGCAGGTGGTTTTCTCCCGCATTGGATTTCCACCTTATATCATTGTGTTCATGTGTGTGCCTTATGTGTGATGATCTACTTTATGTTACTGCATCTGTTAACTGATAATATGGTTGATAATGCTCTAATGCACTCATTGAAGATCGATTAACTTAATCATAAGAAGTTGTGGTAGTAGGATATATGAATCTGATTATGGAAATGAAAAAGTCTTATTAATGTGATAATACTGATTCACCCCCCCCCTCTCAGTATTATTTCCAACAATTGGTATCAGAGCAGGTCCTTTGATAGAAGCTTGATCGCTTGAAGGAGATCCGTGGAACAATGGGAAAGAAGCTTAAGAAGAAAGCTAATAAGAAAAAGAAGTCATCTCAGAATAACTATGACAGTGGAAGAATCGATTGGGGATTAGGCATAAGAAGCTCTTCATATTCAGAATCAGATTCAGAGTCATTATCAGGTATGAATGTGTTATCCTCTGATGTTCCAGCTATATTTCCTTGTGAAAGAGATGAAAGTGATAGCGAAACTACTGAATTTGCTCTTATGGGTGAACAAGAAAGATATCAAATAGAGGCAGAATTTAAAAGGCTGACAGACAAAATTAGAGATCAACAAGATCTATTAAACAAAAAGGAATGTGATTTCAAAGAAGAAGCTACCAAACTAAGGGCACAACTAGAAGAAGGAAACAAGGTAAGAAAGCTACTCAAGGACAAGGAAGACCAATGTAAAAAATTGCAGCATGAAGTGACATCATTAAGAAAAGAAGTCAACGAAAGAAGCACAACCATCAAGAAACTCAAAGATAGATCCAGCTACTATGAAAATCTTGAAGCTACAATCCTCTCACTAAAAGGAGATCTTGAAGAATCAAAGAAGCAGAATACAGATCTACTCCAAGCTGTTGCAAAACAAGAAAACGAAGTCACCAACTTAAAATCTCAACTGGAATGTGCCTTCCGAGTTCGTCAAATGCAGCAGGATCTGTATGAAGAACAAGAAAAAGAAATTCTCAAACTAAGGGAACAAATGGAAGAAGGAGGGAAAGCTGAAGAAGTTTTGAAAAAGAAATCTCTTGAAAAGGAAGAACAGCTTCAGGTTGAGGTAAATATCTTGAAAGGTAAACTAGAAGAAAAGGATAAGCTTTTACGATTTCAAGATAGCTCTAAAGTATTGGATGATATTCTTAGTAGTCAAAGGTCCCCTGCTATAAAGACTGGTCTTGGTTTCCATGAATCTGTTGAAGGTGAATCTAGTTCACAAGGTGAGGCAAGAAACTCTAAAAGGAAATCTAAAGTGATCAACGAAGAAGTGAAAGATCAATCTCATCATCAACCAAGGAAAGAGATTCCTCAAAGAAAATCCTTTACTCCTCCTATGAATAATGTTGAATGTTATGTATGTCATAATCTTGGACATGTTGCAGCTAGATGTGGAAGAAGAAGAGTTCAAGACCATTATGCAGAAAGGTCATCTCAATCAAGGTACTTTTATGGATATTGCTTTGCTTGCAATATGTTTGGTCACAAAGCTACTGATTGTTACAGGAGGAATATGAAACATGTAAGATGTTATGCATGTAACAAGCTTGGACATATAGCCAAGGAATGCAGGAACAAAGTTTGGGCACCATATCAAAAGGAGAAAATGTCATCATCACGCTTGAAGATATGGAGGAAAAAGGAAGTACAATCAGAAAAGGATGGCACAGTACAATGTACAGACATACCAGAATCAGAGGAAGCTGAAAGTACAGGACGCAGTGCAGTAACAGGAGACCTGCGTGCGGACGCAGGCCAGACCAAGTCCAGGTGTGTCCAGGATGCAGTTCAGTAACTGAAGATCTGCGTGGGGACGCAGAGCGACTGAGGATAAGGTGCGTCCCTGAAGCAAAAGGACGCGGCGCGATAGTAATTTTGGGTGCATCCCTGAGTAAAAGTACGCGGCGCGATAGTGTTTTTGGGTGTGTCCCTGCAGCAACAGGACGCAGCGCAGTAGAAGATGAAGTGCGTACCTGTCTCAAAGCATTTATTGGCTGATTCTTCTTGATATGCATGATCAGATTTAACAGATGGCACTGGTTCAGGGGGAGCATATGTCCTAAATTCATTGTTGGCATTATGGTCCTTGGTGACAATGCTTATGATTCATCTTGCTATTATGAGTTGGTCACATGATCAGATGTATGGTTGATTCTCTAATGATGCTTGCATGAAGTCTTTATTATCCTTGGCACATATATGGATGAGGTTGGCTGATTTCGTGGATGATTATTCAAAGTCGCATTGTTGGAGACATGATGATGATGAGTTACTCATATGCATTTCATGATGATGTTGACATGAGCAAGATGCATGATTTCTTTCTTGGCACAAATGGATGAGGATTGTTGGCTGGATACAGGGATGATTATTCATACATATGTTGATTGATGCTGATGCTTTCATTTGATGGCTCTTGATTCATGTAGATCTGGATGGTTATGAGTTGATGTTGATAGATACTATGGAGCAGATTATACAGTGTTGTTGTTTGTCATGATCTTTAGATGTTTGGAAGGTCGTAGCAAGACTCATGTTGTAATAGTCTATCTATTATCGTCATCTCTTCAGGTCATGTAACGGCCTATGTCCCCCCACTATGCATAGGATGAAGATGTAATGTATTTGGTTTTCATATTTTTGATGTATTCCCACTTGGTTGGATGGATGATCCTTATTGTGATGGGTGATGGATGTATGTATTTTATAGAGTCATGTTCTTCTTGTAGAACATCTTTTTGCAGACCTTGCTTACAGTCAGGGGGAGCTTGAGCATGAACAGCACTATATAGCAGAGCAGACATCTCAGCTTGTTCTCAGAAAGACCATTATCAGATTGGAGCACCATGTCATATTCAAAGGGGGAGCTCATTCAGAGACTTCAGCAGATCTGGTTTATAGTCAAAGGGAGCATGTTCTTAGGGGGAGCATACCCCTTTGCCCTTGATGTCAAAGGGGGAGAGTGATCTGGTGTTGTTGCCATCAAGTCCAAAGGGGGAGATTGTTGGCATTATGATGCATGTGTTGTACTTGATGGCAACCCCCCTCATAGAAGACCATCTCACTTATATACATTCAGAAGAGATATCAGATGTAACATAATACATTGATGCAGGACAGCTCAAAGGAATCAAATGGCAAGTTCTTAGTAAGCTTTGCCATCAAGTCCAAAGGGGGAGATTGTTGGCATTATGACTAAAGTGTTGTCCTTGATGGCAACCCATTCAGATGGTAGTTCACTATTCTTCAAGTCAGCAGCAGAAGTTGATGATCAGCTCTCAGTTTGTTGAAAATTAAGAAGGTCGCAGGAAACCAGTTCAGGAGGTGCGTACCCGCAGGTACACCATGCAGGGTCCGCGTCCAGCGACGCTGGACAGCCGTTCAGGGGGTGCGTCCACCTAGTGCACACATTTCAAGGCAGAGAAAAAGCATGTGGGGGTTTCTTGTGTGGTATCTAGCCGACGGTTTTATGTTTCTATGGTGTCGGCTCGTGGTATTGTTCCTTGATTTGAGGAGGAGATTGCCTATATAAAGCAAAGGAGATCATTTGGTTTGGGTATGTCTTTTGTTGAATATCTTATGAGGTAATATTTGGTCTAGATCTAATGAAGGCGAATCTATTAATGGACCGAGATCTCTTGGCGCATGTTCAGATCTGTGGATCTGATTGTCTGGGTTACTTCTAAAGTCTTGAAATCATCTATGCCTGGAGGGACGCAGGTTCAGTAAGGGTTCAGGTGCGCTCGGGACACAGGAGCGAAGAGTTTCAGGTGCGCCGGACGCAGGCGCAGAAGGGTTCAGGTGCGCCGGGACGCAGGGAGTTCAGTAGACTCAGTGCGAGGGACGCAGGCTAGCAGTTTAGCAGGGTGCGTCCAGGGACTCAGGCCAGCAGTTGAGTAGGGTGAGTCCGGGACTCAGGCTAGCAGTTGAGCAGGGTGAGTCCGGACTCAGGCTAGCAGTTGAGCAGGGTGCTTCCTTCTCTTAAAATCCTTGTTTATCATTGTTGTATTCTGGGTTTGGTCCTATTATTGTTGATCTGGTTATTTCAGTTGATTGGGTGTTTCAGAAGGTTGTTTGTGCTTTAGTGTATCCAGTATGAAAATTAATGAAACGTGGTACTTGAAGGAAAGAAGATTGTAGGCCGGCGCCTACGTACTAGTATCTAAGCTAGTACAAGAGCTAAAGAAAATCTTTGGAGCATTATAGCAGGTTGTAGCCTGCGTACTAGTAAATGGATCGGCTAGTACAAGAGCAAAGGGGGTTGTAGCTCCCGTACTGGTATAAGGCTGCACCAGTACAAATATTGTAAAAGAATTTTTCTTATTAAGAAGAAGATTGAGATGACTTGCAGCAGGTGGTTTTCTCTCGCATTGGGTTTCCACCTTATATCATTTTGTTCATGTGTGTGCCTTATGTGTGATGATCTACTTTATGTTACTGCATCTGTTAACTGATAATATGGTTGATAATGCTCTAATGCACTCATTGAAGATCGATTAACTTAATCATAAGAAGTTGTGGTAGTAGGATATATGAATCTGATTATGGAAATGAAAAAGTCTTATTAATGTGATAATACTGATTCACCCCCCCCCTCTCAGTATTATTTCCAACATTGCTGTTGTCCAATACTGGATGATTGACCAAGATGAGGAGTCATAGTACTTGTTTGAGCCTGATTCACTCCAGATAAGGAGACACTAACCTGAGGTTGTGATTGAGTCGTTGAGACAAGAGGCTGTTGTATTGCAACCTGAGAAACTTGGGGTTGACATACAACAGGTAACGCTTGTACTTGCGATGCAGTCACCATAGCAGGTATAGTGGGAATATTCGACATAAGGTGGACTGGTTGCATTGAATATACAACCCTTGGTTGCTGAGGTAGTATTGGTACCCAACCGCTGGATGTAATTCCAGTTTGACCTGAACTTTGTTGTAAACTCCCATATGGTTGTTCTCCGGGAGGGAACGATGAAAAGGCATACTGCCCTCCATATGGTGGAAATCCAGTACTTAAAGGGTAGATTGGCCTTTGAAGACACATTGGATCAACTTGTTGAGTTTCAACATAAGAAATACCAGATGATAATCCGGATGAAGAAATAGGAACTGACCATGTCGTCGAAACAGTCCCCGATTGGACTCCGACTTGTTGTTGATAACTTGCTGGGACAGTTGGTATACCATCGAACATCGTTGGAGTAGCAGCAGGAGGCTCTGCCACTGCTGCATCAGATGACACAGTCCTGGATGTTGATGGTTGTTCAGACATATCTAGTCTATCCAAAAGATTTCCTAGAGATTCTACAAGAACTTGTGATGAACGGAGACTAACTTCGAAGATCAACGAGGGAAAGGTGATGATTATTCCGTTTAAAATAAATTTTAGACGCTTTGACACAACTCGTTTTTTCAGTTTTTAAGAGTCGAGAAAAAACAAAAGATGACTCTAGTCTCCTTCGATTTTTAATGAGCCTGAAGTGACAAGTGCTCAGATGGACCTTTTCCGTTAAGGAGTCTGAAAAGGAACGAAAGGGACTGCTCTGGAGGTCTAGGTAGAGGGAGTACCAAACCAATCGCAAAACTGCAGAATACTTTTTACGGTACGTCAGTCAATCTTCCTGAATGTTGTGTTCGGTGCGTTGCGATCAGTAGGGTGGCCGACACGGCTTCTTATGGATAAAGGTTTTATGCCTATAGGGGTCTCCCAATATATACTCGACGGTACGTGGGAGCACAAGTCCGTACTGGCACTTATCGTCTCAAAGTGGAGGAATCACCCAACCATCAGTGAGGACAACAGTTACCAGGCTTTACGACGTCGGAATACGTCTCTAGCCTAGACCTCTAGATGTTGTGCGTTAAGTCACAAAGCGTTGTTAAGTTCATTGAATTTATTTTAGGTTGATCTTTCTTATGAAGTTTGCCTTTTGGGTTCACCACGAGATGTAGATGTAATTCCTAAAATGCAATCTAAAGATGATAAGCAAGCTTTTATCTCTTTTCAGCAATGAAAATCCTAGCTACAAGGGGAAAAGAAAGACACAATCTTTTCTCAAATAGCAAAGAGCACACTGTAAATGCACTTTTCCTAAATCAAGCCATACAAACTGTCAATATGCAAATGCACTTGTGCATGTATTTGTTTTTCACTTTCTTAATATTGATGCCTAAAAAGAAAGTTGTTGTACAAATTTGAATTCGCTTTCAAGTGAAAAACACAAACAAGCTTCTTTTCGAAATCAAAAGGTAGAGACGATTACGACACTTTATGATTTTGAAGTAAACACTTATTTCGACACTAGAAATTCACAAATTCAAGCCAAAGGCAAATGTAAAAGCGTAATCAACTGTCAACAGCAAATAAACTCTCTCCTAAGATCAAAATCGACACTTACCACAGATCTAAATCTAAGGACGACAGTATGACTAGTTTACTTTTGCAATGGGAAACTGTAAATTACGTAACAAACACACAAAAACAAATACAGTTTCTTTTATACAACTGAGGCGGAATTAAGGCAAAGAAAAAGGGGCTTTTAAACAGACAAACACACTGATCACAGGCTGCAAAAATCAGAGGCAAAACTGGGAAAAGTGAGCAAAGAATCTCATCTAGGCAGGGCTAGGCTGATCAACGCACCTGCTACACAGAGAAACTGAATTGCAACGTAGGTAGCCTTCTCGGGAACTGTGCTGAAATGTAGAGTCTCTTCACAGAGCCTGCGCTGAAGCAGAAACGAGAATTCTCTCCGGGTTCTGGGTCATGGTTTGCAGTTTAATCTATGGTTTTTGGCCGGGTAAAAGCAATCAATAATGTACAATCGGAGGGTTGATTTACAAAAGGTTTAAGAGCTATCACAAAGGGTAATCATATCATTTGTGAGTCAACTGTTCAGATCATAAACAGGTCCAATGAATGGACTAGAGTAGCAGATGTCTACTTTGCATTTGTAAATGGCAAATACAGTTCGATTCGCTACTCCTAAGTTTATGAGATGAACAATAATAGAAACACAAACAAACTAACTAGACACGATCCCCAGCAGAGTCGCCATTTTGTTTTCGGGAAAAGTGTCTATTCAGAACGACCCTATCCCACTGGGTTGTGACAGAGACCTCAGAAACAAACAAGGAAAACTACTCTTGTATTCTTCTTTATGAACTATAAACGAAGATGATTAAGATGAACCGACCTGTGTCTTGCGCTAGTTGTTCGACCCAATCTCTCTTCTCTTTGCTAGCTTCCAACGACCTGTTCCCTCACTTGCCCAGCATCACCAAGTTCCTGCAAGTTCACAGAAGAGAGAAACTACACAAAGACATAGATTTATGTTCATAAAAAGCTTAGGATCAGATTTAAGCTAAACATACAAATATAACACACATCATATATACAAGCATGTAGGAGAAACTCAAGTAGTTTTATTGATAAAACAAGAAGATCCAGGAGGAGTTACAACCGATGATTCCTGATCCGGCATCAACCTCCCAGCATAGAATCCCTTCTTCACCTCCAACAAAGCATAAATCACCCAATACTCTGATATCTATCACAAAACCAACAGCAATTCTCTGCAATGTACAAAATTCCAGCCCCTGGATCTCTTGGTGAGGGATCCATATATAGATGTATGCAAAGAGGATGAGTTAGCTCATGAATTGATTAGTGGCTTCTCTTTATCAGTTCTTGCTTCCACTTGGAGACTGAGAGCCTCTTACTCATCACTGGTCAAATTCAGTGAGGCAAGTGTCATTGGAGAAGATTCTGGAAGCTTCCATTGTCTCTCCACCTCGTTGAATGACTCTGCCACTTGTCATTTCCTGCTCAACGCACCATGGTAGTGCATTCAAGTGCATTGCAATGCACCTAGCCAGTGTATTTGGGTGCTTTGCAACGCAGCCAGCTAGTGGAGCACTTGAAATGATCCTGTTTTGACTAGTTTTGAGCAGTTTCTGGTGGAGAACTTCTGAGAGAAGCTGTAATTTGTTGACCTTGTTTCTTTAGGATCTGGAACAACACTTTTAGGGACTTAGGATCCCTTGGTTTATGGACATTTCATGCTTATAGCTGTAAGGCACAAAAATGTCTATAACAATAGGGACTTTAAAGGATAACATCCAACATGAGGTTATCCTTTGGGAATGTGATTCATATGTCGACAAGGAAGTCTACCACTCACAACTATAAATATGCAAGTGTTTCTTCTCCTAGTGTTCCAAAACCTACAAGGTTGACACCACAACAATTGGAATAAAAAATAGAAAAAAGGATTTATTACAGTTGTGATAAAGAATACACTAAAGGTCATAAGTGTGCTTAGAAGAAATTATTGTACAAAGATTGTGAAGAGGAGTAAGAAAAGGAACAAGAAACATTAAAAGAGGAGGATATACACCAGGAACCAACCCAAGAGAAAGAAGAAATGAATTCGACCATATCTTGTAATGCATTGGCAGGAATTACCACTCCTCAAACTCTCAAGATAGAAGGATATATCAAGAAGAAAAAGGTAATAGTGTTTATTGATTCGCGTAGTACCCATAATTTTATTCATTGTAACATAGCCAAGGAATTGAATTTCTTCATATATCCAACACCAGTGTCAAGTGATGGTCGCAAATGGAGGAACTATAAATTGCTCAGAAAAGTGCCATAATATCAAGCTAACCATGGAGGAATACGTATTGTATATTCCAATGGGTGGTGTTGATGTTGTACTTGGAGTCTAATGGTTAAAATCTTTGGGGACAATAGATTCTAATTTTCAAGAAATTTTCTTGAATTTTTTTTGGGAAGGAGAGGAAGTTGAATTAAGGGGTATCGTAAGGAAACCAGGAAAGATAATCATCTCTAATGGCATGAAAAATCTTCTAAATAAATAACAGCGAGGTCTAATTGCACAATTATGCTCACTAGATATTCAAACATTGAAATCATCTATTTCTTCAAATCTCCAGAAAGTCTTGGAAAATATTTCCAAAGTATTTGAGACTCCCAAATGCCTCCCACCTATTCATGATCATGATCATGCTATTTAGTTGATTCCGGGAAGTGTTCCTCTAAACATTAGACCTTATAGATATCGTTATGCTCAAAAGAGTGAAACTGAACCTATGGTTGTAGAAATGCTAGAGGTCAGTATAAGTCAACCTAGTCAAAGTTCTTTCTCTGCTCCAGTAGTATTGGTTTACAAAAAGGATGGATCATGGCATATGTGTCTGGATTATAAGTAACACAAAAAGCTCACTATTAAAGATAATTTTCCCACTCCTTTCATTGACGAATTATTAGATGAGTTACATGGAGAAATTTACTTCACCAAGCTGGATATTCATTCAAGATATCATCAAATTAGAATGAATATCGAACACATTCTACAAACATAATTCAAAACTCAGGAGGGTCATTATGAATTTTTGGTCCTGCCTTTTAGCCTTAGTAATGCACCTTCCACATTTCAAGGTTTAATGAATTCTATTTTCAAACCCTTCCTTAGAAATTTGTTTTAGTATTTTTAATGATATGCTAATCTACAACAAGCCTTAGAAGGATCATCTTCAACATGTCGACATGGTGCTCAATCTATTGGAGGAGAAACAATTATATGAAAAAACCTCCAAAGGTTTCTTTGGAGTACAGGAGTTGGAATATTTGGGTCATATTGTATCTCATGAGGGTGTTAAGTAGACCCTAACAAAATTAAATCCATTAAGGAATGGAAAATCCCCACAATGATAAAGCATATTCAAGGATTTCTCATATTAACAAGATATTATCATAAGTTTGTTAAGAATTATTGGAGAATAGCAACACCTCTAACAAAATTACTAAAGAAAGATGCATTTTCTAGGACTCCAGAAGAAACTAATGCCTTTGAACATCTTAAAGAGGAAATGTGCCAAGTACCGGTATTAGCTATGCCAAACTTCACAAAAACCTTTATTATAGAATTTGATTCCTCGGGAAATGGAATTAATATTGTTTTAGTGCAATAAGGAAGACCCATTTCTTTTGTAAGTTGTCCAATAAAAGGAAAGTATTTACACAAACCTATTTATGAGAAGGAAATGTTGGAAATACTAAATGAACGAAAACAATGATGACTTTACCTAATGGGAAGACACTTCAAGGTAAAGATAGATCATGATAGTCTTAAATAATTTTTGGAACAAATATTATCTTTAGAAGAGCAACAAAAATGGGTCACACAGATGTTGGGTTATGACTTTGCAATCATCTACAAAAAAGGGAAGAAAAATGTTGTTGGAGATGCACTCTCAAGAAAGGATGAGGATGTGGAAGCATTTATTTGTGCCATTTCTATTATCCAACCTAATTGGATAACTGAAGTAAGGGATGAATGGAAGAATAATGAAGAGGAGTAGACACTCATTCAAAAGTTTCAACAAAACCCCAGTACATCTGATACATTTTTTGGAAAATTGATTCATTATGGTACAAATATTGCTTATATCTTTGTAAGAATTCCAAAATCAAACAAAATATTATTTTGAAATTGCACACCTCCCCCTTAGGAGGGCACTCATGATTTTTAAAAACTTATCACATGATCAAGAAGGAATTTTTTGGGAGGGACTTAAATCTAATATTCAGAATTTTGTGGCAGAATGTTTGGTTTTCCAACAAAATAAAGTTTAGAAAATTAAGATCTTGGGTTTGTTATAACCTTTAGCCATTCCAAGTCAGCATTAGGAGGAGGTCTCAATGGATTTTATCACTAGTTTACCTAAGTCTGAAGGAAAGAGTGTCATTGTGGTGGTAGTTGATAGACTTACCAAGTATGCACACTTTTTTGCATTATCTCATCCTTTTAAATCCATTACACTTTCTACTACATTTATGGAAACAATTCAAAAGCCACAAGGAAACCCAAAGATTATTGTAATTGACATAGATCCCATTTTCATTGGAATTTTTTAGATGGAATTATTTTCTTGTCTTCGTGCTCAATTAGCTCGTATCTCATCTTATCATCCTCAATGTGATGGGAAAACTAAGATAGTGAACAAATGTTTGGAAGGGTATCTGTGTTGCTTTGTATCTAATAAAGAAACACAATGGGTCAAGTGGTTACCTTTGGCTGAATGTTGGTATAACACTTCCTTCGATACTACAGCAAAAATGACCCCATTTATGGCACTTTATGGATATCACCCACCGTCCATCACATCATATTTAAGAGAAAATTCTAAGGTTCAAGCAATGGAACATCACATCGAGAATCAACAACAAGTTCTCCAACTCTTAAATGATAACCTCACTCTAGTAGAGAATCAAATGAAACAACAAGCAGATCAACATCACAGTGAAAGAAGTTTTGACGTAGGTGACTATGTATTTTTATAGCTACAACCTTGCAAAAACATGTCCCTCAAGCAAGATAAGAAGGATAGTAAATTATCAGCCAAGTATTATGGTCCTTGCAAGCTATTGTAAAATATTGGTACTATGGCATGCAAATTGAAGCTTCTTGTATCTTCTCGAGTACACCCAATTTTCCATGTTTCATGCTTAAAGACGGTTATCAATTGTAAGTTCCTAGTTCAAAAAATATTACCAGAACTTGACGAAGAAGGAAAAATCATATTGGATCCTGAAAGAATAATGGAAAATGGAACCCAACCACTATGAAATGAATCATTTTCAGAGTTTCTCATTAAGTGGAAGAACTTACCCACTAAAGATTCCACATGGGAGGATGAGAATTTTATACAAAAGCATCCAGAACTACTCAAGCATTGAGGACAACACTTTTTCTTCAAGGAGAGGGGCATGTTAGGTCCCTATAATAATAGGGTAGTCCCCTTATTGTTATTGTTAATGTATCCCACATATTGTCGTTGTGCCCGATAGAAGCCACTATTGTTATTGTTGTTCCCTTACATTATTATTGTTATGTTGGCTCTAATTATACTGTGACCCCTTAGATTCCTATATATAGAAATGAGGTCTTTTCATTTGAATCATTCAAGAATTGTTCATTTATGTGATGTAAAGGAGGTTTCCCCCTCAAAGAGGCTAATTTTGAAGTTGTTGATCTATCTCTTTTATGATGTGGTTATATAACAAGATTTCCCCCAAGTTGTAAGAGGAGCATAATACAGAGGCAAATTCCACCCAAGAGGAGGGTTCTCAATAGGAGATGGATTGGGTTGTTGTAAATAACCATGTCCATTAACATAAGGGCCAGTCTGTTGCTGAACTGTAGGTGTAGATGGAGGAAGAGGAGCAAACTTAGTGCTCATTAAAGGAGTGCCAAACAGAATTCTAGATGTATATGTCAAGGGAGAGGTCCATGGACTAGATTTTTGCTAGAGAAGGTACCAAACAAGGAACAGTAACCAAGCAGGATAGACGGGCCACTATACAAATGTGCCTCTAGTGTGGTTACAAACATGGATGAGGCTGTAACTTGAGTTGTCTCAACATGACCGACATTTTGGTCATTAATTGATTTTCTCGGTGATATTTTAGTAATATTTTTAGTTGTATATTTGTCATTAATTGTGAGAATTAATGACCAAATAAATGATTAAATCAATGACCAAATCAATGACTAAATTACTAACAAAATAAATGACCAAATCAATGAACAAATTAATGACTAAATTAATGACCAAATCAATGACTAAATATACTACTAGACAATAAAATTGAGACAACCAATTAATGACTAAGCTAAAAAAAACTAAAAGTTGCTCCCGTTATAAGATACTGTGAATTAGCTACTATTGGTCACTGATAAAAAAATAATTGTTTATATGCAAATTTTGGTCGTTTTTTTAGTAACTAATTACTCATTTTGTACTAGTGAAACTATGGTAGCAGATACAGGTTGGGAAGCCAAAGAAGACATAGTCATGGTTAATCAAAAATACGATTTCCAAGGGAAACTCAGAGATGATTTGAAAGGAAAAGAATTAGATTAAGGAGGCTGAAATGGACTATGAAGAGACAGAAAAGGATGGGCATGATAAAAATGAGTCCCTACTCGAAAGGGAGAGGAGGGTTAAGGGTCTTCCTCTAGAATCTCTTCGATACTCACAAGACTAGCCTATGGAAGGGGTTCACAGTCAGATCCAAGATATATAATTTGGGGTTCTGTCTAAGACAGTCAAAGAGAATGAGAAGGTCCTGAAGTGATAGGTGTAGATGGCTTAGGTACCTCAGGTTGTATAACCTGGGGCTGAGTTGTCTCTGACTCAGGAAAGTCTAGTTCAATAAACTGAGGTAAAGAGATTTTAGGTGCTTCGATTTCAACTATGTCAGAGTCTCCAGCCAATGTAGAGGTAATATCGGGCTTTGTACTCATAGGAAAATATTATTCTAGTGGATCTATCTCAGTTAGATGACCATAAGTAATAGCCCCTAAATTACTATATTTAGTAGTCTGTGTTTTCTTATGCTTCTAATGATGGCGAGTAGTTCCCTATGTGGAAGAGGAGGCTTATTTCACATTCTATGCAAACGATGGAGTAAAGGGTCTTTTTCTTCCATGTTGGATTAATAAATTTTAACAATTAACACTAGGCATAAAGGTTTACCAAGCAACTGTGAACTGAAATACACAACCTTAGAGAACCAAGTATTTATGTACGGGAAGGAAATGTCCCCGAATATTGTGTTCAGTGTATCACAATGTACAAGGTGGCTGACTCAATTACCTATGGTGAGGATAGAAACTTATGATGAACTTCCAAAATATACTCGACAATATGTGGAAGTGTAGTCCATGTTAATGTTGTCTAATGTGTAACCGTATGATGAGAGCATTCCCATATACTTTTCATGCATGGAGCGCCATCAAATATACCTGGAGGTACGTGGAGAATAGTGTGATACACTTACATACATGGAACGGGATATCACCCCAGGAATGCAACGCTGGAAACAACGATAACTCCTATGTTTATAGATGTCGTAACATTTCTCTAGCCTAGACCTATAGATGTTTGTGTTAATTTTACAACTTCTCCTTAGGTTGATTCAGTAACTTTTAAAGTTTATCTTGATTTAAGTTTCAGTTTTCAAGGCTCACCACGAAGTTCACTTGAATATCCTAAAATGAAAACTAGCATAGTAAAATGAAACTTTTAATTTCAATGAAAATCTATATATGGGAGGGAAGAGAACAAATAATATGCAACATAAAAGATGTAACAAACAATATTGTTAATCAATTCCCCTAATGCAACTATTTCTAACTACAATTTTCACTCGCAAAACCTTGGATGCAATGCATACTGCATGACATTTTTATTTTCAATTCCACTTAATTTTCATATGAAAACTAAGATATTTGCCTAATCATTGATTAAAAAGCACTTTTCATAACAATGACTGAAACACCAATTACTTCAAGTAATCCAATGATAAAGAAATCAGTTTACTAATGACCTAATGACAAGAAGAAAGTAAAACCTAAAAAAATTCTTGTCAAAGGATCTCAAAACCAAACTCAAATAAGATGAAGCCTTCTGAGAGGGCTAAAGACACTCAAGGACACAAGGAGGGCCAATTGGAATCAAGTCAATCAGAGAGAAAGGCATGAAAAGGATTTTTTTTGCATGAAACAAGGGTCAGTGCAGGCACAAAGAGGCTACCAGTGCTCTGAAATGCAGTTATAGAGAAGGTCGGGATGCTCTCCAATGCTCTGTCAGCAAACCAAGGGGTGCACTAATAAGGAAAGAGGGATTTTCCAACACAAAAAATCAAATGCAACTCAATGAAAGGTCTTCCTAGGGTCAATTCAAGTTGAGTGAGACATTGGAGGTTTGTTCAAGAGCTGCAACAATGGAAAATTTAAAGGAAACCTCTAAGGGGATGAATCGATCCCATATCCAGATGACTACTTGATACATCATTTAAATAGTGAAGTGTTTTAATGTATCATCCATAAAAGGGGGAAATGTCCTATTGTTGGTTGAGTTTTTTGTGGGATGGTTCTAGGGGCTTGTGGTTTGATGCTTTGTTTTTTATATGTATGCCTCGGTTTTGGGCTTGAATTGGGGTTTCAATTCAAATATTTTTATATAATATATCATTTATTTAATATATGTACAAAAATTAAAAGAACAATGTTTGTTTTTTAATTAATTAATTAATTAATTATTTATTTATTTATATATTTTAAATACACAATATATATAATGTTAAATACATATATGTTCACTAACATAAGTAATATATGTTAATATACATATATATATATCTATATATATATATATATATATATATATATATATATATATATACAATATTTTGAAAAAGGAAAAATTACCAAGGCAATTCGAGACATGTCAAATAAATCAAAGGAGTAGATGGTCAATCAAGGCATGCAAAAAGTGATCAAACTTCAAGAATACCAGAGAAGGTGCCATAGTTTCATCCATAAAGAAAAGACAACAATACCATAATGTGGAAAACACTCAAAGCTAAACATTCAAGAAACAACCTGCAAGGATTGAAGCATAACAACAAGACATGACCAGAGTTTGGAAGGGCGAAAAGTGTGACAATGAGGGTAAGGGAAAACCGTCAACCTACGCCACATTAGGGATGAAATTCGATAAAAGAATATGAAAAGAAATGACATGAATACATTGAAGTATGTGATAAGCATCAGAGAGGATAGCTACATAATCAAATATTTTGTAGCGACTCTTAACATTTTGAATTTCACATGTTGTATAAAGTCATAGCCCATTCATAAGTTATTTTAAATAACCCAAAAAGCCATGATCATGTTGTTTTTATTGAATGACAGAGTGATCGATGAAATCAAGCAATCACTAAGAGTAGATCCATTAGATACTTCAAAGTTCATAAACCCACCAATAAAACCTATCCATGAAGCTTATTCCATTCATGCAAAATAAAAAATATTTATGAAAATTGGATGAGGAGAAGGGGGGCATACATTTTTGGTGAAAAATAAAGGGTGTTATTGGGGGCCCAACAAATGGAAATTGACTGGGCGAACCAATTATCTTTGGTTAAAAAATATGAAACCTGTAAAAATAAAGTAATGAGGATTAGATGATACAAAATACCAAATCTCAAATATCTTAAAAAATTCGTCGCTGATATGTAAAGTTAACATTTAGAATTTATTAACAAACATAAATCATAACCATCATCATCCAGGAACTGATTAAGATATTACCCCATGAATCATGTGTTATAGTAGATTTTGTATATGCAATAGTAAGCTACGTTAGTAATCAATTTTGAGAAAACAAGGTAACCAATTATATCATCATAGAGAATTAACCACTATACCATAGACACGGCCACTGCTTTTGACTAGCATCTATAGTGATTCCTTTTAACCCATTGAGATGTTAGAGCCCCATCTATTAGAAATAATACATAGTTTCAAAATCATTTCAATAACTTATACTCAAATGTCAATTGAGGATCACTATCCTGACTTGGTAACCAATAAATAACAATACCATTCAAGAGAAATAACAATGTGAACAAGTCTTCTATACAGAGTCTATGATTGTAGATAGAATTATCTTTCCTAGACCTAGTGGCCATAGTATATAACAACAGAAATCAAAGACTATAAATTTTTCCTTAGAAGAATTGGAGAATGGAAATATGCTTACTTGTGATTCATCGCAAGCTCTTCTCTCCTCTTCGCTTGTTAGCTCCAACCTTAGCTCCAATCGCTATAAGTAGAACCTGCAATGACAAACATCAAAATCCAAAGATATACAACATATATGTAGCATTATCCAATCATTCTATTCAAATGGATCAACGTAGCATTGAAACACATGTACATAAGCATAACATAACACATGTAGGAAAATGGTATACTTTTTGTATTAATATGAAATGGAGAGAGTTTACAACCAAAAGTAGAAGTTGATCTTGTAGAGATGCTCCCAAGTTCACTTGTCATTCCTTGCCACAATGTACACCTCAAAGATACCCTAATACATTGGAATGATAACTCTCTTATGATCAAATCAATAATATACGAGTATGTTTAGTCTCTAAAATCCAAACCCTATCTTTTGGATGGCAATAAATATATAAATGAAGATGGAAAATTGGGAATTATTATCCATTTACCAATTTAGCCTTAAGATATGCCCTTTATGGGAGGATGAGCTCAAGGGATAAGAGGTGAAATATTCAAGGTATGGTGTGTTATGATTCAAATTTCTTATTTAGGGTAAATGGTTGTAACAACTCTTGGAAGCTTCTAGAAAAGAAAGCTTTAGGATTCTTTTTATTTTTCCCAAATTTCTAGATTAGTGCACCCTGAGCAAGGGAAAACCTGCCATGATCAAAGTACGTGCAGAACTAAGAAACTTTTTGTTAGACTCACATCCCTAAAGTGTTAGGGTGTGTTGGGCCTTAAAAGCACTAGAATAAAGTAGTCAAGGTCAGAAACTGATGGATTAGAGAGAGTCATGCTTAGGTATTTGTGTAGGGATGATGACAAGGTGTTCATGAATGTTTCTTGATCCAATTTGTAGGGCTATTTATCAGATGCGACAAAATTTCCTTTAACATATTTCCCCCTAAAGTGCAAAGTCAGAAATAATGGTTGATGACTGAATTTATTTACCTCGTCACAAGTTCATATCAAGAACAACTAGATGGATTATGATTTGTTACAATACATTTTTATCAAGATATCTTTCCTGAGGGAGGCATACCCATGCTTAACACATAAGCTAACATTACATGTACAATGATCAAGAAGACATGTCCACTGATGAGAAAGTGTGGACTCAGGATTAGATGATTGTTTGTATGATCATATCCATCATACATTATGATCCTATATTAATCCTGAAATCCTAGCATGGATGGATGGAATTAGATCCGAGGACATCTATTTGGTGCACTCGATTGTCCAATGCACGAGTCTAACCATGTGAATAAAGGAACTCGAGTCGAACATTGTAAACATCATCTAATTATTGGCCAATGATGTAAGTCATAATAGATGTAAGAGAAACCATCGATCATGTTAATGGCTCTCAAGGTACTTCTTGACGATGCTGGACCCACCAACATGTCAGGGGGTCTCCTCGATAAGAAGTCCCATTTTGACCTCAGACGGTTTGGTGTAGGATTCCTAGTAGTGGGTCGTACAATATCGCCTTGACAGTGGTTTTCACACATAGGCAAGTAAGATGTCCCTGTTGATAGCAAGGGTGTGACAACTGCGTCGAGTCAGGGAAGGTGCATGAATGGTTATAACACACGAAAAGTGGGGTGAGTGTGCCCCTTGGAAACCTGTAATAGTACGCAGCTTGGAAGGAAACACATAAGTGAAGATGCATCACAAGCTAGAAATAAATATAATGAGCAATCGAAAGTGATGGTTAAACCAATCAACACATTTTAGTAAGATTCATACATACTTATATAGAATAGTCAATACATGCATGCATAAGAAAATAGATAAAATATCATTTAGAGTAAACAAGATAGCTGGAATACAATACGACATATGCATGAAACGTGTTGGCTTTTTTATATTAGGAAGTGTAAATTCCAGTCATACAATACATCCATGTCCAACCACTAATTCTGATAGTAGAATGTTACAACCACAACCACTTGCTCCTCTAAAGAGATATACTAGCTTTGCACAGTGGAAAATCCAAGGCTTGTTACAATACTATCCAAGCTTTCTCTAAGATACTCCTATTGGAAGCTTGGTTGACCAAAATCCTCTACAATGAGTTATGAGAGACTATTTATAACAAAGGGTGGGGTGACCCTTGAAATTCCCCTTTGTGACCACTCATCTATCCTCATGACTCTTCAACTACTTTATGTCTCTTACATTCAAATATCGACACTTGAACTTCCACTTGACAAGACATTACATACAATCTGCACATGTACCCATGTGAGACAAGATGGCTTGAGAAAGCCATGCAAGACATCACTGACACTTGGACCGTTGTGGTGAGACCAACTCTTTGACATCCTTGTGATGGTCTATGGTGGCAACTTGATGCCAAGCTTGGTCATCTGTGATGGTGTCTGTGTGCTTAATGGTGACATCCTGCTGAAAGCGAACTCTTGCCTCTGTTGCATCCGGGTACACTAATATGGCCCCTTTTTCCAAATTGTTTGATAGCATGTGCATCATCATCTTGAGTGTGGCTAGACCAGCAACATACTGATGCATAGTGTCTGTGCTTATCTCCAAGTGTGTACTGGTGACCATGCACATCAACTTGTCAAAATACATGTTCAACTCCAATTAGACTTACTTCTTGTCTTCGCCTAGGTGAGTGTGCCAAATGGGTGGGATCACATGCTTGCGCACAATGAAATCCATGTTGCTAGATTCCCTTGCATGTGATCAACAACACTACTAACCTTGTCTGCTCCGTTCCAACTAATGGGATGGATCTATAACTTGTGTGGGCGCAATTTCATCCGTCTGTGCATGTTGCACCCCCTACTGTACTTGTTCCTACTACAACTCATTCTCGTGTCTATGTTGCTCCTATTCTTCCTTAAGTTGTCACTTCAGCACATGAAACTCTTTCTTTGTTTCTCTCTCTACCTTCATGCGATCTTTGCCTTGTCATGCCGTCACCTCATAGCCTCAATCTCCAAAGCTACTTTCATCATGAGTAGATCTACTTTGAACTTGTATCATTGCTTCACCTCTATGCTGTCAACAACCTTCCTCTTACACAAGCCGCATTTGGGTGTGTTGCCTTCTGTTGTTGCTAATGGTGTTGCTCGTTGTGATGATGATGCCATCTTATCTTGATGTCCTTGTCTATGAACAACTTGTTGTCTTCATAGGTAGGCAAGCTCATAGACACTTGCTTGCCTACAACCCCCGTTGTGATCTCAAAGATGTCCTTTGACTCTGGTATGTTGAAGGCCATTTTACTTTTGTTGTTGAGAGATAGAAGAACACCTGTGATTCCTAGAGACATAGAAACACTCATGGAAAGCAATCTATCAGTCGAAAACCAAAACAAACTTGAGGACTGACTTGCAACATACCTGTTTGATTGATCGTGAAGGTTGCATAATTTTTGTCGGGAAGTCGGGAGACTGATTGCCAAAACTGCACAAGTCATAGTCTGGGCTGTCAGGAGGCTGACTGACTACTAGAAATCCGTAATGCATAGTCTAGCCTGACCTACTGAGGACTCAGTCAGCAGTGATATGCAACCAGCAAACTGCGTTGCACAGTTTCTGGGGCCAGCAGGACACTCCCTCCAAGAATTGTGCAATGCAAGCCTGGAGTTCATTGCTAGGCTATACTTGCGTAATTTCTAGAGGGAAGGCAAAGCCATCACTTATGGAAATGTGCAATGTTAGCCAAGCAAGGCATGGTCCAGCCCAAGGTAGCCCAGACCCGCCGACAGGCGACTGAAAACATGAGAAGTCTGAATGCATGATGAGATGAGTGCAAAAAAGAGTGAATGATCATTCATTCAAACAACAAGTGCAGGATTCAGGAAATGGGAAAGCATGCATGTGTGTGGAGCGAGTCACCACAACGGCAACCATTCATGAAAAAATAGTGTCATGCATGCGACAACAGTGAGATATGAACAAAAATTGAAATGATGCTTCTACAAGCTAACATACATCAAAACAACAGCAAGCACTCACTAAAATAAATTAGACAACACTCAACTGATGCGAAATACAAAAAGCGATAGAAACACAGTGCAAGACATGAAAAGCGGGCTTACCCCGAAATAGCTGAGCTGAATGTACTGACGACTCCTAGATGCTATGTGGATGTCAGAGCTATAAGATCGATGTGAGGATTGAGCTCTGCAATGTCCCATTAATGAGTTTTGATCAAATTGAGGTTGTGACGTGCATGCCACAAATCTAGGAAAAGTGACACTTGCTGGGAGGTTTCCGAAATGATCCTTGCATGTAACCTCCAACTCCAAAAAATAGATCCCTGAATCAAGGTATTCCTTTGCATGCTTCCTTGGGAGAAGCAAGCCATGCATGAAAATCGGTTTTGCTTGGCCCCAGAGGGAACCGTTCAACCTGAAGGCACATGCATCGGTCTGTGAGCCTAGGATGAAAATCTACGCAGTTTTTGGGATGAGTAGAGATGGTTGTCCTAGAGGGATTGCATAATTTATTAGAGGAATAGATGACTGTCTCCCAGGATTGCACAATTTTTGGGTTGAGCAGCTATCTTGGGTCAGACCTCGCAATTTTCTCAAGGAAGCCTGTTTGACTATATCTCGCAATTTCTAAGATGAGCAGTTGTCCTGGGTCAGACCTCACAATATTCTCAAGGAATCGTGTCTGACTGTATCTCACAATTTTTGAGCTGAGCAACTGTCCTGGGTCAGACCTCGCAATTTTCTCAAGGAAGCCTGTCTGGTTGTATTACACAATTTTTGAGCCCAACAGGTTGCCTCTCTAGATTTGCGGAATTTTTGCTAGCTGTTGGGCTATCTGTCCCAGAGGGATTGCACAATTTCTGGGAGAAGTAGGTGACTGCTGCCCAGGATTGCACAATTTCTGGGCTGAGAATTTGCCCTGGGATGAATTGCAAAACTTTTGAGAGGAAGACTGTCAGGAAGAATTGCATAATTTTGGAGCCTAGCTGGGTGTCCAATTGGGTTTGCACAATTTCTGGAGGGAAGGCTGGTTCACCTCTAGAATTACGTAATTCCTAGAGGGAGCTTCTCAGCCAGTAACTAACACTAAGTCCGGAAATAATCCTATGAAGGGTGTGGAACAAACTTGCATGCACAAGCTAACAAGACTCTATGAAAAAGTTGAAGTTGATGTGCTTGACAGTGTAAGACATGCTGCTGAGGATGGTCAGTAGGGAGGCTCTAAAACGAAGCTAAGGAAAAATTTTGGAGGGTGGTTGCAGCTGCTACAACATTTGGTGACACACTAGTAGAACTCCAGCTCTTTGAATGGACCTTGTTCATGAGAAGAAACTCTAACACCCCTGGAAGTATTGTTTAGTTCTTTGGTCATCTTGGTTTCCACACTTGCTTGTTTGTAAGATGTAGCATCTACCAAGCCCTTGGTCAGTCGACACACATTCCATGCCAAGCCAACACAATTATTTCAATTGGGGATGATGGGTATAATGATGCACAATTGATATGATCTCTAGGGTTTTAGTTTCATCTCTGGTGTTGCTCCACTGCCAACAAGCCTAGACAGTACCCCGATGGAGTCATACAGGAACAAAAGCATCACTCTGCGACCAGCGAGCCTGGTCAGTATCCCGATAGAGTTACTTGCATCACCTCTCTATGCAGGAAGACTTTCTCTTCTTTCGCCTTATTCATTTTTCATTTTTTCAAAATTTTTTAATTTTCACTTTTTCATTTTTTGTTTTCATAACTTTGCATAGCACTTATTCATTTAAGAGGTGGAAGAGGGATCCTGACTTATTGAGAGTAGAAGAGGTTGTTCCTTTAGAGAAGTAGTTTATATATACCTCTGATGTGCTTGTTAAGGATTTCCCCCTCATCTTACTCTACTTGATTGAGATGACAAGGATTAACCCAAAAACAATCGACTAGAGTAGGTGATACTAGTCAACTTGGAAGCATTGTGTTTTCACTGAGGTTCACTTTGAATAGTACGTAGCTTCCATTGACGTATCATGGGTTGAACACAACAAGCTCTTACATAAGAGAGCATACAACAAATACCCAAATGTTCATAGCTGTACAAGTCCTCTTGGACTTTAACAATCTTGTTTCAAGAGTCACGCACAGTCCATGCGAAACTAACCTACGGACATAAACAAGCAAACAAACCAAAAACAAAAGCAAGAAGCAAAAGAAAATGCATAAGCAAAGTGAATGAGAAAACAAACAAGAAAGCAAACAAGCACACAAAGAAAGAAGCAAACATGCATGCAAGCAAACAACTCAAAAAGCAAACACTACTCCTACTCCTAAGCTAACAGTGCACAGGTCGTCTCACGTGAAGTGATACTTCCAATGTATCCATCAGTGTATTGGTTGACCCATGTCAGCGAAGGCATGGTTCGCAAACAACACATCTGTGCGAACCAGTAGATGTGAAAGATAAAACAATTAAGACAGACACACTCTGAGCTTACAAACGTCCACAGAACAAAAATGAGTGAAAGTACATGACATGTAGTCCGTGGACATACCATGATGCTGTGTGACACTATGTGCAGATGTTGAGCACACGGATACTCTCGAATGTAACATGCAAGCACACGTGAGGAAGGTATACCACCTACGTTGTGAAAGTGTGCTTGTTGAGTAATATTCCTCTAACGCATGAGCGATGGGGTCGTGTAGTTCGAGTGGAGGAAATGAAGTCTGAGTGTTGGATTTTTATTGAGTGCATACAGATTAGTGATGAGGAACCTTGGGTGTTTGAACAATTTCCTGATAAGAAGTGAAACCAACCTCAGGACAACGAGGGCCTGACATAATCATCAGCTCAGCCTGAAGTCCCTCGATAGTCTGGGGGGTTTTGACTTCATTGACAGATGGATCATTGTAGACCATTGGCTTAAACGGATTAACAATGAGAAAATAAACATCATGATCAGATGATGAGATAAAGAGATCATGACAACCAAGATCAGAAAATTTAGGATGTTGGTCGGCATCCTCATGATTCGATAAATCGCACAAAGAGGTAGATGAGAAGCAATATTGTTCATCCTTTGTGTTTCCAGAAAATATAGATGAAAACTCAAGTGTATGTTCAAAGAATGATTGGTCCTATCCATTGTCAGATGATGGACTAACTTCTCGTGTGTCCTGCAAATGATGAACAATGGGTGCATCTGTGGATGGAGATACACATGAAAAATCGGGGATGGTAGGATCACCAAGGATGTCAAGAAAAAATGGAGGAGGTACAGATAAACAAGGATGATCCTTTTCTTCCACTGAATGTTCAAGGTCTGAGTCATACACTTCATTAATGCCAGTGCATGTTGGTTTTGCAACACCAACTCCATCGATAGATCGATCCTCATTCAAAAAAGGTGTAGAATCCAGAATAGAAGAACACAAGGCAGTGTAATCCAGAGGATGATCAGAATATGAGGACAAAGATTCAGGTACAAAATACATGTGACAAGGTATGGGTTTCACAACCAAGTCTGCACAAAAATTGAAAGGAGCAATGTCAAGAGCACCTGATGATTCAACAAATGTGTGTGCATGTTGTCCCACATCACTCTGTGGTTGTGGAGCTGTTTGATGAGGGGACGTCAGACAGTCACTTGTGATAGTGACTGTGTCTGTTTATGATTACACAGCTCCATCACCGAAGTATGCTGAGTAGGGCTTAAGCTTGAACTTCTTCTTGGGATTGACAGATTTGATAAGACAATAGTTGTATCTATCAATGAGATACTAAAATTTCATCTAACTCTTCGGAGCTTCAAACTACAAAACATGGAAGCGCTACCAAAAACTATCAAGCAATTCTTGTGGAGCCTTTCATTTCTCTAACAGTTTTTTGTTAAGAGGTTCTAGATCAAAATGATGGAAAGTAGATTCAATGAGATCACAGAAATGCTCAAGTGAGTGCATCCTGTTGGGTGGCAAACTCCAATACCACCGTAGTGGAGATTCGCGAAGTGTGTATGCAAGCAGCATGTTGGCCTCTTCTGCATAGAACTCGTCCGTAAGGAATACATAGAAGTCTTTTAAGAACCCAGGCCAAGCTACCTCACCTTCACCATCATACTTGAATTCGACCAAGAGATCATCAAACTCCCTCGTGATGTTGAGAGGTTCAACATGCGAAAATATCATTCAGGGGTGAGTGTGACAGTATCCATGATAGATGTGCAGAGGTTCAAAACTAGATGAGAGGACATAGCTGGTCATTTGGACCTCCTTCTTGTGCCAGAAATGTCAACAGTGTTGGACCTGCCAAAAACGTCATGAGATCTCCCCAGTAAGATCTCCCAATTAGACATCAGATTGTTTGGTGTAGGAGTCCCAGCAGTGGGTTGTAAAGTATCGCCTTGACCATGGTTTCGCACAAAGAAAACTAAGATGTCCCTGTTGGTAGTAAGGGTGTGAGAGCTACGGCGAGTCAAGGAAGGTGCATGAATAGTTCTAACACATGGAAAGTGGGGTGAGTGCGCCCCTTTGAAACCTGTAATAGTACGCGACTTGGAAGGGAACACACGAGTGAAGATGCATCACAAGCTAGAAAGCAAGATAGCGAGCACTCCAAAGTGATGGTTAAACCAATCAACACATTTCAGTAAGATTCATACATACTTATACATAATAGTCCATACATGCATGCATAAGCAAACATATACATATATCATTTAGAGTAAAAACGATGGTTGGAATACAATATGACATATGCATGAAACGTGTTGGCTCCGTTATATTAAGAAGTGTAAGTTCCAATCATACAATACATCGATGTCCAACCACTAGTTCTGATAGTATAACGTTATAGCCATAACTGTCTGCTCCTCCAAAGAGATATACTAGCTCTGCTTAGTGGAGAAGCCAAGGCTCATTGAAAACTATCCAAGCTTTCTCTAAGATACTCCTATTGGAAGCTTGGATTACCAAAATCCTCTACAATGAGTTATGAGGGACTATTTATAGTAAAGGGTGGGGCAACCCTTGACATTCCCCTTTGTGATTGTTCATCTATCCTCATGACACTTCAACTACTCTATGACTGTTACATTCAACTATCAACACTTGAACTTCTACTTGACAAAACGTTACATACAATCTGCACATGTACCCATGTGAGACAAAATGGCTTGAGAAGGCCATGCAAGACATCACTGACACTCAGACTATTTTGGTGAGACCAATGATTTGACATCCTTGTGATGGTCATAGCGAACTGATGCCAAGATTGGTCATCCATGATGGTGTCCATGTGCTCAATGGTGACATCATGTTGAAAGAGAACTCTTGCCTTTGTTGCATTCGAGTACACTAATATGGCCCCTATGCCCAACTCATTTGATATGATGCGCATCATTTTCATGAGTGTGGCTAGATTAGCAACATACATATGCATAGTGTATCTGATGATCTCCATGTGTGTTATGGTGACCATGCACATCAACTTGTCAAAATACATGTTCATCTCTAGTTCGACTTGATTCCTTTCTATGCCTCGGTGAGTGTGCCAAATGGGTGGGATCACATGTGTGTGCATAATGACATCCATGCTACTAAATTCCCTTGCATGCAGTCAACAACAACACGCCTTGTCTGCTTCGTTCCAGCTGTTGGGATCGATTTATAACTTGTGTGGGTGTAGTTTCATCTGTCTATGCATGTTGCACACCCTACAGTAGTTGTTCCTGCTGTAACTCATTCTCTCGTCTGTGCAACTCTTTTTCTTCCTTGAGTT
This sequence comes from Pinus tabuliformis, assembly GCA_031772625.1. NCBI lineage: Eukaryota > Viridiplantae > Streptophyta > Pinopsida > Pinales > Pinaceae > Pinus > Pinus tabuliformis. The sequence goes on from CM062816.1 coordinate 497,402,808, forward strand.
GTCACTTCAACACATGAAACTCCTTCTCTGTTTCTCTCTCTACCTTTGTGTGATCTATTAGCACTCAAAATGAACCTCAAGGCTGATAAGAGGCAATTCTAAGGTAACCGCAGACCAAGCTTTTGATCTAGCATCTAGCCTTGCCAGACCAGAGGGGGCTCTCTCTTTTCCAACAAAACGTGGCTACGATAACTGAATCTTAGGCTACCTATGAAGAATAAGGATTTGGTTGAAAATTGTGGGTTGAAAATAGCAAGAGAAGGGACTATTGGGCTATGGATTTGGGGCTAGTTTTTGCCAGCATACTTGGGGCAAAGTAAGCGCAATGTACAGCCAAAATAAAGATATAATGAGATAAGAAAAGAGGAAAGATACCGCTGCCCTACAGGCATCAATCAGGGGATGGATCTACAATGATAACTTTAGAAGAAAGAGAAGCACATGGTTACTCAACAGAGCATCTAACAGAGGATGGATTCTAAACAGATAACCACTACATCAAACAACATAATCATTATGAAAGGAGCATCATGCATGGATGGATTCCTAACACTTCCCTTAGAGAATGTTGTAACCAAATTAGTAGAAAAAACAAAGCATGGAAATGAATTTACAAGAAAAAAATGCTGCACGTTAAACACCATGATGAATCCCAATTTTAAAGAGCAGAAAAAGCTTCATTAAAATAATATTCATGGAAAACTTTACACAGTCCAATGGTAGCCTCACTCTGCTACAAAAATCCAACCATTACACTTTGAAATTCATCAAATATATACAATTAGCTCATCCCCGTACTAAGGGAGTTGAGTTCAACCATCTCTCTCAAGATAGAATCAGTTACATTAAATTTGCACCGAATTTCTAAAAATAGGGCTCAAAGATGAACTTGTATCTCTTGAACCATAATACCTCTTACAAAACTAAACAAGGTTTTTGTATATAAGGTCATTTTGAAAAAAAAATCTCTCAAAGTTTGGCAATTCGTTTCCAGTTTCTTGGAATCTATGCCACAAAATAATCTCTAAAAAGGAAATCACTAAATATTTAAATCTGTAAAAATAGGTTGTAAATATCTAGTCAAATATTCCAATTCACGACAACTGTGAATAAACTAAAGGAGGTTTTTGTTATATGGTTCATGTTTGACAAAAACCTCCTTGGGTTTCTCAAAATTACTTTCCATCTATTGTAAAATGGCACCGCACTACAATGACTAAACCAGTAAAACAAATGCAAATTTCGTTTTGTTTTAATATAGCCTTCAAATATCACTGTATTTACCCCACATAGTAACACCTATGCATAAATTGAAGGAGGTTTTTGTTATTTTATATGTGGCTGAAAAAAAACTCTTTCACTTTTATAAAATTCTTGTCCATTACTTCAGAAACTAAATTTGTAGTAAACTCGTCCCTGTGTGCAGCAAATGACCTCAAAACATGCATAACCAAGAATCAATCATTCATTTCGATCATATCTTCTGATCTAGGAGCCAGTTTTCACAGTGTGATATACCATTGGAAAGAATTTTTTTAGCTTCTTCTGATGAACATGTTTAGGATATCATTTTCACTAAAACTCATGTGCAAAACATCTCTGAAAACCAGACATAGTAAGAGCACATTTTGATCCCTGGTGACAGGCTACGAAGACTGGAACTAACACGATCTTCGTCTTGTCGTGCCATCACCTCATAGCTTCAATCTCCAAATTTCATTTCATCATGAGTGGATCTACTTTGAACTTGTATCTTTGCTTCACCTCTATGTTGTCAACAACCTTCCTTTTGCACTCACCGCATTCAGGTGCTACCTTCTGCTGCTGCTTGCTATGATGTTGCTTCCATCTTATCTTGATGTCCTTGTATACAAACAACTTGATGTCTTCATAGGTAGACAAGCTCATAGACACTTTCTTGGCTGCAAACCTCGTTATGCTCCCAACGGTGTCCTTTGACTCTGCTCTACTAAAGTCCATTGTACTTGTGCAGCTGAGAGGCATACGAACACCTATGATCCCTAGAGACATAGCAACACTCATGGCAAGAAATATTTTAGTTGAAAACCAAAAACAACTTGAGGACTGACTTACAACATACTATGTGATTTATCTTGAAGGTTACGCAATTTTTGCCAGGAGGTTAGGAGACTGAGTAATAAAATTGCACAAGGCACAGTCTGGGCTGTCAAGAGGCTGACTGACTGCTGGAACTGCATAATGCATAGTCTAGCCTGGCCTACTGAGGACTGAAACTGCATAATGTGCAATTTCAGTCAGCAGTGACATGCAACCAACAAACTACATTACGCAATTTTTGGGTCCAACAGGACACTTCCTCCAAGAACTGCGTAATTCAAGCCTAGAGGTCACTGCTGGGACAGACTTACACAAATTTTGGAGGGAAGGCAGAGCCTTCACTTCTGGAAATGCGTAGTGCTAACTAGGAAAGGTAGATTTCCAGCCAAAGTAGCCCAGATCAGCCGATGGACCTTTGAAAACATGACAAGTTTGAATGCATGATGAGATGAGTGCAAAGAAGAGTGAATGATCATTCATGCAAAAAACAAGTGCAAGATTCAAGAAACGGGAAAGCATGCATGTGTGTGGAGTGAGTCGCCGAAATGATGACCATTCATGAAAAAATAATGTCATGCATGCGACAGCAATGAGATGTGAATGAAAACTAAAACGGTTCTTCTGCAAGATAACATACATCAAAATGACAACAAGTTCTCACTGAAATCAAGTAGAAAACACTCACATGAAGTGAAACACAAAAAGTGATAGAATCACAACGTAAGACGTGAAAATCAGGCTTACCCCGAAACAACTGAGCTGAATGTGCTTACGACTCCTAGATGCAATGTGGGATGTCATAGCGGCAAGGTCAATGTGAGGAATGAGCTCTACAGTGCCCATTGAAGAGTTTTGATAAAATCAAAGTTATGATGCACATGCCAGAAATCTAGGAAAAGTGACACTTGGCAGGAGGTTTCTCAAATGATCCTTGCATGTAACCTCCAGCTGCTAAAAATAGATCACTGAATCAAGGGATTCCTTTTCATGCTACCTTGGGAGAAAGAGTCCATGCATGTAAATCACTTTTTCTTGGCCCCGGAGGGAACCGGTCAACCTAAAGGCACATGCAATGGTCTGCGAGCCTGGAATGAAAATCTACATAGATTCTGGGCTGAGCATAGACGTTTGTCCCAAAGGGATTGTGTAATTTCTGAGAGGAATAGGTGATTGTTGTTATCTCTCTAAAATTTCCCTAAGGTTGTCATGAAAGAAATAATAGAGGTAACCACAAACCTAATTTTGAGATCAGGATCTAGCCTTTCAAATTCTCAAAGAGGGCTCTCTCTTAATGATTTAACTTGGTTGAGTTAATTGATTTTAGGCTAGTTATTCAAGCTTGATTGGGTTTTGATTTGATTTGGTGGTGGAATGACTGATTCAGGTGGATAGATAAGTGTATTTTTACCATTGGGTAATGGAGTCCAAATGTCAAGAAAACAGGACTGAATCAAGTTCTAAAGGTAGTGTTCACATTGCAAGGTAGCTGAGTAAATTTAGATCTTTTAGGCTAGATGGTGAAATGGTTTTTCAATCAGGGTCAACAAGCAATCAAGGATTGCTTAAACCGGATAATGAAGGAAATGAAAGAGGTCAATCAAAACTAGGGAGCAATGAATAATTCCCTACTCTAGACATTAGAACAAAACATAAAAATGAATAACTGTTCAAGACAAAGTGTACTTCAACAAATTTTGAAGTAAAATTTCAGTTATTTCATTCAAATTGGAAACACATATATGAATGTGAAATACTTAAGAAAATAACAATTTGACAAATGAAAGATACTTCACTGAAGTGGCCCAACACATGAATCCTGTAATGCAATGCCTTTATTACTCAGTCCAGTCTGCTGACTTGAAAATGTTTACAATAAACCCTCAGGTTTTCAGATCAATGTAGCTATAGAAATGTTCAAAAATCCACACATTAATACTTCAAAACCAGAAGTATTTATACAAAATTTACAAACCATTTACAATAAACGTTGTCTCTAACAGACATGACATTTTTAGACTATAAATGAACTAAAAATCTCTAACTGCTACAGATTAATAGTTTTGGTGGAATGTGTTGTGCAAATGTTGTTGTTGTGGAAGTGGGAGCAAGTAGGATGTGGACCCAAATTTGTGGTTGTGCTGACAAATGAACTAGCAAATGCAGATGTATCTCTCTTTTTCTTAGTAATTCACTCAACTGCTTGCTGATCCTCTGACTTGATAATATGAGACTTCCCTCACTGATGGCTAATGTTGTGAGTGCCCTGGTGTTTTTTCATCCATTAGTGTCACAAAATATTTTGGAAAATATATAATAATATATATATTTGAATAATATTTCCAAAATATTTTAAATGAAATTTATAATTAAATTTCTACAAAACCATGTGTTGTTTCCAATCTATGGTTTTTTTTTCTCTTTCCATGAATTCACAAAACCATGTGTAGTTTTGTCCCTATTACTCCTTCCTCTATAAATTCATTTTATTTGTATGTAAATTCCATTTACCCTTGTAGAATACCTGGATGGTTTTGCAAACCATGTGTCAATTTGTACGGTTGGAAGAGTATTCTCACTTTACTATTTACTTTTACCTGCAAGATGTTTTTACACTGTAAATTGATTTCACCATGCCTGTAAATTGATAAATCTCTTTCCATGAATTCACAAAACCATGTGTAGGTTTGTTCCTATTAATCCTTCCTCTGTAAATTCATTTTATCTGTATGTAAATTCCTTTTACCCTTGTGAACACCTAGATGGTTTTGAAAAATGATCTATTGATTTGTATGGTTGGAAGAGTGTTCTCACTTTACTCTTTTACTTTTACTTGCAACATGCTTTTACACCTATAAATTGATTTCACCATGCCTGTAAATTGATTTCACCTTAATATTCTATTGTGAAATGCATTTTACATGAATGGTATCTTTGCTCACCTGTACATTAATTTCATGGGAAATTTTCCCTTTTATTTTCTCTCATAAATTCATGGCATCTGTGAATTTTATTTCATGTGTCAACCATTTTACTTTTGAATATCATTCCACAACCTTAGTCTCATATTGCCTGTAGCTATATAATTTTACCTCAAGTATGGTTTCACCCGTAGCCTTGAAATGCATTTACATGATGCTAGCTTTGCTCACCTACATTAATTTCTTGTGAAATTTTCCCTTTTATTTTCTCTCATAAATTCATGGCATATGTGAATTTTATTTCATGTGTTGATGTAGAACCATTTTACCTTTGAATATTATTCCACAACCTTAGTCTCATATTGCATGTAGCTATATAATTTTACCTCAAGTATGGTTTCACCCGTAGCTCTAAAATATTACCACATTCTCATATCTTTGTATTTCACTTGAAATTAATCCACCCTATATTCTCGTAACATTTATAAGATTTAAAACCAAAACAGTTAATGATTTATCGCACCGCTTTAAAGTGGTAGGTGGTATTATTTTGGAGGACGCGATATAGCATGGAGCTTCCACGTTGCAAAAAGGTGGGCTGGGAAAACCACTAATCTCATGTCCTTTTTGAGTGTTAAGTCTTGGATGAGCTGAGGGCAGGATATGGAATTTTAACCATTCATTTATTTTTATGAATCTCTAGGCAAATAAAAATGAAGGGGGTTTAATTCCTAGTGCGGGGTGGGCCATTGGTTGACTTTGCAGGGGGAAGAGGTAGTATAGGCATCCAAAACTTTATATTAATAGGGTTTTCTAAATTAAGGAGTAAAAAGAGGGATATATATATATATATATATATATATATATATATATATATATATATATATATATATATCTATATATATCTATATATATTACTTTATGGGATTTATCCCACATTCACAAGGGAACATTCTTCATGATGTACTTACATTGTGTTTTGACAAAAGATGATTTATCTCCGTTTTAACAATTACTACCTCTGTGTAAATGACTTCTTCAACTCTGCTACTGTATGGAATATTCTGTTGAGGAAAACCATTCGAATACATTTCCTGAGAATATGGAACAAATAGGTTTTTAACTAGTATAAAAATTGTTTGTCCAGGTCTTAAATGATCACTTGCAAAAATAAACTAGTAGTTAATGAAAACGCAGTTTCCACAGGATGTAAAAATGGACTTTAGGGAAATGGGAAATCTGTTGATTGAGTCTGAACTCTAGAGGTTTTGATTCTGTGTTAGCAATGGTATTCCAGGTTTATGTATCTTAGACAGAGGTAGGGGAATGGCAGAATCTCTTTTTGTGGAAACTCTGTAATTTTTTACATTGTGTAGGGGTAGATTAGCAATTTACCACATAACAATGGATGATAAGGCTTCCGGGGATACACAGTGTAGCAGTGAGAGGAGGCTTTCGGGTAGGAGGTGACACCTAGAGGTTGGTCTTCTGAGGGGGTTGCCGTGGAATCGGAGGTGGTTTCGAACGGGAAGAGAAGTTGAAGGAAGAGCGGTATGGTGGATTATACCATGGATCAAAAGTGGTAAATGGCTTATTTCCAGGGGATAGGATATGATGTGGGGCTGCCATGTTGCGAAAAGGCGAGAAGGGATAACCACCCATGTCATGTGCTTTTTAAGTGTTGAACATCGGGCAGTGGAGAACACGATATGGATTGTTGATCGTCGAATCTGAGCGGGGAGATCGGATGGTGAATGGAGTTTGGGGGTTCTGATAGGTGGGACCAAATGATTTTTATTGTGGAGGGGTTAGATGTATGTGCGACGTCGGGTGATTGAATTTAATTTAAAACTATTTATATGAAAGGGGTCGAGAATTTAAAATAGTGGGGGGTCAGTTAAATGTTAGCATGGAATAATATAAAGGGTATGGGGTAAATGGGATAGCGAGATGTTAGGGAATAACAGGATGAGAAAATACACTAATAACTAGTGTTCAATGTAATATTGGGCAAGATTTTTCAATGGGACCGGATAATATTTCAACCATTTAAAACCATGCAAAAAGTGGATTTTTGCATGTTTCTAATAAAAAGGTAATTAAGTAAAGGGGAATACAATTTTCTAAAGGAAAATGTGTTTTCTAACTAGGGAAAGGGGTTTCAGTAACGGAAAATGAGTGAAGTAATGGGAAAATGTTTAAAATGAATGGAAAGGGATATTTTTAAAAGGGAAAATGAGTTTGGAAGGAAGTTAGTAATATGAAATGAACCAACTGATGCTCTCCATGCCTTGTGAAAACCGCTTCTATCTACCTTTTATGTACCTTAACATTTTCTCTTCATTTATTAGGTGCATTTGAGCTTGATGACCTTTTTATTTTCTTTTGATAGGAAAACTATCTTATTCTAATCTTATAACATCCAATGGCTCAGATTAAACTGATGAGCTAGTTATTATTCTCTACCTAACTACTGATCTACTAAGATTAAACAGTTTGGCTAGATCTTTATTCTCTATCTATCAGCATGAAATTTAAATCATGAACGAATCAAGATTAAAATGTTTGATCATCATAGATTGTGGCATTTTGAAAATATGCACACAATCTTATTTGCAAAAAGTAAACTGAGAGGAGTGGGATTTGAATGTGCACACTTTCATGATCTATTTTTATCTCTTTTTGGTGGGGTTCATATTTAATATTCCTTTTTTTATCTTTGTTTCTTTTTGTCCTTCGATTATTCTTTTAGGACATACCCTCTTTATATTTTTTAATATGGGAAAAAATTTGCAGAAAATCAAAGGTATGTACAATATTACAGGAATTAACATAGTCAATTCAAAATTATGATCCCTATTATTATAGGAACATAATAGTGGCTCCACTTGGGGTGGCATCTCCTTGTGAGATGTCAAGAACACCGTCGACTAGTGGCATGATCCATTGGGCCAATCGCAAACCTACACATTCTTTGTTGTATAATCTCTGTGACTGAAAATCTTGAACTAAAACCTTAACCTTTTCTACAAACTGAAATATCACACATGCTGCACTGAAATCTAATCTGAAATAAACTTGCTGCTGAAAAACTGAATTTAATTAAACTAAAACCCTACCTACTTACTCTAATCAGTTATCCAACTATTGGTTAAGTAAAATGAAACAGCGAATGCAACCATTCAAGCATGATATACATTGGTGAATTTTGCTACATTAGCTTGTTTGTGATCAAAATTGAGATTCTAAAACCCCATAGAAATTTGTCAACAAATGAAAAGATAAGGAAATACTTGATTTATGTTGTTGACTCTTGGAACTTTTCCAAAGGATCTTCCAAAATATATACACTATTTTTCAAATGATTTAAGCAACTGTACATCTGTTCTTGATGGCCTCTATGCCATGAAACTCAAATGTCATTTTCATCTTTATCACCTTGCAAATTTTCAAATAAGCTTTGTGACGATATTTCTACTGATTGAAATGTTTGACTGATGAAACATTTATCATCTTGATCCTGAATCTCATAGTTAGTTAATGGAGGAAATATTTGATTACATCTATCATCTAATCTATCAGTTATTGGATCATAAAAAACATGGAAGGATTGTTGTAACTTGTTGCATATATGTTTAAATGGAACTTCATAGATTTCTGCAAGCTTCTCATCCCTTTCTTTAGAGATTTTATACCACATTTCCTTTAAAAACTGAAATAATTCAAAACATAGTGGTATAGAGCTTTCTTGTGTCATTTGATCAGATGTTTCAATGAAATTTGATAATTGTAGTTGTCAAACCAAAGAATCTTGATCAAGAGTTTTATTGTCTTTTTTGTTATCAATAACAATACCAAAAGACTGCTGATTTTTTATTGCTTTAAAGTTTTCTCTGATGAATTGAAATGAAGCAAAACAAAGAGGCAAAGAACCTTCACTTATTTCCAAAATTTCTGCATTTCTTCCTCACTTTCATAGCTGATATGAATAAGCTAATCACTATTTTCAAGCTGCTGAAACTGAATTTCCTTATTTCCCAAACTAGCTTCTGATTGCTCTATTAAGTTAGTTTGAAATCGAAGAACATAATTATCATCATACTGATCATACTTAGGTAAATCATTAAAAGAAGGAATGTCATCAAAAATTCACATTAGATCAGTAGATTCCTCTTCCACATATTGATTTGTAAATCCGTTTTCTGATCTATGGTAGTTAGAATTAGCAGGAATTTGTTCATGGATATAAACCTGTTCTTTTTCTAAAATAAATAGGTCATGGTGATCTTGCACGAAACATTTATCTTTCATGGTGATCTTCTGTATCATTTCCTCTATTTTTCTTACCAAAATGTCCAGTTTTACCTCTGCAATGTTGTTCTTCTTTGCTTCTGCTTTCAACTTTTTCTTTTTAATCAACAGATGAACTTCTACATCTACTGCAATGTTTTGCATCTTTTCAAGAGTTGCTAGGTTTCTTTCTCTTAGTTGAAATTCTATTTCTAGATCAAATGCTTTTTGATAATGCAAGAGAGCTGAATCGGGAGGAGGTCTTATATTTGCTCGCATTAAAAAATAAACTTGATTAAATCTGTCAGAAAATTGTTGTATTGTTTCATTTGGCTATCTTTTCAACTAATTATATTCTTCTATAATTAGAAAAATATTGACTTTGATTATCCATCTATCAAGGAAAAATATAACAAACTGTTGGAAATTTGAGATGCTTTCAATAGGCAGGTTCTTGAACGAACTCTTTACTTTAATTTGGAAAGAAAGAGAAAAAATCCTGATAATAACTTCATCTTCATTAATCTCAAATAGGTCTACATAATTCTCAAAACCTTGAATATGTTTTTGGGCAGTGATATCATTCTCTCCATCAAAATTGGGGAGATATTTGTAATAGTTATCAAGAAAATCATGGAGTATAGGAGGTAACATGAGGGGCTTATATCTATCAAGAACTTTACAAGGTACAGGAATATGTACAAGAATTGTAAGATTAGTCTTGATTGTTTGAGGCTTCTCAATCGGAAAATGATCATCATAAGATTTAGAAGAAAGCTGCTCAAATGGATAAGGAGAATTTGTATTTACAATCTTCGAAGGAAAGTAACAAAAAATTAATCTAAGATCTTCTCTAAAATACAATATACATTGAAAAACCTTCTTGATGAGAAAAAACATGATGTCTTGGATAACAATCCAAGTTAGAAACCTGATCTTCCCATATTGTTCTTTTAGGAACATTCCTCCAATGGAGTCTTGATTTTGAAATTGATTTGGAGTTGAAGTCGCTAAGTGGATGATTTTAACTTTTGTGTGTTTGATCATTGTCCACCATCATAGATCAGATCTAATCTTTATATAATCTTTCTGAATAAAATTTTATGTCCCTAGAATGGTTGCCACTATGTTAGCACTCTAAAATTTCCCTAGGGTGGTCATGACAGAAATAATAGAGGTAACCACAAACCTACTTTTGAGATCAGGATCTAGCCTTCCTAATGCTTAGAGAGGGCTCTCTCTTAATGATTTAACTTGGTTGAGTTAATTGATTTTAGGCTATTTATTTAAGCTTCATTGGGTTTTGATTTGATTTGGTGGTGGAATTAATGATTCAGATGGATAGATAAGTGTGTTTTTACTATTGGGCCATGGAGTCCAAATGTCAAGAAAATAGGACTGAATCAAGTTCTAAAGGTAGTGTTCACAGGGAAAGATCCTTTAGGTTCGATGGTGAAGTGGTTTTTCAATCAGGGTTAAGGAGCAGTCAAGGATTCCTCAAACCGGATAATGAATGAAATGAAAGAGGTCAATCGAAACTAGGGAGAAATGAAGAATTCCCTACTTTGGATATCAGAAGAAAACATAAAAATGACTAACTGTTCAAGACAGAGTGTACTTAAACAAATTCTAAACTAAAATTTCAGTTATTGCATTCAAATTGGAAGCACGTGTATATTTGTGAAATACTTAAAAAAATAACAATTTGACAATTGAAAAACACTTCACTGAAGTGGCCCAACACATGAATCCTATAATGCAATTCCTTTATTACTTAGTCTAGTCTGGTGACTTGAAAATGTTTACAATAAACCCTCAGGTTTTCAGATCAATGTAACTATAGAAATGTTCAGCAATCCACACCTTAATACTTCAAAAACAGAAGTATTTATACAAAATTTACAAATTGTTTATAGTAAATGTTGTCTCTAATACACAAGACTTTTTTAGACTATAGATGAACTAAAAAGGTCTAACTGCTGCAAATTAATAGTTTTGGTGGAATGTGCTTTGCAAATTTTGTTGTCGTGGAAGTGGGAGCAGGTACGATGTGGACCAAAATTTGTGGTTGTGCTGGAAGATGAACTAGCAGATGTAGATGTATCTCTCTTTTTCTTAGTAATTCACTCAACTTCTTGTTGATCCTCTGAATTGATAATCTGAGACTTCCCTCACTGATGGTTGATCCTGTGATTGCTGTTTTCTTTATCATCCATTAGTGTCACAAAATATTTTGGAAATATATATATATATATATATATATATATTTGAATAATATTTCCAAAATATTTTAAATGAAATTTATAATTAAATTTCTACAAAACCATGTGTTGTTTCCAATATGTGGTTTTGTTTTCTCTTTCCATGAATTCACAAAACCATGTGTAGTTTTGTTCCTATTACTCATTCCTCTGTAAATTCATTTTATCTGTATTTAAATTCCTTTTACCCTTGTAGAATACCTGGATGCTTTTGCAAAACCATGTGTTGATTTGTATGGTTGGAAAAGTATTCTCACTTTACTCTTTTACTTTTACCTGCAACATGTTTTTATACCTGTAAATTGATTTCACCATGCCTGTAAATTGATTTCACCATGCCTATAAATTGATTTCACCTTAATCTTCTATAGTGAAATGAATTTACATGAATGATATCTTTGCTCACCTGTACATTAATTTCATGTGAAATTTTTCCTTTTACCTATCGCATTCTCATATCTCTGTATTTCACTTGAAATTAATCCACCCTATATTCCTGTAACATTTACAAGATTTAAAACCAAAACAATTAATGGTTTATTGCACCACTTTAAAGTGGTAGGTGGTATTATTTTGGAGGAGGCGATATAACATGCTGCCACATTGCAAAAAGGTGGGTGGTGAAAACCACTAATCTCGCTTGATTTTTGAGTGTTAACTGTTGGATGAGCTAAGCGTGGGATATGGAATTTTAACCGTTCATTTATTTTTGCGAGGCAAATAAAAATGAAGGGGGTTTAATCCTTAGTGCGGCGTCGGCCATTGGTTTAATCTTTCATTTATTTTTTCGAATATCAAGGCAAATAACTATGAAGGGGGTTTAATTCTTAGTGCGGTGTGGGCCATTGGTTGACTTTGCGAGTGGAAGAGGTAGTATAGGCTTGGGGGGAGAAAATTAATATAAAGTCCAAAACTTTATATTAATAGGGTTTTGTGAAGTAAGGGGTAAAAATAAGGATTATATATATATATAGTACTTTATGGGATTTGTCCCACATTCACAAGGGAACATTCCTCATGATGTAATTACATTGTGTTTCAACAAAAGCTATTTTATCTTTGTTTTAACAATTAATACCTTTGTGTAAATGACTTCTTCTACTCTGTTGCTGTATGGAATATTCTATTGAGGAAAAATACATTTCCTGAGAATCTGGAACAAACAGGTTTTTAAAATTTGTTTGTCTAGGTCTTAAATGATCACCTGCAAAAATAAACCAGTAGTTAATGAAAACTTTGTTTCCACAGGGATGTAAAAATGGAATTTATGGAACTGGGAAATCTGTGGATTGATTCCAATCTCTAGAGGTTTTGATTCTGTGTTTCCAATGGTATTTTAGGTTTATGTATTTCAAACAGGGGTAGGGGAATGGTGGAATCTCTTTTTGTGGAAACTCTGTAATTTTTTACATTTTGTAAGGGTAGATTAGGAGTTCACCACACATCAATGGATGATAAGGCTTCCAAGGATACACAGTGTAGTAGTCAAAGGAGGCTTTCAGGTAAGAGGTGATAGTTGGAGGTCAGCCTTTTGAGGGGCCTGTCGTGGAACGAGAGGTGGTTTCAAACGGGAAGAGAAGTTGAAGGAAGAGCATTGTGGTGGATTAACGCATGGATCAAAAGTGGTAAATGGTTTTTTACCGAGGGACGCGATATGATGTGGGGCTACCACGGAGCGAAAAGGTGGGTGGGGAAAACCACCCATATCGTGTGATTTTTAAGTGTCAAACATCCGACTGAGTGACGAGATTGGACAGTGAAAGGAGTTTGGGGGTTCTGATAGGTGGGACCACATGATTTTTAATGTGGAGGGGTTAGATGTATGTGCAACATCAGGTGATTGAATTTAATTTAAAACTATTAATATGAAAGGGGTCGGGGATTTAAAATAGTGGGGGATCAGTTAAATGTTAGCATGGAATAATATAAAAGGTATGGGGTAAATGGGATAGTGGGATGTTAGGGAATAGCGAGATGATAAAATACACTAAGAACTAGTGTTCAAACTAATATCAGTGAAGATTTTTCAATGGGGCCCCATAATATTTCAACATTTTAAAACCATGCAAAAAGTGGGTTTTTGCATGTTTCTAACGAAAAGGTAATTAGTAAAGGGGAATATGCTTTTCTAAAGGAAAATGTGTTTTCTAACTAGGGAAAGGGGTTTTAGTAAGGGAAAATGAGTGAAGTAATGGGAAAAGGTTTAAAATGAATGGGAAGGGATATTTTTACAAGGGAAAATGAGTTTGGAAGGAAGTTAGTAATATGAAATGAACCAACTGATGCTCTCCATGCCTTGTGAAAACTGCGTCTATCTACCCTTTATTTACCCTAACATTTTCTCTTCATTTATTAAGTGCATTTGAGCTTGTTGACCCTTTTATTTTCTTTTGATAAGAAAACTATCTAATTCTAATATTATAACATCCAACAGCTCAAATTAAACTGATGAGATCATCATTATTCTCTACCTAACTACTGATCTGCCAAGATTAAATAGTTTGGCTAGATCTTTATTCTCTATCTATCCGCATGAAATTTAAATCATGAATGAATCAAGATTAATTTTTTTGATCATTATGGATTGTGGCATTTTGACAAGCTGCACACAATCTTATTTGAAAAAATTAAACTGAGAGGAGTGGCATTTGAATGTGCACACTTTCATGATCTATTTTTATCTCTTTTTGTTGGGGTTCATATTTAATATTATTTTGTGATGTTTGTTTCTTTTTGTCTTTTGATTATTCTTTTAGGAGATACCCTCTTTACAATTTTTTAATATGGGAAAACATTTGCAGAAAATCAAAGGTATGTACAATATTATAAGACTTAACATAGTCAATTCAAAATGATGATCCCTATTATTATAGGAACCTAATAGTTGCTCCACTTGGGGATGGCATCTCCTTGTGAGATGTCAAGGACATCGTTGACTAGTGGCCTAATCCATTGGGTTGATCCCAAACCTGCATATGCTTTGTTGTATAATCTTCGTGACTGAAAATCTTGAACTGAAATCTTAACCTTTTCTGCAAACTGAAATCTCACACATGCTGCACTGAAATCTGATCTGAAATAAACTTGTTGCTAAAAAACTGATTTAATCAAACTGAAATCCTACCTACCTACTTTAATCAATTGTCCATCTGTTCGTTAGGTAAAATGAAATAGCCAGTGAAACCATTCAAGCATGATATACATTGGTGAATTTTGCTGCATTAGCTTGTTTGTGATCAAAGTTGAGATTCTAAAACCCAATATAAATTTGTCAACAAATGAAAAGATAACAAAATACTTGATTTCCATTCTTGACTCCAAGAAATTTTGAAAATGATCTTCCAAAATATATACACTATTTTTCAACTAATTTAAGCAACTGTACATCTATTCTTGATAGGCTCTATGCCATGAAATTGAAATTTCATTTCAGCTTTATCACCCTGTAGATTTTTAGATAAGCTTTGTGATGATATTTCTACTGATTGAAATGTTTGACTAATGAAACCTTTATCATCTTGATCCTGAATCTCATAGTTAGTTAATGGATAAAAATTTTGATTGCATCCATCATCTAATATATCAACGATTGAATCATAAAAAACTTAGAAGGATTGTTGCAACATATTGCATATAGGTTTAAATGGAACTTCATAGATTTCTACAAGCTACTCATCCTTTTCTTTAGATATTTTATACCACATTTTGTTTAAAAACTAAAATGATTCAAAACATAGTGGTATATAACTTTCCTGTGTCATTTGATTAAGTGTTTCAATGAAATTTGATAACTATAGCTTTGAGACTGAAGAATCTTGATCAAGAGTTTTATTGTCTTCTTTGTTATCAATAACAATCCTAGAAGACTACTGATTTTTTATTGCTTTAAAGTTTACTGTGATGAATTGAAATGAAGCAAAACAAAGAGGGAAAGAAACTTCACTTATTTCCAAATTTTTTGCACTTTCTTCCTCACTTTCATAGCTGATATGAACAAGTTGATCACTATTTTCAAGCTGTTGAAACTGAATTTCCTTATTTCCCAAACCAGCTTTTGATTGCTCTGTCAAGTTAGCTTGAAATTAGAGAACATAATTATCATCAAACTGATCATACTTAGGAAAATCATTAAAAGAAGGAACGTCATCAAACATACACATTAGATTAGTAGATTCCTCTTCCACATATTGATTTGTAAATCCATTTTCTGATCTATGGTAGTTGGAATTAGCAGGAATTTGTTCATGGATATCAACCTATTCTTTTTCTGAAATAAATAGGTCATGGTGATCTTGCACAAAAAAATTATCTTGCATGGTGATCTTTTGTATCATTTCCTCTATTTTTCTTACCAAAATGTCCAGTTTTATCTCTACAATTTTGTTCTTCTCTGCTTCGACTTTCAACTTTTCCTTTTTAATCAGCAGATGAACTTCTACATCTACTAGAATGTTCTGCATATTTTCAAGAGTTGTTGGGTTTCTTTCTGTTAGCTGAAATTCTATTTCCAGATTAAATTCTTTTGGATAATGCAAGAGAGATGAATCAAGAGGAGGTCTTATATTTGTTGGCATTGAATAATAAACTTGATTAAATCTATCAGAAAATTGTTGTATTGTTTCATTTGGCTATATTTTCACCTGATTATATTCTTCTATGATTAGAAAAAGATTGACTTTTATTATCCATCTATCAAGGAAAAATTTGACAAACTGTTGGAAATTTGAGATGCTTGCAATAGGCAGGTTCTTGAACGAACTCTTTACTTTACTTTGAAAAGAAAGAGAAAAAAGCTTGATAATAACTTCATCTTCATTAATATCAAATAGGTCCAGATAATTATCAAAACCTTGAATATGTTTTTGGGCAGTGATATCATTCTCTCCATCGAAATTGGTTAGATATTTGTAATAGTTATCAGGAAAATCATGGAGTATAGGAGGTAACATGAGGGGCTTATATCTATCAGGAACTTTACAAGGTGCAAGAATATGTATAGGAATTGTAAGATTAGTCTTCATTAGTAGAGTTTAGGCTTCTGTGATCCATATCAAGTTTACAAAAGATTTTTCGATCACGTGAAACATCATTTGTCGATGCGTTTCAAACCAACCAGTGTGGTTCATCACCTGACGATGAACCACACTGGTTGGTTCGAAATGCGTCGACAAATGATGTTTCATGTGATCTTCACCGAAAAATATTTTGTAAATTAGTCTTCATTGTTTGAGGCTTCTCAATCTAAAAATGGTCATCATAAGATTTAGAAGAATGTTGCTCAAATGGATAAGGAGAATTTGTATTTACAATCTTCCAAGGAAAATAACCAAAAATTAATCTAAAATCTTCTCTAAAATACAATATACATTGAAAAACCTTCTTGATGAGAAAAAACATGATGCCTTGGATAACAATCCAAGTTAGAAACCTGATCTTCCCATATTGTTATTTCAAGTTCATTCCTCCAATGGAGTCTTGATTTTGAAGTTGATTTGGAGCTAGAGTCGCAAGGTGGATGATTTTAACCTTTGTGTGTCTCATAACTATCCACCATCATAGATCATATTTGATCTTTGTATAATCTTTCTGAAGAAAATGTTATGTCCCCAGTATGGTCGCCACTATGTTATCACTCTAAAATTTCCCTATGGTTTTCATGAAAGAAATAATAGAGGTAACCACAAACCTACTTTTGAGATTAGGATCTAGCCTTCCTAATGCTCAGAGAGGGCTCTCTCTTAATGATTTAACTTGGTTGAGTTAATTGATTTTAGGCTAGTTATTTAAGCTTCATTGGGTTTTGATTTGATTTGGTGGTGGAATCACTAATTCAGATGTATAGATAAGTGTCTTTTTACCATTGGGCCATGGAGTCCAAATGTCACGAAAACAGGACTGAATCAAGTTGTAAAGGTAGTGTTCACAGGGAAAGGTAGCTGACTAAATTCAGATCTTTTAGGCTGGATGGCGAAGTGGTTTTTCAATCGGGGTCAAGGAGCAGTCAAGGATTCCTCAAACTAGATAATGAAGGAAATGAAAGAGGTCAATCGAAGCTAGGGAGCAAGGAAGAATTCCCTACTCTAGATATCAAAATAAAAAATAAAAATGCATAAATGTTCAACACAGAGATTACTTAAAAAAATTCTGAATTAAAATTCCAGTTATTTCATTCAAATTGGAAACACATGTATGATTGTGAAATACTTAAGAAAATAACAATTTGACAAATGAAAGATACTTCACTGAAGTGTCCCAACACACGAATCCTGTAATGGAATGCCTTTATTACTCATTCCAGTCTGCTAACTTGAAAATGTTTACAATAAACCCTCAAGTTTTCAAATCAATGTAACTATACAAATGTTCAGCAATCCATACCTTAATACTTCAAAAGCAGAAGTATTTATACAAAATTTGCAAACTATTTACAATAAATGTTCTCTCTAACAAACAAGAAATTTTTAGACTATAGATGAACTAAAAAGGTCTAACTGTTGCAGATTAATAGTTATGGTGGAATGTGTTGTGCAAATGTTGTTGATGTGGAAGTGGGAGCAGGTAGGATGTGGACCCAAATTTATGGTTGTGCTGGCAGATGAACTAGCAGGTGCAGATGTATCTCTCTTTCTCTTAATAATTCACTCAACTGCTTGCTAATCCTCTAACTTGATAATCTGAGACTTCCCTCACTGATGGCTGATCTTGTGACTACCCTTATGTTTTATCATCCATTAGTGTCACAAAATATTTTGGAAAATATATAATAATATATATATTTGAATAATATTTCCAAAATATTTTAAATGAAATTTATAATTAAATCTCCACAAAACCATGTGTTGTTTCCAATCTATGGTTTTGTTTTCTCTTTCCATGAATTCACAAAACCATGTGTTTGGTCAATTTAGTGTCCTAAATCGCTCTACATAAATTATCAATCTGGGTATCGTAAACTGATGAAGTGTAGTGCAATGTTTGTGCTAGATAACCCTTTTTACTTCGTTGTTTTTGTGTTTTATGTTGATTTGGGAGGTTTTTGATCTTTAGTTCCTAATGATGTACAATGTAATTGTCAAAAAGACTTAAATCTAACTTTCCCAAAGACTACTAAATATCTAGAAATGAAAACAGAGCTTAAGAAAGACTTGGAAGCAGAGCTTAAGCAAGAAATGAAAACAAAGTTTCTATTCCTCTTTTACCATTATTTCCAAATCATGAATTAAAACTAAAAGTGAAATTTGCAACTGATGTCTAACTAATTACAAAAATAAAACTAAATGAAATACTTAGTTACTTTGCCTCTCAATTTTGGGAGAAAGTCTCCTTGTGATGACATTTGAAGAATTCTGTACTTCATTATTCTAAGAGAAAACAAATACAGAGATGTAGCGAAGACTCATTGCATAAATGAAATGTTCAACCACTTAGTTTAGGATGAATTATCAACTTGAAGGGTTTTTCAGAAACATTCATTAGCACTATGAGTCAGTAAACTAGAAACAAAATGGCAAAGACAATAAATGGCACTGATCAGTCTAATTGAGAATTTAAGGACTAGTAAAATAGTGAATGATGTAAACTAGATTACATTAATGAGTTTCATCTACTAAACTACTGATAAACTAAAAATAGATCAAGCAAATGGAAGCTACTCTAAATTATGTACACTGTTAATAAGAAAATAATGGAAACTGCATTATAAACATTGTTAGTAAGAAAATGATTATAAACGCTTTTAAAAAAATGATGAATTTACAGTTAACAAGAAGAAAAAAAATAAAATGAAATGAAATGAAACCTTCTTCACTGTAGGGGCCCTCTACAACTGATTAGGCTATGCTTTCTCAGTCAACTCCAAGAAAACTCCTTCAGATTTCCATAAAACATGCGGTCTTCATATTAAACATAGGGACACAAAATGCCCAGGAATTACAGAGTTTAAAACTTTGATTTCACAATAAAATATCACTACTACTACTAACTTCTTTGGTCCTTTACACAGGTAGTTATAAGAAAAACCATACAACTGTTTATGGAGAAAAACATGCTATAGCTAAACACGTAGAAGACAGATGTATGGAATTTCTTCCTCGGTTGTTGGAGACATAGATCCAAGACATGGTGGCTGTTGGAGTCGATAAGTATAGGTAGTTTTTCTGGATAACACTTCCCATCACTGTGAAACGTGTAATTAATCACGAAAAAAAGTCATGTTACCTTCGGTCTCTACGTTTGACTTCTTCATTGACCGTAGTCTTATGCCATCTTCTTTGTCAACCTAGGATAGGTGAATAGGACAGGGTCCATGTCACGATGATTTCCAAGCTGCCCATGTAGCTAGTTTCTCTTTCTGACACTTGGAACCTGTTAAAGCATGAAGGTAGCTATGGAACATCTTAGGCTGCGTTCCATAGCTAATATAAAAAAAATTATTCAAACATAAAAACACAAAAGCATAATATGGAAATCACTAAATATCCTCCTCAAGATAGTATATACCAGTCATTGATGATGAGAATGCATCCTTTTCATGGAAAAACAAAGAAAAGGAATGAGAATAGTTGCTAGGGAAAGAGTAATTTTGAGGCTCAACATACTCCCACTACAAAATCATTGCATGTCCCCATGCAATTTTCAAAATTGTGAACTTCTTTCTCCTATTTCATTTATTCTGACACTTCTGCCAGCACATCCAACTTCATTTTCTTCTCTTTGCACAGACTACCATCATGGGCTTCTTCATAAGAAGTCTGTATTTGAGGTTGATAATTTTTCTGCTCAGCTTCCTATTTTTCCTCTTCCGCTTCCTATTTTTCTTGTACCATAACCCCAGGTATAAAATTGTATTGTCATGAATGGCTCTATCTAGCTTTTTTTGTTCCCTCAAGGTTTCATTTTCTTTTTGAATGTGCCTGTTCAAAATCTGTAACTCAAAGATTTCTCGTTTGAGAAAGCTAGTTAGAGATTCTTGTGGATTGACAGGCTGCTCTAGATTGGTTGAGGATCCTAGGTTCGTTAGGTATTCTTTTTGTCTAATGACTCTATATATTCATATATTTTCTATTGTACTAGATCTATGCTAGGAGAAGCTCTGCTTGGGATGCCTTCAAAATTCTATGGAAGAGAGTTTTGTTGACTATGTTCAGATGGAATACTATCAGGAGAATGAACTGGGGTTTATTCCTCTAAGTTTTTGAATTGGGCTTCTTTGGATGTTACCTTCTTCACCTTACCTCAAATTCTAGAGCTCCTTCTCAAGTTTTGGAAGCTTATGGTTTCTTCTCTTGTGTCCTTCTTCTTCTTTCCTATCTCCTTATTTTTCATGATTTGCTCCTTAATGTTGGTCAGTCTTTTGAAGAGTAACTATTCATATTCTTGTGGTGATAAAGGTTTAGGAATGGCTTCATTGATTTCTTCAGCCCTCTCTTTCATTTTTCCTTTCTGTTTAGTCTGCTTCCTAACCTCTGGTTTAGAAGCTATCTCTGCATCATTCTTTTGTGAGGAGGTTTGAATATTAATGATGATCTTCCTCCTCCTACTTTTCTTAACATGACTCTCCTCATGTGACTCTAGAGCATCCTGGAAAAAAATTCTTACTAAGAAATCTTCCCATGTATCCCCTATACTTCTCAAATGGAATTCAACTAGTATTTTCACTAATCCATGATGATACATAGTTGTTTCTATGGATTCAATTTTCTTTTGGACATTTGTATCCATCCTTCTCAGATTGTTTAGAAGGAAGAAGGGAAGGTTGATGGTTCCATTTTCTAAAAAAATCATTAATAAGCATATATGGTAAGCATACATAGACTTAAATCTTCCTTCACATGTAATGAATTTTTGCAATATTAACAACATATTACTCAATTTGTTCTTGAGTGCTGAAATAAGAATTCCCTTTCTAAATATTGTAACATCCATACTTGGGTTTCTAAGGATCACTTTCCAAGATTCACCATGAAATTCCTTGTTTTTAAACCATATTTCTCCTTGTCTTGGAAGCTCTGTTGCTTCTGCTATGAAGGATTCTGTGACTGCAAATTTCATATCTCCTATCTCCACTTCTGTGGCATCAAATGACCTTGCAAAAGACTTGGTAATTTCTTTGTGGTAGCCATCAAATTTTTCAATAAAATTTAACCATCCAGCCTTCTATAGCATCCATTTAATCTGACGATACCCCTCCATATACTTTACCCCTAAGAGCTCCATTCTAACAATAAGCCCCATATCCCTTGTTTTCAGTTAACCTTCAAAATTACTCTCATTGTCTATAAAACGAGTGCTATTTAAGAAATGGAATGACAGCGTATATGGAAAATGGAATGACTGTGTATATAGAAATGGAAAGACTATGTATATGGGAAATGGAAATACTGTGTATATGGAATGGCTACATGAATATGAGAGGAAAACTTAAGAGTTTGCATGTAATAAATAGACAGTAAGGGTTTAAAGAGCCATAGATAGGTGGGTCACGTCATTGTCTTGACTGTTAACAGATGTAGTTGTGGAGGACCGTTTGAGTACAGGTTATGGAGTTTGAATCAGAGATTTTTTATGAAAGAATCATTGAGACTGTTTGTCATTAAAGATGGAAGATATGGCGGGGACATCGTGGAGGTCAAATCAAATGATGGTTGATTAAGGAGACATGTGATTATACATACTATACAAACTTATGTTTTCAAATTGCTTTTTGAAATAAATTTTTGTATTTACCTATGGAACCTATACCTTTCGCTTGATAATTTTTTTTGATGTTGATCCACAGGTACCTTAAGCATGATTGGTCTTCAAAAATTGTTTTTTCTTCAATTCCCTGCATACATGATTTTATTATGAACTGTACACTTGTGCTTGAACTAATAAACAAATTGTAGCTGCAAAATCAGATTAGCTACAGAACAGAATTAGCTACAGAACGTGGAACAGAAAGTGAAATATGGCTTATGGATCATGAATGAAATGGAAATGACTATGTAAGTGAAAATAAAATGAGATGTAAGACAAGATGAGAGATTGAATGAATATTGAAAAGAGGAAAAATTTATTGATGAAATATGACAATGGGATGAAGTGAAACTGTAAAAATAAAATGGAGTGAGGTGAGATGAGATGATGGATTTTGCAAAATCTAAACTATAGAGTGACTGTGGCTTTTTTTCACCACTTATTACAGAAAGAAAATGGAAAATATATGGTGTCAGAAACCTTTTATTTTCACCCTGTATTTTCTGTATAAGCATGCCAATCAATGATTTATTTTCAACCTTACACACTTTATTATATATATATATCTATATATATATATATATATATATATATATATATATATATATGTATGTATGTATGTATGTATACATATATATACATATATATATATATATATATATATATATATATAAATATATATATATATATATACATATATATATATATATATATATATATATATATATATATATATATATATATATATATATATATATATATATATATATATATGAAAAATAAAGACTAAGTTAGTGGAGAAGAAGGATTCTTCTTCACTAACTTCATTTCAAAATTGTCTTGGAAAATCTTGATGAACTCCTCTTTTGAAATTGATTTTTGATATATTTTTAATCTATGACCATTCACAAGAAGAGGAGTTTTAATTTCATCTATTGTTTTGATCCTCACTGCTCCATTACTAAAGACATTTTCAATCTTATATGGCCCAAGCCAATGAGTTTGAAACTTTTCCTAAAAATATTTAAACTTTGAATCAAATAATAACACCTAATCTCGCACTTGAAACCTCTTGTCCTTGATATATTTGTCATTCCATTTAGCCCTCTGTTGTTGGACTATACCAGTCCTTTGAACTACCTCTTGCTTGATTTCATCAAGTTCATTTAATTATTACAACCTATGCTTTTGTGCCTTTGATAAATCTAGTCCTAGTTGGACTGCCATCTTGAAACTTCTAATTTGGAACTCTATAGGGAACAAGACTTGTTTCCCATAAACAAGTTCATAGGGTGTATGTCCCGTTGTGTTACTTCATGTAGTTCTATAGGTCCATAAGGCTTCAGGAAGCCTTTCTGCCCAATCTTTTCTATGTAGATGCACAGTCTTGGTGAGGATTCCTTCAATCACTTTATTTGTAGATTCCACTTGACCATTTTCTTGTGGATGATAGGGAGTAGATTTCCTATGCTTGTTCTTGTATTCTTCCACAAGCCCTTTCACCATGTTAGATGTGAATTTAGATACCTGATCTGTCACAATTTCTCTTGGAACACCAAAATGAGTGAAGATGTCATCAAAAAGAAAATTAATTACATATTTTTCATTAGCAAAAGGTAATGTGTTGGCTTCAACCCACTTAGTGACATAATCAGTGCACACCAATATATACTTTTTCTTCTTAGATGGAGGATCAATTGGTCCAATAAAGTCTATGGCCCATTTTTCAAAAGGTTCGATGAGTACCTGAGTTTGTAATGGAATTTCATTTGAGGGAGCAGGTTTCCCTACCCTCTAGCAGCTATCACATCTCCTGACACATTCTTTAGCATATTTGAAGATGGATGGCCAATAATATCCTAAAGAAAGGATTTTATAAGCTATCCCCTTGTCAAAAAAGTGTCCACCACACAGTTCATCATGACATGCTTTAAGAATCTCGGGCATTTCATCTTCCCCGACACACCTTCTGATCATAAGATCTGTGCCTGTTTTATACAATTCATTAGTGATCCATGAATATCTTGCACTTTCCTAAATAATTTTTCTTTTCTCTCTAGGAAACAAATGCGAAGGTAACTTTCCTGTGACCAAGTAATTAGCAACATCTACAAACCAAGGAATTTGAGTAGTTATTGCAAAAAGATATTCATCAGGAAACTTATCTTCAACCGAAGAATCTTCTTTCATATTCTGAATGCTGGACAAGAAATCAGCAACTATGTTTTGTTTTCTAGGTCTATCTAGCATAGTAATGTTGAATTCTTGCAAAAGTAAAAGCCATCTTGTAACTCTGCCATTAGTAATAGGTTTATTCATCAAATATCTAATTGCAGAGTGATCTGTATTAACAAAGGTTTCATAGCCTGTTATATAGTATCTGAACTTGTTAATTGCATGAAAAACAGCGAAAAATTCCTTTTTAGTCACAATATAATTCAATTCAATGGGAGTCAAATTCTTACTTGTATAGTAAATGGCATAAGGAATCAAATCTTTTTGTTCCGATACAGGTCCCAGAGCTATATCTGAAGCATCTGTGGAAATATGGAAAGGGAGTTTCCAATTTGAACCTCTTAAAATGGGTGCTTTAGAAATTTTTGCTTTCAAGATTTCAAATGCCAATTGGCAATTAGAATTCCAATTGAATTCACAATCTTTGGTAAGCAATTTCAAGAGTGGGGATGCTATTTTAGTGAAGCTTTCTATAAATCTTCTATAGTACCCTGTAAATCCTAGAAAACTTCTAACATCCTTTTGGCAATTTGGAATTGATAATTTAGAGATGACTTCAACTTTAGATTTGTTAACTTTAATCCCATCTCCTGAAATATGATGTCCTAAAACAATACCTTCTGTAAACATCATAAAACATTTTTCATGGCTTAATGAAAGGTTTGTTTCCTTACATATCTTAAGAATTTTTTCCAAATTTTCCAAAGCTTCTTCAAATGTATTCCCATAGACTATAAAATCATCCATATATACCTCTACACAATCATGTATTAGATCAGAAAAGATCCCTAGTACTGCTCTTTGGGATGTTGTAGGTGTGTTACATAACCCAAAAGGAAGTACTCGGTAGTCATAAGTTCCCCATGGACAAGTAAATGTGATCTTATCCTGATCTTTAGGAGCTACCTGAATTTTATTATAACCACTAAACTATCCAAGAATGAGAAATACTTCTTACCTGCCAATTTATCTAACACTTGATCTATAAAAGGCAAAGGAAAATGATCTTTAAGGGTTTCTTTATTCAATTCTCGGTAATCAATGCACACCCTCCATTTACCATTCTTTTTAGGCACAATTACCAAAGGGGAAACCCATTGGCTATCTGAAATTGGGTAAATGAAGTTTACATTCAGTAATTTTTGGAGCTCTTCTTTTACAATCTCCCAAAGATTTGGATTCATCCTTCTCTGAGGTTGTCTGATAGGTCTATTGTTTTCCTGAATGTATATGTGATGGATACAAGTCTTAGGATCAATGCCTTTCATGTCGGTGTATTCCCATGCAACTGCAGCAGAATGTTTTTGTAATATTTTGATTAGCTCTTCTTGTTTATGTTCAATGTCCTACCTGGGAAAATTTCAATTGTAGAGCTACCAAACTCTTCCATAGAATAGAGAGACATCTGCCTAGATGACAAATATTCAACATTAGATTTTTCTTGAAATTGCTCATGATCATATTCTGAAGATGATTCAAAATCTTCCAATGTATTCAAAATTTGACTATCTTCACTAATTTCTGAAATAGTAAAGAGAGGTTGAATATCATCTTCATCATCAATCCATTCTTTGTCATCTATTTCTGTGATTTCTTTTGCTGGAGGATATAGAGTAAATTTCTTTGTCGAATTACCATCAAAAATATACAAGTCACCAAATCTACAGCTAATAAAGGCATCAGATGTGGCTAGCCAAGGTCTTC
Source organism: Pinus tabuliformis (assembly GCA_031772625.1). Classification (NCBI taxonomy): domain Eukaryota; kingdom Viridiplantae; phylum Streptophyta; class Pinopsida; order Pinales; family Pinaceae; genus Pinus; species Pinus tabuliformis. Next base: position 497,429,032 of record CM062816.1, read on the forward strand.
CTAAAATGAGTGGATGTCCTCTTAAATTGTTTTTGAGAGTTAAGATCATGAAATCAACAGGATATTCCCAAGAATCTAAGGATACTGAAATATCTTCTAGCACACCATCTGGTTTGATTATTGATCTAGCTGATAGTTGTAGTAAGGTAGGTGAGTAGAGAAGATTAGGAAGTTTAAGCTATTCCATAATTTGTTTACTCATGATGTTTATTACTGCCCATAAGTCAATCAATGTATTTGGAATTTCAATTCCATTAATATGTGTTTTGACAATTGGACTTCTTGGATCCACATATTTTTGTAAGGCAATTTTTCCCATTATTATGTTTGCTATTTTTCTTACCAGGTGAATTCTTTTTGTTTCTTTTGCTTTTCTTCATGGTTTTTTTATGCTCAACTCCTTTATCGTTTTGGCTAGAATTGGAATTTCTCTAATGGCTTTACAGACATTCTTCAATTCATCTAGAAAATCATAGTTGGGCAACAAGATCTATTTTTCTACCCCTCTATCAATTTGTAGTCTTTCAGGAAAAGGAGGTGTAGAAGTATATTCTAGTTGCTCAATGATAGGAGTTGTGTTCACTAATTCTTTTTGTTTTTATTTTTCAATGTTTTGGTTTTGGAGAGATGTTCCCTCAAAAATTTTATTGACTTTTAGAGAATCTTGCTTAGAACTATCTTGTTCCTGAATAACTATAGAAGGTCTTTCCTTTTCTAATATCCTTCTAGATCTTAGTTGAACATCATTAAGATCTAGAGGAGTAATCATGTAAGTTGGAAATTGTTGTCCTTCTACCATGTAAGCATTCTGAGGGTTTTTATTATTGGGGTTTGGTAATGGTTGGGCAGGTAGCTGATTTCGTTTCTGCTAAAATGGCAGTAAGAGTTGAGGATTTTGGTTTTGTTGTGGAGGTTGTTGTGGAAATGGCAATGAAAGTTGAGGGTTCTGATTTTGAAGTTGTGGTTGCTGATTTTGTTGCTGAATGTGTGGGGGAGGATAATTCTGATATGATGGAGGATATTGGTAATATTGAGAAAATCTCCCATAAGGATTTTGTACTCTTTGTGCCCACGATTGAGATTGAGATTAAGGTTGAGGTTGAGGCCAAGGTTGCTGCCAAGAATTCCAGTTTGGTGGGGGCTGAAGATACATTTGATTGTTAAATCCCTAATTTTGTGGCCCCTGCCAAGGTCTTCTAGCAACAAAACAAAGAGGTTTTGCAGAATTTGGGATTGTTTCCTCTTGAAAGACAGCCTTAAGACCTGGGATTGAAGGAAAACCCTTGGTCTCATGGCTTTCTGAGAAAATCATACAAGTTTCTACAATTTTTGCATCTAAAGGGCATTCCCTTAAAGCATGTTTTTTTCTGCATTTTGGACAAAAATTGGCTAAAGAATCAACCTCGATTTTCTGCTTGTTTTGTACTTTAAGGGTGTCTAATTGCTCACTAAGGCTCCCTAGAATGTCAGTTTTAAATTCATCAAGCATATTGCCAATTTCTGCCCTACTTACAGATCCTATTGCAGATTTGTTTACTCTAACAAGAGAAGGATCTCTTGGCCCTTTCCTTGTTTTAGATTTCCCTCTTGAGAGATGAACACACAATTCTTCTATATCATTTAATGGAAGTTGAGAGATATCTCCCTTCCCCATCATGTTAAGAATATCTATCCACTCATCTCTAATGGCTTTTAATAAAAGAACTTTCAAGGTTTCTTCATCTAAATTGTTCATCTTTTCTCTTTTCAAATTATATTTGAATCTCTCAATCAAATCTTCTAAGTTTTCATCCTTTCTTTGCATCATTTTAAACACTTCATCTTTGTAATTGGTAGGCATGCAATAATCCAAGTACCTATCCAAAAATGCCTTTTTCATGTCATTCCATTTTCTAATGGATTGAGTGACTAACCATGAACCATTTCAAAGAAGCTCTTTTCAGTGTTGAAGGAAACAATTTAAGTTTTTGAGAGTCTTCTAGATAGTCATAAGTTCTGCACAAGACTTCAAACTCAATCAAAAATGTTTCAGGATCCTCACTTGTCAACCCATAGAGGTTTGGGAGAACAAAATGTGAGATATTTTCCATTATGGCATTTGTTTACTCATCCACTATAGGGAATCCAAAAGAATTATCTATTTCCCTATTTGCTTTACCTCCTCCATTATTTCCTCTACCTCTCCCTCTGCCCCCTCCTCCAAACAGTGATAATTCTCCATCTTGTTCTTCTTCTGCCAATATAGTTTCTTCAGAGTCAATATAGGGTTCAACCTGCAAGGTTACTTCCTCCTCCTCTGGCTCTTCTATTAATGGAATATGGGAGAGAGGTTCTACTTCTTCTTTGTCACTAGGTATTCCTAATTCTTCAACTACAATGTGCTCTCCTATGGAGGTTAAAAAGGCTATTCCTACTGTTGAAGATTCAAAATTTTTCTCCCCTAGGACTGTCTTGGTAGATGAAGTAGGAGATTCTTTTGATTGGATTTCTGCCCCTAGAATTCTAGGATTCCTATGGCTAGGAGTGTGATTTTGGGATGGAGGTGTGTCTTTTCTTATTCTTGGTGGAGTAGGTGGTGTTGTAGGAATTGAACTTCTACCCCTAGCTATAAATCTACCCCTAGAGTCTCTTTCTCTATGCATGTCATTGTTTTTTTTTTTAAAGTAAGACATTAGGCTACCTAGTTACACTTCCACGACAATGGCACCAAAATGTTTGGTCAATTTAGTGTCCTAAGTTGCTGTACATAAATTATCAATCTGGGTATCGTAAACTGATGAAGTGTAGTGCAATGTTTGTGCTAGATAACCCTTCTTACTTCATTGTTTTTGTGTTTTATGTTGTTTTGGGGGGTTTTTGGTCTTTAGTTCCTAATGATTTACAATATAATTGTCAAAAAAACTTAAATCTAACTTTCACAAATACTGCTAAAATCTAAAAATGAAAACAGAGCTTAAGAAAGACTTGGAAGCAGAGCTTAAGCAAGAAATGAAGACAAAGTTTCTATTCTTGTTTTACCATTATTTCCAAATCATGAATTAAAACTAAAAGTGAAATTTGCAACTGATGTCTAGATAATTACAAAAATAAAACTAAATGAAATACTTAGTTACTCTGCCTCTCAATTTTGGAAGAAAGCCTCCTTGTGATGACATTTGAGGAATTTTGTACTTCATTATTCTAAGAGAAAACAAATACAGAGATGCATCAAAAACTCATTGCAGGGGCCCTCTGCAACTGATTAGGCTATGCTTGCTCAATCAACTCCAAGAAAACTCCTTTAGATTTCCATAAAACATGTGGTCTTCATATTAAAAACAGGGACACAAAATGCCCAGGAAACAGAGTTTAAAACTTCTATTTCACAATAAACTATCACTATTAATACTAACTTATTTGGTCCTTTACACAGGTATTTATAAGAAAAACCATACAATTGTTTGTGGAGGAAAACATGCTATAGCTAATCACGTAGAAAACAAATTTGCGGAATTTCTTCCTCGGCTGCTGGAGACATAAATCCAAGACATGGTGGCTATTGGATTCGGTTGTACAAGTGGCTGTTGGAGTCTGTAGGTATAGGTAATTGTTCCAGATAACGCTTTCCATCACTGTGAAATGTGTAACTAATCACGAAACAAAGTCCTGTTACCTTCTGTCTCTGTGTTTGACTTCTTCATTGACCGTAGTCTTATGCCATCTTCTTTGTTGACCTAGGCTAGGTGAATAGGACAGGGTCCATGTCACGATGATTTCCAAGCTTCCCATGTAGCTAGTTTCTCCTTCTGATGCCTAGAACTCGTTAAAGCATGAAAGTAGTTGCGGAATAGCTAATTAGTTGCAGAATAGGCTACGTTCCATAGCTAATATACAAAAATTTATTCAAACAGAAAAACTTAAAAGCATAATATGTAAATCACTAAATGTCCTCCCCAGGACAGTATATATCGATCATTGATGATGAGAATGCATCTTTTTCATGGAAAAAAAAAGAGAAGGAATGAGAAGAGTTGTTAGGGAAAGAGTAATTTTGAGGCTTAACACCATGTATAGTTTTGTTCCTATTACTCCTTCCTCTGTAAATTCATTTTATCTATATGTAAATTCCTTTTACCCTTGCAGAATACCTGGATGGTTTTGCAAAACCATGTGTTGATTTGTATGGTTTGAAGAGTATTCTCACTTTACCCTTTTCCTTTTACCTGCAACATGTTTTTACACCTGTAAATTAATTTCACCATGCCTGTAAATTGATTTCACCATGCTCGTAAATTGATTTCACCTTAATCTTCTATCGTGAAATGCATTTACATGAATTCTATCTTTTCTCACCTCTACATTAATGTCATGTGAAATTTTCCCTTTTATTTTCTCTGATAAATTCATGGCATCCATGAATTTTATTTCATGTGTTGATGTAAAAAGATTTTACCTTTGAATCTCATTCCACAACCTTAGTCTCATATTTCCTATAACTATATAATTTTACCTCAAGTATGGTTTCACCCATAGCTCTGAAATATTACCACATTCTCATATCTCTGTATTTCACTTGATATTAATACACCCTTTATTCCCGTAACATTTATAAGATTCAAAACCAAAACAGTTAATGGTTTATCCCACTGCTTTAAAGTGGTAGGTGGTATTATTTTGGAGGACGGGATATAACGTAGGGCTGCCACGTAGCAAAAAGGTGGGCTAGAAAAACCACCAATCTCGCGTGCTTTTTGAGTGCTAAGTGTTGGATGAGCTGAGCGCACGATATGGAATTTTAACTGTTCATTTATTTTATGAATCTTGAGGAAAATAAAAATGAAGGGGGTTTAATTCTTAGTGCCGGGTGGGCCATTGGTTGACTTTGTAGGGGGGAAGAGGTAGTATAGGCTTGCAAGGAGAAATCAATATAAAGTCCAAAACTTTATATTAATAGGGTTTTGTGAAGTTAGAGGTAAAAAGAGAGATTATATATATGTATATATATATATATATATATATATATATATATATATATATATATATATATATATATATATATATATATATATATATATATATATATATATATATATATATATATATATATAGATATAGATATAGATATAGATATAGATATATATATACATATACATATACATATACATATACATATACATATACATATACATATACATATACATATACATATACATATACATATATATATATATATATATATTACTTTATGCGATTTATCCCACATTCACAAGGGAACATTCTTCATGATGTAGTTACATTGTGTTTCGACAAAAGCTGATTTATCTCTTTTTTAACAATTACTGCCTCCATGTAAATGAATTATTCTGCTCTACTGCTGTATGGAATCTTTTGTTGAGGAAAACCATTCGAATACAATTCCTAAGACTCTAGAACAAATAGGTTTTTAAGTAGCATAAAAACTATTTATCCAAGTCTTAAATGATCACCTAAAAAAATAAACCAGTAGTTAATGAAAACGCAGTTACCACAGGGATGTAAAAATGGACTTTAGGAAACCCAGAAATATGTGGATTGAGTCCAAACTCTGGAGGTTTTGACTCTACATTGGCAATGGTATTCCAGGTTTATGTATTTCAAACAGAGGTAGGGGAATGGTGGAACCTCTTTTTGTGGAAAGTCTGTAATTTTTTACATTGTGTAGGGTTAGATTAGCAGTTTACCACACAATAACGGATGATAAGGCTTTTGGAGATACATAGTGTAGCAGTCGGAGGAGGCTTTCGGGCAAGAGGTGACAGCTGGAGGTTGGTCTTTTGAGGGGGTTGATGTGGAACGGGAGGTGGTTTCGAATGGGAAGAGAAGTTGAAGGAAGAGCGATATGCTAGATTATTGCGTGGATCAAAAGTGGTAAATGGTTTTTTACCGAGGGATGAGATATGATGTGGGGTTTCCACGTAGCGAAAAGGAGGGCAGGGAAAACCGCCCATATCACGTGCTTTTAAAGTGTTAAACATCAGACAGCGGAGAACATGATATGGATTGTTGATCGTCAGATCTGAGCGGGATATCGGACGTTGAATGGAGTTCGGGTGTTCTGATAGGTGAGACTAGAGGATTTTTAATGTGGAGGGGTTAGTTGTATGTGCAACGTCGAGTGATTGAATTTAATCTAAAACTATTAATATGAAAGGGGTCAGGGTTTTAAAATAGTGGGAGGTTAGTTAAATGTTAGCGTGGAATAATATAAATGGTATGGGGTAAATGGGATAGCGGGATGATAAAATACACTAAGAAATAGTGTTCAAACTAATATCAGGGAAGATTTTTCAATGGGGCCCAATAATATTTCAACCATTTAAAACCATGCAAAAAGTGGGTTTTGCATGTTTCTAATGAAAAGGTAGATAGTAAAGGGGAATACACTTTTCTAAAGGAAAATATGTTTTCTAACTAGGGAAAGGGATTTTAGTAAGGGAAAATGAGTGAAGTAATGGGAAAAGGTTTAAAATGAATGGGAAGGTATATTTTTACAAGGGAAAATGAGTTTGGAAGGAAGTTAGTAATATGAAATGAACCAACTGATGCTATCCGTGCCTTGTGAAAACTGCTTCTATCTACACTTTATTTTCCCTAACATTTTCTCTTCACTTATTAGGGGCATTTGAGCTTGTTGACCCTTTTATTTTCTTTTGCTAACAAAACTATCTAATTCTAATCTTATAACATCCAATGGCTCAAATTAAACTGATGAGCTCATCATTATTCTCTACCTAACTACTAATCTACCAAGATTAAATAGTTTGGCTAGATATTTATTCTCTCTCTATCAGCATGAAATTTAAATCATGAATGAATCAAGATTAAATTGTTTGATCATCATGGATTGTGGCATTTTGACAAGCTGCACACAATATTATTTGCAAAAAGTAAACTAAGAGGAGTGGCATTTGAATGCGCACACTTTCATGATCTATTTTTATATCTTTTTGGTGGGGTTCATATTTAATATTCTTTTTTGATCTTTGTTTCTTTTTGTCCTTTGATTGTTCTTTTAGGAGATACCCTCTTTACATTTTTTAATATGGGAAAACATTTGCAAAAAAGTGAAGGTATGTAGAATAGTACAAGACTTAACACAGTCAATTCAAAATTATGATCCCTATTATTATAGGAACCTAACAACTGTCTCCAAGGATTGTGCAATTTCTAGGCTGAGAAACTGTCTTGGGTCAGACCTTGTAATTTTCTCAAGGAATCTTGTCTGACTGTATCTCGTAATTTCTGAGTTGAGAAACTGTCCTAGGTCAGGCCTCGCAATTTTCTCAAGGAAGCCTGTCTAACTGTATCTTGCAATTTCTGAGCTGACTAACTATCCTGAGTCAGACCTCACAATTTTCTGAAGGCAGCCTCTCTGACTGTATTGTGCAATTTCTAAACCCAATAGGCTGCATGGCTGGATTTGTGCAATTTCTACTAGCTGCATGGTTGGTTGTCACAGAGGGATTATGCAATTTCTGGGACCAACAAGTGACAGCTGCCCAAAATCGCGCAATGTCTGGGCTGAGCAGCTGTCCTAGGATGAATTGCGCAATTTTTAAGAGGAAGACTATCAGGAAGAATTGCGCAATCATGGAGCTCAGATGGGTGTCCAGTTGGGCTTGCACAATTTGTAGAAGGAAGGCTAGTTTCCCTCCAAAATTCCATAATTCCCAAAGGGAGTTGCTCAACTAGCAACTAACACTAAGTCCAGAAAGCAACCAGTGAAGGGGGTGGAACAAAATTACATGCACAGGGTGACAAGACTCTATGAAAAAGTTGAAGTTGATGTGCTTGAAAGTGAAAGACATGATATTGAGGATGGTTGGTAGGGAGGCTCCAAAATTAAGCTAAGGTAAAATTTTGGAGAGTGGTTGTAGCCACTACAATAGTATTATAGTACAATCCGTATGGTGTGAATGAATGAGTTGAAGTTAAACACCACATAGAATCTGTCGATCAAGGGCCAGTGATGTAAACCTACCGTCGAGAGCAAGGAAACTTTCTGTTTATGTATGCAAGCCCTAGGGATTAGACAAAGGGTTTCTAAGTCAACTTCTTGGATAATGAGTTAATGTCAACAAGAAGCAGCCTGTCATAGGAGGGCCTTGACGTATCCCCCATCAACGACACAAAACAGGTATCATGATACAATACAAAACGAATTCGATGTGGAGCTGGTTCAGGAACAACAAACATGGAATAAAGGATTAAGAGTATCATAACATGTATCAACTAAATGACTTCTCTTGAGCACATAGGCGACACTGAATGGAGTTGTCAGCATTGACCCAAAACCAAAAATGGAGGTTTTGAAATTGTATAATGAACCCAAAGACAAACTAATTTTTCAACCCAACAACCATGAAGATGAAGTTGAAGAATGTCATGTTAAAGAGTGACTTGTTGCCATAATAGGTCTAATATCCCATTTTCCCAATTTTCCCAACCATTGTTGGCCAGTACCTCTTTATTTTTTAATAAGGTTGAGGAGGATAACATATGATTCATATGTAAGTTCATCCTTCAAATAAATCCCTCCAAGTATGTTTAACAAACCCTGTTATTTATCAAGTATTTCCTTAAGCTGCAACTTCAATTCCATGAACTCTAGGGTGATCATATTGTACGATGCCTTCAATGTTGGAGCCGCTCCTAGCATCAATACAATAGAAAATTCCACTTCCCTATGAGGCGGTAATGCTAAAATCTCTCCTAGAAATACATCTCGAAACTGCTACCAAAATGGATACCTATTTAGGACTTCAGCATCCTCAACATCCTTCCTTTTGTCACTAGAAATATGAACTACAAACAAGACACATCCTTTCCTACTACTGCACTTTGTTTGCACATTTGCAACCATTCTCATTGATTTATGCTTCTTCTTTCCCTACAAGATTCTCCTCTCTCCATCATCATCCAAGCACTCAATATACTTGTCATATCAATCTACCTTAGTCCTGTGAATATACAACCAATCCTTGCCCAACAACATATTGTATTATCTCAATGGAATTTTATTTATATTTGTTGATGTATACATACCGTTCATATCAAATGCACAATATCTCACCCTATGATGAACTATTTTCTTGGTACCTGTAGCCAACTGCACCAACCAAGACTCTACATGGACTTCTTTATTCAAGGAACACTTATCTACCAGGTCAGGACTGATATAACTATAGTTAGACCTAGGGTCAATTAAAATAGAAACAACTTGATCATAAAGCTTACCTTCCATCTCGATAATATATGCCTCATGATTATCCTTCCTATTATCTTATACTGCATAAATACGAGGAATAATTTGTCCAACATCCCCAACTTTCTATGCATCTTGAGCACTATAAATATGTGGTGTGCCACCTTTATGTTATGGACAATCTTGTTGGGTGTGGAGACTGATTATCCTATTTATTCAGAGGTATCACCGCATTGGAAATCAGTTCGTAATGTGGCGGCAACGCCACCCGTAATATTTGCGCTGCAAGGGGGGTCCATGGGAGGGGCGAAAAAACGATCTTTAGGAGCCCCCCCCCCCCCCGACCGGGGATTGGGGGCAACATCCCTGAAGCTAAAAATAGATGTAAAATTGCCTTGTAAAATGTTGTAATTTCGTAGTCAATCTCGGTCGATCATTAGGCAGAGATCTAACTATAGAAGTTATGTTTAATTTAGGATTTTTTTCCCTAGAAGGAAACCCCTCGCTATATATGACAAAATTGTAGTATGTCTAGGTAGATCTGTATTCTGAATGATAAAGAGTGAGGAGATTGTGTGAGAGCAAAGAGGGAATTACGGTGGATCTTTTGTAGGTTGTATCTCTTCATTTTTCTGGATAATATAAAAGGAAGTACTAGCTATTTCTCCGCGGATGTAGCCCAAATTGGGTGAAACACATATATCTGCATCTCACTTGTTTTATGCATTTCCTGTGTTTATATTTCTGCAATATATTTTATGTGTTCCATTTCTCTGTAATATATAATTTTCAAACAAATCTCTCTTGTGATGATTCTTTCCACAAGTCCAGCACTAAAAATGGTTCTTGCTATCACCCTTTTTCTTCTCCTCAGACTGAAATCCCTATCCTCTCTCAACTACATTTAATTTATTGTACGATGTTTCATTCTCCTTGTTACCTACATCCTAAGGTCTTCCTCTCTTCTCATCCCACTTTCCTTTAGTATTCTCATTACCTTTCCAACCCTGCTTAGTTTTTGACTTATAATTACACTACTCATAGAAATACCTCAAATTCCCGATGACTTCCTCCAACGATCGAGCCTCATCATACTCAATCTGATCATTAAATGTTAAAGGAAACCAACTAACAAACCTTTGAACCTTTGTCCTATCATCCTTAAGATATTTCACATACCTCATTAACTCTAGGAAATTAGTTGTATACTCTTCGCATGTCATAGAACCCATATTCAATTTGTCGAACTCCTTAGCCTTATCATCATAGTATCTCTCTAAAAAGTACTTCTTCCTGAAGAGTATTTTGAATTCATGCCAACTCAAACCCTCTATCTTGATACCTTTGACATGCTTCACATCTTCCCACCAAATGTTTTCTTTCCCTTTGAGACTGAAAATGGCTATCTTATCTTTCATATTCTCTAAAAAATCATGTAGCTTAAAGAACTTCTTCATCCCAAGCAACCATGCTTCTGAATATTCTGGTTTCTTACACTACCCATCAAAGTTAGAAGGCTTGGCCTTATTGAACTTATCTATTAAGTATTGATTCTCGCTCCTCCTATAAGGATGATAATAGTGATAACCATGTTGCTTCTCTTATCGAGAGCTAGAATAGAACCCATAACCACTACCTCTCATGTCAGGTGTATCCATCCATCTACCACCTCTAATAGTGTCTTCCTTGTCTAACCTGTGTCCTCTATGAGACCTTCCAACATATGCCCCATTTGTCCTTTACTCCTGTCCATAACTGATTCTTGGTTGCCCCAATCTCTGGAAATTTGAATAACTCTGGAGGATCACTACATTGATGTGCACTTTCTTTTCTTGAGCTTTGGCAAGCCTTTCCTGCAACTGAATGATGCTACCATTATCTACTTTGAAACTTCTTATCTATACTTTTAAAATTCTCAATGTACCTACTATTTGAGGAGAGCACTTTTCTACTTGTTATTCAATTGATATATAAGGAGAGTCACATGAACTATAATCCACCAATCCGTTTTCCATCTTTGATCTTCTTCTTGCAAACATACTATGTCAAATAAACTAAATATAAACATGATCAAACATACCTTAGTGAATTTCAGGGGAGGCTATCGTGTTTTCACAATCAATCTTGATTAAAAAATTATATGTATATATAATGAAATCACATATCAATTGCCTCAACATCAACATAGGGAAGACACAAGACCACAATTTTCACCATCACAATGCATGTATAACAAACACATCGACAACTATCATGCATGCGTAACAATCATGCCTAGCCCATCTAGTCCAAGTGTTTGAACTTGGAAGTTCTGATACCACCCTATAACCCCCACTTCCACATTTACACAATTTCATGAGCCTTCAAGGATAAACATGAGACGAGTGTCACTATGACATGACCCAAACTCCCAATTCTAGTTAAGGAAGTGGGACCTACAAACTAACCACACGCTGACATCCTACAAGGTCTACATGTCACTCAAAAGATGAATAACCACCACAGGTTATCAAACCATGAGTTGGAACATATAACCAAAAAATAACTAGTATAGGAACCATGGAAACTAACCCATAATATCACTAATATAATCGCTAAAATTATACATGAATCATAGTAGAATAATAACTTTTATTAATATATGAAAATACCAACCAGGTAAGGTACTTCCGCATACCACCTGGCCATAGATTTGGTTGAACCAAATCTCTCTCTCAGTGAATGACCCTCGCACCATATTCCAATCATGAATATGGGATCTCATGGAATAAACTAAGAAAAAACCAAACCAGTGCTTCTAGAGGCCCAACCACCTCAACCCTCAACCACAATGGTTCCACCTCTATGGTCGGACATCACTAACACCAACCAGATTGGTATCTACCCAAGTTGTATAGGACTCCATGAACTAGTAACTCAATGATCCAGACTTAAACAGGAACGCAAAAAATTATAGAGATAACCATATGCACAAAGATGCAGCGGAAATAATACTTCATTTCATTAATGGAAAATATTGAAATATGCTTACAACCAGAAATGGAAATAAACCAGCTAGGGCGATGGTAGCTTATCCCTGAGAAGAGATGTGTGGCTACATGTCTCTAAACTATGTTACAATGAGGCTTGAAGGCCTATTTATTGTTGAGAAACAATGGATAGCCCTTCGCATTCCAAAACCTAACCCTAGAAGATGAAACACCAAATTGTGGGCCCCATTTCTGGGTAAGCTGGTACATCAACTTCTCGGGGTCCTGAATTGGTCATATTATCTCCGTTTGACGCGCATGATAGCTCATTGGAAAGATCTCTCTGAGGACTACGACGGAAAATATGATTTTTTGGCAAAAAAATCGTTGCTAGTAGATTTCCAAAAAAACGTCATTTAGGGCCTCAAAACAGCGTCGGAAGTTTAGGACCCGAAAAACTGCTAAAAATAGTAAACTGTGCTACAATTTAGGAACTGAAAAGACTGAAAGAGATAGTTGTGGGGGTCCAAATGAGATAGGTGGGTGGCCACCAACATCCACCTGGATCACTCAACCCATAGCCTTCTAGCGTTCCAAAGCATTTATCCAACCCTAATCTAGGGACTAGTACATCAACCCAGTTTGTTCCAAGGCTTCTCGATCATTTGTTCCAACCCACAGCCATACTAAATATGAGCACTAATAAAAAACAATCAAGTGGAAAAAACCACAACACCATGGATATCGAGTAAATGGAAAGGCAAAGCTAAAACCATTATTAATCCAGGAAATTTTTCATGCCAATGACAACACATAACCAAAAAATCTCATGCATATATCATGCATCTAGAAATCAGCAAGGAAATCACATATGAAACCTATTACCTACTGAGAAATCTAGTTGTAGTTGTTGATCCAACTATTCCATTGTGCTTCCTACTCTCCTTTTCATTCTTTCTCTAAATTCAAGTGAATCCTGGAGTGCTTAGTGGTGCTAGATTAGGGTAATAATTCTAGGCAAAGGAAGTGGATATTTCATGTTACGTATTTAACATATCACCTTCATCATCATTGGAGGATAAGACTCCACAAGAGGTATGGATTGGTAAGAATCCCTCTCTCTCACATCTCGGTGTATTTAGCTTTGATGCATATGTGCATGTTCCAAAGGAGAAAAGAACCAAGTTGGTTAGTAAATATGGAAGGTTCATATTTATTGGGTATAAGGATGGTTTAAATGGATAGTAAATATGAAAGGCACATATTTATTAGGTATAAGGATGGTTTAAAAGGTTACAAGATTTGGAAGCTAGAAACAAGGATGGTTATGTACAGTCAAGATGTGGTGTTTAGAGAAGTGAAAGATGATATTAAACCTAAAGCCCTACCAAAGGAAAAGGAACAGGACAAGATATATTTTGAACTAAAGGAATAAGAATCAAACTCTAGAGAAGAACATGAATCACAAGAAGAAGAAACACACACTATAGTTTTGAGGAGATGAGTTTGCAAGAGAAGTCATTGAGAGAGGTATGGTACATCTTATTTATGTTCAAGTTTTTCTTTATCTATAACTGATGATGATCCCAGAATTGTCAGGGACATAGTGGATTTAGAGGATGGAAAATTCTGAAAGAAGGCCATGATTGAAGAAATGGCATCTTTAGGCAAAATTTAGCCTCCGAATTGGGTTGAGTTACTAGCTGGAATGTAACCCATTAGCAGTAAATGAGTATTTAATAAGAAGATGAATGAAAAAGGAAAAGTGGAGAAATAAAAATCTCGGTTAGTGGAAAAATTTTATTCCCATGTGTTGGGAATTGGTTTTGGCGATATTTTTTCTCCTGTTTCCAAGTTAGCTTCTATTATATCACTTTATCTATTGTTATTGCTTTTGATTTTGAGGTAGAATAGATGGATGTGAAGACAACATTTCTTCACAGGAATCTAGAAGAATATATCTACATGAAGAAACTAGAAGGATTTCTAGTGAAGGGTAATAAATAACTGGTATGCAAGTTTAAAAATGATTTGTATGGGTTAAAGCAGTCACCAATGATGTGGTATCAAAAATTTGATACATATATGCAAGGACTTGGCTTCACAAGGATAAAAGTGGATCATTATGTGTTTTAGATTAATTGGTGACCGTGTTATTTATTTTTTCTTATATGTGGATTATATTTTGTTGGTTGGAAATGATAGAGAGATTATCCAGGATGTGAAGACCCAATTTTCCTCTAAATTCGACATGAAGGATATTGTTGCTACAAACTATATTTTGGGCATGGAAATTAAATGAGATCGGGAAAAGAGAAACCTCTGGTTAAACCATATGAAGTATGGTGAGAAAATATTGTATACATTTAATATGTAGGATAACAACCTGGTGAACGTTCCTGTTCTTGTAGGTGCAAAGTTATCCACTAAATAGTGTCCCAAGACACAAGAAAAGGAAGATGATATGTCCCATGTTCCATATGTGAGTGTAGTTGGTATCTTAATGTATGTGGCAGTCTGTAATAGACCATACATTACAAAACCAATGGGAGCATTTTGTAAATTTATGTCAAAACCAAGGAAGGAGCATTGGACAATAGTAAACCGAGTTTTTAGGAATTTGTGTGGCACTGGTTATTATTGTTTTTTCTACCAGGGAAGAGTAGGATTGGAAAAAGTGTTGGAAATAAGTGGCTTTTTTGATGTAATGTAGGTTAGAGATGTGGATCAAGGAAGCTCTACAAGTGGGTATGTGTTTAACCTATTTGGAGGAGAAGTAAGTTGGATGAGTAAGAGATAGTTTGTAGTGGCACTTTCAACTACAGAGGTTCAATACATGGAAGCCACTCTTGCAAGAAAGGAAGTAGTTTTGTTTTATATATTATGTTCAAGTATGGGGTTGGTATAGTGACCTATAAGGATAGATTGTGACAGAGTGCAATTTTCTTGGCATAGAACCTTTCTTATCATTCAAAGATAAAACATATTCATGTTGAGTATCAGTTTGTGAGGGATATGGTTGATGACAAAAAGGTGTTGCTAGTAAAGGTGGACACTTTGAAGAATATTGTAGATGCATTGACAAATTCTGTGAGCACTAAGAAGATTTCTTGGTGTAGAGAAATAATGGGTGTTGTATCCCTTGACCAATGACTATGCACTATTGTGGCCCCTTGATGGAAAGAGAAAAACAAGTGGGATAGTGTTGGGTATGTGTTATATTATTTCCATGACTAGCCCCACATGTAGTATTGGGTAGAAACTCCCCCTTGTCAGGGGGTTTGCAATGGGGTAGTAGCCCCCCTACACAAGTTCTAGGGTAGTTCCCCTTGAGAAAAAAAATTATGTGCACCCAATAATGGTTGGGTGGACCCACGGATGGGGTGTGGACACAAGGATTGTAGGCAAACCTACTCACGATTTTGCACATGGTTTTGGGCATGACAGTTTTTTCACGTGCTATTTTGTAGATTCAATCAAGGGAACTATGGTTATGTTATAATTCAAGGTTAATGGATTGGGATTTATGAATTCTTTGGCATGTATATAATGTATTGTAACATTGCAAGGAATGTAATGAAAAATAAATGTCAATTTTCCTAGCTCTTGGTTCAAGGAGAAAATCTTTGTGTATTTTTTTTATGTTCTCGTCATTGTATAATTTTTATGTTTTAAGAATTCATTTGCAGGTCATTTCTATATAGGGTTAAAACCTACAATTAGCATCTCATCTAAAGGTCCTTCAAGTCATTGACAATGTGATCACTGACACGCCTGAATCATATGGCTTACTCTTGAGCCGTGATTGGTCTGAAACTTTAAATGCCTATTTTTCAACAGACTCATCACATCTTTGGTTTCCATCCAATAGTAAACCATATTAGATTAAGGTTGAATGACAAAATCACATGAAGCACACAGTCACTAACATTGATGGGGACAATGAACCTGTCATTTTTACAAATAATATTATTGGTCACTATTGTGTGGATTCATTTTTTTAGAATTTTTCCTACACAAAGTTCCCCTTAATTCCCTCAGTCATTCAATTTTTCTTAAATTGAAATTTACTCGCAAAAAGATTTTTCAAGGTGTATATATTTTGCAGATAAATTCTTAAATAGTATTGTAGATAACCAAGTCCATGGGGTCTTGGATAGATGGTGATCCAGTGTTTTGTTAAGACACTCCTTCATGTGAAGTCATCGATTCAATTCCCCACCCTGATCGGGGTGATATATTGGACTTGACGATGATGTAGTCCTTCCAAGCTTACCAAAATAAATATTGTAGATAACCAAATGTGGATACATTATTTTGACGAATCTAGATCTAATGATTATGTAGGAGCAGGTTGTGTCCTTTAAAGTCCCGGTGGGGAAAAAACTATGTTAACCTGAAGACTGGAGTTTCAATGCACAAACAACTTAACTGAATATTAAGCACTAATACAAGCCACAAAGAAAAATATAAACATGAATATACAAAACATTAAATTCTTTGGAGATTCTAAAATCGTGATCAGACAAGTAACAAATACTATACATTGTGTTTCTAATCTTCTAAAAATTTATCAGCAACTAGGCCAAGACTTGATTTCTAATTTCTTAGCATTCAACATTACTCTTTTCCTAGATTATAGAATGTTGTCACTACCCTTCTTGACAATGTGCCATCGAAACTTATCTCACCTGAATACTTTAGTTCAAATAGGTTTTTGATAGTATTAAATTTAGAAGCTTTGTTTCTAATAATGTGTCTAATTGTGGAGTTTTTAATGATGAGGAAGATATCATAAATTTCCTCACTTATGAGGGAACCAATGCCACTATCATTGATGAGGACACTCGTGATCAAGAAATTAATAAATCATCCAAATAATACAAGTTTAAATCAGAAAACATTAAACCAACATATTTGGTCAAGTTGGAAGATTTCTATGACTTAAAAGATAGACTCAAAACATGTAGCAATTGTAAAACAAATAGTTCTATTATGAAGTATGAAATAATTAATCTAGGAAATGAGTAGAATCCTGATAATGTAAAATTAGGCTTAAGTTGTTCACCTACAAAGATAATTTCTTTCATATAGATTTTAAGATAGTATAAGATGTGTTTGCTTAGTCCCATGATGATCTTAAAACTTATGACACATCAATTATTCATCATGCAATACCAATGTTTCTTAATGCCAAACCTGTCCAACAAAAAGTTATGGAATATTCATCCTAACTTAGAAACCCAAATCAAGAGTGAGTGAAATACAATTTTGAGAAAAAGAGAAAAACCATCTTATGGATTTATTCAAAAATAATGGATACAATAAACACCAAGCGATAAAATCCTTCAAGAATGCTAAGAAACCTAAAGAAAAACAACCTCTAGATGATTATGTGGGTAAGGTTCACCTCCCCTACATATTAGACACAACAGAAAATTGCTTATATTTTAAAAAAGAACAATATTAGAACCACTTTCAAACCCATGAACACCATTAGTAGATGTCTAAAATCGGTCAAATATCTCATTGATCCCAAATGCCAGAAAGGAGTTTACATGGTTCCTTGTTCATGCAAGAAAACCTACATTGGGGAAACTGGTCGATGTATCCTAACTAGGATTCAAGAACATGCCACCAACATAAAACACAACCACTCTAAAGTGTTAGCTCTAGCTGAACATTCGAGTAAAATAAATCATCATGTATGTATTGAAAACTCCAGCATGGTAGACAAAATCAATCATTACCACCATATAAAATTTAGAGAAGCCATAGAAATAGGTAAACACCCTAACAACCTCAATCAAGATGAAGGATGGAAAATAAGTCACAATTAGATTCCTACTTTAACCTTCTAAATCGCCCCCTCCTAACATCTCCCTTCCCTTTTTTCACTTGACCTTTCACCTCCATTTTTGACTTTGCTTCTCTCTTGTTACACCTCACATTTTAATTAATCACTAACCCTAATTTTAGTTTTTAATTTTGATTTTAAATTAAAAAAAATTTAAGATTCTTATATATTTTTAAAATTTTCAATAATTTTTTTTATAAAATATTTAATAAAATTCTAAATTAAAATTAATTAAAACTAGTTTTATTTTAATCAAAATCAAAATTTTAAAAAATTGGATTAATATTAATATTAATATTATTAATTTTTAAAATTTTTAATAATATTCTTAATAAAATTCTAAATTAAAATTAAATAAAATGAATTATAATAATAACTATTTTTATTTTAATCTTATTCTAAAATTCAATTAATTCTAATCGAACTAAAATTATTAATTGTAATAATAATTAAGTATTATTATTAATTATCAATTATCATTTCTAAATTTACTTACCAATATTATTAACTCTAATTAATAACTCACCATTAATCTTTAAACAAATAAACTTACATTTTAATAAGTATTTAAATCTTTAAACAAATAAACTTTAATTAGTATTAATTAACAACCATAATGATATACTATCTATAGTATATATTTAACTAAAACAAATATTAAAAGAAAGTTTGTACCACTATTATTTAGTATGAAATTAAAATATCATATTATTAAGATATCTTATTTCTTGAACCTAATTTTCTCTCTCTTTCTATAAGACATGGTCGGTTACAATCACTCTCATTCCATCATTGTCTTATATCTCTATTTATACATTCTATCGAGATCTGCCTTATATATTTATTGATCTATCTTGACGATGAGCCACTGTGGATGGTTCGAAACGTCGATTTAAACAATTATGGATACAATGCGAAAAAACACTCTACATAAAACACATATCGCAGAAACCTCAAAACAATTTTTTTAACCTTATATGGAAAATAGAAATTACATGAAGTTTAAATATTCCAACAACTAAGATATCTGATTTCCAAGATTAAGGCAAATCTCACCTTTCTTAAATGTTGTAGGGATACCGCCGTCCTTCATACATTCGCTAGCATCAAGCATAACCTCATAAAACCTAGAAATAATCACATTTTTATTAGAGTCAGCCAATCCGTTCTCGGTTCAGAAGTTACTAAAACCCACGCTCATCTTGACACATTAAATAAAAAAAATTTGGGTATTCACCTTATTTTGACTAACCATATCGATTCAGATCTTTGGTCTAGAATATTAAATAAAAAAAAATTGGGTATTCACCTTATTTTGTCTAACCATATCGATTCAGATCTTTGGTCTAGAATAGATGGGTGCTCGGCTCTGAAAGCCCTTAAAATTGAAGAGCGTAAACGTTTAAAGCATACCCTTAAATTTGAAAAACTTAATAAGATTTTGAACCCTACGCACAGCGCTCCAGTAGCCTCTGATAACCATCCTTCACTCTCCATAGTAAACTTCGCATAGGTCTCCTTCTTAAATTCACTTATTTCAATCTTTGTTCACGGTAGCACCTCCAGCCACCCTGCGGGTGAGCCTGCAGTTTCTCCAACGAAAATTGCAGCTGCAGTTGCTCAAACAAACGTTGAAGAGCCGTTACAGGTGGAAGCTAACAACGAACTCCAATTTTCTGGGCAATGCGGTTATGAAGTCTACAATGAGATCGAACGAGATGGGATAGTAGATGGGAATGTCGAACAATTTTCTGGATGTTGTAATAATACTTCTAGCCATTCTGCGACCCAACCCGGTGTTTCTCCAACGTTAACTGCAGTCGTAGTTTCTCAAAATCCATTGCAGGTTGAAGCTAACAGAGAATCTGTGGAGTGCATTGCTAAAGTCTCCAGCAATATGACAGCATATGGGGATTCCAACTTGGATCTCACAAACAAATCCGTGGTAAGTGAAATGCACAATAGCAAGAATGAAAAGCATGGGACAGTGACATCGATAACAGCATCGACATATCTACCCACCTTGATGAGAAAACACGTTGTGAATCTATCGAACAACCGAATTGACCAAAACACTCTTGATCTCCTTTTATTAAATTTTGCCATTTCTCTCTCACCATCTCCAAAGAAGACATTCTTTACAACATTGACTATGGCATCAAGGAATTACCTGAAAAAATTAAAGAAACTACTAGACAGGACTATTCCATCATCCGTAAAAATATTTAACCTCCCAAAAGTAATATTTCCAAACAAGAAATTGTAGCACTCAAAACTTTAAACCAATACCCTACTATTGTGGTCCTAAAAGATGACAAAGGTGGTGCAACTGTCATCATGAACACAAATGATTATAATGAAAAGATAATAGACCACCTCATCAATAGTGGTTGTTACATTAAATTAAAGAAGAATCCCATGAAAAAGATCTCCATAAATATACAAAATCTGATAAAAACAAGTAAATAGCATAACATTAAAAATCTAATAGAAAACAACCCCTACACCCCTAGGATCTATGGAGCCCTGAAGATACGCAAAGAAGGTATCCCCATAACATCAATTGTCAATACCATAGGAGGTCCCACTTACCATCTGGCAAAATACCTCACTAAGAAACTTAAAGCTCTAGTTGGCAACATAGGTTCCTTTGTCAAAGACTCCACTCACTTCATCAATGAGATCAAACATTTAAAACTTGATCCAAATGACATCTTAGTCAGTTTTGATGTTAAATATCTCTATACCAACATTCCCATAGAAAAAGCCATGAAGGTGGTCCATAAATCACAAACTCTGACACGGCCAAGTTAATTGAAGTTTGTCTCAAATCAACCTTCTTCAGTTTTAAAGATGAAATTTATGAACAAACTTGCGGTGTAGCCATGGGATCTCTTCTATCTCCTATCATTTCTAATCTCTTTATGGAAGATTTTGAAACTAGAGCCATTGAATCATCCCCATTAAAACCCAAACTTTGGAAAATATTTGTCGATGACACTTTCATTATTTAGCCTCATGGAAAAGAAAAATTAAACATTTTCTTGCAACACCTAAACAATCAATCTAATTCTATCAAGTTTACCATGGAAATTGAGGAAAATGACACCCTTCCCTTTCTGGACATCCTAATCAATAGAAATGGAGATGGTTCCATCTCTCACCAGGTCTATTGTAAGAAAACCCACACAGAACAATACCTGCATGCCAACTCTCACCACCATCCATCCCAAAAAATTGGTGCTCTCAACACTCTAGCAACCAGGGTTGTACATATCTCAAATCATGATCACTTTGAAAAAGAGAAAAACCATCTTATGGATTTATTTGAAAAGAATGGATACAATAAACACCAAGTGATCAAAGCCTTCAAGAATGTTGAGAATCCTAAAAACAAACAACCTCTAGATGATCATGTGGGTAAGGTTCACCTCCCCTACATATTAGGCACAACAGACAAAATTTCTTATATTTTAAAAAAGAACAATATTAGAACCACTTTCAAACCCATGAACACCATCAACAGATGCCTAAAATCGGTCAAAGATCTCATTGATCTCAAATGCCACAAAGGAATTTACATGGTTCCTTGTTCATGTGGCGAAACCTGCATTGGGGAAACCAGTCAATCTATCCTAACTAGGATTCATGAACATGCCGTCGACATAAAACACAACCGCTCTAAAACCTCAGCTTTGGATGAACATTCCAATAAACCAATCATCATGTCTACATTGAAAACTCCAGTGTGGTGGCCAAAATAAATCATTACCACAATAGAAAATTTAGAGAAGCCATAGAAATAGGTAAACACCCTAACAACCTCAATCTAGATGAAGGATGGAAAATAAGTGACAATTGGATTCCTACTTTAACCTCTTAAATCACCCCCTCCTAACATCTCCCTTCCCTCTTTTCACTTGAACTTTCACCTCCATTTTTAACCTTGCTTCTCTCTCTTTACATCTCACATTTTAATTAATCACTAACCCTAATTTTAATTTTTAATTTTGATTTTAACTTTAAAAAATTAAGATTTTTATATATCTTTAAAAATTTTAATATTTTTTTTTTATAAAATATTTAATAATATTCCTAATAAAATTCTAAATTAAAATTAATTAAAATTAGTTTTATTTTGCCCACAGGGCTTTGGATTGACGGTGAATGGGTGCGCTGTTAAGGCACTCCTTGCGATAGGTCACTGGTTCAAATCCCCTGTGGGTACTTGGGTTAGTCTTAACTAAAAAAAAATTAGTTTTATTTTAATCTTATTCAAAATTTTAAAAATTTGGATTAATATTAATACTAATATGATTAATTCTTAAAAGTTTAAATAATATTCTTAATAAAATTCTGAAATAAAATTTAATAAAATTAATTATAATTAAAATTAATTAAAAATGTTTTTATTTTAATCTTAATCTAAAATTCAATTAATTCTAATCAAAATAAAATTATTAATTGTAATAATTATTAAATATTATTAATAATTATTATTAATTTTCATTTCTAAATTTACTTACGAGTATTATTAAATCTAATTAATAACTCACCATTAATCTTTAAACAAATAAACTTACGTTTTAATAAGTATTTAAATCTTTAAACAAATAAACTTTAATTAGTATTAATTAACAACCATAATGATATATTATCTTTAGTATATATTTAACTAAAACAGACATTAAAAGAAAGTTTGTGTAACTATTATTTAGTATGAAATTAAAATATCATATTTTTTGAACTTAACTTTCTCTCTCCTTTTCTAAGACATGGTCAGCGACAATCATTCTCATTTTATCACTATCTTATATTTTTATTTATACATTTCATCGAAATCTGTGTTATATATTTATTATTGATCTATCTTGATGATGAACCACTGTGGATGGTTCGGAATGTCGATTCAAACAATTATAAATGTGATGATTCCGGAAAAAAACTCTACACAAAACGCAGAAGCCTCAAAACAATAAAAAAAAATACTATTTCCTATAAGACACTCTAAATGAATTTAGAATTCTAGTAAAAAAGAAAAATGAAAATATTAGTATATGCATAGATTTCAGAAACCTTAACATGACTTACGAAAAAGACAATTTTTATTTTCCTCCGTGAAACAGATACTTCAATACGTGGACGGTTTTGAGTTAATATCTTTCCTTGGTGATTTATTTGGGTACAATAATATTTTTGTTAATCCAAGCAATCATTTAAAACTGGCATTCTGAACTACACATGGGGAACTTTTTGCTATCAGAAGATGCCATTTAGATTAATCAATTCCAGAGAAACCTTCGAAAGAACCATGGACTATGGACTTTTCATTTGTATGATATCATAATTTACTCCAAGAAACTATCATATCATTTAAAACAAATTTTCAAAAAATGTAACAAATACGGAATATGTTTAAATCCTTAAAAATCATTTTTTTCATTAGAAGAAGGTAAATGATTAGCATTTATTGTTCCTAAAACTGGGACTATTATAGAACCATCGAGAGTCAATGCTATCTCTCTTATTAGTGCCTGAAATCTGGCAATGGCCGGGGACTATTGTAATTGATTTGTTCGATTTTAGCATTAGTTTAACCTGCTTAACCTTATGAATAGCCACCTCCTATCGCGAATATCCAAACTTTTTAAACTTTTTCACCAGTATTCTTTTTCATGGTCTTATTTGGCCTCTTCCCGAGGCAAGAGGGCGGAAAGCATATGTTATATCATATGTTTGCTTCAAATTTGTAAATTTAACTTCAAACTAATGCTGGACTAATGCCAGCATTAAATCTCAGGCATTTTATGTTAATCAAAATATGTTTTGTATAATAGAAAACCATCTTATGATAGGGAAGCACCACCGCACTGATGCCACCTGCACACCATGCATTACTCTGTCATTCCACCTGCACACCATGCATTACTCTGTCATTCCACCTGCAATCTCCTTGCTTGCTAGCATGCTGGATTGTTGTCTATTTAGGATCTCTTCCCTCTCGTCGGCCATCTCTGAGACTGTCTCGGCTGTGGCGGGATTTCTGTGCAGAGGGCGCAGATCATTCAGGTTGACGTCATTTCATGAAAATTCGTGGTGACATAAAGGTAATCTCCACAGGCTTTTTTGGGTATATAATTCTTTCTTTTTAAAATTAGAAAATGTTCTGAGACTAGTTACCTGGTGCCATTATTTAGATTGCGTGCAGACAGAGTCGGTTATATAATTCTTTCTTTTTAAATTTAGAAAATGTTCTGAGACTAGTTACCTGGTGCCATTATTTAGATTGCGTGCAGACAGAGTCGGTTTCTTCAATTGCTGCTCCTGAACTTGCTCTTGCTGCTTTTCCCTCAAAGTAAAAGGCAGACAGAGTCAGTTTTTTGTTTGAATTCCTGCATCATGAAGATTGGCATTGTTAAAAGAAAATCAGAATTCCTGCATCATGAATGTTGGCATTGTTAAAAAAATTCAATTCGAAAAATATAGCTTATCCTCTTAGGATCTATTTCCTGAATGAAACCACATTAAAAAATTAGCTGATTACCGCAAATTTTTCGAATCTTGTCCGCACTGTTACGATCCTCTTTTTCGCGGTTGCCCTCTGTTCACCGAAGCCCTTGCTTTGGACCTGAAGCCTCTTATTCAGCAGCTCCCCTGATGGCAAGGGTTCTCATTCACTTCTTTTTTTATTAGGATGCAACATTAAAAACTGATTATATCTATTGGGTATAATGATACTCTTTTTTATTTATATGTATGATTTTTAATTTTGGAATATTTCAAATTTGCAGCTGGGTTAGGTTTCGTTGTAACTAATAGATAAGACTATTTTTAACGAATAAATTAATTGTCAATCTTTAAATTTACAAATTATAGATTCATATTTTGTCCATTTGAATTTCAGAACTCTACAATCAAAATTCGCTTGAATTTACAATCTAATTAAACTAAGCCAAACGAGATAACTCTAACTAGGTAATTGTGTTACATACAAGGCACTGGCATTTGTTCCTGCAGCCGGGTGTTCAATCTTCTTTGTGCAGTGACAGGCGCCCGTGCAGCCACTGTTTGCAGGGACGCTTCCGAAGGTTTCTCCTCCATATTTCACTTCGCTGCCAGGCTTTCTCCGATCCTATAAAAAGAACAGGGCAAATGCTTATAACAGACCTGCTCAAATACACCTTACAACAACAGCTTAAACAAGTCGGGACTAACTAAATTTGCACAGTTCCGACGAAGGCATTGCAGCTAGAATCCACTGTAGTAAGCACCAGTTCTCGTTGTTGTTCACATCATTCACCGTCAATTCTATAGCCGTCTTTGTCCCATCCAACAAATTCTCGTTGCTGCACCTACCATGAATCCAATAAGCGTTGCCCGTGACAGAAAGTCGATTATAAATCCCAGCCTGTTGCGACACATGAATCATTCATGTCAATAAACCCATTTATCTTATTATAGAATCCAGCCATATCAATTAGAGAATCTCCTACCTAAGAATCCCTAAAGAAGCCTGGAAAACACCAGCAAAGAAAGTTGCAGTGAATGCAAGTTGCAAGTACAACACAGGCTCTCTAGTTGGAGAAACCTCCTCTCTGAGCATGGCTCCGAGAAGCAGAGAAGCAATAGACACGGGCCCAACTGCAAGATCCCTGGAGCTACCAAGTACTGAATAGATTAAGGGTGGAACGAAGCTTGAATCTGCCCCAAAACCAGAGAATTATCTGAGAAAGAAATATTTTTTAACAAATTATTCATCATAGTTCAAGGTTCACAGGCTGGAACACTCACACAGCCCGATGATGGGTGGCAAGCTAGCTAGCTTGGCATAACTGATGCCCTGAAACATCCAGGTCACGCGTTATCAGCCATAACTTTCAATTTGAAAAACACAAACATTTAATGATCTGTTAATGGCTGCCTAACGTACCAGACCAGAATAGGTTGCTTACAGCGACGGCGATAATGGCAATGCGACCGACAACTTACAGCGAAGGCGATAATGGCAATGTGACAGACAATTCATTGGTCTTACTGAAGCCCATACCTGGGCATAGAAATCATGGAGTTAAAGCCGGTTTAACATGTTACACTATCTGTGCATGCACCCAATGATTTATGTGCACAAGTCTTATGCTGTAGAAAAACATGCAGTCAATAAATTATGATAATTTGACACGCGTCGGGTATTCTGCAAGTTTCATCGCAACGAGACGATTTACCAAGCTCGTTTCTTCGCCTTCGCTAAGATCTTAGATCAGTTGCCAATTTGCATCATACGGACATAATAAACTTTATTTTCTGCGAAAAGTGATTTTCTTTTCCCTGTCCGAGTCTCGAAAATCTATTTTGGTACTTATGGATGGACTAATATAGTTGGGAATCCGGTGATTAACTTAAAGTATTATGACTATAAAATACAAATGGTAAGATTTCTCAACAAAATGAATCATTGTTTTGAAGCACTCTTCTAATGTGCAAATTTGGTAATTTTAAAGTCTGCCGGGTGGCAAAGTCAGGCATGGCAGTCACACAACTTCTACGAATATCGGTGTTACTACCACTATTACTTAATTTTAACCCAATTATGTATTATATATCTAGATGCATTCACTTAATTTTCACAATTTTTTCCTTGGTTGATATTAGTTTATGTAAGATTATTATTTTAATAAAATGTTTTTTTAACTTTGTGCGTTTCTCCAGACACGAAGAGTTCAGGTCTTTACCTAGAGGTGGATTTGCGGTCCAATGGCTATATTATTGTTTTGGGATCTCGGTCAGTGGTTTGGCTTTTCTGCGTGGTCCTACATGAAAGGCTAAGTTGAATCCCAAGGAATACATGGTAGCAGTGGTTAGGTTGGTTACGTAAATAATGTTAAAAATAAAACGGGTTTCCATGTTTGAAAGGAAGAGATAGATGTCACATGTTTTGCTCAGTTCAGGAATTATAAAGGTACGGCCTTCTTGGTGAAGAAACCAGTGCAGTGAGGGTGTTGACTACTGATTTTAGAATTCAGTTTTGTGTTGCATAGTGGCTATTGGCTATCTCAGCTTTCCAATTTCAGCACTTTAGCTTTTCAGTAATAGAGCTGTATTGTTAATTTGTTTCGCATTTGTTTCTCCTGTCGCATATATATATTTGGAGTACTGCAATATACTCTGTGATATGTTGGGTGCTTCAGGCCTCCTGTCGTTGTCAGTGTTATTCCTTCCCTCACAAGAAATTCATGAAATTCAGGCCCCTCATTCTCTCTACTTCGGCTCCAAGCTCGTCTTAGTCATCTCTTCTCATGATATGGCAAGGGAGTTTATGAAGACTCATGATCTGCTTTTTGCCAGCACACCTCCATCAATTGCAGGTAATTACTTGTTGTATAAAGACTCATGATCTGCTTTTTGCCAGCACACCTCCATCAATTGCAGGTGACGTCGGCTCTGCTCCATATGACCCCACCCCTAGGCAGGGACTAGTTGCCTTGCAACTCCTCTTGTTCCACTTCCAAAAAATAAAAAAGTCTACGCAGTGTTTTCCTGGACAAATTAATTTTGTAAGGCACTTTGTCAGGGTTTCAAGGTGCAAAGCTTAATTACATGGACGTTGAAAAATAGGAACATGTTGTTTTCAAATCAATATAAAAATTAGGCCTTTTCTCCTTAAATCCCATACAAAAGTAATAGTTCCTTGCTCTACATTCAAAATTTTACTTGTTCAAAAAGATCTTGGTGAAAAGAAGGTACATTGGGTCATAGCACTCTAGGAGTATGACCTCGAAATTAAACCTTTTAAAATCATGAGGGCTGAAGGCTGGTGTGTATTGGTTACAAAATCAATTGATTCTGACACTAATAATTTTTTTTTCATGATTAGGAAGTTGAGAATATTCGTGTGGAATTACAACAGGTATTTGTTAGTGTTGGTTCTTATGATTCATTATATTCAGATTTAATTTTTTACTTATCTCATGGCTCCACACCTTCATATTTAGACTTTAAAAAGAAGGAAGATTTGAGGTTGAAAACCAATCAATATAATTTGATTAATGGGGTGTTATTTAGAAAAAATTATGATTCTATTTTTCTTAGGTGTTTAGAAAGGTATGACGCTAAAAGAGTTTTACATGATCTACATGATGGACCCATAGGTGGACATTATGATGGGGATATTACCGCCCATAAAATTATGCATATGGGTTACTATTGGCCAATGTTGTTTAAGGATGCACACACTTATGGTAAAAAATGCCAAGTTTGTCAAACTGCAGCAAGTAGGGATAAGAAATCAACTTTACCACTGCAACTAGTGATTATTGAAAAACCTTTTGAGCAATGGGGACTCAACTTTATAGGTGAAATCATCCTTAATTATTCAAAGTAACATAAATATATTTTGATAGCAACATACTATTTTACTAAATGGGTGGAGGCCATTCCTCTAAAAAATGTTACTTTTGAGTAGGTAATCTCCTTCATCAAGCAATTCATCATTATCAGGTTTGGCATCCCAAGCATGTTATTGTTTTACAATGCAACTTATTTTTCCTCTACCTTAGTCATTGATTTTTCACTTCAAAAAGGAATTAAGCTAAAATATTCTACTAATTATTTCCATTAGGGTAATGGTTTGGCAGAATCTACAAATAAAAATCTTTTGAAAATAGTAAGGAAAATCATAACTAATAGTTAGAAAAATTGGCACAAGTCTCTAATCAATTCACTATGGGAAGATTGAGTTACTTTTGAGGCTTCAATAGGAAACTATCCTTACTGCCTTTTCTATGGCAACACTATATTTCCCAATTACTTAAACTAGAAGAGGTTAGAGAAAAATCCAAGCAAACTTTTTCAAATCAAGAGTGTTATCAAGCAATGGTTTGATGATTGTCCAGTGGGTGAAACCAACTTTGAAATTGGTCATATCATTCTGAAATGGGGTAAAGCACATGAGGATAAGGGTAAGCACAAAAAAATTTAGAAATTCTAGCTAGTTCCCTTTTAGATTTCCAAAAATATTGGCCCATATACCTTTCTATTGCAATCTTTAGATGGGAAAGTGGAAACTTTCCCTGTCAATGGGAAAATCTTGAAAAAATATATTTTTCTTGAAATTTTAAATGAATCATTTTTGTAAATATGTAAATGTTTCCCTTATTGTCAATGATTTTTATTTTTGGTTATTGTCTGTTATTAATGATAAGAAACACATTGTACTTTTAATCATCTCTACAATACGTATTTATTAAATAGGTTATCATTAATACATTGTAATAGGGATTACAAGTTTACGATGATTTGAACTGAAACAGGAACGTAAAAAATCACAGATATAACCATAAATAAAGAGATGCAGTAGAAACAACACTTCATTTCATTAATATCAAATATTGAAATATGCTTACAAACAAAACAGAAATAAAGTAGCTCGGGCGATGGTAACTTATCTCTAAGAAGAGATGTGGCAGCTATATGCCTATGAACTGTGTTACAATGAGGCTCAAGGGCCTATTTATTATTTAGCAACAAGGAAAAACCCTAAACTACCAAAACCATGTTGCCATGATGGTACATGTGTTGTCCTTGATGGCAACCAACACACAGGTCAGTGCAGAATTGATAAAGGGAAACTCACATTTTAACAGGTAAATTCAGAGGTAACAGATTAATGGCACAAAGGAACATGATGATGGAACAAACAATTACAAATCGAAATCAAGCAATTGAAGAAAAGCAATGTTTTAACTTGTATATGTTGGTTCACCTAGTCCAAGTAGCGTATACAAGCGGTTCACAGAACAAAAGAAGCGTATATGTATGAATGCACTTTCACAAGAGGAAAAGCATGTATGGGATGGAAAATTAATGTTAAAGAATACCAAGGGTCCATACCATGGTATTAGCATACAATATTGAGCGAAATAACAGTTACTTGATCTCAACTAAGAATACCATAGGTTCTAAGTGGTGTTTTCGTCTGAGGCATTGAAAAAGGATCTAGGTATATAAGAAGGAGAAGATCAAAGGGCTAGGAGGGAAAGTGAAAAGGTTTTTCATGAATACTTCTATCTGAAGTATATTTTGGGTTGTAAGGGCTATGGTTATGATCCGAAATATCTTGTGCACCCTTGGATACAATGTTGGATCAGGATCATGAGACCTGAAATGACTTATCATTGTATGATCTAATAATAGATAGTCTAGATCTGATTGCTAATTCATGTTTTATCTTTTATATGCTATGATCTTGGTATATCTGAAGTCTAAAATAGCTACATAGTTATAGGTTATTATTTCCATATCTATAAGCAAGTTCACCTTGGTGAAGGCACGTATACATGCTGGTTCGACACATTCAAGTAGTGTATGCAGAAGAAAATATTTTTGTTTAGAGATGACTGATCTATCTAATCAATGCTGCTATTTTACCGTGGTTTGTCAATGATGTCTTCGTTCGATCTGAAACTAAAATTGATTGTATAAGGATATTGAATCTAATTGATTGATTGATTGAGTAAGAAGGGTGATCTTTGTTGCTATCTGTTTAGAACTTTGTAATATGACAGTAGATCTTCAGAATGTCTCTGGTTAGTACAGTTTTTGGTTCAAAAGTTTGATGATTCAGTATATTTAGAGGTATACACAGGTTGGGTTGCAGAAAGTGGTGTATACATGTAGGTTGGCTTCATTGAGGTAGCGTATACATTCTGACATATGATTTTTGAGGTTGCAATTGGTTCTAGTTATTGATGCAGTGTTTTGGGTCCAACTTTGTGTTCTGGTGACAATGATCTAATTGTTCAGATGGACTAATTGTTGATATATGTAGTTGTATTTGATGGTTTTATTACAGTGGTGATTGATTTTGAGCTTCAATGTTACTAATGGGTCCAGTATGAAAAACTGATGAAATGTGACCTACATATTGTGTTGTTGTGTACCAGGAGTATCCATTCTTAAAACTTATGAAACATGGTCCCTAGAGGAAGAGTGAAGGTAGTAGCCTTCTATAGGCCGAAACCTACATACTCGTAAACATATCAGCCAGTACAAGAGCTAGGGGGTTGGATCTCCCTTCTAGTAGAAGCTAGAAAACAAGTGAAGGTTGTATTCTTCAGTAGGTAGATGCCTACGTACTGGAAAATGTCTGCACTAGTACAAAACTTGTAAACTTTTTATTATAAGAAGATTGAGGGTTGAGACGATAACAACAATGGTTTTTTCTCACATTGGGTTTCCAATTGAAAAATCATGGTGTTCATGTGTGTTGCGTATGTGTGTTGATTTATTCAGTTTACTGCTTATTAAATGCATCACACTCTGATTTAAGACAATGAATTAGTTGTTTATTAAAGTTTATTATCCATATGCTGGTTTCATTCTTTATAGGCGCCGACATATGCTGGTTGGTTTTAGTAAAATAATGTATATAGTTTGAAAAGGAAAATATTTATTGTGAAAGTTTAAAATACTAATTCACCCCCCCCCCCCCCAAGTTTTTTTTCCAACAATTGGTATTGGAGAAGGTCCTTTAGAAGAAGCTTGATTGCTTGAAGGAAGATCTCTCAAGATAAGCAATCACTAAGGAATGGGATCTATCAGACCACCAATATTCAACAAAAATAACTTAAAATTTTGGAAGACAAGAACTAGAGCCTATCTTCAGTCACATGGATCTGATGTTTGGGCAATTATGGAAGGAGGATATCAATATCCAGCAGTAATCCACACAGATCTAGTAGAAAAGAAAGCCTATGAAAATAATGCCAAAGTCGTTAATGCATTATTAGGAAGTCTATTAGAATCAAAATTCGTCAAAGTCATGCAGCTCAACACAGCCAAAGAAATATGGGACAAAATCATTCAGAGATACAAATCATACTCCCAGGTAAAAAAGGCTAAGCTCCAAACTCTCAGAATTCAATATGAAACTCTCAATATGCATAGTGATGAAAGTATTTTTAGTTACTTTTTACGAGTATATGAGATTGTAAATCGTATGAATAATCTGGGTGAAGAAATAAAGGAGGCTACTATAGTAGAGAAAATTTTAAGATCTCTATCTTCTAAATTTGAGTCAAAAGTATCTGCCATTGAAGAGAAGCAGGATCTACAATCTATTATTGTTGTTCAACTTCATGGAATTTTAACTGCCTTTGAAATGAGGAAAGGAGGTCCATCAGAAATCAGAGAAGCTGCTTTCAAAGCCTCTGCAAAGGGAAAAGAAAAGGAAGATCTCAAGGAATCAGGATATATATCAGAAGAAGACGAGGTAAACTTTGTGAAGAAACTTCAACTGGGTACCAGAAGATTCAAAGGTAAGCTTCCCTTCAAATTTTTTGCTTGTGGTAGAGTTGATCATTATTTTGCCAAATGTCATCATAAAGATAACCATGACAAAGGAAAGGATTCTAAAAAAGGTAATAGGAAACAGTTTGTTAATAGAAGAAGTTATTATACTCATGAAGATAGTAATGGCTTGCCTAATAGTGATGAAGGTGAATCTGAACAAGATATTAAAATACTCATGTCTTATGAAAATGATGATTTTATGGATGCCTTAGAAGAAGAAGATTTTCTTAAAGAAATCACCCATCTCAAGATATGTTTGGAAAAAAGGAATATGAAGTAGTGGGTCTAAGAAAAGAACTTGAGAAGGCAAAATCTCTGAATCTTAAATTTTCTAAAGGATCGGAAACCTTATATGAAATAATCAAGGTTCAAAATTCTCCTCTTATAAATATTGGTCTTGGATACACTAGAGAAACATCCCAACCAGAAAATCCTTTAGTCATCAACAGAAGTTATCTTGATGCAACAAAAACTAGTGAACAATTCGTTAATCCTCAGCAAAAGTCTAAAAGTACTCCCTAGGTAAATCATGCTCATTTTACTCCAAAGATGAACATCAATAGAAGCACCAACCAAAAGGTGAACAATACAAAAAGATTTTATGTTCAAAGAAACATCTTCTTTAATGGACAATGTTTTTCACGCTAAAACTTTAGTCATAAGGCTGCCCAATGTGTTGCTTACAAAAATATCATGACTAGAGAAGCAAGAAAACAAAGGAGCTTGACCTTAATCAAGAATAACTCTTATAATAACCTTTCTCCTCTTGAAGATGAAATTGGATGTTCATTTTCAATAACTTTGGTCATGAATAATCTAAATGCAGGACAAAATTTCAGCCAACATATCAAAAGGGGGAAACATCATCAAACTCCAACGTATGGAAAAAGAAGGAACTACATTTAGAAATATGTGGTATAGCTCTATTTGTAGAAGAACAAGAAAATCAGTGGTACATTGATAGCAGATGCTCAAAACACATGAAAGGTGATAAAGATAAACTAGTTTCATACAATTCTTTAGAAAAAGAAAAGAATGTCTCTTTTGGAAATGACACACCATCCGTTATTAAGGGTAAAGCTTTCACTTATCTAAAAGAAAAAGTTAAAGATGGAAATGTTATGTATGTTGATGGCTTAAAGCATAACTTGTTGAGTTTTATTCAAATGTGTGATCAAGGAAATGAAGTTGTGTTTCAATTAAAAGAATGTGTGGTTTGTGAGCTTGATATAGGAAAGACCAAAATCAAAGGTACAAGAACTCCAAGCAATCTATATATACTAAAAGGAGGTCAAAAACAATGTTATATAAGAAAAACAGAAGAGAACTGGTTATGGCACAAAAGATTGGGGCATCTAAGATTTTCAGAAATAAGAAAATCATGCAGGCTCAAGGTGGTTCGTGATTTTCCAGATATCATCATCCCATAAAATACCATCTGCAAAGCATGTCAATTTAGTAAGAGAACTATAGTTCAATTCAATGCCAAAGAAGGATCAGCAAGTAAGCCTCTTGAACTCATTCATATTGATTTGTGTGGGCCAACAAGGAAAAAGTCACCTTGTGGAGAAGAATACTACATTTTATTCATTTATGATTTTTCTAGAATGTGTTGGATTGGGTTACTAAAGCATAAAGATGAAGCATTTGAAAAGTTTAAGGTCTTCAAAGATTTAGTTGAAAATGAATTAGATCTAAACATCAAATGTCTCAGATCTGATCACGAACGAGAATTCATATCGAATGAATTCTTTGAATTTTTTGAACATGGAATAAAGAGACGGTTCTATGTTGCCAGAACTCCTCAAAAAAATGGCGTAGTGGAAAGAATGAATAGAATAGTTCAACAAATGGATCGAGCTATGCTTGATGAGTCTAGAACTCCTGACACCTTCTGGGCTGAAGCTGCACCTACTGCAGTAAATATTCTCAACAAAGCTCATGTACGTGTAAATAGTGATCAAACTCCATATGAACTTTGGTATGGTAAGCCTCCTATAAAACACTCTAGAGCTTTTGGAAGCAAATGTTTCAACAAAAAGATTGTTGAAAAACTTGGTAAGTTTGAACCTAGAGAAGACAAACGAATATTTCCTAGTTATTTATCTAGAAGTAATATGTTATAATAAGAGACTTCGAAAAATTGTTGAATGCATTGATGTTGTAATCGACGAAGCATGCTTAGATCAGAAACAAGTGACATCAGCAAAGGAATATGATAATGATGAAGATGGTTAATGATTTCTCGTATCAAATCAAAATGATATAGAGGAAGAAACCAATGAAGCATCAGAAGAAGATACATCTGAAAGGGAAAAGGCTCCATCCAGGTATGTTCAAAAGAATCATCCCTAATCTCAAATTCTAGGAGAAAAAGAGTTTGGAGTACAGACAAGAAGAACTCTTATAAGAACTTCTAATTATCTAGCATTAATATCCTCCATAGAACCACAAAATGTAAATGAATTTAGAAGAGATGAATATTGGGTTAAGACCATGGATGAAGAACTTTACCAAATTGAAAAGAATGATACTTGGGAATTAGCTCCTAGACCTCATGATAAAAATATTATAGGAACAAAATGGATATTCAAGAATCAATTGACTGAAAATTGAGAGTTTACTAGGAATAAATAAAGATTTGTTTGTAAAGGATATGCTCAACAAGAAGGTATAGACTTTGAAGAAACTTTTGCACCTGTTGCTAGACTTGAAGCCATAAGAATGTTTCTTGCTCTTTCAAGTTTTTGAAAATTCAAAGTTTATCAAATGGATGTAAAATTTCCATTTCTTAATGGATATTTAGAAGAAGAAGTATACATTGAACTATCAAAAGGATTCATTCTGGGAAATGATGCAAATCTTGTATGAAAACTTGAAAAGGATTTATATGGACTAAAATGATGCAGGAGCATCCGTCACTCTTAATTAAACGAGGAATCCAAAGCGGATCAAGGAGGATGTGGACGATCGGAACAAACTGGGAAAATTATGTTAAAATAGGGCTAAAATGATGGAATGGATAAAGTCTCTAGAAGACTTATTTAATGTAATCTACCATATGTATATGAATAGAGAGATTTAGGGGTTGTTAAGGAAATCAAGGAGAGGATTGATCGGATCCTTTCAGTGATCCAATCCAATATTTTTGTAACGATGAACCTGTGTATATATATATATATATATATATATATATATATATATATATATATATATCATGAGATAGATAGAGAGGACAAAGAGCGAATAATAGAAATTGTGTAAGAGAGATAGATACAATATAGTCGAGAGGGAGTTTTTTCTAAGGCTGAAATGCCTTAGCTTGTAATTGTCCATATATAATAGAAAACTGTGTGTTCCGTGTTGATTTTGTGTGCCTCTGTGTATTTTATAAACCGTTTGAATATTCCAGTGTTGCAGGTTTGATCATTGATCACTGTAGGATCGATGTTGATCCAAGGTTAAGCGAGTTATTGTTTTATGGTGTGTCGTGAGAAAAGAGTATGGCAGAGGAACTATGTTTTAATGCAGATTCCATCAAAAGAAAGCGAAATCAAGTCAAGGACAAAACAGACAAAGAGTGCATAGGATCCGTTGGAAAGTAGTTTCACAACAAGAAGTGGTATTTTGAGTGAGGTAGAAGTGGTAAGTGGTAATTTGGGGCAAGCACCTGATTCCACTAACCAAGTGACACATAGCACTTGGGAGGAGAGAGGAAAGCACTTTTCGAGCAGGTAATCCCCATGCTATTTGTCCACCCGAAATCAATGTCAACCGTCGGATCAAAAGAAGGTGATCAACAGTGGAGGATTTCCGTGCAAGTTGATTGATCAATGGTCGGAGAATGGAAAGCGCAACAGAAAGGGATGGACCGAGAGACAGACCCGACAATTTATGAATGCAGGTTTATAATATTTGAAGTCCAACTTATGTGTTCGGGCACGTTGTTCTTGTGTTTCTCGTGTCATTCCGATATGTTATGGTCCCAGGTTTAAAGGCTTAAGGTTTCAAATAAACTCTTTTGATAAGTTTGTGGCCCATAACCCATAGGCCTCAGGATCGAAATTTGTAAATGAAGGGGATCTTGCCTTACCCCCAAAATCGCCTTTCATCATTTGGTATCAGAGCAGGGAAAGGTTAAGGGAAAGATTTCCTATGAGAAGGAAGAAGGAGTGCAAGCAGAAGGAGGAGTAGGTTCATTTGTTTAAAGTATGGAGAGTTTATGGTCTTACTACCATACATATAGTGGCAGTAGGAGGTGAGAAGACTTGCAACAAACCTAGAGTGAGGAATGCTCAATAGGATACCGAAAGACTAAGCTCAGAAGAGAAATCTTGGTGAGGTATCGTGTAGCAAAGTAGACTATTACTGCAGAGGTTGGTTGCAGCTCACAGAAGATCATGTAGGCAGTTCCACTAAGAAGTGGGTAGAATTGCTAAGGATAAGGAGAAGCATATGACCAGGAGGTCATAAATTTTTGTGCCTCGAGAGTCTGATGCAGGAGCAACCGGTACTCTTAATTAAAAGAGGAATCCAAAGCGGAGAAAGGATGACATGGACCATGGGAACAAACCGAGAAAATTCTATTAAAATAGGGCTAAAATGATGGAATGGATAAAGTCTCTAGAAGACTTATTTAATGTAATCTGCCATATGTATACGAATAGAGAGATTTAGGGGTTGTTGAGGAAATCAAGGAGAGGATTGATCGGATCCTTTTAGTGATCCAATCTAATATTTCTATAATGATGAACTTGCATTTTCTATATATATATATATATATATATATATATATATCGTGAGACAGATAGAGAGGACAGAGAGTGAATAATAGAAATTGTGTAATAGAGATAGATACAATGTAGTCGAGAGGGAGTTTGTTCTAAGGTTGAAATGCCTTAGCTTGTAATCGTCTGCATATAATAGAAAAGTGTGTGTTCAGTGTTGATTTTGTGTGCCTATGTGTATTTTATAAACCCTCTGAATGTTCTAGTGTTTCAATTTTGATCGATCATCAATCACTGTATGATCGATGGAAATCCAAGGTTAAGCAAGTTGTTGTTGTATGGTGTGTCATGAGAACAGAGTATGGCAGAGGAATTGCGTTTTAATGCAAATTCCATCAAAAGCAAGCGAAATCAAGTCAAGGAAAAAACAGATGGAGAGTGCACAGGATCTGTTGGATCTCATAGATCAACGGTCATCACATGGTGGAAGAGCGCAGAAGTTAATTCATGAGGAAAGTAGTTTTGTAACAAGAAGTGGTATTTTGGGCAAGGTAGAAGTGGTAAGCTATAATTTGGGGTGAGTACCCGATTCCACTAACTGAGTGACACGTGGCACTTGGGAGGAGAGAGGAAACCACTTTTCGGGCAGGTAATCCCCATGCTATTTGTCCACCTGAAATCAATGTCAACCATTAGATTAAAAGGAGGTGATCAACGGTGGAGGATTGTTGTGCAAGTGTTTGATTGGTAGTTGGAGAATGGAAAGTGCAGCGGAAAAGGATGGACCGAGAGATGGACCCGACGATTTATGAATGCGGGTTTATAATATTTG
Source organism: Pinus tabuliformis (assembly GCA_031772625.1). Taxonomy (NCBI): domain Eukaryota; kingdom Viridiplantae; phylum Streptophyta; class Pinopsida; order Pinales; family Pinaceae; genus Pinus; species Pinus tabuliformis. The sequence continues at coordinate 497,466,986 of CM062816.1, forward strand.
AAGTCTGTTTTATGTGTTCGGGCACGTTGTTCCTGTGTTTCCCGAGTTATTCCGATATGTTATGGTCCCAAGTTTAAAGGCCTAAGGCCTCAAATAAATGCTTCCAATAGGTTTGTCGCCCATAACCCACAGGCCTCAGGATCGAAATTTGTAAATGAAAGGAATTTTTCCTTACCCCCAAAATCACCTTTCATCATAAAACAAGCTCCGAGGGCATGGTATTATCATCTTGACAAATATCTTCAACAACAAGGTTTCACAAAAGGGTCTTTAGACATCAACTTATATACAAAAATTAAGAATGATAAACTGCTAATTATTGTTGTTTATGTTGATGATATCATCTTTGGTAGTAATGAAGAATCTATGAATAAAAAATTTGCTTCAATTATGCATCAAAAATTTGAAATGTCTTTACTTGGAGAACTAATTTATTTTCTTGGTCTACAAGTGCAACAAACAAAAGATGGCATCTTTCTTTCACAAAATAAATATCTCAAGCAGATTTTGAAGAACAAAGGAATGGAAAATTCCAAACCAGTATATACTCCAATGGTAACAGGATGTAGTCTAAGTTCTAATGATGAATCTCCTACAGTGAATCAACTAGAGTAAAAATCTATGATTGGAAGTCTGCTTTATCTAACAAGTACTAGGACAAATAATGCATGGGGTAGGAATTGTTGGAAGATTCCAAACCAATCCAAAGGAATGACATCTTCAGGCAGTAAAAAGAATATTCAAATATCTCCAAGGAACTCAAGACTTCAGTCTATGGTATCTTATAGATATAGATCTCACTTTTCATGCATATACATATGCAGATTGGGATGGAAATGTTGATGACCGAAAAACCACTAGTGGAGGTGCTTTCTATATGGGATCACGATTAGTATCTTGGTTCAGCAAGAAACAAAGTTTGATTGCCTTATCTACAACTGAAGCAGAATATGTGGCTGCTACATCTTGTGGTGCAGAACTACTCTGAATAATGCAAACATTACAAGATATTAAAATCACATGTTCTCCACCCATCTCCATTCTATGTGATAATACAAGTGCTATTAGTATTTCTAAAAATCTAGTCATGCACTCGAAGACCAAGCACATAACCATTAAGTACCACTTTCTACAAGAACAAGTGCTTGAACAAAAGGTTAAATTGGAGTATGTTCCCTCCAAAGAGTAGGTTGTTGATATATTTACCAAACCTCTTCCCAAAGAAGCATTTGAATATCTCAGATAAAAGATGGGAGTTGTTTCTACCTCATCCTGCTATTAAAACTAGTTTTCAGAGGAATCTTTCCTATACGTGGATTTCATGAAGCAGAGTGCCATATATACGTGAGTTTCTATGTCTACAGTAACGTATGTTTTTTTCTGATAGAGAAACAATGGGTTAGACTGAAAATCAGTTTCTGACATGGGTGTTTAGTATAATATTGATGCTTATAGTCTGCTGATATGATTTTCTCATTAATGTTTATTTGATTGATGAAGATGCCTTGATTTCACAGGTAGCATAGGTTCAGGAGGGTCATTAGCCTTCAAAACATTATGCATTATTGGCATCATTGTTGTTAAACTTAGCTATGGTCTCAATTATTAATATCATGTAAATAACTATGGTGTAATAATATGTCTCCTTCTATCATAGTCTAACATGAATGAGTTCTTTTGGACATATCATGTAATTTGTACCCCCACTATGCATGGGAAGGATGATGTAATAATTGAAATTTTTAGTCATGTATGAACATTTGGTATATCCCCACTTGGTTGGGTGATTGATGTATGTATGAGTCATTGGTGATAGGAAGGCCATACTCACGTAGTTGAGTTATAGAGTGATGTTATTCTTTTGAAAAATATTTCTATAGACTTTGCATGTGCTTAGGGGGAGCATGGACAGTATAGTACATCTTAGTATGTACTAATGGGGAGAATACATTGGTCTTCCCTTTTCCACACTACAAGAAAAAAGGTCATTGGTGAGGGTCATGCTTGTGACGGACCTTTAAGGTCCATCACCAATGTCACATATGGTGACGGTCTTTAAAAAAGCATTGTTGTAAGTGTATATAGTTATGGTCCTTTACGGTTTGTCACCAAAGCCATTTTCAATGACACTTTTGGTGAGGATCGTTAAAGGCCCATCACTAATTCTCTCTTTGGTGATACTTCTAGTGACGATATTTTATTGACCATCACCAATGATCTTTTTGGTTACTTTTGGTCATGGTCAATAAATGTTCGTCATCATTTATCATTCCAATGAGTTTTTTATGACACTTCATGCCTGTGATGGACCTTTAAGGTCCATCATCAATGTCGCATATGGTGATGGTCTTTAAAAAAAAAAATTGTAAGTGTCTATAGTGATGGTCCTTTAAGGTTTGTCACGAAAGTCATTTTCAACGACACTTTTGGTGAGGGTCATTAATTTCCCATCACTAATTCTCTCTTTGGTGACACTTTTGGTGAGGGTCGTTAAAGGCCCAACACTAATTTTCTCTTTGGTGACACTTCAAGTGACGATCTTTTATTGACCCTCACTAATTCTCTTTTTGGTTACTTTTGGTGACAGTCAAAAAATGTTCATCACCATTGATCATTCCAATGAGTTTTTGATGATGCTATGTCCCTGTTACTATATTTTTTGTCAAAATATAATGATTTAAGACCATTGTTGTGGAGTCTATTTCATTATGTGTCCACAGTCATAGTGGTTATAATAGCCAATCAATTTTTTAAGAAGTAATTAGTGTGTATGATTTCCGTCAAGTCATAAGAATATAGTCTTCCTATGAGTTAACACATGATTCATCTCTATTAGGTTTATTATCTAGCAAATTTCCTTTAAATAAAGTTCAACTAGTGTGTGTAGGAACTATATTATTTAATACATAATCAAGCTTTGTCAATTATATTAATGAGAGAGACCTAGCACTCCTCAACACTCATGGTACACCTTAACATGCTTTGGAACAATACACTAACATTCCTTGGCACCTTGCATGTCTTGTAACATCTTTGTACCTGGAACATCTTTGTACCTAGAACATCTTGCCATGAGTAGGATGCCAAAGCACATGTTGGCATGCCATAGCATAGCATAGCACTCCCCTATCATGTGTTGGCATTCCCTGTAGTCCCTAGCATGCCCTGGAACTCCTTGGAATCATATGCCATTGACAAATATGAGCACTTAGCACACATTGGCATTTGGCATGTATTGGAACATATTATTAGTGTGCCTAGTATGCCCCTTTTGAAAAAGATAAAGTCCCGACTTATTAACCCTATTATGTGTTCATTTCCTTTCATTTTAGCTTGGTTATTCCTTTTGTTGCCTTGAAACTCCTTGACGCATATTGGCATACTCTGGCACCCTACACATCCGAGCATGTCTTAGCACCTAGAATGCCTTGGCACTATTTGGCACATGTTAACACACCCCAAAACTACCTAGCACGCTCTAGCACTTCTTGACATTCCCTGATACTCCCTATCATGCCTTACCCATTCTTAGCATACCTTGTCACTCCCTCCTTGGCATGACAACTAGCACTAATTGAAACTCCCCAACACACCCTCATATTCATTCACTTCCATGCATTTTGACCTAGTGCTCCCTTATGTTGTCCTAGTACTCCCTAACACTCCTCAGCATGCATTAGCACTCTCTAGCACACCTTAGCACTCATAAGTGAAGAATAAAACTTGTAACCAATGTTACCAGAATTGGAATAGATAATAAATCCACGAGGAAAAAGAGCCAAGAGTTTTAATCAGATTGGGGAAAAATCAGGAAGAAATTGGGAAAAAATCGGGAAAAAATCAGTGAATTCAATAAATAAAAATATACACTATATTGAATTAAAAAAAAACAAAAAACGTTTTTCATTGATATTCAATAAATCCATGTCCAAACAATTCATAATGTCAATAGATGTCCAAAATATCATGAATGAATAAGCATCTCATATATGTTATGAGTCCAAACATGATCCAAAGTACTGAGTCATGACTCCTAACTAGTGACTACATAGAACTAAAAGCAATTGCTTCTAAAAGTTTACAAACAACTACTTACTAATTAGAAAAAATCAGTAACTAAAGGTCTAAGACTCTTAAGAGTGAGAACTAGAAGCGATTCCTCCCACTTCTCCGCTTGCTTGACTCTCAAAGTTCTTCAAGTCATGTAGGCTTAAAAGAGGAGCCTCCTCTAATTGGACCCAATCTGCTGCATTTGTAGTTTGCAAATCTATCTCTTCAAGGTCTATTGGTGAATGATCCAAACCTATCATTATAATGAGACATTGAAACGTGAATTTAAGTTTGACTTCAGACTTTAAATATTAAACTTTAAATTCCAAATCAGATTATGAAACCTTCAAATTCAAGTTCTCACCTAGTATTTTCTTGTTGCGAAGTTGTAGATTGTAATGGAAAAATAGAAGGTCATTTAAGCTCTTTTTCGTCAATCAATTGCGCCTCTTAGAATGTATTTTCTCAAACATGATCCAGTTTCACTCACAACCTGAAGCACTGCATGCTTGGTTTAAAATACGAATGGCAAATCTCTTCAAATCTGGCGTATCACTACAAAAGTTTTGCCACCAAAGACCTAGCAAGTGGCAAGGGTTCGTGAGTAGACGTACTAAATAGTAAATAGTAAAAACTTAAAAAGACAAAAAAATTTAATAAAACATTTAACATACAAAATAAAGTTTAAACAAATTTAATGAACTAATAAAGCCTTCAAGCCTCAAAGGGTACCTGGAAACACCTTAGAACTTTCTCGTATAACACTAATATAGGAAAATAATTTAGGTGGTGCTCTATAATCCTATTGTTGGGCATGGAATCCCCCCAAGGCATATTTTGGGGCTTAAAGCCCAAGTTTTGAACGAATCTTGTTGTAAAAGCTCAGCGAATTGCGGGTGCGGGGCACAAAAGTATGTTAGAGTCACAAGATTGTCCACCCTAGCTTTTGTAATGTAATGTCGGCTGGATAGACCTACCCATGGTCCACGGACCATGGGATTGTATAAATAGAGTGAGGCTCTAAGTGTAGAAGATAACAAGTAATGAAGGAACTGATAGAAGGATGAGAAGTCTAAGTGATTGAGTCGAAGTGTAGAGTGCGTTTGTGGGTTGTAGAGTAAGAGAAAGCTCTGCAGCTGAGTGTGCAGAGGCCTAGTAGTCCGCAACTGAGTGCATAGACCCCTACAACTGAGTGTGTAGGGCGGGTCGAGTCTGTAACCATTGGAAGAATCAACAAAGAGAAGTTTTTCTATAATTCTATGTATCTTTTTCGAGTTTAATTCATGATTGAATATAATTTACAAGTATACTATTTATTTACTACATGAACCTTTATGAATGTTTTATATTGTTAAGTATAACTTGAGACATTTAAGTACGTAAAGGTGCTTAATTGATACTGGAAGATAAATAAGATCTCAGGTAATAGTGCCAAGTGCGGCACAGCCCCTGGTTAGGGTTGCGCCAAGGCAGGGTATCGAGTCATGAGGAACGGAAGGTGTGCAAAGCCACTTGCCTACAGGAGTAAACAAAGGACCAGTCGAACCTCTCAGACATCTCAAGGGTGCAGAAATCTAGTTCTAGCACCTTGCCATGCTACCTCGGGTGAGACCTCATTCCACACTCTGTGGACTGTTACCGAAAGGGCCAATAGTATAGGGATTTGTTTGGCTAATTAACTCCGAACCTGGGTGAGGCCCCAACAAGCCAACAAATGGTTTCGTTGCTAGGACCAGGATCTGCATAGAGATGTCTAATGTCGTATCACTGGATTCTGACAAAGAAAATAATTGAAGAGTGGTTAGATAGAAAGATTCACGAGTTCGCAGCGCAGGAAAACAGGAACTCGCGACTATCAAAGGAAGAGTGATTAGATTGCTACCTGTATAAGGAGATCCATGAAATTGTCTTTGCTTCCTTCCCTATTGAGTTATATGAGTGGATCATGAAGCTAGCAGATTGATCCGAAATGGATACTAAATCAAGAAGAAAATGTATTACGGACTCATGTGCAGGAATGCCTATATTATTTAGTGCAATGGATCGAAAAGATTGCGAATAATACAAACATTTAACAATTGGAAAACATAACAATTCAACACATCAACACAACAAATAATCAAGGAGTTCACAAGACGTCTCCTGGTCCAGCTTTCAGTGTTAACCTCTATATTATGTCTTCAAGAATAGAGTTTACAAGTGTGAGCTCAATCAAAGTCATAACACAATAAACATTGATATTACACAGGGATTTCACTTGAACACCTCGAGTCTAAAGAGTGCACAAACTCTCACTCTTAGTGCCTTTGATCAATTGTTTGTAGTTGTGCGTTTTCTTTGACTCTCTATCTCCCCTCTGTCTCTGACCTCCCTCTCTATGCTGCTATTGAATGGCTTTTAAGCCTATCAGCACTGTAAGTTCAATCCCCTCCTTGGGCTCTCTGGCTCCCGGCACTGTCCCTTCATCTCCCTATTGAGCGTTTAAACAATCATTGCAAAAACGCTTAAGGCACAAGGCAGTTGTTTACAAATGAAAGGATCTTTGGGCGTGGGTGAAAATCCCAGAAAAAACATTTTTCTATTTACACAGGGCATACATAGAAACAGTGGAAAATCAGACCAAAATTCCAAATCTGGTCTTCAAACGATATAAAGTCTGCCCTATAATCCTCTCGGGTCTGTGTTTTATCACTATCACAAGTCGCAACGCTCAATGGCCAAGGACTCAAAAATATCAAGAAATACATAGAAAACATAGAAATCCCGACAAAAGCTTTACATCGGAACTCAAGTTTTATAAAGCCACATTTATAAACCCTTTCGGGTCTACCTTGATCGTAATCGCAAGTTGCATTGGCATAGCCCCTTTGTATTGTTGCAATCCCATTCCTCTGTTGATCGTCGATCACCGATATCGGCACCATCAGCCCATCGCATACTACATGACCCGCGGTCCTATTGGCATCACCCCTTTTCATTGTAGCAATGTGATATTGTGATGCGATATATCGCAATCGCATATCACCGATTGCTATTGGACCTCGGCCCTTTACTATGCTTCGGGTCCTTCCCCTTTGGTTCTATGCGATGCGATAAGTCGTAAATTGCATATTGCATGGTCCTCGAGCCTGCAGGTTAAGTCCTCCCCTTTGGAATCTGTGATGCGATATCTGTAATCTCCACTATTGACCTGTGCACTCGATAAACAGTCCACGTTATGTCACTGATTGCAGTCACATTTCCCTTAGTGCCACCTCTGATATACTTTGCTAGCCTTTCCCAATGCGATATCCCGATTTAATCTGGGTCGTTGATCTGTCCGCTCTAACGACTCCTATGTAATGAGACTTTACTCTCCGCTTCACTCTGTTTCTGGCCATTCCTTAGTGTTTTCCTCTGTGATCTCTGTTTTTCGATAGTTTAATATATATGAAGACTTACATTTTTATAAGGTTTAAGATCCATTTTGGATCACGCCTTCCCACTGAAAAATTTTTGGACCACCAAAAGTTGGTTTTAGGCATCGATCAAGTGATACAGTTCACTCTCATGTCTAATTTCTATCCATCATGCCTTGCTTGGATTTGAACCTTTGAGTCCTACTCTCAGGTACTCAACATCCCCTTGACACGTAGTTCTTACCTTCCTGTCCAGAACTGTGTCCTCCTGTAACTCATTGAGATATTCAAGCACCAAATCCTCAATAGAAGGCAACTAACTTTGCTCTTTAGGATCCTCAATCAATGAAGGTTCATACAATCTCAAATTATATGCATTAATGACTGAATAGATTTGCATATAATCTGGAAAATCAAGGTGAAAAGAATTTTCACCAATTTTATTAAGTATCTTGAAAGGTCCATACCTTATTGGTTTTAGCTTCTTACCTTCACCTTGCATTCTGTCTTTACTGATATACAGCTAGACTTGATCACCAACCTGAAAACTATGTTCAGCTTGATGCTTGTCCTTTCTTTCCTTGTACTTGGCTTGACTTCTTTCTAGTTGTTACTATACTGCCTGGAGAATTTCTTGGATTTGTTCAATGAACTTGGTTGCTTTGTCCACATCATTGTGTCCATCAATTGTTATGTCTTTACCAAAGATAAAATCCAAGGGATACTTTCGTGTAAAACCAAAACAAGTCTCAAAAAGGAGATCTCTTAGTAGAAGAGTGCTTGGCACGGTTGTGAGCATGCTGCACATAACACAAATGCTCATTCCAAAGCTTGGGATGCTTGCTGCAATAGCCTCTGAGCAACTAGATCACTATCCTATTGACCACTTCTGTCTAACCATCTATGTGTGGATGAAATGTTGTTCTCTTCTTGAACTTGGTGTCCATCAACTCCCATAAACTTGACCAAAACTTCCCAACAAATTGAGAATCTCGATCAAATACAATAGAAGCGAGTAACCCAAAATGAACCCATACATTCTGAAAGAACAACTTTGCTATTTTTTCAGTTGTAACCTTCTTGTTACATGGTATCAAAATACACATTTTACTGAACCTATCCACAACAGCATACAAATAATCATGACCTTTCCTAGATTTTTCCAATCCCCCAAAAATATCCATGGAAACACTTTCCCAAGGACAAGAAGGAATTGGAAGTGGAGTGTACAATCCTAATTTCCTATTATTGGGCTTGGTTGTAGCACACATAGTACACCCTTTGATATATCTAGAAACTATCTCATGCATTCTTGGCCAATAACAAAACCTTTGTAATTGTGTAACTGTTTTACTTACACCAAAATGACCTAATATGAGAGAAGTATGTGCTTCTCGAATTATGTTAACTCTTTCAGTTTGTGGAATGCATAACTTTCCCGAATGATATAACAGTTGGTCCTTTACATAATAATCCAATTCTTCTACTTGCTTGCCATGACTTAAAGTTGCATATACATCTTTAAAATTTACATCTTGAGCATATTGTTCAATGTAACTTTCATACATTACTGAGTTATACTTAAGTATAGTAGATGAATTTATGATTGGTCTTGATAACATGTCTGGAACCTTATTGTTTATTCCCTTCTTATATCTGATGACAAGATGAAATTTTTGTAGAAAACCCATCCACCTATAATGTCTTGATTGCTGCAATTTAGTTTGTGAGTGCAAATATTGAAGTTGTTGGTGATCTGTATGTATGATTGTTTCTTTACCCATTATGTAATGTTTCCACATTTTCACACTTTGTACTAATGCATACAATTCTTTTTCATATGTAGGATAATTAACTATTGCAAAAGTAAATGTCTTAGAATGATAGAATATGGGTTTTCCGTGTTGCATCAACACTGCTCCCATGGCATAGTTGCTAAGATCTGTCTCAATATCAAATGGATGTTGAAGATCTAGGAGTTCTAGTACTGGTGTTGTACTGATTTTTTCTTTTAAGGTGTTGAAGGCTTTCTGCTATTTGCCTCCCCACTTAAACACCTGTTTCAATCCTGTTAGAGCATGTAATGGATCTGCAATCAAAGAAAAGTTAGCAATAAACTTTCCCCAGTATTGTGCTACCCCTAGGAAACTCCTAACCTCTATAGAAGATTTGGGTTAGGCTAGTTCACAATGACTTCAACCTTAGATGGATCTATCTTCAATTCACCACCTCCTACAATATAACCCAAATAATTTAAAGATGTTATGCAAAATTCACATTTTGACAGTTTTACATAGAGATTTTCTCTTTTCAAAACATCTAAAGTATGCTTCACATGCTTTACATGGTCTTCCCATGTCTTACTAAAAACAAGAATGTCATCTAAATAAACAATTACAAAGTCATCAATAAATGGTTTGAGTACATCATTCATGACTCTCATAAATGTAGCAGGAGCATTAGTTAAGCCAAAAGGCATAACCAACCATTCATACAGTCCTTGCCTTGTCTTGAAAGCGGTCTTCCATGCATCTTGTTCTGCAACTCTAACCTGATAATAACCACTTCACAAGTCTAACTTAGAAAAGTAAACTACTTCTTTCAATTAATCTAATAAATCATCAATACGAGGAAGAGGATAACGATTCTTGATCGTTATTTTATTTAGTGCTCTATAATCAATGCACATTCTCCACGAACCATATTTCTTTCGCACCAGCATGATTCGAGATTCACATGGTGATGTGCTTGGTCATATAAACCCTTTATCGAGCAACTCTTGTACCTGCTTCTTTATCTCTACATTCTCTAAAGCTGACAACTTGTACATTCCAATGTTAGCTAATGGAGCATCTTGCTGCAAATAAATATCATCTACTATTTCTTTCTTAGGTGGCAGACCTTTTGGTTCTTGAAATAAAAAATCATACTCTAAAACAACTTTAACTAAATCAGCTTTCTGTTTAGAATCACAACCTTCAAATGCATTGGATTTATCAGGATCCTTTGCCTTTACAACCATTAGTAAAAATTGCTTACTTGAATTCACAATTCTTTTCATCTGTCTTGACTTTATGAGAGAATAATTACCTTTGAGTTTATGAGCTCTTACAATATATTCTATTCCATCTTAAGTGAGTTGATACTTATTCTCAGCTCTATAGAAAATAGCTTTTCTATCATACAAGTATGGACTCCCAAAACAATACCACATATATCCAATGGAACTATATCTAACTCAACCTCATCTACAAATGTTGATCCAATAACAAACCTAAGTTTACATTGTCTCGCTAATTGTAACTTTGTTTTATCACACACCCAACCTAATGGATATGGCTTCTCATGAGGTTTTGTTTGTAATCCCAACTTCTTTACAATTGTTTCAAAAATCAAATTTACTTGTGATCCACTATCAAATAAAGTATCAATCTTATTGTGCTTAGAAATCACTCTAATACGAAAAATCTCATTTCTTTCCTTCTCATTATTTCATTATCAACATATTGTGCATAATTACTTATGGATGTCTTTACCTTTAACACCCATGGCTGTAACTGTTGTTTCATCACCTGAATCTGATCCCAAGTCCTACTGAATAGCAGCAACATTCTTCTTCTCCTTTGCACCGAACTTCTTAGGTTTCAGTTCTAGATGCAAAAACCAGCAGTGTGCCTCATCGTGTCCTTCTTTCTTTCATTGAGTGCATGAAGGTTTATCCTTCTTTACAGTGTTTGTTTTCCTCTCCTTCCATTTCAGTTTCTTATTTTCCTTGCTCTTGCTTACAAAATATTTAGATGATCCCCCAAACTCTGGGTTTACATTCTTACCTCTACCTTCTAGATGTGTGGCTTGAACTGATACGTCATCTAAGCTAGTGGGATGAAACATGAGAATAGTATGCTTTAAATAGCTATGAAGACCACCTATATACTTCAATAAAGTCTCAGGTGAGTCTAATGATATATCTAGAGTTAAAGCTCTCTTTCTGAATTCCTGAGTATAACTTTGTACACTTTGACCCTTCAACTAACAAAGAGTTTGCCAACTCATAATTGCCTGCTGCATATAAGCTAAACGATAGAATTGATTTTTGATAGTAGAAACAAATTCATTCCCGGTAGAAATGATTTTACCACGTTTTTGCAGATCAGCTTGTGTCTTGCCTTCCTACCACACTAGTGCAGTTCCTCCAAGTTGAAGGCTAGCCAGCTGAATCTTCTTCCTTTCTAAATCAACGTTCTATACCCTGCAATATACATCAATTTGTCTCCTCAAATTATCTAGCTTCTCTGCATTGAGTTCTCCATCATAAATTGGAAAATCAAACTTCACATCTAATTTGATTAAGGAAGTTTTCTTCTTCTTCTTAGAAGAGCTAGAAGATGATGATGACGAGGATGATGATGAAGGAGATGGTGGAGGAGTCATTCCTCCTTTTCCTTTGTCTTCTGGAGGGGAAACTAGAAAAGGTTCCTATGCTCCTTTGTCTGGTTTGCGTGTCGTAGTGCTTTCACCTCGACCCTTCTTAAACTCTAGATACATCTCTTCCACCATGGCTTGGAGTGCCTTAAAACTTTCTATAAATTGAGATTTTGATCCCAATGGAGCTTCTTCTGCCATTATCCTCTGAGAATAGACTCTTACAATCTCTGGATTAGCCTCAACAAGTTCTCCTTCTCCTAGTCTGAGTTGTAATCTAGTTAGCATTCAAAATCTAGCACAACCTTGTCTAACCTTAATAAAACTAAAACCAAATGCTCTGATACCACTTAATCCAAAATGGATACTAAATCAAGAAGAAAAGGCATTATAGACTCATGTGCAGGAATGCCTATATTATTTAGTCCAATGGATCGAAAAGATTGCGAATAATACAGACATTTAACAATTGGAAAATATAACAATTCAACACATCAACACAACAAATAATCAAGGAGTTCACCAGACTTCCTGACTACGTCTCCTGGTCCAGCTTTCAGTGTTGACCTCTATATTATGTCTTCAAGAACAAAGTTTATAGGTGTGAGCTCAATCAGAGCCATAACACAACAAACAATGATATTACACAGGGATTTCACTCGAAAACCTCAAGTCTAAAGAGTGCACAGACTCTCCCTCTTAGTGCCTCTGACTCTCTGTCTCCCCTCTGTCTATGACCTCCCTCTCTGTGCTACCATTGAATGGATTTTAATCCTATCGGCACTATCGGTCCAATCCCCTTATTGGGCTCTCCGGCTCCCAGCACTGTCCCTTCATCTCCCTGCTGAGCGTTTAAACAATCATTGCAAAAATGCTTAAGGCAGAGGGAAGCTGTTTACAAATGGAAGGATCTTTGGGCATGGGTGAAAATCCCTGAGAACACACATTTCTGTTTACAAATGGCATACATGGGAATACACTAAAATAGTGGAAAATCTGACCGAAACACCAAAGCTAGTCTTCAAACGATATAAATTCCGCCCTATAATCCTCTCAGGTCCGTGTTTTATCATTGTCGCAAGTTGCGGCGCTCAATGGCCAGGCTCTTGGAAATACCAAGAAATACATAGAAAACACAAAAATCCTGACAAAAGCTTTACATCAAAACTCAAATTTTATAAAGCCGCATCTATAAACCCTTTCAAGTCTGCCTTGATTGCAATCGCAAGTCGCATTGGCATAGCCCCTTTGTATTGCTACGATCCCATTCCACCACCGATTGTCGATATCGGTGCCATCGACCCATCGCATATCACATGAACCACGATCCTATTGGCAGCACCCCTTTGCATTGTTGCAATGCGATATTGCAATGCAATATATCGCAATCGCATATCGCCAATCACTATTGCACCTCAACCCTTTACCATGCTTCGGGTCCTTCCCCTTTGGTTCTGTACGATGCGATAAGTTACAAATTGCATATCGCATGGTCTTTGAGCCTGCAGGTTAAGTCCTCCCCTTTGGAATCTATGATGTGATATTTGTAATCTCTGTCGTTGATTTGCACACTTGATAAATAGTCCATGTTAAGTCGCAGATCATAGTCGCATTTCCCTTAGGGCCGCCTCCAATATACTCCACTGGCGTCTCCTGATGCGATATCCCGATTTAATCTGGGTCATTGATCTGTCCGATCTGATGGCTCCTGTGCAACGAGACTTTACTCTCTGCTTCACTCTATTTTCTGCCATTCCTTAATGTTTTCCTATCCGATCTTTGTTTTCTGATAGTTTAATATATATGAAGAGTTACATTTTTAGAGGGTTTAAGATCCATTTTGGATCATAGATAGCCAAGGAAGGTGTAAACTCGACAAACCTATTGTGTGGACTCCTGAATTGGTGCGCAAACTAGAAGCATCGAAAGATAAGATCGCGTGCGCTATTTATCACTGCATTGATCGAATCATAGGAGGATTCATCACCGAATTCATGGTAGATACTTTAGTCACTATAGCGAGACAGAATGACGCTTCCTCAAGGGACCGCGAGGTAAGTATGTTAAATCTTTGAACACTTGGATTAAAATGCTACTGTGTGAAAGGTGGGTTATGCGAGTAAATTGATGTTCGGGGCTATGCGAAGTGGGAGAATCTATAGAAACGAAGGTAGCATAGAACTAGAGACTAGCCCCTTGATTTCACCTCAGCGAGGGGGTGAAGAAGAGCTCGCGAAGGTTTTGCCAAGAAGTGCAACCAATCTGATAAGGCAGAGAATTCCACACATACCACCCCTTCCCACGCCACCACCAGTTTCACCGTCTTCACTCCCGACTTTGCTAATACCACATCCTCCACCACCGCGAAGCAGTATGGCCAATGCAATAAAGCTACCATTGTTCAAGGGAGTAGGGAATGAAGATTCGGACCAGTTTTGGTTCATGATAAAAGCTATATGGGAGGCACAAGGTGTCAGAGATGATAATATAAAGAAGGTGACATTGCTTAGCACACTATAGGATCGTGCGCTAACCTGGTACATTAAGCATTAAAATGACAATCCAAATTTGAGGATAGCAGATATCCAAGTTGTGCTAAACAAAGAATTCAGCAGGCCAAAATCAGAGGCACAATCGATCATTGGATTCAAGGAAATCACAATCCTACTAGGCGAAACCCCGTGGGAGTTGGATCAAAGGCTGAAGTGCACAATTCGAAAAGTGAACATGACTTTAACAGATGGACAACATAGTGAATGGTTTGGAGCATCATTAATGCCGCATCTATGAAACATGTTGTCGCAACAAAGACTAACCACTCAAGCTGAGGCTTTGGAGGTTGCAATGAGATTGCACGAGACTCCGATACAAGATCCTAAGCTGAGAGTGCAGCAGATTCACACGCAGCTGAAAAAATTATGTCTGGAGATGCAGAGTTTGAAACAAGATAGGACAAGCTACCTAGAGATGCGTGATGAGGTATGGTGCGTATAATGCAAGGGCCAGGGGCACGACAAGGACCACTACCCATTGTTCATGAATTACCTTGCGGGAGGAGGACCAATGCCACTAAGACCAAAGGCACACGCAAGACCAAGTGTGATGCCTGCGTTATGGTGTGCAATTTACCAGATAGGAGGAAAGCATGCTACAAATAACTTCCATTTATTACAGAAGTATATGCGAAATTCCCAGAAGTTGTTCTGTAATTTCTTAAGGTCAGTAGGACATGATGAGTGCACCCGTAGGAGTTATGAACTGATGATGGATTGAACTCCTACCTACAGAGTTCAAGCCAAAACACGGGCCCTCGATCAAAACACAGGAATGGCATGCACTAGATTTTAGGGGCATGGACAAGGTCAAGGTGGAGGGGGACCAGGAAGAGGTCACGGACAAATGATATGTTACAATTTCGGAGGGCCAAGACATTATGCCCGCGATTGTATAGATCCAACGTGGCCATCATGTTTGTATTGTACATTATTTGATCATGAGATAGAGGACTATCCCACACTGATAGAAAGGTTGCACGATAAAGGAGCACTCCAACCTCCCCCAACTCAAAACCTGAAAATGATGAGGTTTGAGCCACACAAGGAAGACCCTAATGTAAATATCGTGCTTCGAAGTGGTATTACGACAGGGGATGACATAGGCAAGCAACCTGAAGAAAGTACATGGTTTGCAAGGCCCCAATGAAGGAACCAAAATTTTATTTGGAGCGCGTTATGGAGATCTTCATGGAAGCTAAGAGGAGATTCACAAATGCCTCCACTTCAGGAAGTAAAGACAAACTGGAGCCAGAAATGGACCCATCGATTCTCACAACGTTCTTAGAGACATGAATGGAGTTGTTGCATGATAGAAAAGCTATAAAGGGGATGCAAGAACTCATAACTAGATGCGCTGGGACCACGCCAGGAGAACCGCGCGTAATCCGAAAGCTCGAGAAGCACATGACATGAACAAGCAGGTAGACGAGATTGAATGCACAAATCGGGGAATACGAGATGGACCAAGTGATTCTGGATCTAGGATCGGAAGCGAACATCCTGCCAAAGTAGACATGGGAGCAGATGGGCAAGCCCGCGCTGCAATGTTCTCCTATCTAATTGCGAATGGGGAACTAGAAAAATATCCTACCTATGGGGAGATTGCAGGGGATCACAATAGACATTGAAGGAGAAAGCATGCTAGCAGATTTCAAAGTAATAGAGATTTTTGATGACAACAATCCCTACCCAGCGCTATTAGGAATAGATTGGGCCACTGATATGAATGGAGTAATAAATCTAAAGAAGCGCAAGATGAACTTTTAGAAAAGTCACTATGCATAGTGGTACCTTTAGACCCTACAGAAGGATCACGCTACACATAGCCAGTGTGCAACTACGACAGCGATGATGACTTGGATGGCATCTACAAAATAACTGTGCGGGAGAAGGACTGGGTAAATCCAACTGTGGATGACCGAATCTTGTGGGAGCGTGAAAGCTCTTGCACATCAAATTCTGATGAGAAGATAGAGTGATGGCAGAACCGGTTACATGAGGTAACCACACTCAACTGTAACATGATGACAAGGTCACTGCACTGCGTAGCAATATAGGTAAGAGATCTGCCTACGTATGATGGGTTGAGCGAGGTGGATGATTTCCTGAACAAATTTGAAAGGGAAGTACTGGAATAGCAACGTTTCAATGCTCTGAAATGGCTACTACGAGCTACGCCTGCAAGATGGTGGGGTACATAGAAACGAAGTTTTGAATACTGAGGCGAATGCAAAAGGATGATGTGCATGTGGTTTAGGAAGCCTTTGATGTGATTAATAGACAAAATTGTCAGATGAACTAGCCTATGCACCCACCTATCTAGGTGGATATAGGCATATGGTGCGAAACCTGTACAAATGCACACCCTCCTCATGGTAGGAGACATGATCATTAAGTAGGTGCGGTAAGGAAATGGCACGAAAAACCTCTCTGGTTGGGACCATGAAATATAGAAAGGCCACGTGCGCAGGAGAATATCCACGTAGAAGCTTTCAATAAAGTACGCGAAGCGCTAAACAAGGTCCACAATCTAAAACAAACTAACTAGGACCTATGCATACCAGCAATTCTATGAGCCTATAGGTGTTAGGAGAAATATATGTCGTAATAATAGCATTATAGTACAGTTGCCCAACTATTTACTTGTCAATCGGGGGTACGTAAGCTAACGAAACACATGCACGATATATGTAGGACTAAAGTAGAACTAATCTAGTCTAATCTACATTGTTGAAATCAACTTAATCTATGAACAAAGATTTCCATGAAGGGAGTACAGTCTTAGTGCTCCAGGCAGTTGAAAGGAAGTGCGGGACTATAAACTATTCTACCCAGAAGCTGCATGATGTTGGAGCTGCACCCAGAAGCAAAGAGTCACAAGGTTCGCAACTGCACACGGGGGGTTGCACTATCATGTGGGTTGACTAGAAAGTGAATGTTGAAGTCACTATTCATGATGGGATGCTTGACTTGAGACCAAATGGAGCGGGCGACTGGAATTTAAGAGGCGATTTATGGGCAAGATTTGGGAAAATCTACTGCCAAGTGAGCATTAATGAACTAGATTTGGGGGGAATGGTCGAATTCAAATTCAAAAGGTGCTATAAAATACAAAGGGCTTCCCAGCAAACAACACTTGGTCATTTGCAAATTGAGCTATTGAGTAGAACCCTGATTGTTGTGTGTCAAGCCTTGATTGAGCCCCTGAGTTCGAGAGTGCTAAATTTCTAGATAGATACGATGGCAATAGCTAAGGATGTTATGGAGATAACTAAAATTACCACCAAGGAGGCTGCACAAGCCCTGGATGTGGGGGATGCTCTAGAAGGAGTCGGGATTGTGGCAGAAATCCAAAAATCACCATGCACACCAAGACCCAAGAAGGACAAACAGGTGATGGTTCCCGTACATGTGTCCTCACAGAACCCACTATGCACCAAGTTGTCAATGGAGGAGAAGGGGAAAGCCATCTCCATAAAGACCGATGAAGAAGAAGAAGACCTGGGGGATCTAATCATCGCTGAAGACGAGGATGAAGGCATGGAGGAGGAAACTCAGCTTGCACACCCCCCGAAAAATTTGCCTATCTCCCCCTACGAAAAGGAAAGGCTAAAGTGCCCAAGGACTTGGACGAGACCAAGAGCTCACTCTAGACCCCGCTCTTCCCAGATATCATTATTTTTTAGCGCACACACCTGGGATGAGTGCCGAGCCTAAAATTCAAAGATTGGGATCTCGCTGACCACGAGAAGTTCCCTCACCTTGAGACCAGGCACCTCATGAAGCCCAAGCATAACACCGTGATGAGGGTTACAGAACCAGAACCGCGAAAGTGGTTATGTGGAGTGGAAAAGGCTAGGGTACTAAACCTGCTCTAGGTACCGCATTTCCACCATGCCCTAATAACCATTTTCGTCATCAGGCAGTTTCTCTTCCTAGTGCAAGATGGGTTTTTGTGGCTGGAAGAGCCCATCCCCATCATGACAAATTTGATTCACCGTATCTCCTAGCTCCCATGCAAAGGAGAGGACCCCACAAACATCTCGGAGGGGAAGAGCAGTGACTTCGCCATCGAGAAGGCCATGAAGAAAAAATACAAGCTGCAAAAGAAGAAAAGGGGCTATGCCATATCCAGCATCAGCGATAAAGCAGTAAAAGTGGCAACCCAAATACTGGCTGGTAAGGTCATGTGCAAGGGCCTCGCAGACAAAGTACCAGTGCCAGTGGTTGCACTAACTGAGTAGTGCATGGAGGTGGTCCATTTTAACACTTCTGAGCTCCTCTGCAAGGAGTTTTTAGAGAATTTCCGCGAAGCCTAGGAGTAGGGCAAAACATTCCACTATGCATGGATTTTGCTATCCATAGCGCTCGTGGCAGGGGAATTACTAGAGGATAGTCAATTCCCCATAATTAATAGGGACCTGCCAGAGGCCATGAAGTATGCTTTGCTCTGGGCCTTAAAGGATGCCAAGAGGATCAACGATAGTAAAATATTTTGGCTGGTCATGGAGATGAACCTTAGAATGGAGATTAACTGTAAGTCGTGGTTGTCGCCCACTGTCTACAACAACCTGCAGAGTTTTGCAGAATTCAAGGCAGACATCCACAACATTTATATCAGAGCGCATAAGGACCCGACCAAACAGTGGATAAAGCTACCCTTCGTAGCTATAGACAACGTCATTTTTAATGTACTAGAGGCATGGCCTCCGAAGTGGCATGTCCCAGACATCGCGGAGATCGAGAAGTCGACGGCACAAAGAAAGAAAGCTAAGGCCAAGCTCCGCATTGCACAATTCGCCAAAAAGTGAAGGAAGGAAGCAGCGGTAGTAGAAGTACGGGCTACACGGGACGCTGCATAGACCACACTTGAATAGGAATAGGACCGCACTTGAATAAGAACAGGTCGCAGCAACAGCAACGACAGTGCAGGAGGCAGCCACGAAGGCATGTGAGGGCCAATCGTCACCTTTGCATGGGCAGGAAGCAGAGGAAGAAGAAGAAGGTGCAGACCCCAGAACCACGTCAACACAGTTAAAGTGTCAGCACCCAACAGAGAGGGCAGGGTCACGTAAAAAGGTTAAGGCATCGAGGTTGTTGATTGACCCGATCACCCTCACTGACATTGGAGAGACAGTGTGTGATGTCACCTCAGAGGTCCTCCAGAATTTCATGCAGGAGAACTAGATTGTGTTGGGGACACTCAAAGCACAGTTGCAGGAGTTGCAGGTGTGCCCTCCTCAGGCTAGTACCCTTTCAACCAGCCTCGTAGTCGGCTCAACAGCAGTAGAAGAGATGTTGCACACACAGATAAAGAATACCATAGTGCTAACGAAAGGGGCACTGGTGACATCAAATGAGGCCAACAGGCCTATGGTTAGCATGATAAAAGGTCTCGGTCTCAATATGGTTGCACTCCCGTGAGAGACCTTATATGTTTTGCACTAGGGAGAACCGCACACTAGAAGTCCTTAGAGAGCAAAAAATCAGCTCGGAACAACTAAGCTTGTAGTGGGACGAAGTGGTGTGGCAGAATCAACAGCTCGTATAGGTAATAGACGACACTTGCCAAAGCATCTTGGAGCTAGCCTTCCCAGCAGACATACCAGCAGAGGCACAGATCCATAGGTTAGTAGGAGGGGTATGCGAGGTAAGGGAAGAAATGACAAAGGTTCAACTGGAGCTGAACCTTTAGATCACCGAGTTGCGGTTGAAGGCACAGCCATCCACCCCCCCAAAATTTAGATAATAGTGCACTAGCACTATCATAGTGGGACTGGAGGAAATTGGCAGTGCAGTACGAGACTACACTAGCATGTTGGAAGAATCATTTGAGGTCCTCACAAATATATAGGAGGACCCCAACATCCAGCGCTTAGAGACAGAGGCACAAGAACTCCAACAGCAATATGACAGCATCAAAGGAACTGCATAGATGGTGGCCCTCACTCAGAGGCTCGAATAGATGTGATAGGCTAAAGCACTGAAAAAACAAGTGGACGCAGCATGTCGCAAGGAAGCAGTCTTGAAGGCATGCGTTTAGCCTTAGATCGATGAGGCCTTCACCATCAAAGTAGAAATTGAAGGCATGCTCGCACAAATACAAGAGATGCATGCACTGATGCGGAGAATCACTTCCAATACAGAGGTCTCGGAACAATGTAGATCCAACAAGCCGCAACTCAGTGTGCTGCTGACCTTGCCTTAGTTCGAGAACAGTTGGAGGGACTCCGCGCAAAGATCTCCACACCAATCGAGTGACTCGAGGGTGAGTCACTATGTTTGTGTTGGGGAAATGTTTGGCATGGAATCCCCCCAAGGCATATTTTTGGGCTTAAAGCCCAAGTTTTGACCAAATCTTGTTGTAAAAGCTCTACAAATTGCGAGCACAGGGTGCAAAAGTATGATAGGGTCACAAGGTTGTCCACCCTAGTTTTTGTAATGTAATGTTAGCTGGATAGACCTACCCATGGTCCACGGACCATGGGATTGTAGAAATAGAGTGAGGCTCTAAGTGTAGAAGAAAACAAGTAATGGAGGAACTAATAGAAGGATGATAAGTCTAAGTGATTGAGTTGAAGTGTAGAGTGTGTCTATGGGTCGTAGAGTAGGAGAAGGCTCTGCAGCTGAGTGCGCAGGGTGGGTCAAATCTGTAACCTTTGGAAGAATCAATAAAGATAAGTTTTACTATAATTTTGTGTATCTTTTTCTAGTTTAATGCATGATTGAATATAATTTAGAAGTATACTATTTATTTATTGCACGAACTTGTATGAATGTTTTATATTGTTAAGTATAACTTGAGACATTTAAGGAGGCAAAGGTGCTTAATTGATACTAGAAGATAAATAAGATCTCTGGTAATAGTGCAAAGCATAGCACAGCCCCTGGTTAGGGCTGCACGAAGGCAGGGTATTGGGCTGTGAGGAACAGAAGGTGTGCGAAGCCACTTGTGTGTAGGAACAAACGAAAGACCAGTGGAATCTCTCAGATGTCTCAAGGGTGCGGAAACCTGGTTCTAGCACCCTCCCATACTACCTCAGGTGAGACCTCAGTCTGCGCTCCACAGAATGTTGCTGAAAGTGTTAGTAGTATTGAGATTTGTTTAGCTAATTAACTCTGAACCTGGGTCAGGCCCCAACAAGCCAACACCTATAGTTGGGAAAAGACACTTTGAAATTCTGGATCAGGGAAGCACCTTTCCAAGCATTTCATAAGTCCTCTATGAACCTCCCAAACCTCATTAAATTTTATATTATCATAAAAATACTATGGGTTTAAGAAGTACCTAGCAGCATGTAAGAGGGAATGCAATTTCCTATCCCAATGTGCACCAATAATGTCCCAAAGAGGCATATAATTTGCCTCCTCATACCCATATCTTCTTTTGATGGCCTCCTTTGTGAGATCCATCACCTCATAAATGTAACCCATAGCATGTTTGTCACCATCAACCATCCTGAAACTTCAAGCTTTCAAATTTAAATTAATATGAAACATTGAAAATAAAAAGAAGCTTGAAATGAAATTTAAAACATGAAAAAGTTAAAAGACTTGAAGTGCCTGAGAACTCTAACAAGGGACTCCATCATAGCAATAATCTCTTCAACATCTTTCTAGAAACCATCATTAAACACAAGTGCAACAACTTCAATGCCTTCAAGGGTCTTGGAATGTTTATATGCCATCCACTCAGGTCCCAAGTGTTATAGACATTTTTGTGCCTTACAACTCCAAGCATGAACTGTCCATAAACCAAGGGCTCCTAAGTCCCTAAAAGTGTTGTTCTAACCCCTAAAGGAACAAGGTCAATAGATTACAGCTTCTCTCAGAAGTTCTCCACTAGAAACTGCTCAGAATTGGTCAAAACAGGATCATTTCAGCTGCTCCACTGGCTAAGTGCGTTGCATTGCACCTAAATACACTGTGAGGGTGTGTTGCATTTCAAAACTCCCTTCTGTAGGGTGCGATGGGCGAGAAATGACAAATGGCAGTGTCATTCCGCGAAGTGGAGAGGCAATGGAAGCTTCTAGAATCTTCTCCTGTGACACTTGCCTCACTGAATTCGACCAAAGATGAGTAAGAGGCCCTCAGTCTCCAAGTGGAAGCAAGAAATGACAGAGAGAAGACACTAATAAAATCACAAGCTGACTCATCCTCCTTACATATATCTATATATGGATCCCTCATCCCAGAGATCCGGAGGCTGGAATTTTGCATATTGTAAGGAATTGTTGTTGGTTTCTAGAGACAAACATCAGATTGTTGGGTGATTTATGCTTTGTTTGAGGTAAAGAGGGGCTTCTTTGCTGGGAGGTTGATGTTGGGTCGGAACCACTGGTTGTAACTCCTCCTGGATCTTTTCTTGTTTATTAATAAAAACTATTTGAGTTTTCCTCTATGCTTTTGTATCATTGATGTTTGTCACAT
Source organism: Pinus tabuliformis (assembly GCA_031772625.1). Taxonomy (NCBI): domain Eukaryota; kingdom Viridiplantae; phylum Streptophyta; class Pinopsida; order Pinales; family Pinaceae; genus Pinus; species Pinus tabuliformis. Next base: position 497,489,841 of record CM062816.1, read on the forward strand.
TTGTATGGTTAACTTAAATCTGATCCTAAGTTATTTATGAATATAGATCCATGTCTTTGTATAATTCTCTTCTTCTGTGATCTTACAGGTATTCTGTGAAGCTGGGCATGCAAGGGAGCAGGTAGCTGGAGACTATCAAAGAAGAGAGGGATTGGATAAAAGGATTAGCGCAAGAGACAGGTTGGTTCTTTCTATTCCTCTCTGTCTATAATTCATAAAGGAAATGCAAAAGTAGTTTTTCTCTGTTTGTTTCTAAGGTAGCTATCACACCTTAGTGGGATAGAGCAGTTCTAAATAGACACTTTTCCCTGTAACAAAATGGCGACTCTGATGGGGAATGTCTAATTAGTTTGTTTGTGTGTCATTCTTTGTTGTTTGTTTCATAAACTTATAAGTAGCTTTCGAACTGCATTTGCCATAACGAATGCAAAGTAGATAACTGCTGCTTCAATCCATTCACTGGATCTGTTTATGATTTAAACAGCTGATTCACAAACTATCTGATTGCCCTTGTGATAGCTCTTAGATCCTCCTTAGATCTACCCCTGATTGTTGCATTACTGATTGTTTTTTTACTCGGCCAAAAACCAAGGACTGAACTGCAAACTGTGACCCAGAACCCGGACAGAGTCTCGTTTCTGGCCCAGAGCAGGTACTGTTCAGAGATCCTGAATTTCAGTGCACTTCCCGAAGGGGCAACCTGCGCTGCATTTCAGATTCTCTGTGTTATAGGTGTGCTGATCAGACTAGCTCTATGCAGCTGTGGTTCCTGTGCTTCATTCTTTCCAGTTCTATCCCTGAATTTTGCTGCCTGTGATCAGTATATGTTTGTTTGAAGCCTCTTTTCCTTGTTGTTATTCCGCCTCCTTTGTACAAAAGAACTGTAGATGTTTTTATGTGTTTGTTGAGTCGTTTACAGTTTTCCTTTGCAAAAGTAGAATAGTCGTACTGTCGTCCTTTGATTTCAATCTATCGTAAGTGTCGATTTCGATCATAGGAGAAAGTTTGGTTGCTGTTGATGGTCGATTATACTGTTACTATTGCCTTTGGTCTGAATTTGTGATTTTCTAGTGTCAAGAAAAAGTGTTCATTTCAAAATCATAAGGTGTCGTAATCATCTCTGTTTTTTGATTTCTAAAAAGAGCTTGTTTATATTTGTCGCTTGAAAAGAAATTCATATTTGTACATAAACTTTGTTTTTAGCATCAATACTAAGAAATTCGAAAACAAATACATGCATGTGCATTTGCATATAGACAGTCTATTTGGCTTGATTTAGGAAAGTGCATTTACGGTGTGCTCTTTGCTCTTTGTGAAAAGATTGTGTCTTTCTTTTCCCCTAGTAGCTAGGATTTTCATTGCACAAAAGAGATAAAAGTTTGTTTATCATCTTTAGATTGCATTTTAGGAATTACATCTACATCTTGTGGTGAACCCTGTTAACACCCAGGTTGTTCCCTTTGACTCCTGAGGGAATACGGCCGGGGTAACCACTAACCAGGCTTTGGATTACAGGTTGTAGCCTACCTGTAATCAGAGAGGGCCCTCTCTTTTAGTTTTAACTTTGTTTTTTGAAGATTTTAGGCTAGTTATGAAATGGGATTTTTGTTTGAATTTTGGTTGTAGGCTATTGTTCAAGGAAGGGCATGCAAATATCAAAGAGAGTTCAATCCATTGGGCATGTGGAGTTCAGAAATGAAAGTGTTTGATATATGTGATAAAGAGAGGTTCACTACAGGGCCAGATGGGTATTCATGATACAAACTTTGATTTTTAGACAATAAACAGTATAGATTACACCAGTAAAAGGCAGTTAAGAGTTCTTTCATAGTGCAACACGAAATGAAGAATAAATCCTACTCAGCAGCAAAAGAGAATTACTGAATAAAGACTTATCATGTGACTAGAGCAAGTAGGAGCATTTAAGAATTCCATAGTTGCAGCTAATCCTGAAGAAAACATATTTAGTAGTAAGGATTGAGTTTAGGGTGTCTTTAATGGACAAATCCTGAACTAGTCTTTTACCTTTCTACCAAGATTAATCACCATACATCACAGACAGAGTAAGTAAGAAATGAAATACAAATACGGTTAGAAAACACTTATTGTATCACGCCATAACACGAGAATCCTGCAGCAGTCAATAGTTTCATCACATCATTCCCAGACCAAACTCATTCCTTTGGAAACCAACAGCTCCTTTGTATTATGTCTTTCAGAGGAAATACAGCCGAGTTCTCTTGAACAAATCAGTAACAACAACCCCCAATAAGCTATGCGGGGGTGCATATATACAAAATATCACAAAAATATCTCAGCAATGAGTTATTGCATAATAACTGCTCTTACCAACTTTCTAAGATATTTCTTACAAAATTAAAAGCTACTTAAATGAATATACAACAGCTGCTTGCTGTTTGTCAGAAATTTTTGACTTTTGGGGCAACTGGGTCTGCCAGGTGCTTCGTATTGATTCTGAGAAATACGCCCTTTATTGCTTTGTCGTGTTGCAGCTATCTCAGCCCCGTCATCTGCATCTGTCGGTGTTGCTTTAGTGGCCAAATTTGTTTGTTGAGTTGGCTCTGTCCACTCTTCTCCAGTCGTAATGAATATATCAATTTTCTGAACATGATGACTTATAATTGATGTACAAAAGTTTGGTGAAAAATCTGTTTCTTCACAGCAATGTCTGTATCATGCTTGTCCACCATTCCTGAGTAGGCAACTGATGTCTCAAAATTATGCCTAAGGTTTCATCTGCCTCAGTATATTTGTAGTAATTTGGAGGCACTTCAAATAGATGTCTAATCTCATTCATGATAAAAAACAAATTCTCTATTTTGTCATAGAGACTCTGCCCAGATGCAGGCCCTGTTTCCTTTGGGGCACTTGATCCTGCAGTGATCTGATTTGTAGCATATGTATTTACCCTCTTCGCATAGTTTTCAAGAGATAGTAATCTTCCTGCACTGGTTAGTAAGCTAGGAAGGCCTCTGTTATGCAATGCTGTAAATTTCTCCATGAATTTGTGTACCTCTGTCTGCATCTCCTGGCACCTTCTATCCAATGTTTGCACATGATTTCTCAAAGTGAGCACCCTTTTTACTAGTAAAATGGTATCAGTTCTATTAGAGATACCCATTGCTGCCAGCTGGGGGCCTGTGTGATTGTTAAGGACATTGATCATCCTATTGGCTATCTAAGGCATATTGCCTAGAGATGCCCCTACTCTTTGGCTTTCCTTTTGGGCCCCGCCTATGAGATCCATATGCTCATGGATGGTTTCAATATATTGCCATTGATCTGTTATAGACTGACCAATATTAGTCCACAGGACTTTCTTGATTTCAGCTACAACTTTATCAAGAGAGAGCTCTTTCTCCAGTTCTTTTATTTTCTTCTCAAGAGCGCTTACCTCTCTTGTTTTTTCAGCTACACTTTGCTTTGATTTATCATATTTTTCATTAAGTGTAGCCAATTTTTCTTTGGCCTCATTTAGTTCTGCCATTTGGGCCTCCAGAGCTTGAAGTTCTTTCATCATATTCTACATATCAAGGCTGGGTGTCTGTCCTGATGTTGTTGCTGGTGCTGCTGCTGAAGGGCCTGCCTCTGGTGTTTGTCCTGTGGGAGGACTTCTAATTTGAGGAGGCTCCCCAAGGTTAATTACTGGCTGAGAGGGCTGAGGTATCTGCTCTCCTCCTTTTTGTTTCAGGGTTGCGTGTAATGCATCCTCTGTTGCTATCAATCGTCCTTTTGTTTCTACTAATTGCTTGTGTAATGTCAGCAGCATGGCTGCTATATCTTGATCCTTTCTCTGCTGAGCAACATCTTCTATTTGGGGGTGAAGGGTTGCTGGAATTTTGACCATCTTCCTCAAAGCTAGTATATCTTCATCTTTTTTCTTCATTAATGCCTGCACAGCTTTGGGATCACTTGGGTCATGCCCAAGCTCTATAATGATATCTTCCAAAGACTTAATCATGTTGTCTTTGGCTTGAGAAGAAGCTTTCTCCAATTCTAGTTGGGCAGTAGTATTATGGAGAGAATTTTGCAGTTTGTGTGCTAGAAATGTTTTATCTGCAAGGGTAGAGTAGACCATCTCTCCCATTTGCTTATGTAGCTCTATTTGGTCCATTGGGTGGATGTCCTTTGCAAACACTTCTAGGTTGGTCCTGATGCAATCTGCAGCTGACTGTGGCTGCAGCATGGTAGGCATGAAATGGCTCATAGTCATCTTCCCTTCTGCAATGTCATATGCTGACATGAGCCTCTGTTGGTTTGTGGGAGCCATCTTGAGCAAATGATTGTAAAGCTGGAGTGTGACTGGCTCATTCTTTTTCTTAATATCAATAAATTGCTGCTTAATGCTGGATTCTGCCCTTCTTTGCTGGCTTGAGGAGCTGACCTCTCCTCCAAGTCGTCTTTCTTGTTCCTGTTGAAAGGAACTGGCTGATGTTTCCATGCTAGGGGGGCCCATACCTATGGATGGCCCAATAGGCATCTCTTCTTCAGAAAAGGGGTTTAATCTTTGTCTTTTCTCCCCTTGTTGACTTGCTGATGTAGTGAGGGGAGTTTCTTGTTGTCTGTCCCTCTTCCTAATTCTCTCTTCATTTATTGGGGTTTGAAGTACTGAGGTATCCATTGCTGTTTCCTGCCTTGGAGGCACACTTTCTTGAGCCTGTTGCTCGGTGGATACAGGGGCCTCAGCCATTTCCTCTTGCTGTTCTGTCTGTCCTTTCTGCTGTTCTGTTGTTGGGAGTGTCTGCTCCTGCTCCATTTCTTTTCCCTTATCTGTGCTAGCTGCTTGAGGAGTAGTCTAAGCTGCTTGTTGGGGAGCTGTAGAAGATGAGGCAGTTGCTCCATGTTGAGTATGATAAGAAGAAGAAACCTGTCCACAACATTCCAAGTCAACTTCCTTCTCAAGTTTCTTTGCTTCTTTCTGTGCTATTTCCTTTTTAGAACTTGCCTCTTCTAAGGTGCCCTCTTTCCAACTTAACAGATTTGCATATTTTTCAACATGAGGCAACCTGACATGATCATAGCTAGCCAACTTATATTTGACCCTTCTAAGACTAATGAAATGATTGGGATCATAGGGTATCCAGAGGAAACTGGTTTGCAACTCGAGGCACTTTAGGATCATATCTGCTTCTTTCCATGCCTCTTCTCTTTTATTATAAATAAATGGGCCTAGCTGGTTTTTGACTTTGAGTTGAGCCTTTTTATTTTTACTGTGGAAATGGATCATGTCTGCATTTCCAAACTGTCTGAAATACTCTAAGGCAAAGAGTCTCATAGCGACATATCTTGGTAGCCTGTATGGGGCTAACTCACAACCATATATCCTGATCACTGTATGGTGTTGGTAAAAGTACCAATCCCCAATGCTATAAGCCTTTGAGAGCTGGAGGATTCTTTGCATCTCATCTGTCAATCTTGGAGGAGGGGAGCTCAACAGCAAAGACATGGCTGGATGGATAAAAAGGTCTATGAATTCACAGTAACTGTATGGTGAAAAAGATGTGTGATGAAAGATTGAAGACCAAAATACCACAGACCTTTGGTTTCCCTGAGCATCAAACTTCTTGAGAGTAATAGGGAAGCTATCAGGTTGATAAAATAGGAACAAGTGATAGATGTAAGATGTGTATCTAAATATCCTTTCCCTCTCTAGATTCATCAATTGCTCATGAATTTTATTGGCAATGTATGCAGCATAATCATAGTGAACAGAAGGAGGCTTTCCAGGGGAGAAGATAGACATCATTGCCAGAATGGTTTCATCAGAATCCTCAGTTGACCTGTAACCCAGGACATAACTGATCATATCCACAAGCATCCTGCCCAACTCATTGAAATATACATTTCCAATAGGAGGAGTCCTCACAGTTTGAGAGCCTGATTTAATGAATAGCTGATTAATCTTTATGATTTGGGCACTGGACAGCTTTCCTCCTTGGTCTATCAAGTGCATCATGGACAGAGGAGTCAATGGCTTTGTAGTGTGAAAGTGCAGCATTTGATTTATAGCCTCAGGGGTGACATGGAACAAAACTGAACCTGAGGGACTGAGGACAGCTCTTTGACATGGATCATAGTTGGCACTGCATCGATGAATTAAATCTGGGAGGACATTGACTTGAGGAAGATTGAAAATGGGAAAATTGGAGTCCCAAATCCCTAGAATATCAGTTCCATTGAGATGCTTGGCTTTCAGCTCATTGATTACATGAATGTGATACTTGCTGTACTGTGGGATTACTTCTGCTATCTGGTAATCTCTATCAGCCAGGGGCTGCCATTCCAACGCTCTGTGTGGGGCATTTAAAGGTGGAATATTTAGAGCTACAGGGGCTTCCATGGTCCACTGATACTTTGAACTATATTTGAACTTGTTTTTCTGGGCACAGCGATACAGAGCAGTGAATTTCCAATGAGGGGGCAATTTTCAGAGAGGGCAGGGTAGACAGAGGAGAAACTGAGTTGAAATGCTCCAGGAAGATATTCAAATGAGCAAATGCTGGGTTTGAGGGTGGCCTTCCTGGTGGATTTGTCTGGCAAAGGTTTGGATTTGCGAATGCGTAAACAAACAGTGAATTTATGGTAATTTGGCTCAATGCGGAAACTCTGTAGGTGAATTCGGCCTTACAGTGGGAAATAAACGCTGGTCGCCGAGGATTTTCTGGTAATTACAGTGTTTTCTCTTGTTTCTTGCTTATTTTGGTGAATTATGCAAAAACCACGGTACACAGAGGGATACCGATAAATACCTGGGTTTACTTATGACAATGGCATTGACATGCAGGTGAATCCATGGCGCCAGCAGCAAGGAAATGGTCTTGAAGGTTGGTGAGCAAGCGACGTAATCGCTCATGCAGGAGCACAGTAGCTTTTTTGGAAAAAATGTGAAAAAGCGCGTTTTTGGGAAAAAATATGGAAAATTTGGCCTTTGGCGCCTTTTGTCAAATGATGTCATGGGTGGGGTCAGGTACGGAGTGATGACGTGGTGATCTGTGAGTGGTCCGCGTGGATGGGGGACGTGGCGGACAGCTTAGGGCGATGGCGGATGGAGCGGTGATGTGATGCTGAGGTGGCAGTGATGTACGCGTGACATGGACGTGATGTATGGCGGAGAAACAAAGGCAGTAAGTGGTAATTTCAGACCGCTTATTGTACGGGAGCGGTTTTGGCAGGCGGCCTCCCGATACAATCTGGGAATGACACGCGTCCGAGCCCTGACGTCATGGTCTGACAAATTTCGGGCGCTATCGTCAGGGCATCGGAGGCGGTCCGATATTGATGTGAGCCGTCGGATGGGAGGGCCCAGATCCGACGGACGACGGGAGAGCAAACTGCCAACATGATACGGCGGGACCCGGCGGCATTTAAATAATATTTTTCCTTTGTTTTTTATGGTGAGCGCGCCGAGGGGTAAAAATTAGAATATATGACATTTGTGGGTTTTATGGAACAAGAGGGTAGACGACATGTTTCTTCATAAAAGGCGCTAAGGGTATTAAACCAACCGGTTGTTAGTTTAATCCCCAAAACAAGATATGAACACAACTTTGCACTATTGCCCGACCCTTTTTTTAAAGCTATAAGGCTATATTGCCTAGGGAAGGGGGAATATATACTTTGGGGCTTTTTATATACAATAGTGATATAATGATAGGGAAAAGGGGAATATAGGGAGTTAAGTAACAATAGAGTTAGTAGTTAGTATTGGATGGGAGATATGGAAGAGAGGAGGCAAACACTAAGTTTTTAGGGAACAAACTTAGTTAGGGGAGTAGATCAAAATGAAAAGATTTTTACACAAGAAATGTGGCTCTTTATGAAACAAGAATCAACAAAAGAGTTTGACTTCTTTTATGAACAAAGGTGGTATTGGGATGTTAGAAAGAAGTCTGATGGGGAATGATTGGGAAATTAGACATACTTCACTTTACTGTCACCAAAATGCTGGATAGGTGGATGTGCTCTGGCCACCATGTGTTTCCTTTGCTTAGGCCAGTGATATGAAAGAAATCATGCTTCTGCAACCCCATCTACCTACCCATTCTATTGCCTAGCATTTTTTGTTACTTCAAGGAGGGTGCACTTAGACTAGAAAACCCTCAATTTCTCTTTTTCTTTTCTTTTTTCATTTTCTTTTGATTTTCTATCTAAGGCTAGCCTTATTACTTCCAAGGCCCCAGATTAAGCAGTTGGGAACCTTCATTCTCTACCTAACTACTGATCTGCCAAGATTGAACAGTTTGGACAGATTTCTTTCTCTAGTCTACAACAAAAATTGAAATATGGCATGACCCAGCTTAGACTGTTGGCTCACCCATTCAGAAGTAGGACAGCATCAAACAATTGTAGATATGTGTTTTCCACAAAAATATGAGATCTTTGCATCACCAAAGTAGAGCATATTTGACACTTCCCCTGCCAATCATGGAAAATGAAACTTATTGGTATAGGTAGCTAACAGTGGCTCCACTTGGGGATGGTTTTTCTACTTGAAAGACCAAGAACAGCAGGTCAGACTGCCTTGGCTTTTGACTTCTTATCAAAACTTGAAAGCTTTCTCTTTGGATTTCAAAACTGGAATCTGTCACCATTGTGGAACCTCTGAAACAAAAGCCTTTTCCTGCTTATTTACAAAACTTCTGAAGCTGAACTATCTATATGCTGAAAGAAAATAGTATATACAACTGATAATTTACAGGGCAGAGCCATGCTATATACATGGAAAGTAGTCAAAATAATGTTTTAACATCCGGCCATTCACAGGGCCCTCTTCAGCTTCAGTGCCATCCAAATTCTTCAAGAAATAAGTGTTATTTCCTTGTACTGCTTGAATTACAAAAGGTCCTCTCCAAAGGGAGTCAAATTTGCCATGCTTTCCCTTGTCTTCTCTTCTTGAATCCCATTTAAGCACTTTATGACCAATGAAGAAATCTTCAGCCTTGGTTCTTCTATCAAAGGCTTTCTTCAGTTTCTCTTGTAGGACTTGAACTCTGCTGTACACTTGATCTCTGGTTTGCTGTAAACAAATTATCTGGTTGATTCTTCTTTGCATGTCATTTGGTTCAGCCTGACTCTCTTGAAGTAGCTTCATGACAGGGACCCCTAATGATGAAGGGAATTTGGCTTCCATTCCATAAACCAACTCATATGGGCTGACCCCAATAGATCTTTTAGTTGTTAGCCTGTCTGCCCATAAGGCATTTACCAGCTTCTTATGCCAATTTTTCTTATTCTCTTCCAATATCTTCTTAATGATGTTGATAAGACTTTTGTTAGATGATTCAGCTAAACCATTGCCCTGAGGGTAGTATGCAGTAGAATGGCCCAAAGTAATATGGAATTTATGGCAAAAGTTCACCATCTTCTTGGATCTGAAAGCAGCAGCATTGTCTGTTATAATCTTGTCAGGACAACCAAATCTGGAAAGAATATTAGTTTCAAGGAACTGAATGATAGTAGAATCATTTGCTTGTCTGCATGGAACAACCTCAATCCATTTAGTAAAATAATCTGTGGCTGTTAGGATCCATTTATGTTGGCCTGAAGATGAAGGATGAATTTCCCCAATAAAGTCCAAGCCCCATTGCTGAAAGGGCCTTTCTGTTGCAATAGGCTTTAAGGGAAGTGGTAATAACTTTCTTTTTCCCTCAAACACTTGACACTTGTGACATGAAGTGGTAAAATTTTTAACATCAGAGAACAGAGTGGGCCAATAGTAACCTGCCCTTAATATCTTATCCACATTGGACTTCCAGTACAAATGTCCACCACAATCACCTACATGAAATTCTTTCATAACATTGTTTGTCTCATCCATATTCAAACAATTCAGCAATATGCCTTCATGATTTTTCCATAGTAAATTACCATCTATAACACAAAATCTTGAAGCTTTCATTTTTAGAAATCTAGATTTGGTTCTGGACAATCCTGGGGGAGCACACAGGTTTTGCAATATATAACAGATATCAGAATACCACAGGGATTGTTCAAAGGCTGCATTGATCTTTGGAGTCGCCAGCTCCGGTTCATTATCCAGTTGGTTAATATCCAAGGCTTGGAAGCTTGCTTCTGACATCAATTTAGCCAAACCTTGCCCTTTTATCAGTTTTGTAGGCCTTATTTCAATGTCAAATTCTAAAATGTTAGCAATCCATTTTCCTCTTCTGCCCTCTAAGCTTTCTTGAGTCAGTATGTCTTTTACAATGGGATTTGGTACATAAGCAATAACATGGGAGTATAGGATGTAAATCCTAAAGTCTTTGATGGCCTTAACCAAAGCATAAGCTTGCTTTTCCATGGTTTGATATTTCAGAGGTGCATCTCTAAGGGCCCTACTGAAGAAAGCAATTGGTTTTTCATTCCCTTGATCATCTTTCTGCAATAAGACAACAGCAATGGTATGCTGGGAGGCAAAAGAGAAAATGATAAATTCTCTGTCAAATTGAGGATTTGTTAAGATTGGGGTTTGGGTAAGGGCCAATTTAATACCTTCAAAAGCTTGATTTGCTTCTACTGTCCACTTCACCTTAGAATCCTTTTTTAGCATGTTGTTTAGTAATCTGATCAATTCTGCTAAGTTTGGGATAAATCTCCTTAAAAAGTTGATCTTTCCCAAGAAAGCTTGTAATTCTTTAATATTTCTTGGATGGGGCATTTGTAAGATGGCCTGTATTCTGTCTGGGTCAATTCTAATGCCATCCTTTGAAATGATATGACCCAATAGCTTACCTTCTTCCAAACCAAATAGAGACTTCTTAGGATTTAAGGAAATTCCATATTTCCTACATGTTATGAATATTTGTCTCAAGTGTTTCAGATGTTCTTGGTCAGACTTTGAGAAAGGTGTGAGGTCATCTAAGTAAATAACAAGGAAGTCACGAATCTCTTTAGCAAAAGCAATATCCATTGCTCTCTGAAATGTAGCTCCTGCATTTTTCAACCCAAAAGGCATTTTGACATACTTGAAAGTTCCCCATGGGGTTGTGAATGTTGTTTTATCTTGATCATCAGGGTGGACTAGGATCTGATTGAAACCTGAAAATCCATCAAGCAATGAGATTCTTGAAGCTCCCACCACTCTTTGGAGAATGTGATCCATTTTAGGTAAGGGATAGTTGTCTTTGAGGGACACTTGATTCAAATTCCTTAGATCCACACAAAGCCTAATCTCACTAGTTTTCTTTCTTGTGGGGACCAAATTTGAAACCAGTCTGAAAACCTGATTGGTGCTATGATACCAGCTTTAAACATTTTTCGTACCTCTTCCTCAATTGAAGGGAGAAGCACAGGATTGATTCTTCTCAATTTTTTCTTGAATGGCTTTTGATTAGGCTTGAGAGGGATGGTATGTTGAATAACAGAGGTGTCATAGGATTTCAAATCCTCATAACTCCATGCAAACACATCTTGGAACTCTTTAAAGAGGTCAATGTATTTGGGCTTCTGGTCAGGAGGTAAAGATGCAAACAATTTTATTATCTTGGGTTTTTCAATAGTTCCAATGTTGCATTCTTCAATGGCAGCATTAAGGGGTTGCATTTTTGGTTTTCTAGGAACATCATTTGAGTCAAAAATGTCCTCCAACGGAGTCAGGCCTGTTGGTAGAAAATTGTCTTTTAGCTGTATGACCTCAGCCTCTGCACCAGCTATTTCATCAAAATGTAATTGTTTGAGTTCTTGTATATTTTCCTTGTCAAAGGTTGTTGGACTAAGTATTTGATTTGATGTTTTGGGCGATATAGTTATTTGGTCCTGTTCACTTAGTGGTTGTGTGTCTTTTACATAATCAACATCAATGTTCAAACCTGAAAATTCATGCTGCAAGGTCAAGAAACTATTTATCTGTGTGTCATCCTCAAATACTTGCCAATCTTTCACATTGTTTGGGATAGAAGGTCTGTGTTTTATCTCAGCTGTAAAACAATGGTTGGGTTCAAAAGGCAATTTGCATGTACTGGCAAATGTAGCTAAACTATGTGCATGAAGGTTGTGGGTCCTAGATATTTTGGTCATTTGAAATTCAGTGAAAGCCTTGAGTATTTCAATAGCAGCAGACCTGTATGGTCTTAATCGTTTGTCATTGGTGACAAAATTGCCTTTCACTTGTTGAATAATGAGGACTGAGTCTCCCAGGATTGAAACTTTTGTGGCCTGTAAGGATCTTACCAATTTGAGGCCTAGCAGAAGAGCCTCATACTCTGCCATATTATTAGTACATCTAAAATTAAGCCTATAGGCTCGACCTTCTGCATGATTGCTTTGTTTGTTATGAATCCACACTCCAGCTCCTGCCCCTAATTTGTTGACTGATCCATCAAACTCAAGAAACCAAAGGACTTCTTGATTTAGGGGAGGCTTAACAGCCTCTTTATGACTTGGGATTATAAGCTGGAGATCTTGTTTTTCATCTGGTTTGTCTTCTAGAACGGTCTCATCAATTGATTGCTCAACCTTGATTTCTTGGGAACTTGATTGCTCATTCATATGCAGGTGTTGTTTAAGTAAGACAGATTTGTCATCAGATATTGGACTTATATCATCATTGAACAGAATGAAGGAATCCATGTCAGAATGGACTGCATAAATAGGGAAATTTTGAGGTTTTTCTTCACTGCTCACCATATATTTCATGAGTGATTCTCTGTATAGTCTCTTTGGCTGTCCAAAGACAGAGATGGTGGCATATGACATGTCCAATTGTAGGGAACCTTGAAGTTTAGCTCCCCATGATCTTGATAACAACATTCCATATTTAGGTGGGATATCAGCAACTACCACGTCCATTAAAATTGTTTTATTTGGGTACTGGACAAGGGACACACATAGATCTTTTACCAAGCCTAAACACTTAACTTGGCTGGAGTCAAATGAAAATAGATCCTTATATGGTCTTCTGATGTCTAAATTCAATCTTTCCATTACTGACTTAGGCATCAGGTTATGAGAGGCGCCTGAATCAAACATTGCATTGTGTAATATCTTATCATGAATATGCAAGCTAACATAAAAAGGTAAGATCCCAGTACCTCTTGTCTTTCCATCAACTTCTGGACCGAAAAGTAATTCTGGGGTATCATCCAACACATTGACATCATCTTTATTATGGGTCAGTTGAAGAGACTTCTTGATTTGTTGCTTGTAGATGTTATGTTTGGCTAGCTCCGAAAGAGGAATGGCTATCTTTAATTTACCAATTTCAGCTTCTAAGTCAAAAGGTTTTTCAGATTGGATTTTGGTGTTCTGGTTAACAACTTTTTCTTTCTCAATTGAGTTTTTAGAGGTTTGTTCTTGACCTTCAATCTGATCTTGAGGTTTGTCCTTTTTGCTCACTTTCTGAAAAGTGGTACTTGGATTGTGCTGTAAAGGAGGTGTAGCCAATGGTTGTTGATTTGAGGGAAATACTTCAGTTACCTCTTCGACTGTTACTTCATTTGTAATTGCATCAGTTTTGTCAATTGGCTCTGTGACAATAGCCTTCTTAGGCTGCTGGCTATCCTTTGTTTTCTCAGGCTGTGTCACATTTATAGTTCTGCTTCTCAATTTGTATTGCTTATGAACTTCAAAAACAGCTGTGTCATAGCCTTGTTTGAAATCAAATGATTCACCTGATTTAGTTTGGAACTGATTAATGTCATCATCTTTATGATCTTCTTGACTCAGAAAAACTTGTTGATCATCGTTCAGGCCCATCAAGTTAATGTGGGTATCATCTATCTGCTCATTAGAAGTGGATGCTTCAGCATAGTTTTCTTGGAACGGAGGCCTAATCTCTGGTTCAGGGCTGGCCTTGCCAACATTAGAATTTTGATTTCTTCTAAAATTGGGATTCCTTATAGGATTATTCTGTGGTGCATCCCATGATGATTTCCTCTCAACTGATTCTACTCTGTCACCTAATCTGTGCATACCAGAGATTATTGCATCTAATTTCTAATCCCAGCCTGAAGCTTCTTCTTTGAAGGTAGTCTTTCTTTCAGTTCTGGTCCTATTTCTCTTAGCTATTAGGTTGGCTTCTACACTGACTGCTATATCTTGCATCTCAGCTAAATTTCGGGGAGCTCTTTCTCTCAATTGGTATGCCATATCAGAATCAAACCCATCGGGAAAGGTGTATAGAGCCAGATCAGGTGGGGGTCTCAGATTTTGGGGGATAGCATTGTAGACATTGTTGAATCGAGCACAATAGTCCAAGACAGTTTCTTGGGGACCTCTTTTGATAGCATTGTATTCAGATAAAATATGGAGTGGATCCTTTTTCTTCTCCCATCTGTTGATAAAGGTTTGATACAGGGCTTCAAGGTCAGCTATGGAGTTTGCTGGGAGTGACCTGAACCATGATCTTACATCTCCTGTTAGGCTTTGCACAAAAATTTTCATTCTAACCCCATCATCATCTATCTCATAATTTTCAAAATAATCCTGCATTTTCTTAGTATGTTGGAGGGCTAAATGAGAGCCAGTACCATCAAAATATGATATTTTGGTTTGATAATCTTAGGGCATAGGCCCTGGATTGGCAGGTAACTGCAGTGGAGCATATCTATTAACCATGTTTGGTGGGACAATAGGGATAACAGGAACGAATGGGATAAGAGGAGGAAAGGGGATGAGAAGGGTATGTGTAGTTGATGGAGGGGTTGAAAGGACACCTTGTGAAGTGGATGAAGAACTAGGAGAGTGTAGAATGGTGGTATGAGGATGTAGAGAAACCTTAGCAGGGGTTGGAATATTAGTTTGAAATCCTGCTTCAGAACTTGAATCTGATAAAGTCCCTTCTGATTTGTGTTTCTTAAGGATTCTTGAAATCAAGTTTGGATTTTGAAACTCAGGTGATGGATCTGGATCCAGGTTAGATCTTGTATGACGAGTTTTCTTCTTAGGAGCCAGTTTCTATGATTTTCTTTAGGAGAATTTTCTTAAGAAGTATTGATGTTTGACAAGGACTGGTCAAGTATAACACAACTGTATGGAACTTAAGACTGAATAAAGATTGACTGAGGCAGCTTTTATATACTCCTGCAAATGCAAAGCAGAGGCAGCTTCTAAGGCTGTCTGGCTGTCACTCAGGCTTTATCTACAGTATTAAGAATCAGACAGGGGTTTATGAATTTCATTCAGTCCCTAGTGGAGTCGTCATTTATGTTAACACCCAGGTTGTTCCCTTTGACTCCTGAGGGAATACGGTCGGGGTAACCACTAACCAGGCTTTGGATTACAGGTTCTAGCCTACCTGTAATCAGAGAGGGCTCTCTCTTTTAGTTTTAACTTTGTTTTTTGAAGATTTTAGGCTAGTTATGAAATGGGATTTTTGTTTGAATTTTGGTTGTAGGCTATTGTTCAAGGAAGGGCATGCAAATATCAAAGAGAGTTCAATCCATTGGGCATGTGGAGTCTAGAAATGAAAGTGTTTGATATATGTGATAAAGAGAGGTTCACTGCAGGGCCAGATGGGTATTCATGATACAAACTTTGATTTTTAGACAATAAACAGTATAGATTACACCAGTAAAAGGCAGTTAAGAGTTCTTTCACAGTGCAACACGAAATGAAGAATAAATCCTACTCAGCAGCAAAAGAGAATTACTGAATAAAGACTTATCATGTGACTAGAGCAAGTAGGAGCATTTAAGAATTCCATAGTTGCAGCTAATCCTGAAGAAAACATATTTAGTAAGGATTGAGTTTAGGGTGTCTTTAATGGACAAATCCTGAACTAGTCTTTTACCTTTCTACCAAGATTAATCACCATACATCACAGACAGAGTAAGTAAGAAATGAAATACAAATACGGTTAGAAAACACTTATTGTATCACGCCATAACACGAGAATCCTGCAGCAGTCAATAGTTTCATCACATCATTTCCAGACCAAACTCATTCCTTTGGAAACCAACAGCTCCTTTGTATTATGTCTTTCAGAGGAAATACAGCCGAGTTCTCTTGAACAAATCAGTAACAACAACCCCCAATAAGCTATGCGGGGGTGCATATATACAAAATATCACAAAAATATCTCAGCAATGAGTTATTGCATAATAACTGCTCTTACCAACTTTCTAAGATATTTCTTACAAAATTAAAAGCTACTTAAATGAATATACAACAGCTGCTTGCTGTTTGTCAGAAATTTTTGACTTTTGGGGCAACTGGGTCTGCCGGGTGCTTCGTATTGATTCTGAGAAATATGCCCTTTATTGCTTTGTCGTGCTGCAGCTATCTCAGACCCGTCATCTGCATCTGTCGGTGTTGCTTTAGTGGCCAAATTTGTTTGCTGAGTTGGCTCTGTCCACTCTTCTCCAGTCATAATGAATATATCAATTTTCTGAACATGATGACTTATAATTGATGTACAAAAGTTTGGTGAAAAATCTGTTTCTTCAGAGCAATGTTTGTATCATGCTTGTCCACCATTCCTGAGTAGGCAACTAATGTCTCAAAATTATGCCTAAGGTTTCATCTGCCTCAGTATATTTGTAGTAATTTGGAGGCACTTCAAATAGATGTCTAATCTCATTCATGATAAAAAACAAATTCTCTATTTTGTCATAGAGACTCTGCCCAGATGCAGGCCGTCTTTCCTCTGCGGCACTTGATCCTGCAGTGATCTGATTTGTAGCATATGTATTTACCCTCTTGGCATAGTTTTCATGAGATAGTAATCTTCCTGCACTGGTTAGTAAGCTAGGAAGGCCTCTGTTATGCAATGCTGTAATTTTCTCCATGAATTTGTTTACCTCTGTCTACATCTCCTGGCACCTTCTATCCAATGTTTGCACATGATTTCTCAAAGTGAGCACCCTTTTTACTAGTAAAATGGTATCAGTTCTGTTAGAGATACCCATTGCTGCCAGCTGGGGGCCTGTGCGATTGTTAAGGACATTGATCATCCTATTGGCTATCTCAGGCATATTGCCTAGAGATGCCCTTGCTCTTTGGGTTTCTTTTTGGGCCCTGCCTATGAGATCCATATGCTCATGGATGGTTTCAATATATTGCCATTGATCTGTTATAGACTGACCAATATTGGTCCACAGGACTTTCTTGATTTCAGCTACAACTTTATCAAGAGAGAGCTCTTTCTCCAGTTCTTTTATTTTCTTCTCAAGAGCCCTTACCTCTCTTGTTTTTTCCGCTACACTTTGCTTTGATTTATCATATTTTTCATTAAGTGTAGCCAATTTTTCCTTGGCCTCATTTAGTTCTGCCATTTGGGCCTCCAGAGCTTGAAGTTCTTTCATCATATTCTGCATATCAAGGCTGGGTGTCTATCCTGATGTTGTTGTTGGTGCTGCTGCTAAAGGGCCTGCCTCTGGTGTTTGTCCTGTGGGAGGGCTTCTAATTTGAGGAGGCTCCTCAAGGTTAATTACTGGCTGAGAGGGCTGAGGTATCTGCTCTCCTTCTTTTTGTTTCAGGGTTGCCTGTAATGCATCCTCTGTTGCTATCAATCGTCCTTCTGTTTCTACTAATTGCTTGTGTAATGTCAGCAGCATGGCTGCTATATCTTGATCCTTTCTCTGCTGAGCAACATCTTCTGTTTGGGGGTGAAGGGTTGCTGGAATTTTGACCATCTTCCTCAAAGCTGCTATATATTCATCTTTTTTCTTCATTAGTGCCTGCACAGCTTTGGGATCACTTGGGTCATGCCCAAGCTCTATAATGATATCTTCCAAAGACTTAATCCTGATGTCTTTGGCTTGATAAGAAGCTTTCTCCAATTCTAGTTGGGCAGTAGTATTATGGAGAGAATTTTGCAGTTTGTGTGCTAGAAATGTTTTATCTGCAAGGGTAGAGTAGACCATCTCTCCCGTTTGCTTATGTAGCTCTATTTGGTCCATTGGGTGGATGTCCTTTGCAAACACTTCTAGGTTGGTCCTGATGTAATCTACAGCTGACTGTGGCTGCAGCATGGTAGGCATGAAATGGCTCATAGTCATCTTCCCTTCTGCAATGTCATATGCTGACATGAGCCTCTGTTGGTTTGTGGGAGCCATCTTGAGCAAATGATTGTAAAGCTGGAGTTTGACTGGCTCATTCTTTTTCTTAATATCAATAAATTGCTGCTTAATGTTGGATTCTGCCCTTCTTTGCTGGCTTGAGGAGCTGACCTCTCCTCCAAGTGGTCTTTCTTGTTCCTGTTGAAAGGAACTGGCTGATGTTTCCATGCTAGGGGGGCCCATAACTATGGATGGCCCAATAGGCATCTCTTCTTCAGAAAAAGGGTTTAATCTTTGTCTTTTCTCCCCTTGTTGACTTGCTGATGTAGTGAGGGGAGTTTCTTGTTGTCTGTCCCTCTTCCTAGTTCTCTCTTCATTTATTGGGGTTTGAAGTACTGAGGTATCCATTGCTGTTTCCTGCCTTGGAGGCACACTTTCTTGAGCCTGTTGCTCGGTGGATACAGGGGCCTCAGCCATTTCCTCTTGTTGTTCTGTCCGTCCTTTCTGCTGTTCTGTTGTTCGGAGTGTTTGCTCCTGCTCCATTTCTTTTCCCTTATATGTGCTAGCTGCTTGAGGAGTAGTCTGAGCTGCTTGCTGGGGAGTTGTAGAAGATGAGGCAGTTGCTCCAAGTTGAGTATGATAAGAAGAAGAAACCTGTCCACAACATTCCAAGTCAGCTTCCTTCTCAAGTTTCTTTGCTTCTTTCTGTGCTATTTCCTCTTTAGAACTTGCCTCTTCTAAGGTGCCCTCTTTCCATCTTAACAGATTTGCATATTTTTCAACATGAGGCAACCTGACATGATCATAGCTAGCCAACTTATATTTGACCCTTCTAAGACTAATGAAATGATTGGGATCATAGGGTATCCAGAGGAAACTGGTTTGCAACTCGAGGCACTTTAGGATCTTATCTGCTTCTTGCCATGCCTCTTCTCTTTTATTATAAATAAATGGGCCTAGCTGGTTTTTGACTTTGAGTTGAGCCTTTTTATTTTTACTGTGGAAATGGATCATGTCTGCATTTCCAAACTGTCTGAAATACTCTAAGGCAAAGAGTCTCATAGGGACATATCTTGGTAGCCTGTATGGGGCTAACTCACAACCATATATCCTGATCACTGTATGGTGTTGGTAAAAGTACCAATCCCCAATGCTATAGGCCTTTGAGAGCTAGAGGATTCTTTGCATCTCATCTGTCAATCTTGGAGGAGGGGAGCTCAACAGCAAAGACATGGCTGGATGGATAAAAAGGTCTATGAATTCACAGTAGCTGTATGGTGAAAAAGATGTGTGATGAAAGATTGAAGACCAAAATACCACAGACCTTTGGTTTCCCTGAGCATCAAACTTCTTGAGAGTAATAGGGAAGCTATCAGGCTGATAAAATAGGAACAAGTGATAGATGTAAGATGTGTATCTAAATATCCTTTCCCTCTCTAGAT
Organism: Pinus tabuliformis; assembly: GCA_031772625.1. Taxonomy (NCBI): domain Eukaryota; kingdom Viridiplantae; phylum Streptophyta; class Pinopsida; order Pinales; family Pinaceae; genus Pinus; species Pinus tabuliformis. The sequence continues at coordinate 497,509,240 of CM062816.1, forward strand.
TCATCAATTGCTCATGAATTTTATTGGCAATGTATGCAGCATAATCATAGTGAACAGAAGGAGGCTTTCCAGGGGAGAAGATAGACATCATTGCCAGAATGGTTTCATCAGCATCCTCAGTTGACCTGTAACCCAGGACATAACTGATCATATCCACAAGCATCCTGCCCAACTCATTGAAATATACATTTCCTATAGGAGGAGTCCTCACAGTTTGAGAGCCTGATTCAATGAATAGCTGATTAATCTTTATGATTTGGGCACTGGACAGCTTGCCTCCTTGGTCTATCAAGTGCATCATGGACAGAGGAGTCAATGGCTTTGTAGTGTGAAAGTGCAGCATTTGATTTATAGCCTCAGGGGTGACATGGAACAAAACTGAACCTGAGGGACTGAGGACAGCTCTTTGACATGGATCATAGTTGGCACTGCATCGATGAATTAAATCTGGGAGGACATTGACTTGAGGAAGATTGAAAATGGGCAAATTGGAGTCCCAAATCCCTAGAATATTAGTTCCATTGAGATGCTTGGCTTTCAGCTCATTGATTACATGAATGTGATACTTGCTGTACTGTGGGATTACTTCTGCCATCTGGTAATCTCTATCAGCCAGGGGCTGCCATTCCAGCTCTCTGTGTGGGGCATTTAAAGGTGGAATATTTAGAGCTACAGGGGCTTCCATGGTCCACTGATACTTTGAACTATATTTGAACTTGTTTTTCTGGGCACAACGATACAGAGCAGTGAATTTCCAATGAGGGGGCAATTTTCAGAGAGGGCAGGGTAGACAGAGGAGAAATTGAGTTGAAATGCTCCAGGAAGATATTCAAATGAGCAAATGTTGGGTTTGAGGGTGGCCTTCCTGGTGGGTTTGTCTGGCAAAGGTTTGGATTTGCGAATGCGCAAACAAACAGTGAATTTATGGTAATTTGGCTCAATGCGGAAACTTTGTAGGTGAATTCGGCCTTACAGTGGGAAATAAACGCTGGTCACTGAGGATTTTCTGGTAATTACAGTGTTTTCTCTTGTTTCTTGCTTATTTTGGTGAATTATGCAAAAACCACGGTACACAGAGGGATATCGATAAATACCTGGGTTTACTTATGACAATGGCGTTGACATGCAGGTGAATCCATGGCGCCAGCAGCAAGGAAATGGTCTTGAAGGTTGGTGAGCAAGCGACGTAATCGCTCATGCAGGAGCACAGTAGCGTTTTTGGAAAAAATGTGAAAAAGCGCGTTTTCGGGAAAAAATATGGAAAATTTGGCCTTTGGCGCCTTTTGTCGGATGACGTCAGCATGACATCATGGGTGGGGTCAGGTACGGAGTGATGACGTGGTGATCTGTGAGTGGTCCGCGTGGATGGGGGATGTGGCGGACAGCTCAGGGCGATGGCGGATGGAGCGGTGATGCGACGCTGAGGTGGCAGTGATGTACGCGTGACATGGACGTGACGTATGGCGGAGAAACAAAGGTGGTAAGTGGTAATTTCGGACCGCTTATTGTGCGGGAGCGGTTTTGGTAGGCGGCCTCCCGATACAATCTGGGAATGACACGCGTCCGAGCCCTGACGTCATGGTCTGACAAATTTCGGGCGCTATCGTCCGGGCATCGGAGGCGGTCCGATATTGATGTGAGCCGTCGGATGGGAGGGCCCAGATCCGACGGACGACGGGAGAGCAAACTGCCAACATGATACGGCGGGACCCGGCGGCATTTAAATAATATTTTTCCTTTGTTTTTTATGGTGAGCGTGCCGAGGGGTAAAAATTAGGATATATGACATTTGTGGGTTTTATGGAACAAGAGGGTAGACGACATGTTTTTTCATAAAAGGCGCTAAGGCTATTAAACCAACTGGTTGTTAGTTTAATCCCCAAAACAAGATATGAACACAACTTTGCACTATTGCCCGACCCCTTTTTTTTAAGCTATAAGGCTATATTGCCTAGGGAAGGGGGAATATATACTTTGGGGCTTTTTATATACAATAGTGATATAATGATAGGGAAAAGGGGAATATAGGGAGTTAAGTAACAATAGAGTTAGTAGTTAGTATTGGATGGGAGATATGGAAGAGAGGAGGCAAACACTAAGCTTTTAGGGAACAAACTTAGTTAGGGGAGTAGATCAAAATGAAAAGATTTTTACACAAGAAATGTGGCTCTTTATGAAACAAGAATCAACAAAAGAGTTTGACTTCTTTTATGAACAAAGGTGGTATTGGGATGTTAGAAAGAAGTCTGATGGGGAATGATTGGGAAATTAGACATGCTTCACTTTATTGTCACCAAAATGCTGGATAGGTGGATGTGCTCTGGCCACCATGTGTTTCCTTTGCTTAGGCCAGTGATATGAAAGAAATCATGCTTCTGCAACCCCATCTACCTACCCATTCTATTGCCTAGCATTTTTTGTTACTTCAAGGAGGGTGCACTTAGACTAGCAAACCCTTAATTGCTCTTTTTCTTTTCTTTTTTCATTTTCTTTTGATTTTCTATCTAAGGCTAGCCTTATTACTTCCAAGGCCCCAGATTAAGCAGTTGGGAACCTTCATTCTCTACCAAACTACTGATCTGCCAAGATTGAATAGTTTGGACAGATTTCTTTCTCTAGTCTACAACAAAAATTGAAATATGGCATGACCCAGCTTAGACTGTTGGATCACCCATTCAGAAGTAGGACAGCATCAAACAATTGTAGATATGTATTTTCCACAAAAATATGAGATCTTTGCATCACCAAAGTAGAGCATATTTGGCACTTCCCCTGCCAATCATGAAAAATGAAACCTATTGGTATAGGTAGCTAACAAACCCGAAAGGAAAACTTCATAAACAAGATCAACTTAAAATAAATTCAATGAATCTAACAACGCTTTGGAACTTAACGCACAACATTTAGAGGTCTAGGCTAGAGACGTATTCCAGCATCGTAAAGCTTGGTAACGGTTGTCCTCACTGATGGTTGGGTGATTCCTCCACTTTGAGACGATAAGTGCCAGTACGGACTTGTGCTCCCACATACCGTCGAGTATATTTTTGGAGACCCCTATAGGCTTAAATCCTTTATCCTTAGGAAGCCATGTCTGTCGCCCTATCGATTGCAATGCACTGAACACAGCATTCGGGAAGATTGACTGTCGTACCGTAAAAAGTATTCTGCAGTTTTGCGATTGGTTTGGTACTCCCTCTACCTAGATCTCCAGAGTAGTCCCTTTCGTTCCTTTTCAGACTCCTTAACGGAAAAGGTCCATCTGAGCACTTGTCACTTCAGGCTCATTAAAAATCGAAGGCGACTAGAGTCATCTTTTGTTTTTTCTCGACTCTTAAAAACTGAAAAGACAAGTTGTGTCAAAGCGTCTAAAAAATTATTTTAAACAGAATATTCATTACCCCTTTCCTACGTTGATCTTGGGTTGAGAAAATGGAGTCCACCAACCAAGGAATTCCCCTTGGAGGAAATCCTAGTCCCTTCCCCTCTTGGGGAGATGTTGGTGCACCCCATATGGCCACATTGTCGCTTCCAGGACTGACAATTGGTTTGCCTGTATGGCTCTTCTCAACCTCTGTCGTTCAGAACACCACTATTCCTAAATAATCGAATCAGCAATTAGACGAGTCCAGAGTTACCCACCAACCTTCTACTTCCTCTAATTCTTCCTCTCCTCCTTCCTCTTCGCTTGATGGGGCTGGTAAAGCCAAAAGTCAAGTTCCTAAGGAGAAGAAGGAAAAGAAGAAGAAAGAGAAGAAGAAGAAGGAGCCGAAAGCGAATGGGGGCAAACGAGTGTCGTTTAACGAAAATCCACACACTGCACCGACCCGGCCTAAATCGCCATGTGTCATTTGCAAAGGAGACCACTTTCATAGAGATTGTCCTTCTATCCCTCGGATCTTAAGGGACTGGTCTCCTTGTTTGCACAACCTGGTGTCGTCAACCTCTGATGATCATGTTGAAAACACACTGTCAACTAGTGAAAGTGAAGCCCTAGGACAAAAAGGAAAATATAGATTTCCTTGTAAACTGTGTGAAGGCAATCATGCCGTCCACCGTTGTCCCTTCTTAGATGAAGCTAAAAGAGTTTTGGATGATCGTCAGGTTTCACCGTTACGACTTCCTCCTGGATATAAAAAACTCTTGCCAAGTCCGTCACTAGTCGAAAATCCGGCTAACCCGCTCAGGTGGTCGGCCAAAGCATCTGTCATTGAAGATGAACCATCTGAATCTATACTAGACGAAATTCAAAAGGTCGAGGCGGCAGTTGACCCGGTCTTGCCTTCAGAGGTTCCATCTTCAAATGATACAATCACTAAAGAGAACAAGGATGACACCGTCCAAATTCTTTTCATAAGCACAGACTCCAACGGACATGGGGACAATTTTCCCGTTCCTTTACCGCAGGAAGGAAGTTCGTCAGAGTCATACCCGACTGTCTATTCGGTCCCACCTCCAAGCAACCTAGTTGTCTCCTTCGACTGGAATCAACTAGGTAGACCCCGTTTACCAGCCAGTATACCATTCCGGATTATTGTTCAAATATATAGAATGGTTATGGTTGGTACCATCATAGATGAGGGGGCTTCTGTGAGTATCCTTTCCTCAACTGCTTGGAAAGCGCTTGGTTCGCCATCGCTTTTGCCTGAGATGAGAAATCTAACAGGCTTTGATAAAGGAACCAGTCGACCGTTAGGGATCCTTCCCGATGTGCCCATAACATTGAGAGGGAAAACCATTCACATGAACGTAATGGTAGTTCAAGGACCCCTAGATTACAATCTACTCCTTGGACGAGACTATATTTATTGCATGAGAGCCATTGTCTCATCACTCTTTAGAGTGATGTGTTTTCTGCACGAAGGAAGAGTGGCCAAGCTCGTGGACCAGCTTTCATTTCCCAGATCACGCATAGCAAATAGTCATATACCATCCCTGAATGGTCTTTTCACGCAAGAAATGTCTCAATCTCCAGTCTGTCCACCCGATGAGCGTGAGTGATTCAGGGGGACATGACTGAAACCCAGGGGGCATGCATCCTGGTCTGCTTCGGCAGGAAAACTTCGGGTATAGGGTAGGTTTCCGTGAGAGAATATGACCTTCGTACTCCCGTCCGTGATTGGAAGGGGGAGTTGGACTGGAACAAGATTCTCTTGTCAAAGTTATGTGAGGTGGCGAGCACCGCCGCTCACCTTTGTTTATCTCGGTAGACATCGCCAGAGAAGTGTTTTATTTGCGTTGTGAATAGCACAATCTTTGGGTAACCTGTAAGAGGTAGGCCTCTCTCGGTAAAGCAAATGTCTTAACGGAATAAAGAAGGGGTAACCTTGAAACTCTGTTTTATACCTGGGGGCATGCAAACCTTTTGGAATGCAAGCGAAGAGCGACTATTTATTTTTTAAATTTTTAGGACCTCTACCCCTTTAAACTCGTAGGACTGGTCATTTCCTAACTTGCATAAAGAAAGGATGTGGGGCAAATCTCTAAAAGTTGTCGTTTTTATATGAGACATTCTTATCACAAGACTGGATTAATCGAGCAGTTTTAGCACATAGTTCAAGCTCGTTAAAAAATAAACATAAGACATGAGCAAATGTTTCCACCCGCGTTTAAGCTCATTAAAAAATGAACTATTCCCTGGGAAATAACCATCGTGAATGTAGTACTTCAGCTGTTAAAGCCTTGGTCGTGTTTGCACCATCACCTCCACTTTTTATTGGCCGATCATTCACCTCCATTTGATTGTTTACCCATTTTGAGGAACAGCTGCGAAGAGTGATCTCACTAGCCATCCTTGTGACACTGCCGTGATTGGAAAATTCCAAACCTTACCTGGAATCAGCTGCTACCCGTTTTATCACTCATTCCTCAAAAGACGAGTCTCCTTTAAGCTCTTTTCAAGTGACTCGTAAAATATGAAAATATTGCCGAGCCATTGGCCTCTCCAGCTCGTTAAAGGGACAGGAAGTGCTATCCCTCCTCTAGATTTTAATCTTTTTGGACCTGAGGGATTATTACACAAAAAGATCGAGCACTTGTTTTGTTCGGCTCGTTAAAACTATCGAAAATTCATCCCTTCTGTATTGTTTTATACTTTTTCGGACTTAAGGGATTAGATGACGAAAAAGGAATTTTGGAGTTACCTTTATGTTCCTTTTCAGACTCTCTAAAATTGAAAAGGACCGAGTTATCTTTGTCGTTAAACTCGTTAAAAAGATTAATAGCGACAAACTTGTCTTTAGACGAGAATGAGTTTCACTATCGCTAGGCTCGTTAAAACATAGCGATGGGTTTGCCCGAAGGGAAAATTATAGAAAAAGCATATGTTATCCTCCTCAAGCTTGACAAAAATAAAGAGGTACTGGTCAGCAATGACTGGGGAAAAATTGGGAAGAAAACTCAAAGAAACTTTGTTGGTAGCAAGTCGCTCTTGAACATGACACTTCCACTCCGTGTCCGAGTCGGGTTGGGTTGTTTCATTCACAGGTCACACCACCATGGTCACGCCATACCATCCACATTTGGGGTTAATGCTACCAATCAATCACATCAATGTCGCCGATATGTTCAAGAGAAGTCACCTGTGTCTCACCCACTACCATACATTATACTCCATTCTTTCATGACCGCCACCCTGAACATTATATCATCAGATCGTTTTCACCTCCATCAAAATCATTTGCTCCGTTCCGTGTCATTGATGTGGGATTCATTAAGGCCCTCCTGTGAAGGATCACTTCTTGTCGACATCATCTCATTATCCAAGAAGTTGATCTAGGAACACCCCATTCAGTACTTTGAAGCTTGCATGCCTCAATGGCAAGTTTCTCACTTCCGGCGACAGCTTTACATCAATGGCCTTCGACCGAAAGATTTTGCGTGGTGTTCGATGCCAAGTCCTTTATTCACACCACGTGAATTTTACTGCAGTACCTTGAGGATCATTATCATTATCAGTGATTCCTCTCGCGCTTGTTAACGGTTTACATCATTGACTGGTAATCAAGCGATGTCTTTCCATGTTCGACTTCAAAACATTTCTCACATGGATCGACTTGTACTTTGAGTGAAGATCGGATGAGATTGAAGACCCCAGATCTAGTCTCGTCCATCCGGGTTGCGATATATATTCAGGGAAATAAAGACATCAAATGTACAGCATTGCAGCACAGATAATCATCCTACCAAAAGGATGATGGCTCTATCAGAATCATCAGTCTACACTCAGACGATTGTCTGTCCTATGTACATGAAAATGAATTTATAAAGCTGAGCATGGGAATGCCCGCCTCAGCTAGATCATGAAAACAGTATGAAGATAATGTATTGTATTGTATCTTATTACAGGTCTCCTCCCAGCATTGAAAGAACTTCGGATCCTCATAATAAAGCATTTCACCCGACACCAAAAGGTTAACGGCCTCATACTTTAGGGGGCTACTATTATAGACATTTTTGTGCCTTACAACTCCAAGCATGAAATGTCCATAAACCAAGGGCTCCTAAGTCCCTAAAAGTGTTGTTCTAACCCCTAAAGGAACAAGGTCAACAGATTACAGCTTCTCCCAGAAGTTCTCCACCAGAAACTGCTCAAAATTGGTCAAAACAGGATCATTTCAACTGCTCCACTGGATAAGTGCATTGCATTGCACCTAAATACACTGTGAGGGTGCGTTACATTTCAAAACTCCCTTCTGTAGGGTGCGATGGGTGAGAAATGACAAATGGCAGTGTCATTCCGCGAAGTGGAGAGGCAATGGAAGCTTCCAGAATCTTCTCCTGTGACACTTGCCTCACTGAATTCGACCAAAGATGAGTAAGAGGCCCTCAGTCTCCAAGTGGAAGCAAGAACTAACAAAGAGAAGACACTAATCAAATCACAAGCTGACTCATCCTCCTTACACATATCTATATATGGATCCCTCATCCCAGAGATCCGGAGGCTGGAATTTTGCATATTGTAAGGAATTGTTGTTGGTTTCTAGAGACAAGCATCAGATTGTTGGGTGATTTATGCTTTGTTTGAGGTAAAGAGGGGCTTCTTTGCTGGGAGGTTGATGCTGGGTCGAAACCACTGGTTGTAACTCCTCCTGGATCTTTTCTTGTTTATCAATAAAAACTATTTGAGTTTTCCTCTATGCTTTTGTATCATTGATGCTTGTCACATTTGTATGGTTAACTTAAATCTGATCCTAAGTTATTTATGAATATAGATCCATGTCTTTGTATAGTGCTCTTCTTCTGTGATCTTACAGGTATTCTGTGAAGCTGGGCATGCAAGGGAGCAGGTAGCTGGAGACTATCAAAGAAGAGAGGGATTGGATAAAAGGATTAGCGCAAGACACAGGTTGGTTCTTTCTATTCCTCTCTGTCTATAATTCATAAAGGAAATACAAAAGTAGTTTTTCTCTGTTTGTTTCTAAGGCAGCTGTCACACCTTAGTGGGATAGAGCAGTTCTAAATAGACACTTTTCCCTGTAACACCAAGGACATCCTCTTCAAATTTATCTTTTGCTCAACCAAAAATTGCAAAGATATGAAATTTGTTGCAAATCTAGTTACTGGAGGTCGAACAATTATTTACCTTCAGTGCATTTTCTCATGGTGTTTGGGACAATAATGTGGTTTTATAGGTATTTGGTTATGGATTTTTCCGTCTCCACAACCTCATGTATCCAATGAAGCTTACCAATGTCCTCAAGCATTAAATCTATACAATGGGCAACACAATAGGTCCAAAAAATAATGGGGTGCCTAATCTCAAAAAGTTAACCAACAACCATATAATTAGCTACATTGTCGGTGGCAATTTGTACAACATGTTCTTCTCCCACTTCTTGAATGACTTCCTCCATCATTTCACAAATAAGTTGTGCAGTCTTAACCTTGTCTGAGGCATCCACTAATTTGAGAAGCATTGTACCTACTGGACAAGATACAAGGAGATTTATTAAAGTTCTATTCCTCTGATCTGTCTTTCCATCACTCATGATCATGCACCTTGTTTCCACCCATGATGAACAAAACTCAAATAGCACAAGCATGGTAGCTTCAACACTTTCTAATAGCAAATTTGTCCTAATTCTTTCTAATGAAGGAGCTTTGAACCCTGGACCTGCAACAACAACTGCATCAATCATAGCTTTCCAATAAGGACTTATGGCACAATGGAAAATTATGTTAGAACAGTACCAAAAGTTAGCAATGGCCTTCCTTGCCTGACTATGGATTTTTTTTTCCAACTAGTGGCATCCAAGGTAGGTTGGGAACCGGGTTTTGTGTGGGGAGAAAGAAAGGTGTTTATGTTTCCACCTCCAATGTTGAATACAAGAGGATTCATTTGGCCTTGAGTTTGACTTGGACTTGGAGGCATGTGTGGGAAACTTGGGAACTGCATTGAGGATTCAACAGAGGGAGATGACAATGGGGTAGTGGAAGAAAAATTGTCAACTTCAGGAGTTCCTATTTCTTTTTTTTTTCTTTTTTTTCTTTGCATTATGCTGACTCAACATATCAATGACCAAGGTTGCTTGGTGTTTGACATTTTCGTTAACATTTTTGCGGAGACCTATATCATGGCTAGGTATTTGTGCAAGGTGGTAATTGAATCTGTAAATTCCTCCACTACATTTCACTTTGCAAAATTTACAAAGGAGCTTAGGGTCTCCAAGAATATTGTCATAGTAAGTCCAAGCAAAGTCCTTCTCCCTTGGCATTATTGTTGTTTTTGACTTGTGTTTAAATTGCAACTTCTATTTAGATTTGGAGTTGTGCCTTCTATTTAATTTGGATCCTGTAAAATACAATAAAAGATTAGAATTAGAATTCCATATATAACTTCGCAAAAAAGAGGGTTGGTTTTAAAGGATATGAGGTTTTGTTAAGGATCAAAGAGGAGTCTGTCTAGCAACACAAGCACATTTCGACCTAATATATCATTTGAAACACAATTAGGTATATATGAGGAAATGCTACCTAAAGGAAATATTATCAACATATATTGCATTGTAATCTTGAATTTTCAAGTTCGTTTAGCATAAGACATTTGAACCAATACATCAATAAGAGATTCTGGAAGAACAAAAAAACCCAAATTTGTGAATGCATGGTTAAAGCCTTTGAAGTCGGCAAGACATCGACCAAGGAAGGAATTCTTGATGACTTGGTCGATGGTTGGTATGAAACCATTTCCTAGTGCATTTTTTAAATCTATTTAAGCCCCGTTTATAGGGTTGAAAAGTCATAACCAAAGGAATACGATGAACATTCCATTGATGAACAGTGAAACTTGAAACTTTCCATTGAAAATGACATTGAAACTTCAATATAGTTATATAACTATTATTTAAGCCAAGTGCCAATGTACCTCAATTGTTGAATAGTGAAGCATCTAAACCTAAACATAACACATGGTGAAGGTGATGCGCAACTGCCCGAGGGTCAATATGGAGTATGGATAGAGCACACATTGGCGATTGCCCGATATGGAGTCTGGACTTAGGCTCACCTTGGTGGTTCCCCGATATTGAGTCTGGACTGTGTAATAGTGAGTAGTGATTGATTACTGAAGGTCTTGATGTATGATTTTTGGGCCTGAGAAATGAGAAATAAATTTTGGAACGACTAACGTTTAGTTTTTAGCAATGCGGCATACCTAAACTTAAAAAAGTCGTGCTCGTCGAGTCAAGGCTGAAAATCCAATAAATTGGAATCAATCACAGGAATCTGCTTTAATCGGCAAGTCTCAAGTCAAACTTGCATTGACCATGAGTTAAACTTGTTCAACATGAGTTTGACTTGCAAATATTTAGATCGGATCATTTGGAGAGTGAGCAGATTCCAACTCGTGATTAATCGCGATTGATCGGTGAGTCCTGTTTCACTGCCTGTAACTGAAATCTGAATTGAAAAGAGGAGATCTTGCGATTGAAACTAATTGTGAATTTTCTAAAATATAATTGCCCCATCGGCATTGTTTCTATTTGCAACTAGGTGCGTCAATGCAAGAGATTCATTTTAAATCAGGTTCATGGAGAAAATATTTTATGGATGATGTTTCTTTTATGTTGAGGAAGACATAGTAATATTTTTTATTAAATTTGAATAACAATAGTATCTACTCTGTATCTCCCATATCTCATTATTTTTATCTTGTGTAACTCATAGAGAAATTGGGGTAGTAGTGGACATGTAGCATCAAGCTCCACTCCTTTTAATCCAAATTTCTACATGCAAACCTTTGTATCACTTGCGCCACGAAGCCTTCGATGTAGAGTGTGGAGTTAACAACTACCTCTGAATGACAAAAGCTACACAAACCTTTTGACTTGGTTTTTTCACCTTTTGTCCATTCTTTGTTTGGAGTCTAGGACAACAAGCTCCAAATACTTTTTTTCCATACCTCCAAGTGAGTGTAACTTTGCACATTTTCTTTGCTTCAACCAGTATCAAAAGAATTTGTGAGCTTCTTTCAAGGCATGAATACATGCTTCAATCATGGAAATTAGCAAAGTTTCTAAAGAAAAAAATAACCATGGAGTTATTCTTTTCCATTTCAAATATGTTAGGATTTATTGAGAGTTTTTTAGAGATAATTATTAACTGGCCCTCTACTTTTCCCTTTTCCTTGATATAAATTGCATCTCTTATTACATTTCTAATCAAGAGATTTACATCAAATACTAGATCAAAGGGCCAAGGACTTTTCATAAATGCTTCCTTGTCTAGTAGAAGAATAAATGGTCAACATGTCAGCTTGGCTCCAATTTCTTGGGAATTAATAATTGTTTTGAAAAATGACTACTCTTGTTTGAATCTAGAACTATGTTTAAGCTTTGAAAATGGATTTTCCTCCAAATTGATCTATGAAAGGTCCTTATTAAAGGCTTCTCTATATCTCCTCCACTAAAATGAATGGCTTGTATGTTGAAAAGTATAGCAGAGCTCCCTTCTGAAAATCCTGATCATCCCATTGTCACTAAGAGCTCCTCCTTTTCCCCAAATTGGACCCAAAACAACATTGAGTACTTAATTATGATCCAACCTGAGAAATTTTGATTGACACTGCAACTCAAGAGCTATTAAATTTAAAATGCACGAATATGATTCGTCATTCTTTCATTGAATAAGTATATTGTTTTTGAGTTTGTCATTTGTGCTTGTAGTATGTGGTACTGACTTTGTTTCACCTGAAAGGGCTTTTATTCTTGGACTATGACAATGCTAGTAAGATTTAGGCATTATGTAGTATTTGTACCCCATTATCATTTTTTCAAGATGTATGTCCTATGTGGAAAGAAATAAGCATTTTAGTTATTACCTCCTAAACTAAAGCACTATTTTTTTATTAGGTGCCATGTAACGTCCTCTACAAATCAAGGATGAATGGGACATAATATGCTATCCATCCTCGTAGATTATAGTCCTCCATAAAGGGGAAAAAACCCCCATAATACCCAATTGTTGGGCAATTTTGGGGGAAACTGAGCTTCAAAAACTGAAATTTGGGGTTTGGAGTAAGGTTTACTTAATCACTTAAGAATATGAAACCCCTTTGGAAAATCTATAAATAAATAAGGATTTAATTCATTTTGGATCACCAAGTGTGGATTAATTCATTTGTTCTGGAGCATTAGGTCTGATAGTTTTTGACCCCTTCTATCTCTTATCAATTTCAGTGGTGACATATTCCACCCTAGTTGATATTCCCTTATTATTTCGTTGTTTGAGCACAAGGGTCTCTAGCTGGTCAGCGAATTTTGTTGGATATTTGTCTCTTGTCTTTTTCTGGGCACAAGACTTCTGTAAAAGGTGAATGAATTTAGAGGATAATGCATGATAGCTTAGTTATTTTTGGCATACACCTCTCTTGAAGGAAGCAACAAATTTTCTGAGTCCTTAATATCTTGTTCTGGGCAAAGCACTTACCTTAGGCAGTGGATTCATTTCTAGCACCTCGAGTAGCGAAACTCTTTGTTTTATTTAGTTTTTGCATGCACAGTTAAAAGGATCACTTCCCTAGTTCTTAATTCTCGGCCGTAGCTAAGGAAGCATGTTTTCATATCTCATATCATATTCACTAGCGACAGACTTTAATTGTCTTGTCTATCCATGCAAGAAAGGTGGGTTAGGATTAGGAGTTAAGAAAGTTGAGACATTGTTGTACATGTTTCCAGATTCATTGTACCTTCCAAACTAAAGGAAAAGTGAATATTAGTGTTTGAAATTTTTAGTTATTTCTTGTTTCAAAGAGTAATAAATAGTGATGTGATTTGAGTTTCAAATTTGTGTACTTGCTTTTACTTTCTTCAATGGCATGTGCTTCCCTGTTCAGAACAAGGGGTTTTTCTGCAGTATCTAGACTCCAAAGCTTCTTCAATGCAAACTAAATATCAAATCATGCCCTTGTACTCCAAATCATCTAAGGCATCACCCTAGAGAAGTTCCAAAGTAGAACAATGAGCTTTGATAGGCCAACTCCAACCCCATGTCACTATACAAGTGTTGACATCGTTGCCACAAAAATTATTCTGAAGTGTCGCATCCTACACTAATTCCTAAGATGGATCCCCAAAGGTGTTCTGGAACAAGGCTCAACCTTCATTACCACATTTAAGACTTTTCAAAGGGATCGGTCCCTTTAAACCATACCAGTTTTTACACTTTCACAATTTGGCCATGTTCCTATCAATTTATATTTTGTATTGAAAAGTCAATCCTATTTTACATGTTTATTAAATTTAGGAAAAATTATAGGTTGGCTCCAGCAAAATGTCAACAAATTTGTGGGTTAGGTTGGCATTTCTCCAAATACTATCACACATGTATATATAATCACACATTTTCCTTTTTAGATCTTGATTGGTTGAACAAAAAGGTTCGCTGCCTGTGTAATTTTGTCCCATACCTCCACATCAACACTTATAGATAACAATATTCTTAATTCTTCATCTGTGTGCACAGTAGGGTCCCTTTTGGTTGCTATTTTTGATGGAGCAACCTCTAATAGTACACCTTTTACCAGAGAGATGTTATTATTGGATAGAAATCTCCATAGGAGTCTTACACCATACATATAAATGGCTATTGTATATCACAATAATAAACATTAACATATGAAGATGTACAGACCCTAAACTATGTGCATTCAATCCATTACTTTTTATTTCATTGCAGATTTCGTTATGCACAGTAGATGTGTTGTGGCACTTGAGTGTGTTCGCATAAAAAATTCTAAGGCCAAACCCAGATTCTCATGTGTCATGGAAATTCAAAATATGCCTTGTTCACCTAGAAACTACTTGTAACTCATCATAGGGTACTCATGTACAATCTCACTCATCCCGCTTAACAGGTTACCAAGACAAGGCTAATCACATCTAACCTTGGTCTAAAACAATTAAGCAACACAATTTACATCTTGACATGCCATAGCACCTGACATGTCTTAGAATTCCTTAGCACTATGTGGCATGTGTTAACATCCCCTACATTCCTTGGCATGCTTTGACACTCCCTAGCACACCATGGTACTTGCTGACATGCCTTGGTAGTTTAGCATACCTTGGCATCGCCTAGCATATAACCTTGCCACTTCCTCCTTAACACACCTAGAACTCATTAAAACTCCCTCTCACACACCCTTATTCGTTAATTTCCATGCATTTTGAACTAGTGCTTCCTTATGTTTCCTTGACACCTCTTAACACTCCTTAGCTCACCCTAGCACTTGACACATCTTGGACTACCACCTTAACACTCTAACATTCCTTGGCACTACATAGTATACCTTGTCACTCTCTCCTTAGTACACCTAGACATCGCTGACACTCTTGGTCACAAACTCTTATTCATTCATTTCCATGCATTTTTATTTAGTTCTCCCTTGTGTTTCCCTAGTTCTTCTTATCACTCCTTGACATGTATTGTTACACCCTAGCACCTATGACATCTTGGCATGTCACCCTAGCCTCTAGCATGCCTTAACACTGCCTAGCATACCTTGTCAATTTGTCCTTAGCACACCTAGAACTCACTAAAACTTCTAATCACAAACTCTTATTTGTTCATTTCCATTCATTTTGACATAGTTCTCCCTTGTGTTTCCCTAGCACTCCCAGCTAACACTTCCTTACACGTGTTGGCACATCTTGGCCGCATGTCGCCCTAGAACTCAAGCATTCCTTAGCATTACCAGGCATGCCTTGTAACTCCTCCTTAACACACTTGGAACTCATTAACACTCCATGCCACACACTCTTATTCCTTCATTTCCATCCGTTATGACCTAGTGCTCCCTTGTGTTTCCCTAACACTCCCTAACACTCCTTGGCACACATTGGCACACCATGGCACTTGTCACATCTTAGTTGGATTTTCTAGTACTCTATCATCTATTGGCACTGCTTATCATACATTTTCACTCCCTCCTTAGCACACCTATAACTTGCTAACACTCCCTATCGCACACGTGCATTCATTCATTTACATGTAATTGAAACGAGTCTTCCCTTGTGTTTCCTTGGCAATCCCTAGCATGTGTTGGTGCCACATCCTAGAACCTAGCACACATTGGCATGCCTTATCACTTGGCATGTCTTAACATGCCTAACATTCCTTGGAACTTTATAACATGTGTTAGCACTTCCTGAAATTCCCTGCACACCTTGGAACTCCCTAGTTTTCATTCCCTCATAGATAACCTTACTTTTGTTGTGACTTGGGAACCCAACCAAGTCATTGAAAAAATAGTGTTATGCCTAGACTAAAGTCTCCCTTTGTCTCAAACTTCTTTTTCCATCCTCTTATCACAATCATAGGCTTTCCTCCTATAATTCCTAATATGAAGTTCTCCTAACACACTTCATCCATGGGACACCTAGAATTCACTAACACTCCCTGGCATAATCTCTTATTCATTCATTTCCATGTACTTTGACCTAGTTCTCCCTTATGATTCCCTGACACTCCCAAACACTCCTTAACATGCATTGACACTATCTGCCATATGTCAGCATGCCTTTTCATTCCTTGGCATGCCATGGCACTCCTTAATTATCATTCCCTCATAACTACCCTTATTTTCTTTTAGACTTAGGAACCCAACTAAGTCCTGCCTCGACTATAACAACTTTACCAAGTTACATTTACTACAACTAGACTATGCCTTGTTACCCTAATGGACTATAAATCATCTTAGGCTTCTCATGTCCAATATTAACTCATACCACTTAACAAGTTACCAAGTCAAGGCTCACATCCAACAGTGCCCATAAAACAACTAAGCAACATATTTTACATCTTCACATGCCATAACATCTGGCATGTATAACAATCCATTGGCACTACATGGCACACATTATCATCCCTTGCATTCCTTGGCATGATTTTCCACTCCCTAACAGACCCTACCACTCCCTAACATGCCCTGACACTCTAACATGCCTTGGAACTGCCTAGCATATAACTTGTCACTCCCTTATTAACACAATTGGAACTTGCTGACACTCCCTATCACACACTCTTATCTATTCATTTCCATGAAATTTGAACTAGTTCTCCCTTGTTTTCTCATGGCACTCCGTGACACACATTGGCACACCCTAGGACTTGGCACATCTTGGCATGTCACCCTGTCACTCTAGCATTCCTTGGAACTACCTAGCATACCTTATCACTCCCTCCTTAGCACACCAAGAATTCACTGACAATCCCTATCACGCACTCTTATTCATTCATTTCCATGCATTTGAAACTAGTGCTCCCTTGTTTTTCCCTGACACTCCATAACTCTCCATGGAATGCTTTGGCACACCTTAGCACCTAGCACATCTTGTCATGTTTCCCTAGCCTCTAGAATGCCTTAGCATTGCCTAGCATACCTTGTCACTCCCTCCTTAGCACACCCTGAAATCACTGACACTTCCTGCCACAATCTCTTAATCGTTCATTTGCATGCATTGTTTTCACCTAGTGCTCCCTTGTGTTTCCCTAACGCTCCCTAACACTTCCTAGTACTATTTGGCACACCTTGGCACCTATCACATATTGGCTGCATGTCGCTCTGGCATGCTAGAATGATTTAGCACTGCTTATCATACCATGTCACTCCCCTCTTGCCACACCCGAAACTCATTGACACTCCCTGTCACACACTCTTATTCATTCATTTCCATGCATTTTGACCTAGTGCTCCCTTGTGTTTCCCTAGCACTCACTAACACCCACCACACATTGGCACACCTAAATGCAATGAATTTCACTAACATTCAATCCAAAAACCCTTCCAGAGTCTAGCTAGTTACTTGTTCTTCACTAAGATATTAGGGTTAAGTTTATTGTATAGTGTTCAGTGTGAAAGTATTACTAGGTGTTTTTATCGCATAGAGTAATTATGATCTTCCCCATGTACACAAGGATAACTGAGAAGTTTTTCCCATAATCATGCATGTGGAACTTCAACATGTACATCAGGGTAACCACAAAATATTTATCATATTTACACAATGCAAGGTGATAGGAAAATATTTACATTAGATACGTGAATGTACTAAGATCAGGACCATTAGCATCATATCTACATATTTACGACAAGATGAGGGTCATTACAACCCGTTAAAAATAGCCATAAGGCCTTCCTCTTTTGCAGCTCCTTGACCACAAGGGGTTAATTTAAAAACACTTAGTTCCTTTAAATATTTGTAGGTTGACGCAGCCACTTAAAGCCCTTGAACTTAAGGATAATCAAATATTTGAAATTTGTTACAATAATAAGTCCATTATGCACACTCCTTATCTTAGAGTTGGGTAGAGAGGGAGAATACTTGATTGATGCCAACCTTGTAAATGAAAAACTTTGCCTACTCATTGGCTGGACACTCCACCACTAGTTGACCCCACTAACACACACCAAAAGTCCAAGATACCCATAATATGTGTGCTACACCCAAGGGCTTAGACTACACCTCTATAAAATGTACCTTCAACTTTAGATGTCCCAAAACAGTAATATCCTAACCCTAGCCTATTTGTTAGATTTTTGTAACTTTCTCCTTATCTAACATTTGTTTTTAACTATTTAATCCACTTACCATATACTGTCTCTTATTTGCACCCACCTAGTATACGAGAACACTTATGTTTTTAATACAACCAAGTTAAGAGCACATGTTTCCTTTTCAAATTCCAAAAGTATAACATGTCTATCTCTATAAAATAACAACAAAATCATTGCATAAAAAAGGTAAGCTTAAAATTAAATTAAAATTAGATTATAATTATTATGATAAATACACCAAATATGGAAAAATTGATTTCAAACACAACCATAAAAAAGTGTTAGTTTATCAAACACAACTACAAACTTATTAAGCCAACCTAGATCCATCTTAACCTAGATCTATCGAAAGTCGAGAGGGATCCAATCTCTCAATTTGAAAGCCTCTTTTTTGGCACTTGATAGACCCAGGTTAAGATGGATCTAGGCTAGTTATATAATATTATATAATATCTATATTTGTATCTATTTGTCTATTTCTTATTCCCTCTCTCTATATCACCCCCCAAACATACACTCTCTCTCTCCATATCTATCTCTCCCTCCCTCCCTCTTCCTCTCCACCTCTCTCTCTTCCCTCTATGTCTCCTCTCTCCATTGCTCCCTTGTCACTCCCTCTCTCTCTCTACCTTTCTCCCTCTATGTCTTTCTTCTTCCTTCCCTCTCTCTCCCCCTCTAACTTCATCTCTCTCTCCTCTATCTTATTCCTCTCTCTCCCTTTCTCTCTCACCTCCCTCTGTCCACTCCCATCACTCTCTCTCTCTCCCCCCTCCATCTTTGTGCCTCCCTCTCTATCTCTTTCCCTTCTCTCCTTATCTTTATCCCCACCTATTCTCTCTCTCCCCTCCTCTATTATCTCCCTCTCTCTCTCTATCCATCTATCCCTTGTCACTCCCTCTCCCTCTCCACCTCTATCTCCCTATGCCTTAGTTCTTTCCTCCCTCTCTCTCCCCCTCCAACTCCATATCTCTCTCCCCCACTCTCTTCTTCTCTCTCTCCCCTCTCTCTCTTCTTACCTTATTCTCTCTATCTCCCCCCATCACTCTCTCTCTCTCTCTCTCTCTCTCTCTCTCTCTCTCTCTCTCTCTCCACCTTCCATCTTTGTCACTATCTCCCTCCCCCCTCTTCCCTTCACTTTGCTTGCTATCATCACTTGGATCCTTAGTTAAGATAGATCTACGTTGGTTCTTACTAATATTTGTATTATACAAATTTCACATCTTTAAATGCAAAATTATTCTCATTTTTTATTTCATTAAAACCTTAATTTAATTTATATGGGAATAATTTTAGTAGTCATGAGGGTAGAGGGTTTATATATGTCTCAAAACTAATTACAACCCTTTTCCCGTTAGCTTCAAATAAAAAATGTTATAAAATTAAATTAAATTAAAATATTTTTATTGTGAAATAAGTTATGGTTTTTGGGCATGTGGTATTGATAAGGCATGATATTGTCCCATGGTATTGTAACAAAGCCTATTTACAAGTTAATAATATCCATGGTAAAGTGGGGTTGAATATCGATGGTTAAGAATCTTGTCATATTGTTATAAAATATTTAGATTGTGAAATAAGATATGATTTTTTGGCATGTGGTATTGATAAGCCATGGTATTAGCCCATGCTATTGTAACAAAGCCTATTCACAAGTTCCTAATATCAACGGCAAAGTGGGGGTGAATATCCATGATTAAGAATCCTGTTATATTCATATAAAATATTTTGATTTTGAAATAAGTTATGTTTTCTGGGCATGTGATATTGATAAGCCATGGTATTGGCCCATGGTATTGTAACAAAGTCTATTTCCAAGTTAATAATATCCATGGTAAAGTGAATGAATATTCATGGTTAAGAATATTTTCATATTGTTATAAAATATTTTGATTGTGAAACAAGTTATGTTTTTAGAGCATGTGGTATTTATAAGCCATAGTATTGGCCCATGGTATTATAACAAAACCAATTTTTTACAAGTTAATAATATCCACTATAAAGTGGGGGGTGAATATCCATGGTTAAGAATCGTGTCATATTGTTATAAAATATTTTGGTTGTGAAATAAATTATGGTTTTTGGGCTTGAGGTATTGATAAGCCATGGTATTGGCTCATGGTATTGTAACAAAACCTATTCAAAAGTTAATAACAAAATCAAAATATAACAAATTGAATCTTATTATTTTTATTATTAATTGAGCCAACATTTAGATTTTTTCACTCCCCATATTTTTGACTTTTATTATTATTATTACTATTATTCTTTAACTAAGCCCATATTTAGAATTGTTTACATACTTAGATTACACCTACACATCTACTCTATACTCTATAATATTGTATTTATTGTTTTTTAGGGAGGGAAATTTTAACATTTTTGAAAAAATTCAGCCTTAATTTTCATGTAACAAAGCCCTCCTAATTCCAATCTTCATTTACTTTCTAAAACAAGTAGTATATTTTCACTTTTCATAGGGGAGAGGGAAAACTAGTAGATACTTTCACTTTTCAAAGAGCAAGAGGGAAAACGAGATTGAAGAGAGTTGTGAATTAAATTTTCACTTTTCATAAGGCAGGGGGAGGGAAAAGTAGTAGCATATTTTCACTTTTCACTGGGCGAGACGGAAAACTAGATTGAAGAGAGTTGTGAATTAATGTTTTACCAGTAGTAGATTGATATCAAACCCCACCATTAGATCTTCAACCCATTAATGACGCCCAGGTATGTTTCATTTCTAACCTCGCTGCATTTACACCCCACTTTTAGTCTTCTTCCACACAGGGAGGCGTGCACACACCTCAAATCTCTGGTTCAAAATCCACTATTTTTTTCATCCTTGCTTTTAAGTTTACGAGTAGCATATTTTCACTTTTCACAGGGTGGGAGGGAAAAAGAGATTGAAGAGAGTTGTGAATTAAGGGAAAACGAGATTGAAGAGAGTTGTGATTGAAGAGAGTTGTGAATTAAGGTTTTACCAATAGCAGACTAATATCAAACCCCACCATTGGATCTTCAATCCATCAATGGCACTCTGTTTCATTTCTAACCTCGCTGCATTTCCACCCCACTTTTAGTCTTCTTCCACACAAGGAGGACTGGTTCAAAATTCATTATTTTTTTCATCCTTTCTTTTAAGTTTAAGAGTAGCATATTTTCACTTTTCACAGGGTGGGAGGGAAAACAAGATTGAAAAGTGTTGTGAATTAAGGTTTTACCAATAGCAGACTGATATGGAACCCCACCATTGGATCTTCAATCCATTAATGGCAACCAGGTATGTTTCATTTCTAACCTCGCTACATTTCCATGCCACTTTTAGTCTTCTTCCACACAGGGAGGAGTACACACACCTCAGATCCCCCACCATTAGATCTTCAATCCATTAATGGTGCCCAGGTTGTTTCAGTTCTAACCTCGCTACATTTACACCCCACTTTTAGTCTTCTTCCACACGAGGAGGAGTACACACACCTCAGATCTCTGGTTCAAAATTCATTATTTTTTTCATCCTTGGTTTTAGGTTTACGAGTAGCATATTTTCACTTTTCACAGGGCAGGAGGGAAAATGAGATTGAAGAGAGTTGTGAGTTAAGGTTTTACCTCTTCAATACCTTAATGGCACCCAGTTATGTTTCATTTCTGACCTCGCTACATTTCCACCCCACTTTTAGTCTACTTCCACACAAGGAGGATTGGTTAAAAATTCACTATTTTTTTCATCCTTTCTTTTAAGTTTAAGAGTAGCATATTTTCGCTTTTCACGGGGTGGGAGGGAAAATGAGGGAACATAGGTAAAAGCATATGTATTTTTCCTTCTTTTATGGTTTGTCTCTATAGAGTTGATTTTAATGGGTGTACATTGTATGCATCTCAAAATTTCTCTTTAGGAAATCCTATTTTTATTCTTTCCAAGAAAAACTCTCTGGGGAATCCCATTGGATGTTTCCCCACATTCATGGATGGCATCCATGGTAAACCCATTAGCATTGACTACTGCACCTCACCCAAGGGATTTCGAACAGGGCACCTGCTAGCACAAAACTAGCCAAATATTAATGACATTCGGTTGGGCTAACCCCTTGGGCTCAATAAATCATAATCAACTACACTATTTTCCATATTAACATATTGATCCTATTTAACATTTTGTTAGAGTAACCATAACAATCCAAGCCTGTTCCTATTTTTATTTTGGTTTTTAATTCCTTCTTTGGTGTGGTGACAACTTTATATGACTGTATAGATGTTTATTTTTGTCAGAGTATATGTTGAAAAGTAGATGCTCTCTTACATTCTACCTTGTCTATTATGTATTGATGGAGTTCAGTTTCATTAGTTGTGACCAAAGAGCTGTGTTAGAAATGTATACAAGGATTCTTGTATCACTATTTATAAACTAAACATTGTCCTTAAACAAGAAAAGTAGATCCTTAATGCTACATATTTGTATCTTAGGGAACTTCCAATCCTAATAAATGAGGTGAAATTTAAGTGTTTCCAGAATCCAAATCTTAGGTTTTCTGAATTCACTCATATATGGTCCAAGAAAAGCGAAGTGAAATTTAACTATTTTCAAATCTTAAGTTCTGTGAATTCACACATATTTGGTGTTGGAATATTTTTAGCAAATGGGAAGAATTTCTTTTAGTTGCATTCAAATTTCCCAAAAATAATACTAAATTTATCCCTGACTAAAATTCTCCCTGAAATGGCTTTGGGATTGAAAATTTTGTAAACAACCCAAAATAATTTTTCCAGATTAGAGTTTTATAACACTAGGTACTAAAACAGTCTTCTATTTTTTGCTACAAATGTCTGATAGAGTCTTCCTAGAAACTGATCAAAAAATTAGGTAGATGCACTGAACAGACTAAATAATTCTGAATGACTAATCACTTAACATAAACGATATATTAGGTTGCATAAATATATAACCTAGAGTCATGAAATGAAGAAGAAATCTCAACAACATATTCTTAATTGAGTTGAATGAGGCCAAGAATAACTTTGACTAGAGGGTGTTCAAAATGGCATAATTTTGTTCTGGTTGGATAGATTTAGAACTAAAAATAAACAGTTTTCTTGCTTGCATAACTTGGTAAGATTTTTGTATCTTAAGTCTCAACCTTATTGAATAGTATGATTTATAACTTGCAATGTTGAGATATGTTGTGATACCACTTGCTAGTAACCTAAACACTTTGGATGAAAATTTAGTTGTGAATTTTACTTGCAAAAGATATAAGTGAGAATATAGATTAATTGCCCTTGTGTAGAATTTCCTTGAAATTATACTACTACTTGAATGAATAAATCTGAAACTAATTGTTGCATGAAGACAAAAAATATATCTACCAATTTGTAGTGGAATAGAACAGAAATAAAACACAGTCACACTATAGCAAAAAAAACAAAATTTTCTAGGGAATCCAACTAGGAAAACCCTCTGCTAGTTGTAGAAAATTTGGAATACTATCCATATTAGACTTTGAGACACCCTCTTCAAGACCAGGTTCATCGATGCTTATTGCTTTCCATATTCATTTTCATAATCATTAGGGTTGTTGTCCATCAAATCAAAGTAGCTAGAAAGTGTCTCTTTGATTTCAGAAAGAAGATCGAGATCAACTTCATCTAAGAATCCCCTAGAAGGCTCATCAATAGAAAGAGGAAAGGTCTTTTTTTATTCTATTTCATCATATGAATCCATCATAATCATTGATTTGTCTTCATTTCTTTCACAATCATTTTCAATGTTATATGCAAAAGGTAATTTAGTATGATATAATCCTTAGGTAACCAACTTCAGACATATTGTTGGTTAATTTATGTTGTTTGAAGTTTATTGAGTTTGAGTTTTATCATGAAACTACTAGAAGCGTACTAGAATGGGTGAGTTGATTATTTTGATAACAATGTTATGGTTTGATCTAGTCCTTGAAAGGAACTTATAGTTTATGGTCAAAATTTCACATTCCTTTCATTTTTTTATCTTCACATATAACAAATATCTTTATGTTATAGCCTCTAGCTAGATATATACAGTAACTGCCACTCAAAAGTTGGATGCCATCATTTCAGAGCTTGAGCTTACTCAACTTACCTTTGTTTGAGTTGAAAATGTCATTAGATTTCATTATATCGTCTATTGCAAAGCATGAAAACAATTTACCTTTGTTTCAGTTAAAAATGTAATTAGATCTTGCTATATCATCTTTTGTAAAGAATGAATCCAATTTCTCATAGTTCATTTACTTGAGGTATAACAAAGCTACCTTAGTTCATTAAACTTAATTTTCATATTCTATTTGCTGATTGTGGTTCTGCAGGCCACATCTGCATTGGAAAAGGGGCATATTTAATGAAGTGTGGAAGGAGAGGGAAGATTCAATTATGTCCTTTCAAATTTTCTAAGGTATATAATAAAAAATTTTAAAAAAATCTCCGTAGAATGTTGTGCTTTAACTTTTTCTTTTGATAATGGATTATTTATGTGATCTCCCCCTCTCTTACACACAACCAGAGTCCAGACATACATGGTTTTCTTGGATATGTGGATAATGGACAGATTTATGCTAACCATTTATCTAGAAATTTACACTGTAGAAGATCAAGCATTTACAGTTGAATATTTCCTTGCCACTAAATTAGAGTTCAAGAGTCACACTCCTATGTTTTAGGCATATACCTCACTTTTAAATCATATTATTGTTGACTCTATATAGACCTTCCATGGGAGGTAAAAGAGTGATCACTACCATTGCTTAATTTTTCAGCAGACCAAGTAAAGATTCCAAATGTGTATAAATTAGTGGCTGCTTGGAGAATCCCAAGAGTGACGTTATTGTAGTAACAAGAAATTCGTTTATTTCGAGTTCTTCAGTAGTGCATTGATAGTATATTTTTTATTCCATACAATACCTCAATAGTGTATGATCAAATTATAGTTAAGTCTGTCATAATATTTTGACTTACCCTCTTTTAGAGGGAAACTAGAGTGAATGTCAAGCTTCACATCACAATTGTATCATGCAAAGTTTACCTGGGATAAGTTTTGTGGATCTAAGAAGCAAGATACCTATTGGAATTCAAGAGGCAACAATACTACAAAGTGGGAAAGAGGTTTCACAGTTAACCTGGATTTCACATTATGGTTGGAGTCAGTTTCTTGGAAAGACCCTGGATACCCCAACTTCCTTTTTATGACTGAGTGCAAGATTGAATCCTTCGACATATTCATCGCTCAATTGTCATTAAGTGATGGGTTTTCTCAGAAGTGTTGCACACCTATAAACTTTAATAGAGTTGTTCTTGAGTCTTCGGAGGTGGTTAGCTTTTCAAAGCACACACGTACAAGAAGAGGAGAAATAATATACCTGGCTAATTTGAAGTTATCTACCTGTGAATAGGGTGTTCCCATTCATAAACCTGACGACTCGCTCTACTTATTTCTAGTGAAAAACTTTGGGACTTGCATGAATCGTGAGACAATTCCAACCCCATAACTATAAATTTCTTATTTAAATATATACCTAATAGATTAGAATCTGCACAAGGAGAACTCATTCTTGTTTTCAAAGAACCTACAATCGACTTGTACCGTGCTATTTAATCTTCTATGTATGTATTCGCATCCTTGGTCTGTGACATAAATATGCAACATGCTACCTTGCATTTTCTATACTAACACTCCTAAAAAATAATAAATTATACCCAAATCTATCATTTCAAATGATCTATGTACCTCACCTTTTGGTTTTTCAATTATCAAAGTTGTTACCTATATTGATGAGAACTTCTACAACCGATACCACAGTAACAATATATGTTATAGTTTTATCTGTGTTTCTCTGAAGGTGTTTCTCCTTCAGTATAGCAGCAATACACTGTAGTTTCCATTTAGGGGAGAAGTGTACCCAGTAGCAACCTTGGCCTGTGTGCAGATGGGTTGAATGCACATTAGGCTCTATCTGTTGTTTTGAAGCTATTTCTCCTTCAACAATACTTCATCTTAGTAGATACTTTTAGTCTGCACCTTTAGTAGATGCATGCAACCTTCGGATACATGTTGTAGATTATAGTTTTCATATGAGGTTGTTGCAATGATGAAAGAAGTGCATCGATTTTAGGCATATTTAGTATGTTTTTATAGTTTGACTTAGATGCTCACTTTTCTTAATTTAGGTGTTTTTCTAGTTTTGTTTTATGCACATATTTATCTTTAAGAAAAGTGCATAGTAGAGAAGGGTTCTATATTTTGAGCAAGGGACACACTTCTAGGTAGAAGGTACTCTATTCTAGGAAGCTTTTGCCATCTAGGATAGGTGCTTTATCCGAGAATCCCAAGAGGTGCTATTGTGGCAATAAGAAATTCATTTATTTCGAGTTCTTCATTAGTGCATTGATAGTATATTTTTTATTCCATGCAATACCTCAATATTGTATACAACCATATTTAGTATGATTTTATAGTTTGACTTAAATGATCACTTTTCTTAATTTAGGTGTTTTTCTTAGTTCTGTTTTATGCATAGATTTATATTTAAGAAAAGTGCATAGTAGAGAAGGGCTCTATACTTTGAGCAGGGGACACACTTCTAGGTAGGAGGTACTATATTCAAGGAAGCTTTTACCATGCAGGTTAGGTGGTTTATTCAAGAATCCCAAGAGGCACTATTGTAGCAATAAGAAATTCATTTATTTTGAGTTCTTCATTAGTGCATTGATAGTATATTATTTATTCCATGCAATACCTCAATATTGTATGATCAAATTACAGTTAAGATTGTCATAATATTTTGACTTACCCTCTTTTAGAGGGAAACTAGAGTGTTTGTCAAGCTTGCACATCACAATTGTATCATGCAAAGTTTACCTGGCATGAGTTTTGTGGATCTAGAAAGCCATATACCTGTTGGAATTCAAGAGGGAACAATACTACAAAGTGGGAAAGAGGTTTCGTAGTTAACCTGCCTTTCACATTATGGTTGGAGTCGGTTTGTTGGCAAGATGCTGGATACCCCAACTTCCTTTTTATCACTAAGTGCAAGATTGAATCCTTCGACACATTCCTCACTCAATTGTCATTAAGCGATGGATTTTCTTAGAAGTGATTGACATCTATAAACTTTACCAGAATTGTTATTGAGTCTTTGGATGTGATTATATTTTCAAAGCACACACGAACAAGAAGACGAGAAATAATATGCCTGACTAATTTCAAGTTATCTTCCTGTGAATAGGGTGTTCCCTTCCATAAACCTGATGACTCACTTTTCTTCTTTCTAGTGAACAAATTTGGGACTTTTCATGAATTGTGAGACAATTTCAATCCCATAACTATCAGTCTCTTATTTAAAGTTATACCCACTAGATTAGAACCCGCACAAGGAGAATTCCATTCCTGTTTCAAAATAACCTCCAATCAACTTATACCATGCTATTTAATATTTTATGTATTTCCTCGCATCCTTGGCTTGTGACATAAAGACGCAACAAGTTACCTTGCATTTTCTATACTAACACTCCTAAACAATAATAAAGTATGCCCAAATCTATGATTTCAAATGATCTATGCATCTCACCTTTTAGTTTTTCAATTATCAAAGTTGTTACCTATATTAATGAGATCATCAACAATTAAGGCCACAATGACAATAGCTATTAGAGTTTTATCCATGTTGCACTAAAGGTGTTTTTCCTTCAACAACACTACAATATATTATAGTTTCCATTTAGCGGAGAAGTGTACCTAGAAGCAGCCTTGGTCTGTGTGAAAATGGGTTGAATTCACAATAGAATTTATCTATTGTTTTGAAGGTGTTTCACCTTCAATAGTACTTCATCTCAGCAGATCCTTTAAATCTACACCTTCAACAAATGCATACATCCTTGGCATACATGCTATAGATTCTAGTTTTGATGTGAGGGTATAGCAACGATGAAAGAATTGCATCGATTTTAGGCATATTATTGTTGTTGTATGAAAGCATGCTTGTCTAATGTTTCCCAAACTTATATAGAACCATATTTATTATAATTTTATAGTTTGACTTAGATGCTCACTTTTCTTAATTTAGGTGTTTTTCTTAGTACTATTTTATGCACAGATTTATCTTTAAGAAAAGTGCACAGTAGAGCAGGGTTCTATATTTTGAGCAGGGGACACTCTTCTAGGTAGGAGGTACACTATTCTAAGGAGCTTCTATAATGCATGTTAGGTTCTTTATCCTAGACAGAGTTCCAAGTCCTTGCCTCCTTGACAAAGTCCCTGCCAGACAAGACACCGGTGAATAGAGTTCCAATTCCCTAAATTTTCCAAGAACCCACCTGACCCTAACTATCTAGCCTAAAATCCTTTACATTACAGTCATCTCTTAGCTGTGATTTCATAGAGAGAGCCCTCTCCGGTTTGGTAGGCTTAGCTACCAAACTAAAAGCTTGGTCTGTGGTCACCTCCATCAATCTCTTCATCAGCCTGGGACATTATGGAGGATAACATAGGGCATGACAACTAGGGAGTGCCAAGGTGTTCTAGTGAATGTAAGGTTCCCATGTCATGGAAAAATGCAATGCTAGTTGTGAGGTAATGACTGCCAAGGTGTGTTAGGGAATGCTAGGGCATGCTAAGATGTGCCAGATTTTATGAAGACATGTCAAACAAGCTAAGATGTGCCAAGTGCTAAGGCATGCCAAGATGTACAAGGGTTCCAAGTCTCGACCTCCTCTTCTTCCATATGATATCCACTTATGACATTTCCTTTGCAATATTTGGTGCATTTGATAGTTATAAGTCATTTATAGGTTATAAATGTCTTCAAAGTTTCACTTCTAATTGAGTATTCAACTAAACATATTGATTCTCTTATACATAACTATTTTTCCCTCCACCCAATTTTCATAACTTCAATAACCATTAGGTAGGGAACTACATCTTCGATGTTGCTTTGCTTGTTTAGCAAAATATTGTTAAGACTTTAATTTATTGAAAGTTGTAGAATTTACAATTTATAAAGTTTCAAGGTCTAATTTTAAAAAATATAATTCTTTAAAGGGTGCTAGCTCAATGGAAGAGCACCTGCTTTACAAGCAGGAGGTTGGTGGTTCGATTCCATCGTGCCCTAACATCCATATGGAATGGAAATGATTGATTTTTGGTGATAGAGGCTCTTTTGACCATCACCAATGAGCTTTGGCGACATTTTTCGACCCTCACCAAAAATATGAAATGGTGATGGTCAACGAATGCCACCATATATACGCATCAATAGTGATGACCCTCAAAGGTCCGTAACCATAAATCATTGTTGTTGATATGAAATGGTGATGGTCATTGTCCGTTATTATAGTCATTATTCGTGATGTACATTGAATGTCACCACAACACCTATACTTCTAGCAATGCGGATTTTGGTGATTGTCAATGAACGTTACCATATATATGCACCAATAGTGACGGCCATTAAAGATCCATCACAATAAATCATTATTGTTCACATGAAATGCTGACAGTCACTATCCGTCATTATAATCAATATTCATGATGGACCTTGAATGTAACCATAACACCTATACTTTTGGTGACGCCACCTTTGGTGACATTTAGTTTTTGGTGACCGAGGCTATGGTTTGTCACCATTGCTCATATGCAATGGTGACAGTTGCTATCCATCATTATAAATCATTATTGGTGACGAACTCTAAATGTCACTAAAACACCTACACTTTTGGCAATGCCACCTTTGGTGACGTTCAGTTTTTGGTGACAGAGGCTATGGTCCATCACCATTGCTCATATGAAATGGTGACGGTCGTTATCCATCATTATAAATCATTATTGGTGATGGACTTTGTATGTCACTACAACACCTATACTTTTGGCGACGCCACATTTGGTGATGTTTAGTTTTTGGTGACGAATGCTCTTTTGACCATCACCAATGAGCTTATGGTGACATTTTTTGCCCCTCACCAATGTCCTTTTTTCTTGTAGTGCCATCGATGTCAAATGGGGAGAGTATCTTGGTGTTGCTTGATATATCTAACTGATTCTACAGCTTGAAGTGATCAACACCAACATGGTTACCACCAAGTCCAAAGGGGGAGATTATTGGCATTATGGTACATATGTTGTCCTTGATGGCAACCCACACAAAGGTCAGTTCAGAATTGATAGGGAAACTCACATTGTAACAGGTCAATTCAAAGGTAACAGAGTAATGGCACAGAAGAGCAGGATGATGGAACAAAGGATTACAGATCAAAATCAAGCAATTGAAGAAAAATAATGTTTTAAGTTGTATACGTTGGTTCACCTAGTCCAAGTAGCATATACAAGAAGGTTCACAGAACGAAAGAAGCATATATGTATGCACGCACTTTCACAAGAGGAAAAGCATGTATGGGATGGAAAATTAAGGTTAAAGAATACCAAGGGTCCATACCATGGTATTAGCACACAATATTGAGTGGAATAATTGTTACTAGATCCCATCTAAGAATACCACAGGTTCTAAGTGTTGTTTTGTTCCGAGGTATTGAAAAAGGATCTAAGTATATCAAAGGGCTAGGAGTGCAAGTCAAAAGGATTTTCATGAATACTTCTATATGAAGTATATTTTGGGTTGTAAGGACTATGGATATGATATGAAATATCTTGTGCACCCTTGGATACAATGTTGTATCAGGATCATCAGACTTAAAATGACTTATCATTGTATGATCTGATAATGGATAGTCTAGATCTGATTGCTAATTCATGTTTTATCCTTTATATTCTATTTTCTGGGTATATCGAAAGTCTAGAATAGTTGCGAAGTTATATTTTATTATTTGTAGATCTATACGCAGGTTAGCCTTGGTGAATGCATGTATACACGCTGGTTTGACACTTTCAAGTAGCATATGTGGAAGAAAATCTTGTTTTTCAGAGATGACGGATCTATCTGATCAATGTTGTTGTTTCACTGTTGTTTGTTAATGATGTCTTCACTAGATATGAAAGTAAAACGGATTTTATAAGGAGATTGAGTCTGGTTGATTGATTGATTGAGTAAGAAGGGTGATATTTGCCACTATCTGTTTAGAACTCTGTAATATGATAGTAGATCTTCATAATGTATCTAGTTAGTACATTTTTTGGTTTAGAAGTTTGATGATTCAATATCTTTAAAGGTATACGCAGGTTGGGTTGTAGAAAGTGGTGTATACATGTAGGTTGGCTTCATTGAAATACCATATACATTCTGACATATGATTTTTGAGGCTATAGTTGGTTCTGGTTATTGATGCAGTATTTTGGGTTCAGCTTTATGTTCTGGTGACAGTGATCTGATTTGATTGACTGATTGTTGATATATTATATTTAATGGTTGTATTGCACTGATGATTGATTTTGAGCTTCAATGTTACTAATAAGTCTAGTATGAAAATTTGATGAAATGTGGCCTACATATTGTGTTGTTGTGTACCAGGAGTATCTAATCTTAAAATTTATGAAACATGGTCCAGGAGGAAGAGTGAAGGTAGTAGCCCTCTATAGGTCGGTACCTATGTACTTGTAAATGTATCAACCAGTACAAGAGCTAGGGGGTTGAAGCTCCCTTCCAGTAGAAGCTGGAAAACAAATGAAGAATGTAGCCTTCAACAAGTAGATGCCTGCATATTTGAAAATTTTTGCACCAGTACAAAACTTGTAAACTTTTTTATTATAAGAAGATTGAAGACTGAGACGACAACAACGGTGGTTTTTTCCCACATTGGGTTTCCACTTGAAAAATCTTGGTGTTCATGTGTGCTTCTTATGTGTGTTGATTTATTTTGTGCTTACTGCATCTATTTACTACTTATTAAATGCATCACACTCTGATTTAAGATAATGAATCAGTTGTTTATCAAAGTGTATTATCTATATGCTAGTTTCATTCTTTATAGGTGCGGACATACGCTGGTTGGTTTCAGTAAAATAGCGTATACATTTTGAAAAGGAAAATCTTTATTATGAAAGTTTAAAATATTAATTCACCCCCCCCCCTCTTAGTATTTTTCCCAACAAACCATAACCCCAGGAGATGGAATGCCAACAGTTTGTGGGCCTCGTTGGGGTTAGTTGGGCAGTCAACTTCCCAGGGTCGTAACTTGGTCATATTATCTACGTTTGGCACGTAAGCTACCTTGTTGGAAACATATCTCCAGATACTACAGGATTTGTGGGAGGCCCCTGCCTATGGCTATGGGCCTACTACAGGCCTAAAGAAAATGTCGTTTATGGGGTCAAAACTTCTCAAGAAGTTCAGGACCCAAAAAATTGCTAAAAATAGTAAATGCTACAATTAAGAAGAAAACAGATTAAACAGACTAGAGTTATAGGTGGAACAGGTGGTTGGCCATCAATATCCACTTGGATTGGTCCTCCCTCCTTAGGAGGAAATGGTCCCCATTATGTGCAGAGCATTCGTCTAGTGAGGAAATTTCAAATGAACCTAGTCCTTAGTGAACCACTTGCCCTGGTGAAGGAGTTGGCCTACATTGACAACTTGATATAGCTAGATCCTATATTGGCAAGTGTTATTTATTTATGTTTCCATGATCTGATCAGTTGTGGCTTGTTCCATGCATTCTGGGTTTAGCTCTGTTGGTGTGATTTGTTTTGCAATGTCCAACAATGGTAGAAAGTATGGCCTAAGGTGGTCTACATTGAACACTAGGTGGAGACCAAGGAATGGTGGAATGATGAGCTCAAAGGAAATTTCCTCTATAACCTTGGTGATGGTGTATGGTCCATATTGGAGCAGGAAAAGCTTGCAGTGGGGTCCAGCGAGGCACTCCTTTTGGAAATGTAGCCAAACTTTGTTGCCCACCTGGAACTTGTTCGACACTTGATGTTGATCATGGAACTACTTGTACTCAGCATTGGTTTTATCCAATATATCATGGACCTGCTAGCGAATGTGGTGAATGCGCTCAATGAAGTTTTTATCCCTGTCGACTTCGAACTAGAGGTGAGCCTATTCTTCCTAAGTAGCTACAAATGGTATGGCCACATTAATGCGACATAATGGTTGAAATCCCAGCCCCACCTAAAAGAGGCTATGGCCCGTTGAGGTGTGGAGCGCTTTGTTGTAGTTATACTAGACATAGGGGAGGTTGTGATATGATGTGTGTGGATGCTTTGAGTTGTACATGCGTAGAATGTGTATGATCATCGTATTGACAAACTTTGTTTGGCCATCATTTTGGGAGTGGAAAGTTGTGGAATTAGTAAGTTTGGTATCCAACATCGACTAGAGGCTTGACCAAAATGAAATTAGGAATCCACTATCCTAATCTAAGAAAATGGAATGTGGGATCTAGAAGTCTACCCATACTCTCTAAAAGAAGATCTTAGCAGTGGCCTCTATTGTGATACTCTTCTTGTGGGTTGCCATAATGGCCATCTTAGATAATATGTCGACGAACATGAAAATGCAATCATTGTCGTGCTTAGTAGAAGGAAGGCCTAACATGTAATCCATGGATATGGATTCCCAAGGTCGACTAGGAGTAGGAATAGGAGTATATAAGACTTGCTCCTTGATGGTTGGTTTGGAAATGGCGTAGGCAATGCAGGATTTAATGTATCTCCCAACAACCTGATGAAGTTTCAGCTAATAAAAATACTTCTGCAATACTACCACTATTTTCTCTACTCCAAAATTTCCAGCAAACCAACTATAGTGCACCTCTGAAATTATCTTGGCATGCTCACTTAAAGGAACATATATGTGTCCCAAGTGGAATAACATTGCATCCTGGAGGTAAAAATTTGGAACTTTCTTACCTTTTAGAAGTGTCTGGTATGTGCTACCGAATTCTAGATCACTCTTGTAAAGATGCGGCCACCCTGAAGTCTCATGCCCACAGGAGTCGGGCACAGTGATCAGCGCCATGACTAGTGGTCAACTAAGTTAGTCTGCAACATTATTGTTGTTTCCCTTCTTGTACTTAATGTTAAGATGTAATTGTTTCAAGTATGTGGATCATTTATCATGGAGATCGTTGTGGAACTTCCCTTGTGTTTGTATGAACTATAGGGGTCGGTGGTCTGTGTGGAGGAGAGTTTCCTTCCCCATAATGTAATCCTTCCATTGAGGGCAGGCCCGCATAATGGAATAGATTTCTATGTCGTAGGTGTGATAATTATCAGCTTTGTTTGAAAGTGTATCACTGCGGTAAGCCAAAAAATTCCCCTTCTGAGTAAGAATTACACCAATAGCATAGTCGGAGGCATCTGTCTCTGTTGACACCTAATCCTTGTGATTGGGTGAATTTATGTGAATAGATAAATAAGAAATATGAACAGTCATCAGGAGATGAACTAAATATTCTCGCCCTCATGTATATAATGAAGACCTACCCGATGGAATAGAACATGAATCATTTTTTGCCTTATGGAGTTACTGCCTTGCCTGACATGGTATTAGAGCCAGCTCCTTTTTTAGCTCTTATGTCCCTTGTAACTCCCTAGTCTACTCTCCATATAGCTGCACTGCTCCTCCATATAATTAGCTACTCCTGACACTGCCTGCGCCCTCTGTCTGCCATATTCCATATATTCAGACTTGCCTCCTCCACAGTCACTGCCAGGTCTAAACGTTGCATTACCTGTGCTCTCGCTCTCTGGACTGTCCATAAACATTTCATACAAAGCGCTGCTTCATAAACATTGGTGCCAGTGGCCTAATTTTTTATTGGCCTGAATGCTGAGTAGCATCATCATTATGGAATTCCATTTTTCCATGCGATTCTGATTACTCGCTATGTCTGATACGTTCAAACCCCGCGTGCCCTCCATTACCGACAAAATACTCTCTATTTGCCTTGTTGTGGCATTTTGCACTCGATTTTGAGAAGACAAGTAGCCTGACAATGTGTATGCCAATGTTTATGTTATTTCTCATATTTATGTCTAAACAGAGCAGCCAAATGTGAGGATAAGGCTGCAAAAAATTCAACTTTAAAAAAAAAATTCGCACAATAGATTTTCTAATTTGGCAATCACCTCGATTTCCTGAGTTGAACGTTGGACGCTGAAGAGTTGAACGTTGGAAGAGTTGAACTGGATGCTGAAGAGTTGAACACTGGACGCTGATAGAGTTGAATGTTGGAAGAAGTTGAACGGTGATACAAAGCACTGCTCCATATACGCAGTTGATTGGCCCGGAAAGGGTTGTTTTTTGGTAATCTTTGCACTTTCGAATAAATGCTCCGGTATTTTTTAATGCTGGCTGATAGAATGCTATTGTGTGAATGATGCTTTGAGGTTTTTCACATTACGATTGCCTATTGGTTCTTGTCTGAGGGGCGGAAGAGGGATACCCAAGTCATGTTACCACTACGCCATGCGGGTAAACCCACAACCTCATCTTTGACAGCACACTATTTCACTTCCTTAGCTCCGGGGTTCCGAGCTGATGCGTGGAGGCACCATGAAACACTTGAAGTGAAAATTTTGATAATGCCTTTTTCTATTAGAGTTTCACTATAAACACATGCTTCGATGTTCGTTCATTTGTGCGATTGGTTTTCATAATTAGTTACATTTTGTGGGCCTCATCTATTCAATTTTCCAAGGAGGTATCAAAGCTCAGGATCTCTTATCAGGAATATAGACTCGTTTTCTCATTTTCATGTGAGTGCACCGGCCGAGAATGCCAACTGTGCCTTACAACCGATGCTCACCATCCCCTGGTGATTGAGAAGATGTAAATGTACCTTTGTTGGAGTGCTGTCCAGTTGAATACACTGTGTAGTTTTGTATATTTACAGAGTTTTGTGTATTGACACTATATTTTTCTTTCCCATTAAGAGTAAAATTTTGCAGTAGAAGTTTTTTTTGTACAGAATGCATTCAATCATATCCATGGTGGGAATAGTTCTCACTAGCAAGGAGAACTATCCTGAATGGTCCTGGATGATAAAACACACCCTCATTTTCAATGAGTTGTGGAAAGGAGTGTGTGTCAGAGATGGAGACAATGAACCAGTACAGCCTACCTCAGACAAAGAGCTTGTCATTTGGGAAAACAAGGACAGCAAGGCTTATCCATTAATCGCAACATCTATAAATGAAGAGGTGAGTCGCCATATTTCATCATATTCAACTGTGTTTGAAGCCTTACAAAAGCTTAAAGAACTCTATGACTCACATTCTGCACTTGAAGTTGTTCAACTCATGATTAAACTCTTGAACTACAAAATAATGATCCTCTTGCTCTTGCATCTGAAGTAAAGTCTATAATGCATGATATAAAATCCACTAAGGTTGAATTGGATATTCCTCTTATCACTTTTCTCAAGGCACTTTATCCTACTTACTCCAATTATCTTGAGTCATTGCAAGTAAATGGAAATCTCAAAGATATAACCTTTGACTCTCTTGTGAAAACGTTTGTTGAAAGAGAGAAAGCTTTTGGAAAGAAGACAACCCCTGAATCATTTGAAGAGGCTGTGTGCCTTGATCATAAAGAAAAGAATCCTGCTCAAGATTCTTCAAGAGGAAGAGGTGGTCGAAGAGGAAGAGGAAGATATTTCAGAGGCAGGGGGGGCAGACACTCTTAAGGAGAAAAGTCAAATTTTCACTGCATATGCTGCAAAAGAAATGGATCACATGATGCCTCTACATGCAAGCTACCATGGGAAAAAATTGAGCAGAAAAGAAACCAATAGAAACGTAAAACTGATGATACAAACAAAGGTAAAGCACCTAAATCCACTCACTATGTTGTGGCACAATGTAACATTGGAGTAAATGAAGATTTATTTAATGCTTCACTTGCTTCTTGGAAAAATGATTGGTTGCTTGATTCAGGAGAAACCTGCCACATGA
This sequence comes from Pinus tabuliformis, assembly GCA_031772625.1. Classification (NCBI taxonomy): domain Eukaryota; kingdom Viridiplantae; phylum Streptophyta; class Pinopsida; order Pinales; family Pinaceae; genus Pinus; species Pinus tabuliformis. Next base: position 497,546,160 of record CM062816.1, read on the forward strand.
CTCATAGAAAAAAAATTTTGAAGATTTGACTGACAATTTTGATGGAGCAGTATACTTTGCAGACCAATCAAAAATCAAGCCATCAGGGCTTGGCACAATCAGGCATAAATTGCCTGGTCTTCCAGACTTTCTTCTCCACCATGTTCTATATCTCCCATAGCTGAAGAGAAACTTGTTGTCCTTGGTTCACATCCGCCAACAAGGTCACTCCATTCATATGTTTGATGGCAAGATTGAGGTGACAAAAGCATCTGACCACTCACCTGTCATGAGGGGAATAGAACAAGAAAGGCTTCTCAAGCTGCAAGGAACCTCTGCTTGTGCACAACATTTCTCATAGAATTCTCATCATGAAGAAGGTACTCTTTCATCAAGTTTATTATGGCATGCTAGATTTGGACATTTAAACTATGACAGTCTCCGCTTGTTGAAGAAAAATGGTGTTGCTGGTTTGCCTACAATTCCTAGGAAACTTAAGCAATGTGATGCTTGCATTCTAGGAAAGCATAGCAAACAATCTTTTCATGATTCACATTCAAGAGCACATAGAAAACTTGAACTCATTCATTCAGATTTATGTGGTCCAATGCCTGTTCCTTCTGCAATTGGAAATAAATATATCATGACATTTATTGATGACTACACCAGAATGTGTTGGGTTTATTTATTGAAGAACAAATCTGATGCTTTTCAAACATTCAATAATTTTCATAAATGGATTGAAAATGATGCACAATCTCATATTGGGTCTATTCGCACTGATAATGGAAAAGAATACACATCAAATGAATTTGAAAACTATCTTCGCCAACATGGGATCAAACATCAAACAATTGTGCCTTATAATCCCCAACAGAATGGTGTAGCTGAAAGGATGAATAGGACAATCTTAAATATGGTACGATCCATGCTCTTCTTCAAGAATGTAAAGATAATGTTTTGGGTTGATGCTGTTGTATGTGCTGCATATATAAAGAATATATGTCCTTCTAATGCTATAAGAAACAAGACCCCTTATGAGATGTGGTATGGATATGTTCCTTTGGTAAAGCATCTCAGGGTCTTTGGTTCCACCTATTATACCTCGATACCAAAGGTACATAGAAACAAAATTGGTGCTAGAAGTCGTAAGTGTATCTTTCTGGGGTATTCAAACACCTCCAAAGCATATCGCCTCTATGATGAAGTAAATAAGAAGTTTGTTGTATCTAGAGATGTAATTTTTCTTGAATCATCCAAAACTGACAGTGTTGTTGAGCAGCAACTTGATCGCTTGGATAGATCTGCAAAAGCAAAATCATTTCAAGAATTTGATAATCAGATTCCACATCTTGAAGGGGGGATTCCTATACTAGATCAACATGTGGAATCTTTTTCTGAAGAACACTCTCCCCCGCATGAAACTCCAACAATGGATGATGCTTCAAGTGATGTGATTGATAGAATTGGGAGACTCAATCTTGATTCAGTCCCAACTCAATCAATGAAGCAGCCTGGACCATCTAAGAAAGGTCCCCCAAAGTGGCTGACAAAGACACTTGAAAGTGTTCATCCTGATGAAGTTGGAAAGACAGGAACTAGAAATTCAAACTGGAAAAATGGAGGTGATGTGAATGACTCTAATTCACCTGTTGATATGGATGTTTCTTATGATTGTGAATTGAACTTGTCTACAGATTTTGAACCAACTTCCTTCAAAGAAGTTGCTACTCATGATGAATGGAAAGAAGCAATGCAAAAGGAGTATGATGCCCTCATAAATAACGACACTTGGAAGCTGGTTGATCCCCCATTAGGAACCAAACCAATTGGTTGCAAGTGGGTCTACAAGAACAAGTATAAAGCTGATGGCTCACTTGACAAGCACAAAGCTAGGCTTGTGGCAAAAGGTTTTGCACAAAAGGAAGGGGTCGATTATGAGGAGACTTTTTCCCCCACAGCAAAATGGGCTACCATCCAGACACTCTTTGCACTAGTAGCTTAGAAAGGTTGGAAAGTCCACCAAATGGATGTAAAAACTGCTTTCTTAAATGGAGATCTAAAAGAGAATGTTTTTATGTCCTAGCCAGAAGGATTTGCTGTGAAAGGACATGAACATAAAGTATGCAAACTGGTGAAGTCCTTGTATGGCCTCAAACAAGCACCGCGAGCCTGGTATGAAAAACTAACTGAGCATCTTTTGAAACTCAATTTCAAACATTATGATCTTGATGATGCAACTTTATTTGTCAAGAAAGTTGGCAAAGCAGTTGTATATCTTGTGCTATATGTAGATGATCTTTTGATGACAGGAAAAGATGAAAGCTACATTGCATCCATAAAGAAGGAATTGGGGAAAAGTTTTGAAATGACTGATTTGCGCTACGTTCATTACTATCTTGGAATTGAAGTAACCCAACATCCGAAGTCAATATTTCTTTCTCAAAAGAAATAAATTGGAGATTTTTTGAACAGATTTGGCATGACAGAGTGCAATCCTCTTACTAATCCAATGGAACAAAACTTAAATCTCATATCTATTGAAGGAAAATAATTTGAGGATGCAACAAAGTATAGATAGCTTGTAGGAAGTCTCAACTACCTCACTACTACCAGACCAGACATTTTGTTTGTTGTTGGAACCCTCTCCAGGTTTATGCAAAAGCCTTGTGAGGGACGTTGGTCTGCTGCAAAAAGAGTTCTAAGGTACTTGAAGGGAACTCAAGACTTTGGAATCAAGTATACACAGGTGGACGACTTTAGCTTGATTGGATACTTTGATTCAGACTTCGATGGAGACAAAGAAACTGGGGTATCAACTTCAGGATATGCTATGGCCCTTGGATCAAGAGCTATCTCCTGGAGATCACGCAAACAATTAGTTCCAGCAAATTCAACAACAGAAGCAGAATACATGGCAACAACTGAAGCAACAAAATAAATTGTGTGGCTCAGGAAAATTCTTGAAGATTTGCAGGTAAAACAAGTAAAATCAACTCCATTCATGATTGACAATACCTCTGCAATAAACTTTGCCAAGAACCCAAAGTTCCATGATCAAACGAAGCACATCAATACTAAATATCATCTGATTTGACATCATGTTGAGGCCAAAACAATCCATCTCCATCATTGTTCCACAAATGAGAAAATTGCAAACATCTTCACCAAAGCGCTTGGAAGAGAAAAGATTGAACGATTCAGAATGATGCTTGGACTCACCAACATCCCTTCAGATTAAGGGGGGGAATGTTGACACCTAATCCTTGTGATTGGGTGAATTTATGTAAATAGATAAATAAGAAATATGAACAGTCATCGGGAGATGAACTGAACAGTCTCTCCCTCATGTATATAATGAAGACTTACCTGTTGGAATAGAATGTGAATCATTTTTTACCTTATGGAGTTACTGCATGGTCTGACAGTCTTAATCTCAAATGGTTGTTACAGGTCTGGTAATGTGAGAACTGGTGCAGAGAAGAGGCACTGCTTCAAATCAACAAACACATTCTATTCATTTTTGAACCAAAAGAACTTTCCTTTCACTCCACCCTTGGTGATTTGACTTAAAGGCCAAGTGATATGAGAGAACCCCAACATGAACTTCCGGTAGAAATTAACAAGGCCCAAAAAGTTGCGGAGCTCTATTAGAGTGGTTGGGGCTGGCCAATCCTGAATGACTTTTATCTTGGTTGGGTCTGTTAGAGCCTAAATCTACCTCAAGCTGAGAAAGGTAGCATCTAGGACAACATCAAACCATGCTTAACCTGGTAACTAGCCCTACCAGGTCGGGAGAGGGATCTCTCTGGGTCAATCTCAGCAAAATATGATCACTAAAGGCTTGAGATGACTGATATAACTACTGATCTTAGGCTAGCTATGTGTGCAAAATATTTTGATTGAAAAAATTATTATTTTGTTGGCTCAAATGGAAAAGCAATTTTTGGGTGCGGGGAATGAGGCTCAGTCTTGCAGAGATCTCAATGGGGCAAGGTAGGCAACTGATTTTGGCACTTCAAATCAAATGAGGTGGAGGGATTAGATAGGTGAGGAGTTGAAGAGGGCAAGAGAAGCCATGGATCCTCTCCAAACAGCTGAAAACATCAAGAAACTAAAGCAAACCTCAAGTAGAGCACTGCAATTTCAATGGATTCTACTTTCACTCTTGTTTGATTTAGTTAGGAAGAAACAAGATAGATAATGTCATACATAACACATAAGTAAATTCACAATTATAAAAAAGTATTGTACCAAAACAAAATACCACAGGGATCCCAAAGAGTGCTACAAACCCTGGTCTCAATTCCTTAGCCAAAATGCTGATATGAGTGTACAATGAAGCTCCTTACTTTCTCGAGAGTCCAACCATGCTAATGATTGGAAAACCACATAATATAGAAAAACCATAGCTCATCCTAGCCTCTAGGGGTCAAGCTCAAATGTTTAGGAGCTGTTCCAACTAATTCTAAATTTAGAACTAAAAATTAGGCAGTGGAACAACATGCCTCTAGAAACAAGGGAATTGATTCATTCAATTCAAACAACTTTTTAACAGATGAATCTACCTTCATAAGTGAAAATTTGACATATTTACATCATGATCCATCAATGTACATTAAATTACATCACAAATTTGACATTAATAAGGTGAAAAAGTCAAACTGGCAAAAGCTAGGTGAAAAACAAAGCATTCTTGGTCGAACTGCGCCAAATTTACCCAATGTGCCTCGCCAAATTTTGAGTGTTTTTGACCTTTTTGAGGGCTCAAAACCTGTCAAAATTTCTTGGCCATTGGTAGGAAATCATATTTTTCCATGAAAAATCCAAAAATGCTGAGTTTTTGTCATTTGGAGGCTCCCATCAAAAGCGAGTGCCAAGTGGCACGACGCATAGTGCAGAAAATTCTGTGTTTTAACCCAAAAATGAAAAAATGGAAAAAGTGTCCCAAATTTTTTGGAATTTGGGCTGAGTCTTATCCATCAATCATCGTGTTGGGCTAAGGAAGCCTCAGCCAATATCTAAAGTTTATCATGCGCTTTTTGCCTCCTCGATCTCTTCTTCAATTTTGCCTTCAAGCTCCTAATTTTAGCTTGGCACACCATATTCCTTGACAAATAATGATATTCCATGTTTCTCAACATATTCTTCTCATTGCTGGCTTTCTCCAACCTCCTCTCCAAGTGAATATTAGCTCTTTCAAGCCATGATTCTCGATCGACACTGATTTCTTGCTCGAGTGATGTGAGCTTCACCTTCCTTCTTTTGGTAGTTTGACGGTTTGCTTGTATGTTTTGCAACTCCATAATCGCTTGTTGATCCTCAACCTGCTTGTTTATTTGCTCTAGGTACTTTATTATCCACTCAACTTTATCCAAGTTGAGGGACAGAGCATTGATGTCCGCCTGTTGCTCTTGGATGACTTCCTTGAGCTTTGAGCTTTGTGGGCTCAAATCAGTATCATCACTCTCAATGAGAATGAAATCAGTCTCTTGCTTACCTGAAGGCCCCTCATAATGTAATGGCCTCTTTCCCTTGTCCTAAACCTACTGTGCTGATGACGGAAGTGAGACCCCTTCCACCCCGGGTGGAGATAATACTCGCTTCGCTGCTGCGAACAACCGTTTAGTGCCCTTCTAATAAGTGATAAACACCGGCATACTAGCGGTCTGTGTCTCATGATCCTCATGGTGATATGAAGGTTCACCCGTCTCATGAAAAACCTCGGTAGGTCCCTAAGGAGCTGTGAAAAACTCACGAGAAATGAGGTCCTCCCAAGTGATTCCCTGCAAGCCAATCTGATGGATGACCACAATCTTAATGAGAGCAAAATGGTAAAAACTGTTGAACTGATGTTGAGGAGTCTTGTGCTATACTAGGGTTGTCATCTTCTCAATATTTCGGCACATGAAGTAGGGGAGGTTCATCATCCTCACCCTCGTAAAATTCATTAGCAGCCTGATATGGTAGGCATATAAGCGGGAAAACTGGCCCTCACAGCTAAAATACTTCATTATCAGTTTCATCAAAGGAGCATAAGAATCTTTAAGGTACTGAAAAGGAAAAAATCTGTTGAGTTGTCTCAAATAATTGGGCTTGATGTATGGCTCATAATGCTGCCTGTCGATTTGCTGCCTCTTGTTCCATTGTTCCCCAATGTTAGGAATACTGATTGCTAGTGAAATAGATTCTGGTGTTAAGGTGAATGTGACACCAGCTAGAGTGGCTTGACCATCATGTAAATGAAGCACAAACAAATGGGCCAACTCATGATGAAACTGGATTCTAGCAACCATCTCACAAAATTCATAGCAGGACTGGCATTGGAAACAAGTGATGGCGAGAGGGCAAGCTTGTAACTCAGCAAGAGTGGTAGGTTCTTCTCAAATATGTTTGCCACCTCTATGAGGCCTCTTGGGTGCCTGTACCTCTGTAGGTGAGTCACTGTGTGTCTCCTCTTCATGATCATATGAGGGATCAGACTCCATCTCTGCTAGTGGGTGAGTTGTCTTGATGAGGAATAGGAAATTTATGGTGTTTCTTGATTTTCTACCACCAAGGGAAAAATATGTGAGGGACTGTGGAGGGAGGAAACAATGAGGATTTTGGGACTATTAGGACAGGGTTTAGTTAGGGAAACAGAGGATTAGGAAATGATTTGGGAGTTTTGGGCATAGCACTAGGGTTTGGGGATTTGTAGTAAGGGTTTGGGAAAATGGGAATGGGGGATATGGATTTATGATTTTTTTTGGGGAATATTGGAGTTAGAGAATAGGGGAATAAACTGGGAAAATGAGTGAGGAAGTGGAAAGGTGAGGGAATGGGAAAATGGACTTGGTAGCCAAATAATCAACGCAAACAATAGGCACTGTTTTCTTTGAGAGATGCAAAGAGGTAGGGTTTGATTTTTGTTTACAAAATCCACCATAAACTTTGTAACAAACTCTTTCGCTAGCCAAGAGGAGAGCTGCACTTACTTGTTCAGTGGAGGATTTCGGCGATTTTGGCGTTTTGAGGGAGTTGTTAAAGAAACTGGGCTTGGCAGCTCTATGCACCGCGTCTCAAACCCATCGTGCCGTGCACAATGTATGTGTTGCGCCAGTTCAAATTTCCACTGAGAATCGAGGCCCTATGGGCCGCACCTACTGTGTGCGCTGCGCCACTTGCCCAGTGCGTCGTGCCTCTAAATTCGGGCAGTTTTCTCACCAATGTTCTCCCTTGACTCAAACACAGCCTTGCTTTGCTCACTTTTGGTTCTTTGAATGCAAATGGGCTTTTCAAATTGAAGAAATCATTTATATACAAAGAGATTTTAATTTTTTATGCATAAAAACCCACTTTTACAATGTTTGGAATATGACTTTATTTTTCAAATCTATTTTTCAAATTTTTCACTTTATTTGAGCTTGTGATGAACTGAATGACTTGTGCTTTGTTTTCTTTGCAGGGGATTGGAGCTACTAAGGCTAGGGAAAGTGACCAGGGTTGCAGGTGGAGTGATTTACATATGAAGGAAATAAAATTACATGAATTTATACAATAAAATCTGAAATACTCTGTTTTTCTCTGAGCACTTGATTATGAAATTTATTGATACTAGAACCTCCTCATGTGCCTGCTAACTATTATTAGACATTTTGAAACCCTTTCTAATGAAACCCTAACGAAACCCTAAACCTAATGACAATGAAACCCTAGAAAATACTTTTGCAAACTTTAAAAAACAAAAAGTGACAATACATAATATTGATGAGTAAACATGAGCCAGCAGGTAAATGACATGAGGGAAACTGTAAGAGAAGCCACTACCGTCAGATGATCCATGCGCCTAATGGAATGCAACTGACTGGGAGGGACACCTAATATGCAGTGCAACAGGAGGATTTGATCTCTAACGGAGGGATGAAGATACCGACACTAACAAGGTCCACATGCATACCCTTCTCATTAATGATGTACCTAAAATATTGAACCTGTGTCATGCAAAATGCACATTTCTCTAGATTAGCACATAGCTTGTGTTTTTGCAGGGTTTGGAGGACGTGTCGAATATGGTTGAGGTTCTCTTCCCAACTCTAGTTGAAGATCAAGATGTCATCTAAATGCACCACCACAAACTCATTGGTGAAGGGTCTCAAGATGTCATCCATCAAGCTCATGAAGGTTGTGGGGGCATTTGTCAACCAGAAAGGCATGACCAACCATTCGAAAAGGCCCTCCTTGGATTTGAAGGTAGTCTTCCATACATTAGAGGGTTTGATATGCACATGGTGATAACCAGAATTCAAGTCATTCTTGCTAAAATATTTGGCCCCCTTGAGCTATTCCATAAGGTCATCAATCTGTGGGATTGTGTACCTATTCCAAAAAGTGATCTTGTTCAATGCCCAATATTCAATACAGAGTCTCCAGGTCCTATCCTTCTTCTGTACCAATACAATTGGGTTCCCACAGGTTGATGAGCTTGGTATGATGTTTCGTTTGTACAAAAAACCTTGAATCTACCTCATGATCTCATCGTTCTATAGAACAGAGCATCAATAGATAATAGACTAGTCCAATAGGTAGCAGGGCGAGCAGGGTTAGATCGATGGAGTCATTGACCTGACAGTGTAGGGGTATCCTTGTAGGTGAGGCGAAAATGTCCCTGTATTCCTCCACGACATTTTCCATTTGTTTTTGTTGTGCGGAGGAGACTTATTTGGAAGTCGTGGCCACAATCTTCTTCTTATCCTGAGGGCGAATCATAAGGAAAACAATTTTCCTAGTCTGTGAAATGATCTTATAGCACTACATTTCAGAGATCAAATAGATGGTGGTAGGCGGAACTACCTCTGATATCCTATAAAAACTTATTTCCCAAAGTAATAATCATATAGAGAGGTCTAGACTCATATACAACATGTCACTTCCACAAGTATGGTTTTCCTAAAAATACATTACAAACTTCAAGATGAGCAACATCAGATAGTACCTCCTTTGTGAAGAGCTTGATGTTGTAGGGAAGGCGACACTATTGGCTAACATAGAGATCTCATCCTTAGTGAATCCACCCAATGGTGTATAGTTTTGGATGTCTTGTAGTAGGTAGACCCAACCGCTTCATGACCTCTGCTAAAATGAGGTTCTTTTGGCTCCCATTGTTGATAATGAACTGCAGCAGAGAACCCTTCACCCACATCTGTGAGTGGAAGAGGTGTTCCCCCTCCTCTAGATATTCAAGCTTACTCTTCTAGATCTTCGTGATGGCCACGATGACATTAGGATTAGTGTCAATGATCTGCTTCCCTTTGTCATTCCCCTTGTCGGGTTCTGACTCAGAGTTCGAACATGCATCTAATTCAGAAGCCTTTAGCATGGCCACCAGTGACTGCTTAGTCGGACACTCACTTATGTTGTGGGTGGAGCTCTTATGGAACTCACACCATTTTCCCATGTCCTTCTTTGTCTTCGAGGTGTTATTCTTTGCTTGTGGCTTTAGCAGGTTGTACTAGGTCACCCTGCCTTGGCTTTATCCTTTTTCTATGTAGTTTTGGGGCGCCTTTCCCTTGCTTCTGATTCGTAGATCCAAAGTATCACTTGTTCTGTTTAAACTTCTTCTCAATCTTGGCAATGTATCGGTATGCCCTATCAAGTGAAGATATGTCCGGGAACTTCATCTTTTCTTGGATGTATCTCTGTAGATAGTCACGGTACTTGAGTAATAAATGTTGCTCAGAATGCTTGATGGCCAACTTCATGCGAAGGGTATGAAAAACATTGGTAAACTTTGGCACATCTTCGTCCATTTTATCTATTTATCCTCATAGCTCTTGACAAGGTAATACTTCTCCTTAATGGCATCCCTAAATGAATTCCAAGTGGGTGCAGTTGAAAATAGTGAGGGTGTACTTTCTTCCTTCTTCTCACAATAGCTTTCCGACCATTCCTTGACATGGGGGGTGACTTTGAGAAGTGGAAAAGTAATATTTTCCCAGTTGGAAAAATCATGATTAGAAAATATCCTTCTAACACATTTAACCATTTATCTACGGCATCTGCATCTATCTAACTTTCAAATATGGGGATGCCAAAGTTAACGTGTACCTTAAAGGGTGTGGTCCTTCTAGAGTGGCTGATGGAATAAGATGTGTCGCCTTTGGGTAGTTGTTGAAGGATATGGGCAAAGTTGTCCATCATCGAGTTCCTCTATCGCTCAAGGGCTTCTTTGAGCAAGATTTTGAAAGGATCTCCTGCCCCCTTGTCTTTCTTCTCTTCCACCATGGGAGGCCGTCAGGATTTGCGAGGCTAGTCTTGCAAAGGTTTGACCAGTTCCAACCCTAACTCATTATATCCTGACCTTGTTGGGGACATGCAAAGAAAAATATAGAAAGAGAAGACCACTCTGATACCACTGATCTAAACTTAAACATGAATGCAAGAAATCACAAATATAACCATAAATATAGAGATCCAGCATAAATAACACTTCATTTCATTAACATCAAATATTGAAATATTCTTACAAACAGAATGGAAATAAACTAGCTCAGGCAATGGTAGCTTATCTCTAAGAAGAGATGTGGCGGATACATGTCTCTGAACTGTGTTACAATGAGGTTTGAGGGCCCATTTATTATTGAACAAAAAGGGAAAACTTTAAACAACCAAAACCATAACCTAAGGAGATGGAACGCCAAGAGTTTGTGGGTCCCGTTGGTGTTGGTTGGGCAGCCAACTTCCCAAGGTCGTAACTTGGTCATATTATCTTCATTCGACACATACGATACCTTGTTGGAAATATCTCTCTGAGTACTACAATATTTGTAGTAGGCCCTTACCAATTGTGGACCTATTGTGGACCTCAAAAAGCCTTCGTTTAGAGGGTCAAAACTGCTCCAGAAGTTCAGGACCGGAAAAATTGCTAAAAATAGTAAACACTGCAATAAACAAGGTAATAGATGAAACTGACTGGAGGTCTAGGTGGAATAGGCGAATGCCCACCAATATCCACCTAGATCATATGATGAGTATGGTCTTTACCAAATCAATAAAACTTTTCTGATTGATTTATTTTTATAAAGAAAAATATTCTTGGAAAACATTTGCAAATGAAGTCTTGCTCCAATGCATAATTCCCCATCACATTAAAAGATTAAGAATTAATAGGAATGGAAAATTTCAAGACGCAAATATTAGCCTTATGCCATGATATGCATTACATCAAAGTAACTTTTGTATCACCCCACTTCATATTCATCATTGCAAATAGAAATTATAAATTCTTTCTTATCAAAAGGTAATTAATAAATTATAACATGGGAAGTCGAAACCACCAAAAGGTGTGGGAAGTGTATACAAACATTTTGAGGCTATGGATGTTCACTGTAAGCATGTCAATGTTTCCATGATTTCAAGGCAACTTTATCCGATGGATTCCCGCACGCAATGAAGCAATGTCAGTTAACAAAAAAAAAAGGAATTAATTACATAAAAATCATGGTTTGTAAGATTTGTCTATTAATCATATTAAAAGCCTATTTTCCTATTTAAAAGTTCTTTAATCAAATTAAATTCCTTATATCCCTCTGGAAAGACAGAATGAAAAAGTTATAAGTATAGATGTATTTTTCTTATCTATAATCATTAATCATTAAATAATGATTCAAGATACACTTGAAAATTATAAACTTATATTCTTTATAATCTAATTTTATTTTATGTTTCTCTTACTCTTTGATTGACATAGATAAATGGCTCTTCTAACGTCTCGCCAATTTTTGTGGCAAGACAACAACCCCTCATTTTATATATAGTTCCTAATAAAAATAAACACCCTTTAAAATTTCTAACTTAAGCTTTAAGTTCCTTTTGTATCTTTAACTTCTACATTTTCCTTATTTCTTTATCCTTTTCCTTTTATACGTGAACATTTCTTTGCTATCCATTCTCATGTATATCATTTCCCCTTTTATATTAAAACTATTATCAAAACATTAACTTCTCTTAAAAAAAACATTATAAAACCAAAAAAGACTAAGTTTAACTACATAGTGGAATTGCAGTCAAATAACATACCTTTTCCCATTCCCTAGGACGTAAATCCTACCTCTCTACCTATATCACTTAACACTAAAAAGTACCCCTTGAAAACTCTTTACAATGCAACGAGAAAATTCCTGACAACTACCATACATATTCTCGTCTCATGCCTTCATCCACCATGTCAGGAATCTTCATAATACTTTATACAAATCCCCCCTGGCATGATGTTAATTTTTCTGTTAAATTCCATACATTATTCCTGTCATGCTCACCGTTAGCTATGCCCTACGCCCTTTATCGACAAAACTTAAGGGTTATATTAAGTGTCATAGTGGGACGTGAATTATTTATGTCATATAACATAAAATTGTTTGTCTCGCATCTTTTTTTAGGTTTCCCCTCCCATCAACCATCCATGTTTGTAAAACACAACACTGTGAAACAACGTCAGCGAATAAGTTTCATGGCACTATACTCCACATATCACTCCAAAAAGAATTCCACGTGTCATCCATTTTTCACCAAATCAACCTTCCAAAACACATTTTCCTCTTGCCACAGTGATGAACTTCCAACTCATTACATTTAAGAGGGGCCTAAAAAACATTAAATTTATCGTTTAATAATGAATGTATTTCACATCCCACCATGCTTAAATTAAAAAAAAACACATATACATCACTCTACCAAAGGGTTGTGAAACAGATTAAGGTTGATTAAGGTTAATTAGACTAATCTTAGTAATCAAGTGTTAATCCTCAATATTAAGAAAGACGCTTTTGAAGGAAAATATAAGTCATTTTAGGATTTAATATCCCACATATCAATACGAGGAGAAGTGTGATATGAGGAGAAGTTGCAGGTTAGTTTAAGCACTTAAACGTTTATGGCATTTAAACAGTGGTATGAATTACAATAAATGTTTTTTTTTTTTTTAATTCTAAAAAGCTTTGATGTGTTGAACTTCCCCTGTCATTTCTATCCTTACCCATATTAAAAGATTCTCACTTTGCCATCATGGGAAAGAAGTAAAGAATGTTAAAGATTCTAATAGAAAGTGTTAGTAGATGCAAATTATAAAAATTCGAACACCAGTCTGTTTTCAGCTATGGTCATTTTGAAAGCAGAAGTCAGAATGTGATCTTGGCAAATTTATATGAGTTGTTTGAGGATGAAGCTCAAGGTAACTCAAAGGAGATAAAACCATATTAAGTTGGAGCAATTGGAGGGCTTGGTACCACTTTGTGTCAAATTGCAAATTCTACCTTGTATAAGATTACCACGTGACTGGCCAAACTCATGTCGTATAGTGATATGATTTGTTGGGCCATGGACCATGGGCATTGCCAATGCATTCTATATACATTATCAAAGGTGTCATCATGGCTTCTTTCTGCCCTAATAATATCCCACTAATGTATAAACTCCCTAAAGCTCAACTCCAGTATAATGTTGAATTTATTCATAAGGCTACTGAAAAGGAATTTATAGAATATGTAAAAACTATTTCTAATTTCATAATACCTTGGAGAAACAATGAGCACAAATTTAAAGAAGAAAATTCAAAAGAATATACAATTTCAGCTCTGAACTTTGTTCTAGCCTATGTGGCAGTCATGCTCTATAGATTATTTGGTAAAAATGGAATTACCCATTTCCCTCTAGACTAGGTTCATTTAATTAATAGGATTTTATATGCTTACTCCTTCAATTGGGCTAATATCCTTTTTGAATATCTGTGTAAATAAGTTAATACTTTTTTGGCTTCCAAAACTGAGAATTTTAATCCCCCTTTCTTTATGCCATCCTATATCATGGATGAAATTTGTTTTTCAGCTTCTTTTCCTTTAATGGGTTGGAAACAGAAAATCTTTGAACCATAACCCATTCATATTTATCATTCTAAACTTTGGGAAGAAAATTTTGGAGAGAATTTTTACCAAAATTTCCATTATTTCTTCATACATATTTATAATTATCTCTTTCAAAAAAAAACCTCCTCGAATTTTAGAAGAAGCCAAGTTGGGCATTTCTCAGATAGGTGACTAGTATTTTGATGAGGACTTTTCTTATCTTAGAATTTATGGAGATCAAGAATCTCCACAAGACCTACCCCTATTTGTTCCAAACAGATTAATATGTAATGAGATAACATATCAAACTATTGAAATTGGCATTTCTAATGGCTTAAACACAAAATATAAGAAAATCTAGCACAATTTTCCATTTTGTATTGGTATCTATACTTTGGATAACCCTAGCCATGCTAAAAAACAACTCTTGATTTATCATACTATTAACCTAGTCCAAGTTCCTCTTAAACATCTTGATCCCTTAGAATTATGGGTAATCATCTCCTTATGGTTAGCATGAAGAAGTATATACACGAAAAGTTACCATATGATGATATATTCTGCAGAGTTCAGTCTTATTTAGAGGCTTGCCAACAAGCACATAAATTGTCTCATGATATGTACTAACATTTTCTTACTATTAAGGAAGAAAGAAACGCATATTTTGCACTCATTCTTCATGAAATAGTTGGTGAACCTACTTTTATAGAGGCTACTACATCCAAGATGCTTATACTGATTTTAGATGAGGATTCAAGAGAAATTGAGCAAGTATTAGTAGAGGTTATTGATGAGATTCCAAAACACAACATTACAGAGAAAGTTGTAGACATTATCAAACTACAACAAGAATCAGATGAGTTCATACAATCTACAGTAGGCATCTCAGAGAAGCAAAAGGACCCTGAAGCTTATCTTGACATCTCTATCCTTGTAAAGCATCCACAAGAAAATATATCTATTTCTCCTACTAATGTTGCTACTGATTCATTAACTTATTTAGTTGCTTCTAAGGTTATAATGGAGACTCCTATTAGTACTATTCCTGGTGATAGTTCACAAAATGTGATGATGGTAATCTCCTTTTCCACCATTGAAATGGAATACATACCTCCATTTGATTACTATTTCATCCCTCAAAAGAAATTTTAAATTAAAAGGAGTAGGAAAAAGAGGAAAGTGGAAGGAGAAAAGGAAGACACAAATACTCCACCTCAAGAAGTATGGTATGGTTCTCGGTGAAGAGTAGACAACTAAGGAGTTGGTTCATTCAATTTGAGCCTACACAAATGCTAATGTCTAGTATGTTACTATATAATTGAATGTTATTGAGCAGAAAGACATTAAAATCTCAAAATTGGAACAACAATTGTCACAAAAATAGGAGTAGTTTCAATAATAGTTGGGACAATGAGATGTTGAGTCTCGATAGTAGAATGTCCAATAAGTTGATGTAATACAGTAGAAGTTGAAAGAGTAAATTAACAAATGCAACATGAATTTGATGTCTCTAATAAGAGGAAAGATACCCAAATAACTGAGCTTCAATTGAAAATCCAAGAAGTAGCTAGCAATGCAGCTAACCTAAAATGTTCAAGCAAGAAGTAGTTGAGGTCAACTAACATTTCCTTCATATATAGGAGCGGTTTAGCAATGAGTTAAGACAGGCTCAAACTTAGCATAACTTGGTAAATGGGTTATTCAGTGACATGATTGACAAAGAGATGGAATATGAAGAAGTTAATAGGCAATTAATCAAAATAACTGTCTGGAAAAGTACATAGAAGATTATTTAGTATGGCCTACCCAAAATCAACATGATGCAAAAGAGAAGAGTCCTAAAATCTTGGAAATCTCACTTGTGTAGTTCTAAGAAACTAGTGAAAATACTTAACAAAGTTGTCCTTTATTGATGCAATCAATAATGTAGGTGATCAAAGACACTGAAATACAAATAGATATTTCTGATGAAAAGCCACTTGAAGTTGGATTACTTAGAAAGAAGGTGTTAGAATACAGTTTGGAGCATCAAATTAGAATCGATCAAATGAAAAGGATTGGTTTGGATTCTATTTGGATCTATTTGGTCAAACCTAGGAGTCACTATATATTGACCAAATTAGTTACTGGCAGGATAGCATAGGAATTGCCAAGAATTGCAACACACGTGTTTGAATTCCAAGTACATGTTTAGATTGATCCTCTTTCACATTTCTCTCACCTTGTAGATGTACATTCATAATGGAAATCATAAATCAAAGCTTCCCAGGGTGTTACCTGTTGAATTTCCATGATCTTGGGTCTAGGATAGAATTTAAAATCTTTGACGCTACCAAACCAATAATATCAACAAAACTACTTTGCACAATGGAATATAAACAACAGTAAATCACACATGCATAGAATATGGACAACTCTTTACAATTTTCAACCCAACTTCATTATATTAAACAACATATAATACAACATTCTAGGGTTCCCGTACCATGGATAATGCCCCTCATATATCAAGTAGTACAAGATACAAAATTGGGGTTTGGTGTCAGTACATCGACAACCAATCTACCCTCAACAAGATACTCTAACCATCTGGCTAATGTATTCAACTCTTTCAGTTCCTATTAGCTTTACCATGTACCTTCCCGGTCCTTCGGCCCCCGATCTAAAACACTTCCTCTATCAACGATCCAAGTCCATCTTGTCACTGAACCTCGAATATCAATGTGCTCATTAGTTGTGCCTTATCCCATCAAGGGCACAACACATCGAGACTCCTATCGATTTGTTCACAGCTCCACTTGTGACTAAGTCTCAATCTTCCCACTATTGCTCCTTAGCTACAAAGGGACTTCAGCCCACTATGGTCTTCATGTGCTGTAGTGATGAAGACCAACATATGGCATGAAGGGTCACCACCTATCACTGCAAGATGTCCATCTCCTACAATGAACATGGGCTAGGAGGATTGGCCATCTTCTATTGTAGATGTCCTTCTCCACACACATGTCTTGGGCTCCACAAACTGCTCCTGGTTGATCAAACCCTTGATCTTAATAATTGCCTCTCTTGCAACTAACTTTTTCCATCAAGGTGTTGTTCATCGGGCTACAACTTGGACACTATCACGCTGTCCTCCAGCAGACCATAAGTGCACAATCACATCCACACTTGGTCCACTCTCACACTGCTCCCCAACAGTCCACGTGTGACCAATCCTCAATATAGCATCTACTCCTAGTTAGGGCATCCAACATATAGGAAACCCTTCCACATGGCTGCTAATAGACTTTCAAATTGTACTCTCCTAGGACATCATCCACTAGCATCAATTCAACCTTAACACATCAATACAATACATACCTAGCTCATTCCTACACTCATGCATTCCTATACTCACATTCTTGCACTCATGTTCCTACACTCACGCATTCCTACACTTACGCATTCCTGCACTTGCGTGTTCCTGCACTCGCATTCCCGCAATCACCTCCCTACACTCACATTCCTACACTGGTGCATTCCTGCAATCGTGCATTCCTATGCTCATGTATTCCTGCACTCATGTCCCTACACTTGTGCATTCTTGCACTCGTGCGTTCTTGTACTTGCGTTCCTGCACTCACACTGCCCACACCTGAGCTGGCTTTCTTGATGTGTAGACTTTGAAAGATGCTTCTTGGATGTATTTAATGACTTTCCTCCACCTTATTTTTTTATTGCTCAATACAAGGGCTCCATCAAATCACATGTGTGGGCTTGACAACCTGTCACAATGCTTATTAACATCAAGCCAACCTTGACACTTGTTGTTCATGCCCACTCTTTAACTTCAAAAATTCATAACTCAACAACAACAACTCGGAATTGGATGATTCTCAATGTGTTAGATTTTTCTCATCATCTACTTTCGTCCTCTTCGATAACATGTCATAATCTTGTCATGGTTTTGGCCCAACCATCAATGGGTGCAAAACCCAAAGCTTGGGTTTCAAGCCCACAAGGTCATCTGTGGAGCTCCCTCCTCCAACTCCTTGATCATCAAGGCTTGGAATACCCCCCAAGCTACAAAAATCAACATTACCTCAAAAAAATAAAGCTTATTTTATCCTAACATCATAATAAATTTCTACCTTTCTATTTTTATTTCAATGTTGTTACTCAAAAAACTTGGATGAGATATTTATCCTTTATTTTGTACAACTATTAAAAGGGCAGGTTGATCCTGAACAAAGGGTTCTGACCTTTTCAAGGAAATGGACTCTACATTGATGTAAATTTTATCTTTTCTTTAATGTTATTTTGGAACACCGAGATTTCAAGTTTTAATGAGTTTAAGAGAATATGCTATTGTTTCTCTAATTTACTTCTTCATTTTACATTAACATTGAAATTATTCTTCTTTATTTCTTTAATATTGATAACTAAAGTTAGTTGCTGTCGACAAATCACTTTTGTTAGGTCCCTATAATACAAGTGTAGCCCGATTTTTGTTATTATTAGTGTATCCCCCCTATTGTTAGTTTTGTTCCCATGTAGCCCTCATATTGTTATTATTGTGCCCCATAGAAGCCCACTATTTTTATCGTTGTGCCCTTAATTTATTATTGTTATGTAGGCTCTAATTATATTGTGACCCCTTAGACTCTTATATATAACAACGAGGTCTTTTCATTTGTATCATCCAAGAATTGTTCATTTATGTGATGGATAGGAGGTTGACCCCTTGAAGAGGATATTTCTCAAGTTGTTGATCTATCTTTTTTTCTATTTTGTGAGTTAATTGCATAATATTTTGTATCAAAGCTTTGCATTTTAGGGTTTCACCACTTCAAACATGTCATCTTGGTATTTTTTCTATACCTTTTTTTTTCTACAAGGATTTTGATCGAGGTGGATGTTGGTGGCCACCCACCTAGCCCATTTGGACCCCCACCACTATCTCTTTCAGTTTTTCAGTTTCCATATTTGTAGCACAATTTACTATTTTTAGCAGTTTTTCGGGTCCTAAACTTCTGGAGCCATTTTGAGGCCCTAAACGATGTTTTTTTGGTAAATATGGAAACAACATGGGTCCATGGGCCGATGTTTCTCTTCCCAAAGTTATAGTGCTCAGATAGATCTTTCTAACAAGCTATTGTATGTGTCAAACGAAGATCGGGTGCCAAAGTTACGACCCCGTGAAGTTGATGTACCAACTTACCCAAAACAGGGCCCACAATTTGGCATTTCATCTTCTAGGGCTAGGTTTTGGGATGTTAAGGGTTTTTCATTGTTTCTCAAAATAAATAGGCCTTTGAGCCTCATTGTAACATAGTTCAGAGGCATGTAGCCACCACATCTCTTCTCAGAGATAAGCTACCATCGCCCTAGCTGATTTGTTTCCATTTCTGTTTGTAAGCCTATTTCAGTATTTTACATTAATAAAATGAAGTATTATCTCCACTGCATCTCTGTGCTTATGGTTATCTCTGTAATTTATTGTGTTCCTGTTTAAATTTGGATCAGTGGTATTAGAGCGAACTGCTTTTTCTATGTTTTTCTTTGCATGTCCCCAATGAGGTCAAGATATAAGGAGTTAGGGCTTGAACTGGTCGAACCTTTGTAAGACCAGCCTCGCAAATTCCAATGGCCTCCCATGGTGGATGAGAAGAAAGATGAGGGGCAGGATATCCTATCAAAATCGTGCTCAAAGAAGCCCTTGAGTGACAAATGAACGCGATGATGGATAGCTTTGCGCAGATCCTTCAGCGGCTACCCAGAGGCGATGCATCGGCTTCCAACAACTACTCTAGAAATGCCACGCCCTTTAAGGTACAAGTTAAATTTTAAATCCCCATCTTCAAGGGTCAAATAGATGCAGATGCCGTAGATAAATGGTTAAATTTGCTAGATGGGTATTTTTCTGTTCATGAATTTTCGAGTCGGGAAAAGATTGTTTTTGCTCTTCTCAAAGCAACCCCCCAAATCAAGGACTGGTGGGAAACCTACTGCGAGTAGAAGGATGAAAATACCAGCTCACTATTTTCAGCCACACCCACCTAGGATTCATTTTGGGATGATGTCAACGAGCAGTACTACCCTGTCAAAAGCTATGAGGACAAATACATCAAATGGACCACACTGCGGCAATGAAGGGACCAAGATGTGCCGAAGTTCACAAACATTTTTCATACCCTTCACACATAGTTGGGTATCAAGGAATCTGAGCTGCATTTGGTACTCAAATACCGTAGTTGCCTACACAGATACATCCAGGAAGAGATGTAGTTCCTGAACATCTCCTTGCTCGACACAGTGTACCGATATGATGTCAAAATCGAGCAAAAGTTCAAACAGAAGAAGTGAGACTTTGGATCTGTGAATCCGAGGACCAAAGGACAAAGCCAAGGTGGGGTGACCCAAGACAACCCGTCGAAGCCACAAGAAAAGAACAACACCACGAAGCCGAAGAAGGACACAGGAAAGTGGTGTTAGTTCCACAAGAGCCCCACTCACAACACAAGTGAGTGCTAGACCAAGCAGTCGCTAGTGGCCAAGTTGAAGGATTCTGAATCAGATGCATGTTCCAACCCTGAGTCAGAACCTGGCAAGGGGAATGGCAAAGGGAAGCAGATCATTGACGCGGAGCCCAGTGCCACTTTTGCCACAACCATGATCTAAAAGAATGAGCCCGAAGATCCAGAAGAGGGGGAGTGCCTTTTCCACTCACAGATGTGGGTGAAGGGTTCACCGTTGCAATTGATTATTGATAGTGGCAGCCAAAAGAATCTCATTTCAGCAGAGGTCATGAAGCAGTTAGGCTTACTGACTACACCACACCCACATCCGTATAGTATCGAGTGGCTTCATGAAGGACGAGATCTCAAAGTTTGCCAGCAGTGCCGCCTTCCCTACAGCATCAAGCCCTTCACAGATGAGGTATTGTGTGATGTTACACCTTTGGATGTTTGTGATGTACTATTAGGCCAACCATACTTGTGGAGGCAATATGTTGTGTATGAGTCAAGGCCTCGTGCTGTCATTATTTCTTTGGATAATTCATTATACAAGATACCAGAGGTAGCCCCACCTACCACTACCTCTTTGATCTCTACTAAGAAAGACAGCAAGCTCATCTACCAGACTAGGAAATTCATTTTCTGTCTAATTCGCTCCAAAAGTAAGGGGAAGATCGTCACCACATCCATGACCCCCACGAAGGGTTCCTCCATGCAGCAGTAGCAGCAAAGAGATACAGTCATGACAGAACACAGGAACAAATTCTCACCCATAGCGGTACCACACAAGTTTCAGGTGGGTGACAAAGTTTGGTTACATCTACAGAAAGAACGCCTTACAAGAGCCCATCAGAAGCTCAAACCACTCTGACATGGTCCTTCCAATAGTACGAAGGCTGTGGGGAACAATTCTTTGGAGCTCAGCATTCCTCCATTCCTTTGCCTATAACAAGTGTTCAATGTGGACCGTCGTCGAGCATGCTTCCCACCATTATTGGACACATTCGAGATTGCGGAACAACTCACCAGGGACCAAGTTCAACAGATGGAGGAACTCAACACAATGGGGAACATTGCTTCCTAAGGGGGGAGGAATGATCGAGGTGGATGTTGGTGGCCACCCACCTAGCCCATTTGGACCCCCACCACTATCTCTTTCAGTTTTTCAATTTCCGTATTTGTAGCACAATTTACTATTTTTAGCAGTTGTTACACAAAATATTGTCACCATGACTATTTGCAATCAGTATGGGTCTATCATCATTCATACTGTCCTCCTAAGCAAGTCTCAAACCTCAACTCTTCATGTCAAGCTTTGAAAATGAGAGAAAGACCTTAAAAATCAATAAAGCTCTGGTTCCGCACTTTCTCTCAATGTTGCCTGCGGTCCCGCACCCCTTGTTCATGTTACCTATGGACCTGCCCGCTCTGTCTCTAAAGGAGTGAGTGCAGACCCCTATGAAAGTAAAAAAGGCGCAAGTTTATTCTTAAAAACTCACTTTGGGTTTATTCTAGATGATTCTAGAAGGAATCTTGACGTGGATGGTTCGCTCCTAGGTGGTTCATGCATCCCAAAAGTGAAGGAGCTAATCCCTTGATGAGAGGAGCTTATCCCTTTGAAGGAGGGCTTTATCCCTTTGAAGGAGGACCTAGTAACTTCCCTCCATTGCACTATAAATTAAGGCATTGGGCTGGTTGCTAGAGAGGTTAGAAGCTGAACATTTTTTAGGGTAGATGCTGTCGGAATTGAGACTTCCTCGTTAAGCTTGAGAGGAGAGATCACATACCTTTTGGCTTCATTGGGAAGAGAGTGAAACTTGTCAAAGTAGAGGAGACTTCTTGCTGGACCCTAGGAGGAGCTTGTA
Organism: Pinus tabuliformis; assembly: GCA_031772625.1. Classification (NCBI taxonomy): domain Eukaryota; kingdom Viridiplantae; phylum Streptophyta; class Pinopsida; order Pinales; family Pinaceae; genus Pinus; species Pinus tabuliformis. Next base: position 497,568,378 of record CM062816.1, read on the forward strand.
CAGCATCAAGGCATAAGGTTGTAAAGTTCTTCTTTGATTTAAGTTAATACAATCAGATTCGTTTTTTTCAACAAATTGTCTTATGTGATTTGTTTCATGAATTCCTTGATCATCATGATAAGTATGCTTTATTATGTTGGCTTTTCAGGTGCTATTTAATTTGTGTGCTTGTTTGTGTTTGCAGATTCTCTACAAGGGAGCTCATTTGGATCAATGGAGCAAGGCTTCCACAAACTTTCATTGGACCCATGGTAGGCCTAAAACACTTGTTTTCCTTTATTTATAAATTGCATATTTAGAGAAAGATAGAATTTGTTTTGTTTGCTTGTCACTAGATATCATTAGATACTAGGGAGTTTGGTCTTGTCCGCAAGAACAACTTATCCGGCCAACAAAATGGTGACTCCACTGGGGAATTGATTTTTTTATTTGCTTTTACTTTGACTTGAGAAACTGTGTTTTTGTTTCTATTTTTGGCTTGATGTGTGTGGGATTGGGTAGGTTTAGTAGATCTTGAATTATTTTTTGTTTTTCATACTTTTGGGAGAGGACCACACCCTTTGCTTGTAACAGCAATTTTTTGGGTCCTAAACTTTCGGAGCCGTTTTGAGGCCCTAAAGGACGTTTTTTTGGGAAATTTGGGAGCAACATGGGTCCATGGACTGTTGTTTCTCTTCCCAAAGTTATAATGCTCGGATAGATATTTCTAACGAGCTATTGTACGTGTCAAATAGATATCGGATGCCAAAGTTATGACCCCATGAAGTTGATGTACCAACTTACCCAAAACGGGGCCCACAATTTGGCGTTTCATCTTCTAGGGTTAGGTTTTGGGATGTTAAGGGTTTTTCATTATTTCTCAACAATAAATAGGCCTTCGAGCCTCATTGTAACACAGTTCAGAGGCATGTAGCCACCACATCTCTTCTCAGAGATAAGCTACCATCGCCATAGCTTATTTGTTTCCATTTCTGTTTGTAAGCCTATTTCAGTATTTTACATTAATGAAATGAATATTATTTCTGCTGCATCTCTGTGTTTGTGGTTATCTCTGTAATTTATTGCATTCCTGTTTAAATCCGGATCAGATTTAGAATCTGAAATTTTTACCCCATGGAGGAAAAATATTAGTGAACTTTGTGTAAAAATTTTAGATCTTGGTTCGCTATAATTTCTGAGATATGGTCCAAAGAAGTTAGAGGTTTTGCAGGCTCCATAATCCAATCTCAAACAAGTGACTTAGTGAAAATCGTCATAATTTTTTCTCTAAACATCAAATTTGAATTTTGTAAAAAGTGACTGAAAGTGCACAAATTGTAGTGTCTTTTTAATCATTTTTAGGGTCAAAAGTTGAAATAAGGACATGTGGAACTCCATACACATTTTCTCTACTGAACTAGTCTATAATTAGGCCATCGTGAGATATTGGGCATAACTCTTTCTTGAAGAATCCAATCTTAGTCAAACTTGTGGCATTTGAAATCATACTCATAGGGATACTATAGAATACTATAGAATGAAACATCATACATTAGCGATATGAAATTACATAGATAAAACCATTTCAATATCGATCTCCTAAAAATAAAAAAAAGGTGTGTATTTTTTTTTAATTTGCATAAATTTTGTTTGAAAAATCAGTTTGAAGTGATTCAAAAGACATATTTAAGCATAGATATCATTGTTTGATTCTGAAATGCATTGAAATAAAAAAATGGACACACCCTAGTAAGCAACCAGAAAACTCTACCATGACGCATGAAGAAGAGGAAGAAATACAACATGATATATCCAAATTACATGACCAAGTGCAACAAATTTCACTCTCACAAAGAATAACCAAAAATGAAATGGAAGCTAAGATGGATGGTTTGAAGAATGGTTTAAAATCATACATGGAGGGTTTTAAGGATGGATTAAAATCAAACATGGAAGGTCTGAAGGATGGATTAAAAGTAGACGTGGAAGCTAAGATGGATGGTTTGAAAGCAAACATATAGGTTTTGAAGGAAGGTTTGACAAAGTTGATACAAGAAATGCTTCCTAATGGTGAAAAGACATTCCATGAAAGTCATGATGATAACAAAAGGAATGTTAATCATGATTTTAGAGACTCTAACTTTGGATTGAAGACCCACCACATTGCAAATATCGATATGTGTAAGTTTGATGGAAAGGATTCGATAACATGGATACTACATATGAAGCAATATTTTGACATATATGATGAGCAACACACATATAAGGTACTCATTTCATATTTATATTTACAACCCAATTAGTTTGTATGGTATCGATGGATTTTCTCTCATAAAACACTTGTCACTTGGTCAATTTTTACGAGAGAAATGATAGCACATTATGAGGATACAAAGAGAAACTCCTTCTTTAGCCAATTGATAAATCTCAAACAGAAGGGTTTAATGGCAGAGCACATTGAGGACTTCCAAAAGTTGAATATTAGGGTAAGAGATATTCCAGAGGAGCATAAGATTGATGTCTTCATATGTGTTATAGACATTTTTGGGCACTGCAACCCCAAGCATAAAATGTCCTTAAACCAAGGGCTCCTATGTCCCTAAAGGTGCTGTTCCAACCCCTAAAAGAACAAGGTCAACTGATTACAGCATCTCCCAGAAGTTCTCCATGAAAAACTACTCATAACTGACCAAAACTGGACCATTTCACCTGCTCCATAGGCAAAGTGTATTGCATCCCACCTAAATACACACAGTAGGTGTGTTGCATTTCGAAAATCCCTTCTATGGGGTGCGATGGGCGAGAAGGGACAAATGGCAGGGTCAATCCGCAAGGTGGAGAAGCGTGGAATCTTCCAGAAACTTCTCCTGTGACACTTGCCTATCTAAATTCGACCAAGGATGAGTAAGAGATCATCAATCTCCAAGTGGAATCAAGAACTATCAGAGGGAAGACACTAATCAAATCACAAGATGACTCATCTCCCTTGCAGACATCTATATATGGATCCCTCATCCCAGAGATCCAGAGGCTGGAATTTTGCATCTTGTAAGGAATTGTTGTTGGTTTCTTGAGGCAACATCATAGTGTTGGGTGATCTAAGCTTTTCATGAGGTGAAGAAGGGCTTACTTGCTGAGAGGATGACGCTGGGTCAGAACAATTGGTTGTAATTCTCTTGGCTCTTTCTTGATTATCAATAAAGCTATTCAAGTTTTCCTCCATACTCTTGTATGATTTATGTTTTATGCATTTGTATGGTCAATTTACATCTGATCCTATATTGTTTATGATAATAGATCTATGTTCTCGTATAGTGTTATGCTGCTTTGATTCTGCAGGTACTCTGTGAAGCTGGGTATACAAGAAAGCAAGTAGCAAAGGACTATCAGAAGAGAGAGGAATTGAGCAAGGAACCAAGCGCAAGACAGAGGTTGGTCTCCTCTATTCTTCTCTCATATATCTTTCATCAAGGAAAACAAAAGTAGTTTTAAGTTTGTTTGTTTCTAAGGTAGCTACCAGCCTTAGTGGGATTAACAGTTCTGCATAGACACTATTCCCGGTAACAAAATGGCGACTCCGCTGGGGAGCGAGTAGATTGTTTGTTCATCTACATTTGTTTACTTTATAAACTTACAGACGGAGCCTGAAGTCAATCCAGCTAGCCTTCGAACTGCATTTGCTATGCAAGTGCAAAGTAGATCAACATTGCTTCAGTCAATCTCTGGGTTTTGTTTAAGAATTAAACAATTGATTTACAAACTCTCTAATTGCCCTTATGGTGGCTCTAGTAACATCCTTAGATCTACCCCTGTGATTGATTTATTGATTACCACTTGCTCGGCCAAAATCCTTGAACTGAACTGCAAACTATGACCCGGAACCCATTCAAAGTCTCGTCCCTGGTCCAGCGCACTGTCTGTTCTGTGAACCTCAAATTCAGCTCATTTCTCGAGTGTAGTAGGTGCGTTGCATTTCAGTTTCACTATGTTACAGGTGCGCTGATCAGACTAGGCATTGTTCCTAAATTTTGGTTTCTGTGTTCACTCTTTTCAGATCTATTCAAGAGTTTTTCTACCTGTAGTTAGTACACCTCTGTTTGAAACCCCTTTCCTTGCTGTTATTCCGCCTCCATTGTGCAAAGAACTGTAAATGCTTTTATGTATTTTTTTAGCCATTCTCAGTTCTCCTTTACAAAGAAGTAGCGTAATTGTACTGTCGTTTCTTGATTTGAAAGTGTCGCAAGTGTCGTTTTCAGTCATAGAAGAGAGTCTAATTACTCTTGATAGTCGATTACCCTGTTACTATTGTATTTGATCTAAATTAGTAGTTTTTCTAGTGTCGAAAGCAAGTTTTCAATTCCAAATCGCAAAGTGTTGTCAGTGTCCTCATTTTGTTTTGAAAAGGAACTTGTTAGTAACTGTCACTTTGAAAAATAATTCAGATTTGCGCATTAGCTTTCTTTTTGCCATTTACACATTAAGAAGGCTAAAAACAAATACATGCATGTGCATTTGCGTTTAGACTGTTTTTTGGTTTGATTTAGGACAGTGCATATAGTGTGTGCTCTATGCTCTTTGTTGAAAGAACGCCATCTCTCTTTCCTTAGTAGCTAGGATTTTCATTTGCAAAAAAGAAGATTAAACGACTGTTTATCATCTTAGATTGCATTTTAGGAATTGTACATCTACATCACGCGGTGAACCTGAAAGGAAACTTTCTTAAGCAAGATCAACTATAAAATAAATTTAATGAATCTAACAATGCTTTGGAACCTAACGCACAACATCTAGAAGTCTAGGCTAGAGACGTATTCTGGCGTCGTAAAACCTGGTAACTGTTGTTTTCACTGTTGGTTGGGTAATTCCTCCACTTTGAGACGATAAGTGCCAATACAAACTTGTGCTCCCACGTACCGTCGAGTATATTTTGGGAGACCACAATAGGCTTAATCCTTTATCCATAGGAAGCCGTGTTCGCCGCCCTATCGATCGCAATGCACTGAACACAGCATTCGGGAAGATTGACTGCCGTACCGTAAAAATTATTCTGCAGTTTTTTGATTGGTTTGGTAATCCCTCTGCCTAGATTTCCAGAGCAGTCCCTTTCATTCCTTTTCAGACTCCTTAACGGAAAAGGTCAATCTGAGCACTTGTCACTTCAGGCTCATTAAAAATCGAAGGCGACTAGAGTCATCTTTTGTTTTTTCTCGACTCTTTAAAATTGAAAAAACAAGTTGTGTCAAAGTGTCTAAAAGTTATTTTAAACGGAATAATTATCACCTTTCCTACGTTGGTCTTAGGTTGAAGAAAAATGGAGCCCACCAACCAAGGAGTTCCCCTTGGAGGAAATCCTAGTCCCTTCCCCTCTTGGGGAGATGTTGGTGTGCCCCATATGGCCACATTGTCGCTTCCAGGATTGACAATCGGCTTGCTCGTATGGCTCTTCTCAACCTCCGTCGTTCAAAACACCGCAATTCTTGAGCAATCAAGTCAGCAACTAAACGATTCTAGAGTTACCCCCCAACCCTCTACATCATCCAATTCTTCCTCTCCTCCTTCCTCTTCGCTTGATGAAGCTGGTAAAGCCAAAAATCAAGTACCTGAGAAGAAGAAGGAAAAGAAGAAGAAAGAGAAGAACAAGAAGGAGCCAAAGGCGAAAAGGGGCAACCAAGCATTGTCTAGCGAAAATCCACACACTGCACTGACCAGGCCTAAATCACCATGTGTCATTTGCAAAGGAGACCACTATCATAGAGATTTTCCTTGCATCCCTCGGATCCTAAGGGACTGGTCTCCTCATTTTCACAACCCGATGTCGTCAACCTCTGGTGATCATGTTGAAAGTACACCGTCAACTAGTGAAATTGAAGCCCCTGGACAAAAAGGAAAAGGTAAAATTCCTTGTAGACTGTGTGAAGGTGATCATGCCGTTCATTGTTGTCCCTTCTTAGATGAGGCTAAAAGAGTTTTTGACGACTGTCCGGTTTCACCGTTACGGCTCCCTCCTAGATATAAGAAACTCTTGCCGAGTCCATCACTAGTTGAAAATCCAGCTGGCACGCCCTTGTGGTCGGCCGAAGCATCTATCATTGAAGATAAACCATCTGAATCCATACCAGACGAAAGTCAAAAGGTCGAGGTAGCAGTTGACCCGGTCTTGCCTTCAGAGGTTCCGTCTTCAGATGATACAGTCACCGAAGAGAACAAAGATGACACCGTCCAAATTATCTTTGTAAGCACAGACTCCGATGAACATGGGGGCAGTTTACCCGTTCCTTTACCGCAGGAAGGAATTTCGTCAGAGTCATACCTGGCCGTCTATTCGGTCCCACCTCCAAGCAACCTGGTCGTTTCCTTTGACTAGAACCTACTAGGCAGACCCCGTTTACCGGCTAGTATACCATTCCGAATAATCACTCAAGTATATAGAATGGTTATGGTCAGTACCATCATAGATGAAGGGGCTTCTATGAGTATCCTTTCCTCAACTGCTTGGAAAGCGCTTGGTTCGCCATCGCTTTTGCCTGAAATGAGAAATCTAACAGGCTTTGACAAAGGAACCAGTCGACCGTTAGGGATCCTTCCCAATGTGCCCATTACATTGAGAGGGAAAACCGTTCACATGAATGTAATGGTAGTCCAAGGACCCCTGGATTATAATCTACTCCTTGGATGAGACTATATTTATTGCATAGGAGCCATTGTCTCCTCACTCTTTAGAGTAATGTGCTTTCCGCACGAAGGAAGAGTGGTCAAGCTCGTAGACCAGATTTCATCCCCCGGTTCACGCATAGCAAATAGTCATATACCATCCCTGAATGGTCTTTTCACGCAAGGAATGTCTCATCAATCCCCATTCCATCCACCTAATGAGCGCGAGTGATTCAGGGGATATGACTGAAACCCAGGGGGCATGCATCCTGGTCTGCTTCGGTAGGAGAACCTTGGGTATAGTGTTGATTTGCGCGAAGGATGTATGACTAATCTGGCGAACCCGTCCTTATAGGAAAATGGAAACAGACTAGAATAAGATACCTTCGTTAAGGTTATGTCGGGTGACACCACTCCTCTTTGCCTATTTCGATAGGCACCGCCAAGAAAGAATTTTATCCGCTACGCGGATGAAACTTTCTTGGTAACCTGGAAATTTTTCTCTATACCTGGGGGCATGCAAACCATTTGGCGTGCAAGCGAAGAACGACTATTTATTTTTTAAATTTGTAGGTCCTCTAACCCTTTAAACTCGTAGGATTAGTCGTTTCCTAACTTGCATAAAGAAAGGATCCGGAGCAAAGCTTTGTAAGGTGAAAGCTCCACAAAAATGGCATCTTAGATGAGACATCCTTATTATACGACTGGATCGAGCAGTTTTATTGCGGAATTCAAGCTCGTTAAAAAATAAACATAAGCAATAAGCAAGTGTTTCCCCCCGCGTTTAAGCTCATTAAAAAATGAACTAATTTCCAGTAAATAACCATCGTGAATGTAGTACTTCAGCCTTTAAATCCTTGGTCGTGTTCTCATCATCACCTCCACTCTGTATTGGCCGATCATTCACCTCCACTTGATTGTTTACCCCTTTTGAGGAACAGCTGCGAAGAGTGATCTTGTTAGCCATCCTTGTGACACTTCCATGATTGGAAAATTCCAAACCTTACCTGGAATTAGCTGCTACCTGAATTTATCACTCGTTCCTCAAAAACGAGTCTCCTTTAAGCTCTTTTCAACTGACTCATAAAATATGAAAAGATTGTCGAGCCATTGGCCTCTCCAGCTCGTTAAAGTGACCGGAAGTGCTATCCCTCCTTTAGATTTTAATCTTTTTGGACCTGAGGGATTATTACACAAAAAGATCGAGCGCTTGTCTTGTTCGGCTCGTTAAAATTACCGAAAATTCATCCCTTTCGTATTATTTTATACTTTTTCGGACTTAAGGGATTTGATGACGAAAAAGGATATTTGGAGTTTCCTTTACGTTCCTTTTCAGACTCTCTAAAATTGAAAAGGACCGAGTTATCTTTGTCGTTAAACTCATTAAAACCTAATAGCGAAAAACTTGTCCATAACAGACAAGAACAAGTTTCACTATCGCTAGGATCGTTAAAATATAGCGATGGGTTTGCCCGAAGGGCAAATTATAGAACAAGCATATGTTATCCTCCTCAAGCTTGACAAAACTAAAGAGGTACTGGTCAGCAATGACTGGGGAAAAATTGGGAAGAAAACTTGAAGAAACTTTGTTGGTAGCAAGTCGCTCTTGAACATGACACTTTCACTCCGCATCCTAGTCAGGTTGGGTTGTTCCATTCACGGGTCATATCACCATGGTTCCATCACACCATCCACATTTGGGGTTAATGCTACCAATCCATCATTGCAGTGTCGCCGATATGTTCAAGAGAAGTCATTCAGAGAATTCACCTGTGTCTCACCCACTATAATAGATTTTCGCTCAATTCTTTCATGACCGCCACCCTCAACCGTATATCACCAGATTGTTTTCACCTCCATTAAAATCATTTGCTCCATTCCATGTCATTGATGTGGGATTCATTAAGGCCCTCCTATGACCGATCGCTTCTTGTCGACATCAGCTCATTATCCAAGAAGTCGATCTAGGAACAACCCTTTCAGTACTTTGAAGCTTGCATGCCTCAATGGAAAGTTTCTCACTTCCGATGACAGGTTTACATCAATGGCCTTCGATCGAAATATTTTACGTGGTGTTCGATGCCAAGTCCCTTATTCACACCACGTGAATTGTACTGCAGTACCTTGAGGATCATTATCATTATCGGTGATTCCTCTCGCACCTGTTAACAACTTACATCATTGGTTGGTAATCAGGCGATGTCTTTCCATGTTCGACTCTAGAACATCTCTCACATGGATCGACTTGTATTTTGAGTGAAGATTGAACAAGACTGAAGACCCCGGATCTAGTTTCATCCATCTGGGCTGCGATATATATTCAAGAAAATAAAGACATCAAATGTACATCATTGTTGCACAGATAATCATCCAATCTAAGGGATGATGGCTCTACCAGAATCATCAGTCTACACTCAGACGATTGGCTATCTCATTTACATGAAAAATGAATTTATAAAGCTGAGCATGGGAATGCCCGCCTCAGCTAGATCATGAAAAAATTATGAAGATAATGTATTATATTGTATCTTATTACAGGTCTCCTTCCAGTTTGAAAGAACTTCGGATCCTCATGATAAATCATTTCACCCGACATCAAAAGATTAACAACCTCATGCTTTAGGGGGCAACTGTTATAGACATTTTTGGGCACTGCAACCCCAAGCATAAAATGTCCATAAACCAAGGGCTCCTAAGTCCCTAAAGGTGTTGTTCCAACCCCTAAAAGAACAAGGTCAACTGATTACAACATCTCCCAGAAGTTCTCCACGAAAAACTACTCAGAACTGGCCAAACCTGGACCATTTCACCTGCTCCATAGGCAAAGTGCGTTGCATCCCACCTAAATACACACAGTAGGTGCATTGCATTTCAAAAAGCCCTTCTATTGGGTGTGATGGGCGAGAAGGGACAAATGGCAGGGTCAATCTGCAAGGTGGAGAAGCATGGAATCTTCCATAAACTTCTCCTATGACACTTGCCTATCTGAATTCGACCAGGGATGAGTAAGAGATCATCAATCTCCAAGTGGAATCAAGAACTATCAGAGGGAAGACACTAATCAAATCACACAATGACTCATCTCCCTTGCAGACATCTATATATGGATCCCTTATCCCAGAGATCCAGAGGCTGGAATTTTGCATCTTGTAAGGAATTGCTATTGGTTTCTTGAGGCAACATCATAGTGTTGGGTGATCTAAGCTTCTCATGAGGTGAAGAAGGGCTTACTTGCTGAGAGGATGACGCTGGGTCAGAACAATTGGTTGTAATTCTCTTGGCTCTTTCTTGATTATCAATAAAGCTATTCAAGTTTTCCTCCATACTCTTGTATGATTTATGTTTTATGCATTTGTATGGTCAATTTACATATGATCCTATATTGTTTATGATAATAGATCTATGTTCTCGTATAATGTTATGCTGCTTTGATTCTGTAGGTACTCTGTGAAGCTGGGTATACAAGAAAGCAAGTAGCAAAGGACTATCAGAAGAGAGAGGAATCGAGCAAGGAACCAAGTGCAAGACAAAGGTTGGTCTCCTTTATTCTTCTCTCATCTATCTTTCATAAAGGAAAACGAAAGTAGTTTTACTTTGTTTGTTTCTAAGGTAGCTACTAGCCTTAGTGGGATTAGCAGTTTTGCATAGACACTATTCCCGGTAATAATATGGACTTTTAAAGATAACAACCAACATGAAGTTAACCTTTGGGAACCTGACTCATTGGAGAAGGCATTCAGAGTGGAAAGAAAATTTCAAAGAAAACTTATCACAACAAGTAATTCTACCACTCACAACCATAAATATGGAAGTCTTATTTCTCTTATCATTTCATAACCTACAAGGTTGAAACCACGACAATTGGAGAAAAAAAAGAGAAAAAGGGTGTTTTTACAGTTGTGATAGAAAATGCACTAAAGCTCATAAGTGTGCTGAGAATAAATTATTTTACATAGATTGTGAAGAGGAGGAAAAAAAAGGAACAAGAAACATCAAAAGATGATATAAACCAAGAACCAAACCTAGAGAAGGAATAAATGAATCCTACCATATGTTGTAATGCACTGGCGGGAATTACCACTCCTCAAATTCTCAAGATAGAAGGATATATAAGGAAGAGAAAGGTAATTGTGTTGACTTATTCACGTAGTACCCATAATTTTATTCATTGTAAGATAGCCAAGGAATTGAATTGAATTTTATATCCAACACCAAACTTTCAAGTGATGGTTGCAAGTGGAGGAATTATAAAGTGCTCTGGAAAGTTCCATAATATCAAGATAACCATGGGGTAATATGTATTAAATAGTCCAATTATTTCCATTCTAATGGATGGTGTTGATGTTGTACTAGGAGTCTAATGGTTAAAATATTTTGGGATGATAGATTTTAATTTTCAATAACTCTTCTTGAAATTTTTGTGGGAAGAAATGGAAATTGAAATAAGGGGCATCGTAGGGAAACTAGGGAATATAAACATCTCTAATGGCATGACAAATATTTTGAAGAAAGAACAACGAGGCGTAGTTACACAAGTTTTCTCACTAGAGATTCAAACATTCAAAACATTTATTTCTCCATATCTCCAAAAAGTTTTAGACAATCATTTTGAGATATTTGAGACTCTTAAAGGCCTCCCACTTATTTGTGATTATGAACATGTTATTCACTTTATGCTAGGAAGTGTTCCTCTAAACATCAAGCCTTATAGATATCCATATTCCCAAAAGAGTGAAATTGAACGTATGGTTGCAAAAATGCTAGAGGCTGGTATAATTCAACCTAGTCAAAGTTCTTTCTCTACTCCAGTAGTATTGGTGTACAAGAAGGATGGATCATGGCATATGTGTCCAAATTATAGGGAGCTCAACAAAATCACTATTAAAGATAAATCTCCCATTCCTGTCATTGATGAATTGTTGGATGAATTACATGGAGCAATTTACTTCATGAAGTTGGATTTTAATTCAGGATATCATCAAATTAGAATGCAAACTGAAGACATTTTGACATCATTTAGAACTCATGAATGTCATTATGAATATTTTGTCATCCCTTTTGGTCTTACTAATGAACCTTCCACATTTCAAGGTTTGATGAATTATATTTTCAAAGCCTTCCTTAGAAAATGCATGTTAGTATTTTTTGATGATATACTAATCTATAGCAAGTCTTGGAAGGATCATGTTCAACATGTTGACAGGGTGTTCAAACTATTGGAGGAAACACAATTATATGCAAAAACCTCCAAATGTTTCATTAGAGTATAACAGGTGGAATATTTTGGCCATATTGTATCTCATGAGGGTGTTAAGGTAGACACTAGCAAAATTAAATCCATTAAGGAATGGAAAATCCCCACAACCCTAAAGAAACTTCAAGGATTTCTTGGGTGGACATGGTATTATCGCAATTTTGTTAAGAATTATGGGAGAATAGAGTGCCTCTAACAACACTACTAAATAAAGATGCATTTTCTTGGAATCCAAAAGAAACTAAGGCCTTTGAACATCTTAAAGAGGCAATGTGCCAAGCATCAGTCTTAGCTACACCAGACTTCACAAAAATATTTATTGTGTGATGCCTCAATAAATGGAACTGGTGTTGTTTTAATGCAAGAAGGAAGACCCATTTATTTTGAAAGTTGTCCAATCAAGGGAAGGTATTTACACAAAACTATTTATGAGAACGAAATGTTGGCAATACTACATGCATTAAGGAAATGGCGACCTTACCTAATGGGAAGGCACTTGAAGGTAAAAATATATCATGACAGTCTTAAATACTTTTTGTGACAAAGATTATCTTTAGAAGAGCAAAAAAATGGGTCACAAATATGTTGAGTTATGACTTTCAAATAATAAACAAAAAATGGAAGAAAAATGTTGTTGCAAATTCTCTCTCGAGGAAGGATGAGAATGTGGAAGCATTGTTCTATTCCATTTCTATTATCCAACCTGATTGGACAACTGAAGCAAGGGATGAATGGAAGAATGACAAAGAGGTGTGGACACTCATTCAAAAGTTGCAAAAAAATCATATTACATGTGCTACATTTATCTATAAAATTGATTCATTATGGTACAAATATTGTTATATCTCTATAATAATTCCCAACTCAAATAGAATATTCTTTCTGAATTGCACACCTCCCCCTTAGGAGGGCACTCATGATCTTTAAAAACTTACCACAGGGTCAAGAAGGAATTTTTTTGGGATGACCTTAAATATGATATTCAGAAATTTATGGCAAAATGTTTGGCTTTCCAACAAAATAAAGTTGAGAAAATTAAGACCCCAGGTTTGTTACTGTTAGAGTCGGTCTGGTCAGTCCTCCGTCAGAGATCAAAACTCTTTATGCATTTCATTTTTAGGTGTCCCGCTCCATTCATTCAGCTTCATTCCACTAGGGGCATGCCATGATCTGATGGATAAAGTCATGCCAGTCATTTCCCCTCATGTCTGGCTCCTGCTGGTTCATGTCTTTGTGTCAAATAATCAAGAAGCCCGTGACAGTCAAGTTCTGGTCCTTCCATGGACAAAGGTCATTTTTGGTCATTTGGTCTAGGAATTAAAACAATTTGGTCTTTAATATGCCCAGTAAAGCCATGCAGGCCAGAGTGATGTTCTTGCAAAGTAATGATCTGTACAGTTTCACCATCATATTGATAGACTTCGACTATTCTTCAAAACTCTATTTTGAAGAAAAGTCAAATAGTGTCATTTGTGACAAAATTTTCAAAAAAAAAGTCGACAGTTAATTCCTTCAGGTGCAGTCATGGTTCCCGTGAACAGATGCTCTGTCATGCAATCCCTGCAAAACGTGTTGAAAATTTCATCATTTGAGCCAAAATTTTAGAGGAAAAGTGAAAATCAGCGTTATATTAAAATCAGTGAAAAAGTGTTGAACAGGACATTAGAAAAGTGGGTTTTTTAAAAAGTAAATTTAAAACATGACCTCCAAGGCTATATATACAAGTTTTCATCAAAATCAAAGGCATTGTGCTAATCCAAGCCTTGGAGAAACGTTGCAAAGGGTGTGAGTGTGCATCGTGAAGTGTTTGAGGGAGTTGGAGGCCATTTGAAGGCGCGTGGCGCACACAGACAGGGGCGCGGCGCACACACCGGGCGCGGCACACACAGAGCCTACCCGTAGTTCAAATTTTCCACAGGCGCGGTGCATACCTAGCGCGCGGCGCACTGGGTTTTGCGTGCGGCACACACAAACCAAGGGCTGAAAACAGTGCCAAATCACTTCAAATTTTTTTGAAGCCCATCAAATTGAAAGGTAGGCTCTATGACATCACTTGATCATCAAATCTTATAAATGATATGGGGGTTTATAGCGATGTTTGAATGCAACCAAATTCATGAAATCAACCACAAGAAATCACCAAAAACCATGATGGCTAGGGTTGCTAAGGTGTGGTGTTAGTGCCAAGGTTCCATTTCACCCCTCATTTTCCCCTCACCTACCATTTTTTCCTACCCCCCTTTTTCTCATTTTTCCTACTATCACTACCCTAACACTACCAAATTCCTTATTCCCTTACCCCTCCTCCTATCACTCAATACAAACCCTAAAACCCTACCTTGCCAAAAAACCAAACCCTACCCTATCAAAATTCTCCTATAACCCCTATGCCCATTATATTATCCCCCTCCTAATACTCCCTTGTTTCATTGTCCCCTTGGTGGCAGATTATCAAAACAATATAGCTTTCATCATCATCAAAGGGGCAGCCTAAATTCAGTTCATAAAATAGCAGTCATGGCATCCGAGGTTTCATGGGAGTATGAGGAGGAAACCCACAATGATACAACTTCAGGAGAATAGGCCCCCGGGAGACATCACCAGAGTGGCAAACATGTTAGAGATGAGCCAAATACCCTCACCGAGTTATAGGCATGCCCTCTTGCTATGTCATGTTTCCAGCATTTAGCATGTCTTGAATTTTGTCAAAGGGTGGCAAATGTCAGAGTTCATCATGAGTTGGCCCATCTTTTTGCACTTCACCTACATGGAGGTCAGTCTATCTTGGCTGGGGTCACTTTCACATTGACACCCGAAGCCATATCAGTGGCAACAGGCATACCAAATGTTGGAGAACAGTGGCATAAGAAGAAGAAGGTGGAGAGGCATCATTATGAGCCTTACATTAAGGCCAGTTGTTTGAGTCAGCTTACAAGAGTCTTCCCGTTCATATTTTTGAGAGATGAGTATGCTCCGCTCATGAAATTGATCATGAAATACTTCAGTTGTGAGGGGAGGTTTTCTCACCTTTATGCCTATCACATCAGGTCGCTCATGCACTTTACCAGGGTGTGAATGATGAACCTCCCATTTTTCATTTGCGGGAACATAGAGAGGATGAAAAATTTCATGTAGCACAAGACCCCTCGACAGTAGCTCAATAGTGTTTATCAATTTTCTCTTATCTGGATTTTGGTGGACCATCAGTTGGGATTGCAGGGTATTGCTTGGGAGGACTTCATCTCCTGTGACTTCTTCAGCGCTCCACAGGCAGTATCAGAGGCAGAGCATGAGATAGGTGGTCTATCACATCAGTATGAGCGCCATGAGACTGCTACTATGACAGTAGTCATCACCTATCAGAGAGGCAGTAGACCCTTATTTGCAGCAACAAAGCGAGTGTTATCTCCACCCGGGGTGGAAGGGGCCTCGCTTCTGACATCAGCATCACATGAGCAAGGCAAAGGTAAGGAGCCAGTGTAGGAGAAAGGGCCATCAGGTGAACGAGAGACCGAATTCTTTCTCCTCCATGATGATGAGACAGATACAGAACCAACAAATGCAGAGCTTACAGAGATCATCCAGGAGTAGCAATCAGTGATTGAGGCCTTATCCCTTGACTTGGAGAGGGCCAAGTGGAACATGAAGTACCTGGAGTAGAGAAACAAGTAGCTTGAGGATCAAAAGGCGATTATGGAGCTGCAAAACATTCGTGAGCATCGCCAAGCTGCTCAAAGGAGAAGAGTTGAGCTCACATCATTGGAGCAAGAAATCAATGAGGATCGGGAGGCCCATCTCGAGAGCGTGAACATGCACTTGGAGAGGCTGCTAGAAAAGGCCAATCAGGACCTTGCCTTGCTGAGACAAATGGCTTATCGTTACAGGACATGAAACATGAGCGCAAGGGCCCAGATAAGGAACTTGAAGGCGAAATTGAGGAAAGCAACAAGAAAGGCAAAAGAGGCAAAAGAGCAATATCGGCTTCGAATCTTGGCTAAGGCTTCCTTGGCCGATCATAACACCCCATAGAGAGCCTCCACCCCAAATTTCAAGAAATTTGGGGAATTTTTGGTCACATGACAAATTTTGGGCAAAACACAGGGTTTTTCTCCCTGTGCACCGCACCACTGGCGCGGCGCTAAAATTCTAGAGCTCCAAATGAGGAATGGTTTGCATTTTTTGATTCAGCATGGAAAATCACGACTATTGGTGCCCAGACAAGAAATTTTCACAAGATATGAGTCTCCAAAAGGTCAAAAAAACACCCAAAAATGGCCTCTCTGCCCCTTTTTTCACACACAGGAAGCAGTCTTGGGAGAATGGAGATTTGGAGGGGCAAATGAGCACCAAAATTCAGAAATTCCAGTGGGGTTAGAAAGTAGACAAGACAATATTTCCAACAAGCCCACTTGGGCACATTTTGGACACCTACAAGTTCCCCAAAACAGGCCCCAAAGTAGCGCGGCACACAGAGAAAATGGCGCGGCGCACAAAGGAAAAATTGTCAAATTTTCTTCCGTTTTGCGAAATTTCGGTTCACAACTTCTCCAAGTGGGCCCGCTCATCTACACTTCAATTTTTTGGCACCAAAGGCGGCATTTAAAGTATTTTTTCTCTAGATTGGCTTCTATCCAAGTGGCGAAGGAAGGCAAACGGTCACCCAAGCCAAATGTCATGCTTGTAGCGCTGCACCTGTAGTTGATGGTTGGATCTTCATCTCCATTTTGTAATGATTCGAGTAACTCCCCAACCCCTGGGAATTCTATCTCTTCATGGCACATTCTATATATTGTATGTAAACCATTTGCAAAGGCTTGGTTGGCTTGTAACTTCTGGGAGACTGTGGGAAAGAAACTCTGTTTCTTCACTGTATATTTTTGACAGAGGATTAATGAAAGGCAACAGCTCTGTTTCATGAGATTCTTGTGGTTGTGAGTGTAGCAAATGTGTCTCTTATGTTTTCATATGTATTTCATTATGTTTCATAATTCAATTCATATTCATTTCCAGTGAAATTTTCTGAGTGAGATTAGGTAGAATTCAATTTTATTGCTCTGCCTGTGGGAAAATTTCATGTTTAGTGTTTTTCTTCTGTTGAAAAGGTATCATGTAACCATGCCCTTTTCACTTTCTTCAGCAATCTATTCATTCCGCATTACCTGAAACTAAATTGCTACATTTTCCGCCAGCCTTGCCTCACAGAATAATCTATCCCTTTGTATTAAATTCTCTGTTCCTTGCTGACCGTTGGTCCCATACCATCCCAGAAGCTCGGTCATTCATGAAAATGGTTTCTTGTATCCCTATTCACTTACTAGCCTAAGATCAATATTTCACTGTAAGTCATCTCAGACCATTTTTGCTTATATATTCACTCAGCGTGACTCGGAGAGAGCCCTCTCCTGTTATGGTAGGGATAGCTACCAGACTGAGCGTGGTTTGTGGTTACCCTAATTTTTGCCTTCCTTCAGCCTAAGGCAGATTTAGGTGCTAACATAGTGGCGACTCCACTGGGGAACGAAAATGGTTTGCTTGAAGATTGTTTTGCCCCAGTACATATCTCAAGTTTAGAGTTGATTGTTGATGGTGAACAGCGATCAGACATAAGAAGGCTGAAATCATTCACCTGGTGACTCCATTCGCTGAAGAATCCAGCAATCAATCCTTCATGGTGACTCCACTGCAGAGAGATCAGTAGCTTTGATATTTTCAAAATGGAGCGGATTGCAAGAAGATACGCTCCCATGAGCCGAGATAACATTCCAGGCTTTCCAAATAAGATTCCGAAAGTAGAATGGTCAAGGAATTTGCCTACGTTTAAAGATGATGGTAAGAAGGACACTGCTTTACATCTAGTTCGATTTCACATGCATATTCGCAAGTTGAAGGTTGATTTTCCTGAAGATTGCTTAATGAAGATATTCATGGCCACTCTAGAAGGTGAAGCCCAATCTTGGTATGAAATTTTGCCGCCTGCTTGTATTTACTGTTTAAAGGATTTTCATGCCATGTTCATTGAAAGATATAAAGACTCTTATCCATCATTAAATCTAGTTCATGACTGTTGGAAACATGCTTCTACTTTTATTGAAAGCCTTGAAAAGTACTATGAGGATGATAATTTTATGGATGATGAGAGCATGGAAGTCCTGGATGAAAATCCCTTTCAACAGCGTAAAGACGATCATGAAAATTTGCAGCATGATCAAGATTGTAGTACGGTGGAAGAGGAAAGAATTTTGCATCTTGACAGTCAACAGGAATTACATGAAATGGATCAGCAGTATGAGGAATATTTATATACACCTTCACTTCAAATTAATGAAGAGCGAAAGGAAACAAAAGGTCTTATCTCCTTTGTCTGAAGATGGGATAGGTCAACTCTTTCACGGTTATGTTCCAACTCAAGCTAAAGCGGATTTGTAGTGCACACATGGTAAAGAAAGTGTTGGTGAAACTTCTTCCTCTTTTCAAAAGGATGATAGTCCAGTGAACAACTTTATAGATCAACAGGTTGAATAATTCCATATGGCTGAAAGCGATGAAATAAAAAGTGTAGTTTCAGATTTGTCCATAGAAGAAGACAGCATGCAGGGAAGTCCAGTTCTACTTTCAGAATGTGATAACGTTTAGTCAACCCTTTCAGATCCAGATTCAGATTATGGTTACCAAGAAAACCTTGTACTAAGTCCCATGAAAGAGAAATCTGCTGTTGAAATCATCTGGGATGAAGAAGACAGAGTTTTGGATCCAAATTTTCTCATGTCATCAAAACACAGCCTTCATGAAGAGGTAATCCAATCAGCTCATGAACAACAAGATGAGAATTTTGTTCAAGTAAGTGAAAAAGGTTCCTTGGATGAATAGCTGAAAAAGGTTCCTTGGATGAATCGCTGGGAGATGATATAAATGACTGTGATGGGTTTCAAGAATCATTTGAGATTTATTTTCTCATGATTGATGAATGCAAAGACAATATGGCTGTCATATCGTATGAAGATGACCTACAATATATTCAGACTTCAGCAGACCAGACCATTCAGGATTGTCTTTCAGACTCTTCCTCATATGTTTCATGTTTTGAAGTGTTCTTTGAAGAGGAGATCTGCTCATCTACTTGTTCAGAATTTTTTGAGGACTAGGGACATACTCTTATTGAAGTACAGTGTGAAGAAAGATCAGTATCAAAGGAGAAAGACACCTTGCTCTTCTAGCAGGAGGTCAATCTTCATGTTTTTCAAGATCCAATGGCAAATCTATTGCAGACAACAATGAAGGTGATTATTATAGTGTTCAGTGATGAAGGGGATCATGGTCAATTATGTTTTTGGAGGCCTAGTTACCAGTTTCTGTTGTTGACCAGAAGATCTGATCTGGAGAATCAATCAAGGAGGCATCTACTTGATTGGTTACATTGGAAGACACATTACACATGATTGTACATATTGCATTAGTACACAGGTGGCTGTCATCATGATTTGAGACCCTCGAATCTTGATGGACTGCTGCCATTGAATAAGTTTTGTCAGTTCTTGTTTTAGTTAAGTCAGTCATGAGTCATTTCCTTTTGCATTGAGTCGATTTTTTCAGTCATGTTGGTTTCATAATTAAGTCAGTTTAAGTAGAGTTTCAGTCAATAAATGAGTCGAAGTCTTATGTTGTTTGTCGAAATAATGACTCCATAGCCCAATGGACGAAGGTACTGTCTAGCTCTTCCAGAGATCTACTATTCTTGGCACCTACAAGGAGCTACCATCCCCCATTGGAGCCAATGTTAGTGTCAGTATTTGCAACCTTCCTCCAGTGATCAAATATTCTCTTACAAAGTGGTCTCAGAGTGTCAAGGTCAAATTTTGTCATTTCAGTAAGTCTTCAAGCAAAATTTGGTCACTAGGCGTTAGGCCTAGGGTTTGCTTTTACTCCTGACAAAGTTGTCCAAATGTCAGTCCATGTCACTGTTCATCTGAGTGTACCATCATTCAGAGGGTTTTCATTATCATGTCAAGTTCCACTGGGTCATTTTACTCCCTTTTCATGCTTCAGTTGCGCCTAGGTAAGGTCATTTCCCTCTCCTAGGGTTTTGAAGGCAATTTCTCTTGGATGGCCAAATCATCGGAAAAACTTGTATCTTGATGTTCATACAACTTCCCCTATCCTTAAAGTACCTTATCAAACACTTCCCATCACTGAGATCCCCCAAATTCCTCATTTTCGCACAAACCCTAGTTTCTTGCAACAACCTGGCAATTTTCTAGGTTGGACCTGTGTTTTGCGTTATTAGACCCCTTCCCCTCACTCAATCTCTGAGATTACACTTTTCCCTACTTCCTGACATCCTTCCCTAATTCCCAAAATTTCCTCAAGAATTTAGAAGCTCTCTATCCCCTTCATTTCGCTTCATTTCGACAAATCCCTTGTTCCACACATCGGGATAGGTTTCACTCAAATGATGTTTCGGAGAAATAAAAGATGAATTTGGGAAAAATGAGAGAGGTTTTTGTCCACAACATGCCAAGAAAGAAAACCTCCTTCACTTTTTACACAGGTGTCATGGTTTTGGAGAAATGTCAAAAATATAGTTGCCTCGGGAGAATTGATGCACCTCTGAAGTGACCTTGGGAAAATCAAATTTTCTCCTAGCTCAGTTGGCTAAATTACTTGCTTGATGCATCAAATGATAACTAGACACAAATTGATTTCCAATGAGCTATCATGAACTCAATTTGGAGTTGAGGAAGGCATTAAAAAGTTGACTGTAACAGCACTCTGCCTTTAGGAAACCTCATTTGGCACATTTTGACTAGTCTTGGGATATTTGATTTTTGATAGGGAAAATGAACTCCAAATTGAAAAATTCTGGTTGGGTTGGAAATTAGACTCAAAGATATTTCCAACGAGCTATCTTTCACCCAATTTTGACACCAGAAAGGCCTCCAAAAGGCTTCTGCAAAAAGGCGCGACGCACATAGAGAGCATGGCGCACTGGGAGAAATTTTTCAGTGTAAATTTACACTAGCGCGGCGCACATGGGAGGCGCGGCGCACATGGCTAAAAGGCATGATTTTGACTGAAATATTCCTCCAAAATTTCAAATTCTTCATTCCACAAAGTTTCCACAAGGAACAAAGTCATTGAGCATATCAAAGGCATAGAGGAAACGTTGCAAAGGTTTGAGAGTGCAATCGCGTGTTTTAGAGCAAGCTGGAGGCGGTTTATAGGGGCGCGGTGCACACACACGGCACGGCGCACACAGAGCCTGCCTGCAGTTCAATTTTCCAATGGGCACGGCGCACACCCAGAGCGTAGTGCACTGGGCTTTGCGTGCGGCGCACAGAGACAAAGCGCCCAGAAATTCACCAAACTCCCTCAAATTTTTGTGAGGCCCCTCTAATTGCAAGGTAGGCTCAAAACATCACTTTTTCATCAATTTTTATGAGTGATATGGTGGTTTAGTGCCTGTGTTTAAATGCAAAAAATTTCATAAAGTCAACCTCAAGAAGACACCAAAGAAAAACCATTTTGCTAGGGTTGTGTAACAGTGTTATTACTGCCAAGGCTTTATTTTTCCTACCCTACCCCTATTCCTTATTCCCCTGTGTCATTTTTCCTATTATCACTACCCTAACACTTCCAAACTCATATTCCCTTTCCCCTCCTCCTATTGCTCAATAAAAACCCCAAACCCTACCTTATTAAAACCCCAAAACCTAACCTATCAAAATACCCAAAATCCCTACAAATCCCTAAACAAAATTCTCCCTATAACCCCTATTCCCATTACATTACTCCCCTCCTAATACTCCCTTGTTTCACTGTCCCCCTTGGTGGTGGATAGCACAAACAACACCCAGCTTCACCATCATCAAAGGGGAAGCCTAAATACAGTTTATAAACAGCAGTCATGGCATCTGAGGGTTCATCAGAGTATGAGGTGGAAACTCATAGTGATACAGCTTCAGGAGAACAGGCTCCCAGGAGACATCACAGGAGTGGCAAACATGTTAGGGATGAGCCAAACACCCTCACTGAATTGCAGGCATGCCCTCTTGCTATGCTAGTATCCATCACCTATCAGAGAGGCAATAGGCACTTGTTTGCAGCAGCAAAGCGAGTGTTATCTCCACCCGGGGTGGAAGGGGCCTCACTTCCTACATTGACAACACAGGTACAGGACAAGGATAAGAAGCCCATGCATGACGAGGGGCCATCAGGTGAAAAGGAGGCCAATTTCATCCTCATTCAGGATGATGATGCAGATGTGGAGAGCGCTCGACTTAGGATGACTATTCAAGAGCAGAACATGGAGATCCAAGACTTGTCACTCAATGTGGAGAGGGCCAAATGGATCATCAAGTATTTGGAGTAGAGAAATAAGCAGCTTGAGGACCAGCATGAGATCATGGAGCTGCAAAGCATCTGTGAGAATCGACAAGCTGCCCAACAAAGGAGGATCGAGCTCACTACCTTGGAGCAAGAGATCAACAATGACCGTGAGTCTTGGCTAGGGCGGATCAACATCCATCTGGAGAGACTGCTGGACAAGGCCGACAAGGACCATGCCTTACTGAGACACATGGTTTTCCATTACAGGGCACGAAACATGAGTGCAAGGGCCCGGATAAAGAGCTTGAAGGCAAAATTGAGCAAAGCAACAAAAGTGGCAAAAGAGGCAAAAGAGAAACATCGGCTTCGAATCTTGGCTGAAGCTTCCTTGGCCCATCATAACACCCCATAGAGAACCTCCAGCCCAAATTTCAAGAAATTTGGGGAATTTTTGGTCACATGACAAATTTTTGGGCAAAACACAGGGTTTTTCTCCCTGTGCAATCTAGAGCTCCAAATGAGGAATGGTTTGCATTTTTGGATTCAGCATGGAAAATCACGACTACTGGTGCCCGGACAAGAAATTTGGGCAAGATCTGAGTCTCCTAGAGGTCAAAAACACCCAAAAAATGGCCTCTCTGCCCCTTTTTTGACACACAGGAAGCAGTCTTGGGAGAATGAAGATTTGGAGGGGCAAATGAGCACCAAATTAAAAAATTCTAGTTGGGTTAGAAAGTAGATAGGACATGATTTCCAACAAGCCCACTTGGGCACATTTTTGACACCTAAAAGTGCCCCAAAATAGGCCCCAAAGTAGCGCGGCGCACAGAGGAAAAATTGCCAAATTTGCTTCCGTTTCGCGAAATTTCGATTCGCGACTTCTCCAAGTGGGCCCACTCATCTACACTTCGGTTTTTTGGCACCTAAGGTGGCATTTAAAGTATTTTCTCCCCAGATTGGCTTCTATCTATGTGGCGAAGGAAGGAAAATGATCACCCAAGCCATTTGTCATGTTTGTAACGCTGCACCTGTAGCTGATTGTTGGCTCTTCATCTCCATTTTGTAATGATTCGAGTAACTCCCCAACCCTTGGGCGTTCCATTTCTTCATGGCAAATTCTATATATTTTATGCAAACCATTTGCAAAGGGTTGGTTGGTTTTGTAACTTCTGGGAGAATGTGGGAAAGAAACTCTGTTTCTTCACTGTATATTTTTGACAGAGAATTAATGAAAGGCAGCCGCTCTGTTTCATGAGATTCTTGTGGTTGTGAGTGTAGAAAATGTGTCTCTTATGTTTTCATACGTATTTTTTTATGTTTCATAATTCAATTCATGTTCATTTCTAGTGAAATTTTCTGAGTGAGATTAGGTAGAATTCAATTTTATTGCTCTGCCTGTGGGAAAATTTCATGTTCAATGTTTTTCTTCTGTTGAAAAGGATTCATGTAACTATGCCCTTTTCACTCTCTTCATCAATCTATTCATTCCGCGTTACTTCAAACTAAATTGCTACATTTTCCGCCTGCCTTGCCTCACGGAATAATCTATGCCTTTGTATTAAATTCTCTGTTCCTTGCTGACCATTCGTCCCATACCATCCTAGAAGCTCGGTCATTCATAGAAATTGTTTCTTGTATCCCTATTCACTTACTAGCCTAAGATCAATATTTCATTGTAAGTCATCTCAGACCGTTTTTTCTTATCTATTCACTGAGCGTGACTTGGAGAGAGCCCTCTCCTGTTCTAGTAGGGCTAGCTACCAGACTGAGCGTGGTTTGTGGTTACCCTGGATTTTTCCTTCCTTCAGCCTAAGGCAGATTTAGGTGCTAATAGTTACAACCTTTACACATTCTAGTTAAGCGTTGTGAGGAGCTCTCAATGGATTTTATCATAGGTTTACCCAAGAGGGAAGGAAAGAGTGTCACCATGGTGGTAATTGATAAACATACCAAGTATGAACACTTTTGTGCATTATCTCATCCTTTTGAAGCCAATACAATTGCTACCGCATTTATGGAAACAATTCAAAAGCTACTTGGAAACCCAAAGATTATTGTAAGTGATAGAGATCCTATTTTCACTGGAAATTTTTGGACATAATTATTTTGTTGTCTTTGAAATCAATTAGCTCATAGATCATCTTATCATCCTCAATCTGACAAGAAAACTGAGATAGTGAACAAATGTTTAGAAGCTTATCTTCGTTTTTTTGTATCCGATAAGCAAACACAATGGGTCAATTGGTTACCTCGAGATAAATGTTGGTATAACACTTCCTTCCATACTACATAAAAAATCACCCCATCTATGGAACTTTGTGGATATCATCCACCATCATTCACATCATCTTTAAGAGAAAATTCTAAGGTTCAAGTAGTGGAAGATCACATTGAGTGTCAAAAATAAATTCTCCAACTCTTAAAGGATAACCTCACTCTAGCACAAAATTGAATGAAACAATAGACAGATCATCATCACAGTGAAATAAGTTTTGATGTAGGTGAATGGGTATTTTTAAGGCTACAACCATACAAGAAAATGTCCCTCAAGCAAGATAAGAAGGATAATAAATTATCACCCAAGTTTTATGGTCCTTGCAAAGTGTTTCAAAATATTTGTACTATGGCATACAAATTGGAGTTGCCTACATCTTCCCAAGTACACCTAGTTTTCCATGTTTCATGCTTAAAGAAGGTTACCAGCGATAAGCTCCCAGTTCAAACAATATTGTCAAAACTTGACAAAGAAAGAAAAATCATATTTGAGCATGAAGCAGTCATGAAAACAAAAATCTGATGACTACAAAATCGATCAATTTCATAGTATCTCATTAAATGGAAGAACTTACCCTCTAAAGATTTGACATGGGAGGATGAGAGTTTTATACAGAATGATCCAAAATGGATCTTGGATAAACCTCTAAGTCTAAAAGGCTTCATATAAGAGGTAAAAGGTGATAAATGACACAAATCCTTTGTAAATCTTTCTCACAGAGAAAAATGAAAGTTAAAGGATGCCCTTGGAAATAGTCTCATTGCAAATATCTCTTCATTCTAAATATAATGCAATTTGAATGGGCTAAAATGGACTTCGGACGAAGAAGTTATTGCAAAAAGAAGATTGCCCATTATCCTTAGAAAAGGAGGCAATTTCTTATAAAAATGGACTTAAAGGCTCTTTAAGGAAATCACATCAGAAAATGTCAAAGGGAGGACTTAGACCAAAGGCCGGATGGACCCCAATCAGCGATCTCCGATATATTGCATCGAAGGTAGGCTTGCATGCGATATTGGAACCCCGAGTGAGCCAATTTACGATTGCGATGAAGCGGAAAGCAGCGATGTGATCAGCGATATATATATCAGTGATAGACACATTCAAAGGGAATACCCCGAGCCATTGCGATGCGATATGAGATGGTGCCGATCAGCAATAGTGCCGATGCGAGGGGGCTGATAGCGATAGCGCCAATGCGAGGGGGCCGATAGCGATAGCACCGATGCAATGGTGCCGATAGCAATATGCGATGCGCTAATATCGGCGATCGGTGATTGGCGATTGGTGGATCCCCAATATAAAGGTTCATTAACATATGTGATTGCGATTTGCGAATAGGGCATGGACTCGATAGATTTATAGATGTAATTGCATAAATTTTGAAATCTGGAATTTCAGATTTTTTGTGTATTTTCTTTGTAATGGCTTCCATTCACCTATGCCATGCTATAAGCGGGCGTTGCTATAATAGGAATGCATTATATGCAGAGAGCCACAGAGCCATATTGCCAGTCGCAGAGCCAAAGAGCTAGAGAGTGAAAGGTCTAGTTGAAGAGACAAAGGAATGATTACACACAGAGAAATGGAAAGGAAGCCGCAGAGTCGAAGGACTCCTCAAAGGCTAGAGAGCCGAGTGAAGGAGCTATTTTTCCCTTCAGAGAGCTAATAAAGGCAGAGCCACCATAGGTTGGAGGAAGAGCCGTAGTTCCAGAGAAAGCAAGAAAAGCCACCAAAGGTTGGGGGCGATTGCAAAGGGGTGATTCCTCAGAGAGTTGAGTGCAACAAAGTTGTAGGGTCGGAGAGCTAAACGTAGTAGAGTTGCAAAGCCTGAGAGCCCGAGAGCCAGAGAGTAGATAGAGCCAGTGTTAGAAAATTATATATTACAGAGCAATGGAACACATAAAATATTGCAGAAATATAAACACAGAAAATGCATAAAACAAGAGAGACATAGATATACATGGTTCACCTAGTTTGGGCTACGTCCACAGAGAAACAGCTAGTCCTTCTTTCATTATATTATCCAGCAAACTAAAGAGATACAACCTACAGCAGATTTGTTGTAACTCCCTCTTCACTCTCAATCTCCTCTCTTTTCTTCACTCAGAATACAGATATACATAGACGCAATACCATTCCCTCATATATAGCGAGGGGTTGCCATCTAGGGAAAAAAATAATAAATTAAACATAACTTCTACCATTAGATCTCTGCCTAATGAATGATCTAGATTGACTACAAAATTAGAACATTTTACAACGTAATTTTACATCTATTCTTAGCTTTGGGGGAGCTGCCCCCGATCCCCCCTCCAGGGGGGGCCTCCCAAAAGGTCGCATCCACCCCCTCGGACCCCCCCTGCAGTGAATATTTTATGGACGGTCGCCCCATTTTGAACTGGGGTCCAATGTGGCAATACCTTTGAATACAGAAGATAATTAGGCTCCACACCCAACAATCACCCACTTGGAGGCTGATTATAGCAACTCCACCGCTGCTTCATTTTCTGTACAATGAATCCACTTTGGACCTGGCTATTTCTCATCTTCTTTATCATACTTGAAGACCAATTGAAACTGAGCAGATTCTCAGTTTCTCCCTGGTTACAACTTTTGTTAACATATCTGCAGGATTCTAGCTAGTGTGTATCTTTTCCAGTTTCAACTGTCCATCTTCCAACACTGACCATATGAAATGGTACTTAAGCTGTATATGCTTAGTCTTGGAATTAAATGCAGAGTTCTTTGCAAGATGTATGGCACTCTGGCTGTCACTGTATAACCTGCACAGCTCCTGCTTCTTACCCATTTCATCTAGAAACCTTTGTAACCAAATCATTTCTTTACTAGCCTCTGTAGCAGCAACATACTCTGCTTCTATTGTTGAGAGTGCAACAACACTTTGAAGTTTTTAGACCCAACTGATAGTTGCTCCACCTACAGTAAACACATACCCTGTTGTGCTCCTCCTGTTATCTCTATCACCTGCCATATTTGCATCAACATATCCCTATAGAACAATGTTTGAACCACCAAAGCACAATGCTTGATTTGTGGTACCTCTCAAATACCTAAGAGTCCACTTCACCGCCAACCAATGTTCTTTTCCTGGATTGTTCATGTACCTACCTACAACTCCCACTGCATGTGCAATAGTAGGCCTTGTGTAGACCATTGCATACATTAGGCTTCCAACTGCTGATGCATATGGAACTTTAGACATATGAGCCATTTCTTCCCGAGTCTTTAGACACTCCTCCTTACTTAATTTTAAATGGCTAGCCAAAGGTATACTAACTAGTTTTACATTGTGCATATTAAACCTTTTCAACACCTTTTCTATGTACTCACTTTGAGACTGTTAATTTGCAATTCTTCCTGTCTCTAGTTATTCTCATACCAAGGATTTGTTTTGCAGCACCCAAATCCTTCATTGCAAATGAGTTTGCCAATTTTCTTTTGAGCACATTTATTTCCTGCATGTTAGAACCTGCAACAAGCATGTCATATACATCAAATAACAATATAATATAGCTTCCATCATTTTTCCTTTTGAGATAAACACAATATTCAGAGTGACACCTAGTATAACCTTGTTCAAACATAAACCTGTCAAATTTTAGATACCACTACCTTGGAGCCTGTTTTAAGCCATACAAGCTCTTCTTCAACCTGAACACTAATTTCTCCTTCCCTTTTACCTCATATCCTTATGGCTGCATATATATATATATATATATATATATATATATATATATATATATATATATATATATATATATATATATATATATATATATATATATATATATATATATATATATATATCTTCCTCCAAATCCCCGTGGATAAAGGTTGTCTTTACATCTAACTGCTCAAGATGCAAATCTTCAGTTGCTACTAGACTTAGAATAGTTCTAATTGATGTCATTTTCACAACAGGGGAAAATATCTCATCAAAGTCTATACCCTTTTTCTGTGCAAACCCTTTCACCACAAGTCTAGCTTTATACCTTTTTCTACCTCCATCTTCTTCCTTCAACTTGTAAACTCATTTATTCTGCAATGTTGTTTTACTTGTAGGAAACTTGACTAAGTCCCAAGTCTGGTTATGTGCTACGGAGTCCATCTCTTCTTTCATGGCTTGCTCCCACTTCTTCCTGGTTTCTACCTGCACTGCTTCTTCATAACATTCTAGTTCACCACAATCAGTCAACAATACATAATATAATGAAGGAGAATATCGTTCAGGGGGTTTACTTATCCTGGTAGATCTTCTAACACCACTTTCAAGTGTTTGAAGTGCATGTGGCTGTTGTGGTTGTTGTTTTGGTTGTTGATCATTATGATTTTTAGGCACCATCACTTTTTCTGTGTTCTCGTCAAGCACTGAATATTCTTTGTTTTCTTTTTCTTGTTTCTTTTCCTTCATCTGATCCTTATACAAAACCTCTTCATTGAATATGACATCTTTTCTCCTAAAGATTTTGTGTTTTTCATAATAATAAAAGCGATAACCAAAATCATTAACACCATATCCAATAAAGGTACATTTCTTTGATTTTGCCTCAAGCTTTGTTCTATTTTCTTTATTAATGTGGACAAAGGCTTCACAACCAAAAGTCTTTAAAAAAGAGTAGTTTACCTTTTTACCTGTCCATGCCTCCTTTGGAATACCACCATCCAAGGAACTTGAAGGCCCTCTATTTATTAGATAAACAACAGTATCTACAACATCTACCCAAAATTGTAAAGGAAATCCTGCATGCAATCTCATGCACCTTGCATGCTCCATGATTGTCCTGTTCATCCTTTCTGACACACCATTTTCTTGTGGTGTCCCTGGAGATGTCTTCTCTCTACGAATTCCATTCTCAATACAGTACCTATCAAACTCTTTGCTACAATATTCACTTCCATTGTCTGATCTGAGACACTTCAACCTTTTTCCTATCTCATTTTCAACCAAAGATTTCCATTTCTTGAAAGTATCAAATACATTAGATTTATTTCGAATACAATAAATCTAGGTTTTTCTAGTTGCATCATCAATAAAAGTAACATAATAATGAGAGCCACCAAGAGATGATACCTGAGAAGGTCCCCACACATCTGTATGCACAAGCTCTAATTTTTCGATCTTCTTTTCTTTCCAAACTCTAAGGAATCTGACTCTCTTCTGTTTTCCATAAACACAATTCTCACATAATTTTAAATCAACATGCTTCAAACCTAGCAACAAATTTCTTGAGTGAAGAATCTGCATCCCCTTCTCACTCATGTGCCCAATCCTATGATGCCACAATGCCGTATCTTCTCCTGTAGAAATTAAAGCATTAACAGAATTAGAAATACCATTGCATAAATACAATGTACCAACCTTTCCTCCTTTCGCTATTACCAGGGATCCTTTAGTGACCTTCCAGGTTTTATCTGTGGAAGTAGTTACACAACCTTTACCTCCCAACTACCCTGTTGAAATCAGATTTTTCTTCAAATCTAGAACATGCCTTACCTCCTTCAGTAGCCATTGATTTCCATTTTGCTGTTTTATGAAAACTGTACCCATTCCAATGATTTTACAGGGTTTATCATCACCCAATCGAACCTGTCCAAAATCTCCTTGAACATAATCATAAAAATGTTTCCTATCAGGTGTGGCATGTAATGAGGCCCCTAAATCTACCACCCAGGCATCAATAATATTTTCTAATGAAAGAATCAAAGCATCTTGCAACACATCACCTGTTACATTCGCTTCATGATTAGTTTCTTGTTGCGCGTCTCCTTATTTTCCCTTTCGAGACTTGCAGTCTTTCTTCAGGTCTCCTTTCTTCCCGCATTTCCAACACACTATCCCCGATCTAGACTTGGATCTAGCTTTTCTTGACTTACTGTGATATCTAGGGCTCTTTCCTCTTTCCATTTGTCTTCCCCTAGTCTCTGTAGTCAAAGCATTACCTGATGTCTCACCAGAGCTTTTCCGTCGCATTTCCTCGCTAAAGATTGCATTGACAACATCATCAAATATTAGAGTACTAGATCAGAGACAGAGTTACTAATGGCCATAACTAAACAATTCCAACTTTATGGCAATGAGCACAGAAATAATAGAACCCTAACTTCATCATCAAAAGTTACCCCTACAGAACTTAACTGACTTGTAACTGTATTAAAATTATTTAAATGGTCTGTAACAGATCCACCTTCTGACATCTTCATATTAAATAAACGCTTCATAAGAAATACATTAAGCCCTTTATTTTTGTTTCCTTTGAAATATTAAACGCTACCGATGCTGCTAGGCACAGTCGTGTTGTTCTAAGTGCCTTTCTGTCGAGAATATTCCATTTTGTGTCTGTCATACTCGTCGGCTTCTTTGTCTTTCCACTCAATGGTAGGTATAGATCTCTCTGATACATATAATCTTCCATCTGCATCTTCCACAGCTGGTAGTTTTGGGCATTGAATTTTTCGACCCTAAACCTACCATCTTCTCCCATTGCTCCCACTTGAACCAGGAACCCTTCTCTCCTGTGAGTTTATCAACCAAACAGACCTTCGGCTCTAATACCAGTTGTTAGAAAATTATATATTATGGAGCAATGGAACACATAAAATATTGCAGAAACATAAACACAGAAAATTCATAAAACAAAAGAGACACAGATATACATGGTTCACCCAGTTTGGGCTACGTCCACGGAGAAACAACCAGTCCTTCTTTTATTATATTATTCAACAAACTCAAGAGATACAACCTACAGCAGGTCATTGTAACTTCCTCTTTGCTCTCAATCTCTTATCTTTTCTTCACTCAGAATACAGATCTACATAGACGCAATACAGTTCCCTCATATATAGCGAGAGGTTGCCTTCTAGGGCAAAAAATGCTAAATTAAACATAACTTATACCGTCAGATCTCCGCCTAATGAATGGCTAGATTGACTACGAAATTACAACATTTTACAAGGAAATTTTACATCTATTCTTAGCTTCAAGGACGCTGCCCCCAATCCCCCTACTAGGGGGGAGCTCCCAAAAGGTCACATCTGCCCCCCCTTGCACCCCCCTTGCAGCGAATATTTTACGGGTGGCGTTGCCGCCCCATTTTGAACTGGGGTCCAATGCGACGATACCTTTGAATACAGATGATAATCAGGCTCCACACCCAACAACAAGAGAACAACAAAGAGATAAAATGATCAAGCTATTGTTGATGTCTGATGTGTGCCGAAGACAAAAGAAGGAGTTCCAGAGACAGTTAAAAGAACTCTGAGGGAGTTGGTGCAAGCTAGAGCTCAAGATAGCTCAGAGCGCTGATTGAAGGAGTGGAGTCCAGAGAAGCCTAGATCTGTCTGCAGAGCATGGACAACCAGTAGGATAAGATGGTATTCTAAACCCATAGGTTCAGTTGTAAACCAATGGAGTTGAGTGTGGAACTTGTAAAAGAAATATTACCATAATCCTAGAGAGCCTAGTAGAGTTGACTAGAGCTAACGGAGATGTAGCCCAAGAGGTTTGGGTGAACTCCTAATTATATTATTGTCTTATGAGCATAAGAAAATATACATAAGCACTTGAACAGTTTAAAAACAAGCATAAGCATACACCTATTTCAAGTTATTTATTCCGCAAATTGTCAATCATAAGCTAGATCTTGGGAATATATAAGATTTGGAGTGGGAGAGGTTCTTGTAAGCATGACAAGAAGCCTTTAGTGCCCCATTTTTAGATCAGGTGGTATCAGAGCATCAGGTTGATTAACCCCACCTTCAAAGAAGGTGATATCAGAGTTAAGTTATACCAGAGCAGGTTATAT
Organism: Pinus tabuliformis; assembly: GCA_031772625.1. NCBI lineage: Eukaryota > Viridiplantae > Streptophyta > Pinopsida > Pinales > Pinaceae > Pinus > Pinus tabuliformis. Next base: position 497,600,686 of record CM062816.1, read on the forward strand.
CATGATCCAGGTGGTATTAGATCAGAATGCTTGATTGACAGAGCAATCTATATGCTTGCTTAACTTGAAAGGTGTTCAAACAATAAAAAGAATTTAGCTGTTTGATTGTTGTAAACTGACTATTGTTTGAGTTGCAAAGGTTCAGGGAAAGCTATTGATAAGCTAAGTCCAAGAGAGGATAAGAAGGAAGAAGGGTTGAAGGCATTCTTCTTGTCCCAAAGGACCTCAAAGCAATCCTTGAAGCACAAGAGGTTTGTTGCAAAAGGTTTCTTGACTAAGCTCTTTCTTAATCTTGTTTGAAGTTCTTTTGTCATTTTGATAATGACTACTTCTACAAGTGAGTCCTCAAATTCTTCTTTCTTCACAAGAGTCTTTGATGAAGACATGAAGCAAGACTTGTTCATCATGATGGATATGGTGAGAGAAATTTATGAGGATGGAAGGAAGAGCATCATACTTAGAGAGCGGTTGAATTCCATGAAGGAAGAGAAGCAGTTGCTTTCTGACAAATTGCAGGAAATGAAGAGACAACTTCATATTGCAAATATGAACCTGGAAAAGATGCATGAGTTGGAGACATAGCTCTTTGTTGAAAAAGAAGCCTTAGTCAAGTATCAGCTTGAAGAAGAGGTAAATAATTCCAATTTGTCTTCAATTTCCTCTAAGAATGTTTATATTGGTTCTTTTGAAAAACATACCAGAGGCATAGGTTCCAAGTTAATGTCCAAGATGGGCTGTGAAGGAAAAGGCTTGGGCAAACATGCACAGGGTATTGTTGAGCCAATAATAGTTGAAGAAAGTCCTAAGCATTTGCATCTTGGCTATGGAAAAGCTTATGGAGAGAGTTCCAAAGCTGCCATGAAGACCATTGAAACATCTCCAAGAAGGAGTTTCATTGCAAGTCTTCTACCTCAAGATTGTGAAGATTGTATTCTTGGGGAATGCAATAGTGTGAAGCATATTTTGCAGAAAGAAGGTGTATATCAGCATACACTTGAACCAGAGAGTTGTGGAAACTCTGAAACCATTGAAGAGGTTGGTGGTGTTCCAAAGCGAGCTACTTCTTCATTTGATTCACCTCCTCATGAAGGCAATAAAGGTGAAAAAGAAAGGTATAAATCTGGTTCTAATCATATTCCTTTTGATTATGTAAAGCATGATAAATTTCCATATAAGCATGGGAAAAGAATTGCATGTTCCTTTTGTGGTTTGGATAACCATAATGTTTCTAGATGTTGGAAGAGAATGGCCACATACAGGAAACTTTTGAAGGAAAGAAAGCAAGAAGCCAAAGGTCCACTGGACAAGGCAAATCATGTTGTCAAGAGGATGCACATGTGTTGCACTTACTACCATAAGCAAGGACACATTGTTGAAAAGTGTTGGACTCTGAATCCAATAATGCTTCCACGAAACTTGAAGGAGGTGGAAAGAGAGAATGGCGGTAATGGAAAGAAAGATTCCATGATTGATGTGTTTCAAGATGATTCACATGTTGATGCTGATGTGCAGACAAAGGAAGGACCTTTGAAATGGATTGGTAAGAAATGGTTAGATTTCTCATCCAATTAAGATTGCATGTCTATTGATATAATGCATCTATTGGCATTTCTTTGTTAATGGAATGCAAGTTGTAGGTTTTTACCAAGAAGGTGAATGGAAAAAGTTGAGTAGGAGACTCACTTTATTGCTACAACATTATATTCATTTCATCTTCGAAAGTACAGTGTACTTAAGCAAAAGTTTAAGGATGAAATGCATGCATAAGCATGATATGCATGAACACAGTGATGCTGATGATTTCCTTGTATTTTAACATGTAGGTGTGATTAACTTGAAGGGTTGATTACTTTTTTGTAAACATGCATGTAATGCAATATTGACTTGAGAAAAGTTGATTTGGTCTCCAAGATGGATATGTTGATGAAGTGTTTCATCTTTGAAAAAGAACTGTAGAATTATTTTTCTACATGCTTGACTTGAAGGGTCAATTGTTTTAAAGCCATGTTTTTTTGGCTTGTTATCTAGTCAATCATTTGTATGCAGATGTAAAGACATGGAGGTGTTCACAAGATGTGAAATCTGTTTCTTTTTTTGAAGCAGGAGTTTAGGCCATCCAGTTGTTGTCTATAATCCTGTTGTTGTTAACTGTTCTTGTTGACAGTATGTCAAACAGGGACAAATGAAAATTTTGTGAAGTAGATGTAACTTCACATTGGTTTGAGCCACCTTGGATCAATGATCAAGGTAGAAAAGTTCAAACTACCTTCTGTGACCTTCTCAGCTGGAGTTCTATAGGAAGTTAAGGAGGAAGACAGTTCTTCCCAGGAGGACAAGCACATTGTGGAAGGGAGTGTTTAAAGGCTTTGGTTCAGAGGCACTATGCAAGGCAAGTGTATGGAGGCTAAAAGAAGAGGGTGAGGTACTCTCATTTACTATTCAAATTAGTATATCAGTATTTTGGAGTCCAAAAGCTTTTTAGTGGGAAGGCGTGATCCAAAATGGATCTTGGATAAACCTCTAAGTCTAAAAGACTTCATATAAGAGGTAAAAGGTGCTAAATGGCACAAATTCTTTGTAAATATTTCTCACAGAGAAAAATGAAAGTCAAAGGATGCCCTTGGAAATAGTCCTATTGCAAAGGCCTCTTCATTCTAAATCTAAAGCAATTTGAATGGGCTAAAATGGACTTTGGATGAAGAAGTTATTGCAAAAATAAGATTGCCCATTATCCTTAGAAAAGGAGGAAATTTCTTATAAAAATGGACTTAAAGGCTCTTTAAGGAAATCGCATTGGAAAAAGTCAAAGGGAGGACTTAGACCAAAAGCCAGACGGACCCCCGATCAGTGATCTCCGATATATCACATCAGAGGTAGGCCTGCATGTGATATCGGAACCCTGGGTGACTCGATTTGTGATTGCGATGAAGCAGCAAGTGGCGATGCAATTGGCGATATATATATTGCGATCAGCACAGTCAAAGGGAAGACCCTAGGCCATTGCGATGCGATATGCAATGGCGCTGATCAGTGATAGCGTCGATGCGAGGGGGTCGATAGCGATAGCGCTGATGCGATGGCACTGATAGCGATATGCGATGCGCCGATATAGGCGATTGGTGGATCCCCAATATAAAGGGTCGTTAACATATGCAATTGTGATTTGCGATCAGGGCACGGACCCGATAGATTTATAAACACAATTGCATAAATTTTGAAATCCAGAATTTTGGATTTTCTGTGTATTTTCTTTGTAATGGCTCCCATTCACCTGTGCCATGCTTTTAGCAGGCATTGTTGTAATAGGAATGTGTTATACACAGAGAGCCACAGAGCCAGATGGTTAGTCGTAGAGCCAGATAGCCAGAGAGCCAGAGGGCTAGTCGAAGAGTAAAAGGAATGATTACACATAGAGAAAAGGATAGGAAGCCACAGAGTCGGAGGACTCCTCAAAGGCTAGAGCGCCAAGCGAAGGAGAAGTTTTTCCCTTTAGAGCATTGATAGAGGCAGAGCCACCAGAGGTTGGAGGCCGAGCCGCAGTTCCAAAGAAAGCTAGAGAAGCCACCGGAGGTTGGGGGCGATGGCAAAGAGGTGATTCCTCAGAGAGCTAAGCGCAACAAAGTTGCAGGGCTAGACAGCTGAATGTAGCAGAGTTGCAAAGCCTAAGAGCCTAAGAGCCAGAGAGCCAGAGGGTAGATGGAGCCATAGAACAGCAAAGAGATCAAATGATCAAGTTATTGTTGATGGCCGATGTGTGCCGAAGATAGAAGAAGGAGTTCCAACGATAGTTAAAAGAAATCTGAGGGAGCTGGTGCAAGCTAGAGCTCAAGATAGCTTAGAGCGCTGATTGAAGGAGTCGAGTCCAAAGAAGCCTAGATCTGTCTGTAGAGTATGGACAGCCAGTGGGATAAGATGGTATTCTAAACCCATAGGTTCAGTTGTAAACCAATGAAGTTGAGTGTGGAACTTGTAAAAGAAAGATTACCATAATCCCAGAGAGCCTAGTAGAGTTTACTAGAGCTCACGGAGACGTAGCCCAAGATGTTTGGGTGAACTCCTAATTATATTGTTGTCTTATGTGTTCGCTGATTTGCTGCTTTATTTACTGTTATGTGTGTTTAAATATCAACATAAGAAAATATACATAACCACTTGAACAGTTTAGAAACAAACATAAGCATACACCTATTTCAAGTTATTTATTTTGTAAATTGTCAATCATAAGCTAGATCTTGGGAATATATAAGCTTTGGAGTGGGGCAGGTTCTTGTAAGCATGACAAGAAGCCTTTAGTGCCCCATTTTCAGATCACAGAAGCATCCAAAACTACTCAAAGTGTTGAGGACAACACTTTTTTTAAGGGGAGGGGCATGTTAGGTCCCTATAATAGTAGTGTAGACCCATTATTGTTATTATTAGTGTAGCCCCCATATTTTTATTGTTGCGCCCATGTAGCCCACATATTGTTATTGTTGTGCGCCATATAAGCCCATTATTGTTATTGTTGTGCCCTTACATTATTATTGTTATGTAGACTCTAATTATATTATGACCCCTTAGATTCCTATATATACCAAGGAGGTCTAGTCATTTGTAACATCCAAGAATTGTTCATTTCTGTGATGTAAAGGAGGTTTCCCCCTCGAAGAGGTTATTCCTCAAGTTTTTGATCTATCGTTTCTTCTATTTTTTGTGCTAGTGGCATAATAGTTAAGACTGTCTCAAACTTAGCATAACATAGTAAATGGATCATTTAGTGACACGATCAATAAAGAAATGGAATATGAAGAAGCTAATAGGAAATTAATCCAAATAATTAGCTAGCAAAGTACAAAGAAGATTATTTCTCCTAGCCTACCCAAAAGAAACATGATGCAGAAGAAAAAAATCCTAAAATCTTGGAAATATTGTTTGCATAGTTCTAAGAAACAAGTGAAAATACTTAACAAAGTTATTCTCTATTGATGCAATCAATAATGTAGGTGATCAGAGACACTGAAATGCAAACAAATATTTCTGATGACAAGCCACTAGAAGCTAACTTACTTACAAAGAAGATGTTAGAATACAAACCGGGGCATCAAATTAGAATCAATCAAATGGAAAGGATTGGTCTAGATTATATTTGGAGATATTTGGTCAAACCTCGAAGTCACTATCTATTGACCAAAATAGTTACTAATGGGATAGCATAGGAATTTCCAGCAATTTAAGTGAATGTGTTTGAATTCCAATTGAACATTCAGATCGATCCTCTTTCACAGTTCAATCACCTTATTAAAGACCATTCACAATGGAAATCATGCATCGAATCTTCCCAGTGCATTACCTCGATAACCTAAAGCTTATTTTATCCTAGCATCATAACAGATTTTTACATTTATATTTTTATTTCAATGTTGTTACTCAGAAAACTTGGACAAGATCTTTATCCTTTATTTTGTAATATTATTAAAAAGACAGGTTGAGCCTAAACAAAGAGTTCTGATATTTTCAAGGAAATAGACTTTTCACTACTGTAAATTTTATCTTTTCTTTGATATTATTCTGGACCATTGTGGTTTCAAGTTTTAGTGAGTTTAAGAGATTACGATATTGTTTCTCTAATTTACTAGTTCATTTTACATTGACATTGAAATTATTCTTCTTTATTTCTTTAATATTGATAACTAAAGTTAGTTACTATTGACTAATCACTTTCATTATTATTCTGGCATTAAGGAAAGAATATTTGTGTGAACATTGTGGGTGAATGCAAGTCATTTAACTATCTAAGTGAAGTTTAGTTTCATTTACAGTTAATTGCTTGCAATCTATAAGTGTCAAGATCTAAATCACATAATTTTTGTTAATCATTTTATATCACATACAAAAGTTATAACATTGGGGATATAATTAGTATATCTAGATAAGAGTTGTGATAGGTTAATTTGTTATGTTAATTTTATTAGGTTAGAATTATGAGATTATTTGACATCGCTTACTTTTAAATTCGGTTAATTCTTAATCTTTGCAATAAGTCTCCATTCATTGAAGCAAATTACTAGAGTGGAAATCGAGCCCACATATGGGTTGAAATTGTTATACCAAATAGAAAAGGGTCTAATTAGGATCCTAACCAGGCGATTTCTCAAATGTTGATATGGTCAATTTTGGTCATCAACACTTCCTTATTTTCATTCATCTTCTTTTATATTCCTTCCTTATTTTCATTCATATTCTTTGTCATTTCTCTTTTAAGTTTTTTTTTAGAACCTGATATATCCACATTTTTCAATGTACTACCATCCATTTCATTAAATTTCTTCTCTAATCAAGAAAACTTAAATTCTAAGTCTTCACTTTCTTCATGAGTCAAGGATGAGTCTTCAGTATATTTAATTGATGTAGTAGCTTTCTTTGGAGGAATGTAGGACAATAATAATAGCACTCCTCTTTATCAAAATATTCAGTCACTAAAAGGAAAATGAACCTTCTAGTCAACAAATTAGTCACTAGTAAGTTACGAACCTCAATTTGGAGAATATTAGAATGGCTAAAGTTTTTTTGATATATCTCTGAGATTTGAGCCCTTTAGGATCTAAAAATTTGTTCATTAACATTATAATATGTCTTTTCTGCAATTCCACAAGTGTAAGCTAAATTTTGTGTGTTAAGTGAAAGTTATGGTAATTTTATGAAAACTTACTTGTTTTTTTCTCATCCCACAAGAAAACTTGTATAGCATTCCACATGTCCAATGCTTCAAATATAATTGTAAAATTTTTACTTGAGGTACTTTGTATGTTTCTTGAAATACCTGAATATTTCACATTCTAAAATGTCCAAGACAGGAGGATATAGCATAAACCCCAAATTGATTTGTTTAAAATCTATTTCAAGACTATTCACAAATGTTATGGAGAATTACACATAGCCACTAGGATTTATTTCTCCATATTATTATGGCCCTAAAAATACTACTAGATCGAGGAGTATATAACCTAAATCAAACAAGAAAATAGATCCCAAACCATATGGTCCAATCCAATCATTCATGCCTACAACTTCCTAGCTATGATTTGAGCTAAAACCTATAATCCTCGTAAATTGGTGACAAATATTGGGTTTGATGGAGAGATTCCTTGCTCCAACTAGGAGATATCATCCTCCACAATGAATCTACAACCTACACACAAGAACCACCAAACAGAGAGCACAAATGGCTCTCGCACAGGACCATTAGCTTAAATAAACATAGACATGAAAAACTGATCATTAATTCCAATTTAGAGGAAGGGAACATTCACTTTCATTGGTCATAATATGAAATAATACAACATGTATACCTTCAAGGATAGGACCTCCTCTCTAGTTTTTGGCAGACTCTCTCCCTCTCCAAGAAATATGACCCCAATAAAATATAGCTCACAATCTCTGAATAAGAATCATTATAACATGACTCTATAATATTCTTTAAGTCTCTCTTTCTCCCTAGCCTGACTCTCAAGTATGGATTGTTATATAACGACTCAAAGAGCTGCCAAGGAGGATGAATATGTATGCTTAGGATGATATAAAGGTAGGAATATTTGCTAATAATTCTTCCAATCCATCTCAATGAGATAGGATAAGTTGTGGCTTCAAATTGATCTCTTAGGGAAAGTAAGTCTCTAGAACATAAGCCAGGGCCGCAGGGGCTAAACTGAGAAATTTCATCTCTCACCACTAGGAACAAGGAGGCTCCTTGTGGTAGAAGGCCTTCAATGTCTCTGTGAGGCATTAGGTCCCAATGATTATGGCCTAAACTAGGTCAAAAAAGGAGTCAGGGCCTATAAAAAGTCAACCAGTAGAAGCGCTCATCAGTACTAACTCTAAGGAGAAAAATAGGTTGATAACAACAAACCCTAAATTCCATAGGGTATAAATCTAAAATTATAGTGAACCACACTCTAAAACTTGAACCAAACATTCCCCACTATTTCTCCTTACTATGGTTCAAGTTTCATTATTTGAAACATCATAGAAATATCTGTGTGTGTGTGTGCGCGCGCATTTGGTTGGCCTGTTAGAAACTAATTTCAAGAGCATTCCAAAACCTGGAATCCCTTAGAGTATACATCTAAAACTATAGTCAACTAAGATCTAAAATCTGAACCTAGTGTGTAAAAACATATTTCCTCAATTTGGTCCACTTTTCAAGGTCTAAAACCTCATAGACAAAAAAAAAAAAAGCGAAAATTCCAAATTGACCTCCTTGAGACAGATTTTAGGAGCATTCATAAACCCTAGCTTCCTCAAAACATATCTCCAAAATTATAGAGAACCCAAAAGGATCCAACCAACAAGCTCACATTTCCCATCAACCCCAAACCAAATTAGTGCACCCCCTTCTTTATGCTTTTCAGTCCCTCGGGTTGTGTCACTATATGTAGGGTGTCTAACTTAGCCATCAATCGATGTCCCAAAGTCCTATGACTCCAAGAGTTCCTACTTCTCTTAAGGTCTACAAGTACCCTCTAGACCTTTACACCGAGGAACCTGTCCCACCTATGACAAGGTTGTCCTGTGTTTTCCATAAATATTTATAGGCCCTTTTCCTTAGTCAAATCCATAGAATCTACGTTCCAAAGCTCCAAAATCCTTATTTTTATGTGCATGACATTCCTTTGACACATGGCACCCCCCCAAAGTCACTTAATGGACTTTAATTAAACACATGTGCACTTTACTAATTATCAAGCCATATAAAGTCCCCTTATTAACACCCATGGAGCCTTAGCCCACATACTCTTTTAATCCTGCTTGATCTACAACAATAATGTATTTTATTAATGTGCATCAAAATTTAAATTTATAAAACCAGTCTCTTTGGCCTCAAAACATATGCACACGGGCAGCAGCCCCAAAACATATAAACCCAACATGCACATGGATACATCAGCCCCAAAAGTAATATTTGGCTCACCAACCTAATTAATATGTATTGGTTTACTATCCTAAGTTTCATATATACATTTTATTTACAATCCAGGAGTCAAGTTGGGGTGTTACAAGACTGAAGTGAGAGGTCCATGTTTTGACCTGGCTGGATATCCATATGGAAACACTTAGGTTGGATGGTGATCCACTAATAACTAGGTGGGAGGACATTAATTCCTTTATTAAGTCACAATTCAACCCTATTTATTAAATATAGGACCTATGACTTTGATGGCACTACTTTGGTCAAAGGCAGGGATAGAGTGTATAGAAGCACAATGTCATTGAGATCAGAAAGATAGCTATCATGCTAGGTATCTCTCAAAAAAATTAGATGTACCCTTTAAGCATATAGGTGGTCTTCACAGCCATATACAAAAGCAGGTTATTTTTTTCAATCTAAGGACAATTGATAAGGCATGTGTATATGCACATTAGAGAGAAATCATAGGCCAAAAGAGAGTGCATCCAAGTGTTTTGAACTAAAAAGAGCACCAAGAATCTTCCAAGGAGGGGAAGAAAAAGTGGAGAGGGGGAAAGAATAAGAAGAAACTAGTCACTACACATCAATTCAATGATCTTGGCAACAATTGTAACCATTTGAACAATGTTTTCCACACTAAGCAAAAGGGCTAGAAATGACATCCAAAACTAAACCCAAAGAATCATAATAAGGATGCAAAGAAAAAAAAATTCTAACCACATATTTAAGAAATCAAGTCAAAAGCAACTTCAATGTGTATTAGATTATTTTCTATAAAGTAATGGATAAGGAGGTGAATCTAGGTAGACTTGATCACTAGGAAGAGAAGGAGATAAAAAACTCTTCCACATTAATATGAAAGTCAAAAATACCAAGATAGATGCTTTACTTGACTCAAGTTCATCAAATAATCTCATAGAATTGTATATATTCAACAAAATTATATTGGAGGTTCATGATCATCCTATCCCGTATCCATTGGGATGGATAAATACGTATGTAGAGAGGAATGTAAAAAAATAGTGCAAGATTAAATTTGTTATAAGTGTTGATTATATTGATGAAGTGGAATTGGACATAGTACCACCCGAAGTATGTGGAGTCATGTTTGGGAGTCCCTACATGATTAAGAAGGATCCAATATTCATATGGGGATCCAACCAATACCACCTCATCTAGGATGGAATTCCCTCATCATCAACATGCACAATGGAAAGTCTAAGATTTCTCTAGCAAATGTTATCCAAGCTAAGGACCTAATTAATTATATTACGAACTATGTTTTAATTTTCTTTAGAGAAAATATGTTTGATAATGAGTCAATAAGAGAAAAAACATCCTTGGAGGGAGTAAATTAAGGAACATAAACATCAATTGGAAGGGTTTCCACATGCATATAGAGGGTTGTTCTAGAAACCTAAAGGGGTACCACCCAACAAGGAAGCAAATCATGAAATCCAATTATTGCTAGACTCTTCATTGCTAAATATTGGGTTCTATGTATAGTCCATTCCAAAATAAAATGAAGTGAATAATTAGCTGTAGTAATTGTTGTAGTAGGGTGTGACTCAACTAAGCACCTCACCGTATGGGTCACCCATCATAATTGTATCAAATTTTAATGGACCTTGCTAAATCTACATCAATTATAGATCATTAAACAAGATTATACTCAAGAACCAATACCCTTCACCTAGGATTGATGATTTGTTATCTCATTTACAACATGTAAAATACTTCATAAAGTTGGATTTAAAATTAGGGTACCATTAAGTTAGATTCAAAGAAGAAATGACCTAGAATACTACCTTCAAAAATAGACAAGGTTTTTATGAATGATTGGTCATGATGTTTAGTTTATGCAATGCACGAGCTATGTTTATGAGACTAATGAATGGTGTATTACACCCATATCTAGTTTCATTTTTATATTTTATTTTGATGATATATTGGGTTATAGTGATACATGGGAGAAGAACATCTAAGACTTGATGTAGGTGTTAGAGACTTTGAACAAGAACAATCTATTGTAATAACTCAAGAAATGTGAGTTTCCTTAGGGTATTTGATTGGTGGAGGAGATCTTAAGAGAGATATGGAAAAGATGGAGGCCATAATGAAGTGGTCAATGCCTACAAATGTCTATAAAGTTATGATTTTTGTTTGGGAAACACAATACTTATAGAAGTTCATATATTCATTTCCAGTAGTAGCTACACCATTCCATGCCATAACAATGAGTGGAAACAATTTCTGATGGGGGAAGTATCAACAAAAATATTTTAATGAGACAAAAAGAAGAATTAATAAAGAACCAATTATCACATCACATAACTTGTATAAGACCTTCGAAGTTGAGAATTATGAAAGTGGGTATGTATTGGAAGCAATGTTGACGCAAGGAAGAAGGCATGTATGTTATAATTCTGAAGTATTTCATGGGGAAATTATCAAGTATCGTACCTACAACAAGCATCTCTTCGCCTTGGTGCAAGTTCTGAAAAAGTGGAAACAATATTTGCTGGGAAAGGAGATCATAATTCACACAAATCACCGGCAGATACAATACCTGTAAGACTATGGTAAGCTACAATAGACCAAACACCACAAGTGGATAGTGTTCTAATAGCAGTTCCATTTAGTCATCAAGTACAAGAAGGGAAACACAAATAAATTGGAAAACATTATTTCAAGGTCACCCACATTAAAATTTACATATTTAGGAACTTTGTTGCACATGGATCCTTTCATCTATGATGCATACAAAGAGGCATACACAGTAGATGAGGAATTCAAGGAGGCATCTCAATAATTCTAAGCCTAGAGTCATGTAGAAGATGGTTACAAAAAATATGGCTATCGTCTCCATAGTGGGTTACTCTACATCCTAGAGAAACTTTTTGTTCCTATAAGTGAGAAATTGCAGCTTATTAGAGAGTCTCACAACTCCAAGGTTTTAGGAAATATTGGTGTTGGGAAGATAAGTTTTGAGCTATAGAAGTGTGTGAACTAGCTTAGAATGAAAGAAGATACAACAAGGTACATTAAAGGATGTATATGTTATTGTACTAGAAATCCCAATAATAGGAAGCATGGTTTATACCATCCCTTAATTGTAGCCACTCATCCTTAGGAAATTCTTTCCATGGATTTTTTTGGAGGTTTACAAACAGCCAGGAAGGGACATGACTATCTATTCATGGTAGTTTATAAGTTTAACAATATGTGCATTCACATTCCCTATAAAATACCATCAAAGAAAAAGAAGCAAGAAACTGGTTATTTGGATAGGTATGGTTGCTCTTTGGGATACTAAGGAGCATCATTTAAAACAACAAAAGTGGACATATAAATGCATTTTGGACTATGATGTGGTATAATTTTGACACAAAGTTGAATAGGTCTACAACAAGCCATCGGCATATAAATGGATAGATAAAAGTAGTCAAAAAGAATTTGGTACAACTTTTGAGGGATTACAGTGGTAATCATCGAAAAACCTAGGATGAAAACATTACCTATATATAATAGTCTTATAACAAATACATCTACACTTCTATTGGTAAGTCCCTTTTTGAGACTCACTTTAGATAGCTTCCACCTTCACCCTTAGATGTTGTATATGGATAGAAAGGAGGAGTGAGGGAGGATCTTATAGGGGATGCATTAATAGAAGAGAAAAATGTTGAGAAGAATAGGAAGATTCATTTGCAAGTATGTGGGTTGTTGAACAATTCACAGGACAAATATTAGGATAGGCATGGTCAACACAAATTAGAGAATTCATTTAGAATGTGTTAGCGACCTATACTATAGGGATCATAGTTTTTTTTTATTATTATTCATTTGGGGGTCCTTGTAAAATTTAATTTATGGTTTCATGAGTATTATAGTCTAAGGGGTATTTGTATAAAAGGGTCAAATTTAGTCAAATGGTCATGTCATAGGGAAGTTGGTTATCATAAATTAGTTGTTGGTGTCAGGTGAATCATGTCAATTGGTTGGAGTTTAGTTAGTGTCATATCAACTTCATGATTACAAAAGTACCCTCTCATTTCATCTCACTTACACCATTCAATATCCACCATCATAACAAGGAGAAGGATTTGGGTGGCATTAAAATTCAAAATTGTTTGAAACTTCTCCCATTTTATCTCATCCGAAGTCATGTTTGAGCTCTAGAGCAAGTTGAAGGTGAAATGTGAAATTGAGAAGGCCAAAGGAGAGGTTGGAGGTCGAGTTCAAGCAATCGTTGTGAATTTACTACGCAAGCAACCTACTACTATGCAACTGCTAGATAAGTGGTGAAACGACCTCAGGATTTTGAGTAAAAGTTTTTCTGTCTTCAGTTCGATTTAAATGTTTCAAGAAGATTGTTGAACACCCTCCAACGAGTCTGATATTTTGCAGAAGACCCCAAGTATACCAACCATGGATGTGCATTCGCATTTGATACCCATTTGTTGCGCAAGTTGCATAGTCCGTCATTTCGGTGAAGTGTGGGAATTTTGTAGTTTTGGAAGATTTTATAAGGATTATGTATGTGGTAACAGTTATCTTCATCCATTTTGAATTAGAAAGGCCATCATAAGCTCGAAATGTTGGACTTGTTGTGAATCTACTGCTCAAGTGGAAATCATCCATCTAGGAGGTTTGCAAGCGTTGGAGAGACTACTTCAAGAGTTATACATCATAAAACATAAATTTCAAGCCTAATTATTTGATCCATTTTTCCATAGGAGATGTGCATCCATACATAGCATGGAGGGCTACTTGGACTTGCTACGAATTTGTTGTGGCACTGACTGTTTTTGTCATCATTTTCAAAAGGTGTTTTCGACAAAATGAAGATGGATTTGGCAAAACCAAAAGAGGAATTTGTCATGCACAGATCAAAAAACAAAAACCTACTTCCATTCTTTCACAAATGTCATATATTGGAAGCTTCAAATTGCATATTTACAACCTATTTTTCAGGTTTTGTCATTTCCTATTTTAGTGATGATCTTTTGGTGCATATTGTGAGGTGTGGGAGACTAAATGTTGGAAAATGAGGGAGGTTTTGTGTTAAAAAATTATATATTACGGAGCAATGGAACACATAAAATATTGCAGAAATATAAACACAAAAAACGCACAAAACAAGAGAGACACAGATATACGTGGTTCACCCAGTTTGGGCTACGTCCACCCCGAACAACCAGTCCTTCCTTTCTATTATCCAGCAAAATGAAGAGACACAACCTACAGCAAATCCGCTGTAATATCCTCTGTTTTCTCTCACAGTCTCACCTCTCTGTTTCTCGCTCATAGAATACACATCTATATCTCAGCCTCAAATACAATGCCCTCATACAAAGAGAGGGGGTTGCCTTCTAGGGAAAAAAAACCCTAAACTAAACATAAGTTCTACCATCAGATCATCCGCCTAATGAACGGCCCAGGTTGACTAGAAATTACTATACCTTTACAAGGCAATTTTACATTTGTTTTTAGCTTCGGGGGCGCTGCCCCCAAGCCCCTGCCGGGGGACCGCTGGCCCCCAGACCCCCCAGCCGGGGGGGGATGGGCCCCCCCAGACCCCCGCGGGGGGGACAAGTCCCCCTCGCGTGGAGGGGTGTACAAACTTCCTGGGGTATACATCCTGCTGAAACAAAGACCTCTGAACAATCATGCTCCACACACAACATTTCGCTCAAGGAAACTCTAAAAAAAAAAAAAAAAGACTAAATTTGTTTTGTAAGATAGGTCAGGATTAAGGATATATGAGCTACTTTTTGACCCCTATTTTTCTAGAAATTTAGTCCCTATTACGTAGCAAACTGCCGCAAATGTGTTGTGAAATAGATAATCATCTTTTTGAGTGAGTTAACTTAGTCAAGACATGAAGTAATATTTTTTAGGTGTTATTAATTTTAATAAATATTTTGGACAATCACAATATAAATTTGGGGCTGAGTAATTAATGTAAATGGTTAGAAAAGAATTGGTTTAAACAAGTCCCTAGTTTTTAGCAGTTAGTCCTATTTTCCTTGCAAAAGTTAGGAACAAAATTCCTAATGAGGAATTCGACCCCTAGAGGTCGTAACTAACTATTTTAATTCTATATTATGATGTACATGTAATGGAAAAGGGGTTGGTTAGTGTGAAGAAGCTAGTTTGCAAATTTTGCATTTTGGTATCATTTCCTCAAGTGAATTGAAGAGAGCAAAAGGTGTTTTGACATGGATTCTTATTTCAGATGTTTATTGGTATGTATATTATCTTTTTTATCAGTGTTTCTTATTTTTACATGGTATGAAAACAATTTTTCATGCTCATCCTAAAGGAATTTTGAAGAATTCATTTTGCCCTTTGTTTTATATTAGCTGAACATTCATGTGTTTCCTTTTCTTCTAATGGGCATTTGAATTTATCTATAGTTTGATGCTTGTATTGTCACCTTTTGATGTTGCACTCATCCACTCACTACAACGAAACTTGGTTAATTATCAACAAAGTTTCCTATCCTTCCCCTGCTCAAAATATCATCATCATCCCTTATTCACTTGAATCATTAACTATACTTAGCCTATTCGAAATGGATCTTCCGTCTTTCACCAACCTTCAAAAAACAAATTAAACTTACCTTTTTGATCCTCATAACCAACCTAAGATCAAGAAATATTCCAATCACTTGATTGACTGAGTGAAACCCTAGTGAGAGAGCCCTCTCCAAGGCTATTATGGTTCAATCCTAGCCTAAAGTGGTTGCCTCTTATTTCTCCTTTCAGCCTAGAGAAATTTACTAAGTGCTAACATTCTGGCGATGTTGTTGGGGAATGAAAGGTTTCATCTTCTCCAAGAAATATCATTAAAAGTTTCAAATTTGAATATTGATGATGGAAAATGGTCAGACATATGAAGGCTAAACCATTCACCTGATGACTCCAAACAAGTTTCAACCTGATCCAAAGACTCCACTGGCAACAGGATCTACAAATCAGGTTTTACTGGAAACTCCACTAGTCAAAGATGAATTCTCAATCCAAAAGGTATGCTTCCATGAATCGAGATCACATTCTAGGTTTTCTGAATCAAAAGCCTCATGTAGATTGGTAAGCTTATTTTCAAAAATTCACATATTAGAAAGGAGATGATGTTTCTCTTCACCTGGTGAAATTTCAGATGCATGTATGTAGACTTAAGATTGATTTTCATGAATATGTTCATGGTATCCTTGGAGGGAAATGCACAAGAATGGTATGAAATTTTTCTAAATGCTTTTTTATATTCTCTTATATATTTTCATATAATTTTTTATGAGAGATATAAAGAATGTAATCCTTCCTTGTTGTTGTTCGAAGACTATTGCACATATGTTAGAAATTTTGTTGAGAATTTGGAGAGCTTTTATGAAGATGATCAGTTTAAGGATGATGAGGTTATATAATAATTTCATGATAACTCTTTTCATCACCAAGAAGAAATGGTAGTCTCTCTCTTGGATGAACATGAAACCGAGCAGGATTTTAATGATGATAGTCATGTTCCATCCTCTGAAGTTGATGAAAATTTACAACAGTCATGTCAACCTTTTTGTGATCAAAAGTATGTAAATTATTTTAAACAACAAAAGAAAATGGTAAATGATGAGGACAATTGTCATGATATTTAGATGGATTCCCAACAAGAAATAATTTCTTCCTTAGATGAAGATGAAACTAATCAATAATTTTATGTAAATATTCACGTTCATTCTCTTGAGATTGATGAAGTAAAAAAACATGTTTGTCCTCTTAATCTTGATGAACATATTCAGCATGATCAAGAAAAAGAAATAGACAGTCAATCGATTTATTCATCTTCTAGATCAGTGATTGAAGAAAAGCGGATTTGAAATTTCTTATTCTACACATCATGAGAATGCATCCCAAGATAATGAGATTAAAAAGGTATGTGACATAGGATTGCATCTTACTATGCCAATTATTGAAGAGTGCACTATAGTTAACCTTTCTAAAATATTTGTTGAATCTGTTGTTCTAGAAACTCTCAATTCGGACTCACGTAAGGGATTGCTTATGCATCCATTTCCTCAAGGAGATATGCATTAAGCTTCATATTTTGAATCTTCTAAGCTTCAAATTGACCATCATAAGTTGCAGGAAAGCAGTGAAAAGGAAAGGATTGTTCTAGAGCCTTTTGAAAATGAAGACTTCATTCAGGAAAACCTACCTCTTGAGATAACAAACACATAATATATTGAAAATCAAGATCATACTAAAAGTTTGACTCTTGACACTCTCGTTATAAATAATTTAGCTATTGCATTTGGAGTGTTTCAAGAAAGTTCAAAAAAAATTTCTTGTGGATGAGAAGAGTGAGAAACATACCATTATTTCACTTAGAACTAATTATGAGTTTTATCGTGAAAAAGAAAACTTAGAGCAAGAAATAGTTTTAAGTGGAGAATGTCTTTTCTTTCTTGCTAATCAACAAGAGCTATTCATTCATGCTTGCAAAGACTTTTTTGTAAACATGTTGGAAGCGGTTGTAAAGATGGATTTTGTGTTATTCATGAACACAAGGATTCATTTCAGTTATCATGTTAAACTTTCATCCGCTGAATACAAGCTTCAATCAAATGGTCCATTTCTTGATTGGCTGCATTGGAAGGATCATTTCACATGGTTGGATGGATATCTTTAGTAGGTTAGAGTAGGAAAAGGTGTGATCAATCAACTTGTTGTGCAAGCACTCGTCTCAGTTTTATTTTCAACATTTCAGGCAGTTGTCACAAGAGTTTGAAGCCCGAGGAGAAGGCCCTGAAATTATAATAAACTGTTTCCGTATGTAATGGAAAATTCAAGTTAGTTAGAGTCAGTTTTAGTCAGTTAAAGTTGGACTCCATTACCCAATGGATCAGGCTACTAGTCTACAGTGTTCTTGTCACCTCATAGGGATGATACCATCCCAATTAGAGCAACTGTTAGGGTCCTATAATATAGGGATCATAGTGTTTCTGTCTTACTATTAATTTGGGGGTATTTTGTAAAATTTAACTTATGGTTTCATGAGTGTCATGGTCTGTTAGGCCCCTATACTACTAGTGTAACTCATTATTGTTATTAGTACAACCCACTTATTATATTGATGTACCCATGTAGTGCCCATATTTTTACTATTATGCCCCATAGAAGCCCACTATTGTTATTATTGTGCCCTTACATTATTATTGTTATGTCGGCTCTGATTATGTTATGACCCCTTAAACTCATATATATAGAAAGGAGGTCTTTTCATTTGTATCATCCAAGAATTGTTCATTTGTGTAATGTAAAGGAGGTTGCCCGCTTGAAGAGGCTAAAATATAAGGCGTTGATCTCTCTTTTCTATCTTTTTGTGAGCTGGTTTCATAACAATTGGTATCAGAGCTTTGGATTCTAGGGTTTCGCTACTCCAAATAGGTCATCCTGGAATTTTCACTATAAGTTTTTTTCTGTGATGTTTCAGAAGCTAAAACGAAAACCCATTTGAGAAGAAATTGTGTTGAATCCTGGGTCTCAATTTCAGAGCTTTTTGTGCTATATTTGCGGAGATATGATCTGAGGAAGTTGGTCTTTTTGCAGACTCTTGAATTACATTCCAAACAGGTGACCTGGGAAAAATTGTCATAACTTTCTCTCTGAGCATCGGATTGAAATTTTGTCAGAAGGTACAAAAAGAGGACGGACTGTAGTTTCTTGTATATATTTCTCAGAGCCAAAGGTAGAAACAGTGACACGTGGCACTTCATACAAGTTCGATCTTCTGGAAAGGTCTATAATCAGGTCATCTTGGGAGATTGTGCGTAACTCTTTCTTGGAGAATCCAATTTGAATCAGACTAGTGGCATTAGAAAGAGGACACAGAGGGCTACTACAGGTCGCAATTTCAAAACTTAAAGATCTGAAAGTATAGAGTTACAGTCATTTCAAGATCAAGCTCCTAAAATTAAGAAAAAGCAAGATGAGGAAGTTTGATGGCAAGGATCCGGTAAATTGGATACTTCAGATGGAGCAATATTTTGATCTACATGGTGTACCACTATTACAAAAGGTATGTATTGCATCTTCATATTTAGAACTGGATCAATTTTATGGTATGAAGGGCTTTGTTCTCGTAAACAACTTGTTACGTGGTCAATTTTCACAGAGGAAATGATAGCACATTATGAGGATACAAAGAGCAACACCTTCTTTAGAGCAACACAACAACAATTGGAAAGAGTAAAAGGGCTATGTGACATAGTGGAAATAAAAATTATGGAAACCAAGAAGCATACCCCTCACAACTATAAATATGGAAGTGTTGTTTCTCCTAGCCTTCCACAACCTACAAGGGTTACACCACAACAATTGGAAGAAAAAAGAGAAAAAGGGCTTTGTTACAATTGTGATAGCAAATGCACTAAAGGTCATAAGTGTGCTAAGAAGAAATTATTTTACATAGAATATGAAGAGGAGGAAGAAAAGGATCAAGAAATATCAAAAGAAGAAGATATACGCCAGGACCCCACCCCTGAGAAAGAAGAAATGAATCAGACCATATCTTGTAAAGCATTGGCAAGAATTACCACTCCTCAAACTCTCAAGATAGAAGGACATATCAAGAAGAAAAAGGTGCAAGAAGTGAAAGATCACATCAAGAAAGAAGAAATGAATCCAACCATATCTTGTAATTCATTAGTCGGAATTACCACTCCTCAAACTATCAAGATAGAAGGACATATCAAGAAGAAAAATGTTCAAGAAGTGAAAGATTACATCGAGCATCAAGAAATGAATTGGACCATATCTTTTAAAGGATTGGAAGAAATTACCACTCCTCAAACTCTAGAGATAGAAGGACATATCAAGAAGAAAAAGGTTCAAGAAGTGAAATATCACATCGAGCATCAACAACAAGTTCTCCAACTTTTAAAGGACAAGGCCACTTCAGTGCAAAATCAAATAAAACAACAGGTAGATCAACATTGTAGTGAAAAATGTTTTGATGTAGGTGATTGGGTATTTTTACTGCTACATCTCAAGCAAGCTATTTATGAGAAGGAAATGTTGGCAATACTACATGCACTTAAAAAATGGCGACCTTACCGAATGGGAAGACTCTTCAAGGATGAGGATGTGGAAGCATTGCTTTGTGCTATTTCTATTATCCAACCAGATTGGATAAATGAAGCAAGGGATGAATGGAAGAAGGATGAAGAAGCATGGCCACTTATTCAAAATTTGCAAAAGATCCCAATTCAAACAATATTGCCAGAAATTGAAGAGGAAGGAAAAATCATATTGGAACCTGGAGCAGTCACAGAAACAAGAACTCGACAGCTACGAAATCGATCAATTTCAGAGTATCTCATCAAGTGGAAGAACCTACCCGCTAATGATTCCACATGCGAGGATAAGAATTTTATACAGAAGCATCAAGAACTACTCAAGCATTGAGGAGAACACTTTTTGAAGGAGAGGGGCATGTTAGGCCCCTATACTACTAGTGTAACCCATTATTGTTATTAGTACAACCCACTTATTATATTGATATACCCATGTAGTGCCCATATTTTTACTATTATGCCCCATAGAAGCCCACTATTGTTATTATTGTGCCCTTACATTATTATTTTTATGTCGGCTCTGATCATGTTATGACCCCTTAGACTCCTATATATAAAAAGGAGGTCTTTTCATTTGTATCATCCAAGAATTGTTCATTTGTGTAATGTAAAGGAGGTTACCCCCTCGAAGAGGCTGAATTCTAAGGAGTTGATCTCTCTTTTCTATCTTTTTGTGAGCTAGTTTCAGAGTCAATTTTAGTCAGTTAAAGTTGGACTCCATTACCCAATGGATCAGGCTACTCGTCTACAGTGTTCTTGGCACCTCATAGGGATCATACCATCCCAATTGGAGCAAATGTTAGGGTCCTATAATATAGGGATCATAGTGTTTCTGTCTTACTATTAATTTGGGGGTATTTTGTAAAATTTAACTTATGGTTTCATGAGTGTCATGGTCTAAGGGGTCTTTCTACAAAAGGGTCAAATTTAGTCAAAGGGTCATTGTAAATATTTGTGTCAAAAAGGGTCATGTCATGGAGAAATTGGTTATCATAAATTAGTTTTTGGTGTTAGGTCAATCATGTCAGTTGGTTGGAGAGTCAATTAGTTTCATATCAAGTTCATTATTACAAAAGTACCCTCTCATTTCATCTCACTTACATCATTCAATATCCACCATCATAACAAGAGAAGGCTTTGGGTGGCATAAAATTTGAAAGTTGTTTGAAATTTATCTCATTTTCTCTCATCCAAAGTCTAGTTCGAACTTTGGATTAAGTTGAAGGTGAAATACAACATTGATAAGTTCGAAGGAGATGTTACAGGTCAAGTTAAAGCAGTCACTACAAATTTGTTGCGCAAGTGACCTTCTACTATGCAACTGTTGCATAAGTGGTGAAACGGCCTCAGGATTTTGAGTAAGAGTTTTTCTCTCTTCTATTCAATTTTAAATGTTTCATGAATCTTTTTGAACACCCTCCAACTAGTCTCAGAATTTGCAGAAGACCCAAAGTATACCAACCTTGGATGTGCATTCGCATTTGCTGTGCAAGTTGCATAGTCCCTCATTTTGGTGAAGTGTGGAAATTTTGTAATTTTGAAAGATTTATAAGGTTTTATAAGGAGTTTCTATGTGGTAAGAGTTCTCCTCAACCATTTTGAAACAGAAATTCCATCATAAGCTTGAAATGTTGGACTTGTTGTGAATCTATTACACAAGTGGAAATTAGTCATCTAGGAGGTTTGCAAGCTCTAAGGAGACTACTTCAGGAGGTATACACCATCAAACAGACATTTCAATCCTAACCATTTGAACCATTTTTTCAGAGGAGGTGTGCAACCATGGAGAGCATGGAGGGCTACTTGGACTTTCTATGAATTTGTTGTGAAACTAACTATTTTTGTCATCATTTTAAAACGTTGTTTCCGACCAAATGGAGATGAATTTTGGAAAACAAAAAGATTTTTTGTCAATAATGTAAAAAAAAACAAAAACCTCCTTCATTTTCTGCACAAGTGTCATATATTAGAATATTCAAATGCATCTTTACAACCTAGTTTTTAGGTTTTGTCATTTCTTGTTTTAGTTACGATGATTAGGTATCGATTGTGAGGAGCGAGAGAATATTTTTTGGAAAATGAGAGGCATTTCTCTCAGGGAAAATCTTATCAACAAAAAACTCCTTTTTTTTGTAACATATGTCAGGATTAAGGAGATATGAGCTATTTGTTGACGCCTAATTTTCCATAAATTCAGTCAATGTTTCGTAGCAGACTCACTGCGAATGCACTACGAAACTGGACAGATATCTTTTTGAGTGAGTTAACTTAGTTAAAAAATGATGTAATTTTTTTTTTAGGTGTTATTAATTGTAATAAAGCATTTGTAAACTCACAAGCTCAATATGGGACTGAGGAATTAATGTAAATTCTTAGAAAAGAATTGGTGTAAACAAGTCCCTAGTTTTTAGAAGTTAGTTCTGTTTTCCTTGCAGAAGTTAGGAACAACATTCCTAATGAGGAATTTGACCCCTAGAGGTGGGAATTGACTCTTTTGAGTCTATATTATGATGTACATGTAATGGAAAATGGGTTGATCAGTGTGAAAAAGCTAGTTTGCAAATTTTTCATTTGTGTATCATTTCCTCAAGTGAATAAAAGAAGGAAGAAGGTGTTTTGACAAGGATTATTGTGTCATATTTTTATTGGTATGTATATTCTCTTTTTTATCAATGTTTCTTATGTTTCCATGGTGTGAAAACAATTATTCATGCTCAGCTTAAAGGAATTTTGCAGAATTCACTTTGTGCTCTGTTTTATATTAGTTGAACATTCATGTGTTTCCTTTTCTTCTAAAGGAAATTTGAATTCATTTGTAGTTTGATGCTCTTATTGAAATATTTTCATGGTGTACTCATCCACTCACTACAAAGAAACTCGTTTAATTATCAACATAGTTTTCTACCTTGCCCCTACTCAAAATATCATAATCATCCCTTATTCACTTGAATCATTCACTATACTAAGCCTATTCGAAGTGGATCTTCTTTCTTTCACCTGCCTTCAAACAAAAACTTAAACTTACCTTTTTGATCCTCATAACCAGCCTAATATCAGGAAATATTTCAGTCACTTGATTGACTGAGTGAAACCCTAGTGAGATAGCCCTCTCTAAGGCTATTAGGGTTGGATCCTAGGTTAAAAGTGGCTAATGGTTACCTCTGATTTCTCTTTTCAACCTAGAGAATTTACGGAGTGCTAACATAATGGGAGGCAAAATTTGATTACAATTAAACAAGAAAAGTCTATAGAATCCTCGAAGGAAAATCAAGTATCTATGGTATGGTCCTTTAAAGACCTTGGAAAAGGTGGGAGGTAATTACTATACACTCATTCTACCCCTATATTAGTGAATGTGGATAATCTCAAATTGATGAGTATTCCATGTTGGATTAAGATAATAGTAGGCCCTACCTTCCACAGAGGACTTAGCAACAAATGATCAGGAAGAGTTGGGAAAAGAAATAGTTTTGTAGAAGAGGAATAGAACTACAAGATATGAGTAACATGATCTTTGGTAGATTGAGTTGAAAGGAGAATTCTAGGAAAAGAAAAATGGTACTCCAAGGAGAAGGTGGAGGTATTTTTTCCTCAATTCATTTGGTAAATATATTGGAGACAAAAATCCTCCATAAATGGGGAGATATGATTTGGATTATACCATTATATTAGTTTTGATCTATATCAATTCTTCTAGAGTGGAAAAATTGGAAGAATTAGTCTACATGTTCATTTTTAATGGCAAGTCTTATTTGGAGAATTTTGGTTTGAAACATTCTAGAGCCATCTTTCGGGGTTAAATTTTTCCTTTTGTATTGTTTAACCCTTTGGTGTTGCTCCATACTTATATGTCTTTCCAGTAATGTAAGAATTGCATAAAACAGAGTTTGTATGAAAACTGTATGCCTCTCGCAATTCGACCTACTATATTGACCACCATGGTAAAAGTAGATGCCACATTAATCTCTATTACTTTTAAATATGGGGCTAGACACACATGGGATTTGAATAAGTCTCTAGAAGGTTAAAACCCATAACCCTAGATGATGGTTAAAGGAATCAAACCTTACCCCTAGTTGGCTATTGTATTTTATTCCATAATTTTTGTATCATTCTATGTTATTGTATTTTATTCCATAATTTTTATATGAGTGTAAATTAATATTTATATTAGTAACAACTAGTTACAGAATTCATTATCTACTTTCTATTAGTCACTTGCAACATGGGAAACCAAACCACTAGCAAAATAGAATTTTGTAAGACTACAAAAATAATGTCCAAAATGATAACAAGAGAATACAAAATGAATTTTAACTGTTTGTACACTTCAAAGGATGTAGTGAATTGTATGTTATTAGAAAATATATTATTTAAAATCCCATTAGCCTATCAGGATTTCGAATGCAAAACAAAATGATAGCAAGAAGTTATCCTTATGAAGACTAAGTAGAAGTAGAGGCATCAACCTCAATAATCTCTAACGTATTAAGACTAGGGTGGCTTGGAATTATTCTAGGGTCAATGCCCTCCTCAATGTGCACCATGAGATCATTCAAATATTTGAGTTGCAACACCATTTCATCAAAAACCAGTATAATTTCTTCTTTTGTGTCATTCTTATCTAGCAAGACCCTCTTCAATAGAGATTTCATGCTCCATAACAAATTTATGGTACATAAAGATCAATCTTTTCTACCTCTAGTGTGGTTAACATCAAGAACCCAGACTGATGCGGTGTCCACCGCCTATGAGTTTGATACAAAATTGTGACCCCCCATTAAATCAAATTCAACCTCATCAATATGCTCCTTGACCAAAAGAGGGATTTGTTCCTTATAGAGGAAAGCTAAACCCTCTTCTTGCATATGGATTCATAATCCTCCTTAGGAACCTAATCTCCCTCCACTATAGTGACAATGAGCCCTCTAGTGTACCATTGATAACACTCTAGCGATAGATAGCAAGACAAAGCCAATGTGATAGGGGATTCTAAGGTCGATTTCTTAGAGGTGGAAGAAAGGAGAAAAATGGAAAACTAGAGATAGAGCTTATTGTGAGAAATCCATACAGAAGAATGGAAACTTGCTAGTAAATATGATTCCTATGAAAATGCCAAATCATACACCATAGGAAGAAATGGAATTTATGGAAAGAAAATGACCAAGAAGTTGCCTTAAAATCCCTAATGCTCATCTTAGATGTTGGTATGGCCTAAAAAATTTCTATAAAATCTAAGTGTCATAATAACTAGGAGTGATATTGTTAAGGGGTGTGGTGTGGAGTGTGCATCGAACATCAAGCCATACAATCCATCTCTTTAACCCTAAACTCCCATGTGAGAGAATTATACTACATGAGATTAAATAATGTCATGTCTTATCAAATGTGGAAGGCCAACATGTTAGTCCCGAGTTAGTGGGGAACATGGCATTGTCCTCGCCATCCCCCACCCAACTTATGTCCCTTCAACATAGTTACCGATCAAACGGGAACTATTACCTCAAAACAGGTACTCTAGCCCAAAACCCCCAAAAAAACATGAAAAAACAACCCAAAAATGAAAATTGCATATTCCAGAACAATGTTTCTTTTTAGGGTAAATTTTCAACATTTTCTTTAAATTGAAGTAAACACCATTTTCTTTTGAAAAATGGATGAAAAGAACACCGTTAAAAAAATAAGTGTTGATTAACAAAAAGAAAACGAGTAACAATTTTGACATTTTTTAGCAGTGGAATTAAAGATAAAATATCTAGACTTTAAAAAACTGTAAAATTCCAACAATTCTTGGACATGATGTAAAGATAATATATCATGTCTCAAATCGTGATAATTCCAACAATTTCTATCCATGTCGTTAAAGATAAAATATCATGACTCTAAAAAACTCTAAAATTGTAATTGTTTTCAACCATAGCATTAAAGATAAAATATCGTGAGCTAGAAAAACATTAAAATCTTGACAATTTTTCAACCATGCAATTAAAATCAAAGATTATGACTACAAAAAAATCTCAAGTTTTCAAAATATTTCAAGCATGAGATTATGGAAAAATTTTATGAGAACAAACTTTAAAAATGAACACCCAAGATTAATTTATTCTTTAAATGCTAAATATATACCGATTTTAAAATCTCAGCCTAAGACAACTTGATACATTGCAAAAAAAAATTAAATCAACCATCAAATTGACACAAGGGGTAGGTGAACTCGACTCATTGTAATGAAAACTTAAATACCAACCATAAATTTGATACTTTGTGTGGGCAGACTAGATTCATTATAATGAAAATTTTAAAATCAATTATCAGATTACACATAATGAGATCGGGTTGCTAAACAAGTATTGACACGGACCATGTAAAAAAAAAAAACGAAATAAAAAATAGATGTATAAAGAAATAAAAATGAAAAATACAAAAGAAAACAAAAATTCAAATATTGAAAAAAGATAAAAACAATAAAAAACACAAAAATTATTACAATAGAAAATAAAAAAATTTAATATTGATAAAAAGAAAAACATTGAAATAAACAAAAAATATTACAAAAGAAAACAAAATTTAAATATTGAAAAAAAAAACAAACAAACAAACACAAAAAATAATACAAAATAAAACAAAACTTCAAATATTGAAAAAAAACAATAAAAAAAACACAGAAAACAATACAAAAGAAAACAATTATAAAAAATTAAAAACAGTAAAAAAAACACAAAAAATACTACAAAAGACAACAAAAATTCAAATATAAAAATAATAAAAAAACATTAAATCAAAAATTTTAAAAAATAAATAAATAAAAATAAAAATAATTTTGAAGACATGATAAAAAAACAAAAAACAAACAAACAAACAAACAAAAAAACAAAAGAAATCAAATATTAAAAAAAAAAAAGAGAGACAAAAAAAGTATAGAATGTAAAAAATCAAATTAAATTAACTTATAAATATAAAAAATTAAAGAAGAAATTATATATATATATATATATATATAGAGAGAGAGAGAGAGAGAGAGAGATCATTAAAAAATAATAATAAATAAATAAATAAACAGCAAAAACAAAACAAAAATGGACATAATTTAGCAAAAACTAAAAATAACAAAATAAAAATAAAAAAACATTTCTTTTTTAAATTAAATTAAAATAAATAAAATAAAATAAAATAAAATACATAACTAAAAAAATAAAATTAAATAAAACAGTAAATAAAAGAAAAAAAACCATTAAAAAATTAATTCAAAAATGAAATTAAAATTAAAAAACAATCAAAAATTAAAATAAAAAACAATTTAGAAAAAAAAATTGAATTAAAAAAAATCAAAATTAAATAATTAAAAATTAAAATTAAAATTAAATAAAAAATTCGCCACCACCCTTAGGCGGGGTTAGCCGTGTGCACGGGTTAGTAGGCAGGATGCACTCAGCCACCTCCACACCCACGCCCGCAGCCAACCCCGCCTAGGGGTTGGCAGGGCTGATTCCCGAAATTGGCCCTACCAAGCCCTAGGCAAGGTAAGTCGTGGGCACGGGAAGGGAGGTGAGTTGTGTGCAGCCCGCCTTCCTACCAGGAATCCGCCCTGTGAGCCCATGGGTGCAATTGGCCACAGGCGCAGGCAGGGAGGTGGGTTGCATGCAACCACCTCCCCGCTCGTGCCCACGACCAACCCTGCACAGGGGTAGCGGCCAATTTTTTTTTTTTTTTTTCTGTTCTTTTATTTTTTTATTCTTTTGTTTTGATTCAGGTTTTTCTATTTTTTTTTTAATTTAATTTTTTATTTTTTGTAATTTTTTTTAATTCTTTTATTTTTTTATTTTTTTTGGTTTTATTTTTATTTTTTTATTTTATGATTTTTTTTTAGTTTTTTAATTTAAATATTTAATTTTTTGTTTTTTTAATAATTTTTTGTTATTGTTGTAGTATTTTCTTTTTTTAGCTTAAAAAAATCATTCTATTTTTTCTTTAAATTATATGTTTTTTTGAAATATATATATATATATATATATATATATATATATATATATATATTTTATTTTTTTAATTTTTTTTTTTTTACATTTTTATGGGTGTTTTTTTATATATTTTTTATTATTTGAGTTTTTTTGTCATGTTTTTTTTTTTTGCAACATAAAAATCACAAACATTTAAAAAATTTTATCCATACTTAATACATTAGAAAATTTGAAGTGTAAAAATAAGCCCTCTAAACAAAAAGGGTTGATGCTGCATCAACACTTTTCAAAATCAAGATGAAAATCACTAACATTTAAAAAAAATATTCATACTTTTTACATAAAAAAATTTAAAGCGTCAAAAATAAACTCTTTAAAAACATGTGTTGATGTTGCATCAACACTTTTCAAAATCAAGACAAAATCACTAACATTTTTTAAAAAAATTTCATACTTGATACATAAGAAAATTTAAAGTGCCAAAAAGATGCTCCAAAAAAAAAATGTATTATGAATCACCAATTTTCAAAATCGGGTGATTTTTTGCAACCTCAAAAAAATGGGTACTAGGTAAATTTCCCATTTGATTAGTAACTATGTTCTTCTCACTCGATGCAAGGGGGAGGTAACATCCTCTGCTATATTTTGAGAGTCCTTCTTTAGATGATATTTTAGAAGGCCTGACTAGGTGTAGCTAAAGGAGAAATCTAATATTGAGAAACCTTCATCTTCTGTGTGATCTACTAGATGATTTCCTTTTCCATGGACATGATAAAAACATCGTGATTCTTGGAATGAGAGAATCTATTTGAAGAAATATCCCTTCCAAATTCCAACTTCTAGAGATTTTTTGGGGATTTGATCCATTGATGATATTCTTAACAAAGCTTATCACTAATTTAAAATCTCCTTCTATGAAGAGTTTGGAGAAATTGTAATGTTGTGCATGTAGAATACCGCAATAGATAGCTTGAAGTTATGTCATTTTTGGTATTATGGCCCATATATCTAGTATAGAGAGAAATGATTTTTCTTGGAGAGTCCCAAAAATCTCCCCCGTAACTAACGTTACCTAGGTTTCCTTTCGAGCCACCATCAAAGTTTATATTTAAGAATACTTAAGAGGGAGATGGCCATGAGTCAATAGAGAAGAGAGAGGTAGAGGGAGGAGGACATGGGGGGAATAATGGATTAGGTAAAAAATTTAGTAGTTGGAGGATTGAGGATTCAAAAGTGGAATATTTCTAGTCCTCCTAGGACCAAGACATGAGGGAGACATTTTCTCAAATAAAGGAAAGTATTTTCCTAGATATCTTTAGTGGAAGAGCTCATATCACAATGTGATGGTTTCTCTCTTTCCATATGTGCCATATAATGAATCTTGGAAGAAAACGCTATGCTTTGTTTAGGATAGAGCTCTAGAAGATTGTCGATCATTAACTAGCAATCATGTCCTTGATACAGTTGAAGTTTTAGTCTAAATGAATGAAGATAATGCCCACCTACTCCTAGATAGCATAGGAATATAAGTAGGAATTGAAATTATGTTCAATATTTTCCTAATTGAGATGAAAAATATAGAATATTTAGGCTCACTCTAAACCCCTTTGTTGATTTTTCCCTAGGTCAAGGTTCTATGACAATCTAGTATTTATAAAAAATGGGAAACTTTTGGCCTTATATTCTGAGTCCATATTTTTTTTTCCAAATATTGTCTCCTAGAAATAGGTTCCTTACTGATAAATGATAGGCTTCTTTGACCATGAATGATCCTCATGGGTGATATCACCATCTAAGACTATTCTATTTAGCCATATATTTTGAGCCCATATTTTTTGCCAAATATAGTTTTTTGGAAGTAGGTTCCCTATTTCTAAATGATAGGATTATTTGACTGTGAATGATCCTCATGGCTGATATCCCCATCTAAGAATATCCTATTTATTTGATATACAACTGTGATGTTTTTGGAGTAGTATCTAAAACTCCAAACCCTCTTGAGATTATAGAGTGGACTACCATGCATTCTTTGAAAGCCATTCTTGATATTACATGTTTTGATAGTGATCGATCTAGTAATTTTCTATCAAGATTCTTTGTTCGAAAATAATATTGACTTAGAAATCCATAAGAGGAGCCTGAGAGATGAGTTAGGAAATGAGTTCTAGTACTCATCCCATAAAAACATTGTTTGCCTATTTTGCATCTCCCAAAAGAAATGTTATTTAATGATATGTCGAATGTTGCTAGTGAGATTCCATATTAAAGAACCGGAGATTAAGTGTTGAGTTCAGAGACTTTGTTGAGAGGCAGATTAGAGTCCATGATTTCTTTTCTAGCACATTACCTTTCTGTAGCCATCTTCACCATAGCTTTTTTCCAAGGCTAAATTGAGAATCTCCAAATCTCTTAGAACAACACTACCTTGGATTTTTCAAAGGAAGATCTTGTCCTACAAAACCAAGTCCCACTTTATTTCTCGAGCTACTCCTCCCCAAAGGAAGGAGAACTAGAGGAGGTAGATGAAAAGTAGAGCATATTTAGGTGTATAAAGGGTGGAAAAAAGATAGTTAGGAATATCTTAGAGGACTAATTTGAGGATGAGTAGACAACTAGTGTTGTTAAGATAATGGAATGTCCAACTATCTAGTTTGTGAGAAATATTTTGCAATAGGGGAGACTAGAGCTTAGAGCACAGAAAGTTGACCATAAGAGGAACATATAAATATTTAGTGGGAGGAGAGCAAAGCTAAAAGACAAGAAAGTGAGAGATATGCCTTGAAAGGGAGTGGTTTGGGGGTGTTGAAGAACAAGATATGGGATTTTGATCAATTAAGGGAGGTTCCTGAGGCCTACATGAGCTTATTTGAAATTTTGGAGAAGTTCAGAGTTTACTGGATAGTAGGAACACTAATGAGCATGGTGTCACCTAGAAAAGTTGTATAGGAGATAGGGAGATCACTACCATAGAGATGAATTTTGTCCAAAGCAAACAATGCCTTTTTGTTAGGGCTCTTCCTAAACCTTTGAATGAAAAAATGAATGGGAAGGGAGAGAGGGGGTCTCCCTACCTTATTCCACGAGAAGGGTTTAAGGTGGATTAAGGGGAACTATTGATAAGGATAGCAAAGGAAGTAGTGGAGACTAGGGAGTCAATCCATTATGACCAATTATCAAACTAACAACATATAGTGAATGAAAATCCAACTCAACTTATCAAAGGATTTTGATAGGTCTAGCTTGGGTAACATACCTAGATTTTTCATTTGTTAAAGTGAGTGGAGTACTTAATGAGCAACCATAATCTCATCCAAGCTCTATATCCCTTCCACATAACTAGTCTTCTCTTCTAAAATGATAGAGGTATGAATGGACTTAATATGATTTTATATAACTTTAGAGATGATCTTGTAGACCCCATTATAGAGAACTATTGGTCAAAATCTTCATAGACTATCTAAATTTTCAGTTTTGGGAACAAGTGTTAAAAATATGGCTTGGCTAGAAGGACTATGGCCAATTTTTTGGACTCTTCAACAATATTTAGAATCTCTTGTCCCATGAAAAACCAACATTCCTAAAAGAAATATGTAGTGAAGTCATACATGCTAGGGTATTTATTTTTTGGCATGTCTTTGATTGCACATTTTACTTCCTGTGAGGTGATCACATGCATTAGAGCTTCATTATGTTCATTGTTTACTCACTAGGGTATGCATTTTTTTCCATAGTTGGATAGCACAATTAGGAAAGGAAAATTACTGAGTGAAATAGAGGGGTTTAACGTTATGTAGCAACCTTACAAGCCATAATTCTTATGTAACTACATAGAGATTACCTCTTCCTTTGTATTTGAATATTTCTATGCCAAATAAAGAGAGAAAAGAAATCTCACCTTTTTGTTTGGTTTTAAAAACTTATGTCTATTGTAGATGGTCTGTGTGTTTCTTTATGCTCTATATTTTTCACATTTCAACTAATTTCTTGATCGAATGGAAAATGGTATCCACCCATGGTAATGTAACTCAAGAAGGCTATAAATGACAGACCTCACTTTATAAAAGAGCATATTTGTACAGACAATGTAGTTGTACCAAATTTCCATTTTTTTAATAAAAAGTTTCTTTGTATGCTTTAGACTGTGTTTTTTTCTTCTCTATGTTCTTAAACCTTGGGCCCCAAGATCCATATCATTTATATAAACATAAAAATAAAAAATAAAAAATTTGATATATTAAAAAAATTAATATTCACTATAAATATTTAAATTATTTTATCAAATCTATAATAAACTATTCTATTAAAATATCCATAACAATTCACATATCAATTCCTCATCAACCATGATACTATCCTTTATTTGAATAATGGCTTTGATTTTTAATAATCCAAAACCCAAAACGATTAATCAAATAGCAAATTTTGTACAGACAATGTAGTTGTAGCAAATTTCCATTTTTTAATAAAATTTCCATTTTTTTAACAAAAAGTTTCTTTGTATGCTTTAGACTGTGTTTTTTTCTTCTCTATGTTCTTAAACCTTGGGCCCCAAGATCCATATCATTTATATAAACATAAAAATAAAAAATAAAATAATTTGATATATTAAAAAAATTAATATTCACTATAAATATTTAAATTATTTTATCAAATCTATAATAAACTATTCTATTAAAATATCCATAACAATTCACATATCAATTCCTCATCAACCATGATACTATCCTTTATTTGAATAATGGCTTTGATTTTTAATAATCCAAAACCCAAAACGATTAATCAAATAGCAAATTTTGTACAGACAATGTAGTTGTAGCAAATTTCCATTTTTTTAATAAAATTTCCATTTTTTTAACAAAAAAATTTCTTTGTATGCTTTAGACTGTGTTTTTTTCTTCTCTATGTTCTTAAACCTTGGGCCCCAAGATCCATATCATTTATATAAACATAAAAATAAAAAATAAAAAATAAAAAATGTGATATATTAAAAAAATTAATATTCACTATAAATATTTAAATTATTTTATCAAATCTATAATAAACCATTCTATTAAAATATCCCTAACCATTCACATATCAATTCCTCATCAACCATGATACTATCCTTTATTTGAATAATGGCTTTGATTTTTAATAATCCAAAACCCAAAACGATTAATCAAATACTTGACTTTGGAATTAACAATTAACTTGTCACGTTATATCAATATAAATTTCCTCATCACCCGTGATACTATCCTTTATTTGAATAATGGCTTTGATTTTTAATAATCCAAAACCCAAAATGATTGATGTCAATATAATTTTCCTCATAATAATGATAATATCCTTTATTTGAATAATGGCTTTTACTTTTAATAATCCAAAACCCAAGGTTGAACGGTTGAACTTCTTATATTAGAAAAACTTCATTTTCGTTATTAAAATATATTTTCCCCTACAACTGAACAAACTAATATTTCCTTATAGTTCTTCAGTAATGTCTTCAATTTTAAAGTCTAAATTTAACTGGATATGCTTAATAATTCTTTATGTATTATTTTTTACCAATATCTAACTTAGATTTAAAATAATCACTAACCTTATATTTTAGCCTTTACACCAAAAAAAAATCACTGGGATATTTCTCTTAATTTTATACACCTTTACTTGAACATTGAAATTTATATTTGGTAATAATATTTTATCTTAATAAGAATATATCACCATTTATTTATTTTAACGATAAATACTTTATAGACCTTAATATTTCCATTTTTATACATTTTTAATACATTTTATTAATACTTCCCCATCATCTATTTTTCATTCACTTTATTATATTATTCATTTTCCTTATTTCTGGTAAAACTTATCTTAGTTTATATACTTGTATTATAATGTAGTGAACACTATGATTTTTAGAATTGGCAATTTTGAAATATCCGTGTACAATTATTTTATAAATGAAAAAAGCGTCAACAGATTTGGATATATAGTTAGGAAAATGCTTTTCATCAAAATCTTTTTATATAAGTTTTAGCAATATTGTGATTTCCGTTTGTTTAAAATATATTTTTGAATGCATAAATTGATTAAACATTGAAAAAATCATAGAGTACACTTATGATTGACCAGAAAAAATGTTCGGAAGAGGGTTATTTTGTCTCTTTTTTTTCAAAGGAAATATCCGGGAGATTCACCCGAAGAGGTCATACCCCATCAACTTATTAGAAAATCCTAAGGTTATTTTGTCTCTTTTTTTTCAAAAGGGTCATACCCCATCAACTTATTAGAAAATCCTAAGGTTATTTTGTCTCTTTTTTTTTCAAAAGAAATATCCGGATAGATTCACCCGAAGGGGTCATACCCCATCAACTTATTAGAAAATCCTAAGGTTATTTTGTCTCTTTTTTTTTCAAAAGAAATATCCAGGTAGATTCACCTGAAGGGGTCATACCCCATCAACTTATTAGAAAATCCTAACATTGAGTGCATCGAGGGGAATTGACCTCGTGACCTCCCATTAGCCAGGTTTTTTAGAAACGAGAGTTACTTATTAGCGAATCCTAACCTTGAGTGCATCGACGACAGTTGACATCATGACCTCCCATTAGCGAGCTTTTTTAGAAATGCGAACTCCCATTAGTGAAATTTTTTAGTAACGAGAACTCGACTAATTCAACTAATCGTCTTCATTTCATCTATTATCACGAAAATAAATTGTTCACCAAACCATTCTAATAAAAAACTTTAACAAATATTTATATTTTTTTTTGCATTTAAATAAATATTTATATTATACTTTAAAAACATATTGGTAACTTTATTTTTAATTACATTACCATTCAATTATATCAAATTTAGTACTTTTGATGTTAGAATATTTTGTTATGAGAATAAGAAGTGAGCCAGAATGACGTGAAAATTTATTATCATGACAAAATTAAAAATAATCACAAATATTCTCATAAAATAAGAATGGTTTATTATATATTCAAATGATGAAATGATTGAGTATAATAAATCTGTATATATATTGAGAAACTTTGATGTTGAATATTTTGTTACGAGAATAAAAAGTGAGCCAGAATGATGTGAAAATTTATTATCATACCATATATTTTTATAAAATAATAGTTGTTTATTATATATTCAAGTGATAAAATGATGGACTATAATAAATCTGTATATAAAAATATATAAAATGCAGTATTAAACATTAATAACTATATTGCATAATCATTATATTAGTATTATATATTATATAATAGTTATTATATTGTAATTTTATTTGTCTTTGAAATGTATTATTTTTTATGTATAAGTTTTAAGTTTATAATTATATTTAGTTTTTTAAAAGTTTGAATATGGTGTATTTTATTAAGTCGAGGTTTATTTTATAATTTAGTGTGAAGATTATATGTAAATATGTTTGTTGGTATATATCTCTATTAAAATAAAAATAAAATATTTTCTAAATAAATTTATTTATGTAAATATTAATTTCATTTATATTTATTTATAAAAAAGAAATATTAAAAGAAAATATTTTACTGTTGTGTATAATAAAATATCTAATTTATATTATAAAAAGAAATTTTAATATGATATATATATATATATATATATATATATATATATATATATATATATATATATATATATATATGATTTAAGAATATAATTTAAATAATAAAAAATTATATATTATTTTTTATATTCTAAAAAAAATTATACTTGAAAAAATTTGATTTCTCTAAATTTTTTAGAACATTTGATGTATACCTCTACTCAACATATCTAATTGTAAATAAATACCCTATCATAAAGCTAGTTTTGATTATTTGGTTTATCACTAATTTAGTAAATATAAATTATTTATCTCTGTAATTTCTTAGAGCATTTGCTGTATACCTATACTCAATATATCTAGTTATAAATAAATACCTCATCATAGAATTAGGTTTGATTATTTGATTGAGTAAATAAGTATAAATTATTTATATTGATTAATGACTCACCATTACTTGTCTTCAATTCAATCTTGTTATCAATACAATGAAATTGAGATTACTCCATGGAGATATTTTCCTCCATTTGGTGCGTTTGGATAGTTGGTTAAGCTATCTTTGTTTTAATTTCCTGAAAAAAAAAAAAAAAAAAAAAAAAAAATCTATATAAAATATTGTTTATATATGAGTTAAAAAAA
Organism: Pinus tabuliformis; assembly: GCA_031772625.1. NCBI lineage: Eukaryota > Viridiplantae > Streptophyta > Pinopsida > Pinales > Pinaceae > Pinus > Pinus tabuliformis. Next base: position 497,636,916 of record CM062816.1, read on the forward strand.
ATTTAATATCTTTAATCACTTTTCACTAAGTTGGTTCATAAGAGTTATTTATATTTATTAATGAATATTACTTATATTTAAAATAATTTTCTATGATTTTTTTCCAAAATAAATTCAATATTTGCCATATTTTTTAAATAATTGTTTTCCATGTATTATTTATTCTTTATTTCAATTACTTTTCTATGATTTCTTTCCAAAACAAATTCAATATTCGCTATTTTTCTAAATTGATTTTTTTTTCCAGTATATATTTGTTCTTTATTTCAATTCCTTATTTCTTACTGTTGAAGTGGCTCCATTTTTTTGTTTTATTATTATTTTTTTATCTTATTAATTATCTAGGTGCTATTTATATTCATTAATTAGTCACCTAACAAGAAGTTGGTCAGTAGTTGTTATTTATATCTATCAATGAATTACCACTAAGGTTATAGGTAATTTTTTATGATTTAAAATATATATATATATATCTCTATTTTCTAATTTTTTAAAATAATTTAATTTTATAAAATAAAATAATTTTAGTTCAAAATTTTCAGATATTTTATAAGATAAAATAATTTTAGTCGTAAAGAATTATAAAAAAAGTAAGATCCACCAATAATTCTACACTTTGAAATAAATATGAATTTTAAAATTTTCCAAAAACCCTCACTTGAAATAAACCCATTATGGTCTCAATACAATAAATTCTTGTTAGCTCATTTGAGTAACTGAGTAACTAAGTACATAGATTCTATGTTCCTTATCCTTTAGGCATTGGATATGCACTCCAACTTTTGGGTGTGTAGGTGCCCCAACCCTTGTTCTTTTCAATGTTATTTATTTCAACATATTGTTATATTGTTACTTATTATTAAAGTAGTTATATTTATGGATTGAGATGCATTGAATTGGTAATAAAGTTAGTTGACTATTATATTATTAAAAACCTAAAATAATCATTAAGATTATTCTAACAAACAAAATACTGTTAAATTTTATAAATTTAGTAATAAACTAAATAAAATATGATTTTTTAAATTATGATAAATTAATAACTTATTATTCAAGATACTAATATTCTCAAATTATACAATTTTTTTTTTTATAATTTTTTAAAAACTTATCATAATTTATAAACTTGTAACTAACAGGGTGAAGTGAACCCCGCTTCTCACAATGTTTAAAACTTGTCTTATCCTATCGTACATGTAAAATGCTATTTATCTTTCTTTTTTCCATATAAACACATATTTATGAATATATTTGTTAACTTTTTTTTCGGGCCCATGTACACCAACATTCACTTATGCTAATTATCAACTCTCTTGATAGTGAATATTATTTTATAAACTAAAAAATAAGTCACAAGTCTATAAATTTTTATTACCATTAAAAAAAATCATATGTATCTATATTATATAATAAGTATTTATTGTAGGTGCTAAAAAAATCATATGTATCTGTATTATATAATAAGTATTTATTATAATTGTTGTCTAACTTATAGATGAATAATTTTTTTTACTGGAATTCACTAAAATGCAGCAATACAATTTCAAGATTTTTTGTCATTTAAAATACATTTTTTAATGTATAAATAGACTCAGCACTCTCAAAAACCTTCGGGCACTCCAATTATGCAGATTAAACAATTTAAACTAAAGTTTCTAGAAATATCTGTAGAATTTAACCCTCCAATTATGCAAATTAAACAATTTAAAAGTTTTTAAAAATCTCTGTTGATTCTTGATTAAAATTAATGGGAAAAAATATCATGAAAAAAATTATTCTGTCTAAAGTTATATCACGCATTTACTATATGGTTATACATTAAAATAGTGCTTTGAGTGAGTATAATGAATTTGTATACATATACATGTAGTATATTCTATAAGGTCCCACCTTACCAACCATCAATATTATACTAAGGCTGAATCAAAATGCTATTTAAGTTTTTAAGACATAAAAGTTAATGCAAGGTTATATATCTATACTTTTATTTTTATTGGTATTCTTTACACTATATACTAATTTCTACTAACTAACCAACCCATGGTAATATTAAACTTCTCATTAAGGCTACAGAGTCATGGTTCCTCAAGATCCAAAACTTACAACCATAAGTCTTAAAATCACATTTAAACGATAGAGTCTTTAGTGGGATAAATGATATCAATATTTACAAACCACAATTTCCAATAAGATAATTGTTCATTCTATTGCAATTAAGAGTGTTTAAGAGTGACTAATTTGATTTTTTTCTAGAAAATATGCCTACGAATTCTTTGGTAAAACAAAGGGAAGAAAAACAAGATAATTCAACTTCTAAAGGAGTGGTTTCCAATTATTATGAATTCATATGTGAGCTAACAATTACAACATTTCACCTAACCAATTTTCCTTCCATGGATTTTTACTTCAATGGAACCATCATGCTTATTCTTTGAGATATCTCCAAAAACACCTTGGTTGCAAATCCTAAATTTACTTAGTCATTTTTATAGAAAATTCATAGATGTAGTTAGCTACAACCATTGAAGCATTATGTCAAACAGTTTGCAAGCATGAAATGTACAGCCATTGAGGCATTTTTTCAAACACTTATAAGCATAACCTTAAGGCGATTTCACCAAAATTAACTAACATGAATCTAAGATTACATATTTTCTTTTTCTTTATCAGTAATGCCAAGAAGTGAACCTAATACATAAGTAGAACTATCATCCATCTTGATTGCTGCATATACAAAACTTTAGGCACATAATGACTATAAATATTTAAGAATTTTTACAAGTAGCTCGCAGCGATATCAAACAAGCCGTCACAAGTTTATTAAAATATCAATGTATTAAACATTGATACTTTAAAATAATAATTCCAAATTTATATAACAGACTGATTTCATAAAAAGAGATTACCAGGTAAATCATAGCTAAAAAAAAAGCAACAAGACAAACCACCAAGCAGCAGCAGCAAATCTGTAAAATATAGAAGATTACAGAACCAGATTCTGAAACTCTGGTTTTTGAAATAAAAGTTTGGGCAATGTGGCCTGGATAAGGTACATATACCCTCTAAAGTTAAAATAAATTAAATAGAAACGCCTAGAAATGCGATTATTTAAAACCACAACTAAAAACAAATTCATACTATCTCATTTATCCCTTTTATCAAACATATACTCTGAAAACTTATCTACAGTTATAAAAAGAGAAGGAAAACCCAAATTTGTGCTATTAACATGTTTTCATAAAACTCATGGCACCTTAAATGCTTCAGCCATTAAGACATGATGTAAATCAACTTGCAATGAAACTGTACAAAAAAAACTTACATAAAATACACTACAGTTATTGCAAAATTCCTTCAACATTTATTGTGCAGCATTTGATATACATCTAAGTTTCACTCAACAACCAGATAAGCAAAACCATGTAATGAATTACAAAAAGAAACACAATATAATGTTGTCAACATACCTAGAAGTGAATTTACACAACTCAAAAAATAGGAGTATGCTCCAACTCCAATGAGAGTATGCTCTAGCTCCAAGATGCTTCAGCCATTAAGACATGATGTAAATCAATTTAAAATGAAATTGTACAAAAAAAACTTACATAAAATACACTACAGTTGTTCCAAAATTCCTTCAACATTTATTGTGCGGCATTTGATATACATCTAAGTTTCAGTCAACAACCAGATAAGCAAAACCATGTAATGAACTGCAAAAGGAAACACAGCATAATGTTGTCAACATACCTGCAGTGAATTTATACAACTCAAAAAATGGGATTATGCTCCAGCTCCAATGAGAGTATGCTCCAGCTTCAATATCCTTACCAACTCATTGTGAACCACCCAGTTTTTTTCCCAACCATATCCAGGAAGAACTTCTCCCCATGGAACTCCTGAGCTGTAAAAGCTCACAAGCAGTACCAAAAGACAACAGTAGAGAGATTTGCAAGGAAAACTAAGGAAGCAAATCTTCACTTCCTCTCAATACCACTCATGACCAACCTCAATAGCTAGAGATCTTAGGATTTTAACAATAATTTCATATTTATTATGGAAGCAATTGGCTACTCTCCATATCTCTCCCTCTCACTATTTTCCTCAATCTCTTCCACTCTTGGCCTCCTCCTCCCCAAGTGAGAATACATGAGACTCATATATATGAGGAGCAACCAATTCTTGTCATAAAGGAGGAGTAATGTCCATGCATTGGATTCCATTTAGAGGAGTGTAACTTGTGCCATTAAGGAGAGGTATGCATGCCTTAGTTAAGGAGAGTGTAACATATGCATTAAAGAGAGCGTAAGAGGAATATTTTATGACATATTTTTAATGAGTGAAAAGGAATATGTCATTCTTTAATGAGTGCATAAAATAGAGTATAATGAATTATTTAAAAGAGAGAGAGAGAGAGAGAGAGAGAGAGAGAGAGAGAGAGAGAGATGAGAGTCATGAAGGAGATGTGTGAATTGATTAAGGAGATAAAATTGACTTGTAATTCTTTTTTAATAATAATATCATAGTCTCGTAAAATATAATAATATTAATATTAATAATATTGAGTATTCAATCAAGATTGAACTATTAAGATTGATTAATGATAATTTAATTCATTTTTCTTCAACTCTGCTTGATTACCAATTTATGTAAAGTGATTTACTAGTTTTGGAAAGTCGTGCTTGAAATGCTGGACATGACTTTCTATTTTTAGAAAGTCATTCCAGAATTGTGAGAATGAAATTTTATTTAAGGAAATTCATCCATGAGTGGTATTTTTATTCTGAAGAATGGGATTCTGCACCCCTATTTCATGCATCTTTGTGCCTTAGTAGACTGAGGACTCAACGCCCTGATCTACTCCAAAGATCCAAGCTTCCACAACTTTATCTTTTTTAAATATTCCGGACTCCGCACCCTAAATATACAAGACTCCACATCTTTATCTTTCTTGGATTTAGGACTCCACACCCTAATTTCCATGCCCTCTCATCTAATGTGCTTTGAAACTTTGTGTTTCTTCTTATGGTGCTAATTCTGAACTTTTACCCATCTGATGGTTCTCTGGTAAGGCCTTGTTCAAAGAATTTCACACATTACAATCTCAAATATCAAAGGAATCAAATGAATTTCATAATGAAATTAACTTAATCATATTTTACCCAGAATGGTGCATGGCTTCCACAATCATTTTGGTTTTGAAGAAATGACTTCCACAGTCATTCATAATTGAACATCCTTGTTGGAAAATGACCAGGTACCCTACCACATCCTGCTTAGTACAATATTAGACATACATAATCACACAAATCATGTATCATCCATAAATCATAATTAACCATCTATTCTGCATAACCATGAGAATCCATGGGTATATGTGTCTCAATCTTGGATCACCATCCATGTCATACACCTGCTTCATAAATCAGATACAAACAGAAAAAAACATATGTATAACATTTTACTTAACCAAAACCATTTAATACAGATAATCAATGATGCCACTTATAAGAGGAAATATAACTATATAAAACATTGTTCCCCAATCTAGTGGTCAATCTGTCATACATAAACATAAAAGGAAATATAACTATGTATGTAAAACATTATTCCTCAATCAAGTGATTAACCTATCATATATATATAACCCTTGATAAGAGTGACAAAGCTATACTATAAAAATAGGACACTACATGCTCCCCCTCTTGGAGTAAACTTGGCCCGAAGTTTAACTAAACAAAAAAGGAAACTCAAGACGCATAGAAGATGCATCTTCCCAAGTGGTGGAACTAAGACTGTATGGATCCCATTGGACCTTTGCTTTCTCCACCATGTGACGTCTGAGATGTCGAGTGTGATGGTGATGCAGGAGCATGTGACTTAGAGGGGAAAAATATTCAAACATATTCAAAAAAATAAAAATAAAAATCTACAGGCAATGGAGTGGGGTCCTTTAGCCAGCAAATTTCATGCTTTTCTAGCTTAGGATAATGATAAAATTAAGAATAAAGATCAAGTTGTAATAAGTCGCTTTATGATAAGCTGTAGTAGCTTTATTGCTTTAAATCACTTATGTAAAAGCCATGCGATTGTACAAGATAGAGGCTGAGAAGGCTTATCTATTAATTATAAATAAGAAACAGTGGGACTCTCAGAATATAGAGCCCGAAAGAATTATCATTTTAAAAAGCCTCTCTCTGTTCATCTAAATCTTGACTCTCTGTTAATTGTTATTTTATAGACGTATCAGTCCTAGTTTTGTGTGGTTCCACATGTATTAATAGAGAATCAATTGTTGTTTTTTGATTAACTCTTAATATTGGACCTATTGAGGAGTTTCCTTTCATATCGGTGAGCGCAAGCTTCTTAAAATCATTGTTAGGTCCCGCAGACAAAACTCTGTTTTACACAGATAAATCGTGATATTTCCTTGAGCAGAACATAGTTTTGGACCTAAAACATTATTAGATTTTGTTCATACCCATATCGGGTCTGAACCAATATCGCATCACAGGACCTTAAGTGGAGCGCAGAAGAGACCTTTGGAACTGCTAAGGTCGGAAACCCCGACAAGCTTGGACATGAAATATTATAAAGCGGGTTGGATAAATTTTCAGGTCCGCAAGGACTGTCGCATCGCATAGTGGAAGTGGGAGGAGTCTATGGTGTGGTCTTTCTTAATCTCCGATAGCGATTGCCGATAGCCATGTGTTATCGCATCGAACAAGGAGCGTTGGAAGGGGCCGATAGTGTATTTTGTTCCTTTGGAACAAAATTCCCACCGACAATGTATTTTGTGTGGAAAACGCAGGTTCCTCATTTTTAAAGTACCGAGAGTGTTTTGGCGTAATCCTTTTGGAATTACAATTCTGATAGGGTATAAGGCTCTGTGTAGCAACTTCCCGCTGATAACAAGGATTGGGGTGATCAGAGGGAAAAACCCATGTGGATGTAGATGACTGATACGCCAATAGATGTAGAAGGAGAACTTGAACCAGATATTGAAGAAATTGATTTGGGAGATTGTCCATATTTCCTGCACCCAGGCCATCATTAGTGGTATCAGAGAAGCTAGCTAACATTGGATTGAATCTCAGAAGCAGGAGAAGGAAAGTTAATATGGCTTTAAGAGTTGGAAGAGGATGAGGACATGGTGGAAGAGGATAGCCTATTGCAAACGCTGAAGTAATGGAAGCTATGCAACAGATGCAAGCTAGATTGTATGCATTAACAACAGGTAGGAACATAGATGATGGATATGTTAGTGAACCTCAGATTAAATCCACTGAGGAGGAAGCTGTAGAAGTTACTCCTAAGATGAGGTTATTTCAATCGGCATTGAGATCCATAGCCAAGCCAAAGACTGAGGTATCAATATATGAAGGAGGACTGAATCCAGAATAATTAATAGACTAGATTAATAGCATGGAGAAATTCTTCGATTATGGAGAAACAGAAGATGAGAAGAAAGTCAAGTTTGCTTTCACCAAGTTAAAAGGCCATGCGATGCTTTGGTGGGATGATGTGCAGGTAGAAAGGAAGAGACTTAGGAAGCAACCAATGAAGAATTGGAGTAGGATGGTAGCAAAACTAAGAGGTAAGTTTCTGCCAAGTAATTATCAACAAACCTTGTTTAGACAAATGCAAAATCTTAGACAGAGATCTTTAACAGTGAAAGAATACACAGAGGAGTTCTATAAGGTAAGTATAAGAGCTGGAGAAGCCCAAGATATAGATGAGAAGGTGGCTAGATATATGAATGGTCTCAGGATGGATATTCAAGATGAGATAAGCCTACTGTCTCCTAAAACAGTAGAGGAAGTTTATCAAATAGCACTAAAAGCTAAAGAAAAACTCATGAGGAATCAGTCTGCCAGACAGAGAGGTACTTTCCGAGGAAGGGGAAGTCAAGGTGGTAGAGGAAAATCTACAGCACCTAAATATGGAGTTAGTAGCAGCTCAAACCAGCATGCACCCATGGGAGGTGATGCAAGAGGCAGATGGAGTTTTTCTAGAGGAAGAGGAGGCATAGGAAGAGGTAGAGAAATAAGATGTTACAGATGTAACAAGCTGGGACACAAAGCTTTTGAGTGCCCAGAGAATGTAGAAACAAATCAGAGGAATGCAATTGTTGCTCCAGTTGAGGGAGAAGCACTAGTGGCAGTAGTAGCAAAAGAAGAAAATATACCAAAGAGAGGAGAATCTTCGGTAGTTAATAAAGTTTTGCTCAAGCCAGCAAAGGAGATGGTTGAACCATCACAAAGGAAAAATTTATTCAGGACAGCGTGTAAAGTCCAAGGGAAATGTTGCCAGATGATCATTGATAATGACAGCACTAATAATTTGGTCTCTACAGAAGTGGTGGAGAAATTGAAGCTAAAGACAATGAAACATCCAACACCTTACAAGGTGTCATTGTTGCAAAAGGGACATCAACTGTTGGTGAATGAATAGTGTGAAGTGGAATTTTAGGTGGGCAAGTATACAGATAAAATTGTTTGTGATGTGATGCCAATGGATGTGTGCCACATATTGCTTGGAAGACCTTGGCAATATGACAAAGGAGCCATGCATGATGGGAAAAGAAACACCCACAAGTTTGGAAAGGATGGTGTCAATCATACGTTGCTGCCTCTGCAAGAAGAAGATGTACCAGGAAAGAAGGCCGATCCAAAAACTTGGTTACTTTGAGGAAAGGAATACTTGAAGCAGATTGAAGAAAATGAGGTAAATTTTCCTGTGATTTGCAAGCCCAAGGTAATAATGACTTCTACTAAAATTTTTGATTTACCCATTGAAATTCAAGAAATGATGGAGAAATATTGCGATATTATTGTTGATGATTTCCCTAATAAATTACCACCCATTATAAGAATCAGTCATCATATAGATTTGATTCTTGGAGCAAGTATACCTAACAAAGCAGCTTATAGAATGACTCCTACAAAAAATGAAGAGGTTAGGAAGCAGGTGCAAGAGTTACTTGACAAAGGGATGATCAGAGAAAGCTTGAGTCCTTGTGCAGTGCCAATAGTGCCGAGCCCAAAGAAATATGGAGGCTGGAGAATGTGTATAGATTCAAGAGCCATTAAAAAAATCACAATCGGGTATAGATTTCCTTTGCCTAGAATTGAAGATTTAATGGATTGCTTGAGTGGAGCAAAAGTATTTTTCAAAACCAGATCTTAAAAGTGGGTATCATCATATAAGGATAAGAGAAGGGGATGAGTGGAAAACCGCTTTTAAGACAAATGAGGGATTGTATGAGTGGAGAGTAATGCCTTTTGGGTTGTCAAATGCACCAACTACATTTATGAGACTCATGAATGAAGTTCTTAAAGAGGTCATTGGCAAGTTTGTAATAGTATATCTGGATGATATATTAGTCTACAGCAGGTCTAAAGAGGAGCATATGAGGCATTTGAATTATGTCTTACAAAGGTTGTAGTAGGAAAAATTATTGCTGAATTTGAAGAAGTGTTCATTCATGAAAGAAGAACTAGTGTACTTGGGTTTTGTTATTTCTACTGAAGGGATGAAAATGGATCCAGAGAAGATCAAGGCAATCATGGAATGGCCTTCACCCAAGAGTGTTTTTGAGGTAAGGAGTTTTCATGGTCTTGCTATATTTTATAGAAAATTCATTAAGAATTTTAGTAAGATTAATGCACCTATTATTGAGACCATAAAGAAGGACAAACAGCCATTTAAATGGACTACTGAAGCAAAGAAAAAAAATCAGTTGTTAAAGAAGAAAATCACTGAAAAGCCTATTTTGGTTCTGCCTGATTTTAACAAACCTTTTCAAGTGAAGTGTAATGCCAACAGAGAAGCAATTGGAGGTGTTTTAAGCCAGGAAGATAGACCAATAGCCTATTTTAGTTAAAATTTAAATGATTCAAAAAGGAAGTATTCTTCTTATGATAAAGAATTCTACGCAGTTGTGCAGTCATTGAAGAAGTGGAGGCATTATTTAATGTCAAAAGAATTTATTCTTTATTCAGATTAGCATGCATTATAGTTTATAATGTAGCAGCCAAAGCTCAGCCAAAGACATGCCAAATGGGTAGAGTATCTTCAAGGATTCCATTTTGTTTTAGAGCATATAAATGGGTAGTCAAACAAAGTTACATATGCCTTAAGTAGGAGGAATGTATTATTTCAAGAGAGTCAAATCCAAGTATTGGGTTTTGATTTTCTTAAAGAATTGTATGAGAGTGATTCAGATTTTAAAGAGGCATTTGAGGCTTGTAAAACCCCTATTTTGATGGATAGAAATAGATGGTTGGATTACTTCTTGCAAGATGGGTTGTTATTTAAGAAAAATCAATTGTGCATACCAAATTATTCAATGAGGGATAATTTAATCAAAGAAAAACACAGTGGAGGACTTGCAGGACATTTTGGCATAGAGAAGACTTTTGAACAGCTAAACAAATTTTATTTTTGGCTGAAAATGAAATCTGAAGTGGAGAAGTATGTGAAAACTTTCAAAATCTGTCAATACACAAAGAGAAGGAGCCAAAATACAAGATTGTATATCCCATTACCAATTCCAGATAGGCCTTGGTATATGGTAAGTATGGACTTTGTGTTGGGCTTACCAAAGACTCAAAGAGGTAATGATTCAATTTTTGTTGTAGTGGATAGATTTTAAAAAATGGCACACTTTATTCGATGTTATAAAACTAGTGATGCTTCTCACATTACTAATTTGTTTTTTAAAGAGATTGTATGATTACATGGGTTGCCCAAAAGAATTGTCTCAGACAAGGATTCTAAATTTTTTGGACATTTCTGGAGAACATTGTGGAAGAAGCTGGGAACTAAATTAAGTTTCAGTTCTGCCTATCACCCACAAACTGATGGACAGACTGAAGTGGTGAACAAGAGTTTAGGAAATCTTTTAAGGAGCCTTACTGCAGAACATCCAAAGCAATGGAATCAAGTGTTAGCACAAGCTAAGTATGCATATAATGACTCACCTAACAGGAGCACAGGACAGACTCCATTACATATGTTTATGGAATGCATCCAAGAGGAGTAGCCGAGTTAAGAAATTTGGGAAAAGAAGAGGTGAGAAGTGCAGAGGGTGAAGACTTTGCTTCAAAAATGTAGGCAATACATGAACAAGTCAAGCAACAACTGCAAGATAGAAACATAAAGTATAAAACTAGAGCAAACATGAGAAGAAGAGAGGTGAACTTTGAAGTTGGAGATCTAGTTTTAACACATCTCAGAAAGGAGAGGTTTCCAAAGAGGGAGTATAATAAATTGAAGTTCAAGAAAATTGGAACATGCAAAGTATTGAGGAAATTCTCTGCAAATGCCTATGAGATTGAGTTACCCCAAGATGTTGGGATATTACCAATTTTTAATGTTGCAGACCTGTACAGGTATGAAAGTAGAACTACAAATGATATAGCACAAGATCAATAGATCCAAGAGATTGACTAGGTAAAACAGTTACCCATAGCAAAGGAATTGCAGCCAGAAAGAATTATGGACAAGAAGGTGTTTAAGAAGACAAGGGAACGAGAGTACTTCCAATATTTGGTAAAATGGAAAGGGCAGCCGACCGCTGAGGCTACTTGGGTTACAGAAGACATGCTACAGAAACTAGGCAGTTCTGCAGATGAACTCATGGATAGGAGCCCATGAAGAATTTTGTCCTCAGGAGTCTGATGTAGGAGCATGTGACTTAGAGGGGAAAAATCTTCAAACATATTCAAAAAAATAAATAAAAAATCTACAGGCAAGGGAGTGGGGTCCTTTAGCCAGCAAAGTTCATGCTTTTCTAGCTTAGGATAATGATAAAATTAAGAATAAATATCAAGTTGTAATAAGTTGCTTTATGATAAGCTGTAGTAGCTTTATTGCTTTAAATCACTTATGTAAAAGCCATGCGGTTGTACAAGATAAAGGCCGAGAAAGCTTATCTATTAATTATAAACAAGAAACAGCAGGACTCTTAGAATATAGAGCCCAGAAGCATTATCATTTTAAAAAGCCCCTCTCTATTCATCTGAATCTTGACTCTCTGTTAATTGGTATTATATAGATGTATCAATCCTGGTTTTGTGTGGTTCCACGTGTATTAATAGAGATTCAATTGTTGTTTTTTGATTAACTCTTAATATTAGACCTGTTGGGGAGTTTCCTTTCATATCAGTGAGCGCAAGCTTCTTAAAAGCATTGTTAAGTCCCGCAGACAAAACTCTGTTTTACATAGAGAAATCGTGATATTTCCTTGAGTAGAACATAGTTATGGACTTGAAACATTATTAGATTTGGTTCATACCCATATCGGGTCCAAACCAATATCGCATCACAGGACCTTAACTGGAGTGTGGAAGAGACCTTTGGAACTGCCGAGGTCCGAAACCCCGACAAGCTTGGACCCAAAATATTGTATAGCGGGTTGGATAAATTTTCAGGTCCGCAAGGACTGTCGCATCGCATAGTTGAAGTGGGAGGAGTCTATGGTGTCGTCTTTTAGAATCACCGATAGCAATTTCCGATAGCCACGTGTTATCGCATCAAAGAAGGAGTGTTGGAAGGGGCCGATAGTGTATATTGCATATAACGCAATACTTTGAATATTATCGAGCCAATAGTGTAATTCCTTTGGAATTAACACGAAGACTGTTTGAATGTCGCGACTATGGTTAAAAGCACCAATAGTGTATTTTGTTCCTTTGGAACAGAATTCCCGCCGATAGTGTATTTTCCGTGGAAAACGTAGGTTCCTCATTTTTAAAGTACCGAGAGTGTTTTGGCGTAATCCTTTTTGAATTACAATTCCGATAAAGTGTAAGGCTCTGTGTAGCAACTTCCCATTGATAACAAGGATTGGGGTGATCAGAGGGAAAAACCCATGTGGATGTAGATGACTGATACGCCAATAGATGTAGAAGGAGAATTTCAACTAGATATTGAAGAAATTGTTGCCAGATTTGGGAGGTTTTCCATATCGCCTGCACCCAGGCCACCAGATGGTCCAAAATGCAAACTAGCTCTGCCTTAAGAGTTCCTTCTTCCATTACCTGTAATTGATGCTAATCTAAAATGTGAGAATGATCATGAACATACTTACATAGTACCGCAATATGAAATACATCATGCATATGATGAAAGACTGGTGGTAAAGCAAGACAATATGCCACAGTTCCAAACCTTTTGATGATCTCAAAAGGCCCAACAAATTGAGGAGAGAGCTTAGATCCTTTCCTAAACCTAATAGAGCTTTTCTGAGGTTTTACTCAAAGAAAAACAAATTCCCCTTCTTTAAAACTACAATCCACTTTATTCATATCAGCATAGCTCTTCTATCTATCCTGTGCCTGCTTTAATATTTTCCTTATACAACACACTTGTTCTTCCATTTCTTGAAGAATTTTAGGACCTACTGAGATTTTTTCCTCTAATCTATCCCAACTTAAAGGTGTTCTGCATGGTCTTCCATACAATAATTCATAAGGTGCCATACCAAGGGAGTGGTGATAACTGTTATTGTAAGAAAACTCCACTAGAGGAAGATAATCTTCCCAGTTAGATTGTTGATCCATTACTTACATTCTAAGCATGTCCTCTAATACTTGATTTACTCTTTCAGTTTGGCCATTAGTCTTCGGATGATAGACTGTACTAAAATTTAATTGTGTCTGAAGGGCTCCCTAGAAACTAGTCCAAAATATTCCTATAAATATAGAGGCCCTATCTGATATGATTTTCTTAGGAAAACCATGAATGTTATGAAACCAGCTCACAAAAATATAGAAAAGATAGTTGAACGCCTTATAATTCAGCCTCTTCGAGGGGCAACCTCCTTTACATTACACAAATGAACAATTCTTGGATGATACAAATGACAAGACCTCCTTTCTATATATAGGAGCCTAAGGGGTCATAATATAATCAGAGCTGACATAACAATAATAATGTAAGGGCACAATAATAACAATAGTGGGCTTCTATGGGGCACAATAATAACAATATGGGGACTACATGGGCACAACAATATAATAAGGGGGTTGTACTAATAACAATAAGGGGTTACACTAGTAGTATAGGGACCTAACATGCCCCTCTCCTTGAAAAAGTGTTGTCCTCAACGCTTGAGTAGTTCTTGACGCTTTTATATAAATTCTTGTCCTCCCATGTGGAATCTTCAACGGGTACGTTCTTCCACTTAATGAGATACTCTGAAATTGATTGATTTCGTAGTTGTCGGGTTCTTGTTTCTGTGACTGCTCCTGGCTCCAATATGATTTTTCCTTCCTCATCAAGTTCTGGCAATATTGTTTGAACTGGAATCTTCTGCAATTTTTGAATGAGTGGCCACACTTCTTCATCCTTCTTCCATTCATACCTTGTTTCGTTTATCCAATCTGGTTGGATAATAGAAATAGCACAAAACAATGCTTCCACATCCTCATCCTTTCTTGATAGTGCATCTGCCACAACATCTTGCTTCCCGTTTTTGTAGATGATTTCAAAGTCATAACCCAGCATCTTTGTGACCCATTTTTGTTGCTCTTCAGAGGATAATCTTTGTTCAAAAAATTATTTAATACTCTCATGATCCGTTTTTACCTTGAATTGTCTTCCCATTAGGTAAGGTCGCCATTTCTTAAGTGCGTGTAGTATTGCCAACATTTCCTTCTCATAAATAGCCTTCTTGAGGGACATTTTTTTGTATGTATGTAACAATAAAAATACCCAATCACCTACATTAAAACTTCTTTTATTGAGATGATGATCTACCTGTTGTTTCATTCGATTCTGCACCAAAGTGGCATTATCCTTTAAAAGTTTTCGAGAACTTGTTGTTGATGCTCGATGTGATCTTTCACTGCTTGAGACTTTTTCTTCTTGATATTTCCTTCTATCTTGAGAGTTTGAGGAGTAGTAATTTCTTCCAATGCTTTACAAGATATGTTCGGATTCATTTCTTGATGCTTGATGTGATATTTCACTTCTTAAACATTATTTTTCTTGATATGTCCTTCTATCTGGATAGTTTGAGGAGTGGTAATTCCGGCCAATGCATTACAAAATATGGTTGGATTCATTTCTTCTTTCTTGATGTGATCTTTCACTTCTTCAACCTTTTTCTTCTTGATATGTCCTTCTATCTTAAGAGTTTGAGGAGTAGTAATTCTTGCCAATGCTTTACAAGATATGGCCAGATTCATTTCTTCTTTCTCTGGGGTTGGGTCTTAGCATATATCCTCTCTTTTTTATATTTCTTGATCCTTTTCTTCCTCCTCTTCATACTCTATGTAAAATAATTTCTTCTCAACACACTTATGACCTTTATTGAATTTGCTATCACAATTGTAACAAAGCCCTTTTTCTCTTTTTTCTTCCAATTGTTGGGGTGTAACCCTTGTAGGTTGTGGAAGGCTAGGAGAAACAACACTTCCATCTTTATAGTTGTGACGGGTAGAATTTTTTGTTTCCATAATTTTGCTTTCCACTTTGTAACAAAGCCCTTTTTCTCTTTTTTCTTCCCATTGTTGTGGCGTTGCTCTAAAGAAGGTGTTGCTCTTTGTATTCTCATAATGTGCTATAATTTCCTTCGTGAAAATTGACCACGTAACAAGTTGTTTATGAGAACAAAGCCCTTTATACCATAAAAATTGATCTTGTTCTAAATATGAAGATGCAATACATACCTTTTGTAATAGTGGTACACCATGTAGATCAAAATATTTCTCCATCTGTAGTATCCAATTTACCAAATCATTGCCATCAAACTTTCTCATCTCGCTTTTTCTTGATTTTAGGAGCTCGATCTTGAAACGACTGTAACTATGTACTTTCAGATCTTTATGTTCTAAAATTTCGATCTGTAGTAGCCCTCTGTGTCCTCTTTCCAATGCCACCAGTCTGATCCAAACTGGATTCTCCAAGGAAGAGTTATGCCAAATCTCCCACAGTGACCTGATTATACACTAGTTCAGTAGAGCGAATTTGTATAACATGCCACGTGTCCCTTTTTTGACCTTTGGCTCTGAAAAATATATACAAGAAACTACACTCCGTTCTCTTTCTATAACTTCTTACGAAATTTAAATCCAATGCTCAGAGAGAAAGTTATGACGATTTTCCCCAGGTCACCTGTTTGGAATGTAATTCAGGAGTCTGCAAAAATACCAACTTCCTCAAATCATATCTCCACAAATATATTGCAAAAAGCTCTAAAATTTGGACCCGAATTTCAACGCTAAGTCTTATCAAATGGGTTTTTTTTTTTAGCTTCTGAAACGTTGCAGAAAAAATGTTATAGCGAAAATTCCACGATGACCTATTTGGAGCAGCGAAACCCTAAAATCCAAATCTCTGATACCAAATGTTATGAAACCAGCTCACAAAAATATAGAAAAGATAGTTGAACGCCTTAGAATTCAGCCTCTTATAGGGGGCAACCTCCTTTACATTACAAAAATGAACAATTCTTGGATGATACAAATGACAAGACATCCTTTCTATACATAGGAGTCTAAGGGGTCATAATATAATCAGAGCCAACATAACAATAATAATGTAAGGGCACAATAATAACAATAGCGGGCTTCTATGGGGCACAATAATAACAATATGGGGACTACATGGGCACAATAATATAATAAGGGGGTTGTACTAATAGCAATAAGGGGTTACACTAGTAGTATAGGGACCTAACAATGAAGTCTAACCACCTCCTTGATAAATACTTGTGCTATTTCAAATGCTTTGTAAGTTACTCTAACGGGTATAAAATGGGCACTCTTAGTAAGTTTATCTACCGCCACAAAAATGGAGTTATGCCTTTTGGTTGTTTCAGGTAATTCAACAATAAAGTCCATAGATATTGCTTCCCATTTGGACTCAGGAATGTTATGTGGCTACAACAATCTTACTAGATGACCATGTTCTACTTTAACTAGCTGACATTCCAAACATTTTGCCACAAAATTTGCTACATCCTTCTTCATGCCTACCCAAAAGAAAATTTTCTTTAAATCAGCATACATCTTCTGGACTCCCGGGTGAGCCATATATGTTGCACGGTGAGCTTCTTTCAAAATGAACTCACGAAGCCCATATTGATCTAGAACTACAATCTTTTTCATGAATCTCACCATACCGTCGTCATCACAAGAATACCCTTCTACCTTGCTTTTCTTAGCCCCCTCCCCAGAAAGAGAAACTTTAACTTCCTTGCACCATTCATCTACATCTTGTGCCCTCAAGATGCACTCTTGTAAATCAATCTTCAATGGAATTACTGAAAATATTCGTGGTCTTTGACTGAGTGCATCGACTACTTTGTTCAATGTACCCTTGATGTAAGTTATGTCAAAATCATATTCACTTAGGAGTTCTAACCACCTTCTTTGCCTAGCATTTAGATCACTTTGAGTAAATATATGTTGCAAACCTCTATGATCTGTTTTCAATTCAAATTTCTTTCCCACCAGATAATGTCGCCAAAGTCGTAAGGCATGAACTATAGCTACTAGTTCTAGATCATGGGTTGCATAGTTTTCCTCATGTGCCCTTAACTTCCTAGAGGCATATGCAATGACCCTACCATCTTGTGATAATACCGCACCCAATCCATCTTTTGACACATCGGTACATACTATGAATGGTCTATCCATATCTGGAACCTTAAGTATCAGATTTGTAGTCAAACATTGTTTGATTTTGGAAAATGCTTGCTCACACTCATTTGTCCAATTAAATCGTACTCCCTTCCAAGAAATGAAGTGATAGGGCTAGCTATTTTTTAGAATCCTCCACAAATATCTGATAGTATCCTGCCATACCCATGAAGCTACGCACTTCATGCACATTAGAGGATGTTGGCCATTCTGAAATTGCATTGATCTTTGTTGAGTCAACAACAATGCCTTCATTGGGGATAATGTGTCCAAGATAATGGGTTTTTGATAGGAAAAAAGAACATTTGGCCATTTTTGCATAAAATTTATTTTCTCTTAAGCATTGTAACACCAATCACAGGTGTTGCTCATGCTCTTCTAGGGACTTTGAATAGATTAGGATGTCATCGAGGAACACTTGTACAAATTTGTCCAAGTAATTCCTAAATACACCATTCATCATACTCATAAACACTCTTGGGGCATTAGATAACCCAAAAGGAACAACCACAAACTCATAATGACCAAAACGAGTTCAAAAAGCAGTTTTGAAAATATCCTCTTCTTTAACTCTAAGCTGATGATATCCAAATCGAATATCGATCTTGCAGAATACAATGGTTCCCTTCATTTGATCAAATAGATCATCAATGCGAGGTAAAGGATATTGATTTCTAATAGTTACTTAATTCAATTGCCTATAGTCAACATAGAGCCGAAGGGATCCATCCTTCTTCTTTACAAATATCACTGGAGCTCCCCAAGGTGAAACACTAGGTATAATCCTACCCCTATCCCATAACTCTTGAAGTTGCACTTGAAACTCATGAAGTTCAACAATAGACATTCGGTAGGGAGCTTTGGATATAGGTTCGGTACCAGGCTTTAGCTCTATGGAGAAGTCAATCTCTTTCTTTGGAGGTAAACCAGGAAACTCCTCTGGAAAGACATCGGAGAATTATAAAAGGAAAGGATATTTTTCAAAGGATGAAATCTTTCCCTCATTTAAAGTCATTATAGAATACATTTGACATCTTTTCATAAGACTTCTCTTCATCTATAAGAATGAGATAAGTCTTAAAGAAACAGGTCTCCTTTCCCCATGGATAACCATAGATTGACCTTCATCACTCAAAGAATGAAGGGTTTTGCTTCGACAACTAAGCAAAGCCTAGTGGGCTTCAAGCCAATCCATCCCAATTATCACATCATAGTGACCAAGTGGCGTCACATAAAGATTCACATTTGTGACACACACTCCCAAGTCTAAAGGGCACTCTTACACTAAGCATTCAACCTTTTGAGATCGCCTTGAGGCCATCTGAACCTGATCAAAATCATTTTTCTCTATCGCCACCAATTTACATTTCAATAAAGCATTAGGAGAAATAAAACTTTCAGTTGCACCAGGATCAATCAAAATACTAACAACCATACCATTTATCTTACCTGATGCTTCAAGCACTATAGACTGATGCTCGACTTGGCGATTTTGCACAACTGCATGAATCCTATGGGCTCTGCCCATATCTCTAATAGTGGCTTGTTCCTACTCTGATTGTGCTTCAGTCTTCTTTTCAGGGAAATCTAACTCATAATGAGGTCCTCCACAAGTCCAACATCCATTAGTGGGAGTAGCTTTCATAAATTTGACCCTTTTATTAGGTGATTCTTGAGTGCGAGCATTACTTTGTTGAAGATGTTGCCTTGGGTTATTTCTTTGGTTCTTAAAAGTATGATTCTTTTGAAATCCCTGATGATGTGAACCACCTGACTTATGTCTTACATATTGGCTTCTCCTTCGAGGAGGTTTCCCATGGAATGATAGATTTGGGGTTTTATCCCCCCCTTTGTTCCCCAATAATTCTTCCTCGGCTATAATTTCTTGTTGCACTACCTCATGCAACGTAGTAGGCCTCAAAATGTGCACCTTTTCCTTTATAATAGGATTCAATCCATACAAAAACTTGTTTACCTTGAGGGCTTCAGTATTTAGATGGGTAGCATATCTAAGCAACTCCATGAATCGTGCTTCATATTCAAGGATTGTCTTAGTTCCTTGCTTAAGATCATGGAACTCATTCAATTTCCTCTCCAAGTATTCAGCAAAAAGGTACTTTTCTCGAAATTCCTCTTCAAATTGTTCCCATGTCAAGGTAGACATGGAGTATCCCAATTGGGATTCTAAGTTCCTCCACCATAATAGTGCACTCTCCTTAAGTTGGTATATAGCAAACTTTGCCTTTTGGTTGCTAGAATAATTCACAACTCAAAACATAGGCACATGTTTTCCAACCAAGCTTCTGCTACCTCCCCTTTTGTGGTACCCTTAAAGATAGGAAGCTTAACTTTTTCCAACTCTCTATGTACATCTCCATCAGATGGTATTTCTTGCCTCTCTAATTGAGATGAAGAACCAAGCACTGAAGGATTTCCCCCAACCCTACTAATCAAGACTTCAGTCATCTTTTGGAAAGATAACATCATATCCCTTACTTCCCTAATGGATATTTGCTTAGATTCTTTATCTTGGGGAGGTGGAGATGAGACTTCCTTCCTCCTCCTTGATGTTCTATCAATGATTACTTAACTTGACCAAGGAAAAATTTAGGTAAGAAAATAAATATTAGCAGGCAAGCCCTAGGGCCTAGAGTTTTAACCTGCTCTAATACCATATGTAAGGTCCTGCCTTACCAACCATTAGTATTATACTAAGGTTGACTCAAAATTCTCTTTAAGTTTAAGTTTTTAAGACATAAAAGTTAATGCAAGGTTATATATCTATATTTTTATTTTTATTGGTATTCTTTACACTACATACTAATTTCTACTAACTAACTAACCCATGGTAATATTAAACTTCTCATTAAGGCTACAGAGTCATGGTTCCTCAAGATCCAAAACTTATAACCATAAGTCTTAAAATCACATTTAAATGATAGAGTCTTTAGTGGGATAAATAATATCAATATTTACAAACCACAATTTCTAATAAGCTAATTGTTCATTTTGTTGCAATTAAGAGTGTTTAAGAGTGGCTAATTTGATTTTGTTCAAGATAATATGCCTATGAATTCTTTGGTAAAATGAAGGGAAGAAAAACAAGATAATTCAAATTCTAAAGGAGTGGTTTCCAATTATTATGAATTCATATGTGAGCTAACAATTACAACATTTCACCTAACCAATTTTCCTTCCATGGATTTTTACTTCAATGGAACCATCATGCTTATTCTTTGAGATATCTCCAAAAACACCTTGGTTGCAAATCCTAAATTTACTTAGTCATTTTTATAGACAATTCATAGATGTAATTAGCTACAACCATTGAAGCATTATGTCAAACAGTTTGCAAGCATGAAATGTACAGCCATTGAGGCATTTTGTCAAACACTTACAACCATAACCCTTAAGGCGATTTCACCAAAATTAACTAACATGAATCTAAGATTACATAATTTCTTTTTCTTTGTCAGTAATGCCAAGAAGTGAACCTAATACATAAGTAGAACTATCATCCATCTTGATTGCTGCATATACAAAAATTTAGGCACATAATGACTATAAACATTTAGGAATTTTTACAAATAGCTCGTAGTGATGTAGTTATAGCCGTTGGGAATTTTGAACAACGGTTAACAGTCACAAAACAAGCTACTAACTATTAAACTATTAAACAAGCAGTCACAAGTTTATTAAACTATCAATGTATTAACTAGTGATACTTTAAAATAATAATTCCAATTTTATATACAGACTGATTTCATAAAAAGAGATTACCAGGTAAATCACAGCTACAAAAAAAGCGGCAAGACAATACACTAGGTAGCAGCAGCAATTCTGTAAAATAGAGAAGATTATAGAACTGGGTTTTGAAGCTCTGTTTTTTGAAATCAAAGTTGGGGTGACATGGCCAAAAGGTACAGATACCCCCTGAAGTTAAAATAAATCGAAACCGAAACGCCCAAAAATGCGATTATTTAAAACCACAACCAAAAACAAATTCATACTATCTCATTTATCCCTTTTGTCAAACATATACTCTGAAAACTTATCTACAGCTATAAAAGGAGAAGGAAAACCCAAATTTGTTCTATTAACATGTTTTCATAAAACTCATGGTAACCTGAATGCTTCAGCCATTAAGACATGATGTAAATCAAATTGCAATGAAACTGTACAAAAAAAACTTACATAAAATACACTACAGTTAATTCAAAATTCCTTCAGCATTTATTGTGCAGTATTTGATATACATCTAAGTTTCAGCCAAACAATTAGATAAGAAAGACCATGTAATGAACTACAAAAAGAAACACAATATAATGTTGTCAACATACCTGGCAGTGAATTTATACAACTCAAAAAATGGGAGTATGCTCCAGCTCTAATGAGAGTATGCTCCAGCTCCAATATGCTTCAGCCATTAAGACATGATGTAAATCAACTTGCAATGAAACTGTACAAAAAAAAAAAAAACTTACATAAAATACACTAAATTTATTGCAAAATTCCTTCAACATTTATTGTGCAACATTTGATATACATCTAAGTTTCAGCCAACAACCAGATAAGCAAAACCATGTAATGAACTACAAAAAGAAACACAATATAATGTTGTCAACATACCTGGCAGTGAATTTATACAACTCAAAAAATGGGAGTATGTTCCAGCTCCAATGAGAGTATGCTCCAGCTCCAATAGCCTTACCAACCCATTGCGAACCACCCAGTTTTCCTCCCAACCATATCCAGGAAGAACTTCTCCCCATGGAACCCCCAAGATGCAAAATCTCACAAGCAGTACCAAAAGACAATAGTAGAGATATTTGCAAGGCAAACTGAGGAAGAAAATTTTCACTTCCTCTCAATACCACTCATGGCCAACCTCAATAGCTAGAGATCTTAGGATTTTAAAAATAAATTCAGATTTATTATGGAAACAATTGGCTACTCTCCATATCTCTCTCTCTCACTATTTTCCTCAAGTCTCTTCCACTCTTGGCCTCCTCCTCCCAAGTGAGAATACATGAGACTCATATATAGGAGGAGCAATCAATTCTTGTCATAAAGGAGGAGTAATGTGCATGCATTGGATTCCATTTAGAGGAGCGTAACTAATGCCATTAAGGAAAGGTATGCATTCCTTAGTTAAGGAGAGTGTAACATATGCATTAAAGAGAGCGTACGAGGAATATTTTATGACATCTTTTTAATGAGTGAAAAGGAATATGTCATTCTTTGATGAGTGCATAAAATAGAGTATAATGAGTTATTTAAGAGAGAGAGAGAGAGAGAGGATATGTGTGAATTGATTGAGGAGATAAAATTGACTTGGAATTCGTTTTTAATAATAATATCATAGTCTCATAAAATATTAATAATATTGAGTATTCAATCAAGATTGAACTATTAGGATTAATTAATGATAAGCTAATTCGTTTTTCTTCAACTCTACTTGATTACCAATTTATGTAAAGTGATTTGCAATTTTTGGAAAGTCGTGCTTGAGATGTTGGACATGACTTTCTATTTTTAGAAAGTCATTCTAGAATTGTGAGAATGAAATTTTGTTTAAGGAAATTCATCCATGAGTGGTATTTTTATTCTGGAGAATAGGGATTCTGCACCCCTATTTCATGCATCTCCAGGCCTTAGTAGATTGAGGATTTCGTGCCCTGATCTACTCCAAAGATCCAAGCTTCCACAACTTGATCTTTTTAAATATTCAGGACTCCGCACCCTAAATATACAAGACTCCACATCTTTATCTTTCTTGGATTTAGGACTCCACACCCTAATTTCCATGCCCTCTCATCTACTGTGCTTTGAAACTTTGTGTTTCTCCTTATGGTACTGATTGTCAGCTTTTACCCATTTGATGGTTCGTGGGTAGGGCCTTGTTCAAAGACCTGCACACATTACAATCTCATATATCAAAGGAATCAAATGAATTTCAAAATGAAATTAACTTGATCACATTTTACCCAGAATGGTGCATGGCTTCCACAATCATTCATAATTGAACATCCTTGTTGGAAAATGACCAGGTGCCCTACCACATCCTTCTTAGTACAATATTAGACATATATAATCACACAAATCATGTGTCATCCATAAATCACAATTAACTATCTATTCTGCATAACCATGAGAATCCATGGGTATATGTGTCTCAATCTTGGATCACCATCCATGTCATACACCTGCTTCATAAATCAGATACAAACAGAAAAAAAGAAAACATATGTATAACATTTTACTTAACCAAAACCATCTAATACAGATAATCAATGATGCCACATATAAGAGGAACTATAACTATATAAAACATTGTTCCCCAATCCAGTGATCAATCTGTCATATATAAACATAAAAGGAAATATAACTATGTATGTAAAACATTATTCCTTAATCAAGAAATCAACCTATCATATATATATATAACCCTTTATAAGAGTGACCTAACTAGCTCATATTATTGTTAATTATTATATAACTAGGTCAACCATATAAATTCAATGGTTAGTAAAATTCTATAAGAATCAATTCGTGATAAGCATCAAAATAGTTACATACATTTCACATTGTTAATTTTAAAATAATCATATTAAAAGAAAACAAATTATAACTTTATTTTAAACTACTATTATTAATTAAAAAATAATAATATATGAATTCAACATATGTCACAATATTCTTAACCGTGAAAATTCATTGCCACTTTACCATGGAGATTCTTAATATGTAAATAGGTTTTCTTCTATTAATATTATTTCATATGACACTTATTCATATGATAGTTTTTTTATAATTAATTTAATTAAAAAAAAAAAAGAAAGAAACGTAACTAATAAGAATATTTTAAAATATTCCATGTCCATTAAATCTTTACTATCCACCTAATAATTATTAATAAATTCCCGGATGCGGGTGTTCACAAGGGATGATATGACGATAGAAAAACGGGCCGGCAAGTGGCATAGCCACATGGCCACTCATAAGCTCACACACAGCATAATAAAACTGTCTTACAGCATGCATAAATGCCATTCAATGTGGCACTCAAACTAACTTACCAGCGCCATCCCGCCTCGACTCTGCATCATGGAGATCTCAGGTGTTATTCGGCCCACATCCTCGTCTGTCTCTGCTCCTCTGCCTCTGAATTGCAAATGCCCCCTGGTTGTCGTGGAGCCAAGCACTCGCATGACAAAAGGCAGGCAATGCAATATTCTCTATTGTATAGAATTCAGAAAGGGCAACCACTACTCACAAAGCCTAGTATGCAACCTGGCCCTCGCTTCTGAGCCTTTTGAGCCTTCTGCCTCTGATTTCCACTCAGTGCCTACTTCTCACAGTCAGTCCCTTTCTCCCTATGCCATTATGCCTCGACTACGCCAGCGAATGCGTAGCAAGAGGGGCAGCAGCAGAGGCAAAATGCTCCATTCTTCGCCCTCAACGGTCTCTGACTCCTCTTCCCCCTCGTCAAATTACTTCTCGGCTCGTTATCCTGATACACGTAGTGGCAGAGGTTGCACTCACGCTGTTCGCTCCCAGGCTACGCAAACCTGTCCATCAGCTATTGCTCTCCCTTCCAGCTCTCAGCACTCCAACCATATAGCTCAATTCACATACCAATGCTCTCTAGATCGACCTCTTATCAAAACTACCATTACAGTCACGTTTCAGGACGAGCCTTCCAGCGCTAAAGGGCGTCCCACTCGCACAACAGAGAAGAATGATATTGCTCAGGGCGAGCCTTCTGCAGTAGAGCCGAATCGAGAAACTCTGGCGAAGGAAGACACAGGTGAACTGCCGAAAGACGAGGATGACCTTGATGCCTACAGGTGCCTAATTCTTGAAGAACACCCGTCAGCACCAAATGACAAGTAAACCAACACGCGTCTTCAGGACTCAGGTTCCCGGCACCCAATCCTATGGGTTTACTTTTGCATTTCTAAGCAAAATAGTTAGTTTTGAAACTGATTTCAATAGAATATCGCTCTATGTTCACATGCTGGTTTCCCCTACGAGGGCAGCAAATCTGGTTTGGATTGGATTGGTTTCCCTCTTCTATGCAGTCTTCATTTTGTTTTTGTTAGAATATGCCATGAACCTTAGCTAAGAACTGCAAAGGCCAGAGCCTCCTTGTATCATTTTGTTACAGTAATAGATTTTAAACATATTTAGAAAAAATAAAAAATAAAAAATATTATTAATAATTAAATTAAAATTCTAAAAACCCTATTTCAATATATACACACTTTTTTAGCTAATAATTATTATATTATAATCTTAAATTTGATAGTAATCATATACCATTTTGTTCTAATATATATGTGCTACACTACAATATTGATTACAATTAATTTTTTCCTTAAATTTGACTTAAATATGAAAGTGATGTATTTTTATTGTAGACCTATGAAAAACATTTTATAAAAAAAATTATTTTGTTTGTAAACTCATTATTTTATTGCTTCATCATGAATTTAGATTTTCTTACTTGAGTTATCGCTAAATTATTAAGTATGAAATGGTTATGTACATTAATGACTCGCCACTATGCTAGGGAAGAAGTCGTATTATGTGACTTGGGTTAAAAGGCCCCACCCCAACCACTTGTATTGTTAATTGAATTTTGTCAAATCATTCAAATGCCCGATCTTGTTATTTGAATTTTGCCAAATATATATAGATATCTTTTCCATTAGGTGCATTTGGTAGTTGGTTGTATATATATATAGATATATTCTTCCATGAGTTTCATTTGATAGGTTGTATACACATAGATATATTTTTCCATGAGTTATTTTTGATAGTTGGTTGTATACATATTGATATCTTTTTCCATTAGGTTAGGTGCATTTGATAGTTGGTTCTATACATATAGATATATTTTTCCATGAGTTATTTTTTTTTATAGTTGGTTGTATTCATTGATATCTTCTTCCATTAAGTGCATGTGATAGTTGGTATTTCATAGTTGGTTGTATGGGTGAGTAATTTTGGGTGGTTTTAATTTTTTTTATTACTGGAGTGGTTTCATTTTGTATGAGAAAGGATATGTTTGTACTTATACACACCATATGTATTTATAAACCTACCATATTTTGTGGATTAGTTTTTTTTGGGTTGGTTTGGTTTTTTTTGGTTTATGTTAAATCTTATTAGTTATCATTAAGTTTGAGTTTGTGGGTATGGTTATTTATATTTATTAATGAATTATTATTATATTTTATAAAGTGATTTTTTTATGGATGTTATCATATCTATTAATGAATCATCATTATTGCCAACGGAATAATTTTTTATGATATTTTTTAAAAAATATTCACTATTTTTTATTTTTTCTAAGAAGATTTATTTTTGTTTCAATTATTATTTATTTCAATTTCTTATTTCTTACTATTGTAGTGATTCTTTTTGGGTGAGAGAGGGCATGTTATATACCTCCCCACAACATATTTGGTACATGGTTTTTTTTAATCTCATTAATTATTTATCACTAAGTTTCTTGGTAAATGTTATTTATATCTATTAATGAATCAAAAGTATCATTGATAGGTAATTTTTTATGGATTTTTTTTAAAAAAGAAATTATTATTTTTTATTTTTTCTAAGATTATTTTCCCTAATTTTATAAGATAAAACTATTTTATTAAAAAAACTAAGAAAAACCCCCGATCGGGGTGACGGAGCAAGTAAAGGGTCATGATTGCGTTGTCAGAGGTAGGAAGAGGCAAGGACAGCTCGTTGCAACTTGCATGAGGGTACGTGGAGAAGTACCGTCGAGGTATTAGGAGAAGTGGGATATGGAATGTTAGTGCGAAGAGAGGTGGGAAGAACTATGAAGCAGGTAGGATGGGACAGCAGGGTGGTGGCAAGCGGGAGTATGTAAGGAAGGGTAAGACAGGTAGGAAGGATAGAAGGAACGACGAAGGAATAAGGAGTGGGACAAGGGAGCCAAGCATCCATCCAGTGCATAGGAAGCATTCATCCGGGTATGTAAATTGTCGTCTCTCTGCATTTTGATTGGCCTTCTGTAGAATGTTAGGGGGTGACAAATCCAGGGGCAGGGGGTGCAGGCAGGTTCTGTTGGGGGACTCCAAGTAGGCTCTAAGACTGCGCCCCAGGGCAAGGTTGAGCCTGGGAGTTCAGCATTAAGGCAGGAGAAGGGTAAGGGAATAGTTATTGACAGTAAAAAGAAGGCAGAGCCTAAAGCCTTGGATATAGAGGGAGCCAGTGAGTGATACAGGGAGGATGTGAGGACGGCAAGTCTGGCAAGGGAAACCAAGCAGGGAGGCTGGGTAGGGGCAGACAACATGGGTGGTGAAAGTAAGCGGGGTTTGGAGGACGATTGGAATGAGAACCTTAGAAAGGTGCCAAAGCCTTCCCAAGAGGAGTTCTATGCGGAGAATAAGAGAAATGCAAGAATGCATGGGAGTGGGGGAGAGAATTATGAGATCCTATCTAAAGGATTCACCATGCTGAGGAACTCTCGAGTAGGGGATTTTAGAACTAAAATGGGGGACCATGAAGGCGAGGGAGAGCCGAGTATCAAAAACTTGCACGAGAGGAAAGACAGGGGGAAGGGGGAGGAAGGAGAGAATAACCCCCCGGGAGACCTGGGAATTGGAAAGTGCAGACATAAACAGCAAACCCCTGAGTGGATGGGTATCTGGATGGACAATGAATTCATCCTAACCCATTATTGTTTGTCCTGTTAACAGATAAAAGGGAGGAAGGAAATGGCTAGGACCAGCCGCGGTCGTGGTCAAGGTTAGGCTCGAGGTCACAGAGGATAGAATAACATTCGTCTCAGGCCATAGGGCAGTAACACCCAAGGCCAAAGAAGAGGTCGTCGATCAATGGACGAGGTCATACAGGAAGCTGCAGGTGCATACATGATGGGCACAAATGAAGAAATCAGGGAAATAATTGACAAGATAGAAGAGCAGGTGAGGGAAGAGGATTCTGAGGAGGAGATGGACGAGTGGCGAGAGCTGGTAACAGACCCAGGCAACACGCGTGGTAGAATGGCATAGTTCAAGCAAACATTACTTATATTGGGTAATGAAACGATTGTTGTGTAAGGCAGTTGAGCAAGTTTCAATGGGGATGGCTCTAATCACCAGAGATATGCCAGACTATAAACAAAACCTGCTGACCATTTAATCTCAACTATGAAAACAGGATATGCGAATGGAGCGCATGGAGAGACACATCCTCAGTATAGTTAACAGAACTTCTATGCAAGGCAATGCAGCAGCAGACCCAGCAATGAATGATCCCACCCGAGATGACTGAGCAGACTGAGCCCTTGTTCTCTGAACAGTTCTGATTTTTAGCGGCAAGTTTTCTTTTATATTTGCATGGTAGGTGTAATATTAGATAAAAACTGTAATTTCAATAGTTCTATGTACATAGCATGGTTAGAAAGACTGCGAACATATCAATTTTGGATGGCATATGTTAAGTATAGGTGGCCAAAAAGCTTGGTTTCCCATTGGGCAAGCTAAAGTCACCTACGGCCTGTAAATGTATCTAGTTTGTTTCATAAATAGAAAAAGACCTACCTAAACTTACAAAAAAATCTAAAAAAAAAAATTCTTAAATATTTAATTTTTTACCAAAATATTATCAAAAATTTTAAAATTAACATTTAAAAAAAATAAGATTCATCAAAAATTCCACACTTAAAAATATTCCTTTACTTAATCCATTATGTATTCCTCTACTGAATCCATTATGTTAACTCATTTGAATACCACGTACATAGACTCTATCTTCTTTGATCGCTTAAGAATTACATATGCACAGCAATTGTCCAACCGTGCCCCCTTTGTGCTTTTCATTGTTGTGTATTTTATGGTGA
Source organism: Pinus tabuliformis (assembly GCA_031772625.1). Taxonomy (NCBI): domain Eukaryota; kingdom Viridiplantae; phylum Streptophyta; class Pinopsida; order Pinales; family Pinaceae; genus Pinus; species Pinus tabuliformis. The sequence continues at coordinate 497,666,451 of CM062816.1, forward strand.
TATTTTGTATACGGAAACATTTTTTTTATCAATAATTCTTACTTCCATTGTATTATAAAAAACTTAAAAATAGACTTCATTTTTTAAAATAATTTGAAAAAAATTTCCAATAAAACGTAAAAGGGAGCTCCGACTTTTAAACAACTTATATAGAACCAGTGAATAAAAATTTAGAATAGAATCTGCCCAAAAAAGTAATACAATTAAAAAAAATTACTCTCAAATTAAAGGTGTTGTGGGGCGAGGGCGGAGATTTCTTTTTACAACTGCAACTATATTTATAGGTACTACATTGCATCTAATTTTCAAGAGAGCAATTCCATTTGATAGAGAGATTGTGGGGCTTCAATTTGGTATATTATACTATATGATCTTTTCTAAATTATATTTAATCAGTTACAATTTTATATGATATTTTTTAAGGTATATTCAATAAGTTACAATTTTATATGATATTTTATATTCCAGCAGTTACAGTCTTTGTAATTTGATATAAACTTTTTGAATAAATTTTATATTTCAAAATTCTAGTAGAAATACGAAATTATAATTGGATTTATTTTTTTATAATTATATAAAAATTTAACAAAGAAAACAAAATCACCAATTTATTATTTTTATTTATATAATATAAGAATATATAGAAGAAGTTAGTGCATGGTTAGATTTTAAAAAGATTTAAGTTATAGAGTGCGCAAACATATTTTAGACCTGTGAAGAAAAATATTTTTAGTGGTTTTTTTTGGTTGAATCTATTCTTTTTTATAACTAAACTGTATATCAATAGGTTTTGAAATAAACAAATATGATCCACCAACTTCTTTCATAAAACTTGTTCTTCCTTTTATGCATCTTTTAGTGAGTGAAATGTATTGGATGATTGGGCAGCCAATGAAGAGAATCATGAGAAGATGGTCAATAAGCGCCTCCCACTTGATTCTTCCTCAATGGAAATATTAGATGCACCTCATCACTATTCTTTTACATCTATGAAGATGCATTTACTTTTCATACGATTTTGACTGTGTTGCCTAAACCTCACTTGGACTTGTATAATCATATTAAAAAAACTCTTATGGAATAGAGTAAACCAGCTAATTTAGTTAATTAAGAAAGACAAATTTCCATGATTCCTTCCACTTGAATGTGCACACATGATCATAATTGACCAAAGGAGTCCAATGCATAAGAAAACTAAATTACATATTCAAACTAGTATTTGGTATCAATATCTCGGGACAAAGTGTTGGAATATTGTTGTCATTGATATCAAATATTGTGGGAGACAAATGTCCAAGATAAAAATTGCAAGATGAACATTGTTAAAACTATTTTTTCTATACAAAGGATTTTTTATGCCTAGTTTTGATACCCTATATTTGAAGGAATCTTCACTCTAAAGACCTAGATCAAATCGGAGCATAGGATATACTATTGAAAATATTATTTTGAGACCTTTCCAATAGTATATTGCAAACCCTCTAAGACTATACGAATAAGGATATATGAAAGATTATGTCACATCATCCGAGTCAGTTTTACTTATAGGCCACATAAGTGAATGCATAAACACTATAAATAAATGATAAAAGAGTGCATTTGAAGACTATATAAGAAAAAAAATGTATGAGAAGTTGATCCATATTTAAACAGAAATGCAACAAATTATAGATCTAACCATAAATACAAAGATGTAGTAGAAATAACACTTCATTTATTTAACATCAAATACTGAAATATGATTACAAATAGAATGGAAATAAGATTAGATCGGGTAATGGAAGCTTATCTCTGAGAAGATATGTGGCGACTACATGCCTCTAAATTGTGTTACAATGAGGTTCAAAAGCCTATTTATTATTAAGAAACAATGGAAAACTCTAAATATCCAAAAGCCTAACCCTAGAAGATCAAGCGTCAAACTATGGGCCCCGATTGGGTAAATTGGTACATTAACTTCCTAGGGTCGTAACTTTGTCATACGATCTCCGTTTGACATGCACAATACCTCATTAGAAAGATCTATCTGAGGACTACAACTTTGAAAAAAATAATCAATAACCCGTATTCGCCCCAGTTTTCCCAAAAATCTTCATTTAGGGCCTCAAACTGGCTCCGAAAGTTTAGGACCTTAAAAACTGCCAAAAATAGTAAATTATACTACAAATAACGAAACTGAAAAGCTGAAAGAAAAATGGTGGGGGTCCAAGTGGAATAGGCGGGTGGCCACTAATATCCACCTGGATTATTCCTCCCCACTTAGGAAGCAATGGTCCCCATTGCATTTAGTTCCTCCATGAGATGAGGAAACTTCTGTTGAACTTGGTCCCTAGCGAGCCACTTGCCCTAGTGAAGGAGTTGGCCTACTTTGACAACTCGATATAGTTGGATCCTTTGATGTTTGGTTCTTGATCTACGTGTCCATGATCCGATTAGTTGTGCCTTGTTCCATGGAGTCTGGATTTAACTATGTAGGTGTGAGTTGTTCTGCAATGTCTGATGTGTCCAGCAATGGTGGGAAGTATGGTCAAAGGTGGTCTACATTGAACACTTGGTATAGGCCGAGGAATGGGGGAATGCTGAGCTCAAATGAATTGTCTCCCATAGCCTTGGTAATGGTGTAAGGACCATATCGGAGTGGTATGAGTTTCCAATAAGCTCTGGTAATGCATTTCTTCTAGAAATGCAACCAAACTTTATCATCCACCTGAAACTTGTGTGGCACCTAATGTTGATCATTTTGTTGCTTGTACTTGGCATTTGATTTCTCCAGAATTTCATGTACCTGCTGGTAGATGTGTTAGATTTACTCAATGAATATGTTTTCCTTATTTGCTTCAAACTGGACATGAGTCAAATCTACATGAGTAGCTACAAATGGTATGGCCACATCAATGGGACATAGTGGTTGGAATCCCAAGCCCACCTGAAAAGGGATGTGGCTAGTCGAGCTGTGTAGAGCTCGATTATAACTATGGTTGACAAAGGGAGGCTCTCACCCCATGTGCATGGATTCTTTGAGTTGTATATGTGTAGAATGTGTACGATCATCGTATTGAAGACCTTTGTCTGGCCATTATTTTGGCGATGGAAAGTTGTGGACTTACTAAACTTGGTGTCCAGCATTGACCAGATACTAGACCAAAATGTACTGAGGAACCCATTGTCCCGATCTAAGATGATAGACTCTCGGATCACAAAGTGTACCCACACTCGTTCAAAGAAGAGTTTAGCAGTGGTGCTTCTACTGTGATATTCTTCTTACAGGATGCCATAATGGCCATCTTTGAGAATCTATTGACAACCACAAAAACACATTCGTTTCCATGTTTAGTAGAAGGAAGGACCAACATGTAATCCATGGAGATGGATTCCCAAGGTTGAATAGGGGTATGCAGCGGAGTACAGAGGCCTTGCTTCTTGATGGTTGGTTTGGCAATGGCGCAGGAAGTGCATGATCTAATGTACTTCCCAACATCTTGTCAAATATTCAGTCAATAGAAATACTTCTGTGGTATTGCCACCATTTTCTCGACCCCAAAATACCCAGCAGCCTGACTATAGTGTACTTCCCAAATCATATTGGCACACTCGCTTGAAGGAACACAAAGGTGTCCCAGGTGGCATAATAGGGTATCTTGGAGGTGAAAATATGGAACTTGTTGACTCTCCAAGAGTGTCTGGTATGTGTGGCTAAATTTTGGGTCACTTTTGTTGAGAAGTGGCCAATCAGAAGTCTCGTGCCCACAAGAGTTGAGCATGGTTGTTAACGCCATGATCGGTGGTTGGCTGAGGCAGTCTACAACATTATTGGTGATGTCCTTCTTGTACTTGATATTTAAATGGAACTGTTGCAAGTATGTGGACCACCTCTGAGGGAAATCATTCTACAACTTCCCTTGTGTCTGTATGAACTACAAGGGTCGGTGTTCTCTGTGGATGATTTTTTCCTCCTTCCCCAAAATGTAATGCTTCCATTGTCAGTAAGCCTACATAATGGAATACATCTCTTTATCATAAGTGGGATACTTCTAGAATGTGTCTGAAAGTGTCTCACTGTGATATGCCACTGGATGCCCCTATTGAGTAAGGACTACCCCAATAGCATAGTCAGAGGCATCTGTCTCGATCTCAAATGGTTGCTACAAGTATGGTAATGTGAGAACTGGCTGCAGATGCCTCTTGTGAGATTCTGACCAAAATAATTTTTCTTTTTCTCCTTCCTTGGTGACTTGACTCAAGGGCCAAGTGATATGAGAGAACCCCAACAAAAACCTATGGTAGAAATTGGCAAGACCCAGAAAGTTGCAAAGCTCTATCAGAGTGGTAGGGGCTAGCCAATCTTGAATGACTTGGATCTTGGCTAGATCCACATGCAACCCCCGTTCATAAAAAATTTATCCTAGATACTGAACCTGGATCATGCCAAAAGTGCATTTCTCCAAATTGGCACACAGCTTGTGTTGCCGCACTGTTTGGATAACCTATCAGATGTGGTAGAGGTGCTCTTCCCAACTCTGGTTGAAGATCAGGATGTCATCCAAGTATACCACAAAAAATGAGTTGGTGAATGGCTACAAGATGTCATTCATCAGCCTCATGAAGTTGAAGGAGCATTCATCAACCCAAAAGGCATAAACAACCATTTGAAGAGGCCCTCCTTGGCTTTGAAGGCAATCTTCCACACATCAAAGGGTTCGATTGGTACCTGGTAATATCTAGACTTCAAGTCTATCTTGCTGAAATATTTTACCACTTGAGTTGGTCCAAAAGGTCATCAATCCATGGGATCAGGTACTTATTATGGATAGTGATCTTGTTCAGAGCTCAATAGTCAATACAAAGTATCCAAGTCCCATCCGTTTTCTGTACCAACACAATCAGGCTCCCACAAGGCGATGAACTCGGTTGGATGTGACCTTTTGCTGCAACTCTTGAATCTTCCTCTTCATTTCATCATTCTCCAGAACGGAGCATCGTTAGGTTAGTCCATTGGGCAACGACACACCTGGGTCAAATCGATGGAGTGCTTGACCTGATAGTGCATAGGCACCCTTGCGAGGGAGGTGAATATTTCCACGTACTCCTCCACTACCTTTTCCATCTGTTGTTGTCATGCAGAGGGGCTCTGTCTCGAGGTTGTGGCCATTGTACTCTTCTTTCCCTGAGGGTGTATCATTAGGAAAATAAATTTCCCGGTTTTGGAAATGATCTTACTATATTGTTTTGCAGTAACCAAAGAGATGGCAGTAGGCAATGCTACCTCTGGCATCCTATACAACTTATCCCCCAAGGTAACAATAAAAGCGAGGCCTTGACTCATACACATCATGTCACTTCTACAAGTATGGTTAGCCTAATAATACATCACAAACATCAAGGGGAGAAACTTCACATAATACCTCATTCGTGAAGGGCTTGATGTTGTAGGGAAGGTGACACTGTTGGCTCATGCGAAGATCTCGTCCTTGTTGAAGCCACCCGATGGTGTACAGTTGTCGGTGTGTTGTGGTCGGTAATCCCAACTGCTTCATGACCTCTACTGAAATGAGGTTCTTTTGGCTCTCGTTGTCAATAATGAATTGTAGTAGGGAACCCTTTACCCACATCTGGGAGTGGAAGAGGCGATCCTCCTCCTCTGGATCTTCAAGTTCCTCCTTCTAGATCTTCATGGTGGAAATAGTGGCATTGGCCACCGCATCAATAATCTACCCCCCTTTGTCATTCCCCTTGTTGGGTTTTGACTCAGAGTCGAAACATGCATCTAATTCTGAAGCCTTCAGCTCGGTCACCAATGATTGCTTGGCCCAACATTCACTTGTTTTGTGAGTGGAGCTCTTATGGAACTCACACCACTTTCCCATGTCCTTCTTCGACTTCATTGTGTTGTTATTTTCTTGCAGCTTTGGTGGGTTGTCCTGGGACTTTGTCCTTTGTTCTGTGGATTGGGGGCACCTTTGCCTTGCTTCAGATTCACAAATCCAAATTCTCGCTTCTTCTATTTAAACTTCTACTCGATCTTGATGGTGTATCAGTACGTCGTGCCAAGCAAGAGGATGTCCAGGAACTCCATCTCGTCTTGGATGTACCTGTGTAGGAAGCCGCAGTACTTGAGTACCAAATGTTTCTCAGAATCCTTAATACCCAACTTTGTGTGAAGGGTATGAAAAATTTGGTAAACTCTAGCACATCTTGGTCCTTTCCCTGCCGCAGCGTGGTCCACTTCATGTGTTTATCCTTATAGCTCCTAAAAGGGTAGTACTTCTCTTTGATGGTGTCTCAGAACGAATTCCAAGTGGGAATGGCTGAAGACAGTGAGGTCTTACTTTCATTCTTCTACTCACAGTAGGTTTCACACCAGTCCTTGACATGGGGGGCAGCTTTGAGAAGAGAAAAAATAATATTTTCTCGGCTGGAAAAATCATGAACATAAAAATATCCTTCTAGCAGAGTTAACTATTTATCTACGGCATCTGCATCTATCTGGCCCTCAAATATGGGAATGTCAAAGTTTACTTGTACCTTAAAAGGAGAGGAACCTCCAGAGTGGTTGCTAGATGTGGATGCACTGCTAGTGGGCAATCGTTGAAGGATCTGGGAAAAGTTATCCATTATTACATTCCTTTGTTTCTTGAGGGCCTCTTCGAGCAATATTTTGATCGCATCTCTTGCTCCCTTGTCTTTCTTTTCTCCCCATGGGTGGCCTTCGGGATTTGTGAAGCTGATCTTGCAAATTTTCAACCAAATTGAGCCCTAACTCCTTATATCATGACCTCATTGGGGACTTGCAAAGAAAAACAGAGAAAGAGGAGACCGCTCTAATACCACTGATATAGATTTAAACAAGAACACAAAAAATTACAGATCTAACCATAAATACAGAGATGAAATGAAAATAACACTTCATTTCATTAACATCAAATATTGAAATATGCTTACAAACACAATGGAAATAATATTAGCTCGGGCGATGATAGCTTATATTTGAGAAGAGATGTGGCAGCTACATGCCTCTGAACTGTGTTACAATGTGGCTCAAAGGCCTATTTAGTATCAAGAAACAATGGAAAACCCTAAACATCCAAAAACCTAACCCTAGGAGATGAAGCGCCAAACTATGGGCCTTGTTTGGGTAAATTGGTACATCAACTTCTCGGGGTTGTAACTTTGGCATACGATCTCCATTTGACGCGCAAAATACCTCGTTAGAAATATCTATCTGAGGAATACAACTTTTGTATGGCCAACAATATTCCATGTGCCATGTCAGTCCCATTTATCCCCCAAAAACGTCGTTTAGGGACTCAAAACGGCTCTGGAAGTTCACAACCCGAAAAACTGCCAAAAATAGTAATTCATGCTACAAATAAGGAAACTGCAAAACTAAAAGAAAAAATGCTGGGGTTCAAGTGGAATAGGTGGGTGACCACAAATATCCACCTGTATTAGGAGCACAAGATAATTTCAGGAATACTCTAGGGTATTAAATGTGGTGAAAATATGTGATTTGTGGAGTGAAAAAGTCATCTTAGGATTTTTTTTTATAACTATTATTTTGGGATGTTTTAGATCATGAAATTATTGAGGAGATAGAGGCAAGATCTTAACGTAAATATGGTAAAAATTCCAGGCATTGATCCACTAATTTTTATATATATGCTTTGAAGAAGTTAGGGTTCTTTAATGCTCCTTAAATCTGTTTCAAACAGGTCAACTTGAATTTTTTGCTATAACTTATTTTTTGATATGTTTATAATTGTGAAATCATGAGGAGAGAGAGCTGATATATCTAGTTACTTATGGTAAACAAATTATACTTTGGCTCACTATCATTTTGGAGATATTCCAATGTGGTTTTTAAAGTTTCTGAATAGTCCTAAAATCAGCTTCAAACAAGTCAGTTTGGAATTTTTATTATGACTTAATTTATTGGATATTTTAGATTTTAAAACTTTTAGATACATGTGGATACATATAGTAGTGCATTGTATAAAAAATTAGTAATTTGGTTCACTATATTTTTTATTATATTCCTTGTGGAAGTTATGGTTTCTAAATGATCCTGAAATCTGTTTCAAACAAGTTAGCTTGGAATTTTTTATGTAACTTCTTTTAGGACTTTTAGACTATTAAAATTTCATAGATATAAGGATACATACAAAGTTCCTCAAATAGAAATTTAAGAATCATATTTTCAAAATTGGATTCATGGCATGTTGTACAAGTCATTCTTGGGAAGAGGCCAAAACAACAGGTTTTGCGAAAAACAAACATGGTGAAGGCATAAGTAGTAAGAAAACTTGTTTCAAGGTAGAAGCAACTAGTAGACACAGTGAAGGAAGAAGTAGCATGCATAGTCAGTGAAACAAGTTCGTTCTTACAAATATTTATAGTAGTGGGGATTGGTGTCTCCATTAGGTTGGTACCTATGAATATTTTTAGTAGTGGGGATTGGTGTCTGTAATAGGTTGGTTCCTACAAATATTTCCAGCTGTGAGGAGTGGTGCCTTTAGAAGGTTGGTGCGAACAAAGAATATGACGATAATTTTTTTGATTTTCTCTCAAAATCATTTCCACATAATTTTTGTGTTCCATGTTATGCATATGTTAATGTTTTCTTATGGTTCTTCTATTTTTAAATAAGTAAAAGTTGTCTTATATTAATTCACCCTCCCTCCCCCCTCCTAGTATAAATATTTGCTCAACAATTGGTATCAGAGTAATTTCCTTCGAAAATAGTATAACTATTGGAAGGTGTATTTTTGGAGAACACATGGCTAGTCAAGAAGGGGTCTCCACAAACAAAGTTGCATTATTGGAAGGCACAAACCATGCATTCTAGAGTATGAGAATGTGAACTTATCTAATGGTTATTTGGTTCGATACTTATAATTATCTCATGACTAGTTATACAACCCCAAAAATTTCTCCAACAAGGAATAAGGCTAGTAAACATGATACAAAATCCATGATTGTTATCTTGTGTGGTCTATTAGAAATAGAATTTTTCAAGGTGATACTCTGTGAATCGACAAAATAATTTGGGACAAAGTTCAAAACATCTATGAAGGGTGAAGCTCCAAACTCATGGAAGATAGTTCGAGAGTTTGAAAATGAAATATGAACAAAATTTTGCAACCTATTTCTTATGTGTGGATGAAATTGCGAGCATCATTAGAATACTTGGTGAGAATTTTGAACAACCAATGATTTTACAAAATGTGTTAAGGTCAATTACCTTAAGATTAGATGTCAAGATATCTTCCATTGAATAAATGAAGGATCTAGAGAGACTAGAAATCGACGACTTGCACGAGATTCGCGTTGCATATGAAATGAGGAAAAAAAAGAAAAAATAGCTCAAAAGGAAGCAACTTTGAAAGAATAAAAGGATGAAAAAGGACACAAATCTATGAATTTTCTAGCCATGAATCAAATATAGAAGAAGCAAAATTTGTGAGAAAGTGAAAAAGTGGATCTAGAAAATACAAATGTAAGTTATCCTCCAAATGTTTTAATTGTGGTAGAGTAGGGAATTTTTCTGCTAAATGTCCATATGAGAAAAGGGAATATGGTGATGATAAAAAAGAAAATAACAATAAAAGAAAAGATTATGGAGGAAAATATACTAAGAAGAAGAGTTTTTACTCTAGAGAGGATAGGAACTTATCTGAAGTGATGGATATGTTTCTAATATTGACAAAGAAGTATTCCTCTTCATAACCATGGATACAAATTCTATTGATAAAAAAATGAAGAAAATAAAAAAGAAAAATTAGATTTGAAAGAAGAAGACATTAATGGGGAAGTGAATCTTGAAGAAGAAATCATTAGTGCCATAGAATAAATAGACAGACTCTGAGGGAAAGAATAAAAAACAATAGGAGAAATTGAAGAAATGTGAAAAGAAGGATCACGATCTTCACGAAATAGAAAAAATGTTTACCATCCTGAAGACTCAACTAGAAGAGGAAAAAAAGATAGAAGAAGTGGTGAGAGGCTAGCTGAAATAAAATGAAGGAAATGGTAAGAAGCTAGAAGCTTAAATCATTTCCTTAAGAAAGGAACTAGAGAAAACAATTAACTAGTTGAACACAAGCTTGAAGTTTGGAAAGAGTGTTGAAATCATAGATAACATTCTCAGTTGCCAAAAGTAACCATTCATCAAGAAAATTCTTGGATATGATGAATAAGAAAAGAGCCTCGAGGGAGATGTAAGAATTAATGTCACAAAGTCATCTAAAAGGTAAAATGAAAGAAATATTAAAATATGTATTAATATTCTCAACGAATCCATTAGCAATGAAAGTGATAGTAGGAAAGGAAACAAGGACCAAGAGAAACTTGATTACTCTCACAAGAACAACAAGAATGAGTTCAAAATAGTTGTTCCACCAAGAAGGTTTTTCATAACCCAATACAAAATGTCTTTGATCTGAAATGATCATATGCTAAAACTGATGTAGAATTGATTAGCCATTAATGATTAGAATGTTAACTGAAAGTGTGGAAACTGAGAGATATGCTTGAGAAGAAATACTTTACGAAAGTTGATAAAACATAAGTAAGATGCACAACAGAAGTGAAAACAGCAAAAACACAGCAATACCAGAGAACAAAATTGATTACGGAGTTCGTCCCTAATGGAATACGTCTCTGGGTCTGTTTCAAGATGGGCAACCACTTTATTAGGATTGAAACAGAAGAGGTCGATTACACAGAAATTTGACCGAACTGAATGTGCACACAGGCACTTCTAGTCATTGTCAAAGGATATCTCTGAACCAGCTTTCCAATGCCTATCACGGTTCTCAATTACAACCCTAGATTCTCTTGTTACACTGAGAACAAAAATGACTATGACCTCCAGAACCTGCATACAGAATCCAAAACCACTCTCCTCCTTCCTTCAATGAACAAACTACCTTTTAAAACCCACCAGGTGCACTTGAACTTCCTCCAATGAGTTTAGGAATGCATTTGGTCTAATTTGGGTTCTTGGGCCTCGGTCCATTCATGTCTTGACTCCTTAGGATAACACCATGGTCCTCGAATTAATGTTTTAAACAAATTTGTAACAAAACCCACAAATATGATTTGGATAGGTCGTGGTCTGTTAACGGTTAGTTAACCAGGTGAAGGGCAACGATAGTGCATGTGGGCAATTGTCATAGCCACGGTTAGCGCGCTGACAATTTCATTGCTAGCTGACGATTTCACTGTGCGGTGAACTTGCTTTGTTCACATGCTGATGGTTACATTGCTGCGCTAACTTCACGGTTCCAAAGACTTGTGCTATGGTAAACCCCGACAATTATCCCCTTGTTTGCTCACATGTTGTAGTTTCTAATGTTGTTATGTTTTGAACTGTTCCGATGCAGTTATGGTTACCCTATCTCCTCACATGTCCCACTGCGGTTAGCTCCAAGCCTGATGGTTAACTCCCCGCAGTTAGGGACTACAATCATGGTTGATACCTCCACTTGTTCACATGAACAATGGTCCCGTTGCGGTGTCCTCCATGGTTAGGGACATGTTTTATGTTTTTACAATGTTTGTAATGTTTAACATGGCCGAGAGTTGTTTACATAATGTTTAGACTTACGTTTAACACATGGTTTGTAATCTGTGTAATGTATTTATGGGTGCTAATATGGTTCGATAGGTTTTAAAACTCAGGTAATGGCCTTTTAATGATTTGTATTTGTAATACATAGATTTGTATTAGGATATGGTTAGGTTTTAAGTTTTAGGTAATGGTCTTTAGACTTAGGTTTTGATGTTTTCCTCCATAGTTTTAGGGCTAGGTTTTAGTCAAGGTTTTAGCCTTACATAAAAAAAAAACATTTTACATCATTTTTTCACAAAGCGACATTCGCGACATTTTCCACATGATGACTAAAACCAACCCTACACGACGATAAACCTTTATCGACACCCAAATTTTGCAAGGTGAATGATCAACCCATGAAGACAACCATATCAACTGAACACCATGTAAAAAACCATAAACATCACATGAACAACCTGATCCATATCCAACACTGTCGAAGAAAAACGACACGGACTGAATTTCTGACTACGACACTGAACTGTGTAACTGATCTCACTAGATCCTCCTAGATCAATCCTCTCCACTTGAAATATTTTGGACCACAAAAGTTTGACTAAACAAATAGACGATGAGGGTAGATCTCCCTCACTCTCCACCTTGCCCTGATGATGTACCAATACATTTGATCAACCACCTAAAAGTGATTACCCTGATGATGTTTACCCTGGCACATTTTGAGTCGGTGACCTATTCCATCCATCTGCAGTATGAACAACTTGCGAAGATGGTGAAAAAACCTGTTATGAACATGGCAATTGATTTCTTTCTACGAAATACCATGAGTTAGTGATTCATAATCATCTTTGCAATCAGTCTCTACAGGATATTGTTCAATAGCATTGACATGTATTAACAATCTATTTTGCGGAATGACAGAGACAATCAAAGATACTTTTGACATCAAACCAACTACTTTACTGTTGGAAATAATACTGAGAGGGGGGGGGGGTGAATCAGTATTATCAGATCAATAAAACTTTTTCAATACTCAGAAACATATACGCTACTTCAGTTAAGTGAACCAGCGTGTACACGCTACTGTGTCTAAAGCAACCAGCGTATAACCAGAAATCTTATGATTCAGTTAGTTTATCTTCAGTAAATGCATCAGGACATTATTAACCATATTAAAAGTAAACAGGTGCAGTATAACAGAACAGATCATCACACAAAAGCCACACATATGAACACCATGATATAAGGTGGAAACCCAATGTGGGTGAAAACCACCTGCTGCAAGTCGTCTCTATCTTTCTTTAATAAGAAACTTCAGTTTACAATCTTTTGTACTGGTGCAGCCTTATACCAGTACGCAGGCTACAACCTTCTCTCGTTTTCCAAGCTCTGCTGGAAGGGAGTTCCAACCCCCTTTGCTCTTGTACTAGCTAAGATACTAGTACATAGGTGCTGGCCTACAATCTTCTTTCCTTCAGGTACCACTTTTCATCAATTTTCAGACTGGATACTCCTGAAGCACAACATTACAATCTGAAGACCACGATTCATTCACTTTTCATAACAAATCATTGAAGCACAAAACAACCAATACTAGCATCATCAATCTTTGAATCACTGAACCACTGAAACCCTGTCAACACCCAGTCACCAGAACACAGAGCAGACTACAGAACTCTGCAATAACAGTCAGACCCAACTGCAACGCAAAAGTTAAGCTTCAAAAGATATATGCTACTTCAATGAAACCAACCCGCGTATACACGCGCTTTTACCAAAGACAACCTGCGTACAGATCTAAAAATAATTTCTCATAACTTGCAGCTGTACCAGACATCAGTCATACCCAGAACATAATATTGTGTCAGTATATAGATCTAAAAATATGCATAATCAACCATATACCGATAGTTCATTTCAAGCAATTTGATCCCGATCTATCCTTCCATCAACCAATGTGATCTCTCCTTAGCTCAGATCAAGCAATGTATCATAAACCCAGAACCTGCATACAAAATCTCTTTCTTCATTAGATATTCAAGACTTTTTCGATACATTTGCCTAATGATCTTCTTCTCCTTATATAGCCTTAGGCCCTTCTCAATACCACGGCCCAAAACCATAGAAATACAATACCATCAACTTCAAAACTCGGGATCAACATGACTGTCGAGATACTTTGGTCAAAAACATAGGCTCAAGTACCAAGGACTAACTACCACGGACCAAAGGGAAGCTTCTCAACATGTATGCTCTTTTCTGTTCATGAAACTGCGTGTATACGCGACTTTGTATATAGCGAGCTTGCGTATCCGCGACTTAGTATATAGCGTACCGGCGTGTATACGCACCTTGGGCTTAATGAACCTGCGTATATGAAATTTCTCTTCATTCTTGTAGTCTGGACTGAGATCTGTCATCAAAGAGAGTTGCCATCAAGGACAACACCTGTACCGTAGCGCCACACCTGTGCCAAAATGCCAACAATCTCCCCCTTTGGACTTGATGGCAACCCCAAGATCCTTAGAATCATTCTCCCCCTTTGTCATCAAGGGCAAAGGGCTGTGCTCCCCCTAAGAACATGCTGATATCTCTGCTCTGTTGTGCTGAACATGCTCCCCCTGACTGTAGGCAAGATCTGCAAAAGATGTTCTTCAAAAAGGACCAAGACTTATACATCATAAAGGACCTTCCTATCACCAAAAGACTCAATACATACATCCATACTCCCAACCAAGAGGAGATACATCAGAAATTTACATATAACAACCAATTACATTACATCATTCATCCCAGGCATAGTGGGGAAACCAACATAGGCCGTTACATGACCTTGACATCATAAAAGAGATACATGACATAGAGACGAAAAATCTAGACCAAGACTTATGAAAGTCACCAGCAGCATCTGATAATCATCTTTTTCGATCAGCAACCAAGATTTCCTTCTGTGCTCCTTCTCCTGAAACCAAACAACAGTTGTGAACTAGAACCAAAAGCATCTAAATGCCAACAATGCTTTATTAGACTTTAAGCTGCTCCCCCTGAAACTGTGCCTGAAGGACTCTGTCATACCCATCTCAGACCTTCTCCAACCAGAATCTGCCCTTGCTGTTCAGAACTCCATATACGCGACTTAACCTGCATAAATCAACGTATGTACGCGGATATCCCTTACACAACTCGCGTATACCAGCTTTTCTTTAGAACAGACAAGCTTCAACAGCAGGATGAAGCATCAACTACTCCCAGCTTTTGTCTGAGATATTCAAAAGTTTCCCTGGGCAGAGGTTTTGTGAGAATATCAGCAACTTGTTCTTTAGAAGAAACATACTCCAACTTGACCTTTTGTTCAAGCACTTGTTCCTGGAGGAAGTGATACTTGATTGGTATGTGCTTGGTCTTTGAATGCATGACTGGATTCTTTGAAATGCTGATTGCACTTGTATTATCACATAAGATAGAGACTGGTGGAGTGCAAGTGATTTGAAAATCCTGCAAGGTCTGCATCATCCAAAGAAGTTGTGTGCAACAAGATGCCGCAGCCACATATTCTGCTTCAGCTGTAGATAAAGCAATCGAACTCTGTTTCTTGCTGAACCAAGATACTAATCTGGAACCCATGAACAAAGCACCACCACTTGTGCTTTTCCTGTCATCCACACTTCCGGCCCAATCTGCATCTGTGTAAGCATGAAGAGTGAGATCTGTATCTCTAGGATACCATAAGCCATAGTTTTGAGTCCCTTGAAGATACTTGAAGATTCTTTTGACTGCCTGAAGATGAGCTTCCTTTGGGTTGGCTTGAAATCTTCCAACAATTCCTACTGCATGCATAATATCTGGTCGGGTACCTGTCAAATAAAGAAAACTCCCAATCATGGATCTATAAGTTGGTCGATGAACTGTTGCTGATTCATCATTTGCACTGAGGCTGCATCCTGTAACCATGGGGGTACAAACTGGCTTTGAATATTCCATGCCATACTTCTTCAAGATCTGCTTGAGGTACTTGGTTTGAGACAAGAAAATACCTCCTTCATTTTGTTGGATTTGCAATCCAAGAAAGTATGTCAATTCTCCAAGTAATGACATTTCAAATTCTTTCTGCATAACCAAGGCAAAGTTTTGACTCATAGCCTCTTCATTGCTGCCAAAGATAATATCATCTACATACACAACAAGTATTAGCAATTTGTTATTTTCAACTTTCATATAGAGATTGCTATCTGCTGATCCTTTTGAAAAACCTTGTTGGTG
The DNA here is from genome assembly GCA_031772625.1 of Pinus tabuliformis. NCBI lineage: Eukaryota > Viridiplantae > Streptophyta > Pinopsida > Pinales > Pinaceae > Pinus > Pinus tabuliformis. Next base: position 497,682,280 of record CM062816.1, read on the forward strand.
AATATATTTGTCCAAACGATAGTACCAAGCCCTTGGAGCTTGTTTGAGACCATAGAGAGCCTTTTTCAATCTGCATACAAGGTTTGGATCATTCCCAAGAATGAAACCATCTGGCTGCTCAATATATACTTCTTCTTCTAAGTCTCCATTTAGAAAGGCTGATTTCACGTCCATTTGAAATACCTTGAAGTTTTGAAAGCTTGAGAGAGCAAGGAACATTCGGATGGCCTCAAGTCTTGCAACAGGAGCAAAGGTCTCTTCAAAATCTATTCCTTCTTGCTACACATACCCTTTACAAACAAGTCTGGCCTTGTTTCTAATTACTTCTCCATTTTCATTCAATTTATTTTTGAAGACCCATTTTGTCCCTATGACATTCTTATATTTTGGTCTAGGAACCAATTCCCAAGTGTTATTCTTTTCGATCTGCTCAAGTTCTTCATCCATTGCTTTGACCCAACATTCATCTTTGCATGCCTCTTTCACATTTTGTGGTTCAGTGGAAGAGAGTAATGCCAAATAGCTTGAAGCTTCTGCAATTGTTCTTCTTGTTTGTACTCCTGCTTCTTTCTGAGATTCTGGATGATTCTTCTGAACATATCTGTATGGAGTCTTCTCTTCTATTCTTGTCTGCTCCTCTGGTTCTTCTTGAGATTCTTCTTCTTCTTGAGGTTCTTCTTCATCATTCTGTCTTTGAGGGTAGCCTTCATCTTCTTCGATGTCTTCATGATGGACTTGCCTAGGAATGTATCCCTTCTCATCAACCACAACATCAATGCTATCAACAATTCTGCCAAGTCTTTTATTGTAGCACTTGTATGCTTTGCTATGTGGAGAATAACCAAGAAGAATGCCTTCATCTGCTCTTGGTTCAAGTTTGCCAAGTTGCTCATCAGTATTCTTAATATAACATTTGCTTCCAAAGATTTTGAAGTGCTTCACTGAAGGAGTCTTACCACACCAGAGCTCATGAGGGTTTTGAGTGCTGTTTATTCGGACATTTGTTTTGTTGAGAATAATAACCGCAGCATGTGCAGCTTCACCCTAGAAAGTTGCGGGAGTACCTGATTCATCAAGCATAGCACGAGCCATTTTTTGGATTGTTCTGTTCATTCTTTCCACAACTCCATTTTGCTAAGGAGTTCTAGTTGCAGAGAATTCTCTTCTTATCCCATGTTCTTCACAGAAATCGAAAAATTCATTCGAGGTAAACTCCCCACCTCTGTCAGATCTGAGGCACTTAATTTTGTGTCCTGATTCATTTTCAGCCAAGGCTTTGAATTTTTCGAATGCTTCATCTTTGTGCTTCATAAGTCCTAACCAGACAAACCTGGAGAAATCGTCAATGAATAATATCAAATATTCTTCTCCTCGAGGTGTTCTTTTTCTGAATGGACCACATGTATCTGTGTGTACTAGCTCAAGAGGCATGCTAGCTGATCCTTCCTTCTCAGAAAAATTAGTTCTGGTTTGCTTTCCAAACTGACATGATTTGCATATGGTGTTGTCTGGAATTTTGATATCTGGAAGGTCACGAACTGCCTGATATTTGCATGCTTTCCTTATTTGTGGAAAGCTTAGATGCCCCAACCTCCGATGCCATAGCCAGTGTTCATCATTCTTGCTCAAATAGCATTGTTGTTGTCTTTCTTCAAATATGTATAGATTATTTGGAGTCCTTCTTCCTTTGATCACTGTTTCACCTGTATCAAGATCACGAACACAACATCCATTTGATCTAAATATTACCTATGTTCCTTGATCGCACATCTGACTGACACTCAGAAGATTATGCTTCAATCCATCCACATACAAAACATTTCCAGCTTTGACCTTCTCTTTCAATGGAGCAACACCTTTTCCTTTTATGGCTGCAGAGATATCGTTTCCAAAGGAAACTTTCTTCCCCTTTTCTAATGCGGTATATGATTCAAGTTTTTCTTTGTCCCCTCTCATATGCTTCGAACATCCGCTGTCAATGTACCATAGACTTTCTTGACCTTCTGCATAAAAGGCTATCCCACATCTTTCTGGTTGTGGTTCCTTTATTCTCCATGTTCTGACATTTGAGGTTTGTTCCTTCTGAGTTGTCTTCCAGAACCTGCTCCTGCATTCAGAGTCTTCATGACCAAAGTTACTACAAATAGAGCATTCAACTTCATTTTCAAGAACCGAAAAGTTGTTATAAGTCCTTTTCATGGTTCCAGTCATACTTCTTGGTTCCAGTCATACTTCTTTGCTTTTGAGCTTCTCTAGTCATGATTGTCTTGTAGGCAACACATTGAGCTGCTTTGTGACCGAAGTTATGGCAAGAAAAACATTGGCCATTAAAGAAATTTCTCCGATAATCAGATCTATCATCCAACCGATTGTAGCTTCTATTGACATCCATTCTTGGGGCAAATTGGGAAGATTTTACCTGTGGCTGATTGTAGCTTCTGTTTATCCTTAAGGCAGCTTGTCCCCGAATTTCTTGATAGTCTTTATTTGTTCTTGAGGTAAACTGTCCCTGATTCACCTGATGACTTTTATTTGGTCTTTGCTCGCTCCTTCTTGCTGCATCAAGATAACTTTTAGAGGTAGAAGCTTGAGATGTTTCTCCATTATATCCCAGACCTGTCTTGATCAGAGGAGAATGCTGCACATTGATAATCTCATCCAAGGTTTCAGATCCTTTAACAAATTTAAGATTAATCGCTTTTGTTTTCTCAATCTCCTTTCTAAGACAAACAATCTCACATTCCAATTTTTCAAGATGTTTTTCCTTTTCTGCCAGTTGACATTATAGAGAATCAATAATAGCACTTTTCTCTTCTAAGCAAACTTTGAGATTATTCATTTCTTCATAAAAGCCTTCTACATCTATAGCATCCATGTAGTCATCATCTTCAAAAGCCATTAAAAGTTTATATCTATAACCTTGTTCATCTTCGTCACTATTTGAAAAACCATCACTATCTTCATGAGTGTAATAGCTTTTCTTCTTTTCATTCTGTTTCTTGTTCCATTTAACAGGTTCCTTTCCCTTGTCATTCTTATCTTTGTGAGGACATTTGGCAGCATAATGACCTACTCTTCCACAAGCAAAGCATTTAAAAGGTAACTTACCTCTGAACCTTCCAGAACCCCTTTGAAGATTTCTGACAAAATTTGATTCTTCTTCTTCATCTTCTGGCACGTGACTTGCTTCATAATAATCTTCTTTGCCTGAAGCCTTGAAAGCAGCCTCTCTTCTGTCTGATGGACCTCCTTTTCTCATTTCATAAGCAGTTAGAATTCCGTGAAGCTGAGACATAGTAAGAATTCGTAGATTTTCTTTTTCTTCTATTGCAGACACTTTAGATTCAAATTTGGGGGACAATGATCTTAGAACCTTTTCAACCACAATAGCCTCTTTTATTTCTTCACCCAAGTTTTTCATGCAATTAACAATCTCATCTACCCTAAGGAAATAGTTAGCCACACTTTCATCATTATACATTCTGAGAGTCTCATACTTAATCCTGAGAGTTTGAAGTTTAGCACGCTTTACCTGTTCGTCTCCTTCATAGCTCGTGACAATTTTGTCCCATATTTCTTTTGCAGATTTATAGTGCATTACCTTCATGAATTCCGATTGGGATATACATCCTAATAGAGTACTGACTGCTTTCACATTTGTTTCATACTTCTTTTTCTCGGCTGCATCTGTAGGAGTAGCTGAAGGAAAAGTGTAGCCTGTCTCTACGATGTCCCAAACTTCTGTACCAAGAGATTGAAGATAGGCAGTAACTCTTACCTTCCAATAATTGAAGTTTGTCCCATCAAAAACCGGTGGCCTGATTGATGCTTCTCTCTCGTAGTTGCTCATGATGAACGATCTACCTTCAAGCGATCAAGCTTCTCTGAAGGACCTGCTCTGATACCAATTGTTGGAAATAATACTGAGGCGGGGGGGGTGAATCAGTATTATCAGATCAATAAAACTTTTTCAATACTCAGAAACATATACGCTACTTCAGTTAAGTGAACCAGCGTGTACACGCTACTGTGTCTAAAGCAACCAGCGTATAACCAGAAATCTTATGATTCAGTTAGTTTATCTTCAGTAAATGCATCAGGACATTATTAACCATATTAAAAGTAAATAGGTGCAGTATAACAGAACAAATCATCACACAAAAGCCACACATATGAACACCATGATATAAGGTGGAAACCCAATGTGGGTGAAAACCACCTGCTGCAAGTCATCTCTATCTTTCTTTAATAAGAAACTTCAGTTTACAATCTTTTGTACTGGTGCAGCCTTATACCAGTACGCAGGCTACAACCTGCAGAAGGCTACAACCTTCTCTCGTTTTCCAAGCTCTGCTGGAAGGGAGTTCCAATCCCCTTTGCTCTTGTACTAGCTAAGATACTAGTACGTAGGTGCTGGCCTACAATCTTCTTTCCTTCAGGTACCACTTTTCATCAATTTTCAGACTGGATACTCCTGAAGCAAAACATTACAATCTGAAGACCACGATTCATTCACTTTTCATAACAAATCATTGAAGCACAAAACAACCAATACTAGCATCATCAATCTTTGAATCACTGAACCACTGAAACCCTGTCAACACCCAGTCACCAGAACACAGAGCAGACTACAGAACTCTGCAATAACAGTCAGACCCAACTGCAACCCAAAAGTTAAGCTTCAAAAGATATACACTACTTCAATGAAACCAACCCGCGTATACACGCGCTTTTACCAAAGACAACCTACATACAGATCTAAAAATAATTTCTCATAACTTGCAGCTGTACCAGACATCTGTCATACCCAGAACATAATATTGTGTCAGTATACAGATCTAAAAATATGCGTAATCAACCATATACCGATAGTTCATTTCAAGCAATTTGATCCCGATCTATCCTTCCATCAACCAATGTGATCTCTCCTTAGCTCAGATCAAGCAATGTATCATAAACCCAGAACCTGCATACAAGATCTCTTTCTTCATTAGATGTTCAAGACTTTTTCGATACATTTGCCTAATGATCTTCTTCTCCTTATATAGCCTTAGGCCCTTCTCAATACCACGGCCCAAACCATAGAAATACAATACCATCAACTTCAAAACTCGGGATCAACACGACTGTCGAGATACTTTGGTCAAAAACATAGGCTCAAGTACCGAGGACTAACTACCACGGACCAAAGGGAAGCTTCTCGACATGTACGCTCTTTTCTATTCATGAAACTGCGTGTATACGCGACTTTGTATATAGCGAGCCTGCATATCCGCGACTTAGTATATAGCGTACCGGCGTGTATACACACCTTGGGCTTAATGAACCTGCGTATATGAAATTTCTCTTCATTCTTGTAGTCTGGACTGAGATATGTCATCAAAGAGAGTTGCGATCAAGGACAACACCTGTACCGTAGCGCCACACCTGTGCCAAAATGCCAACATTTACTTGACATACTTTCCTGCTTCCTGATTACTAAGTGAACTTGCTGCCATAAAACCATCAAACTGTAAGGTGAAAATTGCTGCAACTTAGTTTGTCTTTGAAAGTATTGAATTAGCTATTGATTTGTTTGAATCACTTTTCCCTTATTCATTAAATGATTTTTCCATTTATTAGCACTTTCCCCCAATGTATAAGTTTCAATTAGATACTTTGACACTGCTTTAGAAAAGGCTTTGATATGAAAACAAATAGGTTTCCTCTCCACTTGAAAAGAGGCTTCCAAACTATTTGAAATATGAAATGGTGGCACAATACAAGAGAAATTTAATACTGACTTTCCCCAATACTGACCTGCATCCCTGTAACTGTTAATTTCCAAACTTGGACTGAATTGATTCATCTTGGCATTAGGAAGAGGAGCTTTAGGCACAAAATGTAATTCATGTGGTATTTTGTGCTTATGAGTAAGATGTTTGGTTTTACATAGAACTAGAATAGTTTCTATCTCTTTGATCAAACTATCTTTAAGATGAGACTCATAACCTAATCAAACATCATGACACACATGATTACAAATCTTTTATTTGAACTTATTAATCGCTTCATTTTATTAGCAACAATATTCAAATGATTTTGAGTTTGATGTGCCCTGACAATAAATTCAACCCATCTTTCTAAAGGTGATATTTATGTTCTCTCCTATAAAATACTGCATCATGATCATAAAGATAAGGACTTCATAAGACAACTCCATATATGTCTACTGGAACCACATCTAATTCTACTTCATCAATGTAATTAGTTGTAATGGAAAATCTTAATTGACACTGTTTTGTGACTTTTATCTGAGTTGATTTATTTAGCCATCCTAATGGGTAAGCTCTTGGATGATTCTGTGTTTCCAAACCCAAATTCTTAACTAAATATTCAGAGATTAAATTGACCTGTGATCCACTGTCAAAAATTGTATCTATCTTTGTGTGCTTAGAAATTATCCTTATGTTAAACAATTCAACTCTTTTATCCTCACTTGAAGGCTTTATGTTTGATGAAGATGCAATAGTATCCGAACTTTAACCAGTGTCAGAATTTTTACCTGTCATAACCATAGCAGTTATCCTCCTTTCATCACCTATATCTAAACCTAGATCTTGCTGGACTGCTGCAATTGCCCTCTTTTCATCCTTCTCTTTAAGGAAATTTTTGGGCTTAAGTTCTAGATGAAGTTTCCAACACTTAGATTCATCGTGACCGATTCTTTGACAATGAGAACAAGTAGGTCTTTCCTTTTCAGAACTTGATCTGAGTTGACTCAACTCCTGAATTTAACCAAGATCTTTTTCTTTCGTGATGTGATTAAAGTTTCATTTAACATACCATAAAGGAACATAAATGCGTGATGTAAATAAGAAGGAACATGACAATAATCAGAAACATAAAACTCAATACGTTGATAACGGAATTTGTCAAGTACGGACTATGTCTCTGGGCCCTGGTGTCAAGATGGTGTAGGCCATTGCATTAAGTGCTGAAAGAGTGATGATGTACATGCATGTGTTTTCTCTATCATACAAGGAATATGCCTTCATGCAAGAGTGGCTCCAAATTGCAGGAACTCTCATTCAAAAAGGACTCGTATCAGTATGACATAATTTCACATATGACAATAATGAGCATCCCGCCAACATGGCATCAAAGGGATCTCAATTCAGACATACATGACTACAATATGAGTATCCTGTCAACATGACGACAAAGGGATCTCAATAACAACATGAAAATAAGTACATCTCATAGATGATTCCGTGTCACATCAAGCAGGAATCATGAAACAAGGAAGAAAACAAGATCCCACATCAAACATCAAATAGGGATCTATGTAGCACAATGCATCTCATAGCGAAAATAAGTACATGAACACACTGCATATACCTCACATCCTAGGGCTATATGAAGAAAAGGATATCAAACTACTAAAGCTTGCCGTACCATCAATCTCACAGCGTCGAATCACATGGAAATGGTTGCTCGCATATGAATGCTGACACCTGCACTTCACTTTGGAAAGTGGCCAAAAAATGAAATGATCAAATGGAAAATCTGATTGCACCATCAGATTTGTGGCATCAAATAGTGTAAAATCGACTGTCAAATTTCTGAATTCTGAGAAAATGAAAATCTGGGGCTTAAGGAATCTTTTAGATTCCCCCTAGATTCCTCAAAGATTCCTTCCTCCGGGTCCTCTAGAAATTTACTGCTTAGATCAAAATTCTGATTGTGCCATCAAATTCATGTCACTGAGAGGTGTAAGATCGACATAAAATTTGTTCAATTTGGACACTGCAAAAATTTCGCCATCCTAGAAATTTGGCTCAATCATGGTTCCGCTTGTGTTTCTTCAGGGTCATGGTTCCACCTGCAAAATAATAGAAAAATACATGTCTCAGTTTTTGTGTCGTGCCTTTGCCTCCTTGCACTGAGCAACTGAAGGTTTATATAATTTTCCTGGGTGGAAACATCCATGAAAAGGCCATTGGTGTATTGGTTACACATGGCGTGCTTGTAGGAGGTGGTTCCGGGTGGTTACATAGCGGTTGTATTAAGGTGCATGGTGATTGGGTGTGGGTCGGGTCCACTGGAGGTGGCCCACCCAACTCTCCATTTAAACGTTGGTTGTATTGCGTTGTGGGTTGGTCGTTATGATTTGGAGCCATAGGAGGTGTTATCACTCAGATTTTCCTTGAAGTTGTTGGGAAGAGGAAAGGGGTCCGAGGTAACCACAAACCAACTTTTAGGTAGAATATAGCCAATCTGTACCCAAAGAGGGCTCTCTCTTTAAGTTTTAGCTTTGTTTTGAAATATTAGGCTAGTTATGAAAGTTTAGGGGGTTTGATTGTGTTTGGGTGGTGAAATTCAATAGCAGAGGGGTAGGACTGAATATTTTAGGCCATTGGGCTAATGGAGTCAAAAGAATATGGCTTAACTGGATTTGGTTTCTTAACAAGGGATGGTCTCACAGGGCAAGGTAATCAAACAAGGAACAAAGAAAGACTTAAAATATATGGAGTGGACTCAAAATAGGTGAAGGGCAGTTAAGAATCCTTCAACATATTTGAAAGAGGGAACTTGAATGATTACTAATAAAGAGTAGTTAAGAAATCTTTACTAAATAATCAAAGTGAATAAACTAGAAAACAAGAGCAATTAAGAATTCACTGTTTATGCTAGTTCAGAGGAAAACATTCAGAATAACAACGATTGAAAACAGATTGCACTCAAACACTTTCCAAATTATTCTTTTTAGTTTATCATTCATATATGAAACACAGATGATATAATAAACAAGGAAAACTTTAAAACATGAGATATAGAAGACCTATTGATCCAATGTCTGACTCAATAATCCTGCGAAAAGTCCTTTGCATCAATTCTTTATCCAGCTAGCCATACAAAATTTTGTCCAATGGCACTTTATTCCAAAATAATCAGTATTACAGCAATGTCTAAGAATCCACACTCAATAGTCCAAATGAGGGAGTATTTATACAAAAATTTTACATTAATTATCTCCTAACAAAGTGAGATATATTCTAGGATGACTATGAATAAGTTACAAGAAAATAGAGACAAATGGTCTCGTAGATAGGAGAAAAGGTAAACTGATGTTGTGTTGTTCCTATTCTTGTGAGTGTGCTGGAGGCAGGCCCTATGATTTGGCTTGTTGCTGTCTTCTTTGGTAACTCTATGCTGGCTGCCCTATTTTCACTAATACTTTTTACCTGTTCTGATACACTTTGACCTGTTTGATCTCTGTTTATCCTCTTTACCATTACTTACTGCAGTAAATAACCTAAATTTACCCAAGGATAAGTTTACAAAATGTCTAACATTTCTTCCCACCATTGTGCTTCTGGTATTCTGGTTCTTTGAAGCTTTCTCAAGGTCTCATCAGTTTCTATGTATCTGAAAAAGGTAGGCTGAATTGGAAACAAGCGCTTTATCTCATGCTCAACATAGAACAAGTTCTCTAGACTGTCATAGAGAACTCTACCCGTAGGCAATGCTTTTTCTGTTGATGCACTTATTGATGGACCTGCTTGGTTGCCTGCATATTGATTGAATTTCGCCACATAATCTTTACGACTCATTAGTTTATCATGAATAACTAAAGGATTTGGAAACCCTTTACTCTGCAAAATATCAAATCTCTTCATGGAAGCATTAATTTCTTCGTGCATGTCATGGCAACTTCTTTCTAAATTTTGCATCAGAGTTCTTTTAGTAAAAACCCTTTTGACTTCCAAAATTGTCCCTGTTCTATCTGGAATGCCCAACTCTTCAAGCCAGTACTTATTCTTGGTATTCAAAAACTGTATGAGCCTCCTGGCTTCCTCAGGCATATTTCCTAACTCTGCTTTTGCCTTTTGAACTTCTTCTTGAGCTAGCTTTACTAAATCAATTTGTTCATAAATTATTTGGATTGATAGCCAAATATCATTTATTGATTGAGTGATGTTGGCCCAAAGAATTTTCTTAATTTCTTTCAAAGGTTTCTCAAATGTGAGATCCTTTTCTAATGATTTCACTAGGTTTTCTAATCCTTTGATCTCTCTTGTCTTTTCTGCAAGATTTATCTTTGAGAGATCATACCTCTGTTCCAAGTTGGCATATTGTTCTTGTACCTTTTTAAGCTATGAAACTTGCAGTTTCATGTCCTCCATTGATTTTATTAGTTCCTATGTGCTTAAATTGATAGTACTATCTTGAGTTGATCCTGTTGTTCCGGTTGTTGTTGTACCTGTGACCATCTCTGATGTGGCTGCTAGAATATTTGGTGCCAGAGCTGTTCCAAGGGTTGAAGGGACCGCAATTGAGACTACTGGTATCACATTGGGAGGCTGAGAGGTCGACTCTCCCTGCTTGTCCTTTAATGCTTTTTCAAGTTCTTGATCTGTCTCATTCAGTCATTCATTAGGTTTTAAGGGCAAATCCATCAGCTCTTCTTCAGATTTTTTCTTTATAATCTCAGCAGTATGTGGATGCCTTGAAGGTGGCAGCTTTAGTTTCTTCCTTAGGGAAACAATATCTTCATCTTTCTTTTTGATGAAGGCTTATGTAGCCTTAACATCTTTGGGATCATGACCCAATCCAATAATTATTTCTTCTAGAGAATTTATTCTGTTATCTTTGGCCTAGGAGGAAGATTCTTCCAAATGCAGTTGGGCAATTGTGTTATCCAAAGAATTTTCCAGCTTCTGGGCCATCATAGCCTTTCTAGTCAATGTGGAATAAATCATTTCTCCAGTTTGTTTATGCAACTCAATCTGATCCAAAGGATGAATATCCTTTGCCATGACTTCAAAATATGTCCTAAGATAGTCTGCTGTTGTTTGAGGTTGTTGTACTTTAGGCTTGAAATAACTCATGATCATCTTTCCTTCCTTGATGTCATAGGCTGACATCAACCTGTTTTGATTTGAGGGAGCCATTTTCAAATATTGATTGTAGACTTGAAGTCTCAATGGATTATTTTTGGCTTTTATGTCAATAAATGTCTTTTTGATATCCCAAGTGTCCTTCACTAGTGGTCTGAAAGAGGATACCTCTGCACTTTGTTGTCTCTCTAGCTCCTTTCTCTGTGAGCTAATAGATGTCCCACCTACTGGGAAAGTTTGCTGACTATCTACTCCTCCTCTCCTCTGATTATCAGTGGTCTCTTCAACATATTCTTCTTCTGAGATGGGATTTAGTCTTTGCCTTTTGGTACCAGGCTGTTCTGAAGGTCTATTGGCCGGGGTAGCTGTTTCCTTGTCTCTCTTTATACTTCTTTCCTCATTTAGAGGAGTTTGCAAGATTGGAGGTTCTCCCACATTGCCCTCATTGGGAGGAGTCTGCATTTGGGCCTATTCTTTCGAAGTTTCAGGCTACTTAGACATTGTGGATTGCTCTGTGACCTGTTTACTAGTCTCTTTCTCATTGCCTTTGGATGTTCCTGTGGCTGGTGTGTTGGTTTCCTGTGAATGTTGCTAAGAGGTTCCAGTTGAGGAGGGATCAATCTCTGACCTTTGTACCTACCCAAAAGAATCCAGGTCAAGTGTTTTCTCACGATCTCTCATAACATTTTCAATATTGACCTGTTCATTGTCCTTTTCTACTAGGGTCCTTTCCATCCATTCATCCATATTTGCAAATTGTTTAATCTCTAGAATCCTATGGTGAATGTATGGTGACAATATGTTCTTCATTCTTTTATCACATATAAAGTTGTTATGGTCATATGGTACCCACCCAAAACTCTTTTGCAACTTAAGATGGTCTTCTAAAATTCTTTTTGCTTCTTTCCATGCATCCCTAGTGTTGCAGACAAAAGGGCCTAACTGATTCTTGATTCTAAGCTGAGCTTTCTTCTTGGCATTATAAAAATGGACTAGGTCTGAATTTATCATTTTCTTGAAATATTCCAAGGTATAGAGCCTCATTGGAACATACTTTGGTAGTTTAAAAGGGCAAAGCTCACACCCATATATCCTGATTTCTATATGGTTCTTGTATAGGTACCAATCACCTATTTTGTACTGCCTGGAGAGCTGGAAGATCTTCTTCATATCACCATTGATCCTAGGAGGGGAAACTCCTGTCAACAAGGTGGTTGCTGGGTGAAAAAATAGGTCAATGAATTCATTGTAGGAGTAAGGGGTTTCAAAGGAACTATGGAAGACTACAGACCGGAAGATTACAGACCTTGGATTTCCTCTGGTGTCAAGTTTCATGACAGGGAACTAGAAGTTCTCTGACTAATAATACAGTATCATATGATTTATGAAAGTGGTGTATTCGAAAACTTCTTCATTGTCCAGTCTTAAGAATTGGTCATGAATCTTATTGGCAATATAGGAAGCATAGTCATATTTGATGGCAGGGGGCTATCCAGGAGTGAAAATTGACAACAACGCTAGGGTTATCTCATCAACATACTCACTAGTGTTGAATCCCATGATCAAAGATATCATGTCAATTATGACTTGGTCCATATCTGTGAAGAAAGTTTGCATGTAAGGAGGTGGGCCATTAGGCTGATGCTTTGGTGACATGAAAGTCTAACAGATGCATTTCAATTCTGACTGAGACAATTGAGTGGATTTCTCAAGCAAGTATCCCATGGAAATGGAGGTGAGAGCTTGACTAGAGTGGAATTGTAGCATTTCGTTGATGGATTGAGCATTTATTGGAAAGAGGATTGTTTGGCTTGGGGTCATAACTGCTCTGAGGTTAGGGTCATAATTGGCCTGGCATTGGTGGATTATATCAGGTAAAACATGGATTGAGGGAAGAAAATACATAGGAAGGTTAGATTCCCACAATCCTAGGATGTCAGAGCCATTCAGATAGTTATCCCTACTTTGGCAAAAGACTTTAGGGGGTTTTTATCAGTGGATAAGTCTTTTATCTGAAAGTATTTACCCGCAAGAGGCAGATAGTCTAAATATTTATGAGCGGAATTCATGGGTGCAATAGACAAAGCCACATGGGTTTCCACTTCTTGTTCTTATTGATTCAGAAAGGAATTTGGGTTTTTAGTGAAAAAATGGGCAAATTCACAGGTCTGGGAGCTTATATGGTGAAATAAAGACTGAATTTGTAGTAAATTTTGGCCTTTTATGTGGAGTTGCAGTGTAAAACATGAATCTGCAGGGTTTCAGCGGAAATTGGATAAATACATGTGTTCGGGGAGTGAACAGTGCGAAAACAGGTATAGGCAGTAGTTGACAGGTTCTGGGCTGGTTCGGCTACAAATTTCTTAGCAAGGTGGTGGTTGGAAATCTTCGACAGTTGACCTCGACGTTCTTTGCATGGGAACACTGGTATACGATAAAAAACAATGAAAATGACATTCATTTTTTTTTATTAACAAAGTCAAGGTTAGTGGGGGTTTTTTTGGTTTTCGGGTGGATGATGTGCATTGGGAATGAGTTGACGTTTTTGTCACATACGGAAAGCGGTAAGTGGTTTCATCGCATCGCTTTTGGGGTCGGGTGGTATTTAGCTGAGAGCCATCGATTCCATAGATCGATTGATGCGTAGCGGAGGTACGGGGGAAAACCACTTAGTGATCGCGTGCTAACACGCTGTCACTAAGTGGTGCGTGATATTGATTAAGGTCATTAGATCTGAAGAGTGCGATCGGACAGCTGACAGGAGCTGCAATACGGCGGGGTTTAACAGTGGCGGGCCCAACATAATTAAGTATTAATTAATTATATCGGGGGCGTTATGATAGGTCGGGCAGAGTTATTAATTAGTCTTGATGACTAATTAATCCTCATTAAATGGTGGCGAGATCTGGTTCTTAATTAACTACAAGTCAGTTAATTAATCCCAGTTTAAAACGTATTATGGCTATAATTAACCATTGGGGTGGGATATATAGACTTTTGGGGTTTTTTAATATATTTAAATAATACGAGAAAAGGGTAATTTTGTTTTATTTGGGAATTATATAATAAAAGTTAAAAGTTAATATGATCAAATGAATGGAAAAAGCACTCAGTACAATGTTTCCGAATATATTTCATCATATAACATATTTGACTTAGGCTAAAGTGTATAAAAGGGTTTTTATGAAGATTTATTTCAATTTACCTAAGTAAAATAGGATTTTACTTAGGAAAAGATTTATGAAAGTGAATGAATGACTTTATGGATGATTTTAAGTACTTAGGCTTTTAAATCATTAGGCCGAGGGTCTAATCCCTCCAGAAGTCAGAGAAATGCTTAAACCCCCTCTAATTTTCAAATGCCTTATACTTAGGGGGAATTAGTGAAAATTAAGGGAAAGATGAAAAGGGGAGTTAATTATTTGACCTTGTCTTGCTTGAAATGCTTCCAGTGTAATATCTGCCTTGCACTCGTGATGAAAGTATAAATTAACACATTTTAGAGTCCTTATTTATCATATGTAATTCTACAACATCATCTACCTACCCTACCTACTTTAACCTAACATTTTTTCTTCTTTATTAGGGTGTACGTAGACTGGCAAACCCTTATCACATTTTCTTTTCTTTTACATGTAGAAATCTATCTAAATCTAACCTTATTACATCCAAGGGCTCAAATTAAACTGTTGAGCTCCTTTTATTCACTCTACCTATCTACTTATCTACCAAGATTAAACAGTTTGGTCAAATTTTATTCTCTATCTCTAAAACATAAAATTGAAAATATGAACTAGTCAAGCTTAAGTTGTTTAATTGTTCATCAATTGTGGCATAAGTTACAAGTTGCACACAATTTGTTTATTACATAAGAGTAAAAAGTAGTGGCATTTAGAATTGCACACTTTCCTTGGTCTTTCTTTTGGTGGGGTTCATTTTCTTTCACTTTTTTGACCATCTTATTCTTTTCACCCTTTGATTTTTCTTTTCGGGTATACCCTCTTTACATTTTTTTAAATTTTTTGATAATATGGAAAACCTTTGCAGCAAGGAAAGGTATGAACATATTCATAGTTCATCAAGCCAATCATGAAATATGACACCTATTGCTATAGGAGCATAACAGGGGACCATCACGTGGGCAGGGCCACGGGCCGTGGGTTTGGATCCCACCGGATTCACATTTAACGCAATGTATATAGTAATGTGGTGTTGGGGTGTGGGTCGGGTCCACTAGAGGTGGCCCGTCCACCCCTTTACATAGTTTAAATATAACATGCGATTGGTTGGTTGGGGGTCTAGTGGGGTCATGGTCGCCGTCCCATTTTAAACATAGGTTTATGTGATGCGGTTGGGTTGGCAGGGGTCATGGCCCATTGGCCCCTTTAATAAGTTTGGTTTTTTTGTAATATAGTTTGGGGTGGCAGTGGTGGTGGCCTGCCACCTCATATATATATATATATATATATATATATATATATATATATATATATATATATATATATATATATATATATATATTAAATAATAACATATTTTTTTAATTTGTCTAATATAGGGGATATTAGACAAATTAACAATCCAACAAATTAACTCACTTTCGAGAGCCAGGTTTCATGCTTGGGGGTCAGTAAAATTGTAGGACACTTAAACTTGGCCCATAGTCTAACTTTGACCAAAACTTTGACTGGCTCGTTCTCCCTCATACGAGCTCGAATCGATGAACCATTTGCATCGTGACGATTAGGACGACAAGATATACACTCTGGTCCTAGCTCGAAAGCATTCTGACCACTTTGATTTTTGAGCTTCCATAAGCCCTCTTTGTCATGTGTGTGTCTATAGAGCCACCTAGATCAATGCAATAGTATTTTAACTTGAACTAGTATCAAAAGTTTTACCCGTCATAACCATAGCAGTTATCCTCTTTTCATCACCTAAATTTGAACCTAGATCTTGCTGGACTACTGCAATTGCCTTCTTTTCATCCTTCTTCTTAAGGAATTTTTTGGGCTTAAGTTCTGGATGAAGTTTCCAACACTTAGATTCATCATGACCGACTCTCTGGCAATGAGAACAAGTAGGTCTTTCCTTCTGAGCTATAGCTGAATTCTTTCTCTTCGAATTGTTCTTCCCCTTACTATCATTGGAATATTTGATTTCCAACTCTTTTGATGACTGGGATGAAAACTTGAATGGTCTACCACCTAATTCAATATGTATGGCCTGAAAACACACTTCATCAAAATCATTAGGATTAAACATCAATAATGTATGTTGCAAATATGAATGTAAATTGCCAATGTATTTTAATAAAGTTGCACATGTATCCAATGAAATACCAAGCGCTAATGCTTTCTTTTTGAATTCCTGAGTAAACTCCTAAACACTTTACCCTTTACCTTGCCTCAGATGTTACCAATCAATAACAACTTGTTGCATGTATCCCAAAGGGTAGAACTATTTCCTAAGAGATTTTAAAAACTTAGACCATGAAGAGATGATTTTTCCTTTTATCTTTACATGTATTTGAGTTTTACTTTCCCACAAGATTAAAGTTGTTCCCCCCATTCTAAGTGTAGCTAGCTGAATTTTCGTTTTATCATCAGAAATGTTCTAAATACAACAATACACTTCTAACTGCTTAATCTAGTTATCTAACTTTTCAGGATTCATTTCGCCATCATAAATAGGTAACTCAAATTTGACATCAAGTTTCAAAAGAGATGTTTTCTTCGGTTTCTTTTCTGTTTCAGATTTTTCACTAGAAGAAGAAGATGATGATGATGATGGAGATGATGGAAGTGAAGGTGGTTTATCCTCCTTTCCTTTACCTTTGTCCTTCTTCGATGTCTTTGAAGAAGAAGCTACATCTCTCGCCTTCTTGTCTTCGTACATTTCTCCCAACGTTTGCTGCATAGTCAAGAATGCTTCTTGAAATTGTTCATCACTCATCTTAGTTTCAGTATTTTCACCTACATCAGATCCCGTCATGGTCGACTTAGGAATGACACTTCGCTTTCCAATATCTAGATCAATCTACTCAAGGATTCCTTATCCACAGTGCGACTTTGACCTAGTTAACATTCAATGGAAAATTCTACAAACTTAACCTACTCTGGTACCAAATTATATGATCTGAAATGATCATATTTTAAAACTGATGTAGAATTGATTAGCCATTAATGATTAGAATGTTAACTGAAAGTGCGGAAATCGAGAGAGCTGCTATAGAAGAAATACTTTACAATAGCTGATAAAACATAAGTAAGATGCACAACAAAAGTGAAAACAGCAAAAACATAGGGATACTAGACAGTAAAATTGATTAGAGAGTTCATCCCTAATGGACTACATCTCCGGGTCCGATTTGAAGATGCGCGACCGCTTTATTAGGATTGAAACAGAAGAGGTCGATTACACAAAAATTTGACTGAACTGAATGTGCACGTAGGAACTTCTGGTCACTGTCAAAGGATAGCTCTCTGAACTAGCTTTCTAACTCCTTTCACAGTTCTCAATTCCGACCCCGGATGCTCCTATTACACTGAACACAAAAAAGACTATGACCTCCAGAACCTGCAGACAAAATCCTAAACCACTCTCCTCCTTCCTTCAATGAGAAAACTACCTTTTAAAACCCACCAGGTGCGCTCGAACTTCCTCCAATGAGTTTAGGAATGAATTTTGTCTATTTTGGGTTCTTGGGCCTCGATCCATTCATGTCTTGACTCCTTAGGATAACACCATGGTCCTCGAATTAATGTTTTTAAAAAAAATTGTAACAAAACCCACAAATAGACTTTGGATAGGTTGTGGTCTGTTAATGGTTAGCTAACCAGGTAGAGGGAAATGACAACGCATGTGATCAGTTGTCATAGCCGCGGTTAGCGCACCGACGGTTTTGTTGCCAGCTGACAGTTTCATTGTTCAGTGAACTTGCTTTGTTCACATGCCGATGATTATGTTGTTGTGCTAGCTTCGCGGTTCTGAAGACCTGTGCTATGGTAAACCCCGACAGTTATCCCCTTGTTTTCTCACATGCTGTAGTTTCAGATGTGGTTATGTTTGGAATAGTTCCGATGTAGTTATCGTTACCGATCTCCTCACATGGCCCGCTACAGTTAGCTCCAAGCCCTGTGGTTAACTCCCCACCATTAGGGACTGTGGTCATGGTTGATACCTCCACTTGTTCACATGAACAATGGTCCCGTTGTAGTCTCCTCCATGATTAGGGACCTGTTTTATGTTTTTACATGTTTATAATGTTTAACATGGTTGAGAGTTGTTTACATAGGGTTTAGACTTAGGTTTAACAGATATTTTGTAATGTGTGTAATGTATTTAGGGGTGGTAATGTGGTATGATAGGTTTTAGAACTTAGGTAATGGCATTTTAATGATTTGTATTTGTAATACATAGATTTGTATTGGAATATGATTAGATTTTAGGTAAGGGTATTTAGACTTAGGTTTTGATGTTTTCCTCCATTGTTTTAGGGATAGGGTTTAGTCAAGGCTTTAGCCTTACATTAAAAAAAATAAAAATAAAAATAAAAAAATAAAAACCTTTTACATCAATTTGTCACAAAGTGACATTCATGACATTCATCACATGATGACGACAAACAACCCTACACAACGACAAACCTTTATCGACACCCAAACTCTGCAAGGTGAATGATCAACCCACGGTGACAACCATATCAACTGAACACCATGTAAAAAACCATAAACATCACCTGAACAAGCTGATCCATAACCAACACTATCGAAGTTGAATGACACCGGACTGAATTGTAAATGATGACACTGAACTGTGTAACTGATCTAAGGAGGTCCTCCTAGATCAATCTTCCTTCGCTATTATAGTTCATGTTATAATTTTGGTCATGTAGAAATAGATTGCAGAGATTATGCAAGAAGTAATCATGTGACAGATATAAATATAGGATCGTATTAGACCTCAAAGAATGAATATATGAGAAAAAAATTAGAGGTTATCATGGGTTTGTTGATAGAAACTACAATTTATTGCTCCCCTACTTCATTATAATATTGAATGTTATAAGTGCAATAAAAATGGGAACATGGTAGATGATTATAGAAGAAGCACAATAAAGTCTTGAAAAAAAACTAGGAGAAATATTTGCACACCAGACATTGAGAAGAATACACAAAGGTGTGGAAAATGAAGCAAGAAGAATAGAAGAAGGAAGGATGTGTACTTTCACTATACGCTCAAAACAAATGAAGAAAATGGTACTTAGATAATGGATTTTCAAAACACATGAAAAGGGATCATAACAAATTTCTTGCCCTATAGGAAGAAAAAGGAGGTACTATTACATTTGAGGATAATGCTTCTACAAGGATAGTAATGATGATGGAAAGACTTAAAATAGAATGTCATGTATGTTGAGGTTAAAATGAAAACTTATAAGTGTCAATCAAATGTGTGGTCAAGGTTACAACTTCACATTTCATTCTAAAGGGTGTGGGATAAGGAGACTAGGTTCAATAATATTATTGGTAAATGAAAATATAACCCCAACAAATGTATATGTCATCAACGAATTGAAAGGAGAAAAAATTTGCAAGGGATAAGTATACAAAATATGGTTATGGCATAGAACGATGGGTCATATAAAATTCAAAAATCTAATAAAACTCAAGGAAGACACAAGTAGTGAGAGATATGCCAAGGATATCACGACCAATAAACATTATTTGCAAGTCATGTTAGTGTGGAAAGAAGATGATAGTTCGTTTAAAAGTAAAGGAGCACTCAACATCAAATTCATTGGGAATTGTACATACAAACCTCTGTTGGGCAATTTAATTGCTTAAATTGCTTTCATTAAATTATCAACTAGGGAAACTCGTAAGCTTGTGATGATGCCAGCAAAATATATGTAGGAGTAGGCAACTAACTCTATGACTAACTAAATGATTTCTAATTCAATATAATATGCAAGGGAAGAGGCTCCTAATTGAAGAGGTCCTAGTTGTCCTTCCCTATAGTATTATAGATTGAAAATAAATCATTGATTACATAAAACTAGGAACTTGAAATAAAGACAAGAGAATGAATTTTAATTGTTGTTCAGATTCAAATAGAGAGAGAGAGAGACTAACTTAGTCCCTTGATTGTCCCCTCGAATACTGATCCAAACTAAACTAGGATTCATTCATAAGCATAAGAAATGAAATAACTTGAAACTTAAAAGCAAAAGAATGAATTTCAATTATCATGCAAATCAAATAGAGAGAGAGCCTAACTTAGACCCTTGGTTGTCCCCTCATATGCTGATAAGATTTTAATTTAAAACTCATTCATCAATCACAAACAAATCCTCAAACATCTAGGCAATTAAATGAAATAATATCTATTATGAAATTAAATGTTTCTTTGATCTTTTCAGAGTGAGCTCAATTCTCTTAAGAACAAAGTGACAAGCTATTCCATATACTACATTAAGACAATTTATATCTAAAACTATAGAATGGAAATTTATGTAAAATGAAGCTTTATTCTATTCCATCATAAGTTGGATACATGCTCCAAGAGTCCTCCTTTTGGAATGGAGGAGGTGCTCCTATTTATACAAAAATTTAAGCAACTAACTCGTTAATGAGGATCCACTAATCCCTCATATGGTTACAACCAATATGAGACACATATTCCTTTATCCATGATTTTTCTCCATGAGATATGCTTGACCCCTATCCCAAATCTCCTTCAAATCTTCAAGAGAATTCGAATTTGAGTCTTGGAGGCCACATAAGAGTATCTTGGAACCTTCCAAATCACCTACACATGTCACCAAACTCATTCCACCTTTAGGTATAAGCAAATACATGTTATTTTTCTAACTTTTAATCATAAATTCACTTTAAATGCATAAAATAAATAACTTTGGAAAATGAAACTATGAACCCATATGGTAATGAAAATATAATGATAATGTGATGAAATGAGGTGACAAAATGAGGATAAAGGTGAAAATGGAGTGAAAATGTATGCTAATTTGGCGGCCCAACAATCTCTACGAGCTAGAAAAAACACAAATCTTAAAAGGTAAGAATTATTTATGTTTCTTATTTATGATTACATAAGAATGGCATGGATTATATTTCTTAAAGAAAAATTTGAAGGATTTGAGAAATTTGAAGCTCTTAAAGGTCTAGTTAAAAATGAGACTGATTTAAAAATCAAGTACTTAAGATCATACAAAAGAAGTGAGTATATCGCTAATGGATTTTGTGAATTATGTGAGAATCATGGAATCAAGAAACATTTTTTGGTAGTAAGGACTCCACAACAAAATGAGGATGTATAAAGGAAAATGTTGGCAGAAATATAGTCGAAGGGTTGAGACCCTAGGTTCATGCACAAGGTCCAACAAAAGCTTTTTTGTAGTCCAGCACAACACTGACATTTTCACCTTATCAATTACGAATAAGGAATCTCAGTCGAGGCATGACACAACCTTAGTTAGTTAAGGGTTGGAATCTGGTATCGGGAAAAATCACGTGGAATATATCAATGCTAGTAAATCTAGAATTAGAATAATTAGGAAACCAATCGTAAAAGATCAAATGCATGAAGAGAAAGAACGTTATGCAGGTGAAAACATATTAAACTTTTAAAATCAACATAAAACCATGCACACAGTTTTCATGTATCCCTGTAATCTCTTCTTCTATTAACTCCAGTAATAGTACAACAATATATCAGGATCAAAAGGCTTACAGACATAACAAGAAACTAACATGAAAGAGAAATACACAACCAAGATAATAAGAACCAATGTGGGTTCAAATGGCTCTTCAACAACATTTTGATATCCTTCCTATCTCTTCTCCTTATTTTCCCCTTGGCCTTCTTTTATATCCTTGCACTTACATCAATTACCTCTTTTCCCTCAGAAGCTCTGCATTTTTCCTCTTTTGGTTGCTTATATTTCTCGATTGTGGCTACCTTTTCGGAAATAATACTAGGGGGGTGAATTAGTATTAGCAAATCAATAAATTTTTCATTTCCATAATCAGATTCATATACACTACTTCAATGAAGGGAACTTGCGTGTACACGCAACTGTATTTAAGGCAACTAGCGTATATCCAGCAAGCTTATGATTCAGTAAATTCATCATATGTTGATCTTTAATCTGTGCATCAGTACTTCATTATCCATATAAGCAGTAACTAGGTGCAGTAAAAATAGAACAGATCATCACACATAAGGAACACACATGAACACCAATATTTAAGGTGGAAACCCAATGCGGGACAAAAACCACATGTTGCTGTCTTCTTTTAATATAAGAAAAACTTGCTTAAAATCTTGTATTGGCGCATACTCATACCAGTACGTAGGCACCCAACTGTAGAAGGCTACAACCTTCTCTTGTTCTCCAGCTTCTATTGGAAGGGAGCTACAACCCCCTAGCTCTTGTACTAGCTGATCTGTTTACTAGTACATAGGCGCTGGCCTACTGAATGCTCCAACCTTCACTCATTTTCCAGCTACTACTAGAAGGGAGCTCCAACCCCTTAGCTCTTGTACTGGCTGATATGTTTACCAGTACGTAGGCACCGGCCTACAGAAGGCTACAACCTTCTCTCTTCCTCAAGGGACCACATTTCATAAATTTTCATACTAGATACTCCAAGAACAAGACACCATGATCTGAAGGCCACGTTTCATCCAATTTTCATACTGGACCCATCAACAACATTGAAGCTCAAAATCAATCACCACTGCAATACAACCATTGCATTCACCAATCATTGAATACTCAATCATCAATCTCTGAATCACCCATAACTGAATCATTGAAGCTCTGTCATCAAAACGCAGTCACCAAAACACAAAGCAGAACCTAGAACTCTGCAACAACCACTAGAACCAATTACAAATTTAGATATCATATTTCATAACGTATACACTACTATGATGAGCTGAACTAGCATGTATACACGCTTTTACCAAAGCGAACCCGGATACAGATCTGCAAATACTAACTTAACAACTTCACAGCTATTTCAGAATTCAATTAAACCCAGATCATAACATTTGCAGCATAAAACATGCGTCAGTATTCAAATATAGTCTATCCATGATCAAACCACATAATGATAATAGATTCCAAGTCTTAAGATCCCAATCCATCATCCATCATCATCCACATAGGTGCATCCTTGGTTTAGATCAAGCAAAGCATCACAAACCCATAACCTGCATACTGAATCTCACACTTCATCAGATATTTGATACCTACACACTTTGGCCTAATGATCTTCTCCTCCTTTTATAGTTTTAGGCCTTTCTCAATACCATGGACCAAAACCATTTAGGACGAATACCTTAGACCAAATACGTAGGGTCAATACCTTGGACCAATACCATGGATCAAAATACCATGGACCAAAACTTAGTTTTCTAAGATAGACGCTCTTTTCCTTCTGTGAAAATGTGTGTGTACGTTATACGCTCCTTTTGTTTTATTAACCCGCATGTATATGCTACTTTGTCAAGGTGAACCTGCGTATAACTCTCTTTATTCATTCTTTGTAGTTTGATCATTAATTCTTTGCTATTGACCTACTACACTATGATCTATCATTTGAGTGAGTTGCCATCAAGGACAACACCTGTATCATAATGCCAAAAATCTCCCCCTTTGGACTTGATGGCAACGACAATGCCAACACACTCTCCCCCTTTGACATCAAGGGCAAAGGGCAGACCAAGATATTCTCTCCCTTTGATGCTGTCCATAATTCCCCTGAGTACATGCTGAAATATCTGATTGAGCTCCCCCTTTGTACATGCTAATATGTACCAATCCGTCCATGCTCCCCCTGAGCACATACATAATCTGTAAAAATATTTTTCAAAAGAATAACATGACTCTATACATACATCACCAATGACCTTCCTATCACCAATGACTCATACATCCATCTCCCAACCAAGTGACGATATACCAATTTTGACTCATCCACCCAACCAAGTGGGGATATATGAAATGTTTATACATGACTGAAATAGAAATTATTACATCATCCTTCCCATGCATAGTGGGGGTACAAATTACATCATATGACTCATGGGTCTTTAAAAGATATAAATGTCATTTATACCAAAGACCTAAACAAGACCATGATAGTCATCAACTATCATACACCATATATTATTTGCACCATAAGCATCTGTCAGCAACATTAGCAACCTGTATATTTCCATCATCAAAAGAGTCACCTAAATCAAGACAATTATGCAGATCTATACCAAGATCTTCTAATATAATGCCAATAATGCATTATTAGAAGCATATGCTCCCCCTAAACCTATTCCATACCATCATCAAATAGAGCAGATAAGTGACTAAACCATATCAGACTCCTTTTCCTTAGTTTATCCCACTTCGTTTTCCTCAGAACACCATATATGCGACTATGCAGCATCTAACTCACGTATATATGCAACTTGTCTTCATGAAACTTCCGTATGATATTTAGAACACTGAAGTTTCACACTGTTAGCTCCCTCTAAGTTTGTCATGTCTGTATACTCTGCTATGCCACATCTTTTTTACTGTACTTCCTTCTTCTTCCATATCTTCGAGTGTGATGATGTTTTCTCCTTTTGGTATGGTGCCCGTACTTTGTTCCTGCATTCCTTTGCTATATGCCCAAACTTGTTACATGCATAACATCTTATATGTTTCATATTCCTTTTGTAGCAGTCAATGGCTTTATGAGCAAACATATTGCAAGAAAAACAATATCCCTTAAAGTGCCTGGAACATGATGATCTTTCTATGCGACGGTCTTGAACCATTCTACTTTTGCATCTCACTGCAACATGTCCAAGATTATGACATACATAACACTCAAAAATATTCATCTGAGAAAATAACCAACTATCACTTCCATAGTTTGGAGTAAAATATTTTCTTTGAAGGATTTCTTTCCTTGGTTGTTGATGGAGTTGACCTATTATCTCCTTGTTGAGCATTTCAGGTTTTGCATTAGAGTTCCTTGCCTCACCATGTGAGCTAGATTCACCTTCAATAGATTCATAAAAACCAAGACCAGTTTTGATAGCAGGAGATCTTTGACTACTAAGAATATCATCCAAAACCTTAGTACTGTCTTGAAATTGTAACAATTTATCTTTTTCTTCTAACATACTTTTTAAGATATTTACCTCAACCTGATGTTGTTCTTCCTTTTCCAACTATTGCTTCTTCAGGATTTTTTTAGCCTTTCTTCCTTCTTCCACTTGTTGCCTTAATTTTCAAATCTCATTTTCTTGTTCTTTATCTACTTGAGGTAGTTCTTCATTTTGCTTATTTTTTAATGATATCACCTCATCCTGTAGCATTTGACGTACTTTGAAGGCACACTACACCTGAGATTTTAATCTGGTAACTTCTTCTTTGAGGGCACAATCCCTTTTGTTGAATAGATCTTGTTGATATATGATTTTATCTAATCCTTCATTTGCTTGTTCATCTTCAATCTAAGGTGATTCAGAATCTGAATACTTGCTTCCACCTAATGGCCAATTGTCTCTCCTGTTGTTGTTGTTCCTTTGAGCTGTCTTCTTCTTCTAAGGCGCTTTCTTCTTTAGCTTCTTTCCCATTGTTCTTACGGATCTCCTTCAAGCGATCAAGCTTCTATCAAAGGACCTACTTTGATAACAATTGTTGGAAATAATACTGGGGGAGGAGGGTGAATCAGTATTAGAAAATCAATAACTTTTTCATTTCCATAATCAAATTCATATATGCTACTTTAGTGAAGGGAACTTGCGTGTACACGCAACTGCATTTAAGGCAACTAGCGTATATCCAACAAAATTATGATTCAGTTAATTCATCATATGTTGATGTTTAATCAGTGCATCAGTACTTCATTATCCATATAAATAGTAACCAGGTGCAGTAAAAAAAAAACATATCATCACACATAAGAAACACATGTAAACACCAAGATTTAAGGTGGAAACCCAATGCGGGACAAAAACCACCTGCTGCTGTCTTCTTTTAATATAAGAAAAACCTGTTTATAATCTTGTACTGGCACAGACTCATACCAGTACGCAAGCACCCACCTATATAAGGCTACAACCTTCTCTCGTTCTCCAGCTTCTACTGGAAGGGAGCTACAACCCCTAGCTATTGTACTAGCCGATCTGTTTACTAGTACGTAGGCACCGGTCTACTAAAGGCTCCAACCTTCACTTGTTTTCTAGCTACTACTAGAAGGGAGCTCCAACCCCCTGGCTCTTGTACCAGCCTACAGAAGGCTACAACCTTCTCTCTTCATCCAAGGACCACGTTTCATAAATTTTTATACTAGATACTCCTGGAACAAAACACCATAATCTGAAGGCCACGTTTCACCCAATTTTCATACTGGACCCATCAACAACATTGAAGCTCAAAATCAATCACCATTGCAATACAAACATTGCATTCACCAATTATTGAATACTCAATCATCAATATCTGAATCACTAAAGGCCTGTCATCAAAACATAGTCAGCAAAACATAGAGCAGAACCCAGAACTCTACAAAAACCACTAGAACCAACTACAAATTCAAATATCATATATCATAATGTATACGCTACTCTGATGAGCCGAACCAACGTGTATACATGTTTTTACCAAAGCGATCCTGTGTACAGATCTACAAATACTAACTTAACAACTTTACAGCTATTTCAGAATTCAGTCAAACCCTGATCATAACATTTACAAAATAAAACATGCGTCAATATTCAGATCTAGTCTATCCATGATCAAACCACATAATGATAATACATTCCAAGCCTTAAGATCCAAATCCATCATCCATAATCATCCACATAGGTGCATCCTTGGTTCATATCAAGAAAAGCATCACAAACCCATAACCTGCATACTGGATCTCACACTTCATCAAATATTCAATACTTACACACCTTGGCCTAATGATCTTCTCCTCCTTTATAGTTTTAGGCCTTTCTAAATACCATGGACCAAAACCATTTAGGACCAATACCTTGGACCAAATACCTAGGGTCAATACCTCAGACCAGATACCTTGGACCAATACTAGGGATCAAAATAACATGGACCAAATACCTTGGACCAAAACTTAGTTTTCCAAGATATATGCACTTTTCCTTCTATGAAAATGCATGTGTACTTTATATGCTCCTTTTGGTCTGTTAACCCATGTGTATATGTTCCTTTGTCAAGGTGAACCTGCGTATACCTCTCTTTATTCATTCCTTGTAGTCTGATCATTAATTATTTGCTATTGACCTGTTGCACTATGATCTGTTATCTGAGTGAGTTGCCATCAAGGACAACACCTATATCATAATGCCAACAAGTCTCGACCTCTTGGTCCATGCTTCTGTAATTGCTCATCTTCAGTGGATCCCTTCCTCTTCTCTAGTTGTCTCCTCTATAAATCCAAATGGTTATCTTTGGAAAAATGTGGTCATCTTTCCAATCTGTCACCTTGGTTCCCAAAACGAAGGACCCAACAAACCCCAACCATAGTATATTAACTCGTCCCCCAGTCAATCTATTATGCAAGTAGCTCACAAATAGAAGAAAGAGATAGATAATGAATTCAAAAGTAGCCTATTCAATGGGGCAACCTCCTTTATATTATACAGATGAACAATTCTTGGATGATACAAATGACAAGACCTTCTTTCTATATATATGAGCCTAAGGGGTCACAATATAATCATATCCAACATAAAAATAATAATGTAAGGCACAACAATAACAATAGTGGGATTCTATGGGGCACAATAATAACAATGTGGGGACAACATGGGCACAACAACAATAATAAGGGGCTACAATGACATTATAATAAGGGAATACACTAGTATTATAGGGACCTACCATGCCCCTCTCCTTCAAAAAAGTGGTATCCTCAACACTTAAGTAGTTATGGATGCTTTTGTATAAAATTCTCATCCTCCCATGTGGAATATTCATCGGGTAAGTTCTTCCACTTGATAAGATAATATGAAATTGATTGATTTCGTAGCTATCGAGCTCTTTTTTATGTGACTGCTTCTGGTTCCAATATGATTTTTCCTTCCTCGTCAAGTTTTGGCAATATTGTTTGAACTAGGAGCTTGTCACCTATAACCTTCTTTAAGCATGAAACATGGAAAACTGGGTGCACTCAGGAAGATGGAGGAAGTTCCAATTTGTATACCATAGTACCAATCTTTTGCAACACCTTGTATGGACCATAATACTTTGGTGATAATTTATTATCCTTCTTAGCTTGCTTGAGGGACATTTTTTTGTATGGTTGTATTCGTAGAAATACCGAGTCACCTACATCAAAACTTCTTTCACTGCGATGTTGATATGCTTTTTGTTTCATTCTATTATGTGCCAAAGTGAGGTTATCCTTTAAGAGTTGGAGAATGTTTTGTTGATGCTTGATGTAATATTTCACTGCTTGAACCTTAGAATTTTCCCTTAAATATGATGTGATGGACAGTGGATGATATCCATAAAGTGCTAGAGATGGGATCATTTTTGTTGTAGTATGGAATAAAGTGTTATACCACCATTCAACCAGAGGCAACCATTTGACCCATTGTGTCTATTTATCATATACAAATCAACAACAATATCCTTCCAAACATTTTGTCACTATCTCAGTTTTCCCATCAGATTGAGGATGATAAGATGATCTATGAGCTAACTGAGTACCCGGAGAAGAAAATAATTGTGTCCAAAAATTTCTATGGAAAATAGAATCTCTGTCGCTTACAATAATCTTTGGGTTTCCATGTAGATTTTAAATTGTTTCCATAAATGCAATAGCAACTGTACTAGATTTAAATGGATGAGATAGTGCACAAAAGTGTGCATACTTGGTAATTTTATCAACAACCACCATGATGATACTCTTTCCTTCAGAATTGGGCACACCTGTGATGAAATCCATTGAAACCTCCTCCCAACGTTGACTTGGAATGGATAAAGGTTGTAATAGGCCTGGGATCTTAATTGTATCAACTTTATTTTATTGGAAAACTAAACATTTTTCCACAAACTTTTGAATATCAGATTTAAGGCCATCCCAAAAAAATTCCTTCTTAACCATATGGTAAGTTTTTAAAAATCCTAAATGCCCTCCTAAGGGAGAGGTGTGCAATTCTAGAAGAATCTTTTGTTTGAATTGGGAATTCTCACAGAGGCATAAGAGATATTTTTACTATAACGAATCATTTTTCCAACTAAATTTATTAGATGTACTGGGATCTTTTTGCAACTTTTGAATGAGTGCTCATACTTCTTCATCATTCTTCAATTCACCCCTTGATTCGCTTATCCAATCTAGTTGGATAATAGAAATGTCACAAAGCAATGCTTCCACATCCTCATCCTTTCTTGAGAGTGCATCTACAACAACATTTTGCTTCCCTTTTCTGTATCTAATTTCAAAGTCATAACCAAACATCTTTGTGACCCATTTTTTCTTCTCTTCTGAAGATAATCTTTGTTCTAAAAAGTATTTAAGACTATCATGATCTATTTTTACCTTGAAGTGTCTTCCCATTAGGTAAGGCCGCCATTTCTTAAGTGCATGTAGTATTTTCAACATTTCCTTCTCATAAATAGCTTTGTGTAAATACTTTCCTTTGATTAGATGACTTTCGAAAGCAATGGGTCTTTCTTCTTGCATCAAAACATCACCAATTCCATTTCTTGAGGCATCACATTCCACAATAAAGGTTTTTGTGAAGTTTGGCTTACCTAAGACTTGTCCTTGGCACATTGCCTCTTTAATATGTTCAAAGGCCTTTATTGCTTTTGGAGTCCAAGAAAATGCATCCTTCTTCAGTAATGTTATTAGATGTGTTGCTATTCTTAAATAATTCTTAACAAACTTACGATAATACCCTTTTGATTTGGGGATTTTCCATTCCTTAATGGATTTAATTTTTCTAGGGTCTACCTTAACACTTTCATGAGATAAAATATGACCCAAATATTCCACCTCTTATAGTCCAAAGAATCATTTGGAGGTTTTTGCATATAATTGATTCTCCTTCAATAGTTTGAGCACTCTGTCAACATGTTGAACATGATTCTTCCAAGACTTGTTGTAGAATAATATATAATCAAAAAATACTAACACAAATTTTCTAAGGAAGGGTTTGAAAATGGAATTCATCAAACCTTGAAAGGTAGAAGTGTATTGGTAAGGCCAAAAGGCATGACCAAATATTCATAATGACCCTCATGAGTTCTACATGTTTTTTTCGAAATGTCTTCAGTATTCATTCTGATTTGATGATATCCTAAACAACAGTCCAATTTGGTGAAGTATATTGCTTCGTGCAATTGATCCAATAATTCATCAATGACAAGAATGGGAAATTTATCTTTAATAGTGAGCTTTTTGAGCTCCCTATAATCTGGACAGATGTGCCATGATCCATCCTTCTTGTGCACCAATACTACTGTAGCATAGAAAGAAATTTGACTAGGTTGAATTATACCAGCCTCTAGCATTTCTGCAACCATACGTTCAATTTCACTCTTTTGGGAATAGACATATCTGTAAGGCCTGATGTTTAGTGGAACACTTCCTAGAATCAAATGAATAGAATGATCATGATCACAAATAAGTCAGAGGCCTTTGGGAGTCTCAAATACCTTGGAATGGTTGTCCAAGACTTTTTGGACATATGTAGAAATAGATGATTTCAATGTGGGAACCTCTAGCGAACATAATTGTGCAAGTACACCTCGTTGTTCTTTCTGTAGAAGTTTTGTCATGCCATTAGAGATGATTATCTTTCCCCATTTCTCTGTGATACCCCTTAATTCAAATTCCTTTCGTTCCCAAAAAAATTTCAAGAAAAGTTCTTGAAAACTAAAGCTACCATACCCAAAGATTGTAGCCATTGGACTCTTATTACAACATTAGCACCACCCATTGGAGTGGAAAGCATTGGACTATTCAACACATATCCTCCCATGGATAACATGATATTTTGGCACTTTCAAGAGAAATTTATGGTTCCTCCATTTTCAACCATCACTTAACACTATAATGTTGGATATAGGAAGCAATTCAATTCCTTGGATATCTTACAATGAATAAAATTATGGTTACTCCTCGAATCAATCAACACTATTACCTTTTTCTTCTTGATATGTCCTTCTGTCTTGATAGTTTGAGGAGTGGTAATTCCAGCCAATGCATTACAATATATGGTCCGATTCATTTCTTCTTTCTCTAGGGTTTCTCCCTGGTGTGTATCCTCTTCTTTTGATGTTTCTTGTTCCTTTTCTTCCTCCCCTTCACAATCTATGTAAAATAATTTCTTCTCAGCACTCTTATGACCTTTAGTGTATTTTCCTTCACAACTATAAAAAATCCCTTTTTCTCTTTTTTCTTCCAATTTTTGTGGTGTCAACCTTGTAGTTTGTGGAAAGCTAGGGGCAACAACACTTCCATCTTTATAGTTGTGGGATGTAGGCTTCATTGTTGCCGTAATTTTGCTATCAATTTTTCTTGCCAACCTGAATGCCTTCTCCAATGAATCGGGTTCCCAAAGGTGAAACTCATGTTGGATGTTATCCTTTAAAGTCCCTATGAACACATCAATCCTATGCTCCTCTGGAATATCTTTTACCGTTATATTCAATTTTTGGAAGTCCTCAATGTGCTTCACCATTGAACCCTTTTGTTTGATATTTATCAATTGGCTAAAAACAATGTTGCTTTTTGTATCCTCATAATGTGCTATCATTTCTTCCATAAAAATTTCCCAAGTGACGATTTGTTTACAAGAGCCAAGCCATTGATACCATACAAGCTGATTAGGTTTCAAATATAAAGTTGCAATGTGTACCTTTTGTGTGTTTTTCACATTATGGATATTGAAATATTGCTCCATCTATATTATCCATGTTATGGGATCCTTGCCATCAAACTTACTCATATCGATATTTGGAACACGGTGGGTCTTCAATCCAACATTAAGTCTATGAAATCATGACTAACATTTCTTTTGTTCTCATCATGAGTTTCCTTTACTTCCCTTTCGCCATTAGTAAGCATATCTTGTAGCATCTCTGTCAAATCTATCTTCAAATCTTCCATGTTGCTTTTATGTTTTTCTTCTATACCATCCATATTAGCTTCCATGCCATCCATATTAGCTTCCATTCCATTCTTTAAACCATCCATCTTAGCTTCGGTTACTTTTTGTGAGAGCACAATTTGTTGCACTTGGTCTTGTAATTTTGATATATCTTGTTGCATTTCTTCCTCTTCTTCATGTCTCATAGTAGAGATTTCAGGTTGCTTACCAAGTGTTTCCATTTTATTTCTTCGATTTGTTAATGAATGATAATTATTCTTCATGATTCTCTTTGAATCACTTGAAACTACTTTCTCAAACAAAACTTATCAAATTTAAAAAAAAAAAAAACTATACACCTTTCTTTTTTTTCCACTTTTTATGAGCTCGACCTTGAAATAACTGTAACTTTGTAATTTCATATCTCCAAGCTACAAAATTTTGGCCTGTGATATCCCTTCAAGTCCTATTTCCAACCCAACAAGTCTTATCATGATTGGATTCTCCAAGAAATAGTTATGCCCAATCTCTAGAGATGACCTAATTATAGACTCGTTCCGTAAAGTGAACTTGTATGACATTCCGCATGTCACTGTTTCGACCTTAGGCTCTAAAAATGATACAAAACAAACTAAAATTTTTCATCTTTCTGTCACTTCTTACAAAATGTGAATCTGATGCTCATAGAGAAATTTATGACGATTTTCCCTAGGTGACCTGTTAGAGATTGAATTCGGGAGCCTGCAAAACCCATAACTTTCGCAGTTCATATTTATGAAACTATAGTGATACAATATCTGAATTTCACTCAGAAGGTTCATCACGATTTCGTCTCAAACGGGTTTTAATTTCAGCTTTTGACGCTTTGTATAAAAAAATGTTATAGAGAAGCTTTCACGATGACCGGTTTGAAGAAGTTAAACCCTATAATCCAAAGCTCTGATACCAATTATTTTGCAACCAACTCACAAGATAGAAGAAAGAGATAGACCAATGACTTGAAAAATAGCCTCTTCCAGGGGGAAACTTCCTTTACGTTACATTAATGAAAAATTCTTGGATGATACAAATGACAAGACCTCCTTTCTATATATAGGAGTCTATGCAGTCACAATATAATCAGAGCTGACTTAACAATAATAATGTAAGGGCACAAAAATAACAATAGTGGGCTTCTATGGGGCACAATAATAACAATATGGGGACTGTTAGTGTCAGTCTTTGTAGCCTTCCTCCAGTGATCAAACATGCTCTTACAAAGTGATTTTAAGGTGTCAAGGTCAAATTTTATCATTTTAGTAAGTCTTCAAGCAAAATTTGGTCACTAGGCATTAGATCTAGGGTTTGCTTTTATTCCTGTCAAATTTGTCCAAATGTCAGTCCATGTCACCATTCAGCTGAGTGTACCATCATTCAGAGGGTTTTCATTACCATGTCAAGTTCCACTGGGTCATTTTACACCTTGTTCATGCTTCAGTTGCGCCTAGGTAAGGTCATTTCCCTCTCCTAGGGTTTTGAAGGCAATTTCTCGTGGACGGTCAAATCATTGGAAAAACTTGTATCCTGATGTTCATACACCTTCCCTTATCCTTAAAGTACCTTATCAAACACTTCCCATCACTGAGATTCCAAAAATTTCTCATTTTCGCTCAAACCCTAGTTTCTTTCTACAACTTGGCAATTTTCTAGGTTGGACCTGTGTTTTGCCTTTTTGGACCCCTTCCCCTAACTCAATCTTTGAAATTCCACTTTCCCATGCTTCTTAACATCTCTCCCTACTTCCAAGAATTTTCCCAAGAATTTATAAGCCACTTATTCCCTTCATTTCGCCTCATTTCAACAAATCTCTTCTGCCACACATCAAGATAGGTTTTACTCCAATGATGTTTCTAAGCAATAAAAGATGAATTTGGGAAAAATGAGAGAGGTTTTTGTCCCCAACATGCCAAGGGCGAAAAACCTCCTTCAATTTTTACACAAGTGTCATGGCTCTAGAGAAATGTCAAAAATACAATCGCCTCAGGAGAATTGATGCACCTCTGAAGTGACCTTGGGAAAATCATTTTTTCTCCTATCTTGGTTGACCAAATGACTTTATTGATGAGTCAAATGATAACTAAACAAAATATATTTCCAAAGAGCTATCATGATCTCAATTTGGAGTTGAGGAAGGCATTCAAATGTTGACTGCAACAGCATTCTGCCTTGAGGCAGCCTCATTTGGCACATTTTGACCAGTCTTGGGAGATTTGATTTTTGATAGGGAAAATGAACTCCAAATTGAAAAATTATAATTGGGTTGGAAAGTGGACTGAAATACTTTCCAACGTGCTATCCTGTGCCCAATTTGGACACCAAGAAGGCCTCCAAAAGTCACCTGGAAAAAGGCACGACGCACATAGAGAGCGCGGCGCACTGGGAGAAATTTTCCAGTGTAAATTTACACTGGCGCGACGCACAAGGCTAAAAGCCTTGAATTTCATTGAAATCTTCCTCCAAATTGAAAATACTTCATTCTTCCAAGTAAGTAAATCATCCCTAAGTTCCATTGCAAGAGTTTTCATCCTCCTTGATGGTGTGTAAATAGGTGAAAAGACAAACCCTAGTTTGCTGCACAGTGTACTGAAAAACTATCTAGGGTTTTCAAAGGTTGTCATTGTTGTTGTTTGCTCCCTGCAATCATTTTCACATTCCTCCACTACACTCCCCTCATTTCATATCCCTTACCCCTCTCTCATTCACATTCATCCTACCCCCCTATCCCCAAAATCCTAAACCCTAACAACAAATTCCCATTATTACCCTAAACCCTAATCCTCATTCCCCAAACCATATCACTCCCTTATAACCCTATAGTCAGCACAAAATCCCTCATTCACAGTCCCACTCATCAATTCCATTCGTCAAATAGCAAACACCTATTCTTGATATAAAATCTATTCATACTCATCATTGAACATCAAACAGTGGCAAATATGGAAACTGATTTAGCTTATGAAAGGGATGAGGAAACAGTGAGTGATTCCTCCCAAGAAATTCATGCACCGAGAAGACCACATAAGGGAGGAAAACACATCTGAGAGGAGCCCACTACACTCACAGAGCTATTGGCTTGTCCTCTTGCAGTAGCATGTTTCAAACATCAGTCAGACCGCTACTATGTCGGTATTCATCACATATCAAAGAGGCAGTAGACATTTGTTTGCAGCAGCAAAGCGAGTGTTATCTCCACCCGGGGTGGAAGGGGCCTTACTTCCGACATCGGAAACACAGGTACAGGACAGGGGCAAGAAGCCCATGCATGACGAGGGGCCATCAGGTGAACGAGAGGCCGACTTCATCCTCATTCATGATGATGATACAGATGTGGAGAGTGCCAAACTTAGGAGGACCATCCAGGAGCAGCAAACGGAGATCCAAGCCTTGTCTCTCAATTTGGAGAGGGCCAAGTGGATTATCAGGTATTTGGAGTAGAGGAACAAACAGCTCGAGGACCAGCATGAGATCATGGAGCTGCAAAACATCCGTGAGAATCGCCAAGCTGCCCAACATAGGAGGATTGAGCTCACTCCATTAGAGCAAGAGATTAACAATGACCGAGAGTCTTGGCTCGAGCGTATCAACATCCACCTTGAGAGACTGTTAGAGAAGGCCGACAAGGACAAAACCATATTGAGGCAGATGGTTTATCACTACAGGGCACGGAACATGAGTTCAAAGGCTCGGATAAGGAGTTTGAAGGCGAAATTGAGGAGAGCGACACAAAGACAAAAGAGGCAAAAAGAGCAAGATTGGCTTCAAATCTTGGCTGAAGCCTTTGTGGCCCAGCATAGCACTTCATAGAGGATCTCCAGCCCAAATTTCAAGAAATTTGGGACAATTTTGGTCACATGACAAATTTTTGGGCACAACACAGGTTTTTTCTCCCTGTGCGCCGCGCCACTGGCATGGCGCTTAGGATTGGGAGCTCCAAATCACAAATGGTTTGCATTTTTGGATTCAGCATGAAAAATCATGACTACTGGTGCTTGGACAAGAAATTTTGGCATGATTTGAGTCTCCAGGAGGTCAAAAACACTCAAAAAATGACCTCTCTACCCCTATTTTGACACACAGGAAGCAATCTTGGGAGAAAGAAGATTTGGAGGGGAAAATGAGCACCAAATTCAGAAATTCCACTTGGGTTGGAAAGTAGACAGGTCAGGCTTTCCAACAAGCACACTTGGGCACATTTTGGACTCCTGTAAGTGCCTCAAAATAGGCTCCAAAGTGGCATGGCGTGTATATAAAGTGGCGCGGCGCATATAGGAAAAAAGGCCAATTTCAAATCCGTTTCGCGAAATTTCGATTCGTGACTTCTCCAAGTGGGCCCGCTCATCTACATTTCAATTTTTCGGCAACTAAGGTGGGATTTAAATTATTTTCACTCCAGATTGGCTTCTATCCAAGTGGCAAAGGAAGGCAAACAGTCACCCAAGCCATTTGTCATGTTTGCAACGTTGCACTTGTAGCTAATGGTTCACTTTCCACCTCCATTTTGTAATTATTCGAGTAACTCCCCAACCCTTGGGAATTCTATCTCTTCATGGCACATTCTATATATTGTATGCAAACTATTTGCAAAGGGTTGGTTGGCTTGTAACTTCTGGGAGACTGTGGGAAAGAAACTCTGTTTCTTCACTGTATATTTTGAGAGAGAATTAATGAAAGGCAGTGGCTCTGTTTCATGAGATTCATGTGGTTGTGAGTGTATTAAATGTGTCTCTTATGTTTCAGATGTATTTTTTAATGTTCATAGATCAATTCATATTAATTTCCAGTGAAATTTTCTGAGTTAGATAAGGTAGAATTCAATTTTATTGCTTTGCCTGTCGGAAAATTTCATGTTCAATGTTCTTCTTCTGTTGAAAAGGATTCATGTTCCTATGCCCTTTTCACTCTCCTAAACAATCTCTCCATTCCGTGTTATTTCAAACTAAATTGCTACACTTTCCGCCTGACTTGCCTCACGAAATAATCTGTGCCTTTGTATTAAATTCGTTGTTCTTTGCTGATCGTTGGTCCCATACCATCCCAGAAGCTCAGCCATTCATAAAAATTGTTTCTTGTATCCCTATTCACTTACTAGCCTAAGATCAATACTTCATTGTAAGTCATCTCAGACCATTTTTTGCTTATCTATTCACTGAGCGTGACTCGGAGAGAGCCCTCTCCTGTTCTGGTAGGGCTAGCTACCAGACTGAGCGTGGTTTGTGGTTACCCTGAATTTTGCCTTCTTTCAGCCTAGGGCAGATTTAGGTGCTAACATAGTGGCGACTCCACTAGGGATGAAAATGGTTTGCTTGAAGATTGTTTTGCCCCAGTACATCTATCAAGGTCAGATCTGATGGTTGATGGTGAACAATGATCAGACACAAGAAGACGGCTAAAATCATTCACCTGGCAACTCCATTCACTGAAGAATCCAGCAATCGGTGCTTCATGGTGACTCCACTGCAGAGAGGTCAGTAGCTTTGAGATTTCCAAGATGGATCAGGTTGCAAGAAGATACGCTCCCATGAGCCGAGATCACATTCCAGGCTTTCCAAATAAGATTCCGAAAGTAGATTGGTCAAGGAATTTGCCTACGTTTAAAGATGATGGTAAGAAGGACACTGCTTTACATCTAGTTCGATTTCACATGCATATTCGCAAGTTGAAGGTTGATTTTCCTGAAGATTGCTTAATGAAGATATTCATGGCCACTCTAGAAGGTGAAGCCCAATCTTGGTATCAAAGTTTGTTGCCTGCTTGTATTTACTGTTTAAAGGATTTTCATGCCATGTTCATTGAAAGATATAAAGACTCTT
The DNA here is from genome assembly GCA_031772625.1 of Pinus tabuliformis. Classification (NCBI taxonomy): domain Eukaryota; kingdom Viridiplantae; phylum Streptophyta; class Pinopsida; order Pinales; family Pinaceae; genus Pinus; species Pinus tabuliformis. Next base: position 497,720,165 of record CM062816.1, read on the forward strand.
ATCCATCATTAAATCTAGTTCATGATTGTTGCAAACATGCTTCTACTTTTATTGAAAGCCTTGAAAAATACTATGAGGATGATAATTTTATGGATGATGAGATCATGGAAGCCCTGGATGAAAATCCCTTTCAGCAGCGTAAAGATGATCATGAAAATTTGCAGCATGATCAAGATTGTAGTACGGTGGAAGAGGAAAGAATTTTGCATCTTGACAGTCAACAGGAATTACATGAAATGGATCAGTAGTATGAGGAATATTTATATACACCTTCACTTGAAATTAATGAAGACAATCACAATTTGAGCAAAAGGAAACAAAAGGTCTTATCTCCTTTGGCTGAAGACGAGATAGGTCAACTCTTGCATGGTTATGTTCCAGCTCAAGCTAAAGCGGATTTGCAGTGCACACATGGTCAAGAAAGTGTTGGTGAAACTTCTTCCTCTTTTGAAAAGGATGACAGTCCGGTGAACAACTTTATAGATCAACAGGTTGAAGAATTCCATATGGCTGAAAGTGATGAAAGAAAAAGTGTCGTTTTGGATCTATCCATAGAAGAAGACAGCATGCAGGGAAGTCCAGTTCTACTTTCAGAATGTGATAATGTTAAGTCAACCCTTTGAGATCCAGATTCAGATTATGGTGACCAAGAAAACCTTGTACTAAGTCCCATGAAAGAGAACTCTACTGCTGAAATCATCTGGGATGAAGAAGACAGAGTTTTGGATCCAAATGTTCTCATGTCATCAGAACACAGTCTTCATGAAGAGGTAATCCAGTCAGCTCATGAACAGCAAGATGAGAATTTTGTTCAAGTGAAAAAGGTTCCTTGGATGAATCGTTGGTAGATGATAGAAATCTCATGCTTGGGTTTCAAGAATCATTCGAAGTTTCTTTTCTCATGATTGATGAATGCAAAGACAATCTGGCTGTCATATCATATGAAGGTGACCTACAATACATTCAGGCTACCGAAGAGCAGAACATTCAGGATTTTCTTTCAGACTCTTCCTCATATGTCTCATGTTTTGAAATGTTTTTTGAAGAGGAAATCTACTTGAGGTGTCTTCTATTTATAGGCTTTCATGAGGGTCCACTTGGGGTTGAGGCCGACCTAACCAATTTCACATGTGGCTAGGGCTGACCCATTACATTCTACATGAATGAATAAAATAATTGAAAAATAAACTTCCGCTTGTCTAAATGGGGTGATATTTAGGTTGATATTGGTCCTCTCAAAAAGAGGAATTTAATGCATACATTATCTTGGTCATCTAATATATCCAAGATGGAATTTGACCCTAGTTGCAAAAATTAACACTCCATCTCAACTCAGAAGAATTCCACCTAGCAATATATGTTTGTTATCATCACATCATCCTGTCATGTTGTCTTCATGCTTTGGTTGTCTCTTCTCAACTCTATCTACTGAAACTTTCTTGGATTTAACAGGAAGAAGAATCAGGGACAAATAGCTTCCACACATACTGAGAAATAGGATAACTTTATCATACAGGGGAGCACATCTTCAAACTTGGAATCTCATCAGGGGGGTCATTCTCAACCTGGAATCTCAAAAAAGGGGAGCAAGTCTCAACCCAATCCTATTTCCTATCAATCTTCCTGTCAATGACCCTCAATGGTCATGTGGTAGAACACCTGCATCATAATCGACTTAGGTTTTACATCGCAAGTACACTCTCAACCCATTGGTCAAATGGTGAGTGGTATTCCCATCAAGCCTTGCTTGAGGGTATGATGCCAACTAGGGTATACTCTGCATAGACCAAATAGGGGAGCAACATCTCTGACCCTATGAAGATAGGGGAGCAACATCTTCAACCCTATGGGTAACAGATAGGGAATTACCCTATTTTCTATATATCCCTCAACCTCAGGAGTCTTCTATGTCAATTTCTCACCCTAGGAGATCAAATAGGGTGGGGAGAGTTGGCTCGCTGTCCTTTATCAACATTTCCCCTCATCCGTAGAGTCCACATCCATCAGTCTAAGCTGCCCTATGAAGACCAAGAACTTTCCTTTCAGTAATGTCATGGTGATAATATGTGAAATCTATTCATCCGTCAATATCTGATGGAGTCTAAATGCTCATCTTTGCACCCTATCTTGGATAAAGTGATATCAAATCTCAATGTACTTGGATTTTTCATGAAACAAGGGATTCTCTGCCAAACGAATCCCACTCTTTCTTTCATAGTATATCATTGCAGTGTCTAGGACCTGCTCAAATGGCTCTCCAAATAGCTTCCTCAAACAAATTGCTTCGCCGCCAACCATGCTAGCAGTAATGTATTCTTCTTCAGCTCTGCTCAATGCTACATAATTTTGTTTCCTACTCATCCAGGATATCATGGAAGATCCATGGATAAATTAGAATCCATATGTACTCTTTATGTTGATAACATTTCCTACCCAGTCAGCATCAGTGTATCCATGAAGTTGAACATCTCTGGAAAAATACCTTAGACCAAGTGTGATCGACCCACGCAAATATCTCAATATGTGTTTGGCAATGACCTAATGTGCATGTAGGGGCTCAGTCATGAATTGACTCAATGTGTTTACTGCATAGCATATCTCTAGACAGGTGTTCACAAGGAACATCAAAGCCCAAATTATATGTCTATACTTGGATGGATTTTCCAAATCAGGTCTTGCAGCTTCACCACATAACTTCTTGAAGTTCATTTCCATCGATGTAGCTATGGATTTTCATTCATTCATTCCAAATCTTTCCAGCAACTTCACAACGTATTTTCCTTATGAAAGGAAAATATCACCAGGCCTTTGTCACACCTCAAGACCTAAAAAGTAGTGCATGAGACCAAGGTCCTTCATTTTGACTTCGGAGGTTAGCACCTTCTTACACACAATCATCATAGGCTCACTATATATCAAGAATAGGTCGTCAACATATAAAACCAAAATCAATGGCATACCTTAGACTACCTTGAAGTAGAGATTATGATCGACATTTCTTCTTGTGAATCCCAGCTTCCTTAAGTAATTTTCAATCCGTGCATACCAAGCTCTGGGAGCTTTCTTCAAACCATAAAATTCCTTCTTCAACCTGTAAACATGTGTTCTTTGATTTTCCACTTCAAATCCCTATGGTTTTTCAACATATACTTCTTCATGTAACATGTCATGAAGGAATACAGTATTTACGTACATCTGATGAATAGTCCATCCTTGACTAGCAGTAAGAAAAACTATCAAACTACGAACCTTGCTTTGTATTTCTCAATGTTGCCTTCAATTTCGTTTTTTATCTTGAATAGCCACTTTGAAGTCACTAAATAATTCCCATTTGGTCTTGGTACGACATCCCATACATCATTTTTCATAATGATTCACATTCCTCAGCCATATCATCCTTCCAAACTTTTTCTTTTACAACTTCTTTGAATGAGAACACTTCGGCTTGAATCATAGTGATCATGGCTGCAACATATCCCTTATATCTTCATGGTTTCCTCCTTTCTCTAAATGATATACGAATGGGAACATTTATTTTAGCATTATGTAGAGTATCGTAGAGCTAAAGTGGTATCTTCCTAATAGGAGGATCACTTAGAGGAGGATCTAAAGGATCCATAGGCTCCATGGGATCATCAACAATATCGAACTTGGGCATGGAAGTACCATCTATAATATCCCAGTCATCATTCTCCTTCTTGGGAGTAAGAGGCGGAGGAAGGTCTCTTGCTTTTCCAAGAGCTTCATCTTCATCGAATGTTAGGTCCCTACTAATTTCAACCTTCCTTTGACCAGGAATATATATTCTATATGCTTTAGAATTTTCACAATAACCCACAAACGTACCTTTTCTTCCTATAGCTTCTAGCTTGTTCCTTTTGTCCTTCAACACATGAAAATATACGAGGAATCCAAATACATGAGGATGGCTAATATCGGACTTGACACCTGTGAATATTTATTTGGGGTTCTTGTTTTCTAATTCTTGATGAGGAACCATGTTCTGAAAATACACAACATCATGTGTGGCTTCAGCCCAAAGGAACTTTAGCACCTTTTGTCATGGAGCATGGTGTTAGAAAATTTAACTATGTTCGATCTTCAATAATGTACTTGACTCATTATTAAGGTACTTGTCAAAAGAATAAAGAAAATAATTTTTATTATTGTAATAGTGACTTATTAAAGCATGGGTTTCATGCTTGTATCATCATTATATTAGTCAAAGTCCCCATTGTGGACTCCTAGGATTAATATTGAGTTTATAGAGTCATTGTATATTTAAAGAGATCCTTATTTGTCTTTCGGACCATGTAAAAAGGTTTTGTATCAAGTCAAATATGAATTATATGTCCTCTACATCATGTTAGCCTAAGGAAGATCAAGTCGGCCTAAGGACCCCCATTTGACCCACTAGAATCCTATATATTGAAGAACGTCGAATTCATTTGAAGCACTCACTCTTAAACAAGTTCGATATCTCAGGAAGAGTTAGAGAAGTGCGAAGTTTGTTTCCAGGAGGAAGAAAGAAGTGTGAGTTTGGGGAAGTCTCTAGAGAAGAAGAAAATTGAACTTTTGGTGCATCTCTGTGTTTTGTCGTTCGGGTTGGGATATCAAAGTATCCAAATATTTCATTGTTTATGTAAGTTGCATGTTGCTGGAAGCTGCTACCTAGTTAAATTTTTTGGAGGAGGTCGAAGATCTTGGAGTCCGACATGGCGTGGAGGGAAAGTATCAACTTGATCTAGGGAAAATAGTCTCTAATAATACTATTCAAAGGAAGAATTATGTTGACTAGGTTTTTCCCCTCGAGGGAAGTTTTCCCTGGCATGTGCCTATATCTTGTTTCTATTGTTTTGTGATCTTCATAAATGTATAATTGCTTCATGAAAGATAAGATAATAAAGAAGTAAAAGAAGTCAACACACTCACAAGTAATTATCAAGAAAGGAGAATCAAGCCCTAATATAATTGCTTTCATTTTCCAACATGGTACAGAGCTAAGGTCAAGAGAAGTTGAATATCACTTTGTTGGCATTGATTCTCCCTCTATGGTGAACTACATAAAATTGCGTTTCAAATATAGGGGAAGATGGATCAAGAATATCATCTACTATGTATTCAACAAAGTCAAAAGTCAAGGATTCTTGACTGCCCTTACAGGTTCTCGTACTAATGAAAATGCATGGATCATTGATAGTGGAGCATCGAGACACATGACAGGGGAAATAAAGCAACTACACACACTATGAAAGGAGTTTCCCTCTCATGAAGTGGAATTGGGTGACAAAAAATGCTATGTTGTTAGAGGCCTGGGATCTACATCATTAAGTATGGATAATGAATCAAAGTTGCATCTCAACAACATTCTCTATGTTTCAGGTTTGAAAAAGAAATTACTTTCTATTTCTTTTTTAGAAGATAAATGGGAAAGGATTACTTTTTTTGATGGGAAAGTAATGGTTTGGGGAAAGAACTCTAGTGTTGACAAATCTAGGGTTATTGGAGTTTGTGAAGGAAGTATTTACCGAGTTATCACTCCATCTCCTCAAGATTTGGTTCATATGGAAATAAGTCCCATTGAACTATGGAATCGAAGGTATGGTCATCTTCATTAGAGGTTCATCCCTACTCTTAGTCAACTGGTTAATGGTATTCCTAATATCAAGTTAGATAATGAAGGTGTGTACAAGGGATGCTTTTTGGGGAATCATACTAAAGCCATTTCATCATAGTGAATCTAGATATAAATAAATATTAGATCGCATCCACTCTGTTGTATGTAGGACCATGTCTGAAAAGACACTTGGAGGTCATCTCTACTATGTAACATTCATTTATGACCATTCAATGAATACATGGATATACCTACTCAAAACTAAAGATGATGTATTTGATAAGTTCAAGGAGTTCAGGGCTAAGGTGGAAACCCTAACCAAAAAGAAGATAAAGATTCTAAGGTCAGACAATGGTGGGGAATACACCTCTAAAGAGTTAATTTCATATTGTAAGGATGCAAGTATTAAGAGGGAGCTCATTGTTCCCTACTATCCCGAAAAAAATGGATTGGTTGAAAGGAAGAATAGGTTAATTGAAGAAGGCATTCAAACTATGCTCTTTAATCAAGATCTACCGAAGTTCTTATGGGGTGAATAAATGATGACTGTTGTGTATGTTAAAAATAGATGTCCTCATAAGAGTCTTCATAATTCTACACCAGAAGAAGTATTCACAAGAAAGAAGTCGAGTGTGGATCATCTCCGCATATTTGGAAGTCCATCATATTTCCATGTTCTGAAAGACAAGCGAAAGAAGTTGGACTCGACAACCATCAAGGGAATATTTCTTGGTTATAGTCTTTACTCAAAGTCATATAGAATTTACATAAATGAGGGAAGAGACATTGAAGTAAGCGGGGATGTCATATTTGATGAGAATCAAGATTATAAGAAATCAAAGCATATTCCTATTGATTATGATGATGAAGAAGTTCTCATATTTGAAGAATATGAAGTTCATCATGAGAATTATACTACCAATGATGAAGAAGAATCACAAAGTGAGCCTATTCAATTGGTGGTCATCCCAACCATGTTGACAAATGGCAACAAGAAATTCCATTTTAATTTGTCCTTTAATTAAACTAAGAATTAAAATCGAATTGTATTCTCATAACCACTTGTAAATAGTTAATTAAGGTTAATTAGCTTAGGAATTTCAATTTGGAATTATTTCTGTAGTCATTTATATGCTCTCCATAAATTTTAGGGGTCCAGTATGATTTTAAATTGAGTTGGAAATTAGATCACTTAGTTTACTGAGTTACGTTTAGTTGAATTAGATCTAAATTATTTTTGGAACTAATAGAGGACTAACAGTCATTTGGTGCACTAATGCATCCGCTAGTACTAGTCTAGTTAACTGAGGATTCCCTCATGAGAAACTCATGCATGTCAGTTTAGAGAAAGACCAAGTTGATACTAGAGTGCAAGGACAGTGTACTATCAATGGTATTATTTACTGGAGTGTAAATATCATGCATGCATCAGAGATTGATCCTATGTTTGGATTACATAGTTTTGGAAGCATGAATTCCCTTTAAATAAAGGCTATTTATCCTAGGAATTACGCAAGAGATCAGGAGCTTGGAGAGCTACAAAATTGGCTAAGTGTTGGCCAAGAGCTAGCTTGTGAGCTGAGAAAGTTGACCATACCTATGTGAAATTTTTCTAGTGAGAAACATATTTGTATCTTCACTCATATTTTTGATATATGCAATAAAAATAGTGGAGTTTTGAGCAGTGGATATCCCCAGATACATCTTGTGTTATGTGCCATTGATTTATCTTCTTCTCGTTCATATTGTTTTCATCAATCTATTGGCTTACGCTGGTTGAAAGTAAAAGTAGCTTCTTGTCCTCTGCTTTAGTATATTGCATGAGCTTCTGAATCTACAATATTTTCTAAATGGTATCAGAATTGAGAATAGTATAGTAGAGGAGAATTCAAAGTTTTGAGTTTTGGGTTACAGGTGAAATTCAAAATTGATATACATACTTTAGAATCAGTAGATGGCATTCTACAGTTTACTGCTCGAGTATGCCTTGGAAGGAAGATTGAATTTTATAGACTAGATGGAGAATGGATGTTGTGCTAAAGGATAATGGCTTGAAGGAATTCGTTAATCAATAAATTCCTAAGCCAACAGCATCAAATGCACAAAATTTGGTTGAATGGAAGAAGTGTGTGGTGAAGGCAAGGTGGATAATCCTTGAGGAGTTCAAGACCACATCGTCTCAAGTATCCATGGAAAGGAAACTATGTATGCTATGTGAAAAGTATTGTTGAACTTGTATCAGAACAACAATGATGAAAGGAAATTGGCAGTAAAGGACAAACTTAGAAAAATAAAAATGGAGAAAGGCAAGACAATTCCAAAATACTTAACCAAGTTCTCTCAGTGTCGTGATGAACTTGGAAGTGTTGGAATCATAGTTTCCAAGGATGAGATGGTGAGTCTTGCTCTTCTAGGACTCCCAAAGAGTTGGCATAGTTATGAGGACTCTGTCAATGGTTGGGAGAAGATGTCAGATTGGGAATGACTGTGGTCGGATTTGATGCAGGAGGAGATCAGAAGGAACACCAAGGATGACTCTTTATCAAATACTGATGATGAATAGAATTATGCCTTAGTGATTAAGGTGAAGAAGGGGAAAGGTAAATCTTCCCATTCCAAATCATATTCTTATCATGGAGGTAAGAAGAAATACATGACGAAAGTTAAGTTCTTTCATTTTCATGAGCTAGGCCATTTTGCTAAAAATTTTCCACTCAAGAAGTCCAAGAAGAAGTCATGAGCAAGAGTGGCAGGTGAGGCTTTGGCCTCTCAATTCGAATTGGAATTTTACCTCATTGCATGTATGGTGTCATCAATGATGGGAAGTGTATGGTACTTAGATAGTGGAGCTTCATTCCACATGACTGGTGATAAATACTTATTCAGTGACCTAAATGAGAAATATTTTCAGATTCATATTGAGATGGGTGACAATGGGAAGTATAGTGTTACTGGATTGGGCACAATTACTTTTAAGAGGGAGCATGGGGCTCCACTCACCTTGAAGAATGTTATGTATGTGCCTGAGATAAAGAAGAACTTGGTATTCGTTTCCATGCTTGAGGATAGAGGCTATGATGTGATATTCTCAAAAGGAAAGGCGTTCCTTTGACACATAGCCATGGTTCAAGTAAAGAAGATAGGGATTCGGGTGAAGAATCTTTATACGGTGGAGGTAGACAAGTGTGCTACTTTGAGCACAAAAGTAGAAAGGGTGTAAAGCCAAGACATTGGCGAGTTGTGGAACAGGTGATTGGGCCACTTTCAACATGGGGCTTTGAAGATATTGCAGCATATCTCTACTGGTCTTCCCAAAGGTACACTTGAGCAAGTTGATACATGCAAGTGGTGTACTTTGGCAAAATACACCAAGTATTCCTTTCACGAAAGAGCCAGTCAAGCAGAGCCTATTCTAGAGTGAGTCCATTTAGATGTGTGTGGACCATTCTCAATAGCATCCATGTCCAAACATAGGTATTATGTTATATTTGTTGATGAATTTTCTCGTAAATGTTCGATATTTTCCATGTAGAAAAAGGATCAAACCTTCACAATTTTTTGTGAGTTTAAATCATTGGTGGAGAAAGAGTCGGGAAAGAAGGTTAAATCTCTACAGAGTGATAACAGTGGTGAGTATGTCTCAAATGAGTGTAAGAAATTTTGTGCAGCGAAAGGGATCAAATGGGAGTTGACGACACCCTATAACCCTTAGCAGAATGGGATGGTCGAGAGGAAGAAAAAAAGCATAGTAGGGGCAGTAAGGGTGATGTTGCATGATCAAGGCCTACCACTACACTTGTGGACTGAGGCATGAAACACAATAGTTTATGTTTAGAACCGTAGCCCACATTGCATACTTGAGATGAAGACACCAAAGGAGGCTTATTCTGGTAAGAGGCCATATGTTGGTCACTTCAAGATTTTTGGGTCATCAGTTTATTGCCATGTGACTAAGGATGCATAGAAGAAGCTTGAGCTGACAACAAAGTTTGGGATATTTGTGGGGTACATTGATACACCTCACAACTATTGGGTGTACTTGTCGACCATCAAGATGAAAGTGGTTCACAGGGATGTCATATTCAATGAGGAGAAGGCCATGTGAGTTTCCCTTGAGAGGGAGTTTGAGTTAAATGTGAATGAGGATATTTTAGCTCCTAAGATTGAGGAGACTCAAATTGATGTGGAGAAGCCACATGCAGAGGATCTAGGAGTGGAGATATCCACTCAGACAGTGTCTTCCAGAGAGGGAAGAAAGTGCGCCAGAGAGGCTGACAGATTGTTGGATGGTGCAAGCGAGAATGTGGGAGAACACACTTCTCAGCATAGGCAGAGGAAGTCACCTGAGAGGTACACTGGATATATGGATCTTATGGGCAAATGTGCTGTGACAAAGCCATCTTGATTTAAGGAAGCAGTGCAACACCCTGTTTGGGTTGATGCCGTGGTGGAGGAGTATGACTCCATAGTTCATAACAGTGTTTGGGATGTGGTCCTGAGACCAAAGGACAAGTAAGTGGTGACCTCCCATTGGATTTACAAGGTATATCAAGTTGCAGATGGTAGCGTGGAGAAGCATAAGGCTAGATTTGTGACCCGTGGATTTTCACAGGTAGAGGGGATTGACTATGATGAGACCTTTGCTCATGTTTCAAGGTACTCATCAATAAAATCTATATTCGCACTATCAATGTTATCACCAAAAAATTGATCATCTAGCCTAATTTACTAGATGGATCGAAGTACACCATGTAAAGCCAGTTTTACCATAGTAAAATGTCTTTCACTATGAGAAATTACTTAATAAACCACCTTTGTTAAGAAATTTATAGTTAAACCCATGACGAATAATTAAATAAATCACTATTTATTTGGTTTTCTTCTATGAATAATTCATTAAACCATTGTTAAATTATTATTCCTTGTCATATTTGACCCAATCATGAAAAATAAATAGATAAATCATTAATTACCTTATTTTTCTCTAAGAATAATTAATTAATCACTAATAAATTATTATTCTTTGTCAAATTTGACTAAATCCCTAAGGAATAATTAAATAAATCCTTATTTGTTTATTATTCCTTAACTAATTCCTTGAGATAATAAATAAATAATTTACTTATTTATTATTTCTAAATAAAAGTTTAAATAATTTTTCCCTCTTAAACAAATATAATAAAATATTTCAAGTGGTTATTCCAATAATGGGATCAATAATATTTTATTATTGCTCATTATTCAAGAATAACTCAATATTTTGTTATAAATAGAAGGGTTTTCCATTCATTATTCACTTTGATTATTTTCATTATTGCACTCATTGTTGTAACTCTAATTACTTTCATTTCCACACACCATATTTTTGTTGGGTTTACACATTATAGAGGAGAGAGATTTTATACAAGCTAAAGACATTTGAGGATAGACAGGAACCCATCCCATAGAGGGGGACTGGTAACATCTATTTTTCCCTTCACATGTGTTATAAAAAAACTATTCTTTGTATATCTAGTTTCCATTGGATGATTGAAGTTAATACTCTTTTGTTTTGCTGTTTAACTATGATTGTGGCATAGATCCGGACTTTGGCAGGTTTTGTTTCTATCAATTGCTGTAGATCTACAATGTTTAGCAGTCATTTATATTATTGAGATTATTTTTCATCCACAATCTTAAGTGGGTTCTTTTCGTACATCTTTGAGAAGAAAAAACTATAACAAAATTGGCGACTCCATTGGGTTTATACTTCAAATCCAGAAACCTGGGTGACCATCAGTTTTCAACTTAGGGTTTCTTATCTTTTCAATTATATTAATGTTTCCTTGTTTTTTAACCCTAGATCTATTAATTTTGACTTTTGCAAGCTTTCTGGTCTTTTCTGCAGGTCACATGAACCAGCCACGACAAAGGTGACACTTGTTTTCTAAGATTTTCCATCGAGATACATGGAGCAGAAATCACACTTTTTGGTTCAAAAAGTGTGATCCCTACAGGAAAATAGTTCAGTACCTACGATTTCTAGGTTTTAGGGTTTTTATCATATCCGTTTCTTGGTTCTGCAGAGAGATGTTTTATGGGTTGTTTGACCTCTGTCTTATCCCACTTAGGCTTTGATCCACTTTGATTTAATTATTGAAGTTGAATTTAGCCTCCGCTAGGTATTCTAGTACACTTCCACCTTTCTAGGAGGAGTTTATTTGAGTGAGTAGTCTGAGCTTTTGCACTGCTTTCAACCACATTTTCCATATTTGTACCCTTCTGTTTCAAATCTGTAAAGATAGGTTTTCACCATCCATAGTTTCACATTTAAACTTGTTTTTTCATTTGCCTTAGGGTCCCATCGATTACATTAAGTGTTTCGCCCATCTCCCTATCTTTTTGCAGTGATCTTCCTCTCTAGTTTTTTGTTGTTGCTACACCACTTTCTAGCATCTTAGTGTCACTTGATTCCAGTCACACCGACATTTAGATCTCTTGACCGTTTCAACATATTTTTCATCGATTTAGCCACCAACTAGCATAATTTTTGCAAACCCATTTTGGGTGGGGTTTAGTTAATTGTCTTGCTATTCATTTTCTATTATTAATTTTAGTTTATTTTCAGCAAGATTTTTTCTTGTCTACAAACATGATCTGGGCTTAATCAATAAATACACTTCCACACACTAGCACACCTTAAGCGAAGGGAACTTGATTTACACTACTAAGGCAAGACTTAACATAATAAATTTGTCTACCCTCATCGAGACAAAGGCATATTCTTGATCTCCCTTCACCATTTTCGTGTCATCTGTGTCCTACCACCATTATGCCACCAAGGTGTTTGTTACGAAGACTACTAGGCCTTCACCCCCATTTTTTGCTTGGGCATATTACCCCTCCCCATCGGATTCGAGTTCATAGCCCTCTCAGTCTCCACACTGACTCTTCTCCTAGTTCATCTAACTCCCCATCTGATTCCAAGCCTCCTTCACCGCATATTGTCACCATGTCCAGATCCATAGCTAATGCAATAACTTAACCTGGTGTTGGCTCCGGTTCTATCCCGATGGTCACATCAAGCGAAACACTCTCGGGAATTGTTCCAGTAGCCCCCATGTTCCCGTTTATGGCTGGGTTAAGTCTACTGGATTTTAACTAGGTATTAAATGACCCCATACACCACGATGTTGGTTAGCCTGCTATGTCGACTAAGCTTCCCTTAAACATCCCAAAGTTTGATGGTAGTGCTGGAGAGGATCCTACCAACCATGTCACATCCTTCCACATGTGGTGTTCGTCCAAATCCATTACTGATGACTCCATTCAGCTGCGGCTATTCCAATGAACGCTCACTATAGACGCTGAAAAATGGTAAGTAGACCAGCCTTCCACATCTCATTCCGTTTTCACGATGCTTGCTAAACCACTCCTTTCATATTTCCAATTACCTCTTCGGTACGATATTGATACAGAGCTATTGATGTCATTCTTTCACTCTTCCGCCACTTGCCTTTCTGACCATGTTCAAGAGTAGCGTCGAAGGAGGAACACATGTCATGCCCCACCCTTCGAGGGTCATGTCTATCTAGATTGGTTTCTTAGGAGCCTCTTAGCACCCATTGGAAAAGATGTCGTGTCCCATTTTCCTCAAACCAAGGAAGAAGCTCTCCAAACTGCCCTAGGATATGACCTGATTTATGCACAATCCGGTTATGTCTATATCATAATTCCATACCTCCATCATCCTAGAAGTACCAATGCACTAGGGGCTTCTCATGTTGTTGATGGTATCATTGGATCCCTTTCACACTCTTTTCCATATACTCAGAAAATTTATGGCTACACATAGGAGGGCACAAGTTCCTCCAACACTTATGCTCCTCCCGCTAGCAACATGTTTCCAGGGCCCCAACCCACCTACCAAATTGTTTCTCCTCCTTATGCACAACCTAGCGCTCCAGCCCCTCAAGCATTAGCACCGCAGTGTCCCATGCATCCTCAACCCTACCAACCACTTCCCCCTCAAGGTCAAGTGTTTACGTAGCAAAGCGCGACCAATCCCAAAAATTCGAAGAAAAAGAATACGGGGAATGGTAACAAGGGTGATCAGGGTAATCAAGGTAACCAGCCTAGTGAACCCCAGGGAAACCAACCTAACACCAAAAACCAGCAACAAGGTAGCCAACCCAAGCAAAACAAGTCTATTCATATGGACAAGCCTTGTACATGTTGTGGTGTACATGGCCATTATATACATGAGTGTCCTCTCTTACCCTAGATGTTCCAAATATGGGAAGCTCAAGCAGCTTCTAGAGGTCAATAATCGCCTGAGAATCCTGCATCATCTGAACCGGCAGTGCTCACAAATCCTTTCCCTCAGTAAGGATTTGTTGTTGCTCAACCTCAACCAGGTCAAGCAGCCTAGGCCCCCTGACCTTCTGGTCCTGGTGACTACCAGATCCTTATGATGAACTCTGATGAGGTTAACCCCTCCAATATCAACCTACAAACTCGTTCGCATCAATATGAAAAGCCCTCGACTTTGTCTACCACTGAGTCCAAAACCAAAGTATCTATTGGGCCTCTTACGACACTAAATGGTCTGCTACAGATCCCTCAACCTAAAGTTGAGGCCATTCCCAAGATCCCAAAGGGACCATTATGTCGTAATGAGGCTTTTAACCAAGTTGCCCATACATACAGTATAGTAGTTGACTTGGTGCAATCACCTGCTGCCATGTTGACACTGGAAGTCCTCCAGTCGTGCCCATCTCAGAAGAAATCTCTACTAACTTCCTTAGGTGTAGTAGATCCTTCTGACAATCGCTTGATTGTCTTCCTAGTTGATACGTCAGAACATCCCCCATTGCCTTCATCTGTTGCTTTCCAGACACCAGTTCGAGTTTGTAATGTCATCATCTCCTGATGCATTATTGACGAAGGTGCATCCACCTGTGTGATGTCCACTGCTATTTGGAAACAAATTAAGTCACCTGAGTTGTCCCCCTCCACCATCACTTTGCGTGCTTGGGACGGACACTCCTCCTAGCCCCTCATCATGTATGAAACTGTCCAATAACACTTGTGGGCAAGACTGTCCATGTCAACATTGAATTCATTGATGCCCCTTTGGATTACAACATTCTCTTAGGTCGTAGTCACACATATGCCATGCCAGTCATTGCGTCTGCGATGTTCTCCAAGATTTGCTTCCCCCATGAAGGGAATATCATTACCATCGATCATTTGACTTACTACAAGCCAACATCCATGACCTCCCCCGAATCCATTATCTCCTCAATGTCCAACAAACAGTCTTCAAATCCTATCACCGGTGTTTCACCTCGAGTCTATAAAGATTTCTCATTGTCCGGTACCTTCCCTAGTCCTCCCCCTCCCATCTTAAAGCCTAACTCTATGAGTGTCTGAATGTTACAAGTGTCACAAGCTGCCCTTAAGCAATCTAATACACCTAACCAATAGCCATCTCCTCAGCATCCTATTGTTACACTTCCAACTAATCCCTCTAGATCCAACCCCCAAGACCTCCTCCGTTTGTGGGTGCCTCTCCTATGTTTCCACTGGGAACTGTTCCTCCAGTCTCAACCATCCATGAGCTATTCTATCGGGACATTACCCTTATTCACCCAGATAGCTTTCTTATTCCCCCCTCCGAGAGTATTTTCTGTCCCTATCGTGGCTTCGATGGTTCTTCCTAACATGACTTTGGGGATCCCAGTATGGTAAATTGATCCCCCTGCAAGCATTCGGCCTGGTTCAACCAGTCCCCATGACGCCTATCACTATTTCAGTTGCATCACAACCTCAACATGAACCAGCTCCTATTGTGAAAGCATCTGGGCAGGGGGGAAAGTTAAGAGGAAATAACCTAAGGACAAGGCTCCCCAAGCTTCTCCAGCCCCTAAGGCCCCAAAGCTGGCACCTCTGTGTGCTTTGTGTAAAGTTGTTGGGCACAGCACCAATAATTTTCCTGAACTTCCTTAACTTAAACCTTTGGTTCATGAAGCGTTCCCTGAGTCAAATATCCTGAAAATCCATGTTAACTTGTAGGGCCCACCCAAGAAACTGAAAATGTTGCGCACAAATCACCCTTGTGCCCTGTGTGATCATCATGGTCACTATTCCCATTGTTGGCCTTATCTTGATGAATTTCGTAATTACCTTAGGCCGCTTCGCCAATACGAGGCCACTCGCAGTGGATCATCTACTCCTCTACCTGTGGATTATGGTACCACTAGTCAACCAGAACAGAGGGACTCTCTTCCCACCATTGTGATCCCTCCCCCAATGTCGAGATGGCAAACACCAAAGGCCACATCCTTTCCCTGTCATCATCCTTGAGTTCCTCACAATCAAACCTTTCTAAGCTTTCTGCTCGTGCTTCTGTCAAACCTCTTTTGACAAAATCCTAGGTCTCAACATCCGTAGATCCTTCATCTACCAGCTTGTTGTTTACCATTCAAGATGATGTGTATGTGAACCTTATTTCTCAGGTTGATGCACGAGGTAATGTCGCTGCATCATGTAGTCATTCTTCCTCCCGTCCGCCCATCTTCCAACCTAATGAGGACACCATGGAAGATATGTCTACCCCTGATTACCCCTACACTTAAGCAAGTTGGAATTTATTTAGGGGATTTTGAAGGCCATTTCCTTCTTAATTCTCCCAATGCACTATACCTTAAGAAATTTCGCTCATATCACATCCCTTTGATTTGCATGTCTTTATTTCTACCATGAAGTTAGGTAGATTGTATCATCTCATCCATTGTCTTTTACACCTTTCAGATGGATCCATCATCCATACTGTATATCAGTCATGCTAATAGTGCAAGTCGCTTCTCATTGAATCTAGCCTTGGTAGCCTAGGCCATATTTACCCCCTTGCATACGTTAGTCCTTTCAAACAGCGTGTGCATTGGATTTGCCACCAATAATCAGGTTGAATATGATGCGGTGATAGGTTTGTTAGTCGATGCCCTTACTCATCGCATCCTTCATCTTCATGTTCATTTATATTCCTTTCTACTTTTCATGCAATTGAATAGTGTGTATCATGTGCATAACAAAGTCCTATTTAGAAAATATCTACGAGTTAAGTTGTTGGTACGTGAATTTGAAACCATTACATTCATTCATGTGCCTAGAGCCCAAAAGCACTATGTATATACCATCGAAAACAACAGTCTAGATTGGCATTTATCACATGTATACCAAAGAAGATAACCATAAACAAAACAAATGGTGAACCATCACCATCATATAAAATGCATAATCATATTATGTATCATAAAAAAATTTCAAGCCATAGCTCTAAATATATTTGACATGCCCATAGCATGTTACAAAAATCACAATCAATGGGACCCACATGTCCCTACATCTACTCACTGTCTAGAAGATCTCACGCCAAAGGCTCTTCTCCACATACACATACATCACATACTGCCTGACCAGCCATCCCCACGCGCTGCACAATACGTCGCTAGTCTGAGGGAAGACCAATACACTCATCTGTGTACCGATCCTCTAAGTCATGTCGTCCACGCTTTGAAACTCTGGTCAAGGGTACATCAAACCTGCGATGAAGATCAGTGAGTAGTGCAGTATCCTCTGGAACCTGCTCTGATGATGATGTCCCCCGATTTCCATCCTCAGGCACTGCGGATTGGCTTGCATATCCTGTCAACTTTACCAGTGCTATGTCTGCATACAACATATTTTACACTCAATACCATATACATGTGATAAAGCTTTAAAATGCACCATAAGAATAGCAACTTAATACTTATCGTCTCGTCCCCATGCTCGCCTAGGTGGAAGTGGCAAGTTAGGATCTCCCTGATAGCTCATTCTGCTATAAGGGTAATCGTCAATATAAAGGGGCATTTGATCCCACTGTGCAAAAAACTCAGGTTGGAACACCTATCCGACTTCAATTCCTCTTCCTCTCTATAGTAGCTTCCCCTAGTGGTGCATCCTAGGCTCTTGTGGGCCTCCATCTCAGATTTGTACATGACGACGGATAGTTGGTATCTTCTCAAAGAAGAATGCACACAGTACTGTACCAAAAGTGCAGTCATGGTTCACTTGCCTCCGACAAAGACTCAATTGTCTTTTCACCAAAGACAACATCATCTAGGCCCACCCATAGTAGGTCCCGACCAAAACACTCTCAACCAACATCATCTGCCCACCAGTGATGTGGTGGAATGCCTGGCTGCCTAGGACCCGTAGCATAGCTGCGGCAATAGCCTATGTCTCTAGCCTCTCTAGATCAACAAGCAGGATAGTCATGCCCTTGACACGAACACCACATTGATAATGGCGCTCCACAAGCTTAGTAATGTTCCTCCCATGAGGTAACACCGGATGAATATCCCCCACCACTTTAAGGGGAGGTAGTCTAGTCAAGAAGTAAATATCTTGTAATGTGAGCTCAATCATGTGCCCCTGCATGACAAATACCTCTTGGTCTAGATCCCAATAGCTCACAATTCATGATAGCAAGGGCTCACCTACCCTCATCGATGGGTTCTCTACCAACTTGAGAACCCCATAACGAGCAAATGCCCCTCGAACCACCCAATCCCCCTGGATCTCGGATCGAAGAGTATCCAAGTCTCATTCACACTAGTTGATTTTTAGCTCTTCCATGCCTGCAAAACACCACATTTCTTGTTAGTTTAGAGAAGAAAACAATGGTCTACATTAATCAACCTACAACCCCCACTAGGCTAGCAGACCAACCCTCTCTCCAGCCCCAAATCGCATTTTTCAGCCCAGAAAGTGTGATCTCACAGGTTCCCAGTTGTTTCCTATAAGGTAGATCACACTTCTATGCCCAAAAAGTGCGACGGGACCGTGAAAAAGGCCAAGGGTCTCTCAGGGAGCTGCCAGGTGCCAAAAATCAGGAAATAAATCACTAAAATTGAAGAGATGAGTAAGGCCACCTACCTGAAAGTCGCAGATCCTGATTCCGATAGTCAATTTTTCTGCTACAATCTTCACAAGATTTAGGGCCTTTTCATCCTCTCCAAATTCACCACAGATCACTTAGCAAGTGGACCCAAATTGGAGGGAAAACATCCTTTCATAGAAAAATCCTCAATTTTCCTAGCACCCATTGTAACTAGAACGTAGCTCAGTTTGACGAATCCTCAGCACCTTTGGAAAGCTCTCACCAATCCCTATCATGCATCTTCCTTAGTTTTCAATGATTTGACACTTCACTAGGAAGCCATTTTTCCAAGAAAGGTCACTTCGTCACCTCTCAAAATCGAATTTCATCATAAAGTGACACATGTACTTTGAGGACCACCTCCTCTTAATACTTTTCATATCATATGTTGACTTTCGTCATGAGTAACCATCATTTACTCATGTTTTGATGGTCCCCACCGGGCCTATTCTATGTGGCAGTGTCATCGAGTCACCCTTGTTTAGAGCATATACAATAAGTCACCCTTGCATACATGGAGTCTGTTTCATGTCCCATTTTATCATGTCATAATATCCCATCCATATTTGCATATCGTTCATCCTTTGTTGCTCATTTTCACCTCCCGTCATATTGTCCCCATCCCCTCTGGAGTTGACTCAGTCTTTGTCAGGTTAAATATGCACTTTATGCTCTGACAAGGGAATTCGTATGTTTGTCCCTCAGTCTCACTTCTTCCCCATTATCCCTGGTTTTTATCCATCAGTCACATTACTATTTTCTCTCGTGCTTTAGTTGAGGATCTTCATTTCCTCATCTATCACGGGCCCTATTTTGTCGACATCAGCTCATTTATTCTAGAATAATGGCCTAGAAGGCAGTGTATCTTGGTTTTTCTTCCATTCTTGTTCGACACCTTGGATCGTGCAGAGGGTCTCATTATTTCCCTTTGACTTGGTTGTTTCATGTTTGTGATCCATACACTTGATAGTCCAATGATGCAGCAGATTGTACTAGTGATTCCTATGTGTGTGAGAGATGTTTCAGACCTCATGAGGGGGTGGCCCTTCAAGTAGCCCCCCACATGCCCGGATGGATACCTATTATGCTACAGCCTTAGATGCAGTTCCGTAGAGTTTATGGGTTCGTTTCCTACTGATCGCAGTGTTCATAGCATGCACGTCTCCTCCAAATGATCCATTCAGTTTTGCAAAGCCCTTCCTTCTTCATCAAGGCTTCTCTGATTGTTCTACCATCCCTCCCACCCATATTTAGAGGGAAGGGCCTTTGTATCTCATGTACTCAGATATTATTTAGTCCTGGCTCATGTTTTTCCAGGTGCATTATGTATATGGGACACATTGTATTACTTTCTGGCTCTGTTATGCGAGCATGTCATGTACATTTAGCATGTACTTCATTGCTCAGTTTTATATTTTTGGGCAAACCATTATTTTTGTACTAAGTTATCTCGGTGGGTATGGGTATGCCTCCCCCACCTGATTGAGGTCCGGTACCACATAATAAAAGGAGACTTACATTATTCTCACCCCCTCTGTCCCTATCCTCTTTCAATTCAGCTTTATTGCTCTCTCTCTCTCTCTCTCTCTCTCTCTCTCTCTCTCTCTCTCTCTCTCTCTCTCTCTCTCTCTAACTCCCCTGTGTTGTCTAATGATTGTGTCTTTACAACGTACTTCGGTCATACGCTTTTCTCCTAACACTCGTACATTGAGGGGAAATCTGTTATCAACAAAAAATTGATCATCTAGCTAAATTTACTAGATGGATCAAAGTACACCATGTAAAGCCAATTTTACCATAGTAAAATTGCTTTCACTATGAGAAATTACTAAATAAACCACCTTTATTAACTAATTTATAGTTAAACCCATGAAGAATAATTGAATAAATCACTATTTATTTGGTTTTCTTCTATGAATAATTAATTAAACCATTGCTAATTAATTAAACCATGGATAGAGGGAGTGAAGCTTCAAGGCTTCACCGATGCAGATTGGGCAGGGAGTCCATCCGACATGTAGAACACATCAGGAGGGATCTTTCGGCAGAGGTAGAGTACATGGATGTGATTCAAGGATTATGTGAGGCCATCTGGATGAGGAAGATCTTGGTTGCTTTCTTTGGTCAGCAGATGGATCCAACTGTGACTTACTGCGATAATCAAATTTGTATCAAACTCTCTGAAAATCCTGTTTTTCATGATCGGTCCAAGCATATTGATATTTGATATCATCATCTCAAAGATTGTGTATTGAGGTGAATTATGTTGTTAGATTACATTCCCATGGAGGAGAAAGATGCTGACATTTTGACAAAGGCATTCTCAAGATGTAAATTCGAGTTTCATGGAGACAAGATCGGGGTAGCTGATAATCCCTTTCTTGTTGAGAGGGAGTGTTGAGAAACAGCAACAAGAAATTCCAGATTAATTTGTCCTTGAATTAAACTGAGAATTAAAGTCAAATTCTATTCTCATAGAAACTTGTAAATAGTTAATTAAGTTTAATGAACTTAATTATCTTAGGAATTTTGAGTTGGAAGTCTTTATGTAATCATGTATATGTTCTCCCTAGATTTTAGGGGTCCAGTAAAAATTTAAATTGAGTTGGAAATTGGATCACTTAGTTTAGTGAGTTACACTCGGTTAAATTAGTTCTAAATTGTTTTTGGAATTAATAGAGGACTAACAGTCATTTGGTACACTAATGCATCCACTAGTGCTACTCTAGTTAACTGAAGATTCCCTCATGAGAAACTCATGCATGTCAATTCAGAGAAAGACCCAGTTGAGACTAGAGTGCAGGGATAGTGTACTATTAGTGGTATTATTTACTGGAGTGTAAATATCATGCATGCATCAGAGATTGATCCTATGTTTGGATTGCGAAGTTTTGGAAGCATGAATTCCCTTTAAATACGACCTATTCATCCTAATAATTACGCAAGAGATCAGGAGCTTGGAGAGCTGCAGAATTGGCGAAGTGTTGACCAAGAGCTAGATTATGACCTAAGAGAGTTGAGAATACTTATGCGGAATTATTCTAGTGAGAACAATATTTGTATCTTCACTCATATTGCTGATATATGCAATACAAATAGTGGGGTTTTGAGTAGTGGCTTTCCCCATATACATCTTGTGTTATGTGCCATTGATTTATCTTCTCCTTGTTCATATTTTTTTCATCGCTCTATGGGTTTCGCTGGTTGAAAGTGGAAGTAGATTCTTGTCATGTGCTTTAGTACATTGCATGAGCTTTTGAATCTATAGGATTTTCTACAAACCACAAGGAAGAGGCTAAATTCTTTGAAAGCTACATTAGAAGATGTTGAAGGACATGAAGGTGCAAAAGCGTCCTCTAGGGAAAGTAAGAAGCTGAAAAGGTATTATGGTTATGTTATATATATGACCAAGTTGATTGAAGTCGAACCATCTACATTCCCAGAAGTTGATCATGAAGAGGTTTAGAAGAGAGCTATGTAGGAATAATATCAATCCATCATGAGGAATGGGGTTTGGGAAGTCATTCCTAGAGCTAGTGACAAATCGGTTGTCACATCGAAGTGGATCCATAAGATAAAACATGTTGTTGATGGAAGTATAGAGAAGTACAAAGAAAGGTTTGTTGCAAGGGGTTTCTCTCAAAAGGAAGGCATTGACTATGAAGAAACCTTTGCACCTACAGCAAAGTACACTACCATTAGATCGTTAGTTTCACTGGCTGCTACAATGGTGTGGAATACCCATCAAATGGATGTTAAGACCAGATTTCTAAATGGGACCATTTATGAGGAAGTGTACATCGAACAACTTGAAGGATTTGAAGTGAATAGTAGGGACTATCATGTTTGCAAACTCAAGAAGGCCCTATATAGCTTGAAGTAAGCACCAAGGGCATGGTATGCAAGGATGGATGCATATCTTCTCATAATTGGGCTTGTGAATAGTACCATTGATCAAAATCTATATATCAAGATAATGAATAATGAGCTCATCACTATTCTACTATATGTGGATCATCTATTCATCACCGATGTAGAACAAATAATTCAAGAATACAAGAAGATGTTGGCAGCTGAATTTGAGATGAAGGATCTAGGATTGATGCATTACTACCTAGGTCTAGAAGTATGGTAGAGACCTAGGGAGATATATTTGGGCAAGGAAAGTACATCATCAAGTTATTGCAGAAATTTGGGATGATGGACTCCAAGCCAATGGTTACTCCTATAATCACCAACCTCAAGAAGTTGAGAAGCTCCAACTTTATTCTCACAGATCCTACCTCATATCTTCAGTTGGTTAGCTCCCTGATGTAGTTGGTAAATACTAGGATAGATATATGTTTTGCAGTAAACATTCTTAGTTAGTTTTAGTTGGATCCTCGTCATGATCACTGGATAGCTTCCAAACATATATTGAGGTACCTTCATGGCACTATGCATCACTACCTCAAGTATTATAGCAAGGAAGTCAAGCTAATTGGCTTTACAAAATCTTGTTGGGTGTGGATCTTGATTATCTTCTGTATTCAAAGGTATCACCACATTGGACACCAATTTGTAATGGGGCGGCAAAGCCGCTGGTAAAATGTACACTGCAAGGGGGGTCTGGGGGGATGGTTGTGACCTTTGGGATCCCACCCCCTGGCAGGGGATTGGGGGCAACACTCCCGAAGCTAAATATAGATGTAAAATTTCCTTGTAAAATGTTGTAATTTCCTAGTCAATCTGGGTCATTGATTAGGAAAAGATCTGACGGTAGAAGTTATGTTTAATTTATGGTCTTTTTCCCTCGAAGGCAACCCCTCGCTATATATGAGGGAATTGTATTATGTCTATATATATATATATATATATATATATATATATATATATATATATATATATATATATATATATATATATATATATATATATGTATTCTGAGTGAGGAAGAGAGAGGAGATTGAGAGCGAAGAGGGAATTACAGCAGATTTGTTGTAGGTTGTATCTCTTTAGTTTGCATAATAATGTAAAAGGAAGGACTAGTTGTTTCTCCGTGGACGTAGCCCAAACTGGGTGAACCACGTATATCTGTGTCTCTCTTGTTTTATGTGTTTTCTGTGTTTATATTTTTGTAATATTTTATGTGTTCCATTGCCCTATGATATATAATTTTCTAACAACTCTAATTGGGGTGGCAGCAAGACCGATGGAAGGAGCACTACCGAAGGATGATTTAGTCTAGAAATTGTTATTATCTCATGGATTAGGAGGAAGAAATATCTCGTTCCATTGATTAGTTCTGAGGTATAATATGTGGTTGCATGTGAAGTAGGAAAAGAGGTTGTTTGGTTAAGGAAGCTTCTGACATATTTGTTTCTAGAAATCTTTGGGTCCTATTGTGATTAATTATGACAATAAAAGTTGTATCAATATGTTTGGGGATCCTGTGTTTCATTCAACGATTAATTATATCAATAATAAGTTCCACTTAATTAGTAACTTGGTGTAGGATGGGATCGTGAAGTTAGAGTATGTTATAACAGATGAACAGGTAGCAGACATATTGACAAAGGCTCTTCCCAATAAGAAGTTTAAATATCTATTGGGTTTGGTAGATATTGGTGATTGTATTTATGACAAAGAAATGGAAGAGATTTTTTGAGGCTTTGTGAGTGAATAATTTCCTGGGAAAACATCAGGTCGGAACTATGTGTTGATGTCTGGAATCCTGGAATTGAAAAGGTGGTGTTGTTTATTGAGCTTTGTTTTGGATACAAACCTGTATGTTTGGGTTGGTGGTTAGAAAGTAAGCCTGATCTAGAGGGGCTGAAATCTTGAGTCCACCTTAGTCCCACTTGGATATATTTCCCTGGTTAGGAATCTAGTCGATGGCATTGCGGTGCCTAAAACTATTGAGTGACTAGTTGGATAGATTTCCTTGGTCAAGAATCTAGTCCATGGCATTGTGGTGCCTAAAGGTTCTATGTGTTTTCATATAGTTTGATATCTTCCATTGTATATGTGCATTATGAATACCTCCCTAATTAAGAGGGAGTGTTATAAAATGTAACTATGTTCATTCATCAATAATGTACTTGAGTAATTATGTAATGTACTTATCAAAAGAATAAAGAAAAGAATTTTTATTATTGTAACAATGACTTATTAAATCATGGGTTTCATACTTGGGTCATCATTATATAGTCAAACTACCCATTGTGGACTCCTAGTATTAATATTGAGTTTATATATTTGAAGAGACCATTCTTGGGCTTTCGAACCATGTAAAAAAGTTTTGTATAAAGTCAAATATGAATTATGTGTCCTTCACATCATGTTGGCCTAAGGAATATCAATTCGGCCTAAGGACCCCCATTCTCACTAGAAGCATATATATTGAAGGAGGTCAAATTCATTTGAACCACTCACTCTCAAGCAAGTTCAACATCTCAAGAAGAGATGGAGAATGCAAATTATATTTCCAAGAGGACGAAAGAAGTGAAGTTTAGGGAAGTATCTAGAGAAGAAGAAAATCTAACTTTTGGTGCCTCTCTCTCTCTATTCCATGGTCTAGGTTGGGAGATTGAAGTCTCCTAAGATTTTGTTGTTGTCATAAGCTTCATGTTGCCGGAAGTTGCTACTTAGTCCAAGTTGTTGGAAGGCGTCGAAGATATTGGAGGCTAACATGGTGTGGAGGGAAAGTATGGTATTGGTCTATGGAAAAGAATCTAAAATAATACTATTAAAAGGAAGAATTATATTGACTAGGTTTTTCCCTGGCATGTGCCTATATCTTGTGTCTCTTCTTTTGTGATCTTCATACATGTATAATTGCTTAATGAAAGATAAGATAATAAAGAAGTAAAATAAGAAAACACACTCACAAGTAATTATGAAGAATGGATAATCAAACCCCAATATAATTACTTTGATTTTCCAACACATGGCATAGGAAAATTCTAATATAGACCTGCTTTTCATTTTAGCCAAGTCATTATGTTCAGGAGCATATGTCACAATTGTTTCCTTATTTATCCCTTCATTCTTGAAAAATGATATGAATTCGTTTGACATGTATTCACTTACACCTGAATACTTTGATTCTCTTTCTTGTTTGATTTTCGATCAAGGATTTGAATTTCTTGAACATTTCAAAGGCGTCATCCTTGTGCTTAAGGTAGTATATCCATGTCTTTCTTTAGAACTATCCAATAAAGGTGATGTAATAGAGATGACCACCAATAGAATGCACAGGCATTGAACCACACATATCAGAATGAATGAAATGGAGGATGTCATTTGTCTTTTTCTCACTAGAGGGGAATGGTCCCCTTGTTTTATTTACACTCGCACAACTTGGAAAAACTCCATCATGATGAGCTTGAACGTTGAGAATACCTGAGACCAGTTTCTTTAATTTTGGAAGAGTGTCATAATGTAGATGACCCAGTCTGCAGTGTCATAACTCGCTCAAATGATTGGTATTATGAACCAATCCTGGGAGAGGCCTTCTAGTAACTCTATGTAATCCTTCAAATCTTTATCCTATGTGAATATATCTCTCACAGGTGAATCAGTGGAACAAGTCAAAAATTATCCTTTGATGAAGGCAACCCTCATCCCTTTATCTTCCAATGTGGATATAGATACCAAATTCTTCATTAATCCTGACACATACATAACATCATGCAGTAGAACTAATTCCCCACAATTCAACTAAAATTTTACAAACCCAAAACCTTTCACAAGATGAGTGGATTTGTCTCCAAGAATGGTCTTCAGTGTAGTCTCCCTCTCTACCACATTAGAGAGGACTTCCTTGTATCCATAGAAACGATGAGCAGCCCCACTATCAACCAACCAACTATCCCACGAATCTAGTGGAGAAGAACTAGTAAGGGCGAAAATAAGAATGTATTCAGATTTTTTTACAACATTACTTTCATACATGGGAGACCTTGACTTCTTTTGAGGAGGATGATCTTCTTCATGGTCGCTTGAGGAATGTCTTCTTCTTATTTCATATCTTCTATTGCGGTTATTCCTTTGATTTTATTTTCTTCTTTTATTATTGTTGTTTCTTCTAGTGTTGTAGCATGGCATTTTTCTCTTCTTGAGACAGTTTCATGCATAATGACCTTTCTTGTGTCAATTGTGGCATTCAACTTGAGATAATGATCCATCATTCAATCCTTTTAAGTTTTGAGAAGGAGGCTTCCTTTATTGACCTCATTTTCCATTCTTTTTATTATGACAGATATATGCAATGACCTCTCCCCCTTCATGTTTTTAAATCCTTCCTCTTGCTATCATCCTAGATTCTTCTTGAGTAAGCTTCCCAACAATTTCATCAAATGAAGAAAGGAAATTTTTTTTACTGATTGTAGTAATGAAGGTTTCCCAAATAGTGGGGATACCTCTACGATTTACACCTATTAGTTCCCTATGAGGCACATTTTCTCCAAATTTATGCAATTGATCTCTAAGGTGAGAAATCCTCATAATGTAGGATTGAGCAACTTCTCTTTGGTCCATCCTTGTTTTCTTAAGTTGATATTTCAAGGTGATGGTCTCATTCAAGTTGTTGATTTCATACATGTCGGCTATCTTGTCATACATATCTTTACACTTTCTTAAATTCCCAACATATGCAAGTAAATGATCTTGTAAACCATCAACTATAGTTTTCTTTGCTTTGGGCTAACCTTTATTGTAGCTTATTTTGAGGGAAGCAGAAGAATTTTCTAGAAGCTTGGGCATCCTTCCTTGAATGTATTCCAATACATCATTTTTGTCAGCTATGATCTCCAAATTGACTTTCCATGCAACAAATCTTGATGCGTCACCCAACATTTCATGTTCCTTGAAGGTAGAGGAAGACATATTGACCTTGACTAAACAATCTTCTTTCTAATGATGAGGGCTTCAATACTTGTCTCCTTTTGGGCTTGTCCTTTAGCTCAACTATGATACCATGTTAATTTTTTATATTATTTTATGTTGTATCAGTTAATTTAGCATAATTTAAATCTTCATTAACAATGCATCCAATTATTAGAAATGTAACCAATCATAAATTGTAATTGAAGATAGAACAATATATGCAATGACAAAGAAGACAACAAAACAACCATAAGAGATAGAATATTGGTCTAAGAACAGGGAAAAACCCCACAATGGGGGGAAACCTTTCAAACCTTCTTCTTTATTAGATCGTCATAAAAAGCTTTCAATAGAGATTACAATGAACCCAACGCATAAATTTGCAGCAAAGATTTAGAAAAACATATTGCAGATCTACAAAACAGCAAAGAGAGGCCCTTGATCCATCACACCACTCAAGCCAACTGAATTCAACTGTCAAACCCTATATCAAAACCCTAAATGCTCTCAGCAAGACTGATTGTGTGCATCTGAAACTCCTTGGACGCTCCCTCAACCACTGTGTGAGGGTGTCTAGGTCTACCCGGGCGCTCTCAAGAAGACTATGTGTGTGCGTCTGGGGTCAAACTCACTTAGATCCTCCCCAAACCCCTAGATTCTCTCTTCCAATTAATGTGTGTATATCTAGGACTCCCTGGACTCTCCCTTGACCACTATGTGAGAGCGTTTGGGGACTAATACTATTTAATCTACCTCTGAAACCCTGAACGCTCCCTTCAGGGCTCTGTGCAAGCATCCAAAACGTCTTGGACGCCCCCTTAGCTACTTTGTGCTTACATCAGGGGATGAAAAAAATCAATTACATGTCTGCGTCTGGTAAACAAAAACCCTAGATCCGTGTGAGCTTCACCCCTGTGATTTCGGACCCATGCGTGAACATCTTCTGTCATAGCTGTGCGAACCAAGACAAAAGAGAAGAGAAGAATATGGCTCAATAAATGTGTGAAAATGAGCTTTTGATCTCTTCTATTTATAGGTTTTCATGAGGTTCTCTTGTAGTTGAGGCTTACCTAACCAATTTCACATGTGCTTAGGGTCGACCCATTCCATTATACATCAATGAATAAAATAATTCAAAAATCAACTTCTGCTTATCCAAATGGGGTGATCTTTCAATCGATTTTGGTCCTATCGAAAAAAGAAATTTAATTAAATCATTATCTCAGTCATCTGATCTTTCTAAGGTTAAATTTGACCATATTTTAAAAGTTTACATTTGGGGCACCCAAATCGAGAGATGATGTTCTCAAGAATAAATCTACTGGCAGTATCTATGGTGCAATCTTATACTAGTGTCACTTCAGCCCATCTGGTAAGGTAATCTATAGTAGTAATAATGTACCAAGCATTTGAATTTCATTTCGGTGGGTTGATAGGACCTACAAATTTGATTGCCCATTTCTCAAAATCCTATAGTGCCCACACTAGTTGCAAAGGTAATTCATCCTAGCCTGATGGCTTTCCAACCCTTTGGAAAATGTCACACTTATTGGCATATTCGTTTTCATATTGGAAAACTGTGGGCCACGAGAGTCCAGCTTGCAACACTTTCCTCGCAATGGCCTACCCCGCAACATGCCCACCTGCAACTCCTGAGTGACACTCCCACAATACATCATGTCTCTCAATGTCAAGAACACATCTGCACAATATCTAATCAAGGCCTAACATGTATAGTTGTCTTGCAATCAACTGGTAATCTATAGTGTGAACCACCATGTCCTTTAATGTGTCGTTTTGTACCCCTTTGGGAATTTATGTGTGGCTAGAAACATTGCAATATCCTCCAAGTAGCCTGGTATGGCTTCAACTCTAAATAGGCCCCATCAAATACTTTTTCCGAAGGTAACATGGCTAATATTTTGGAAACCATTACGGTGAAAATTTCCAATAATCCCAACGTTATCAAGAATATCTTCATCGTAGCTAATTTTTCCCCTGAAGAAATCAAAATTTACATAGATCTCTTTAAAGAGTTTCAAGATGTATTCGCTTGGTCTTATCAAGAAATTATTAGGATTGATCCTAGTATATTTCAACGTGAGATCAAGACTTACAAAAATGAAAAGGTTGTTTGGCAAAAGCTTCGACCAGTTAACCCTAGGAAATTCACGACTATAAAAGATGAAGTAGAGAAACTTCTTAAGGAAGGTTTCATCTACCCAATTCCTTTAACTGAATGGGTTTCAAATCTAGTCCTTATTGAAAAAAATAAAGGAATAATCTGAGTATGCATCTATTTCAGTGATTTGAATAAAGCATGTCTGAAAGACAATTTCCCCACTCCATTTATAGATTAGTTTATTGATCAGTGTGTGGGGCATGTAATATTTTCCTTCATGGATAGATTTTATAGATATAATCAAATAACAATTCGTCCTAAAGATCAACATAAGATAGCATTTATTTTCCCCTAGGGTATGTTTTCATATATGAAAATACCTTTTGGCCTTTAAAATGTTGGGGCTACCTCTCAACGGGCAATGTCATATAGCTTCTCTCTTTCGCAAGAGAATGGGACATCCAAAACACCTTTGTTTACTCTTTGGAAGATGTCATTATTATAAAATTTGGTTGAACCCTAATAAGTGCATTTTCATAGTTACAATTGGTCATTTGTTGGGATTCATCATTTCTAATAAAGGGATTCATGTTGATCCTTTCAAGGTTGAGGAAATACTTCAGTTGCCTCCCCCGTCGAACATAAGTCAACTTCAAAGTCTCCAAGGAAAAGCCAATTTTTTTAAGGATATTTATCGTAAACTACGATAAGATCACGAAAGGATTTATGTGTTTACTTAAGAAAGGATTCCATTCATTTGGGATGATTTCTCTCAACCCTCATTCGATGATTTGAAAAAGGCATTGACCTTTGCTCCTCTTCTAAGTCCACCTAATTATAGCAGAGATTTCCTTTTGTACCTCGTGGAATAAAAATAAACTATTGGTATGGTTTTGGTTCAGGAAGATAATTCCCTTAGGGAGCATGTGATTTATTATCTAAGTTGTGTCTTAGTTGGTCCTGAACTGTGGTATTCTCATATTGAGAAATTGGCTTTAGCAGTAGTTCATGTTGTTTAGCGACTATGTCATTAGATTTTGCTCAAAAAAGCATTTGTATTGGCTGATTTCAATCCACTTCATTTTTTTCTTGGTAGACGAGTGATTGGGGGGAAATACAATAAGTGGATTTTCATTTTGCAAGAGTTTGATCTTGATTTTATGTCAGCTAAGTCAAATAAATCGTTGGTATTCGCAGAATTAATTTCAGAATTTCCTTATGAAGGATATGTTACTTATGAATAATCATTTCCAAATGAACATCCTTTTCTTATCTCTTCACAAGATCCTTGGTATGGAGACATCATTGTATATCTCCAGAATTCGAAGTTTCCTCAGTCTTTTTCTAAGGATCAACATTGAAAATCATGTCACCTGGATAAGAATTATTTGATCATTGGTGATACTTTATACCATCACGGGATTGCTTCAATCCTTAGACGTTGTTTAACCTTAAAAGAAGCTGAGTTGATTTTGAATGACTTCCAAAGTGAAGCTTGTGGAGGTCATCTACTTGGGCTTGCTACAGCCAAAAAATCTTGTGTTCAGGTTATTTTTGGCCCTTGGTTTTTAAATATTGTATGGAGGCGATAAAAAAATTCCATCCTTGTCGAGTTTATACTCGAAAAATGCATGCTCATCCAGCTCCACTTTTTCCGGTTATCACTATCAGTCCGTTTACTAAGTGGGGTATTGAATTTACTACTTGTATCCTAGTTTCAGCTAAGGTCCACAAGTACATTATCGTAGCAATGGACTACTTCACCAAGTCGGTCAGAGCTATTCCTACTTTTAATAACAACAGTGAGATTGTTGCAGTCTTAATATAGGTTTATAGATTTATTCCCTCTTACATTTATTTGTTAATCCGAGGTCCATCTAATTATTTCAAGGTTATCATGCAAGGCCTATGTAGGCCACAAGTTCCCTACCCAGTATTGAGAAATTACAAATTACAAGGCGCAAAGAGTTCTATAAATTGAGTAACAACAAATTAAGTAACACCAACTCTATGTAACAGCAATCTGAAGTAACAACAATTATAAAATAGCAGCAAGATAATAAAGCAACAAAGAAACGAAACAACAATCATAAAGCATTAACGATACAATTGAAAAGCATACCTATCCACACGAACTGTATCCAACAACACATGATTGAAAGAGTGGGCTCAATTCTCTAATCAGGGCCATGAGTTTGTAGTTGACAACATCGTGATGGGTTTTATTCCATCGAACAGTATCTGGTATGAATTGTTGAGTAATCTACAAGGATCTCATTAGCAAATAGACTAAGTATCATTCCCCTATGACTACCTCTTCATTAATTAACAATTCAAGAAGACATGGAAATATGATATACCTTTTCATTAATTGGGATACAAATTGACCTCATAAGAACTATAAAGTAGATGGAAAGTGACAGGTGTAAGTAGGTAAAAGTGGGTAATTTCATTTTCCAACATCTCCCCTCAACTGGCTTAGTTGCATGTCTTCATGCAAACTGCTTCCTATGTAGATCAGGGTTTGACCCGTTGTGACTAACATGGAGCTTATTGAGGTCATATTTTTTTTCCATATCAGTCCCAGGTAGCTGATACCGATTTGTGTAAACGATGTCCTTCCACCAATCTTCATCCACAATAGAAGCTAGATCATACTGATAAGAAGGTAACAAGATAATAGGAAACTGAAACCTTAACCCTAGCCAACCAGCGCCACGATGTTGCATGCAAGAAATATATTATGGGATTCTCTCCAATTCTCTTGAAACATTGGGTGCCCAAAGGGTTATCATGCACATACTGCTGACGATGAAAGTATCTAACGTCTTTGACAAGAATCCTTGGCCTCTTCCCTAAAAGTACATGTCTGCTTTGTGCATAGGTCGACACACCACCGTTATGTTGTAAGCATCCAATCCTTTCATCCTTGTCATTTTAGAAACCAATAATGTTTAGTACAAATATCCCAAAATTGGAAGCTATCCATCCTAACCATCAATTGGTGATTTTCTTGATTTCCCTCAAAGTATCAAGGGCCTTATTACAATTGACTTGATTGATCACAAAAGATGTAAAAGCCCTTAATTGGTTATCTCCTACAAATGGCACCAGGTTGAATGCCTAACTAGTTTCTAGGATATAATCATGCAAGTAGATATCACATAGAAAATGTTGGTTAATATGATTATTAGCTCTCAAAATACTTAACAATCGCATGGGGTCTTCTATTTTGTGACTCAACTCCTGGTGAATACTTTCCAAATAGAAAAAAAAATATTTATCATGAATAAAAAGGGTGTAGCAGATAGTAGGTGGCATGCATGCCATCATTTGTTGTGCTAGAGTAAACATCTCATCGTTATCAGTCTTCAACAACTGAACTTATTCCTATAATTATCTGATTCTCTTATACAATTTGTCTCATTGTTGTTGAGGTTTTTCGATCTGAGTTATATAATGGGTGACTACCCTTGCCACATTCTCCCAGATTTCTCTTATTTCTTTCTGATGAACCTCCGTGCAGATTTCCCCATGCTAAAAACTAAAATTAGTGGCCTTCCACTTTTGGATTTTT
Source organism: Pinus tabuliformis (assembly GCA_031772625.1). Taxonomy (NCBI): domain Eukaryota; kingdom Viridiplantae; phylum Streptophyta; class Pinopsida; order Pinales; family Pinaceae; genus Pinus; species Pinus tabuliformis. The sequence continues at coordinate 497,753,316 of CM062816.1, forward strand.
TATGACAAAATAAATTCTGTTCTTCTTCAACGTAGACAACAACCTTGGTCTATGTGGATTCCAAGATTACCTCTTTTTATTCTGTTTGTGTAGATGACGAGAATACCTCCCTATGCTCTGTCTAGGTAGATACTGAGACTACCTCTCTCTATTCTGTCTTTATAGCCGATGAAATTGTACCACTCATTGCAGATGTTCGGTCACGTTTAATTTTTCGCTTTCCTTTTTCCTGTTTCCACAACCATGTCACCTATTCCCTTAGCTTTGTGATCTCCATATTTAACTGAACATTCTCTTTTAATAATATTCAGTTTTGACACTAACTAGGAATTTCTCTTTTTAAAAGTTCCTCAATAGGTTATTGTTTTATCACACTCTCCTTCATTTGTTCTGAAGCTAGTACTGGCCCTTGTGGAGCAATATCAGCAAGGTTTTAAACAAGTTCCTGTTTTATCAAAATTTCCTCCATCTGTTCGGAAGCCAATACTGGTTCTTGTGGCCCTAGTATCGGAAAATTCTTCAATAGAATCTGGCACTACCAAATTCTCTTCCATTTGTTTTGAAGCTGGTACTAGTTATTGTGGAGCAGTATCGATTGCACTCCCTTCTTCCATCTATTCTGAAATTGGTACGGGTTCTTGTGGAGCAGTATCAATCACACTCTCTTCTTCTATTCATTTTGAAGCTAGTACTGGTTCTTGTGGAGCACTATTTTCTACACTCTCTTATGCAACAACTCCTAAGAATTTCAAATTGGGAGGAAATACTTTTGACGATCCAGCTTATGTTACTACAATGGTGGGAGAACAAAATTTCCTTGATCCTCTCGGCAAAGAGGCCATAAGTGGTGAGAAAGGGGGAGTAATTTCAGTTTCCATGCTGCCAACATCCTCCATTTCTATCTCCTGAGTTCCTTCCCTGTCTCCCAAATCATCTTGTTGATCCTTCATTTCTTCGTCCCCTTGCTCCTCTACTTCCTCCGACATTTGTTTCATTTCTTCTTCTTCAAGCAATTCTTCTTCTGGCCTTGCAGGAATCATGGTTTCAACTTCTTCCTCTGTTAATTCAACTAGCTGCTACCAAGTTACAGGAGTCTGTAGCAACACATGTATTACCATAAATCTAACAAGTCCTTGATTTGTAAGGACAATCAATGCCTAGTGCAAGCGGCTTGTAGACCAGGCCATCAATTGTAAATTGTTCAAAAGGAAGAAATGGATATTTACAGCATGCATCTGATGAAATTAGAGACAGACTAGGAGCTTGAAATGATATTTAAAAAGAATATAAAATTGACCTTCACAGGTGATATACCAGATTAAGAAGTATGCGAGTTCTGACCAAGGATGTGGTGGTAATTTTGTATCATATCCCTTTCCTTTATGTAGCACCTTCTCCCCCACCTGTAAGAACAACCCTGGAACCTCTGCCAAGGCTCCTCTTCTGATTAGCCACTTTTTTCCATCCTATGATAACCCACTAAATGCTACAATGACTTCCTTAATTACTTGAACTTCCTATTTGCAGACCCTGGAGCTATTTTCTTCCAAATTCAATGCAAATTCAATTGTCACTCCTTCATCGAATCCATGTAACCACTCAAAGTAAGTATGTCAGTCCACATTTTGGAAAAGCTACCATACATCTGGTCAGTGTAGCATCTGCTATGTATTCCCAGGTTCATGTCTAATATCCTCGCCACCCATTGTACCTAGTAACAGAAATGCAGATAAGGGAAATGAATCTGGGAGAGGGTTATGGTAAAACAGCGGTACTCATGGTAATAATTACGATACATTGGAAATGACCACATTTTAATGTAGGCATGTGTATTCGTACATGGTGTATTTTCCAATGAGTGTTGGTATGTGTGAAGGATATGGATGGAGATATGATGCGAGTGGGTAATGATACAATATTAATGATATGATTGAATGGTTTAAATGGTATTTAATGAGGTATGATAATAATGACAATGGTATCATTATTAATTAAATGTGATACAGTCTCCCCCCCAACTAAGGTATGGTCATCCTCGGCCTTGATTGGTCATGTCATTATTGAAATTTCAATTAAATTCATGAAGTCATTTGGGGATGTACTTGACAACTTACCATAGTGGAGTATCAGCGTCAGTGGAGTACCAACATCGGCAAAGTATCAGTACCAGTGGAGCGTCAAAATCAGCAAAGTATCAACACTAGTGGAGTATCAACATCGATAGAGTATCAACACCAGTGGAGTATCATCATCGGTAGAGTATCAGCACTAGTGGAGTATCAAGATCAGCAGAGCATCAACACTAGTGGAGTATTAGCTCGGCTATGAGTAGCAGCACAAGAGATGAAAAGAGCATTGCAACTGAAGTAGCAGCAAGGGAAGGGAAAAATATTCCTGCAAATAGGGGCAACTGAGATTCTATAATAGAAGTAGCAGTAGGGGATACGAAAAGAGCGTTGCAATTGGAGTAGCAACAAGGGAAGGGAAAAATATCACTACAACTGGAGTAAAAGCAAGGGAAGGGGAAAAGAGTGCTATAATTAGAGTAGTTGCAAAACTTAAAACTTTATTGTATTTTATTTTTTATATATTATTATTATTTTTATTTTATTTTACAATTTTTGTTTTTTATTTTTTTTTTTATTTTTTATTTTTTTTTAATTATATTTTCATTAAACAAGAGGTGCAGAGGAAGAATTTTTTGCAAAAATGACTTCGAAACCATAACCATTGTAAAATTGTCTAATAAAGAAGTCCCTAGAGGTCAGACGGTGATACAACCTTAGGCGATGTCCATTTGCAAGTAAAGAAGTATGTGCATCATCTATTGTTATAAGTTTAACACTTCCATTGTTAAACATTGTTTTGATCTCATATGGGCCCATCCATCTTGAGTACAGATTTCCTTTAAATTCCTTGAATCGGGAATCATAGAGTAACGCCCAACCACCTTTTTGAAACACCTTTTTCTTAATAAATTTATCATGCCACTTAGTTCACTGTTGTTGGATTGTAGAATTGTTTTGTACAACTACCAAACAGATTTCATCTAACTCATTGAGTTGATCTAGTCAGTGTTTATGGGCTGCAGTAAGATCCAGGCCTACTTCAAGAGTTGTCCTGAGCATTTTGACCTCGAATTCAATCGAAAACAAAGGGGATTTCCCATACACAAGTTCATATGGTGAAAACCCCATTGTATTCCACCATGTAGTTCTATATGCCCAAAGTGCTTCAGGGAGATTTTCAGCCCAATTCTGGCGATGGTTAGCCACAGTCTTTGTAAGAATATTTTCCAATACTTTATTTTTGCTCTCTACCTAACCATTTGCCTAAGGGTTATATGGGAATGTCACTCGGTGTTTGATTCCAAATTTCTTCATAAGTGCTGTTGTTGAATGAGATGTAAATTATGCCCCTCCATCTGAAACTATTTCCCTGAGAGTCCCATATTTAGAAAATATTTCTTCAAACAGGAAGTTTGAGATAATTTTTTTAGTGGCTTTTGAAACATCCTTGGCTTCCACCCATTTCGTCACATAGTCTATACAGACAAGGATATGGACTTTCTAGTGAGATGGAGGGTTAAATGGCCCAACAAAATCAATGGCTCATTTCTCAAAAGGCTTGAGGACTAGTTGATTCTTTAGTGGCATTTCATCTGATCAAATAGGTTGGCCCATTCGTCAACAGTTGTCACACCCTCGAACATATCTTCTAGCATCCTAGAATATAGAGGGCCAATATTATCCCATTTGCAACACCTTGTGACCGTTCTGTTTATCTGCAAAGTGTCCTCCACAAGGTTCATCATGGAAAGCTTTCAATACATCGTAGATCTTGTCCTTGCCTACACAACATCGAATTTTCAGATCTAGTCAAGTATTAAATAGGTTCCCTTCAATCCATGTATAATGGGCAGTCTGCTGAATAATTCTTCGTTGTTCCCTATGTGACAATTGATGAGGTACTTACCTGTAGCAAGATAGTTAGCAACATTTTCATACCAAGGGGTGTCAGTAGAAATTGCAAAAGATGTTCATCAGGAAAGCTATCTTGTACAGGTGTATCTTTATTTAATATTCATCGTAGAGAGGAAATCTGCTACAACATTATCTTTTCCTAGTTTTTCCACAATAGTGATATCAAATTCTTATAACAACAATAACCATCTTGTGATTCATCCAAGAGCTGTAGGTTTGTTCATCTGATGCCTAAAGGCTAAATGATTTGTATGCACAAAGGTGGGGTACCCTGTAATATAATGCCAGAATTTGTTAACATCATAAATGACAACAAAAAATTCCTTCTTAGTTACCATATAATTAATCTCGGTTGGAGTTAAATTCTTGTTGACGTAGTAGATTGAATATGGTTTCTTATCTTCCTATTGTCCCAAAACTACCCCAACTTTTGTATGGGAAGAATCCGTAGAGATATGGAATGGAAGTTTCCAATCGAGGCCACACAATATTGGAGCCTCACAAACTAATTCCTTAATCACTCAAAAAGCTAATTCACAGGCATCAGTCCACACAAATTTTGCATCTTTAGACAGTAGTTGGAAAAGTGGAAATTCTATTTTAGAAAAAAAAATTATGAAGCGTCGATAATACCCAGCATAACCAATAAAGCTTTGTACCATTGTTTGTGTCATTCGAGTGGGAAAATTTAAGATTACCATGACCTTAGCAGGATCAACTCATATTCCTGCAGCTGAAAGTAAATGCCCCAGGAGGATCCCATCTTCCATCATCATATGAAATTTCACAGTGCTAGGACAAATGTCAGTCTATTTACATTGTTTAAGTACCTTTTTTAATTTTTCCAAACCATCTTCAAAAGAATCACCATAAGGGGTAAAATCGTCCATGTAAATTTCAACACTATCATTAATCAAATCAGAGAAGATTCCCAATATTTCCCATTGGAAAGTAGCAGGTGCATTACAGAGTCCAAACAGGAGGACCCAGTATGAAAAAGTTCCCCAAGGGAAAGTAAAAGTGGTCTTGTCCTAATCTTCAAGAGCTATCTAGATCTGGTTGTATCCACTGAACCCATCCAGGAAAGAAAATAACTTCTTTCCAGCTAGTATGTCAAGAACCTGGTCGATGAAAGGTAAGGGAAAGTGATATTTATGGGTAGCTTTATTTAATTCCCTATAATCGACACAGATCCTCCACTTGTCATTTTTCTTTGGGACTATGACTAATGGGGATACCCATTGGTTGTTAGAGATTAGATAAATAAACCCAACATCCAATAGCTTATGTAGTTCTTCCTTAACAATTTTTTTCAAAGCAGGGTTCATTCTTCTATGTGGATAATGAATAGGATGACATTCCTCTTATATATGTGATGGCTACATAAATCAGGACGAATTCCCTTCATATCCATGTATACCCAAGCAAAGGCCTCCTTCTCATTCGAAAGAAATTTTAATAGTTGTTCATTTTGGGAGGGAGATAGGTTGGAATTGATATTCAAGATTTTCCTTGGACCAATCTCTACTAAAATACTGCTATGAGCTAATATGATAGGAATGTTTTCAGTTTTAGTTTCTGGTTGAATGGCTTCCTAGGAAGTACATCTCATAACAGACTCTAATAGCCACTAGGTCAGGCAAGAAACAGATTTGGAATGACTGATAAACGTACTAATAACATCAACTTCCACTTCTCCTTTGAAACAAAGAGATTTCCCAATAGTGAGAATTGGTCTAACATTTTCATTTTCAGGTTCAGATTCATCCCAAAGGGAAGGATTTTGTGCTAGGGTAAACCCAGGTTTGACCGATGAGCTTGGTTCCATAGGAGGGTAAAGAACAAGATTCTTCGTAATTTCCCCATTTGATATTACCATGTTCCTAGATCAACACCCAATGTAGGCATCAGTCGTAGCGAGCCATGACCTTCCTAAGATCAGGGGGTGCCCCCTACTGGTGATTGAGTGTGTAGTACTAAGAGATTGACAGGGTATTCCCAAGAATCCACAAAATGATTTTATGTTCCAATTTCCCTATAGGTCTCACAATAAATCGATCTGCAAGTTCTAGAACCATTTGGGTTGGTTTAAGGTTGAGTAACTATAGTTTCCAAAGTTATAATGTTAATTTTAGCCCCAAGATCTACAATAACATTTGGAATATCAGCACCATTAATTTATCTTGTGAGGATCAAGTTTCATGGGTCACGGTATTTGATGAGTGTAGATTTTCCCAACATCATGTCCGACAATTTCCCCATGACATGAATAGTAAGTGGGTCTTTAGGCTTCCTCCCGGGTTTCTTTGAGCACAATTCCCTAATTTTTTTGGCATAAAGTAACATGTCTTTCATGGCTTGGAGCAGTGGGATATAAAAAAATAGCTTTTGTAATTCTCCCAATAGATCAAATTCAAGTTGAGGGATATGTTTAGTAAGGGACAACCTCTCAAGATAAGGTGGGCCTATGTGACCCCCTCAAGTGACAATTGTTTTGGTGGGGAGTTGTTGTTCCATAGAAATTGGTGTTGGATTACCCCCAACTTCCCTAGAGGGGTGTGCAAGCTTTGGTTTTGAGGACAAGACTTCGCCTTCAGAATTTTCAATAGTTATTGGTGAAGTCTTTGTATTCACCACTCCTCTAGATCGAAGATTCAACTCATTGCATTCTAAAGTGGCAATACAATATGCAGGAAGGTTAAGTGTCTCAACCTGTTGGACTTCCCTATTATTTGGATTCAAGTTGGTTTGAATAGGAAGTTGAGGACAAAGAGGAGTAATAACGGAGCTATTTGGTGGAAGTTGTAACTTTTGTTGTGTCTGTTATGTTCCTATACTAATAGGAGTCATAATTTTTGAATGGCTGAGGTCAAATCTATAATATGTACATACCTTTGCAATCTGCAAATGTTTTCCATATTCAAAAATCAAAAAAATTAAAAAATGTAAAGAGGGTATGTCCTAAAAGAAAAATCAAAGGACAAAAAGAAAGAAAAAGGTCAAAAAAGATGAAAATATGAACCCCAAAAACAAAAAGACCATGAAAGTGTGCAAGTCCAAATGCCACTACTATTTAATTTTTTCCATAATAATGATTGTGTGCAACCTTTTATTCATGCCACAATCCATGGTAATCAAACAGTTTAATCTTGGTTATTCCATGTTTAGAATTTCATGCTTAGAGATAGAGAATAAAATCTAACCAAACTATTTAATCTTGGCAGATAAGTAGATTGGTAGAGTGAAAAAAAGGAGCTCAACAGTTTAATCTGAGCCCTTGGATGTAATAAGGATAGACTTAGATAGATTTCTATTGGAAAAGAAAAAGAAAAATGTTTTGATAAGGGTTTTCCAACTTAAGTTCACCCTAATAAAGAGTAGAAAAATGGTAGGATGAGTAGATGGGTAAGTAGTTGCATCATTGCAGAATTGTGATGATTTCTTAGATAAATTCATATCATTTACTTTCATCATCAAGTTGCTAAAGTATGGATGATAATTAAGCATTTACACAAAGTCAAGTGATTAATTTCCCCATTCATTTTACCCTTAATTTTACTAATTTCCCATAAGAAAAGTCAAAAGTACCTAAAACCTTTTGTTAAAGGGGCTCAGAGCATTTCTCTGACTTTTATAGGGACTGGACCCTCGGCCCAATAACTTATAGGTCCTAAGTACTAAAATCCCCTCATGAAAATAAAACCCCCTTCAATTCATTCATTTTCTCCTAAAAAATCCCTTTTCCTAAGGTAAAACCACCACTTTCCTAGGGAAAGTAATCACCCCCAAGCAAAACCCTTTTTCATAAAAACCCACAAATCCACATTTAACCTAAGTTATAAATGTTTCCATGTGTAAAGTAAATGAATTACAAAAACATATTATACTTAGAGTAAATCCATTTTTCCGCTTTCATTCATATTGACTCCTGATATTAATTATATGTATTAAATCCCAAAAACACCCCTTTCCCGTATATTTTATTAAAAACCCATATGTTAATATCTCGCCCTGAAGTTTGAAATATAAACTTTATTAATAAACTGATTAATGGGTTAATTAAGTCGATCAACGACTAATTAATAACCATGACCCACCGTCGAATAAAAGAAATTAATTAATCAATCAGTGATTAATTAATAATCTGTCCCCACCAATGAAATCACTCCTGACGTCATTAAACCTCCATAATCCTTCATTAATTAATCCCTCCGTGCATTAAAACCCTGTCGGGCCCCTCCATTAAACTTCATATCAAATCATCACCCCGATCACCATGCGACCCCTTTTGATCCAACAGTCGATGCTCATATCGGGCGGCCTCTAAAGGCCAATCTTTACCTGCCCGATATGGGTGGTTTCACTATTCACCCAACCGCTACGTGGCGCCCAATGAATGGCATCGGGTAACCTCCCCCTAAAACAACTTTATCCCAAAAGCTGTGATACGATCTCACTTATTGCCTCCCGCTAAACGAAAAAATGTCACATCCCCCACTTAACGCTAACTATCATTTTCCCAGTGTACCCGCTAAAATCATTGACTTTACAAATAAAACTAAAAAACTCATTGTTTTTTGTTTTATCGTGAAAAAGACCGCTCATACCTCCAAGCAAGCACAGAGTATGTGCAACCGTCAACCCACATCCAACTGCCAACCTACTAAAGTTGTTGAAACTCCAGTCCACATTTTAGTCACGTGCGCTTTCTACAAACAGTGCACAGTCACCATTACTCTGTTCAAAAGCCGAAACCAAGTATTTACCCAAATTCACTGAGGAACCTTGTTTTATTCCCAAACCTGAAATAAATTGCTTCAAATTGCAGAGTAATTCAGTAAGAAAATTTCCCAGCGACCCCAAATACTCTGAATTAGACCATTTTTTCCCAATTTTCACTGAAAGCCCTTCGTCCCCGTCCTTGAATCCACAAGAACCAAGGATTTCTGCCCCAATTGAATTGAATGTCATTCCCATTTCTACTCCTCACAAGGATTTAGATCATCTCCCACTGGCAGATAAATATTTTCAGATTAAATACACCTCTATCCAAGAATCCCCTTTGAAACTTTACTGCAGGTACAGAGACCAGTACCTGAACCATGCAGACTACATAGGACTTTGGGAATCAGGTTTACCCAAATACTAGTTCCCCAGAGTTCATATCTTCCCAGAGATTATCCACTACCGCCATATGAACTATAGTCCCAGCCAAAGGGCAGTAATGACCCCAAACTAGTCTGTATTGTTTACCATCACTGCTGAGTCCATAAATCAAATGTTGCAGTTACAACCAAGCCAAAACCTGACCCCTCTTTCTTTTGTAGATTTACTTAATATATTCCCTACACTCACCTCAATCAAACTTGCTAGGTTTTTCCAGACCTTCATTAGGGAAGAACAATACAATCCAAAAGATCCTCCCCCTTACATGTGGACTATATTCTCTAATCTTGGCTGAGACATCATAGAAATGATATCCAGTGTGTTAGGCCAAACCACAAGTGAATTTTTTGATGAAATTATTGTAGCCTTTATGTCTATCTACTCTCCTAGGCAACCCCCAGCCATCATGTTTGACTATGCTGAGTTCATTGCTGATAAGATGCATGATCAATTCATGAGGATGGATAATGAAAGAGTGTTTAAATATTCTTCAATTTTATATCATCTTTTTCAGTATTATCAAGCTAACAAATTCCCAATCACACTCCAGAAGCTTGATACCAGAGGCAACCCTAGATCGGTAGTCTTCTGGACTTCATTGATCCACCTATATGACTCTCAATATTCTTATAATGATTTCATAGATCTCTTTGTGCACATAGTGGCAACTATGTTACTAGGAAGCCCTCCCCCAAGAATTAGTGTAGACTTCAAGAGGGTCCTATAGTTTTCCAAACAATATAGAGTGGGGGATTGGTACTTGTACCAAAACCACACTGAAATTAGGATATATGGATGTGAGCTTGCTCCCTACAAATTGCCCAGATACCTCCCTATGAGATTGTTTGCTCTGGAGTACTACAGGCAAATGATCAACTCAGATGAGGTGCATTTTGTGAAGGCCAAGAAGAAAGCTCAACTTAGGATAAAAGATTAGCTTGGTCCCTTCATATGTAACAGTGGGGAAGCAGGAAAGGTAGCCGAGGAATTCCTCCAAAGGATGAGACTGAAAAAAAGTTTTATCTAGAGATATGACCCTTTAGACTTCACTTGCAATTGGAGACAAAAGAACAAATTATCTCCTTACACCCACCATAGAATTCCTAAAATTGAACAGTATGCTAATCAACTAGAATGGGTGGAAAACACTTGATAGACCGAGATAGCACAGAAGTTGTTTTCAATAATGTATTGATTGATTTAGAAAGAAGACTTGATGAAGATTCATTTGTATAGGTGGCAGGAGAGTCCCAATCTTAAAGAGAATCACAGGGACACAGTGGACAAATAGCAGAAGAAGGATCATCAGAGTAGCAACCATCAGAGCAGCCAGAAGCATCAAAGTAGCCAGAGGAATCAGAACAGCCGAAGGTTTCAGAAGAACTTGCTCAGCCAGAACATATCATGAGCAATCCTCCTATTTTATAGACTCCTCTAAATGAGGAGAGGAATCCTAAAAGAGATAGATAAGAGGCCACTCCTTCTAGCAGACCTGTTTCCCAAACTTATGTCAAGAGGAAAAGGTTGAATCCATTTTCAAAACAAGAGTTTACTGAAGAAACAACAAGAACTATAGGTGCAGAAAGCATGCAAACTACTCCCTCAGGAGGTACACAAGAACCTTCCACCTCACAGGCTCAAATGCTAGAAAGGCAACAAAGCATGGAAGTATCCTCCTTTAGAGCTCCAACTGGCCAAAGCCAAGACATCAGAGAGAAATATAAAGAAATAAAGGCCAGTAATGAGAGATTGAAGGCCCAAAGTTATGTACATTACCTAAAGATGGCTCCAACTAATCAGAGAATGCTAATGTCAACCTTTGATGTGAAAGAGGGCAAAATGCAGATGACTTTTATGAAGCCCACTACACAGCAGCCCAGGTCAATTATAGATTATTTAAAAATAGACTTTGAAGTATTGGCAAAGGATATCCATCCTATTTACCAAATAGAATTACACAAGTAGACTGGGGAAATGGTCTACTCCACCTTGACCAGTAAGCCAATTACAGCTCACCAACTTCAAAATTTGCTGAATAATATATTGGCACAATTCCAATTAGAGAAGGCCTCTTCACAGGCCAAAGATACCAGAAAAAAGTCCCTAGAGGACTTAGTCATAGAACTGGGCCATGACCCCAAAGATATGAAAGCTGCAGAAAAGCTTATTAAAAAGAAAAATGATGATATAGCTGCGCTGAAAAAGCAGCTCAAGATTCCTCTTTTGCATCATCCTCAGATAGCTGAAGTATTGGAAACTCAGAAGGAGGAAGAGCTTATGGACTTAGTCCTTAAGCTAAATGAACAACTAAAAGAAACAGAGAAAGAACTAGATAATTTGATACAGTCTAAACAAAGTGAGTTCGCCACCACTCCTCAGACTGTAATTCCTACAGTTTCTACAGTAATGCCCTCCACTTTGGCTGCTTCATTAGCACCTACAGTTCCACCAGCTACTGCTCTGCCAATTACAGGTACATCAACAAGTGCATGGACATCAACAAAAAAGACAGCTGAATTGGTAAAAGCCATGGAGGAGATGACCATCGAGGCTACTGAGCTCAAAAAACTTAGAGAACAAGTGTCAAGTTTGGAAACTAATTGCAAACTTGCACAGATACAACAGAAAGAAGAGGCTCAAAAGAATCAAAGAATGGGAGAGAGAATAAAAGTCCTTGAAAAGGACTTGACATTGCAACAACCACTTGGAGACATGAAGGAAATTCTATGGGCCAACATCATTGATTCCATCAATGATGTTTGGCCATCTATTCAAGTTATTTTTGAACAGATTAAACTAGTAAAAGTTGCTAAAGAAGCAATCCACAAGACAATGGAAGAATTGGAAGATAAACCTGAAGAATCCAACCAATTGATAACATTCTTGAATAGCAGAAATAGGTATCAGCTTGATGAACTGGAAATAGAAGACAAAACAAGAACAATCATAGAAATAAAGAAGGTTCTCACTAAGAGGAAACTTTTGCTCAATCTTGAGAAAAAATGCCAGAGTATCCAAACAGACATTGATATATTTATGACCAAGTATGGTATTTTAAGAGAAAAAGGACTTCCCAGTCCTATGGTAATACATGACAAGCTAATGACTCAAGATGATTATATTGAAAGACTAAACAAGCTCGCTAGGAGCCAAGCTAGTACTTCAGGGGTAAAATCTTTTCCCACTGGAAAGGTATTATATGACAGTCTGGAAAATCTGTTTTTCATAGAGCATGAGGTAAAGCACTTGTTCACCAACAGGCAAAACTTTTCTAAGTATACAGAAGCTGACGAGATATATAGAAAGATGATAAGGATGAAATTACTTGACAGTGAATGGTGGACAAAACTAACTGATTTACTATGAAGTTACTGCAGTAAATCCATATGGTAAAACATGGCTGCCAGGTAAAACAAGTAAGATAGAGTCAAAGCAGAATAGGTAAAGAGTATCAGTAGGTAGAAGACATAAAGTAAATCCAGCACATAAGTATCCAACAACTGAAAGAGCCAAATCTGAATTACAACAGCTAGCACAGTCACAATAAAAGGGACAGCAAGAAGACAGTTCTCCATCTATCTCTATCTTTGTGCTTGAAGATATTTTTGGTTTCCTAGAATAAATCTCCTGTTGTTATGAGATATTTTGTAACAATTTTTGTATAAATACTTCACAAAATGAAGTAATTAGGGTGGATTAAAATACATTTCTGTAGACATTTATATTGAGTCAAGGAGCTTTTGTATTCAAGACTGGACTGGTTTTGCTGGATATGAAATAAAGCTAAGGAAATTTCACTAGATTCTTGTGCACAGTTGGAAAAAATAAGTATTATCTCTTCATGTTTAAATATTGTTTTCTCTTCATGTTATAAATATTCATATGTGTCTCTTATCAAATTTGAAAAGTAAAAAAGGAATGATATCTCAGAATTAGCTTGAATTCTCTCTGTTTTAACTGTTTACTTACGATATGTTTTCTACTAAACTATCTTGGTTTGGGAATTCTTAATTGCTCCCTTACTTCCGTAGTTTACCCCCCCTTTGGTCCATAGTAAAGGATTCTTCATTGCCCTTTGCCCTAGTTAGGACTACCTCATCCATTTAAACTTGTAGATTTGCTTTTTGTTGTGCTAGCCTACCCTATGGACTCCTACCTTAGTGATTGATTAGATCTAGTTAAGCCACTCTTGATTGACTCCATAGCCCAATGGCTTGAATACTTGTTCTACCCATCTGTTTTCTTAACTCCACCACCCAATCAAAACAAAACATCATGAGCACTAATAACTAGCCTGAAATCCTACCCAAAAAAAAGTTAAATTATAAAGAGAGAGCCCTCTCTGGACTTAGGTTGGCTAGAACCTGAGTCTAAAAGATTAGGTTTGTGGTTACCTAGGACTATTCCTCCTTTGATAACTTCTAGCGAAAAAAATCAGAGTGTTAATAGTGTCATAGGATGAGGAAGTTGATTTTTAGGAAGAGGGGTCCCTTGCCAGTTCTGAGATCAAAAAGTGACTAGACAAGGTTGAGGTAACCATGACTACCATGGCGTAGGATACTGGTAATACTGCATCCATAATGGAGAGGAAAATGGTGCAGGCTGAGACCCAAAATTAAAATTATTAAAATATTGAGAAGGGTCTTGATTCATGCCATGATTCATATCCTGAGGTCACGGCTGCCATGACTTATTTGGTCCGATAAAATAGATTTGGTTCGTCTCTTTATTTTATCCTTGAAAAATTGCCTTCAGCCTAGGAAGTGATGGACATGTGCTTGTGGGTTTCTTTTTCTCACATATTGCACAAGTTTCGATGGAATTAATTGGACACTCCTTTAGCAGGTGCTTCTTCCTAGACTGTGGGCAGAAGATAGCCATTGCTTTCTCGGCTTCAATATATTTCTTGTTTTCTTGAAGAACATGTAGTTGTGAAGACAATGTTCTTAAGATGTCAGTCCTCAAATTGTCAAGTAAGTTCCCAGTTTCTTCTTTTTTGACCCCATTGTTGGATGATTTGAGAGTTCTACTATAATCTTCTCATTTTCCTTTCTTATGCCTTACAACTCCTCGTGAACATTTGACACACAGTTCATAGATGGTATCAAAATACTCCTTTGAGATATCCCCATTTCCAACCACATTTAGAAGTTCCAAAGATTTTTCTCTCGACGCTCGAAGTAATATTATGCTTAAAATACCCTTATCAAGATCACTATGGCCCGATATTTGCAAGATATATTTAAAAGGTTCCATGAAATCCTCCATATTCTCATCCTCCTTCTGCAATATTTAAGATCTCTTCTTTAATGTGTCGAGACTTGCAGTAGTCCTAGTATTCCTTAAGGAAAGTTTGCCTCATATTATCGCATGTCGTGATAGAATTTCCTCCTAGACCCATAAACAAATGCAATGTTGTCCCCTTCAAAGTAGCATGGAATATCTTTAGTTTTTGAGCATCTGAAACATAATCATATCCTTGGTAGACAACATCAAACTCGAAGAGGAATGTATTTGAATCCTCGGAAGAGAGGGCATGGAAATTAGGTAATTTTGTTAGAGGAATAGGTTTCATGGGTGCATCACCCCTAATTTCTCCAATTGGGAATTAACTTGTAGAAGTTGTGTTGGGCATGAATATCCTCCACTATTCTCTTGGAATCTTAGTAGGTTCTAGATGTACCATGATAAGCAGTTAAGTTCTCTTAACAGTGTTTCCTCGATGAAGCAAAGGGTTTACTTCCCCCACCTCTTCTTCTTCAGGACTTTCAACACTTAATTCCTTAGATCCTCTTCTCCCTACTTCCTATTCTCCAAGATTTTCTTCCATTGTTGAGGAAGGTTCTAGTTGTGAGACTTTCTTGGCCCTGAATCCTGTCTGATATCTTACCCTGAAAACACCCCTTCATGAGTTTCATGATTCAGCTCTCGATATGATTTCCTGAATATAGGTATTTTTTCCTGCATATTTCCTTCCTCGACCTCTACCTATGAGTTTTGGGGGTATTCCTTTTCCTCTTGGTTTTGTTTCCCTATACATGCAATCTAAGACACGGATAATTAAATCAAAACAACCAAAACAAATCTAATGTTCGGGTCCTGGTGAAATGGTTGGTGCAAACTTCACCTGACCAGGACAAGAGAGTGGGTTTTACAATCAATTAAAAGACAAAAAATCAAAACAATCAAAGAAATCCTAATGCTCGGGTCCTAGTAAAAGGGTTGGTGCAAACCTTGCCTAACCCAAACGAGAGAATGGGTTATACAATCAATTGAAAGGTAGAAAATTAAATCAAACAATAAAAAACAATCAATGTAAATCTAGTTCTCGGGTCCTGGTAAAAGGGTTGGTGAAAAACCTCACTTGACTAGGACAATGGAGTGGGTTATATGGTCAATACTAGTTGTACTTTTGTGCCTTTGATAGCCTCCCCAACAACAATGCCAAAATTTGTGGGTCTTAATATAGGTTTATAATTTAATCCCTTTTACATTTATTTGTCAATCTAGGGTCTGTCTAATTATTTCAATGTTATCGTGCAAGATATATGCAAGACATAGGTTTCCTACCCAGTATTGAGAAATTATTAAATAGAAGGCCCAAAGAGTTCTACAAATCAAGTAAAAACAAATTAAATAACACCAACTCTAAATAACAGCAATCTGAAGTAACAACAATTCTGAAATAGCAACAAGATAATAAAACAGCAAAGAAACACCCGGATGCGGGTGCTTTTACTTGTCATTAATAATGCAGCTTGCCATGACACCTGAGGCGATGACGGATGGCAGGCACCTGTACGCGGAGGTCTGCAAGGGAGGTTATCAGTTAATGCTCAAGGCGGATGAGCGCAAGTTGGATCAGAGCCGAGGGGACTGTACATTCATGACGAGCATGGCAGCTCTGGACTCGATGCGGAACAAGTTTATGGCGATGTGTACTCCTCCCGCGATGGTAATTGTCTCTGTTCTATTTATTGTAACTTCTATGCCAATTCATGACCAGAATTCCTCTCTAGATGCTTGTGCTTCCAGTATTCAAGGGGTCGATAGGATTTTCGGGTCTCTGGCATTCACCATGCCGCGTAGTAGAGGCATTCCGAGAAGAGGAGGGCGGTCTGGCATTCGAGCCGGCCCTGACCTTGAGGATTTGCACCCTGTTTCCCCTATGGCCTCCGTTCCCCCCTCCTCCCCTAGCTCGGAGCAAGAGAGCCTTGTCCCGCAAGGCACTTATCAGACATTCCGTCTCAGGTTCCCAAGCAGGCTTATCAGACCAGAGGTGGTAGTTAATCTCACTGTGTATATTTCTGAGGAAGAGCCCGGCGATCCCATTTCGACCTCTCATGCCTCCGCAAGCGCTTAGGACAGTGACATTCTCCTGGGAGATATGAATGGTTTAGTTTACAGAGCTCACCGCATCGAGGAAGGCCAGGGTCAGGATATCCCGGTACAGGATACCCCGGTTCAGGAGGTCCCGGCTCAGGATGCCTCGGTTCAAGAATTCATACCGCCATCAAATTTTGCTATGGAGATGGACGCGTTCAACGACCGCTCGCAGCCTGGCTTGAGAGAGCCGATTCTGGACGAGAAAGGCATCGTCATTTAGCTAGACTTGCCCAGTCCGGTGAAAGAGAAGCAGCCAGCGTCGTCCAGTCAGGTGGCCTAACATTCAATGGGTGCATTTGTCAAAGATTTTGAACTTATGTCGATGTTTATGGAGCGTCTTCTTTCTATCTGTCTCAGTCTAATGTCTCAGTCTTTCTACTCCTGTCTGTTACAGTATATTGCAGTCAGCTTTATCTGTGTTAGAGTCAATGATGTGAACTGGTTTTGCATACCTATTATCACTGATGGTTTTGTCAGTACAAGTCCAGGTAGTCAGAAGGCTAGGAAAAATCAGAATTATGGAATGTTTTTTGTAAATCAGAGTGAACGGATAGACAGTATGGTCCAGCTTTTACTGTTTGAGGACTGGCCTTGGCCTCCTCAGAAGGTCTAACTCCATGTACATATTTTTATTTTCTTTAATATAGAACTAGCCTTTACTTAGAAAAAAAAAAAAAAAACAGTAAAGAAATGAAATAGAAATCATAAATCATTAGAGATATGATTGAAAATCATCTCTATCCACACGAATTGTATTGAACAACACCTAATTGAAAGAGTGGTCCCAACTCTCCAATCACAGTCGTGGTTGAGAGTTAAGGACTATGTCGAGTTATGATGTGTTGATATTCTCATTAATTCATAAAAAAGAATTACAAACTAAAGTTCTGTTGTTACACATGAAAGGAAGATCATCCAGTTCTTCTTAGTTGTGCCATACTTATACACAACCATCATTACATGAATATCATTACTTAACAAACCCAGAAATCATGGTGATCTGTCTGTTCAAAAATATATAATAATTCCTCAAATATAAAATAGAATGAAAAGATAGCAACAGTGCTGGTTTTACCAGCTAGTCGGGTAGTTGATTAGTTGATGGTCTGGTCCTCGAATAGTGCCACCAGTGCACATTCGATAGCATCACAATGGGTTATGTTCTTCCAAAGGATGCCTGGTATCAATTGTTGGGTAATCTGCAAGGAACAGCATTAAAAAATCATTTAAGTATCATTCCCCTATGACTATCGCTTCATTAAGTAATAGTTCAAGAAGGCATTCCAATACAATATACATTTTCATTAATTGGTATAAAAATTGACCTCATAAGATCTATAAAGTACATGAAAAGTGATAGGTGTAAGTAGGTAAAAGTGTGTAATTTCATCAGCCAACAGAGAAAAAAACACTTTTCTTGTTTAATCAAATCATTTCATTTTTCAGAATTCCTAAAGAGATTATCACTCGTCATGGAAATCACTTTCAGAATAAGATGTTGTCTGAGTTGGCTTTGAAGTTGGGATTTCAACAAGAGCATTCGTCTCCTTATTATCCTCAAGCTAATGGACAGGATGAATCCATCAATAAATCCCTTAATACTAGGGCCTGCAAAAGATGATTAATCAATCTAAATCCAACTGGCACATCATGTTATATCTTGCACTATGGGCATACCGAACATTTGTTAAGACTACTACAGGTTTCACTCCTTTTTAGTTAGTTTATGGTTTGGAATCTATATTTCCTATAGAATGTGAGATTCCATCTCTTAAGTTAGCAGTCTAGATTCTTCCAGATACATCAAGTCTTGAAGAGTGCCTTATTCATTTGGAACATCTTGATGAGCTGCATCGAGATGCCGCCACAATGAATGAGGACCATAAGAAAAGAGTCAAATCTTAGTATGACAATTTTGTATGACCTAGTGTTTTCTTTCAAGGTGATCTTATCTTGGACTATGACCAAGATAAAGACACCTTGGGGGAAGCAAAACTCAAACCTATGTGGTATGATCATTTCATCATTAAAAGGGTGTTGAAGAAGGGTGCTTATGAATTGGTTGATTTTGAAGGAAATGTGTTGTCGGGGCCTAGAAATGGGCTCTGTCTCAAGAAGTATTATGCCTAGGCGCTTGCCTAACATTCTCTTTGTTTTTTAATAGTCTACATACTTCTAGTTCCTATCTATAGGTGTCATGGTGATGATGATATTTTCGATCTGCTTTGGCAGGCTTCGACAGATGATTCAGTGTATTTAGGATTCACATATGGTGCTAGTAGACATACTCAGAATTTAGCTTCTGCCGCTTGGATAATACATTAGACATCTAGTTAGTTGTTGGTCACAAGAGGCATATG
Organism: Pinus tabuliformis; assembly: GCA_031772625.1. Classification (NCBI taxonomy): domain Eukaryota; kingdom Viridiplantae; phylum Streptophyta; class Pinopsida; order Pinales; family Pinaceae; genus Pinus; species Pinus tabuliformis. The sequence continues at coordinate 497,772,211 of CM062816.1, forward strand.
TATTAGTCCTATTTATAATAATAGGGTTGAGTATAGTTTCATTATTAATTTACTATATTAAGAAATATCTTATGGAATTGAATCATTAATAGTTTATTTCGATTCGCAACTAGTTGTGTCTCAATTAAATAATGTTTGTCGTGTGAGGGATCCTTTATTACATCATTAATTTATGAGAGTGAGATTATTGCAAATATCATTAACTTTCATTACTTTTATTCACATTCCATGATCAGATAATTTGTTTGTTGATTCTAGAGCTAACCAAGCATTGCATTGACATATTAATCATTCAACACATTGAATCAAAATATCAAAAAATCATTTGTATATATGATCAAATCATCACGAAATCCCTATATATAGATAGATATAATATGTCAAAATATTAGAAAATGTGGACAAATTCCATACAAAATTAGGGCTTAAGCTTGATCATGTCCATATATCAAAAAGATCAGTAATCTAAAATCTAAGTCTGTGAGCCCTTCCCTGGATGAGAATCCTGTTAGAATATGTTGGCATTCACCACTTGTCAAAAGAGTCGCACCCACTCTCGTGGTACTCCAACCACTTGTCTTTGTACAGCCTCAGGGAGATCCTCTACTGCTGTCACTAGACCTGGGGAGTCAAACTCTCCATGTTCCTCTATAAAATATGGAGAACTCTCTCAGACTCAGCTGCTACTCTCTCCATGTGTCTCTCATGACGCTTATGCCTCGGTAAACACTCAGGTCTCAGTAGTCCAATATTTGTATCATGATCATTTAATCTTGTAATATCTTGTTTCACGAAGAAAAAAAATTGAATTTCTTGATATTATATTCAAAAATCCAAAAAATAAAATATTTAAAAAAATCAAAATGTAACAATTATTTCCCCATATAGCACCCTCTAGAATTACAAGCTTCAGGTTTGCTCGAAATTCTAATCCTGCATTAGATTAATCCTCTATGGACATGACTTATCACTCCCACCAGTGGAATAACTCATCATCAAAGGCCACCTAAGTGACTTCGCCTCTGCCAAGTCGCTCAATGAGATCTACCATCTAGCCATCCTGGGATCTCTAGGTTGAGACATATCAATTTTTCCTTGCATTATGCATCTTAACCTCATACCACGATATTTAGCCATGTTGTGATTGTTTAACCCCTCTCACTCGCCGACTTGTAAAATTGTAACATAGTGGTAGAGCAATTCCTTCCATGGGCTTCCTAGCTAGATCCTCGCTAGCATATTTCACCCATGATGCAATTATTGTGTAGGCTCAGTAGTCCTCTTAGTTCTACCATGACTTTGTGTTTAAGCCTCATTCTTCTTCTTCTTCGTTATTTTCTAGCCTTATACCCTAGAGGCTCCCAGGTGTTAAGTTGTACTATTGCATTGCATATTGACCATTAGTACCCCTTTTGGCCTTAAGCCAACTTCATTTGGACTTGTTTATAAGCCACTTTTGAACATAAATTTTTGCAAGTTCAAACCATGCATTCATTAGCCTTTGCGACTTGACACCCATTTTTCCAAGGAGATAACATCCCCTAAGTGTCGATGACCAGCATCTGTCATCTTGCATTGAGGATAGGAATGTTCCAGTCCCAAGAACTAGTGCACTTTCCCTTGACACTCATTCTCTCCACTGTACTATAGCAATTCTTTTATTCTTTTTCAGGCTTTAAATATGAAAAAGGAAAAAAATTTAAATATTCCAAAAAAGAGAGGGAACAAGGCAATTTCTTCATTATTTGATGGTAGCAAGAGCCAGTCATGTCGCTCTTAAACAACACACTTAAAATGAGTCTTTCCTCCATCAAGATGGGACTTAGTTTGACTTTAGGGAAGCCATAATCTTGTTATTAATTTAGTCCTCCTCCGTTGGTTGTCTCTTCCAATCATATGGAGATTTTTTTAATGCCCCCTTAATTGTGAACTTATACAAATTTATGTTATTCTACCATAAATTCACATCAAGCAATGATTTTGTTCAAGGGAAGTAAACATGTTGTTAACCATTCTACGGTGTCTCTTGACTCATTTATGTCAGCCATACCTGGTCTGCCAATTTATTCTCAATATCACATCAACAACATGGTCCTTCACTCATTCTAGTTAAGAAGGTCCCCATTGACTTCTTACTGGAAGGTATACTCTTACTGACTTCGAAAAATTGCTCTGAGAGTAGACTTAGAGTGGCACCTTGGCCCTATTTATGTCATTGATAGGTGACCTTGTGCTCAGCATCGATCAGTATTATGGGTCTTTGGCTGAGTGGTTTCCCTCATGTTCAACGTCATATTACATTGTCACACATTGGGATTCATGTAGTACCTTGGTTTCCATTTGACACTATTGGTGGATTCCTCACCTTTGTGTCAACTTTCATTATTGGTTGGTTTAGAGGATTTTTTTCACTCTAGCCACATCTTGTATACACCAAAAATGTACTTCAGAGTGGTTACTCCATCTCTCTTCATCTGAGTTCTTCCAAATTATTGGCCTGTGGGTTACACTCGTGCTCGTTGTTGTGGGATTCCTTAATGACTTCCTTCCTTTGGATCTTTTCCCATCGACTCCAACTCATTGCTCTGGGAAAAAGGTCTAGAGTCATTTTTTCACTACCTTAGGGTTTGCAGTCCTCAGTGGCAGACTTCTTCGCTAACGACAGTGAGAATACATAAATGTCTACTCATTGATAGATTATTTCAAGTGTTCAACTTCAACACATCTATTCACACTTGTTAGATTGTACTAAGCTACCTTGACACTCATTATCATTATTGGTGATTTGCCTCACATTTGTTAATGGTATACATCAATGATAAGTAATCAAATGATTTGTCACATGGTCAATTTAAACTCATTTATTCCCATAGTGTGTAAATGTACCATCTACGATCTGTGAAGACCTTGAGTTTTGTCAGCATCTTGGTTCACTTGACAGCTCCTTCAGTTTTTTTCCACTCACACCTCCCACCTTTATATCTTGGAGTCCTTCACAACAACATCTTATATGTTGGCACTTGAGTTTATGCAATACCACTATTTCACCTATATGACTTGGTACTTTTATGATGATCAATTATGTAGCATCATTGATCAGAGAGTCTTCTAGCATCATTGATCGGATATTATTCTATATGTTATATTGAGACATAGTGTTGGGTGTGTATGATATTCTTTCCACAATTACCCTATGTGCCAGGGGATCACAAGGGGGCAGTAGCCCCCTCTGTACGTTGCACAGAGCGCAGCAAGGGGGGTGGCTGCCCCCCCGTCGGGAGGTATGCAGGGGGATGGTAGCCCTCCTGCATGCGTCTGGAGCAGCACCCTGAGAAATTTTTTTGGACCCTATATTATGTGGGTAGACCTACCTATGGTTTCGTACATGGATTTCACACATGGTTTTGGGCATGATGGTTTTTCGTCCATGGTATTTTGTAGATCTATTCAAGGGAACTATGGTTATGTTCTAATCCAAGGTTAATGGATTGGGGTTTATGGATGCTTCAACATGTATATATATGTATTGTAATAGTGAAGGAATATAATTAAAATCAATATGGTAGTCTCAGTTTTGGGATCCAGGAGAAAATATCTATGTATATATGTTTTATGTTTTATGCTCTTGCTATCATTTATTTTCTATTTTTAGAATTCGTATGCAAGTAATCTATGTGCAAGGTTGAAACCTACATTTGGTATCAGACGTGTTTTGTCTTCAAGGGAACGCCTTTGTTGCTGAGGGGTTTTTCTCGAACCTGTGGTAGACTTTGTTCAGTGGAAGATATGCAAGATCGATCCTTGTGATGAAAGAAGATGGCAAGAAGTGGAAAGATAGAGATCAAGAAATTTAATGGTCAGAGTTTTGAGTTGTTGAAACTCAAGATGGAGGATTTGCGAGTAGATAAAGATTAGTGAATCACAGTAGATCCAAGTACTAAACCAATGGAAATGTCAGATGAAGACTGGGTGAAGTTGGATCGAAAGGCAAAGAGCACAACATGATTGTGTGTCTCAGACTCATTATTGCTAAATGTATCTGGGGAAGCTTTGGTGAAGGCTCTGTGGGACAAGTTAGGGACTTTGTATCAATCTAAGTCTCTAGTGAATAAATTGTTCCTATGAATAAAGTTTTATAACCTGAGGATGAAATATGGAGACTCGATGAAAGAGAATTTGAATGCCTTTAATACTGTGGTAAGCCAGTTATTATCTGTTAATATTAAAATTTTAGATGAAGATAAGTAAATCAGTTTGTTTTGTTCTCTACCAAATTCGTGGGATAGTTTCGTTTTTGCAATAGGTAGCAATGCAACTACCTTGTAGTTTGATGAAATTGTCTCATACTTGTTGTCAGAGGAGATGAGATGGAAAAATATGGAGGGCTATAATGGTGATGCCTTGTTTGTATGAAGACGGTCCCATAACAGAAAGAAAAATAATTCCTCTAGTGGGAGATCTAAATCTAGATGGATACCTAAATCTCCAGGAAAACCTGTAAAGGTGTGCTAGAAATGCGGAAAGTAAGGGCACTTCAAAAGGGACTGTAAATCTAAATCTCCTGAGAAATGAAATGGATATGATGCTGCTCCTTCTGCAGAGGAGAAAACTAGCTCAAATAAAGGTCGGGATGTGTACTTGGATTCTTCTTCAAGTACACATGTAGATCATGAGGCACGGTTGATTTACTGAGGTGCATCCTTTCACTTCACTCCCCATAGAGATTGTTCTATGAGTATGAGAAATATGATGGTGGTGATGTCTTCTTGGGGGATGAAAGGAAGGCTTGAATCATTGGTCACGGAAAATTCAAGTTTAAGTTGCAAGGTGGAAGGATTAGAACACTTTCGAGTGTTCTGCATATTCTTGCATTGGCCAGAAATATGATTTATGTAAGAATGTTGGACGATGCAAGTGTAAAAACAATGTTCGAGAAAGATACATGCAAGATGGTTCAGGGAGCACTAGTATTGATGCTTTGGACTTATAATTGGAACTCTATACAAGCTTCAGTGTAGAACTGTTATTAATGGGTGTAACAGTTTTGTGGTTCCTGAAAGTGGAGCAAAAAATCTAGTGGTCTCTAGAGAAAATACCATGCTATGGCATCAAAGGCTTGGAAATCTTGGAGAGAAGAACCTTCTAATAATTCATGGTAATGTTACGGTAGAAGGTATGTCTAATTTCTCTCTGGATTTTGATTTCTGTTAAAATTATGTCTATGGGAAGCAAAATCAGGTGAGTTTTCCCTCTAGTGCTAAGAGGGTGAAACAAATATTAGAGCTTCTGCACAATGATATGTTTAGACATGTGTCGGTTCCATCACTGGGTAAGTCTTCATACTATGTATCATTTATATATGAATTCTCAAGGAATACATGGATATATTTCCTCGGGAATAAATTTGAAGTCTTTGACAGGTTTAAATAATTTAAGTTTCTGGTGGAAAACCAGACAGAGAAGAAGATAAGGGTGTTGAGGATAGATAACAGTGAAGAGTTTTGCAAGAATGAATTTGAAGATTCATGTAAGAAGTGTGGTATAGCATGACATTAGACTACTCCATACACACATCAGAGAAATCAAGTTGCAGAAAGAATGAACAGGACGTTGATGGAAAAGGTAAGAAGCATGCTCAGTGGTGTCGGGTTAGGATAGGAATTATGGGCAGAGCAGGTTGATATTGCATGTTACCTTGTCAACTAATCGCCTTCATCAGTGTTGGAGGATAAGACTCCACAAGAGGTATGGACTGGTAAGAAACCCTCTCTTTAACATCTGAGGGTGTTTGGATGTGATGCATATGTACATGTTCCAAAGGAGAAAAGAACCAAGTTGGATAGTAAATCTAAAATGTGAATCTTTATTCGGTATAAGGATGGTTTAAAAGGTTATAAGATTTGGAACCCATAAAAAAGGAAGGTTATGTACAGTCGTGATGTGGTGTTTAGAGAAGAGAAAGATGTTATTAAACATGAATTCCTACAAAAGTAACCTAAGAAGATAAAGTTTTTGCTAAAGGAGGATAAATCAGACTCTACAACAAAAGAGGAATCAGAATATGAAGAGCCGCAAACTCCAGCTGTGAGAAGAATAGTTTGAGAAAGAAGGCAGCTAAAAAGGTATAGTCCAGCTACTTTTTGTTCAATTTTTTGTTTATCTATTACTGATGATGATCCCAGAACTGTGAGGGAAACACTAGATTCAGAGGATGGAAAACCCTCGAAAGAGGCCATGGTTGATGAAATGGAATATTTGCACAAAAATGAGGCTTGGGATCTGGTGGAGTTGTCTGTTGGAAGGAAACCCATTGGCGGCAAAAGAGTGTTTAAGAAGAAGATGAATGCAGAAGGAAAAGTGGAGAAATACAAAGCTAGGTTGGTAGAAAACTGTTATTCCCAGGTGTCGGGAATTGATTTCGGTGATATTTTTTCTCCTGTTACCAAGGTAGCTTCTATTGGATTACTTTTATCTTTTGTTGATTCTTTTGATTTTGAGGTAGAATAGATGGATGTTAAGACAACATTTCTTCATAGGGATCTGGAAGAAGAGATCTACGTGAAGCAACCTGAAGGCTTTATGGTGAAGGGTAAGAAAGAACTGGTATGCAAGTTAAAAAAGTCTCTATATGGGTTAAAACAGTTACCAAGGATGTGGTATCAAAAATTCGATACACATATACGGGTACTTCTCTTATCCAAAAGTTAAGCAGATCACTATGTTTATTTTAAATTAATTAGTGACCCTATTATTTATTTGGTCTTGTATGTGGATGATATGTTGTTTATTAGAAATAGCAAAGAAATTATCCAGGAATTGAAGACCCAATTTTCCTCCAAATTTGACATGAATGATCTTGGTGCTGCGAACTATATTTTGGGCATGGAAATTAAACAAGATCGAGAAAAGAGGAAGCTCTGGTTAAACCAGAGGAAGTATGTTGAGACAATATTGCAGAGGTTTAATATGCAGGATAGTAAATAGGTGAAGGTTCCTATTCCTATAGGTGTAAAGTTATTTGCTGAATAGTATCCTAAGACAGAAGAAGAGGAAGAGGACATCTCCTATGTTGCATATGCAAGTGCAGTCGGTAGCCTGATGTATGAAATGGTTTGTACTAGACTAGACATTGCCCATGCAATATGAGTATTGAGCAGGTTTATGTCAAAACCAGGAAGGAGCATTGGACAGCAATGAAGTGGTTTTTTAGGTATTTGTGTGGCACTAGCGATTATGGTCTGTGCTACCATGGAAGACCATGATTGGATAGATTTTTAGACATTTGTGGATTTGTTGATGCATATTAGGTTAGAGATCTAGATCAGATATGATCTGCAAGTGGGTATGTATTTAACCTATTTGGAGGTGCAGTCAGTTGGATGAGCAAGAGACAGTCTGTAGTGGCACTTTCAACTACAGAGGCATAATACATGGAAGCCACTCATGCAAGGAAGGAAGTAGTTTGGTTGTAGAGATTGTGTACAAGTATGGGGTTAGTACCGCGAGCTATAAGGATATACTGTCATAGAAAAAGTGCAATTTTATTGGCAAATAACCCTATTTATCATTCAAAGACAAAGCCCACTAACTTTTAGTATCACTTTGTGAGGGAGATAAAGTGAGGGAGATGGTTGAGGACTAAAAGGTGTTGCTAGTAAAGGTGGACACATTGAAGAATACATAGCTCCGTTGTGTTACTTCACGGCTATGATCTGATGATCCATTATGTATTCTTCAGTTCCTTTTGTAAACTTATGTATACATTTTGGATCCACTTATACTTGATCATCATACATGCTTTATTACTTTTGAGCGTGGGTATTCCCACTTCAAACATGAGTTTTCTTTATAACACCTTCCACAGGTGTTTGATGGGTTGGAATTTGGTGATCTCCTCCCAGGTTTTCGGATGACTCCTCTCTATACTTAACATATTTTGGCCATCATTTACCCCTTCTGACCTGATATATTAGGGGGCATCTGTTACAGCAACATTTAGCACTCATGTAGACCTTATGCTCTTTTATTGGCCTGGGCAGTCCCTTTTCCCATACATACTTGATCTTATATTAAAAAACCAATATTTCAAAATCCATATGTTCTCACACTAAATCATATACATACGCAGGTCCTATAACACTTCACATGTGTATACCTTTAAAAATATAAAAAAAATATAAAAAAAAATGTTTTTTTTGGGTGGGGTTTATGATTTTTTCCAAGATCCCACCTACAGGAGCCCATGGCCTAACTGTAATAACCAATTTCAGGTGGTATGTATACACCTCTTTGGTATGCCTAATATATACAAGAAGAAGGATATCGACATTATACCCATTTTTCTCCCAAATCAAGTTTGTTTTTCTCATGCCTCCTACACTCCCAGTCTCTAGGAAACCATGGTCTCCTTTGCAGTGATGCTCATCATCCTTATATAGAATATTTTTGTGCTTGTTAGAGAGGTTGTCTTCATGGCTCGAGATGGACGGATCCGGAGGAAGGCTTCGTCGGTGCCTTTGGGCTAGATCAGGTTCTACCTTTCCTATACCTATTGTTGTTAATCAATAAAGAAGCTCATGTCTTATTCCTAATATGTTATTATCTCATGAATAATAGCTTATATGCTTATATATTATGATCTAACATATCTTTTATGTATGCACATTGAATTATCTATTATGTATATGCTTATATCAATTGACTTGCAGGTCTACTCGTTTTGGAGGAAGCAAAGTGTTTGGACCCTAGAGGAACATCATGAAATGTAGGACCTCCACATATGTTTCCAAATCCATGTTTGGCAATTCATATGTTTGGCATGATTGTTTGACTTCTCTTTGTTGATTATCTTGTTCTACTCTATTAAGGCTTTCAACCCTTGCCTTAGTGGATTTTTCCCGCCAACAATCACCAACTTGGATATTGAGGGACTCGTTCTCCTCAACTCCCTTGAGTCTTGATTTATTAAATTCAACCCATCCACACAAAGGTAATTTTAGATCCTTATTAGATACCATATAGCCTATGATATTCTTATTTTACCTTTAAATATCCATGAATACCCTTGTTTAGACATCAAGGATTTATTTCTTCTTTTCTAATTCAAGTATAAATGTTCATGGAACTACATAAGGTCATATAGGCTTGTATTTTATTGATATAAGAAAATTAAATCACATATGATCCATGAAATATTGTTGATATTCCAATAGACAGTTTGTGGTAGCAGATCTGATAAATTATACTTAAAAATATAAAATCTACATTATTAAGGTTTATTTATCTTTAGATTTATGGATCGATAAATTAGCATTTATTTTGTATAAATGAAAATTTAAATTTATGGAGTAAATATATAAGAATGAAATAAAAACTAGCAAACCCCTTTTGACACAACATATATGCTAGGAAACCCTTTTCGGAGAAAACCCAATTGGAAGGTGAGGTCACTTGGCTCTCTTTCTCTAAATCAAAAATGGTTGTGAGTACAAAGAAGTATAGCCTATATCTTGCAAGTTAATACAACGCACAAATCCTCTTTGTGTTCTATCTCCCTATCCCTCTTAGCTACTTTGTTCCTATATTTAACAAAATACACTCGAAAAGAATGGAGGCCCTTTTCCTCTTAGTAGCGTGGATATAACACAACTCGATAGCCTACTATTGGTTAGGTTTGACTCATTAATATCTTAAATATAGTTACAATATTGACCCTTCTAGAGTCTTTTTCATCATAATCATGGTTGGCCCCTTTTCCATGAATTTCAATTTCTGAGTGGCATAAATTCTGTATACAAACTTCAATTGAGGCAATGTTTGCACTGTTGGAAAGGTATATGTGTGTAGAAAAGAATAAAATATGCCATGCAAAATTGAAAACGTTTTACCCCCAAAAAATGTCATTTGATGCCTCAAAATACTCCTAGAAAGTTTTAGATCCTAATTTTCCAAACTTGGTCTCGCTGGTAAAAATGGTCTTATGAGTTGATTCCTCCACCATTTCCACCCTAAAAACATTGAGATGGATGAAAAACAATATAATGTCCAATACAAATCAAACCTTCCCATTTTGAGAGGCTTTTGGTCTCTAAAATCTTCTACTTAATGAGGTGAGGAAATTTTTCCTCCTTGGAAGTTGTCCTTTCAACACAATCTGCCAAAGGTCATGTTGCCTGTATCTCATAGCTCTAGACCTATTCTACAAAACTGTATCATTTTTCAACTGTGCCTAAGAATTTGTTGCCAAATCCTCTACAAAAGGTAGGACCTATTCCTTTTCTTCATCTAGCATGGAAGTTTCATAGAGCTTTAGATTCTCCACATTCACAATTTAGTAAATGTGGATGTATGGGGGTAGACTGAGTTTGTAGGCTTTATCTCCCACCTTTTCCAATATCTCAATGGGACCATATCAAAGAGCCTTGATTTTCTTATCAGGACCCTGTAGACTCTCCTTGTTTTATTGTAACCATACTTTTTCTCCCACCTTAAACGACTTATTTGTTCTATGTTGATCATGCTTAGCCATGTATTTTTCTTTCCAATTATATGGCGTCTCCTATACTTGTATATGGATTTTCCTAATCTTCTCAACAATTTTTTCATCCCTCAAACCATGCCCTCGGATATGCTCCCTTACTCCTTCTTGCTTCCCATATGCAATATCCAAAGGTGAAGGTGGAAAATATCTAAAACAAGTTTTAAATGGGGACTTACCAATAGAATTGTGGACCACTTTATTATAAGAGTGTTGTATATATACCATACTTTCATCCCAAAGTGTTCAAATTTTTCTGATTGTAACCCCTCAAGAGTTGCACAAAAGTCTTGTTGACTACTTATGTTTTCCCATTTCTCCAAGGATGGAATGTTGTAGACCTCTTCAATTTTGCATCCATCTTCTCCCACAATGTAGTCCAAAATGTACTAAGACATATTGTGTTTATGTCTGAAACTATGCTCTTTGGTATCCCAAAGTGCACCCAGACCTATCCAAAGAAAAGGTTTTTCTACTTCTTTCCCACTAATTGTCTTTTTACAAGGCATGATAACGCACATATTGATTAACAAGTAGTCATGCCCCTTCCTAGTTGTTGGTAAACCTCCCATAAAGTGCATAGAAATGTCATCCTAGGGAGGAGTGGGTACAGGTAAGGGATGATATAGACCATGTATTCTGTTATTAGGCTTGTTAGTATAGCAAAGAATCCATTCTCTTATAAACTTAGCTACTTTTTCTTACATCTTTATCTAATACACATACCTCTGCAAGTTGGCAATTATCTTCCCTACACAAAAGTGCCCTATGACCTTGGAGGTGTGAGCCTCTCTAATTAGTTGAAATCACTCACCTTTAGGAACACATAGCTTATCCAACCTATAGAGTAACCTCTCCTAGAGATTATATTTAATAACGTTGTCGCTATCATGCACATGATTTTGAATCTACTACTCTTGAAACACCTCCTTGAAGTCCTCATCCTTTGAATATGCCTCTTTGTATGTATCATGGGTGAATGGCTCCACATGCATCATATTTCCCAAAGTTGTGATCTTTGATGTGGCTGGTCTTGAAATCATGTTGACCAATGTGTTTGTGCTTCCCTTCTTATACTTGGTCACTAAATGAAACTATTACAGAAACCCCATCCACTTGTAATGCATGGTATGTTGTAGCTTACTCTGGGCATCCAGGTACTATAGTGTCTATTGATATCTGTGGATTATTGTCTCCTTTCCCATTAGATAGTGATTCCACTTCTTCACATATTTCACCAAGGCATAGAGCTCCTTATCGTAGTTAGGGTATTTAAGAACTACCCCATGAAATACTTCAGAATGGTAGCATACAGGCCTTCCTCCCTACATCAAGACCACTCCCATAACGTACCCACTCTCATCTATCTCCACTTCAAAGGGTTGCTTCAATTTTGGTAATGCAAGAAGTGGTGCTTGATTTATCTTCTTCTTAAACTCATCAATGGCATGTTGTTAACCCTTTTTCCCATTGGAAACTCTTGCCACTTATTGTTATGTCATGGAGTGGTGTTGTTACCACTGAAAATTAGGCTATGATTTTCCTTAGGTACTGTGTTTCCATAATTGAACTCCTAACCTTATAAATAATAGTAGACACCATCCATTTCATGCTAGCCTCCATCTTAGCAAGATCTATATTCAGCGATCCTTCACCTTTCACATACCCTAGATACATTAACGACCATTATGCAAACTCACACTTGATATTTTCTAGAAATTAGTGCTTCTTTAATGTATCTAGAACTTGAATCAAATGTGATATGTGCTCCTCCCAGCTAGCATTGTGTACCAGTATATCATCCAAGTAGACAATAAAAAATGAATCTATAAATATGTGCATTATATCATTCATTAACCTCAAAAGCATAGTTGTTGCATTTCATAGGTCAAATGGCATGACTAACCACTCATACAAACCTTGTCTAGTTTTGAAGGAGGTCATTTGGGAATATTCATCTATTACTTGAACATGGTTAGATCTATACTTCAAGTCCAATGTGGTGAAGTATTTTTTCTTGTTGCAGTTGATCTAGTAGATCATCTATTCTAGGAAGGGGGTACCTATTCTTGAGTGTTTTTGGTTCAATGCCCTATAATAAATATAGATCAACCAATTCCCATCCTTCTTTGGCACAATGACGATGGGTAACCCACATGGTGATGTACTTGGTTGAATGACACCTTGTTCCAGTAGTTGTTTCAATTACTTCTTCAACTCATTTGCTTCTATAACAAACTACTTGTACAGCCCAATGCCATTAGCAATGGGGACTCTAGAAATAGTTGGATCTCAAGCTCCACTTCCCTCTTAGGTGGTAATTGTTTGGTAATTTAGTTAACTTTAAATTACTTTCATAAATTATCGACTAGAGCTAATCAATTAATGAAGTGTAAGTGCAATGTATGTGTTATAAGTCCTTGATTATTCACACCTCTAAATTAAACTGAGTTATCAAAATATAGATTATAAATTAAGTTATTGGAATGCACATGAGTAGAGCAATTTCTCCTATAAAATAAAACGATCACACTCTTTTATCAACTTTTTCAAAAGAAACTTTCATAATTCTGCATAAAAGTAAATAAATGCCACACTTATGAAAATTAATTGCACTCTTATAAAGGTTATATCCAATTATGAAATCCACACAACTTATGAAAATCTCATAATTATAAATCACTCTCACAATTGTAAAATGAAATTTAACTAAAAAAAACACACACTCTCTCTCTCTATTATATGTCTGAATTATGCTTTGAAAGAAACTCAATTCAATAAAGGAATCAAATCATCTATCATAATAACACATTCTTGCATGAACATCCAAAATTAATTAAAAATATATCCTCACTTGCTCAAAATTATAAATCACTCTTTCTTGAAATAAAACCTGTAATCAAATCCTTTGTTTTTAAGAATTACAATTTTAATCTAAATCTAAACTCTCACTGTTGTTATTATTACTCATTAAACTCAACTCATTTTCTCTTGAATCAATAAAGAAAATTAGTTAACAATACAATCACATTGCTGCTTTTTAACTCAAAAATCAACAAAGGAAAACGATAAGGAAATTTTATAGGATGCATCTGAAAAATAAACTTACGGAATGATATAAGGAAATTCACTTAAAAACATAAAAGAACCTTACTACTTGAGGGGGTCCTCCACAAGAATATGGTCACGAGATCCAATTGAACAATCAACCACACATCGAAATAAGAAGGATCCTTTATAATTGATTGAAAATAGAGTTTTAATTCTCATTGTTGCATAATAAAATCATTGTGTTTATGCTTTCTTACCAAGTCTGTTTATAAATCATGTCTCATTAAATTTCCATAGCTTCATGCCTAGCTTCTCTTAACAAAATACTAAAATTAACTTTGAAAGATATCATAATGAAAGTCACTAATGATTTGCTATTAACAAAGCAAATTGTTAGGCATATATATTGTTCCTCGCTCGCCTGTATACCTGACAAAGTTGAATTTTTCCTTTAACCACATAACTGGAAGCTTCCTTGATCAATCTGGTTCATGAAGGTAGGAAGGAATCATGGAGCGCATTTATTTCTATCTTCACATATATTTCTCGCTCCAGTTGTCACCTTAGAACCTATTAAACAATGGACTTAGTTGTAGAATTAGACATTAGCTGCAAAATCATCCCAATCTGGTAGCTAAAATAAATATTAGACTAATAATAAAGGACATTATTAACTTATGAAATACAAGACTTTTATATACCTACCATGCCATAGATTTTGTGATTTGTTGCCCATTGAGTGATTATGATGATCAAAAAGGAGTAAAATAGGTGGAAAAAGGGTGTCAAAAAGAAGCAATTATGAGGCTCAATAGTAACGCTTTAGGAACATAGAAAACATCCATATATGCTTCTAAAAACTCTTTGATTTGTTTTTTTTGTTTCTTGGTACACCCCTCCATGGATGCCTTACCTCTTACCGACTCTTCTACAAACTTTCTTTTTAAATAGTAAGATCAATTTCTTGGAATGCTTGGCACTTACCATCAAAAATTTTGACTTTCATTTATGTGCATTGATGGTGAATGATTTGTCATCCTTTATGAGTTGGTATTGGCTGGCTCTCCACATGAATATTGCATCTCACATTTACATGTAGGGACTTCCAAACACCACTCCACATACAACAACAAAAATACATCTAGATCTACTTCATCGATAAAATCACCACTGATAGAAAATATAATTTTCCATTGTTTTGTTACCTTTAGCTCTTCAACGCTATTTACTCATCCCAACAGATATGGGCTTGGATGATCATGAGCTTCCAATCCCAATTTGTTGACTAACTCTATTTCAATGAGATTCACCTACGATCTTGAGTCAAACAAAGAATCAATATTTTTCTTCTTAACCTATATCTTTATGTGGAAGAGTTTAATCATTTCTCTCTTATTGTTACTGAAGGCTACTTAAATTCATCTCCTTCTACACTGACATATAGATGATCTTGTCATCTAAGTATAAGTTGATTTTAGTGTGGTTGCTTGAATCATTGGCCATGAGATTCTTCCTAATAATATCTCTCTTTTTGTCCTTTGGGTTAAGCTCTAGATATAACTTCTAACACTTCTCCTCTATATGGCCATCAATATTATACTAGTTGTAGTGTTTGTTGCAATCCTTGCACTAGTGTGTTGTGGTTGTGTTATTTTTATATTTCCCCCTTTCCACTTCTTCTTCCCCTCTTTAGAAGCATCATGTTGCTCCTTTTGCCTCAATCCATTTTATTTCACTTTCTTCTAGCCTCTGTTCTCCAAGTATTGTGCTTGTACACAAGCCTTGCCCACCAATATTGGCTTAAGAAACATCACTTACTTCCACAAATGGCTATGTAGACCCCCTAAATACTTGATGATTACATCTAGGTTCTTTAGGGAGATACCCAACATTATGGCCATCTTTTTGAACTTTGTGTTGTACTCTTGCACATTCTACCCCTACTTCTTCCTGAAGTAGTGTCATACAATCCACTAGTCCTCTACATACCTGATAGGGTAAAATTGCAACTTTATGAGGATTTTTAAGTTCTCCCACCTAGTCACCAGAGGATCTCCCGCCAACCTCAAGGCCTCCATGTGGCTTTCCCACTAGGTCAGGGCATGGCCCTCTAATTTCAACCACCCAAATGAAATGTTATGTTCTTCCTAGATATGGTGAACACTGAAATAAACTTTTAATTGCTGCAACCAATGATTTAGCTTTAGAACATCAATATCACCTTGATACGGTTTGATATATATCTTTGCTTCCATTTTAAATAGGGAGTATGAATGGTTCACGACACTCAAAATGGGTTGATATTTTTCAAGTTATTTCTATGAATCTTATTTCCAGCCTCCTAATCCTATTTATTAGAACCCCCATATTCTCCAAATAACATGACCTTATTACTCAAGGTTGACATGAGGAGATTCACATTATATCCTATATATGCAACTTATTCTTCCAGCCCCAAAACATCTCCTCTATAGGATCACGAGTTATTCACAGATTCTTCAGGCATGGCTAGGGATTTATGACTTTTCACTTAGCTGATCTAGATCACCTGCAAATCTTTACAGCATACCCAAAGAAACCTTCTCTAATACCAATACAATATGTAAACTATCATGTATATTCCACTAGACAGTTCATCACAATAGATCTGATAAATTGTGCTTAAAAATCTAAAGTCTATGCTATTAGGGTTTATTTCTATTTATATTTCTAGATCTATAGAGAATAGTGAAATAAAAACTCATGAACCACAATTGACACAATGTATAACCTTGGAAATGCTTTTGGGATAAAACCTAGCTGGAAGGTGAGGTCATTCTTCTATATTTCTCTAAATAGAGAATGGTTGTGAGTACTGTTAGGATCCTAGGGTTTAGCGATCAAATGTCTTTGCCTCTTTTATTCATTTTGGGATTTTGTATAGCTATTTAGCCGATGAAATACTATTTTTGTGGTCTAAAGAATCATTGTTTGATGTCACTACAACTTTTTCATAGAGGGTCCTTAAAGACAAGATTGAATTTGAGAGAGCCTGAGTCTATGAGAAGGTCATAAGGCCATTTTATCATGTAGAGTCATTTAGGGTTCAAGGGGTATATATCACAAGTTAAAATCATGAATAGAATAAGTCCATCATGCCCCCATTTCACCATTCGTAATTCATGATTCCCTTTTATATACTCCTTCCATATATTATTTCCATTCATATACTCTCTTCCATAAAACCCTCTCATTTACATTTAACATCATATGCAAACCCCCCCCCCCCCCCCAACTCACCTCTCATCATCATTGCTACTACATCCCTCCACAACTCATTACCATCATTCATATTTCATGATCATAATAACCCTTTACCCAAAGTTTATACCCATGACCAAACAAAACATATGAGGCGCACATTTTCAAATTTTTGTTCATATTTCCCTCATTCTCTCTCCAATCTATAGTTCACACTCTTCTCTAAGAAAATTTGATAATTTTCACAGCACAAGGCTGAAATCATCTTGGCAGAGGTTCAAAAGCAGGTTTTTTCAACTGTGAGAAGGTTGTTACACAATAACTGCACAAAGTTCTGAGGTACACAGTGAATGCCTATCTTCTACGCAAATGCTTCAAGCTCCTTGCAGAGGTCTCCCACCATTTCTAATCAAGTTTTCTTTTTGTTAGAGGTGGCAACATACCTATCTAGCCACATTTTTCCCTTAAAAATCAGCTACAAATTGATTGATAAAGTCTATGTGCGTTGTTGCATAATCAATGCGCAAACCCTGCATATTATTTGCTCTGTGTTGAGACATTTTTAAATACTCAGGGTTTGCATGTCACTTTGTATGAGTCGATGTGTGTCTATACATAAGATTTCCAATCAAATTTTATGATAATTGGCACAATCTTTTTCACATACATCACATTGTAACAATGTTGTCAAGGCATCAAAAGCTAAAGTCATTTGACTTTTATGAAAACCCTATCAGTCACCTCTTTACATCACTTTTTCATCCCTTCCATTTTCCAACGCACTGTTAATTAACCTATCCTCCACATACTTAGTGTCTACCATGAAAACATAGTTGAAACTATGTGTTGTAGTTTTTCAAAAATTCAGATGGAAAGTCAAGGGAGCAGAGGCAAACTAAAGGGAGCGGAGGTAGTTTGTGTTGAGCCTAATAGTTTGGAAATGGTGAACTCTAACCCTACAATCATAGAAAAATTTGAACAGATGGGGTTCATATCCTTTTGTGATAAATTTCAAACACATGGCCATCATTTCCAACTTTCTAGCATGTTTTCCCTAAACTTTAAAAGTGACAGGGTCAAAATTGGTGATTTAGAGTTGACAGTGTAAAAAGAAACTATTTCTCAAGCTACAAATATTCCTTTACAAGGTGAGAGTTGGTTCAAAGAAAATTATTTAGATGCCTCCTATTTTAAAGAGTTTGTAAAACCTCAATACAAGGTCAGATAGGACACCACTTTTCCAAGGAGCTACTTGTTGAATCACTACAGTCAATTGTTAAAGGTAATACAAAGATACTTTACATTTGAAGTCCGCTTTAGCAAGGTATATCAGTATCAAATTAGGTTTCTTATGTACTTTAATAGTAAGAGGAGATTGAACTTAACCTATTACCTATTCAAAGGCTTGGGTAAGATGGAAGAAATGGTTCATTCCAAGGGAGATAAACACTTGCCTAGATTATTCCACTTTGCACTGATCAAATTGTTGGTTTTGCATTAGTTAGAGAAAGGGAATATGTCTTGGGATGGTTTCTTGTCACCTTCAAGTCTGATGGATCATGAATACATTTCTCCAATGGAAGCACATGAAGAAGAACCTAAGGTTGAAGAGACAGTGAAGGAATCAGTGAAGGATAAGAGAGCAGCAACTCAAGGGAAAGGAAATATCCAAGTGGCAGAGGAAGAAGCACAATTTTTACATAGGCTGAGGACTAGATTTTCTACAAGGTATTTTATTCTAGATCCAACTCCTCCAAAGAACATTGATGTCCCAGAGGATATTCTAGAATAGAGGAGAGGAGATAAACAAGATTTTCAAATGGAGGACAAAGATCTTGAAATCACAAAGTTGTAGGACACCCTTTCCAAAGCCCATCTTAAGATTTCTTATTTGCAGAAAGAAAACTGAGATCTCAGGCACATAGCAGAAGAAGTAGCCCAGCATAAAGAAAGTGAGTTGTCTAGGAGGCCTCCTAGGCCTACAACCCAGGATAAAGGAAAACAAGTGATTGATGTAGAGGAGGTAAGAGAACCCATTGTGCAACTAAGGAAGCCTATGACAAGGTCAGCAGCTAATTGGAAAGAGAATATGAAAGAAACCTTTCAAACTACAAAGAATCCAAAGTTTGATAAATGGAAGGAGCATTAGAGGTTGATTGAGGTATGCCAAAGGCAAGTTGATCAGATAAGAGAGAATATTGAAATCTACAAGAGGTCCATCAACGATACCATCTTGAAAGCTTATGTTCAAGCTGAAAAATATTTTGACGCAATTGAAAAAACCAAAGTATTCCTAAACTGTACTCTTCCCATATGTATACAACTAAATAATTATTACATCAGAAATATAATTATGAGGAGAAGATTGAAGCTAATGAAACAGAAGCTGGAAAGAGATAGGAATTAACTCAAGAAGATAAAATAGTCACCTAGTAGTCTACCTAGAGTAGTAAAACTAGCTAACTAAGTCAAAACAACCTCCAACAAAGAGACCAAACCTTCATCCAGCAAGAAGAGGAGGAGCTAACCACATATCTTGACTGAGTTTACTCATTTTGATCATACATTCTGACCATCAAATCTGTGTAGCTAAGGGCTCATCTTGAAGTTACTAAGGGTCATTTTTTCTTAGGAAAATTGTGAATTTTTTTGGAGTTTTGATGCATGCTGGGAGTCATAAGGTATATGTAATGAATCATTGGACATTACATTATTTTTGGAGTGAGAAATGGCAGGCAAACTCAAAATTTGAATTTTGTTGCGCCACTGCTACGCAAGTGGTGACTGGGAATTTCTAAGGTCTACATGTGTGGAGGAAATCATCCAATGGGTCCTATCCCAACGCAACATCATTTTCGTTATACCCGTCAGTTTGGTTTCATTAGGTACGACCTATGACTTTGTTGAGCTGGAAGTCTACTACGCAATTGTTGTGCAACTCATCACTCAAGTTGTTTTGTATTTCGGTTATTTTTGGACCTTTCTATAGTTATGCTAGTAATCAAGATAGATATCAGTGATCAGGATAGGGATGAATAAGTAGATAATGTGGTAGATAAGGTTGATTTTCTAAAATTGAGGTTGCTAAGTGTTTACCCTAGCCTTAAGACATGATGTTTCTAATTCAAGTCTATTTCAATCCTCTTAGTAGATAGAAGATACATTGTATCTAGTTTTTGATTTTCCATTCTACCTACTTGTATTTAAATAGAACAAGATATGGAAAAAGGGTTCAATTTGGGAGAAAAGAGGCATGTGTATGTGTTTTATTTTCTAAAATAAAATTATCAGTGCAGAGTATTTGGAACTTTACCAGAGATTCTTGTGGTATGATTTTCAAGTTATGTGTTTCCCTTCTTATGTGTATTTCATTATCTTAAATGTTATATCTTCACCTCTAAATTGGATATAAACAATTTTCAGAATTCATCTTTGCTGATGCTCTAAATGATTGTATTTCCTTTCTAAAACTATGATGGAATTCACCCTTGGTTAGGTGCTCCTTTATGGTAAATTGTTCTTCTTCTTGATATTTGATCAAAGTATATATGTTTCAGAATTCATTTCATGTTCTGTTTCATGTGATTGAATATCTTTTTGTGTAGTCCCAAGTTATATTCAAAACTCACTCACAATTTTGTCCTTTCAATGTAACGAAAGGATTTTTCTACCACTATGTTATGACAAATGTAATAACTTGAAGTCATGTCTACCTTGCATCTGTTTCCATGAGTGCCTCATTTAAGCTCTGATAATTTCATGTAAATATCTAAATCATGATTCCATGCCTAGTGGCCCTCCCTCTTAATTTTTTCAACCATCATCAGTGAATCCTATTTTTATTTTACAAATATCACCTCTATTTTATGTCTTTGAGCCTTATTGTTTTTACATTTTGACATTATTTCAAGTGAGGGAGGCCCCTCTAGTTGGAAAAGGCCAGTTTCTAACCAAAAGAGGTATGTGGTTACCCCTATAAACCGTTTCCCTAGTATTGGTGCTTTAAATGGCACCCGCAACACAAGTGCTTCGGGAGACATAGAAAGCTTCCTAGAGACAGCCTCTGGGTTGATTGTAGACCAGTGCCTAGGACATCTTAGATAGAGGAGTGCATGGAAGATTTTCAATGGGGGATTTTGGTGTTACTCCAATTGTCACGTAATTAAAAGAGAATAAAGGGGACTTGGTTCAATAGTCTGTCATCTAAGTAAACTCAAGCCAATACATGGAGCCGAATGCGTAGGGCGTAAATCGGGGCAAACTCAAAGAGAAGTTTTTTTATTATGGCCAACACACAACAATGAACATATTAAAAATGAAGTTGTAGTAAAATGAAGAGGAAGAAAGAGAAGAAGGTAATAGATGCATAGGGATATATTCAAGACAAAACCCTAAGCATAAATGTTCCAGTAGAAGGATGGAATGACAGAAACAGTGGAGAACTAATTAAGGTCCCAAAATCTATACATCATGAGTACACTTACCACTAAAAAGCATAAGTAAATTTGTTCTCATACAGGTACAGTAGGTTAATTGAATAACACAAGTAAATCTATAATTACTATACGTACTGAAGGTTATTGAATAACACAAGTAAATCTATAATTACCATAGGTATTGTTCTCTATTTAGAAGCAAAATATACAAGCATGAAAGCATGAGACCGACAGCTTCATTACACAATTTCAGTAGAAGAGAAAAACATATATGAAAATGAAATTTATACAGGGAAAAACATATTGTGGATTACTCTAATTGGAATCACCAAATATTTTCATTCATCCAATATGATTCAAACATACTAGTCCATTACATTCAGCTAGATATCACTCAAGTTCCCTAATGAACAGGAAAATAGAACCAAAAATGGAATCACAGAATTCAAACCCTGCGGGTCAAAAATTATGGAACCTATGTTAAGTGTTTCTCCCCCTTATTTATACAAAGAAGGGGGGCTTTGAATAAACATTTTCAAAAAAATATCTTCGCCTGAGCTCCAATTGTCTCATAGACTAGCTGTCTCAGTGTGCAAAGCTCTACTACCCCAAAATGATTTCAACGAGATTTGATTCCCTTCTTTTAAAATACATTGAAATTACACAGTAATTGGAACTAAAGAAAAACTGAAAGATGGTGAGGAAAATATTTGTCTATTGTCCCTGTAATCGCCTCTGATCAAGCCACGTCTCTGCCATGATGCTTCAACTAGTTCACCTGTCGCTTTCGGTCTTAACTATTTGGCTTGCTCATTCTTTGGAGTTTGGAGTGGGAAACTATCAGTTTCACATAGCAGTACAAAAGCAAAGGACCCCATGGTGGTACTTCGTCTTCCCCCTGTATGGGGCACCATGCTGGATAATCAAGTCCTCCCGAGCTTCCAAATATTCATTTACTTCTATCAGCGTCGACCTTGGTTTCATGTCACAATGGGTCTTTCTGGGTCAGTCCATGTTGAGTTTGAATGCTCCATCTCCTTTCTTAAATGTCACAGTTGCCGAACCACCACGCCTTTAATTTCTACACTACCTAGTCGCGGAGCTATCACATCGGGTTTTTCCATTAAACAGTCTTTACAGGACGGGGAATTCTAATCCATTTTAGCCCTTTTTGCTTCATGTGATCAGGGGCTATGACCAGGTTCTTCTTCCTCGGGCATTAGGGCCTTTGGACTGCCCTCTAAGGGTGTTTTTCCTTTGTTGCATAGAATCCCGCATATCGGTGGTTTATAATGGTCACCTTTAGTATCTCCTCTTGACCCTTGTGATTGTCAATCTGCAGGATTGGGCCCACCGGAGGTATCGAAATATCAATAAGGAGAGGGCCTTCCTACCATATCCATAGAGCTTGCAAATTTCCTGGACACAAAACTTCCATAAGGCATATCACATAAAATATCGCATCCGAGAGATTTCCCGCATATTGCAATCGCAAGTCGGAAGGGACATCCACAGAGGAGGAACTTTGACCTATGTGATTGTTGATCTACAGGATTGGCCCCTTTTGTGCTTATCCCTTGGTCCTTTGGCCCTCCATGTGATCGCGGGCCATCCCCCCTTATCGGAGCCTCTTTACCGCAAATCGCAATTGAATACTTTTAATTGGAGTTGTGACCTTTTACCTTCGCCAATCACCGATCTGCAAGATTGATGATGTCATCAGTGTCACGTGTAACTTTGTGAGTAGTGACATGTGTCACCCTGTTTTGACCCCTTTCGAACCCTTAAAATGTTGAATTTACATGCCACATGTCATTAGCAGATCCAATGGTGCTCTGCCATGTGGCCACGCTTGAGGAGGAAGAAAAGGGCTCATCTGCCCTTGGTTTTTCTTTGAATTTCTTTTTAAATGAAATCAGCCCCTCCCGGCACTTTAACACTTTATTGGGACTTTTCCATTTTGCAACATTTCAAACTTTGTCCCGTCCTGAATCATTGATCGCAGATATTCCATGACCACTGATATTGCAGGATCTCTGATATGCGGGAAATCTGATATGTTGGACCTTTGATATTACGGGATCTTAGATATACAGGAACTCTAATATGTGGGATTACCGATATGTCGCTCCTTGGACCTTTAAATTTTGCGATCTCTGATATCGGGAATCGCTAATCACTGATTTTCTCTGTCCTTCCCCTACTATAGCCCTTAGGAAACTGCAATTGCGATTTGCCTCACCTTGGTTATTTCCTCTAGGTTTTCTGGCTTTCAAAGGGCAGCTTCAATCTGCTCTAATTTATGACCCAAAAGTCCATTTTTGGACTTCCATATACTGTAGGAAATCTGATTCTGAAAACTATTCGATCGAGAGGGTCTGATTAAGATTTGAGATCTTTTGTCTTGGGAAATGTCTTCAAAATTCATTTCTCTTTCTCACCCTTTTCACAGTTGAAAACATGTTTAGAAATGAGTGACAACACCTAGGAAAACTTATAATTTTTAGAACTATATGCTAACCCTATGGGTGACATGTTGCTAGGCATCAATAGGCTAAAAAATTACCTTGAAAATTGTGTTGTTATGAGTTGCATTTTAGTTGTGTAAGTAAATCTAGCATGAAGGAGATATATCAGACAAAATCCTAACCCAAATCCTCCTAAAGTTGTATACATCCTTGAAAAGTTTCTTAGAAGAAAGAGAGAACCAAAAGAAAGTCAAGGGAGTAATAGTCCCCTTGCGAGGTCCTACTCTCTGCCTGAAATTTTGAGTACAATCGAAGACATTAAATTCCACTTATCATTTCAACATCTTATGTCTCTAACTAAGTATGAATCTTTTATTTCCAAAATTGTTGTGGATGAATCAATATTGAGCCCTTATATCCCACCTCCACATACTGAGTTTGGAAGAAATATATTGCAACAGTTTAAAAAACATAAGGTTTTAGTTAATAAAGTGCAGTAGACTACTAAAAAGGTGGTCCTTTCCTAGAAAAAAATCCCTCGTCCATTTGCATCCTTTACTTCCTTTGTTGTAACTATATCTGCTACATATTCATTTACAGTTTCTGTAAGTCCACCTCTCATCTCAACTCCCATAACATCTATTTTTTATGCACCACCTACTATAACTACTACTCAACAAGTTGTATTTCTGCCCCCTTTTTCATCCATATCAACTACCATCATAGCAAGCTCATCATCCACTCAGACATCAACTATGGAAGCTACATATGACCCTTTAATTTTACCTACTCAGTTACATGACTTTCCTCATAATTATGGTCAAAGACTCCCTCAGTATGATGGCACTAGTGAAACTACTGCCAGACATCACGTAGATAAATTCAATGATTTTGTGGATCTTGAAGAGGTCGACCACGAGGATGTCAAGATGAGGTTTTTTGGGTAGATCTTCTCTAGGGATGTGAAAAAATGGTTTAGAAGTGTTAGAGCTGGAACATTTGCTACTTACCAAGAACTTGAGGATGCTTTCATCACCAGATGGGGTGAGAAAAACAACCCTTTGCAAATCCTTGTTGAATATGACAGTTTAAAAAGACAGCCTGGTGAGACAATCCAAGAATTTTCGACAAGGTTCAATAAGGTATATAACTCCATTCCAGCAGATATAAAGCATCCTCCTGAATTAGCCTTACTCCACTACACTGATGGTTTCAATCCAAAGATGGCATGCCAAATTAGAGAAAGGAACCTTGCAACGCTTGAAGACATGGAGAGAAATGCAGTTAGTGTGGAGACAAATATTTTGGTGAAAAAGTATAAAATGAAAGCAGAGAGGAAAGTAACCATAAAATAATAACCTTCTACCTCATCTGATGCAAATTTGGATCCTTAGTCAAGAATATGCATAAAATGATGGAAACGATAACCCTGTTAGATAGAGTTGTTGCTAGAGAACCCCAAGGAGGTCCATAGATTCGAAATCCAAAATTTAGGAGGTAGCCAAAGGTCCAGATCAAGAAAAGGGAACAAAAGGGTCCAGAACAACAACCATAGTAGGTGAGACTGTTGGGTCCCTATAATACTAGTCATTACCCCATTACTATTGTAGTTGTACCCCTTATTAATATTTTTGTGCCCCTACTATACCCATATTGTTATTACTGTGCCCCATAGAATCCCTCTATTGTTATTTTTGTGGCTTTATATTATTATTGTTAGGTCGGCTGGGTTATATTGTGACTCCTTAGACTCCTATATATAGGAAGGAAATTTTTTCATTTGAATCATCAAAGAATTTTTCATTTATGTAATGTAAAGGAGGTTTCCCCCTCGAAGAGGCTAAATTCTAAGGCGTTGATCTATCTTTTCTATCTTTTCTTGAGTTGGTTTCATAACATTTGGTATCAGAGCTTTGGATTATAGGGTTTCGCTGCTCCAAACAGGTAATCGTGGAATTTTCGCTATAACTTTGTTTCTGCAACGTTTCAGAAGTTGCAAAAAAAACCCATTTGAGAAGAAATCACGATGAATCTTGGGTCCAAATTTCAGAGCTGTTCGCACTATATTTGCGGAGATATGATCTAAGGAAGTTGGTCTTTTTGCAGACTCCTGAATTACATTCCAAACAGGTGACCTGGGGAAAAGCGTCATAACATACTCTTTTGGGATCGGATTGAAATTTCGTAAGAAGGTACAGAAAGAGGATAGACTTTAGTTTCTTGTATGCATTTTTCAGATCCAAATGTCGAAACAGTGACTCATGGCACGTCGTACAAGTTCGCTCTACTAAACTAGTCTATAATCAAGTCACTGTGGGAGATTTCGCATAAATCTTCCTTGGAGAATCCAATTTGGATCAGACTTGTGGCATTGGAAAGAGGACACAGAGGGCTACTGTAGTTCACAAATTCATATCTAGATGATTGGAAAGTATAGAGATACATCAGAGGCAATATCGAGCTCCTACAAAGTGAAAAAAGGTGTGTAGATTTTCTTAAATTTTTACTTAAGCTTGGTTTGAAAATTTATTTTGAAGGAATTCAAAGGGCATAGTAGAGCATTATTATTGGTAACTGATGCCCCGAGGAAAGAAAATGCAAACACCTAGTAAGGAACCTGAAAGCTCTAGCATGACTCATGAAGAAGAGGAAGAAATGAAACATGATATATCAAAATTACAAGACCAAGTGCAACAACTGTCCCTTGCACAAAAAGGAACAGAATCTAAGATGGATGGTTTAAAGAAAGGCGTAGAAGCTAATATGGATTGTTTAAAGAAAGGTGTAGAAGCTAAGATGAATGACGTGGAAGCTAAGATGGATGATTTGAAGATAGATTTGAAGACAGACATGGAAGAATTGAAGATAAATATGAATAAGTTACTACAAGAAAGGGTCACTAATGGTGAAAGGGTAGTAAAGGAAACTCATGATGAGAACAAAAGAAATGTTAATCATGATTCCATAGACTCTAATGTTGGATCAAAGACCCACCATATTCCAAAAATCGATATGAGGAACTTTGATGGCAAGGATCCCACAACATGGATATTACAGATGGAGAAATTTTTCGATCTCAATAATGTGCAAAACACACAAAAGGTACGTATTGCAACTTTATATTTGGAACCAAATCAGTTTGTATGGTATCAATGGCTGTTCTCTCGTAAACAATTTATCACTTGGGCAATTTTTACGGAAGAATTGATAGCACATTATGAGGATACAAAAAGCAACACTTTTTTTAGCCAATTGATAAGTCTCAAACAAAAGGGTTCAATAATGGAGCACATAAGGAGTTCCAAAAATTGAACATAAGGGTAAAATATATTCCAGAGGAGCATAGGATTGATGTGTTCGTAGGGTATTTAAAGGATAATATCCAACATGATGTTCGCCTTTGGGAACTTGATTCATTACAAAGAGGTGTAATTGCACAATTATGTTCGCTAGATGTGTCCACAGTGGAATCATCTATTTCTCCAGATCTCCAAAAAGTCTTGGACAATCATTCCAAGGTATTTGAGACTCATAAGGTCTCCCACCTATTCGTGATCATAAGCATGCTATTCATCTGATTCCAGGAATTGTTCCTCCAAACATCAGGCCGTACAGATATCCCTATGCCCAAAAGAGTGAAATTGAACGTATGGTTGCAGAAATGCTAGAGGCTGGTATAATTCAACCAAGTCAAAGTTCTTTCTCTGCTTCAGTCGTATTGGTGCACAAGAAGGATGGATCATGGCACATGTGTCTAGATATAGGGAGCTCAACAAGCTCACTATTAAAGATAAGTTTCCCATTCCTGTCATTGATGAATTACTGGATGAATTGCATGGATCAATTTACTTCACCAAGTTGGATTTTCATTCAGGATATCATCAAATCAAAATGAAGATTGAAGACATTCCGAAAACAACATTTAGAACTCATGAGGGTCATTATGAATTTTTGGTCATGCCTTTTGGCCTTACCAATGCACCTTCAACATTTCAAGGATTGATGAATTCAATTTTCAAACCATTCCTAAGAAAATTTGTGTTAGTATTTTTTGATGATATACTAATCTACAGCAAGTCTTGGAAGGATCATGTTGAACATGTTGACAGGGTGCTACAACTATTGGAGGAGAAACAATTATATGCAAAAAGATCCAAATGTTTCTTTGGAGTACAAGAGGTGGAATATCTGGGTCATATTGTATCTCATGAAGGAGTTAAGGTAGACCCTAGAAAAATTAAAGCCATTAAGGAATGGAAAATTCCCACATCCATAAAGCATCTGCGAGGATTTCTCGGGTTGACAGGGTATTATCGCAAGTTTGTTAAGAATTATGGGAGAATAGCAACACCTCTAACAAAATTATTGAAGAAAGATGCATTTTCATGGACTCCAGAAGCAACAAAGGCATTTGAACATCTTAAAGAGGCAATGTGCCAAGCACCGGTCTTAGCTACACCAGACTTCACAAAAACCTTTATTGTGGAATGTGATGCTTCAGGAAATGGAATTGGTGTTGTTTTAAGATGAAAGACTCATTTCTTTTGAAAGTCGTCCAATCAAGGGAAAGTTTTTACACAAAGTTATTTATGAGAAGGAAATGTTGGCAGTACTCCATGCACTTAAGAAATGGCGACCCTACCTAATGGGAAGACACTTCAAGGTAAAAACGAATCATGATAGCCTTAAATACTTTTTAGAACAAAGATTATCCTCTGAAGAGCAACAAAAGTGGGTCACAAAGATGTTGGGTTATGACTTTGAAATCATCTACAAAAAAGGGAACCAAAATGTGGTGGCAGATGCACTCTCAAGAAAGGATGAGGATGTGGAAGCATTGTTGTGCGCCATTTCTATTATCCAACCAGATTGGATAAACGAAGCAAGGGAGTAATGGAAGAATGACGAAGAAGTGTGGGCACTTATTCGAAAGTTACAACAAGATTCCAGTATGTCTGACACATTTAGCTAGCAAAATTATTCGTTATGGTAAAAAGATCGCTTATACCTCTGTAAGAATTCCCAACTAAAACAAAAGATTCTTATGGAATTGCACACTTCTCCCTTAGGAGGGCACTCAGGATTTTTTAAAACTTACCACAAGGTTAAGAAGGAATTTTTTTGGGATGGCCTTAAAACAGATATTCAAAAGTTTGTGGCGGAATGTTTGGTTTGCCAACAAAATAAAATTGAAACAATTAAGACATCGGGTCTATTACAACGTTTATCCATTCCAAGCGAACGTTGGGAGGAGGTTTCAATGGATTTTATCACAGGTTTACCCAAGTCTGAGGGAAAGAGTGTCATCATGGTGGTAGTTGACAGACTTACCAAGTATGCACACTTTTGTGCATTATCACATCCATTTAAAGCCAGTACAGTTTCTACTACATTTATGGAAACAATTCAAAAGCTACATGGAAACCTAAAGATTATTGTAAGTGACAGAGATCCCATTTTCACTGGAAATTTTTGGACAGAATTATTTTCTTGTCTTGGTACTCAGTTATCTCATAGCTCATCTTATCATCCTCAATCTGATGGGGAAACTGAGATAGTAAACAAATTTTTGGAAGGATATCTTCATTGCTTTGTATCTGATAAATAGACACAATGGGTCAAATGGTTGCCTCTGGCTGAATGGTGGTATAACACTTCCTTCCATACAGCAACAAAAATGACCCCATTTATGGAACTTTATGGGTATCAGCCACCATCCATCACATCATATTTAAGAGAAAATTCTAAGGTTCAAGCAATGGAACATCACATTGAACATCAACAACAAGTCCTCCAACTCTTAAAGGATAACCTCGTGTTGGCACATAATAGAATGAAATAACAGGCAGATCAACATCGTAGCGAAAGAAGTTTTGAAGTAGGTGATTGGGTATTCCTACGGCTACAACCATATAAGCAAATGTCCCTCAAGCAAGCTAAGAAGGATAATAAATTATCACCAAAGTATTATGGTCCATACAAGGTGTTGCAAAAGATTGGTACTATGGCATACAAATTGGAGCTTCCTGCAGCTTCTCGATTGCACCCAGTTTTCCATGTTTCATGTTTAAAGAAGGTTATAGGCGACAAGCTCCTAGTTCAAACAATATTGCCAGAACTTGACGAGGAAGGAAAAATTATATTGGAATCGGAAGCAGTCACAAAAACAAGAACTCGACAGCAACGAAATCGATCAATTTCGGAGTATCTTATCAAGTGGAAGAACTTATCCGCTGAAGATTCCACATGGGAGGATGAGAATTTTATACAGAAGCATCCAAAACTTCTCAAGTGTTGATGACAACACTTTTTTGAAGGAGAGGGGCATGTTGGGTCCCTATAATACTAGTGATTACCCCATTACTATTGTAGATGTACCCCTTATTAATATTGTTGTGCCGCTATTATCCCCATATTGTTATTACTGTGCCCCATAGAATCCCTCTATTGTTATTTTTGTGGCTTTATATTATTATTGTTAGGTCGGCTGGGTTATATTGTGACTCCTTAGACTCCTATATATAGAAAGGAGGTTTTGTCATTTGAATCATCAAAGAATTGTTCATTTATGTAATGTAAAAGAGGTTGCCCCCTCGAAGAGGCTGAATTCTAAGGCATTGATCTATCTTTTCTATCTTTTCTTGAGCCGGTTTCATAACAGAGACCCCCTTTCCAACAGAACCATGTAGAAGGTCAAGATGAGGAAGATGAACAAGCACCCAAAGACCAAATCCATTTTTCAGTGATAGACAGAAAATCATTTATTTAACTAAAGAATACCAAGGGAAGTTTGAAAACCTCATGACGAAAGACAAATAAATTTGGTTTACTCAGTCTCAAGATGATATCATGACAAATGAATCTAAAGAGTATAAAAGAGGTTATCAAAATGCCATCATGCAGGTCCAAATACAATACAATTTAAGAATTAAAAATGTTGGAAATAGTTTTGCAAAGAAGGATGTAGTAACCAGCATTCAAAAGAAGGATGTACCAAGTAGCAACATTCAGAAAAAAAGATGCAGCGAGAAGCATCCTTCAAAGGAAATATGATTCTATCAAAGACAATGTAGACAAGAAATATCCAGCTCCTAAGGAGGCAGATAAAATGTAGAATCCTTTCAATTTTGAGACTGGACTTGCTAAAATCAAGATTTCTATTCCTCTAGGTGAGCTACTAAATAATGATCAGTATAGAGTTTAGATTCTAAAAGATTTGAAAATTGAGAAGACTTCTAATACTGTCAATGTGATTGATGATGTTCCTGCCATCATGTTTGGACCAAAAATTGATGACAAAGGGTAGGATGATGAAGTGCCTCCTTTCTATGTGAGCCTAAATGTACATGATCAAATTCTTGATAATGTTATGCTGGACTCAAGGGCTTCACATATCTTGATGCCCAAGGTAATCATGGAAAGTCTTAGGCTTGATATCACTAGACCATACAAAAATTTGTATTTTTTTTATTCTAGCAAAGTGAAGTGCTTGGGACTGATAAAAGACTTAGCGGTTTCCCTAACTCAAATTCCTTCCAAGAACATGGTGATGGATATTGTAGTGGCAGACATACCTCCTAAGTTTGGCATGCTCTTATCTAGGTCATGGATAGAAAAATTGCAAGGGGAAGTGTAGACCGACATGTCATACATCATTGTTTCAGTTTTTGGTGGCCAAACTAGGAGACTTTACCAGGAACCATTGATGCAATACATGATCAGCAGCAAGGAGAAGCCTACCAATCACCTTGTTTATGTAGTACACTTTGATTTAGATTCTTTCATTTTTTTCAACACTAGGTGTCCCGAAGAGTAGACTACAAATCTAGGTATTATATCAAAACTGGAGGAAGGGGAAAATAAGGAACTGGATAGTAAGACAGATAATAAGAAATTCGAAGAGTTGAAGGCCACAGTAGATGAAGAAGAAGGGGAATAATATCTTTGGAGTATGCATTTTGATGGTGCTACAATCAAAGAAGGTGTTAGTGCAAGCCTGTGGATAATCAACCCAATAATTGGAAATACCAAGTTGTGTTCCTACAAGTTGGCTTTTGATTGCACCAACAATGTAGCTGAGTAAGAGGCACTCCTTTTGGGTTTATAGGTATTGAAAAATTCAGGAGCCAAAAGGATAGTAGTCTATGGATATTCAAAATGAATTATCAAGAAGAATAAAGGTTAGTATTATAAGAAACACCCTTGAATGTGGGCCTACCGTAATGTTGTCCTAGATTGTCTGCAAAACTTTTCTGAGTACAATTTGTTTGTCATTCCTAGGAGACAGAATATTGTTGTAGATGATTTAGCTACATCTGCTTGTGATTTTGAAACTCCAATTCGCACCAATGAAAAGTATAAAATTGAACTCAAGTATAGGTCTGTTGTCCTAGATAATATGAGGTACTGAAGGGTTTTTAAGAACGATAAATAGCTAGAAAATTTTCTATTGATGAAGGGAGAATTTGCCAACATGTGGTTTGAAAATAACTGTATATGGGAAGAAGATGAGAAGGAACATTTTATAAATTAGATCGAATAAGACTTGGACAAACATGTGGTAGATTTGAAGGTGCCATAGCTGAAGGATAATGTCATTTCAAGAGGGTTGGCACCACTTGAAGAACTTTTTTACCAAAATGATGTAGCTAAAACGCTTGTTGTAGCGACTATAACCACCCTCCAAAATTTTGGCCTGCACCAATTTCAAAGCCTCCCTTGAGAGTTTCACTTGATGAAGGCACACAAGCGGGTTCACTCCATGAGCTTGTGTGAGTCCTCGCATCCACCTTGCTTGTTCCTTTCATTCAAGTTTTTGCATGATGGTGTCTAAGTCATGCTTGCGACCATGTTCTGGTTATGCTAGAAGTTTTCGCTTCGTATGTGCTTGTTGTGTTCGATATAAAAGCATCTATCACACTCACACATGGAGTCAGGTTCACTATCACGCAAGCATTGTCTCAATCAATGCATGGTCAATCATGAGTGTCGCACTTGTCACTTGCACAGTCAGTCAGTCATGTTGAACATGTGTGTCTGGATGGTTTGAGTCGTTTCGTAGTCGAGTCATGTGAGTGTGTATTAGCATGATCACCTATGCATATTTCGATAGTTCACACACTTAGTCATTTTTCCTAAAGTTCTGACAACTAGACTCCCCTCTAATAGCCAAACCATTACTCCGCCATCGAGTCAAACGACTGTCAACTAGAACAGCGCAGAAGCAACAAGCTAGTCTTTTCAAGTTGCGTTTCCCGCAAGTAGTTCAATCAACTTCCATGTTGACCACCCGGACAGTCAGACCCGGTAGTCACCCTGAGACTCACTCCCTTCAAAAATTGTGCAGAGTCCACTAACCTCACTCACTCAACTAACTAAGGAAACTACGTAGACAGGCTGGACAGACACCAAGTGCCCATCCCTGTCTCCTTCATAAAATTGCACAGTTTTCCCAGTCAATCATCCGCAAAGTCAACCAGCCGCTCATCCAAGAAATTGCATAGTTTTCATGAGCAGGTCTTTTGCTATTTCGCAGTCCACTTAGCTTAGAAATTGCACATAGATTATCAGTGGGCCGGCTTCCCAGCTTCAGTGAAATTTCCCCACTAGCAAACTACCAATTTCCTCCAAGAATTGCGGAGTTTCTGCTGCCAGTGACTGAGCAACCAACTGCCAGTTCCCTCTAGGAATTGCATATTTTTGGCTACCAGTGACCCCAACAACAAACTCCAAGTTCCCTATGGGAATTATGCAGTTTTGGCTGCCAGTCTCCTAGGCAATTCTTCCCAAAAACTACACAATTTCTTCATGCTAACCCTTCATGCAACCCGGTCCGTTCCTCTGGAAAATTGTGCAAATCTAGCTATCTAGCCCTCGCTAACCATTTGTTCTGAAAAATGCACAGAGCATGCCTTCATTGCCTTCGTGCAGCCCAAACTGTCCCTCCCAAAATTTGTGAAATTTTGCCCCCCAACTGAGCCAGACCTCGCAGGTAGTCATTGTCGACTCACATTGTCCATCTCCATCACTCATTGACTCTTGCACAGTTTTCATCAGCAATGCCAGGAGCCATCATCCCGCTTCACAACCTTGCTACGTCTCCTAGTCACCTACATCTGAAATGCTCATGTGCCATGGTAGACTAGGAGGTTTTGGATTTGATGTCATCTCGTCATGAGTGACTACAAGTACAGGTACACCAACAAGCATGGCAAGACAATGAATGGGATGAACGAAGGGAGCACATGTAGAAGGATAGTTTCACCAACGGACGAACGAATGAAGCATGCGAAGCAGACGAATGCTATGAACATGCACCTTCACAAAAAGATGATCTTGTCAAGACTTCCAAAATGCAAGCAAGGAAAAACATGTTAAAGCTTCATCAAGCGAACCAAGGACCACCGAATACTCTGCACACTTCGCCATGTAGATGTGAATCTATGATATCCCATGAAGACATCCATCACCCAGCAGCATTGTATCTCAACATGCACTCCAGCAGCAACACAAATGCACCAGCACTGTCATGTCAAGTCATGTCGATTCATGTCATGAGTCATGTCGTCCACATCTCGTATGGGCTATGTTTTCAATCAATATGATGTAATGTGGAAGTCCAAGAGACCCACTTGTTGAACAAAGAGTCATCTACAGCGAAAATTCATGGAAGCCAAACGTTCATGAGGGTAGTCGAACAGCCACGAGTGTCAATTTCACCCTTCGCTAGAAATACCTCCTCATTTGCACATGCAAATCACTTTTCACCTCAACTCCTCCAACATAGCCAAGAGAATTTGTAATATTTTATTTGAGAAGTAAGTAGTGGCTCCTACGCTCCGCACTCAGGGTTAGTGATATATGGTGTAATGATGTGTCCTGGGACTTTTGCTTAATTCAGAAGCCTGCTAACAGGTCAGGACATTTTCACACATGTATTGTATCTGTTGTAAGACTGATCTCTAACACTTGTAATGCATGTTGCTTTAAACTATATTCTACATCTGAACTATTTCATTTGTTGTAATGCATAATTTATTAATGGAAATGTGTTCTATATGTTGTTAACATTGTCTCGCCCATGTAGACTACTCTCCCGGAAATCAGACAGACCTTTCACATGAAGCTTGTTGTAACAATCGTTGCACTCGTGTGGATTGATCCATTGAGTGTTGTACATTTTATCTTACCTTGTACGTTGTGACTGCTACATCCATGTGGAATTCTCCTCTGGAAGTCGTGCATGTCCTGTTGTGTTGTGTGTTCCTAGCTGAGGTTAGACTGCATCCCATCCAACCTGGGACTCACCTTCACCCTCTCCCCTTACAGTGAAAGAATCATTGACACAAGTACACTTACACTCGTTAGGCATATGAAACTCACTCCCGAAGACAAATCAAACCACTCTCCTCTGCTGACAAGCAAGAGTTGAGGTAAATATTTAAGATAATGGCAGTCGGTCCATCATACTGGATGAGACTCCTACCAAATGGTGTGAGCTCTAGTTGGGGCTTCATACCGGGGAGATCCCCTGATGTTAGCAGGTCCAGCACCGTCAACATTTTGGTGCTAGAAGGAGGGTCAGATGACAAGCTAAGTCCTCACATCTGTTTTGAATATCGACATATCTATCATGACTAACTACCGAGTTGCTCTTCTAGAGTGTATATCTTATGTAAACAATTTCATCATCTCATAAAAGCTCTCGGATAACTTCTCTCATAAAACATTTGATGGTGGAGGCTACGTAGCCTTGGTTAGGCATGTGGTCAGCGTTGTAGGCTCATGCAAAAGACATGGATGCTTTGAAGAATACATGAGCTACGCGTTGTTCATCTACACGCTTCGAGGGAAGCCAATGTACTGGAGTGCCACCTTGCCCAAAAAATCTATTCCTTCTCTTGCTCATCTAATCGCAGAGATAGACCATGGCTTCAATCAATTCAACGATAAAACACTCAACAAAGAAATTCTGGAATTACAAAAAGCACCCGATGAATCAGTTGATCAATTTTACACATGCTTTTCTAATCTTGCATACCGATTCCCCAAAGCTTATATTGATTGGAATTTCTCGATGGGAGATTTGAGTATCTTCTTTACATATCTAAAAATCTGCAATTCTTGAAATCACATGAATCTCACTCATACTCCCGTGATGGAACTACTCAATCACGAGCAGGCACAGTCGTTGTCACAAGTGACTATCCGCCTTCATCTCATCAAACACCTCCACCACCACGGAGTGAGGTGGGAGATCATGCACACACCTCTTTTGAACTATCACATCCTCCCACCCCACCTACTCTTGATATTTGCACAGATCTGGCTTGCAATCTTGTTGGTTTTTATGTGGATTCATTGCCTCAACCTCTGTCTTTGTGTTTTGTTGATCCTCCGGATTGTACTGTCTTGTGTTCTTCCATTCTAAACTCCTCACCTATTGTGAACAAGGATCAAGTTGTCGACGGAGTTGGTGTTATGCAGCCAACCTACACCATCGTTCATGATGAGTGTGTGTGGGAATCTAAGGAAGAACCCGTGGTGAAGGATGACTCCCTTTTAGCTGCACCTCATCCACTTCATCCTGACATCCCTTGTGATTCTGCAACTGCTAATTTCCTCTAAGAAAACCCATTTCTGGATACGTCTACTTCTAATCATTCACAGGACATGCCTGATGTCAACATGTAATTATAGTGCAGAGAGGACACATCTTCCTCAGAAAATCTGTCCAATTTGTCATCTATCTTTTCTAAAACCATAGAGGGTGAACATCTTTGCTTCCAATCTACCCCTCTACCTGATTCATTAAATCATGAGGATGCCACAAACATCTTGAATTTTTTTATCCTGGTTGTCATGATCTATCCACTTCCTCATCCCATCATGATGTTGATTCAACCATTTTCAATCTGTCCAAGTAACTGGTCTATGATGATCTATCTGTCAACGAAGTCGAAATCCCACAAACTGTCGAGGCACTTGAGCCCGAGGTGATGGTTATGTCAAGCCCTTGCTGTCTTGAGGCTGGTTTCACTTCCGATCAGGAAATTTTTTTAAACACTCAAGGCTCCTCATCACTCTCTCCTTTGCATTGAAGATCAACCAAACACCCAAATTTCACTTCCTCCACTCAACCTACACAATCCCATCGCTCATGAGTTGGAGGAATCCTACACAGCAAACACACATGCACAACATAAGTGGCCTTCCTTTCTCACGTTTCCTTGCATGTCATAGTCAAGAGAAAGCACACCTTCAACATCTACATGCAGTGTAGCACAACACCATGGCAGCTCCATAGAGTGCATGTCATGCACGTTCACTCATATTTGTTCTGTGTTTGCTCGTAAACTCGGAGTGTGTTTGTCTTCACTGTTATATCTTTCTTGTTTGTTGGTTCACATAGTTGTCTTGCTCGCAAACCATGCCTTCACTAACATGGGTTAACCAATGTGCCAATGGCTGCATTGGAAGTATCACCCCATGTGAGATGTCCCATGCACTGTTAGCTTAGGAGTAGGAGTAGTGTTTTTTTTCACTTGTCTTTTCTTTCTGGTTTGCATGATTGTTTGCTTGTTGACTTGGTTTCTTTGCTTGCTTGCTGTTGTTTTCACTTTGTTTGATTTTCTTACTATTTTTGTTTACATTTGTTTTGTTTGCTTGGTATATTACTATTTTTTTTTTCTGGAAATAAGTGATGCCAACTACTACGTTCTGGCTTTTGAATAGAGTATGTGGCTGAAATTTGAGGAAAATGCATGACACAACAGCACTTGGCCAGTCTTGTGTCTGCCTTATATATGCTTGGTTGTAACCTTCACCCAATGAAGTCCTGACATAAAATATGAACCATCTGAAAGGGAAGTTTTGATCCAACCATGAACCTGTTTCCACACTGGGAAGCCCCATGCTTGTACTCGGCCTTCTGCTCTGTTTGTTTCAACTCATCCAACTAGTAGAAATGGAGAAGTGGAAAATCTAAACGAGAAAACCTATGTCAAAGGTCTTACATGCTTCTCTGAAGGAACAACCTCTTCTTCTCTCAATAATTTGGGATCCCTCTTCCACACCAAAAATAAATAAGTGCCTATGCACAGTACTCTTGAAAAATACAAAGGCGAAAGAAGAGAAAGGCTTCCTACGCAGAGAGGTGAAGCATGCAACTCCACCGCGGTACTGATCAGGCTCGCTTGCAGTGGAGCAATGTATGTGTTCCTACATGACTCTGTCAGGGAACTGTCTAGGCCTACTGGCAATAGAGAAACACCAAAGATGAAAACTTATACTTTGAAAATCTTCAGCTCGTGAGCTTAACTACCCTTCCCAGATTCGAACACTGAGATCTAAGCTGAAATTTTGATTGTGCTTGATTGAGTTGTCAAAGGGTGAACCATGTACGTCCATGGGGTAAGTGGGGAAGCTGAAGTAACCCACATAGAGATTCAATACTCCCCAAAAGACCAAGGTTTTGTGCTAGCAAAGAACCGAAATAGAGAAGGTGGAGTTCTAACAGTGTGTCGCCAAGTGTTGTAGTGGCTACAACCACCCTCCAAAATTTTGGGTTGCACCAATTTCAGAGCCTCCCTTGAGAGTTTTCCTTGCTACTGTACACAAGCAGGTTTGCTCCATGACCTTGTGTGAGTCCTCGCATCTGCCTTTCTTGTTCCTTTCATTCAATTTTCTACATGTTGGTGTCTAAGTCATGCTTGCGACCATGTTCTAGTTATGCTCAAAGTCTTTGCTTCGTATGTGCTTGTTGTGTTCGCTATGGAAGCATCTATCGCACTCACACACAGAGGCACATTCACTGTAATGCAAGCATCATCTCGATCAATGAATAGTCAATCATGAGTGTCGCACTTGTCACTTGCACCATTGGTCAATCATGTTGAACATATGTGTCTAGATGGTTTAAGTCGTTTCATCGTCGAGTCATGTGAGTGTGTGATTGCATGATCACCGATGCATCTTTCGATCATTCACACACTTAGTAATTTTTGCTAAAGTTCTGATGGCCAAAATCCCCTCTCACATCTGAACCATCACCCTGCCATCGACTCAATCGACTGTCAACCAGAACAGCGCAGAAGCACCAAGCTAGTCTTTCCAAGCTATGTTGCCCGCAAGCA
Source organism: Pinus tabuliformis (assembly GCA_031772625.1). Lineage (NCBI taxonomy): Eukaryota > Viridiplantae > Streptophyta > Pinopsida > Pinales > Pinaceae > Pinus > Pinus tabuliformis. Next base: position 497,811,077 of record CM062816.1, read on the forward strand.
GTTCAATCAACTTCCATGCTGACCACCCAGATAGTTGAACCCAAGAATCACCTCGGGACTGAATCCCTTCAAAAATTGTGCAGAGGACACTGACCTCACTTGCTCAACTAACTGGGGAAATTGCATAGACAGGCTGGACAGACACCAAGTTCTCGTCCCTGTCTCCTTTAGAAAAATACTCAGTTTTCCTAGTCAATCATCTGGATAATCGATCGGTTGCTCGTCCAATAAATTGCATAGTTTTCATGAGAAGGCCTTCTATTATCCATCAGTTTTCTCAACTCAAAAATTGCACAAAGATGATCAGCAAGTCGGCTTCCCAGCTTCAGTGCAATTTCCCAGCCAGTAGCTCCTAGCAACAGACTGTTAGTTCCATCCATGAATTGCGCAGTTTCTGCTGCTAGTGAATGAGAAACCAACTACCAATTCCCTCTAGGAACTATGCAGCTTTGGCTTCCAATGACCCCAACAGCCAAGTGCTAGCTCCCTCTAGGAATTGCGAATTTTTGGCTGCTAATCTCTTGGGTGGTTCCTCCCAAAAACTGCGCAATTTCTGCCTGCTGACCCTTCATGCAACCCGGCTCGTTCATCTAGAGAATTACGCAAATATATCTGTCAAGCCCCTACTTCCTATTTGTTTTGAAAAATGCGTAGAGCATGCCTGCCTTGCCTTCCTACAGCCTGGAATGTCCCTCCCAAAATTTGCGCAATTTTTCCTCGCAGCTAAGCCACACCTCACAGGCAGTCACTATCGACTCAGATTACCCGTCTCCATCACTCAGTGACACCTACATAGTTTTCATCAGTAGTGCCTGGAGCCATCATCCCACTTCACAACCTTGCCACCTCTCCTGCTCACCTGCATCCGAAATGATCATGTGCCATGGTAGACTAGGAGGTTTTGGATTTGATGTCGTCTCGTCATGAGTGACTACAGGTGTAGGTACACCAAAAAACATGGCAAGACGATGAATGGGATGAATGAAGGGAGCACATGTAAAAGGACAGGTTCACCAAAAAACAAATGAATGAAGCATGCAAAGCGGATGAACGCGACGAACATGCACCTTCGCAAACAGTTGATCTTGTCAAGACTTCCAGCATGCAAGCAAGTAAAAACATGCTAAAGCTTCATCAAGAAAACCAAGGACCATCAAAGACTCTACGCACTTCGCCATGCGGAGGTGAATCTATGATATCCCATGAAGACATCCATCACCCAGTAGCATTGTAGCTCGACATGCACTCCAGCAATAGCATGAATGTACCAACACTATCATGTCAAGTCATGTCGAGTCATGTCATGAGTCATGTCACCCACATCTCCACTATGGGCTATTTTGTCAATCAATGTGATGTAACATGGAAGTCCAAGAGACCCACTTGTTGAAAAAAGAGTCATGTAAGTCAAAACTTCATGGAATCCAAATGGTCATGAGGGTAGTCGAACAGCCACAAGGGTCAGTTACAACCTTGGCTATAAATAACCCCTCATTTGTACATGCAAAACACTTTTCACCTTAGCTTCTCCCACATAGCCAAGAGAGTCTATAATCATTTCTTTCAGGAGTAAGTAGTGGCTTCAATTCTCTGAACTCTAGGTTAGTGATGTATGGTGTCACAATTTTTCCTTGAACCATCACTTAATTCAGAAGCCTTCTAACAGGCCAACATGTTTTCACACATGTATTGTATCTATTGTAAGACCGATCTTTAACACTTGTAATGCATGTTTCTTTAACCTGTGTTCTACATTTGAACTGTTTCATTTGATGTAATGCATAATCTATTAATGGAAATGTGTTGTATATTTTGTGTTTTCTCACCTGTGTAGACTACTCTCCCGGACAGAGCTTTCACATGAAGCTTTCTGTAACAACCACTGAACTCGTTCAGACTGATCCATTGAGTGTTGTGCATGTTATCTTACCTTGTATGTTGTGACTGACGCTTTCGTGTGGACTGCTCCTCTAGAAGTTGTGCATGTCCTGTTGTGTTGTGTGTTCCTAGCCGATTTGGGATTGCATCCCATCCAACCTGGGACTCACTTTCACCCTCTCCCCTTACAGCGAAAGAACCATTGCCACAAGTACACTTACACTCATCAGGCATGCGAAACTCACTCCCTGAAGACAAAGAAGACCACTCTCCTATGCTGACAAGCAAGAGTTCAGGAAAATCTTTAAGATAATGGCAACCAAGCAATCGTACCAGATTAGACTCCTACACCAAACGGTGTGAGGTCTAGTTGGGACTTCATACTTGGGATATCCCCTGATGTTGGTAGGTCCAACACCATTAACAAGGCCAAAGTTGATGCCTATTGAAACAAGAGTAGATGAGTGTAACATAGGTGTAGAAGACAAGCCTAGAATGATCAAGTTGTCCAAAACTTTAATCCTAGAAATGAAGCAGAAATATTTGGATCTTTTGAGAGAAATATCTGATGTCTTTGCGTGAGGGTACGAAGATCTAAAGGTTTATGATAAGAGTATCATTCAACATACAAGTCCAATCAAAGAATACCAAAAGCCACTCAAGAAAAAGATGCGGGGGACAAATCCTGTTTTGTTGCCTTTGATCGAAAAGGAGGTAAGAAATTTATTTGATGTTGGAATTATATTACCTCTCAGATTTTCCTGGTGGTTGTCTAGCTTAGTTCCAGTAGAAAGAAGATGGGAGAAATCAGATTGTGTGTAGATTTTAGAAATTTGAACAAGGTATCCCTCAAGGATAATTATCATTTTCCCAAAATGGATCATATTCTTAAAAAGGTGGTAGGTTCAAGGAGGATGTCGTTGCTGGATGGTTTTTTAGGATACAACTAGATTCTCGTTCATCTGGAGGATCAGGAAAAAGACTACATTTACCACACCTTGGAGTACCTTCAAGTATGCCAAAATGCCTTTTAGTTTGATGAATGTGGGAGCCACATTTGAGTGGGCTATGGATATATATTTTTCAGATAATAAAGATGAATTTTTGGTAATGTATCTTGATGACATCACTATGTATTCGCGGTATGATGAGGATCATTTGTAGCACTTAAGGGATGCGTTTGAAAAATGCAGAAAATATGGCATCTTTCTAAATCCTAAGAAGTCTTTGTGTTGGTTGGAAGAAGGAAAGTTGTTAGGACATATAATTTCTAAAGATGGCATTAGAATAGATCCAAGCAGAATAGAGGAAATTCAGAAGATGGAAACTCCGAGAAATAAGAAGGAAATTCAGTCTTTTATTGGGAGAATAAAATTCTTAAGTAGGTTCATCCCCAACATAGCATAGATCTTAAGAGAAATTACAAACATGTTGAAAAATAACAGCGAGGTTAAGTGGACCGAAGAAACAAGAAAATATTTCAATGAGGTAAAAATTTCCTTGTCCCATGCTCTTGTTCTTATCAATGCAGATTACACTAAAGATTTCATGATTTTTTCACTTGCTTCAAAGCATAGTATAGCAGTTGTCCTAACACAAAAGAACCATCAAGGTATAGAGCAACCAATTGCATTCTTCAGTTGAAGTCTCAGACATGCCACCCTTAAATACAACATTATGGAAAAGCATACCTTTGCCTTGGTGAAATCCTTAAAGGATTTCTGGGTGTACATTCTGCATTCACACATCATTGCCTATGTACCAAGCTCTGCTCTGAAGTAAATTCTCACTCAAAATGATCTGAAAGGTAGGAGAGGCAAGTGGATTGCTTCGATACTTGAATATGATGTAGAAATTAAACCCACAAACTTAATTAAAGGGAAAGGACTGGAAAAGATGATGGCAGAATCAAATATACATGCACTTGAGATTAATTTCTTGGTTGCTATGATAGAATAGGATGATTCAAGGTCAGTTCAACAAGTATTGGAAAGATTTGATGTTTCTCCATGGTATGTAGACATTTTATATCTGTTGTAGCACTTGCAAGAACCTCCAGGTTTGACTAAGACTAAAGCTCAATTCCTTAAATTGAAAGTTGTCAAGTTTTGTATCATAGACCAATTCTTGTATTGGAAAGATCTAGGTGGTATGTTTTTGAATTGTTTGCTTGAAGATGAGGCGTAGAAAACCATAGAGGATTTCATAAAGGGTATTGTGGTGGACACTTGTTTTTGAAGACAACTGCTAACAAGATCTTAAGGGATGGTTTTTACTAGCCAACGTTTTTCGCTGATGTATATAAAAAGGTTGCCAGTTGTCATGAATGTCAAGTTTTTGAAGAAGGAAGAAACTTCTCTCGCTGCCCCTAAAACCTATTGCAGTTGAGTCACCCTTTCAGCATTGGGGACTTGATTTCATAGGTGAAATCCACCCAACCTCATCTAGACAACATAAGTGAATATTGATGGAAACTTATTATTTTACCAATTGGATTGAGGCAATCCCAACTATGGAGGCTACCAACGAGGTTATCATTCAATTTTTGGAAAGAAATATCTTGTCTAGATTTGGTTGCCCTCAAAAAATTATTACAGACAACGTTGTTGCTTTCAAATCAAGGAAGATGGTGTATTTATATCATAAGTATAACATTACCCTTGGTCACTCAATAGACTATTACCCCCAAGGTAATGGCTTGGTTGAGTCCTCCAACAAAAGTTTGGTCAACATAGTCAAAAAGTTGTTGTAAGAAAACAAAATGAAGTGGCATAATAAGTTAGTGAATGCACTATGGGCTGACCGGGTAAGCACTAAGAAATCAATAGGCATGTCCCCTTTTCAGTTAGTTTATAGAATAGATGTTGTCTTTCCTCCTTCATTAGGAGTTCCAGTGATGCAATTTCTACAGGAAATTGAAGTGGAACCCAACGATGTACAAAGGAGAATAAATCATGTCACACAGAATAAGTCGATCTTGCGGACAAGATAGACGTTCCTAGAATCTAAAGAAGACCTAATGACAAGCAAACCAACCAGACACTATCTTTCTCTAAATATGCTTTGATAAACAAATAGCAAACAAGTGTTTTTAGGGCCTACCTTAGGTCCAACGCAAGCTTGTGGATGCCCTCGCTCCTTTGATCCAAGTGAGATCCTTTTTGCGAATCTGCAAACACAAACAAGGCAAACAAATTAAATAGCACCTGAAAAGCCAATTGCATAAAACATATTTAACATGAAAGTCAAGGAGTCCATGTAACAAATAACATAAGATACTTGTTGAGAAAAATGAGTTTGATTGTATTAATTCAAAAGAAGAAGAACTTTACAACCTTTGCCTTGACGCTGTACAAGCTCCTCCCAGGGTTTAGCAAGAATTCTCCTCTACTTTGACAAGTTTCACTCACTCCCCAATGAAGCCAAAAGGATGTGTGATCTCTCCTCTTAAGCTCAACTAGGAAGTCTTGATTTCACCAGCATTTACCCTCAAAAATGTTCAGCTTCTAACCTCCTCAGCAACCAGCCCAATGCCTGTATTTATAGTGCAATGGAGGGAGGTTACTAGGTCCTCCTTCAAAGGGATAAAGCCCTCCTTCAAAGGGATAGCTCCTCTCATCAAGGGATTAGCTCCTTCTCTTTTGGGATGCATGAACCACCTCAGAGCGAACAATCCACGTCAAAATTCCTTCTAGAAACCTCTAGAATTAATCCAAAGTGAGTTTTTTAAGATAAAACTTGCGCCTTTTGACTTTCACAGGGGTACGCACATACACCGTTAGGGACAGAGCGGGCAGGTCCGCAGTTTTTGTACACAGAAGGTGCGGGACCGCAGGTGACCATGAGAGAAAGTGCAGAACCAGAGTTACAGTGATTTTTAATGTCTTTCTCTCATTTCCAAAGCTTGATTTGAAGAACTGAGGTCTGAGACTTGCTTAGGAGGACAGTACAAGTGATGATAGACCCATACTGACTGCAAATAATCATGGTGACGATATTTTTGTGTAACAAATCAAATAATCCAATTGCTGCAGACTAGGAAAGAAGTTTTCATAAATAATCAGGAGATACAAGATCGGATTAAGAAGATTCATGACAGGAGGACTAAGGAAGATGATTTTGAGATTGAAGACTTAGTGTTAAAATGGGATTCCTAGAATGAGGAGAAAGGAAAGAACAGGAAGTTTGAGAATTTGTGGAAGGGTCTCTTCAAAATTGCAGCTTTTCATGGAAATGATGCGTACTTGCTCAAATATTTGATAGATGAACCACTTGGAGGAAGGCTTATAAATGGCAGGTTGTTGAAACATTTTCACGCTTGAAATTCAACTGATCCAACACTCCATTGTACATACCATTTTACTTTCAGTAATGCAATATTGGGTGGTTGTTATCATTAGAACTTAAAGCCCGAAGAGAATGCCCTAAGGTTCTAGTGATCTGCTTCCATATGTAAGTCAGTCAATCAATTAATTTGCAGTCCTTATTGTTTGACTCCATTTCACAATGGTTAGGCTACTAGTTTACAGTGTTCTTAGCACTTCACTGGGATTTTTCCATCCCCATTGGAACCAATGTTAGGATCCTAGGGTTTAGGGATCAAATGTCTTTGCCTCTTTTATTCATTTTGGGATTTTGTATAGTTTTTTAGCCTATGAACTATTGTTGTCATAGTCTAAAGAATCATTGTCTAAGGTCACTACAAGTTTTTCATAGAGGGTCCTTAAAGACAAGATTGAATTTGAGAGAGTTTGAGTCTATGAGAAGGTCATAAGGTCATTTTCTCATGTAGAGTCATTTAGGGTTCAAGGGGTATGTATCACAAGTCAGAACCATGAATAAAACAAGTCAGGTTTCATTAATTAAAGTTGTTTGGGCCTGTTGTTAATGGTGTCCATCATGCCCCCATTCCACCATTCATAATTCATGATTCCCTTTTATATACTCCTTCCATATACTCTCTTCCATAGACCCCCTTCATTTACATTTAACATCATATGCACACCCCCCTCCTTAACTCACCTCTCATCATCATTTCTACTACATCCCTCCACAACTCATTACCATCATTCATATTTCATGATCATAATAACCCTTTACCCAAAGTTTATACCCATGACCAAAAAGAACATATGAGGCACACATTTTCACATTTCTATTCATATTTCCCAAATTCTCTCTCTAATCTATAGCTTGCGCTCTTCTCTGAGAAAATTCACAGTTTGCATAGAACAAGGCCGAAATTAGCTTGTAAAAGGTTCAAAAACAAGTTTTTTCAACTGTCAGAAGGTTGTTGTGAAACAATTGCACAAAGTTCTGAGCTATACAATCATTGCATAGCTGTTACACAACTGCTTCAATCTCCTTGCAAAGTTCTCCCACCACTTCTAATTGGTTTTTCCTGTTGTTCGAGATAGGCAACATACCTTTCTAGCCACATTTTTCCCTTAAAAATGAGTTATACATTAATTGATAAATTTTGTGTGTTGTTGCATAATCATTGACCAAGCACTGCATATTGTTTGTTTTTTGTTTGAGACATTTTTAAATACTCGAGGTTTGCATGTCACTTTATATGAGTCGATGTGTGTCTACGCATAAGTTTTTCAGTCGAACTTTATGATAATTGTCACAATTGTTTTTCACATACATCGCATACATCTCATTGTAACAAGATTGTCAGGGCACCAAAAGTTGAAGTCATTTAACTCTTGTGAAAACATTGTCAACCACTTATTTACATCACGTTGTCATATTTTCCATTGTCCAATGCGTTGTTAGTTAACCTGTCCTCCACATACTTGGTGTGTGCCACAAAAACATAGTTGAAACTCTATGTTGTAGTTTTTCAAAATGTCAAATGGAAATTTTAGGGAGCAGAGGCAAAGAAAAGGGAGGGGAGGTAGTTCTTGCTGAGCTTAGGAGTTTGGAAATGGTGAACTCTAACCCTAAAATCAAAGTGGAATTTGGACAGACATGCTGCATATCCTTTTGTGAGAAATTTCAAACACATGGCAATCATTTCCAACTTACTAGCATGTTTTCCCTAAAATTTAAAGGTGACAAGGTCAAAATTGGTGATCTAGAGTTTGCAGTGTCTGAAGAAACTATTTCTCAAGCTACGAATATTCCTTTACAGGGTGATATTTGGTTCAAAGGCAAGTATTTAATGCCTCTTATTTTAAAGAGTTTGTAAAACGCCAATAGAAGGAAAAATATGACACCACATTTCCAAGGAGCTACTTGTTGAATAACTACAGTCAATTATTAAAGGTAATAAATAGATACTTTACATGTGAAGGTTTCTTTAGCAAGGTATATCAGTATCACATTATGTTTATTATGCACTTCACTAGTAAGAGGATCCTCAACTTACCCTCTTACCTATTCAAAATCTTGGGCAAGATAGCAGCAAGGGTTCAGTCCAAGGGAGATAAAAACTTGACTAGCTTATTCCACTTTGCACTGATCAAACTGTTGGTTTTGCATGAGTCAGAGGAAAGGAAGATATCTTGGGATGGTTTCTTGTCAATTTCAGGTTTGTTGGCTCATGAAGACATATCTCCATGGAAGCACATGAAGAAGAACCTAAGGATGAAGAGACAATGAAGGAATCAGTGAGGGATAAGAGAGCAGCTAGTAAAGGGAGAGCCAAGATCCAAGTGGCACAGGAAGAAGCATAGTTTCTACATAGGCCGAGGACTAGATTGATGACTAGAGTTTCTATAAATAAGTTGATTGATGAGCCAACTCCTAAAAATAGCATTGATGTCCCAGAGGATATGCCAGAACTAGGTATAGTGTAGGAATTTACAGGGTAAGTTCCTCACACAGAACACCAATGGACACCGCTCACACACAGATCACAGATCAATACACTAGTATTTTGACGTGGTTAAAACCCTCAAAGAGGGAAATAGTCCACGGCCTGAGCCAACGCGGCCACTTCAAGCAATTTATTAATAAAAGAATGAAATTTTACATAAGCTTCTCTCATGAACAGTTAACCTACAAATGACCCTCCATGCTCTTTAAATAGAGATCATGGACCAATCAGATGTTAAGCCATGGATCAAGTGTTGGTAATACCGAGGAGAGAATGAACCGTCGGATCACTACATATCGTGACCGTCGGATTGTAAGTTACAAAATGTACATAGTAAAGAAACACACTTTACCTAACTCTATATTAGACCAAGTTATACTTAACTATTTCCTATGTGTCGAAATATCCTAACATCCCCCCTTAAGAACAACTTGGGATAGGATTGAAGGATTTACAAATATGACACAACAGGAGAAGGAAGGAGGCACTAGAGCCTATCCCACCTTAGTGACAACTTCCTGAACTCCAACCATAAATCGAAGTTTAGTGAACTTCGCCTCTGTGAGAGCCTTTGTAAAGATGTCTGCAACTTGATCATCTATTGAACAATATTGCACTTCAAGAACATGGTCGTGAATGAGCTTTCTGATAAAGTGCATGTGCAGTTCAATGTGTTTGGTGCGCTGATGTTGGACTGGATCTTTGCATAGTTGAATGGCACTTTGATTATCACACCAAAGTGTAGTCAGATGTTGCTACTGAAAGCCAAACTCTGACAGGATCTGACGAAGCCACAAGGCTTCCTTACTAGCTTCTACGGCACCACGATACTCTACTTCTGCTGAAGAAAGAGAAATGGCATCTTGTTTCTTGCAAGCCCATGTAATAGGTCCTGAACCAAGAGTGAACACATAACCTGCAGTAGACTTCCGATCATCAGGGTCACCAGCCCAATCGGAATCAGTGAAACCAACCAATAGAGGAGCTGCTTCGGCACTGTAATGAATCCCAAACTGAACTGTACCTCGAACATAACGAAGTATTCTTTTAGCTACTTTCCAATGACTTTCATGTGGGTTTTGCATAAACCGAGCAACAAGGCCAACAGCAAAGGAAAGGTCAGGACGAGTATGGGTTAGATACAAAAGTTTTCTTACAAGTTGACGGTATAAGGTAGCATCAACTTTAGGAGAAGTACAAGTGACTGAAAGTTTGACTCCAGACTGAAAGGGAGAAGGGGTTGGCTTACAGTCTTCCATGTGAAAATGGCGTAGAATATCATAGGCATACTTGGACTGGGAAAGGGAAATACCTTCCTTGGATTGCAAGACTTGAAGACCAAGAAAATAATGTAAGTTTCCTAAGTCTGTCATTTCAAACTTCCTTTTAAGGCTAGACTTCACATGGTTTATAAGGTTGGGATCACTACCAGTTAGGATAAGATCATCAACATAAAGAACAAGAATGATAAGAGACTTGCCCACTTTCTTGGTGTAGACAGTATTGTCAGAGTGACACCTAGAAAAGCCATTTTCTAAAAGAAAGTTATCCATTTTGGAATACAAAGCTCGAGGAGCTTGCTTGAGACCATAAAGGGATTTCTTAAGCTGACATACAAGGCTGGAGTCTATTTGTATAAAGCCAATAGGTTGTTCCATATAGATTTCTTCATGCAAGTCCCCATGCAAGAAGGCAGATTTAACATCCATCTAATGGACTTCCCATTTGAAAGAGGCAGCAAGGGAAAGAACAAGGCGGATAGAGTTCATTTTGGAAACAAGGGAGAAGGTTTCAGTGTAGTCAATGCCTTCAACTTGTGACAAACCCTTAGCAACAAGACGAGCTTTATGTTTATCAGCTTTCCCATCTGGTCCATACTTGGTTCTGTAAACCCATTTGCATCTAACAAGTTTTCATCCCTTTGGTAGAGGAACAAGATCCCATGTATCATTTGCCAATAATGAATGATATTCTTCATTCATAGCTGCTTCCCAATCTGGATGGCCTGAAGCTTCTCCAAAGGTGTCAGGGTCATAATTCGCTGAAGCTTGAGCCAGTAAAGAAGAGGCTCTATCAAACTAAGAACGTGTATGTCGTTGATCTGTAGGATCACCGGCAAGATCACCTGCTGCATCCCGAGTAGCACGGACCCATTTTGGAAGCTGAGGAGCTGAAGGAGGATCCTGAGAAGGTGGGGAAGGATTTTCATCCTTGCTTTCATCGTCTGAAGAAGAAATATTTTTAAAAGTAGAAGAGATAGGGAGAGGTGGCACATCAGCCGAACTAGGCTCATAGGCCGATATATTTTCAGCAAACTTTACATCTCTTCTAATGATAACATTCTTGAACTTAAGTGGAATAAGTCTATATCCTTTGACATCTTCAGAATATCCAACAAAAATACATTTTTCACTCTTAGTTTCTAAAGCTTTATGTTTCTCATCTGGAATATGGGCCCATGCTTCACTTCCAAAAACACGAAAATGACTTACATCTGGTTTAATTGAGCTCCATGCTTCTTCTGGAGTGATATTCTTTAAAACCTTAGTAGGAGTGTGATTTATTATGTAATTTGCACAGTTAATTGCTTCTGCCCTATAATTAAGACTAAGTCCTTTATATTGAAGCATACAATTAGCCATTTCCTTTAAGGTGCGATTCTTCCTTTCAGCTACACCATTTTGTTGTGGAGTATATGGAACAGTATGTTGCATTTGAATTCCATTCTCAGTGCAAAAGTTGATGAATTTGTTGTTAACATATTCTCTGCCATTATCAGATCTTAGCTTAAGAATTTGATGTCCAGATTGTTTTTCAACAAAGGCCTTAAAGGCCAAGAACATGTTAAACACTTCACTCTTGAGTTTTAAGAAGTATACCCAAGTGCGTCTCGAGAAATCATCAATGAAAGTTAAGAAATACTTGTAGCCATAGAATGAAACAACTAGAAGTGGACCACATAAATCACTATGCACAAGCTGTAAAGGGGCTGAAGCGTGCCAAGAGGCACGTTTTTCAAAACTGTCCCGATGATGTTTTCCGAGTACACATCCGGAACAAACACCATCTCTGCAAGATACCATTGGAAGACCTGTCACCATATTTTCTTTACATAGATTCTGAAGGGAGCGATAGTTTAAGTGACCAAATCACTCATGCCAAAGTTTGCTCACTTCATCGTTATGAGCAACAAATACTGAGGGAAGATTTGATTATCCAAAGTTGTGAAACTTATACAACCTTGTAGAATCATCAACAATGCCAGTAGCTAAAATCTGTCTAGGATCTTTTAGGTCCTTAATTACAACATCGTGAGGTGAAAATTCAACGATTTTACCTTCACCTGAATGAGTTATCTAATATACAGATAGAAGGTTGCAGGATAAGGTTGGAACACATAATACATCATTAAATTGACCATTGTCTATATGAACAGTTCCAATCCCTACAACACTAAGAGATCTATCATCACCAACATATATATTTTTGGTGTTACAATCATTTAAAGAAGAAAACATGGCTTTGTTTTTTACCATGTGATAAGAAGCTCCAGAATCAATGAGCCACTCATGAGAATGAGAAGAAGAAGATACATTTAGTGCATAGCCAGACCGAGATGCTTGACAACCACATGCAGAAAGTGCCATTCCTGAAGATGAAGTTGAAGTTGAAGAGTGCTCCAAATGGATATTATGCTTCTTCATTGTTGCTTCCAAGGCTTCCATCTTCTTAAAGCATTTGGATTCTAAGTGGCCATCTCGATTACAAAAGTTGCAATGTCTATCAGTCTTCTTCCCTTTCTTTTTATTTGTCTTATCATTTTGTTGAAATGATTTTTCATTTTGAGGCTGAAATTGCTTAGGACCCTTGTTTGGTTTAGGACCATTCCTTTTAGGATACAACTTCTTAGGATTCTTTGAATTTGGTTGCTGATGGGCGGCTAACGCTTTCTTAGAAGAGTTTCCAAGATGAATAAGACCAAGGTGTAAGAGTTTTTCTTGTTCTCTTATTAAAGAATCACAAAATGAATCAAAGGAAGGGGACTTGTAGGCTTGTCCTTGAGAAATGAAGGCTTCTCTTGTAGAAAGGAAGGTGGAAACAAACACAGAATAGGCTGGTCCCAACTTAGTAAGAATGGAGTAGATAAGGCTATTATCTTCTTTCTTAACCTTAACACCTTCCAAGAGAAGTCTAAGAGTCTTGAACTTGGACAAAAAATCTTCAATGCAAGAAACATTATTGGGGTCCAATGTAAGCAACTCATTTTCAAGTTGATGGGCTTTAAGTTCATTTTTAATTCCAAAAACTTTAGTGATCTGTTTCATTGCTTCTTCAAGAGTATCAAGTTCTGCAATATGGAATCTAAGATCTGGAGAAATAGACATCCCTATCAACCCACGTGCTTGATCTTGCCTATTTTCCCATTTAGCTGCCTTATCATCATCTTTTGGTTTGGTTTCTTGGCCTAAGGCTATTCTGTAGAGACCTTTACTTCTAAGTAAATCCACAATGTAGGACCACCATTGGAAGTAGTTGGTGCTATCAAGAATAACTTGGCATGGACTTTCCATTTTAACAGAAATTGAAGCTATAGATGCTGAAACTAAGTGTTCCAATGGAAATATCTCGAAAAATTAGGCTGGTTCAAAAAAACGGCTTCCGGATGAAGAAGTTATGGCTTTTTGAAGAAAAGTTGATGAAGATGTCGACGAAGTGTAGGAATGTGCGGAAATGAAAAATCCGCCCCCACAAAAAGGAGACTTGAACTCAAGACCTCTACTCTCATAAATTAGCTTTGGACCAAGTGAGCTAAACTAAAAGTTTGAGAGAGAGAGAGAGAGAGGGGGGTGATTTTTTTAGTCACTGAAGCTTTGGGTTGCGTGCTTGCTTGAGAAGGCTCTTTTTCCCTACAAAACAAAAAAAAAAACACAAAACCCAACACAGACATACAAAAAAAATGAACCTTACGGCTCAAAGTTAGCTTTAGCCGGAAACTAAATATTTTCCTCAATGTTTCTGATTTTCCAAGATCACACTAAGGCGCAGCGGACAAGAGCATACGCATGAGAAAAATCCTTCCTTTCTGTTTCTGATTTGCCCAGATCGCACAAAGTCGCGGGGCAAAGAGCATACGCAGAAATGAAAGGTATAGATCCAGCAATAAAAAAAAATAAAAATCTAAATAAACCGAAATCGAAATAAACAGAGAGAAAATAACTGTAAACTGCAAATAAACATTGTATACCTCCAGATCTTAAAAATGACGTAGCTAGGGCTACCGGAAACCTTTTCGCGTGAAACGAAAGGGGTTTCTCACTGGAAAAGATGCTCCCAACACAATAGAGTAGTCCTCTCGGCCCGAAAGTAGTCAGAAACAGTAGATATAGGAAACAACAGTCGGATGCAGTTCTACCGGCTTTAGATTTGGATCACCAATGGACGCGGCCCTCAAATAGCTCTAATACCATGTAGGAATTTACAGGGTAAGTTCCTCAAAAAGAACACCAAAGGACACCGCTCACACACAGATCACAGATCAATACACTAGTATTTTGATGTGGTTAAAACCCTCAAAGAGGGAAACAGTCCACGACTTGAGCCAACGCGGCGACTTCAAGCAATTTATTAATAAAAGAATGAAATTTTACATAAGCTTCTCTCATGAACAGTTAACCTACAAATGACCCTCCATGCTCTTTAAATAGAGATCATGGACCAATCGGGTGTTAAGCCACGAATCAAGTGTCAGTAATATCGAGGAGAGAATGAACCGTCAGATCACTACATATCGTGACCATCGGATTGTAAGTTACAAAATGTACATAGTAAAGAAACACACTTTACCTAACTCTATACTAGACCAAGTTATACTTAACTATTTCCTATGTGTCGGAATATCCTAACATATAGGGGATGAACAAGATGTTCAAATGGAGGAAAAATATCTTGAAATCACAAAGTTGTAGGACAACCTTGCCAAATCCCATCTTAAGATTGCTTATTTGTTGAAACAAAGTTGAGAGCTCAAGCACACAGTAGAAGAAGCAGCCCAGCATAAAGAAAGTGAGTTTTTCAGGAGGCCTCCTATGCCTACATCCAAGGATAAAGGAAAACAGATGATTGATGTATAGGAGGTAAGAGAACCCAATGTGTAGCTAAGGATGCCTATGATGAGGTCAACAGATAAATGAAAATAGTAGATGAAAGAAACCTTTCAAACAATATAGAAGCCAAATTTTGATGAATGCAAGGAGTATCATAGGTTGTTTGAAGAGATTGAGTTTTGCCAAAGGCAATTTGATCAGATAACAAAGAATAATAAAATCTACAATAGGGCCATCAATGATACCATCTCGAAAGTTGATGTTTGGGTTGCAAAAGCTTTTGACGCAGTTGAAAAAGCCAAATTATTCCTTAAATGGACTCTTCCCCTACATAGAAAGCTAAAGAATTATTACATAAGAAATCTAATTATGAGGAGAAGATTAAGGCTAATGAAATAGAAGTTGGCAAGAGCTAGGAAGAAACTCAAGAAGATCAAGCAGTCTACCCATAGTAGTACAACCAACTAAAGAATTCAAAACAGCCTCCAGCAAAGAGACAAAACCATCATCTAGTAAGAAGGCAAAGAGGTAACTATGTATCTTGACTGAGTTTACTCATTTTGATCATACACTTTGTCCCATCAAATCTGTGTAAATAAGGGCTCATCTTGTAGTTACTAAGGGTCTTTTGTTTTTTAGGAAATTTGTGAAATTTTTTGGAGTTTTGATGCATGTTGGGAGTCATAAGGGATATGTAATGAATTTTTGGATATTGCATTATTTTTGGAGCGAGAAATGATAGGCAAACTCAAAATTTGAATTTTGTTGAGCAACTGTTGTGCAAGTGGTGACTAGGTGTTTCTAAGACCTACATGCGTGGAGGAAAGTATCCAGTGGATACTACTCCAACATAGAAACATTATCATTACACCCATCAGTTCAGTTGCATCCGGTACGACCTATGACTATGTTGAGCTGGAAGCCTACTCTGCAACTTGTCACTCAATTTTTTTTTGTATTTCAGTTATTTTTGGACCTTTCTATAGTTATGCTAGTAATCATGATAGATGTCAGTGATCACGATAGGGATGAAGAAGCAGATAATGTTGGTTTTCTAAAATTGATGTTGTTGAGTTTTTATCCTAGACTTAAGACATGATGTTTCTAATTCAAGTTTGTTTTGATCCTCTTAGTAGATAGAAGATACATTGTATCTAGGTTTTGATTTTCCATTCTGCCTTCTTGTATTTAAACAGAACAAGATATGGAAAAAGGGCTCAATTTTGGAGAAAAGAGGCATGTGTATGTGTTTTATTTTCTGAAATAAAATTATCAGTGCAAAGTATTTGGCACTTTACCAGAGATTCTTGTGGTATGATTTTCAAGTTCTGTGTTTCCCTTCTTATGTGTATTTCATTATCTTAAATGTTATATCTTCACCTCTAAATTGGATATAAAAAATTTTCATAATTCATCTTTGTTGGGGCTTTGAATGATTATATTTCCTTTATAAAACTATGATGGAATTCACCCTTGGTTAGGTGATTCTTTATGTTAAACTGTTCTTCTTCTTAATATTTGATCAAAGTATATATGTTTCAGAATTCATTTCATGCTCTGTTTCATGTGATTGAATATATTTTTGTGTAGTCCCAAGTTATGTTCAAAACTCACTCACAATTTGGTGCTTTGAATGTAACGAAAGGCTTTTTCTACCACTATACTATGACAAATGTAATAACTTGAAGTCATGCCTACCTTGCCTTTATTTCCATGAGTGCCTCATTTAAGCTTTGATAATTTCATGTAAAGATCTGAATCATGATTCTATGCCCAGTGGCCCTCCCTCTTAAGTTTGTCAACCATCATCAGTGAATCCTATTTTTACTTTACAGATCTGGCCTCTATTTTATGTCCTTAAGCCTTATTTTTTTTACATTTTGATATTATTTCAAGTGAGCGATCCTCCTCTGGTTGGAAAATGCTAGTTTCTAACCAAAAAAGGTTCATGGCTACCCCTGTAAACCTTTTCTCAACCTAGAGGTTCAATTATAGGGTGCTAACAAGTACAAATAAGTATGGTCTATGGCCTGTGGGCTATTGCAGTGCATGAATTTTCTTTATGTTCTCTCTCCCTATCCTTATTGGCTACTCTACTCATTTATAGAGCAAGATTCACTCAAAAAGAATGGAACCCCTTTTCCTCCTAGTGGTCGAGTTATAACACAACCCAATAGCTTACTAGTGGTTAGGTTTGACTTCATCTCTTAAAGATAGTAACAATTGAATATTCTAGAGTCTTCTTCATCATAATCACATGGATATCCCATTTTCCATGAGTTATGGGGGCTGACAAGACATCCTCTCAAATTATGGTAGCCAAAACGAGAAGGTCAACTTCTAAGTGGCATAAATTTTGCATATGGACTTAGATTGAGGCAATTCCTGCAACGTTGGAAAGGTATTTTTATGTAGAATAGGGAAAAAATAATCATGCTAAAGGTGAAAAGTTTCACCACCAAAAATGTCATGTGATACTTCAAACTGCTCCTGGAAGGTTTTAGACCCCAATTTTCCAAACTGGGTCCTACCTATAAACGTGGTGTTGTGAGTTGATTCCTCCACTTTTCCACCATAAAAGAATCAAGATGGATGACAAATAAGATAATGATCCAATATGGATCAACATCATTAAACAAGAATACTACATCTTCACCCCTTATCTATCATTAAATGGACATTTTTTGGGGTTCAAGGTGATTTATTTACCATATATATAATCTTCACTCTCTAAAATGTATTTTCTTTCTAAATTTACTAATCCCTTTTCCTTGTATTCAATGTATGATTTGTTAGCTATTTTATCATTGAGTTTGTTAATCTAGGAATCTAGGAAAAATAGCTTTTTCAAATGATTAGGAGAAATATCATGCCCCTAATATTCCATGAATTGATCACTAGTTTTATAACCAACTTGATTATGAGGATTTCAAAGTCACCTCTATAATTCATCACTTGATCCAAGATGTTGAGATACATCAATCCCTTTAATAGCTATCACACTTTCTGCTATATTATTTGTTCTATGTTGTAGGAAGTATAAATAGGAAGAATTGATTATTCTTGCATGGTTTTTCAATAGACCACTTGTACTTAGGCTACCTAAGGACACCTTATGAAAGGTAAATTTCACCAAAATGTTCCAATAGTTTCTTGATGGAATCTTTTTCACAAAGTTAGTTATAAGTTGAAGGTTGAGCATGTTTCAAGTTGAGTTTCTCTTAAATTATAGTTTATGTTTTGAAAAAGGATATTCCTTAATTTTATTATAAAAATCGGTAGTCTCTTTAACTACCTTTGATATATTAACCAAATATATTTTGCAATGAAGAATATTTGGTTGAATAGTATTAATTTTCTTTCCTTGGATAGTGACCATGTGACAAATTGCAGCCTTACCTCCCAATACTTCTTCAAGGCTAAATATTGCCAAGGTAATTGAATCCGATATGATAGTAATTATCTTACAAAAGAAGAAGTTTTCCTCTTTTGGTCAATGTCATCATCCTAAGTATTATAGAGTTTCATTTTTGGTTTATATCTTAGCAAAATATAATATTTTTTATCTACCTCAATTAAACACCATAGCATTTGGTAGGTCCTACTACATCCTTATGCCTCAGAGCCCCCTCTAATAGAATATTTCTTTTGTTTTTTAAACCAATGAATGTTTTAGCATTCCCCATATTATCTAGACCCAAATTTTCAATCATTTATTTTTATATTAGACGTATTCCACCCTAGAAAATACATATAAGTATTCCTCCTTTGGTATATTTTCCAGCCTTGAATCCACTCCATGTATACATATCAAAAACTTCCTTCTAGATGATCTTTTTTGTAGATAAATGATATGTTATCAGGCTCTATTTTTTTATTTGTGGCTACAAGCTACGAATCCAAAAAATTTTTAGTACAAAATATAAATTATTGATCTTCTTCTTAAAACTTTGATCCATCCTTTATTTATCATTTCCTTCCTAATATATTTAAGAGAGTCTTCATTTTTCAATGTATCAAATCAATTCAACATATTTATTCCCAGAACTAAGAAAACTTGCCATAGTTTGTTAATAAATTTTAATAATGATATTATATAAAAAAGAATACCCCTCTAAGATTTTGTTGTAGTACTCAACAACTCCCCATTTGAATTTATTTTAGCTATATAATAAATAATGGGGACCCTTTTGAACTTTAATAAGATTCTTTATTTCTAATAAAGATAAGACAAATTTTAATTTCTTATAAATAGCCCTCTTTCATAAAGTTTTCATATATTGTAAAATATATATCGAAAGATTCAAACTAAAAAAATGTTATTAAAATTCGATAGGCATTTTGTTGTTTAAAATAATCCATTATCGGGGGAGTTATATCAGATCAGTCAAATATTGTAACATTCCTTATAGGAAATTATGATAAAGCATTCCCCAGTCGAACTTTCCCGATATATGAACATAAAGTGGGTGCTTCATTTTTTATTGAATACTTTAAAGAAACATCGGCCCCACAACATTTCCACCTGGCATACTGAAACTCCCAAATATCATAACTTTCAAAAAAGTGCCATCTTAAAAACTCTGATACTTCAAAACCTCTGATATCCGATATCTTTGATATATGGCTCTTCCACTATTTCAAGAGCTCCCAATATCATAAGGTTATGATGTCTCACACTCCCAATATCTGATATTCCTTATACTCTTTCCCTCTGATATCTCAACCCTCTAATATTCCGGTCTCTCCTCAGAGTGGGACTTTACATATTTGATGTCACTTTAAAATCCCCGATATTCCAAATCTCCGATATAAAACCTCTGGTATATCTCCCCGCTTATACTTCTTGTTGTTCTATTTTTAAACACCACATATCAGAAGCCTCAGATATCAGAACTTTTAGAGTGAAACCATGGGATTTCTCTAATAAAATTTATCTAATATGTTGATGTGTCTATCACCCACGTGAATCCACATTTTTCATTTAATTTTCTTGAGTGGTGAATTTATGGTTTTCGAAGTTCTAAACATATTTATTCATATTATCATGATTCGCACTTTAAGAAAGAAAACATTAAGAAAATTCGTTATTTGCGTTAAGAGTTTTCTAGAAAAATAATTATCACTTAATTTTGTATTTTCTATTACAGGCCAATCCTGAAAAACGCAATTCAGAAGATATGTCTAGGGTAATTAAAGCAAGAAAGAAATCAGTTGCTCGGCAACAATTGACTACTCCACTAGCTGAAAATCTTGACACACCGGGGCTTTTTTCAAATACATTTTGTTCTTTAGACACTAGTAGTACCTCATGGGAATCCATGTATCAATTATTTGAAAAAGAGGGACCAAGGGTTACTCAAATAACGGTTACAGTAGAGGATTCTTCTTTGGTTTCCAATACCACCTACAACGATGTCGCAAATTCATTTTTACATAGAATTGATGCTCGGCCCAAGCTCCTTCCCTATATAGATATGATTCGATGGGTCATGGAGCACATGAAAATTGTAGATAGAAAATTCATGACAAAGAATGACACAATCAACGGTTCTTTCACTTGTCGTGATTTCAAAGTGATGTACAATTTTCCACCTCTGTAGTATAAATATGACAACTAGTTCATGGATAAATTCATGAGCAACATTGATCATGCATCAGAACCCATCAAGGATTAGAGAAGAGATCCCAATAAGAACAAGCTTGAGGAAAAGGGCATATATTCAGTAGACTCTCTTATAGGACCTTATTGCCAAATTGCCACCATGGTATGTATATTATTTTCTTATCCTAATACTCAAAAATTCCCAGATCAATAGAATTCTATGATTGGTTTTGTTTCAAAAGGATTTATACTAGACTAGGGAAATATCTTATCTAACACCTTATCCACTCACATTTTAAATTCTAGAAGAAACATATAGTTTTAGAGAATATAATTCCTCATTTTTATATGATTTCTTATGTTATGGACTCCTTGTACTTCAGTATGGATTTTTACTCCATGGGATGGAAATGGACTTTAGAGGATCCAACTCATATTCATATATATCATAATATCCTCTGGGATTATAAGTAGCAGCCCCATTGCTATTAAATCTTCCATGGTGTCACGTTGCATATTCATAAAATTATTTTTAATAAGAGAGCCCCTAGGATTTCCTAGGAAGCAGAAGCATACTTTCTCAGGGTTGGAAATTGGTTTGGTGAAGAATTTCTTAACTAAGTTTGGGTATTTGGTAGCCTAGCTAATCCACATGTTTTGCCCATGTATGTCCCTGAAAAAATACTTGCTCATGAAATAGCCTACCAAACTGTGGGTAATGTTATTTCTAAAATATTGAAGGAATCCAATAAGAAAGTTTGACCTGGCTTTCCTTTTCGTTGTGATATGTTTACATTAGATAATTTCAAACATGCATACAATGAATTAAACTCTATTTTAGAGTCGAGGTTTCCTACTCTCCCTAACAGGCAGTATGATCCTCATGGAACTGCTAGAAAGATTACCTCTCATTCAAGTGTAAGGAAATTCTCTCATGAACCTGATCATTTTGATGATGTCTTTGAAAAATATTCCACCTATTCAATATTGGCCAAACATATTTCAGAGTGAATAACTACAATGTAAATCAATCAATTTTCCCAATACAGGGAAACGAGGTTATCCTATTTACCTTTGGATTCATTAAAACTTTTGCAGGAAAACACAGCTGAAGAGAAGGTCATAGAGATTTCCTTCACACATTTTATTGATATCCCTAACCCAAAGGATACAATGGCATATTCTTCCACTCAAATTGAGGGATAGTTTCCAATTTCTAAACTTGAAGAAATGTGGGAACAATGTCACCGAGTCTTGAAGGGAAATAAACCTGAGGTTTAAAATACTACCTCACAAGTAAAAATACTAGACATTTAAGAAACTTTTGAGAAGACTCTGATTACAACAAGGACTAGACATCAACCTTTAGAGGTCGAAGATATTGAAATTAGACCACCATTTCCAGCCTCTGAGGTCATGTTAAGATTCAAAGAGATTCCTCCTCTGGACATATTCTACAGTCCCCAGAATAACGCTGTGGTGAAAAGAAAAATAAAGAAAAGGAAGATTGACCAATCCCGGGCATTAGTCCCTGGAAATATTTCTTTTGAAGTACTATGGAAAGGTTAGCAATCCACCCCTGCAAAGGAACTCGGAAGACTTACTCAGTTCATAGGAGCTTATGCTTCTGCGACTATGGGCAAACCCACTGAGATACAATGGCTTTTGAAAGAAAACGAGGATAGGATTATGCAGTTGGAACAAGGCCTGGAGAATGAAAAGCAAAGGATTTCAAATGAATGGCAAGAGAAACTTGTTGAACTCCAAAATAATTTTAAAGCTCTTAAAGTTCAACATGACTTTGATGTAAAGGTCTGATATGCCCAGATTCAATAATTACAGCAGAGGATTGAACAGCTGAAAGTCAATCCAAAATTGGTGGAGTTTAAAAGGGAAGCAGGAGAATTGAATACTCTCCTTGCTCAACGGCCAGTTATTTTCTGCTAGAAATTAGCTATCATTCACGATTTGTGTCATATATCCAATACATTGGTAGACCAATTATCCAATTTGAGAACATATTTTGATGAAATTGAGGAGAAAATTGTAGGCTACATAACATGGCAAGATAGTGCTGAAGGGATAGCAGCCGATCTCCCAAGGATAGAGGAATCACATAAGGACATAGTCTTAAGATAATGGGAAATTCACCTTAAACATGTAGAAACAATGGTATCAATGCAAGGGACATATCCAATGACCTGATTCAAACCATCAATGATAAGTTATTTCAAGCTAACCTTATTTTAGACTTCCCCGAGGGAACTCTACCCGATATCAAATTGTTAACCAAGACGTGGCAGGAATTGTCCAAGAAAAAGGTCAAGAATATTGAAAAGTTGTCTAAGATTGATTTAGAATGCCCTTGGCATTTCTTAATCAAACCTCACAACCAATTTCTAATGCTTAGATGATTATCTAACACAACCACTCACATTCTTCCAACACTCATGGATGTTATATTTACAAGTCAGATGCAGATTCAGCCACGGTCTCCTCCAAATTGAAGCAATGACATATATCTATGATTTGCAACAGCGTATGGGAGGGAAGTCTTCTTCACGGTCTCACTTTGGTTGTTACAACAAATTCTGAAATTATCTTATGGTTTTATTATAAGCGTTGTTTGTTAAAACCGCTTTAACCTTTTATTCTTCTTTTCTATATTTGTATATTTTTGAAAACTATAAATCCCCTTCATTTTAATGAAGAAGGGGTTCTGAATGTTGGAGAGAAAGCTTTTGCTTGCACTAATGTAACTCAAGTTATCTTAATAGAAAGTTGAACCAATACTATTTTTCTCATGAGAAAAGTTACAATATATCGGATACTATTATATGTTTATGTTTGCTTTGGTTAAGAGTTAAATGGTTGTTTGACTATGTTTTATCATATATGTGTTATAAGAAGTCATACATCTTTCACTATTGATATGTGTGATTGGAGTCATATGTTATATGCATGAACAACGATATCATATATGTGTAATGATTTCATCAACTAATTTAATTAACTATTTAATTAAATTAGTTATCATAATTTGCTTTAACGTCATATTAACTTGATAATCTATATTATCATTTTGTATCTAAAATCTTATTTTAAATCACATATATATATAAGATTTCTCGAAATAGATAGATATATAGATAAATAGTTAGTTTAAATACTTTTTATTCTCAGTTCAACTACATCATAAGTCTCACATCTATATACTTCGCCCATTTTATTATTTTATACCAAGGGAAATGAGTCCCACAAATTCTAGTCAGAGCCACCATCCCAAATAGAAAAGGATCTACTAAAAGGTCTCGACCGGGTATTTTACCCCGATGTTGAGGAAGACATTTCAAGCCATCAATATTTTTGCGCTAGAAGGATGGACTTCAGACTATTAATGGAAACAAGGTCAAACCCCAATTTAAAATGTCATTCTAAGAGTCAGTCACCCTCAAAATCACCACCAACTTCAAGATCACATTCAAATTCCCCTAACCCTAGATCTAAAGTTATTCAAACAACCACTAAATCTCCTAGCACACTTCCAAACTTAGTATGAAAAAATTCTTCACAAGTACCTACAGAGCCCCCTGAAGTCCAGACTTTGATTTAGATATTAGAAGTAATTTCCATTTCTGGAGGAAAATTTATTCAAACTGATATATAGGAAGAATGTAGAAAATCATGTAGATTCACAAGCTAATGTAATTTTCTAAAGCAAAAGAAAAGAATCTACTTCTACTCTTTACAGCGGAATCCTGTAAACATCGAGGAAAAAATAATCAATAGAGGAAGAGAACCAAAGGAATATAACAAAATAAATATCCAGCAAGCCATAGCTCAAAACCCCACTATCTATCTTTTATTAATCCAGAAAATAAAGATGAAATTACATTGCTTGTTCTCTCTAGAACAATCCAAGCACTCAACAAATTCAATCTCCAACACATAAGCAAGCTCAAGGTCAAAGCTTAGCCAATTCACAATCTCTCCAAGTCTCTATTCCAATGTTTAATTACTATGAAGGATAGATTGTATTTAGAGGGAAATAAAGCCTCAAAAAAATGTGCAATCGATTAAGGATTAGTTCTTAATTGCATGCACTATCAGTGCAACTCAGAAAAATCTAAAACAAATATTACATTGTCTCTACACTCTAGTCTCAACCGGGTCTTTCTCATAATTGAAATACATGAGTTTCTGATGAGTAAATATTTAGTTAACTAGAGTAACATTGGTGGAGTTCATTAGTATCACCACTGACTATTAACTCAATATTAGTTATCTCAGTCAGTTTGAGAACTAATTTAACTAAACTGACTCATGAAACTGAGTCTTCTATTTTATAACTCACGATTAAATCACACTGGACTCCTACAAAGTAGGGAGAACATATATATGACTTCCAAAAGACTTCCAACTTGAATTTCCTAAGTTAAGTAAGTTTAATAAACTTAATTTAACTATTTTAATTTTCTATGAGAATAGAATTCAAATTTAATTCACAGTTTAATTCAAGGACAAACTAAACTAGAATTTCTTGTTTCCATTTCTCAACACTCCCACTCAACAAGAAATGGATTATCAACTACCCCGATCCTGTCTCTATGAAGATCGAATTTACATATTGACAATGCCTTTGTTAAGATGTCAACATCTTGCTCCTCCTTGGGAATGTAATCTAACAACATGATCCGCCTCAATACACAATCTTTGAAATGATGATATTGTATATCAATATTCTTGGATGGATCATGAAAACTAGATTTTCAGAGAGTTTGATACAATTTAGTCACAATAAATCACTATGAGATCCATCTATTGACCAAACAAACCAACAAGGATATTCCTCATCTAGATAGCCTCACATGTTCCCTGACTTTAATCCATGTACTCTGTGTTAGGCCCCTATACTACTAGTGTAACCCCTTATTGTTATTAGTAAAACCCACTTATTATATTGATGTACCCATGTAGTGTCCATATTGTTACTAATGTGCCCCATAGAAGCCCACTATTGTTATTATTGTGCCCTTACATTGTTATTGTTATGTCGGCTCTGATTATGGTATGACCCCTTAGACTCCTATATATAGAAAGGAGGTCTTTTCATTTGTATCATCCAAGAATTGTTCATTTATGTAATGTAAAGGAGGTTGCCCCCTCGAAGAGGCTGAATTCTAAGGCGTTGATCTATCTTTTCTGTCTTTTCTTGAGCTAGTTTCTTAACATTTGGTATCAGAGCTTTGGATTCTAGGGTTTCGCTGCTCCAAACAGGTCATCGTGGAATTTTCGCTATAGCTTTTTTTCTGTGACGTCTCAGAAGTCGTAAAAAAAACCCATTTGAGAAGAAATAGTGCTGAACCTTGGATCCGAATTTCAGATCTTTTTGCGTGATATTTGCGGAGATATGATCTGAGGAAGTTGGTTTTTTTGCAGACTCCCGAATTACATTCAAAACAGGTGACCTGGGTAAAATCGTCATAACTTTCTCTCTGAGCATTGGATTGAAATTTTGTAAGAAGCTATAGAAAGAGGACAGACTCTAGTTTCTTGTATATCTTTTTCAAAGCCAAAGGTCGAAAAATTGACACGTGGCACTTCATACAAGTTCGCTCTTCTGGAAAGGTCTATAATCAGGTCATCTTGGGAGATTGTGCATAACTCTTTTTTGGAGAATCCAATTTGGATCAGATTGGTGGAATTGGAAAGAGGACACAGAGGGCTACTACAAATAGCAATTTCAAAACTTAAATATCCACAAGTACAGATTTACAGTCGTTTCAAGATCGAGGTCCTAAAATCAAGAAAAAGCAAGATGAAGAAGTTTGATGGCAAGGATCCGGTAAATTGGATACTTCAGATGGAGCAATATTTTGATCTACATGGTGTACCACTGTTACAAAAGGTATGTATTGCATCTTCATATTTAGAACCAGATCAATTTTTATGGTATAAAGGGCTTTGTTCTCGTAAACAACTTGTTACGTGGCCAATTCTCACGGAGGAAATGATAGCACATTATGAGGATACAAAGAGCAACACCCTCTTTAGAGCAACACCACAACAATTGGAAAGAGTAAAAGAGATTTGTGAAATATTTGAAAGTAAAATTATGGCAACAAAGAAGTCTACCCCTCACAACTTTAAAGATGGACATGTTGTTTCTCCTAGCCTTCCACAACCTACAAGGGTTACACCACAACAATTGGAAGAAAAAAGAGAAAAAGGGCTTTGTTACAATTGTGACAGCAAATGCACTAAAGGTCATAAGTGTGCTAAGAAGAAATTATTTTACATAGAGTATGAAGAGGAGGAAGAAAAGGATCAAGAAACATCAAAAGAAGAGGATATATACCAGGACCCGACCCCAGAGAAAGCAGAAATGAATCAGAACATATCTTGTAAACTATTGGCAAGAATGACCACTCCTCAAACTCTCAAGATAGAAGGACATATCAAGAAGAAAAAGGTGCAAGAAGTGAAAGATCACATCAAGAAAGAAGAAATGAATCCAGCCATATCTTGTAATTCACTGGTCGGAATTACCACTCCTCAAACTATCAAGATAGAAGGACATATCAAAAAGAAAAATGTTCAAGAAGTGAAAGATCACATCGAGCATCAAGAAATGAATCCGACCATATCTTGTAAAGGATTGGAAGAAATTACCACTCCTCAAACTCTAAAGATAGAAGGACATATCAAGAAGAAAAAGGTTCAAGCAGTGAAAGATCACATCGAGCATCAACAACAAGTTCTCGAACTTTTAAAGGATAAAGCCACTTCGGTGCAAAATCAAATGAAACAACAAGTAGATCAACATCATAGTGAAAAATGTTTTGATGTAGGCAACTGGGTATTTTTACTGCTACATCTAAAGCAAGCTATTTATGAGAAGGAAATGTTGGCAATACTACATGCACTTAAAAAATGGCAACCTTACCGAATGGGAAGACTCTTCAAGGATGAGGATGTGGAAGCATTGTTTTGTGCTATTTATATTATCCAACCAGATTGGATAAACGAACCAAGGGATGAATGGAAGAAGGACAAAGAAGTATGGCCACTTATTCAAAAGTTGCAAAAGATCCCAATTCAAAAAATATTTCCAGATATTGAGAAGGAAGGAAAAATCATATTGGAACCTGGAGCAGTGACAGAAACAAGAACCCGACAACTATGAAATCAAACAATTTCAAAGTATCTCATCAAGTGGAAGAACTTACCCGCTGAAGATTCCACATGGGAGGACAAGAATTTTATACAGAAGCATCAAGAACTACTCAAGCGTTGAGGACAACGCTTTTTGAAGGAGAGGGGCATGTTAGGCCCCTATACTACTAGTGTAACCCCTTATTGTTATTAGTACAACCCACTTATTATATTGATGTACCCATGTAGTGCCCATATTGTTACTAATGTGCCCCATAGAAGCCCACTATTGTTATTATTGTGCCCTTACATTATTATTATTATGTTGGCTCTGATTATGTTATGACCCCTTAGACTCCTATATATAGAAAGGAGGTCTTTTCATTTGTATCATCCAAGAATTGTTCATTTATGTAATGTAAAGGAGGTTGCCCCCTCGAAGAGGCTGAATTCTAAGGCGTTGATCTATCTTTTCTATCTTTTCTTGAGTTGGTTTCATAACACTCTGCCTCTGCCAAATTGAGTGCAACCGATCTCTGTTTTCTATTGTACTAAGAAATTGTTGCTAACCCAATATTAAATATCCCTCTTGATGTGATCTTCCTATTAGATAGACTCCCCGCCCAATCTGCATCTGTGAAGCCTTGAAGCTTCACTTCCTCTGTCCGTCTGTACCATAACCCAAACTAAGTAGTGCCTCTGAGGTATCTCAATATATGCTTTGTTGCCTTCCAATATAGCTTGGTAGGCCTAACCATCGCTTGACTAAGCTATTTAACTGCATATCACATATCTCGTCATACGTTCACCAAGTACATGAGTGAACCCACAAGCTACCTATAAATAGTAGCTCCCACTATGTTACACAGTAATTTTTCACCGACCCTGCATTTCCTGATCCCGGACACTGCCGGCCGGTATTATTGACATCTGCCTTGTGTCATGTTGCAAATTATGTGGCAATGTCTTCCTTGTCATCTCAAGAAGAATACCTCAATTCACTACTCTTGGAGCAGACCCTTTTTTACCTATGTTTTTGGGTCGTCGCAAGTCAACAGTTGTTCCACACGAAGATGGCCAAGATTGAGCTAGCCCTAGCGACGTCTTCACTCTGTCTCTGTGTTGCACTCGCGATGAGCTGCTTTTGGCAAGTTTTTTAAACAACTCGTCGAAGCTTTAAAGTGTAACAGCTTCATGGGTGTTCCTAGGGTTGGTTGTTGGATTAGATGAGCTCGCCTCTCTCCTTTGGGATGGTTGTTCCACCTTTTGTGCAATCTCTCAAAGGGATAAGCTCTTTCTCCCATCTCTTATGGAAGCTTCTCCTCCTATAAATATTTCCTCCATGGCTGAGATCATCTAGCTTCAGAGTTCAAGTGTTCAATAGTAAAAGTAGAGAGTTTTGATAGAGTGTGGAAGTAGCCTCTTATATTTGTTGAAAAGTGTGCAACAAGAAATGCTTGTTGAGAGTGCAACAAGATGATGGAGCTTAGTGAAAAGAGTCGCCTTCACTAAGTGGGCCCGCAGGCTATATTTGGCGCAAGTCTATTTTTAGACTATGTCTATTTTTAGACATATGGATCATGTCTATGGATTGCAGGTTGCTATTTATGGATGATTGGTCAAGTTGGAAAAAATAGATGGACTTCTGTTTTTTATCAAAGTGTGAGTGATCACAGTGTGAGTGATCAAAGTCTATTTTTAGACTGGCTGTCAAAAATAGAAAAGTCAAATATTATTGTCTCATAATAATATTTGGACTATAAACTTGATCTTATTCTCTTGGAGCACTTCAGTTTGAGCTACAG
Organism: Pinus tabuliformis; assembly: GCA_031772625.1. Classification (NCBI taxonomy): domain Eukaryota; kingdom Viridiplantae; phylum Streptophyta; class Pinopsida; order Pinales; family Pinaceae; genus Pinus; species Pinus tabuliformis. The sequence goes on from CM062816.1 coordinate 497,840,450, forward strand.
AGGTGGCATATGCAGCTGTCAGAAGGAAATACGTTTTTCTTATGAGTCAGTTGAGTTGTTGCATGCATGACTTCAATTAGAACTCAAGTGAGTTGAGTTTAGTGGACTGGAGGTACAGTTGATGGAGTTGTGTTCAGTTTAGCTTTGTTAAACTAGTTGTATTTAGTCTAACTGATCAATAGACTAGAGATGAGTTGGGTGAATTAGTTATTAATTAATTCACAAGTTATTAACTCATAATGCAACTACAGAATACATCAGTTAACTCAGTTGCATGTCAGTGCATGTTCAGTTCAGCAGGGACAGGTGTTAGAGAATCAGATTGCTATCAGTTGTGACTATAGTTGTGCACCAGATCTTGCACAATCAAGGGATTGAGTATGCCAATGAGTTTGCTCACGTATTTGCCCAGTATTGTAGCCTTTTCTCACGTCCAACAAAGTGTGAGTGATTATTTTGAGGTGAAATACGAGTTTGGGAAGCCATTCTCATCAGTTCTTGAGCAGGTATTGAGCTGGAGAGGCAGGCAAGCAGTGGAATAGATTTGGAGATCAGATCTGAGCTGTATTGTGTGTAACAGGTGGAGCTAGTACTGGATTGCTTGTAATAAGCATTGTACTTTGCAATGTTACATGATTCAATCAATATAACATACAGATAGTGTGGGGTTTTTAGCGAGATGCTTTCCCCAGGATACATACTGTGTTAATGAGTTTGATTGATGCTTCTATGTGTGCCTGTGAATGTTTCTGCTTCTGTAAATTGATGATCAATGTAGAGGAGATTATGTATTATACATGTTCCACTTATAATTGTATGATCAGGATAATCTCTGTGAATATGTGTTAAATTATTCAAAATTTCTACAATATTATCTTAGTTGCAACCTTCTTGACACCGAGACTCGTATGCTTATGTTGAGAAGTTGGCCTTGGCAGTCATTCAAGTTGTTCAACATTTTCATCATTACATTTTGTTGTGTACCACAACCGTGATTTATGATTGCAACCCGGTGACATATATCCTGTCACGTCAATTGTTGGGGAGAAAGTACTCCAAGTGGATCATTATCCTCCAGGAATTTGATTTGGAATTCACTACTGCCAAATCTAGGAAGTCATTGGTTTTCGCTGAGTTGATTTTCTCCTTACCATCTGCTTCCACTCCCTCTTGGATAGAGGACCACATTCTAGACGATACACTCTTCTTGATTAGTACCCTCATCTAGTATGGTGACATCATTGTTTACCTCTAGACGTCTTCATTTCACTCTGACTTGTCTAAGGATGCTCGGCGACGTATTCACCATCATTCTCAGCCATGTTGTATTATTAGAGACATGTTATACCATGTCGGAGTTGATTCTATTCTCCGCCACTGTTTAACCCTCGAGGAAGCTGAGAAATTCTTAAATGACTATCACTCTAGTGCCTGTGGCATTCATATGTCTGGTTATGCCACTGCTCAGAAGATTCTTCATGCTGGTTATTATTAGCCATTCATTTTCAAGGATTGCATTCTTATCGTCATTTCATGTCATGCGTGTCAAATTTACCAACGCAAGATGCGTACGCTGCCTTCTCTTTTCAATATTGTCATTACCGTTGGCCCTTTTGCAAAGTGGGGCATTGATTTGATGACGTGTAACCCTTGCTCGGCTGGGGGGCATGGGTATATAATCGTTGTCATTGATTACTTTACGAAATGGGTCAAAGTGATGCCTACATTGACTAACAATGGTAAGATAGCTGCTCAATTTCTATTCAATCATGTGATTGCCAAGTTTGGAGTCCCTCGAGCCATCGTCACAGATCCTAGCTCTCATTTTCGTAATCACATGATGGTTGAGTTGACAACCCAGTTGGGCTTGCGTCATGATAGTTCGATGCCATATTACCCACAGTCCAATGGCCAAGTTGAAGCAGTGAACAAAGTGTTGGTCACCATGCTTCAATGTACCATTAGAATGCATAGGTCCAATTGGCATTTGATGTTGTTTTCAACGCTATAGGCCTACCAAACCTCGGTTAAGGATGCTACCAGATTTACACAATTTCAGCTTGTTTATGGTCTAGAAGCTACCCTTCCGATTGAATGTAAAATTCCTTATCTTAAATTAGCTATCGAATTACTGCCAAATACCACTCGGGTTGAGGAGCATCTTCTTTATTTAGAACGGCTTGATGAGACTCGTCAACTTGCTTCATTGGTCATTGAGGCACAGAAGAAATGAGTGAAATCTCACTTCGATCAAATGGTCAACCCACATTCCTTCATTGAAGGGGATTTAGTCCTGTTGTATGCTCAAGTTCATGATAAGTTGGGGGTAGGCAAATTCGAACCCATGTGGCATGGGCCCTACATTGTAAAATGTGTTTTACAAAAAGGCGCCTATGAGCTGATTGATTATGAAGGAAATCCTTTAGATAAGCCCCAAAATGAGCTTTATCTCAAGAAGTATTATGCATGAGTCTTTCATGCATTTCTGTGTACATAAGTGTGTTTTCATTTTTGTACATGTTTGGCTTGGTGTGTAAGCATTTTTCGCTTATTATGTCTTTTTTCTTCTTATGCAGATGTTTGTCGCACCTTATGTCGATTTTGCTGATGGTGCCTATCGAGGTGCTCGGAATATCTCCTCCATGCCATGGGTTATCTATGATCCTCATAGTGAATTGGTAGATCTTCAAGGTGTTTGTCTAGGATGTACTACGAACAATGTCGTTGAATATAGTGCAGTTATTGAGCTATTGATTGAGGTTGTTGCCCTCAATATTTGCGCTTTGATCGTAAATCTAGATTCACAACTTGTTGTTCTTCAGCTCAACGGGTGTTATTCCATCAGAAACCCTCAGATTTTAAGGTTGTATTTACATGTTCATTTACTGGAAAGGAATTTTGATTTCATTACATATCAACATATTCCTAGAAGACTAAATACATTAACAGATGCATTGGCAAATCATGTGTTAGATAGACATTTGCGACATTTGTAAAAGTAAACATTGAGACATAATAAGTTGATAAAGCAGAACATAGGTATGTATATATATCATGTGTTGCACATCGTAGTGCTCAAAAAATATGTGTTCAGATTACATCATGAGACAACATGTCTCTCAAAATTGCAGAAAATAAACCTAGGGGTCTAATCTGCGTGATGCTCTCTATAGCACACCACTGCTCGGACAACACGTCTAAGCAGTCGGTGGATCCTGTTTGACACCCCTGCTGTGTGTCGCTGGTACTGTCGAGGGACATCCTTGAATCCCATGTAATCCAGGATCCCCTCTGTCAAGCCCTCCAAGTCACAGGCAATCTCATCCTCCACGTCTCCGCCAGGAGGAGGTAGCTCGAACTCCCTCTCGACTCTCTAAGCAATGGGAGACAAACCTGTAGGTATTTTCTATCCAACATCTACAAGATTGAAATGTAATGATTAGGACATATATATAACAAAAAATTACAAAACTCTTTAAAAATCAAAAAATGAGTTTGTTACCTCTATCATCCCAGTGTTCCCCAAGGGGGAGTCCTAGGTCTGGATCACCTCTGAAGTTAGTCCCGGCATATGGCCATTCCTATACAACAATGAGTTGGCGATCTAGCCACTCGAAGAACTATGGTCTCCATGACATCTGTTGACCATCGCCTCCTCGAGGCATCAGTATAGCCCAGCGAGTGATCCGTGACTCCCGTGGTGGTGGCCTAGCCACAACCACTTCCTGCCTCTAAAAGATAGGAAGTCATTCTAGGATGAATGGTATGAGGATCAAACCATACCCAAACTGTTTGGTATCACCTCGTTGGCATTCTATCAATTGCCTTTTGAGGTTGTCTAATACCGCCTCTACCCAGTTGAATACGGTGGGGTTTAAGTAGTCGGCGACCAGCCGAAGTTGAGTCTTGGTGGCCTCATGTGAGGCCTGCTAACCAACTGCTCTAGTGATGGTGGAATGGAGGACTCGTAGGGATAAGTCAGCTATTGTTGCGATTTTATTTTTCCTCCCTTATCCAATTTCTAGGCTTCTAGACACATCCTTCCGATGAGCATGTCCATCGTCTCTCCTGTGATCCGAGTACGTATCATTCGTGGACTTTCTCCCCTCCATGATAACCCTATCAAGAAATATATATTGGTGGCATCGATTTCTAATTCCTGTCCCCGGATGTTGAATCTCCCTTCATTTGGATCCCATGCTCCAACAAGGTACTGGAGTAGATCGGGTTGTGCTCTTAGGCACAGTACCACGAAGAAATTTAAGAGCCCACAATTCCTTAGCACATCCAAACAATTTGGATCCCCCATGGCCAACTCATCATCGTTGCTATGTTCTCGCTCTTTCCATTCGATCACCATGATTTTCTCCCTGCAAACACACAAATATGTAATTGTAAGTGCCATAATTGTGCTTAAAACCTCTTCAAATTGCTTAAATTTTGAGGAATTTTGGTTCTCGACACTCATCGTACCTGTTTCTAAAACAAATGCGACGAGCCGGTATCTGTGGTTTGAAACTTTTTTGGCTCTTCACGACCATTTGGTGTACAATCGCAAAGAGCTCATTTTCCCTCCATTGGAAAATCCAGCTCTTCGTGGTCCTGAGTTGGGAACCCGGGCCAACCGCTACAGACACTGCCGTCCACAAAACTCCTCTAAATCACGGCTAAAATCTTCAAAAATGAGATACGTTATGTCTAAAACGTAGGATAAAAGGTATGGTGCTTACCTAGAACAAGCAGATTTATGGATAAGCTTCTGAAACTCCTCCAATCAATCATCGAAATTGCAAGTGCACAAGGGTAAATTTTTTCCACTCCAAGGTAAAAGTAAAAAGTGAATTGTTTTTTACCAATTGGCCCTTTTATAAGCTCTTTTTGGCAAATTACGGTTTTAAATTAGGGTTTTAGGTCTATTTTTGAATATTTTATGTGTATTTACATCAAAAACAAATCTTACACTTGTTTTTGTGCAGCGACAAGTTCCAAATACTCTAGTGATGATGATTTACGAGTTGTATTTTATACTTTTTCAGACTCGGTAAAAACATGAAAAAGTCCCTTTTGGAGTCATCTTTAAGCTCTTTTCTGACTCTCAAAACATGAAGAAATTGTCGAGATCTTGTCGCTTTGAACTTGTTAAAGGCTACGAATCATCATCTACCCAGTATAAGTTTACCCCTTTTACGAACTGGGATAGATTACTTACGAAAAAGGTATGCGTTGATTTATCATGGTCAACAGGTTCCCTTGGGTATTGTTTTCTACCTTTTTGGATTCGAGGCACAAATTTATGAAAAGGGCCCTTTGGAGTTTTCTTTTCCATGTCTTTTTCAAACTCTCTAAATATGAAAAAGACTCAGAGTTTTATCTATGTCAGACTCGTTAAACCCTAACGACATTAGACTTGTCATCATGACGAGATTGAGCTTCTCCTTCCTAGGGCTCGTTAAAATCACTAGGTTGGATTTGTCCAAAGGACAAACTTATATTACAAGCATATGTTATCCCCTTCAAGCTTGTGTTTCAAAAATAATTGGGGTACTCGCTAGAAATGGTGGGGGGGTGAGGGGGGGGGTGTGGGTAGTTTTGGAAGTATTCCATTGGTTGTATTAATTATTATGGCAGATTGTCGCTCTTGAACATCAACACTCTTTCTGCTTCGTGTCGATTTTAGGTTTTGGGTTATCCATTTTGCCTCATTCCATCTGATCCTTGTTGCATCATCATGACCTTTGACCCTTGGTACCAAAATGCTGCCAAACTCCGGAGTCATGTCATCAATATGTTCAAGAGCTTAATCCTTCTGCAGTTTGTATTATTACACACCTTCCTCATATTCTTTGTCTCATCCACATTCATCTTGTTCCTTTGTCTCACGTCGATGATGTGGGAAACATTGTGGCCCTCCTTCGACCGATCGCTTCCTGTCGACTTCAGCTCATTATCCGGGAAGTTGATCTAGAGACTCCTTTCTGGTACCTTGGAGCTTGCATGCCTTAATGGCAAGTTCTTCACATTCGATGACAGGCTTTCATCATTGGCCTTCGATCGTGTGATTTCAAGGGTGTTCAACTTCAGCTAATTCTTCACACTTCATGGATTGTACTAGTAGTACCTTGAGAACCATTAACATTACTGGTGGTCTCTCTCGCACTTGTTAACAATTTACATCATTGACCGGTAGTCAAGCGATTTTTGAGTATGTTCGACTTCATCACATCTATTCGCATATTAGAATTTGTACCATGATCAGGTTGGGATTCAAGACCCTGGGCTCATATTACACATGTTCAGGTTGCACGGATTGGTTCATGATTGAATACATGACACTTTTGATTGGATGGCTACAACCATACCTGAGTATTTTATATGGTCCTTCTAATTGGATGGTTGTGTCCACACCACAGATCATTTATGTTTATCTTCTTGATGGCTACGCCCATGCCTTATGCACATGTATTTCCTTTCACTTTGTACTCATGTATCAAAGATATCAGTTGTACTTGCATTTGTAGGTTCTCCGCGATGGTGTTCTGTTTTAGTTATGGATTCATAAAGCATTTCACCCCTCCCACTCTCTTGGCCTTCATGATTTAGGGGGCATCTATTACACAGTAATTTGTCACCAACCCCACATTCCTTGATCCCGGACACTGCTGGTCCGTGTTATTGACATTTTCCTTGTGTCATGTTGCAAATTATGTGTCAATGTCTTCCTTGTCATCTTAGGAAGAATACCTCAGTTCACTACTCCTGGAGGAGACCATTTTTTACCTATTTTTTTGGGTCGTCACGAGTCAACAATTTTTCCACCCATGAAGATGGCCAAGATTGAACTAGCCCTAGCGACGTCTTCACTATGTCTCTATGTTGCACTCGTAACGAGCTACTGTTGGCAAGTTTTTTAAACAACTCATTGAAGCTTCGAAGTGTAACAGCTTCATGGGCGGTCCTAGGGTTGGTTGTTAGATTAGATGAGCTCGCCTCTCTCCTTTGGGATGGTTGTTCCACCTTTTGTGCAACCTCTCAAAGGGATAAGCTTTTTCTCCCATCTCTTGTGGAAGCTCCTCCTCTTATAAATACTTCCTCCATGGCTGAGATCGTCTAGCTTCAGAGTTCAAGTGTTTAATAGTAAAAGTAGAGAGTTTTGCTAGAGTGTGGAAGTAGCCTCTTATATAACTTAGCTTGGGATGGTTTTGAGTGGAGTTAGCTTGATTGCAAGAGTGTTCTAGCATTATCCTTTTGGGTAGGAGAGAGGGTTATTCGTCTTTTTGGGAGACATTTCATGAGTGAATGCTTGCGAAGACATGTTGATGGGACCCTTCAAGGAAACTTACGACATCAAGGCTTAGTTGTAAGTTCTACTTTAATTTACATTAATACAAATCAATGGCTTATTTCCTATATGTTATGTCAAATTGTGTATTGATAGCTTGAAGCTGCTTGACTCTTTAAGTAGATTGTTTTTGTCATATTCTATTATGTTTGTGGTTGTTCTCTATATGTTGTTTTCAGGTACAAGTGATTAGAAGAACAAGAGCTGGAGCAACACAACGGGGACTTCATCGAAAGATGATTTTAAGGTAGGCCTTCATGACACCAACTTTCTAAGGAAATTTTATTCAGTATTGTCTTTGTTGTGACTATACCCACTCTACGGCTAGAGGGGTTGCCTATGCCCACTGAGGGAACTTGTCTGCGACTCACACTAATTCCCCTAAAGTAGCATCCTCCTTCCTCCAGTTACCAGCTAGAGGAGTCTCCAAGTGTTTACTGCTCTCCATGCCAAGAAAGTAATGCATGAGCCCCATGTCCTTCATCTCAAACTCTCTTGAAAGGTCCTCCTTGCAATATTTGATGAGATTTTCATCACCTTTCAGTATGAGATCATCTACATAAATAACAATGATCAACAACTTACCTTCCACCACTATGTGATATAGGTTAACATCTGCTTCACTCTTTGTGAATCCCAACCCAGTGAAGTAGCTATCTATCCTTGTGTACAAAGCATGGGGTGATTGCTTCAGCCCATACAATGCTCTCTTCAGTTAGCACACATGTGATTCACAGTCCAAGGTTTTAAAACCTTCGGGTTGCTCTATGTACACCTCTTCCTCAATCATGCCATTAAGGGAGGCAGTCTTCACATCCATCTGATGGATCTTCCAACCCATCTGTGTTGATAGTGCCAAAATAGATCTGATTGACGAGTACCTTGTAACAGGAGTAAAGGTTTCATCATAGTCAATCCCCTCTATCTATGAAAAGCCACGGGCTACAAATCTGGCCTTATGCTTCTCCACACTACCATCTGCAGCTTTCTTTACCTTGTAAAGCCAATGGGATATCACAACTAACTTGTCCTCTGGTCTCAGGACCACATCCCAAACACTGTTTCTAACTATGGAGTCATACTCCTCCACCATCGCATTAACCCAAACTGGTTGTTGCACTGCTTACTGAAAGGAAGATGGCTCTATCACAACACATGCACCCATAAGTTCCATGTATCTAGTGTACTGCTCTGGTGACCTCCTTTGTCTACGCTGAGAATAGGGTGCTCCCACATTCTCCCATACATCATCCAACAATATATTAGCCTCTCTAGTGTGCTTTCTTCCCTCTCTAGAAGACTTTGCCTGAGTGGACGTCTCCACTCTCTGAACCTCTGCATGTGGCTTCTCCACATCAATCTAAGGTCTCTCAACCTTAAGAGCTAAAAGCTCCTCATCCACATGTAGCTCAAGCTCCCTCTCAAGGGACACTCGCATGGCCTTCTCCTCATCGAACCTGATATCCTTGCGAACCAATGTCATCCAACTGGTCAAAATGTAAACCCAATAGTTGTGAGGTGTATCAGTGTACCCCACAAATATCCCCAACTCTATTGTTGGCTGAAGCTTCTTCCATGCATCTTTGGTCACATGGCAATAAACCGATGACCCAAAAATCCTGAAGTGACCAACATCTGGCCTCGTACTGGAATAAGCCTCCTCTGGTGTCTTCATCTCAAGTATCCAATGTGGGCTATGATTTTGAAAATAAACCGTTGTGTTGCATGCCTCAACCCACAAGTGTAATGGTAGGCCCTGATCATGCAACATCACCCTTGCTACCCTACTATGCTCTTGTTCTTCCTCTCGGTAACCCCATTCTGTTGAGGTTTATGGCGTGTCGTCAACTCTTGTTTAATCCCTTCCGCTGCATAGAAGTTATTAAACTCATTAGAGACATACTCACCATTGTTATCATTCTATATAGCTTCAACCTTCTTGCCATACTTTTTCTCTACCAATGCTTTGAACTCACAAAACTTTGTGAAGTTTGATCTTTTTCTGCATAAAAGATACCCAACATTTACGAGAATAGCCATCAACAAATATAACATAATACATGTGTTTAGCCGTGGATGCTGTCGAGAATGGTCCACACACATCTGAATGGACTCTCTCTAGAATAGACTCTGCTCGACTGTCTTTATCTCCAAATGAAGACTTGGTGTATTTTCCCAAAGTACAACCCCATCATGTATCAACTTGCTCAAGCATACCTTTGGGAAGACCGGTAGAGATTTGTTGCAATATCTTCAAAGCCCCATGATGCAAGTGACCCAATTTCCTATGCCAAAACTCGTCGATGTCTCAGCTCAAAATATTTTCCACTTTTAAACTCAAAGCAACACAATCATCTACCTCTATCTTATAGAGATTCTGAACTCGAATCCCTATCTTCTTTACTTGACATGTGGCTATGTGTCAAAGGAATGCTTTTCCTTTTGAAAAGATCACATCATAGCCTCTATCCTCAAGCATGACAATGGATACCAAGTTCTTCTTTAGTCTGGGGACATGCATAACATTCTTCAAGGTGAGTGGAGCCACGTGCTCTCTCTGCCAAGTAATAGTGCCCACACCAATAACACTATACTTACCATCATCACCCATCTCAATATGAATCTTTAGATATTTCTCCTTTAGTTCACTAAATAACTCTTTGTCGCCAGTCATGTGGAATGAAGCTCCATCGTCTAAGTACCAAACACTTCCCATAATTGAAGACACCATCCATGCAATGAGTGAAAAGTCCAATTCGAATTGGGAGGCCAAAGCCTTACCCACGGAAAAGTGACCCATCTTGTGACAATGAAAGCATTTAACATTCGTCGTGTCCTTCTTCTTACCTCCATGAGAAGAATCTAATTTGGAACGAGAAATTTTACCTTTCCCCTTCCTTGCCTCAATCACTAAAGCACGGTTCTCTTCATCATCATTCTTTAATGAAGAGCCATCCCTGGTGTTCCTCCTGATCTCATCCTGCATCAAATATGACCATTGTCGTTCCCAATTTGGCAGCTTCTCCCGACCATTAACAAAGTCCTGATAACTACACCAACTCTTTGGGAATCCAAGAAGAGCAAGGCTCACCATATCCTCCTTGGAAACCGTGATAACAACACTTCCAAGTTCATCCTAATATTGAGTGAACTTGGTCAAGTACTTTGGAATCATGTCGCCTTTCTCCATCTTGATTTTACAAAGTTTATCCTTCAATGCCAACTTCCTTTGATCACTGCTATTTTGATACAAGTTCATCAATGTTTTCCACATAGCATGCGGAGTTTCCTTACCGTGGATACTCGAGACAATGTGGTCTCAAACTCCCTCAAGGATTATCCACCTTGCCTTCACCACACACTTCTTCCATTCGTCCAAGTTCTATGCATCCGTAGCTGCTGGCTTGGGGACTTCTTGATCAATGAATTCCTTCAAGCCATTATCTTCTAGCGCATCCTCCATCCTATCCCTCCAGGCTATAAAATTTGAGTTGCCTTCCAAGGCATACTCAAACCTCAACCCATGGAACACCATCTGTTGATCTTGAAGTGTGTATGCAAATTTGACTTTCACCTATAACCTAGAAATCAAAACTTCGAAATCTCCTCTAGAAAGCTGATTTTAAATCAGTGATATCTCCCTCATCTGAACTCTGATTCGGCTGATTTTTTTTCTGAATTTGGGTATCTTTTCCCAAGGAATCCAGAATTGCAGTTTTATTTTGAAAAATTTTCACATAAATTCTCAGATATTCTCTGCAATCTCTCGGCCCAAAAAATAATCTTGCTCTAATACCATGTAGAAAATCTTGTAGATTCACAAGCTAATGCAATTCTCTAAAGAAAAAGACAAGAATCTACTTTTACTCTTTACAGCGGAAGCCCATAAACATCGAGAAAACAATAATCAATAGAAGAAGAGAATCAAAGGCACATAACACAATAAATATCCGAGGAAAGCCACAGCTCAAAACCCCACTATCTGTTTTGTATTAATCTGGAAAATCAAGATGAAATTACAATGCTTGTGCTCTCTAGAACAATCCCATCAATCATCAAATTTAATCTCCAACTCATAAGAAAGCTCAAGGCTAAATCATAGCCAATTCACAAGCTCTCCAAGTCTCTAATATGTAACTCCTATGAAGGATAGCGTGTATTTAAAGGGAAATAAAGCCTCTAAAAATTGTGCAATCCCTTAAGGATCAGTTCTTGATTGCATGCACTATCAGTGCAACTTAGAAAAATATAAAACAAATAGTACACTGTCCTTGCACTCTAGTCTCAGCTAGGTCTTTCTCATATTCGACAGCATGAGTTTCTAATGAGTAAATACTCAGTTAAATAGAGTAGCACTGGTGGAGTTCATTAGTGTCACCAATGACTATTAACTCACTATTATTTCTCTCAATCAGTTTGAGAACTAATTTAACTGAATTGACTCATGAAACTAAGTTTTCTATTTCATAACTCACACTGGACTCCTACAAAGTAGGGAGAACATATACATGACTTCAAAAATACTTCCAACTCGAATTTCCTAATTTAAGTAAGTTTAATAAACTTAATTTAACTATTTTAAGTTTCTATGAGAATAGAATTTGAATTTAATTCACAGTTTAATTCAAGGGAAAATTAAACTAGAATTTTTTGTTGCCATTTCTCAACAAGTGTCACATCATCCTTATAGTTTTCTAGTGTATTGACTAGATCCTAGAGTGAAAAAACTTGGAGTCAAACCTCTTGAATTTCCATTACCCACTCACCGAGAAATAAAAGTACCCCATAAACCCTTTCTTCTACTAGTGAGATTACATCATCTTCTCCACCTCGTACTCATTCTATTCGTTCCACTTCTTCCTCTACTCCTTTATCTTCTTCTTATCATCCTCTAGTCCATTTCATCCACATTCCTCAGCTACAATCAACTGGTTTTATTATAATCAGTAGCACTACAGGAGCAGCTTACTTAACTACTTAATCTCCATTAGCCTCCACATCTTCTACAACTTCCTCTACTCCCAGTGCTCCTAGAATGGCCCAAAGACCACGGAACAACCGAAGAGTAGTATAGATGACTCCACCTTTACACCCTCTTCCCAAACATCCAAAGAGATGGATTCCTAAGTTTAATCCTGATGATGGCCTTCCCACAAAGGAACATATTCACAATGTTTTCTTAGTCATCAATATTAATGGAGTCACAGAAGAAGATTGTGTTGTCCGAATTTTTCCTTACACATTTGAAGGATCTGTAGGACATTGGTATTTTTCTCTTCTTGTTGGGTCAATAACAAATTGGGATATGTTCGAAGAACAATTTTTGTTAAAATTTGGTGATGACTGAACAATTGCCACTTTGATTAATGATTTGTCAAATCTTAGGGCCAACCCAAATGAAAAAATTAAAGATTTTAATTCAAGATTTAACAAATTGTTGAATAAAATCCTGGACACTTCTAGACCTAGAACTGATGTACAAATTGAATGGTATATCTCTACTCTTCCTTCAAATATTTCCATGTTCGTAGATAGAGCTAATAAAACAATATTGCTTGATAACATGAAGGAAGCTCTATCTGTGGAAAAAAAAAAAAAATAAATAAATAAAAAAAATCTCTTGAGAAGAAAACTGCCCTTGAGCAAAGAAAATAGACCAAGAAAGTCTCTTTTAAATATGTATCGAAGAAGAAATATCCTAAAGATCCTTTCGACTTGGAGGGATTACAAAATGTTCTAAAAACAATGTCTAATGAAATGGTAGAGATTAAGAAACAAGTAGTTGAATCTTCAAAAAAGTTCTTTCATCCTTTTAAAAGGAATCAACCATCACAACCGCAACCACCTTACATTATATCAAATGCAGAATTTGATCTGGATGATGAAGAAAAAGAAAAAACCTTATTTGCTAAGACTCCCAAGAAGAAGAATTAGTGGAAGCCCATGGTTTGTGGAATTTCATTCTAACCAATTTAGAAAAATGAAGAAGAGGAAGAAGCCTTACCAGTGAGTACTAGAAGTAAGGGACCTGCTGATACATTTCCATCAAATAAAAAATAGAAGTCACCTACTCCTCCTACTAAAGACAAGATTATAGTTAAAAAGACTTCTCCTCCATCTTTAGGGTATGTTCCAACTAATTCCAAATCTCCTTCTTCATCTAAGATCTTGATAGTCTTGTATACCATTGAGTATAATATTAAAACGTTCAAAGCCAACATCTCCCTGTATGAGGTCAACAAGTTAAAACAACAACATAAGTTGTTACTTAATGAGTTAAATGCAGTCCCTTCATCTCCATTACCTGTTTTTGTCAGTGCAAAAGACTCAAAAGGGAAAGGAAAACCCTTAATGTTTCTTTAGATAAGATTGACCCTTCTGATGTATTCTAATTGAAGATAGATCAAATTCTCACACTCCTCCCTTTTTATTGACTTTTGAAATTTTTAGCAAGAATGTGCACAATTGTTTAATGGATTCTAGTGCATCATCCAATGTCATGACTTACGTAGTTTGTCTCAAATTGAATATTTCACCTCAGAAATTTGTTGTCTGGATTGTTCAATTAGATCGCACAAAAGTCAAAGTGTTGGGAGAAATGATTTTTTTTAATCAAATTATCTTCCAATTCGAAGGTTTGTCAAATAATAGATATATTAGATGTAGACATTCCTAAATTATATGGTCTTATTCTAAGAAGAGACTGGTCTAAAAAACTACATGGATACTTTGAAATTGATTGATCATACATGTGGCTTCCCTACAATGGGAAACCAAATCAAATTCGTGTTGATAGGGAGAAACATATGAAATATTCAATGACTGATTTGGATGACGAAAATGAACCAGTATTATTGACAAACAACATTCTTGAGATTTATTCTTCTAAATCTTTCTTTGGCAATTTCCCAACACAAAAATATCTCTTTTAGTTGATTTTGTTTCATCTCAAATTGAAAATGTTTGTCAAACATATTCATCTATATGTATTAATATTGTAGAAACTCTTGTAAATAAGCATGATAAAATTTTTTGACTCTTTATTTTGATGGGTCAAAATCTAATGATGGTGCAGGAGCTAGTTGCATCCTTGTAAATCCTGATGGAGAGAAAACTATGTTGGCTTGCAGATTGGAATTTGACTTTACCAATAACATTGTTAAATATGAAGCATTGGTACAAGGCTTACAGAAAGCCATTAGTCTTGATGTCAAATACCCTAAAGTTTTTGGTGACTCAGAAATTGTAATTAAACAAGTTAGAAATATCATCCATTGTGTTTCTAGTCACCTTAAACATTACCAATCCTTTATCCAAGACCTAACTTCCCATTTTACTGTATTCAATATAGTTTTGATCCCAATATTACAGAATTCTAGTGCCGATCTCCTAGCCAATGTCGCCTTCAAGCTCATTCCACCTGAAGATTTAAGTCCTGATAGATTTTCGATTGGGTTAATTTTTCGCCCCTACATTCTAGACAACATAACCAACTGGCATGTGTTTAATGGTGACACTGACATCCTAAACATTCTAACATCAGAAGGTTCTTACTTTGACCAAATTATTAATGAATATGAGCATGAAAAGCAACTGAATAAATCTTCTCAGAAAACTTCTTTACCTAAACCTGTAGTAAAATTGGAAGATTTATATGATCTGAAATATGTGTTTAAAAAGGTAACTAATCACAAGCTTCAGAGTTCTACTCTGATATTTGAATTAGTTAATTTAGGATCTGATCATAAACCTCAGAACATCAATTCAGGCCTTGGAAGCACAACAAATGAGAGGTATTCTTCTAGTCATCTATTGAAAAGATATAAAGATGTATTTTCTTGGAATTATAATGATCTCAAAATTTATAATACATCTATCATTCAACACACCATACCTATGATGCCAGATGCAAAGCCTATTCAACAGAATATCGGGAAGATTCATCCTAACCTAGAAGCCCAGATCAATACTGAATTGAACAAGCTCCTCAAATCCAAAATTATATTACCGGTCAGACACTTCAAGTGGGTCTCTAATCTTGTAATAGTTAGAAAAAAGAATAGAGATATCTGTATTTGTCTAGATTTTAAAAACTTAAATAAAGCATGTGAAAAGGATAATTTGCCTTTTCCTCTAATGGAAATTTTTTTACAATCTGTTGTTGGTTCTGAGCTATTGTATTTATTATATGGTTTTTTAGGTAACAATTAGATTCTTGTATATCCAGAAGATAGATTGAAAATTACATTCTTAACTAAGTGGGGAGCGTATTCCTATCAAAAAATTCCTTTTGGACTGATTAATGTTCAAGCCACTTTCTAGAGAGCCGTGGACATTGCTTTCAGAGGTTTGATTAATAATACAATTGTAGTGTACTTAGATGACATTACAATGTATTAAAAAAAAAAAAAGAGATCGCCTCCTTGATTTGAAACAAATCTTTGAAAGATGTAAAAAATTTGGAATCTCCTTGAATCCCAAAAAGTCATTTTTTCCCTTAGTGAAGGTAAGCTTCTAGGTTTCATTGTGTCCAAAGAGGGAATCTGCATAGACCCAGAGAGAATTAAGGTGATTTCTGAAATACCCTTTCCACAAAACAAAAAATCCATGCAATCCTTTCTTGGGAAAATCAATTTGGTCAAGAAATTTGTCCTAGATTTTTCACAAATTGTTTTACCATTATAGACTATGATCAAGAAGAAATCAATTTTCAAATGGGGACTAATTGAAATATAATCATTTGAATCAATAAAAGAAGCAATCGTAAGTTCTCCTTCATTATCAACTCCCAACTTTTCGAAATAATTTGTTCTTTACACTTTTGCTTCCCAACAATCCTATGCAATAGTATTGACACAACCCAATGAACAACAAGTTGAGGCTCCCATTTCCTTCTTTAGTTCCAATTTACAAGGAGTCGAGTTAAACTATTCAGAGGTTGAGAAACAAGCCTTTGTAGTTTTTAAGTCCATAAAACATTTCAATCCTTTCCTCTAAAAGCACATACAAAAGTAATTGTTCATTTTCGCGCAGTTAGACAATTGCTCATCCAAAAGGAGTTATGAGAGAAAAGGGCTAATTGGATTATTTCCCTACAAGAATATGACCTAGAGATAAAACCAACTAAAATAGTAAGGGGTCAAGGTTTTTGCAGATTAATTATTGGAGCTTATGACACTTTGGTTGATGAAGATTCAGGTAATAATGTTTAAATTACAAAGGTATGCCCTGTTGACACTGAATCTCAATATGTTGATTTAACCTTTTATTTAAAAAATGGTTGTGCTCCACTAGAACTCAATTACAAAAGAAAAAGATCTGTAAGACATAAAGCTAATCAGTACCAACTTTTTAATGATGTCTTATTTAGAAAAAATTATGATGTTTTATTGAGATGTTTAGAAAAATCTGAAGCAAAGAAAATTTTCCAGGAACTACATGATGGACCACTTAGTGGACGTTATAGTGGGGATACCACTACTCATAAGATCCTACATGTTGGTTACTATTGGTCGACTCTATTTAAGGACACCCATGCCTATCTCAGAAAATGCAAAGTTTGTCAAACTGCTTCAGGAAGATAAAAGAAACCAACCTTGCCTTTGCAGCCAGTTAACATTGAACAACCCTTTGAACAATGGGGACTCGACATCATAGGTGAGATTGTTCCTAACTCTTCTAAGAAGCATAAACATATCTTGACTACTATGGATTATTTCACCAAATGGGTGGAAGAAATACCTATGAAGGGGACCAATTCTGAAAGCATTATTGAATTTATTGATCAATTTATTATTACGAGTTTCAGTCTTCCTTATGCCCTTGTGTTTGATAATGCATCTTATTTTTCCGGAAATACCATAACTGAATTTACTCTTAAGAGAGGTTTTTAACTCAAATATTCTGCAAATTATTATCCTCAAATAAATGGCTTAGGAGAGTCTAACAATAAAAACCTCATTAGGATAATCAAGCGAACAGTTGACCAAAATCAAAGAAATTGGCACAAAGCTCTAGTTTTTGCTTTATGGGCTGACAAAATCACTCAGAAGGTCTCAATAGGCACTTATCCTTTTCAATTAGTGTATGGAAAAGAAGTTATCCTACCTCCTAATCTAGCTCTTCCTTCACTTGCCCTAGTGAAATCTATTGAAGAAAAATGTTCTTCTGCTTTGTAATTAAGGATGTCCCAAATTCTTAAGTTAGAAGACAAGAGAGATAGAGCAAAACAAGCTCATGATTACCATCATCAATTGGTCAAATCCTCGTTTGATGCCAGTTCAGTTAATAACAAAATTTTTGAAATTGGTGACTTAGTTCTGAAATGGGATAAGGCCCATTAAGAAAAAGGAAAACACAAAAGTTTCAAAAATTAGGGCTAGGCCAATTTCAAATTATTGAGAAACTAGTCCCATCAACCTTTATCCTTCAATATTTACACGGAAAGAGGTATGCTCTTCTTGTTACTGGGCTAGTTTTAAAAATATTTTTTTTTTTAAGGATTTCTATCCTCCTGTAAATATGTAAATAATCATGTGTACATATCAGTGTCTTTAGCCTTAGAAATGTTAGGTAATACTCTTTTGACTTCATATTGGGATCTCTCATCATTTACATGAAATTTGACTAATTAAAGGATACATATTAAAAAGAAAATTATAACATTGAAGTTCAGTATTGCATCTATTACAAATCTCTGAAATCTTTATATCCATTAAGTTGTAAATATTTCATAACTGGAAACTTTAAAAAATCTTGTTGTCCTGTGATTGGTCATGAAAAAGTTTTCTTTAAAAAGTAAAGACGATTTTGAAGTTTTAGTATGTTTTGTCTTTGATTTTCATCCATAACTCTTAAGGAATTAATTTACCTCCCCAACCACTAATTTTACATTTTTTAGAGTGTAATTCAAAAATGTATAAAATTTGGAAGATAAGAGGTCTCATTATGAGCTAACTTACCATGATCATAGGAAACTAATGATATTAACATTATCATGACTTGTCACCAAACAAGGATAATGGCTTGTGGTTACATAACTATAAGACAAGAGGTATCATCAAGAGTCGACTTGTTCAATATAATTATAACTTGTGAATGGAAATGCCATCATTTGGCCACCAAACCAGGACATTGGCTTTCAAGTAACTTCAAACGAAAATGTAAAACAAAAGTTAATACTTGTAAAAAATTATTGTAAGTGGATGGGATACTAGTACATTTTGGTTAAATGGTAACCCTGTCGAGGCTATGAACACCTGCTGGCAACAATGGCTCTACCAGTGACAAATAATTCTATCTAAATCACTAAGCTTCTATAGTTCTTAACTTTTTCCTTACAACTGATTAAATGACCAACAAAGGTAATAAAAATTTTCATCAATGACAAGTTGTGAGACAATTTACAAAATAATGAGTTCTTTTATTCAGAGTAGCCTTTATTAATCAAAACTTCAAATATTTTTACCTTTCTAAGTATTTTTCTTTAGTAGTTAAAATTTCATTTATTCTTATAGAGATAATTGCTTCGCCCAGTATGTCGCCAATTGTTGTAGTACTCAACAACTCCCCATTTGAATTTATTTTAGCTATATAATAAATAATGGGGACCCTTTTGAACTTTAATAAGATTCTTTAGTTCTAATAAAGATAAGACAATTTTTAATTTCTTATAAATAACCCTCTTTCATAAAGGTTTCATATATCGGAAATTACATATCGGAAGATTCAAACCAAACAAGTGTTATTAAAACCTGATAGGCCTTTTGTTGTTTAAAATAATGCATTATCGAGGGATTTATATTGGACCATTCAAATATCGTAATTCCTTATAGGAAATTTCTGTAGCGGCTATAACCACCCTCCAAAAATTTTCCTTAGCTTCGTTTTGGAGCCTCCCTACCAACCTTTCATAGCAACATATCTTGCATTGTCAAGTACACAAGCTTCAGTGATTTTCTTGCAGAATGATAGTCTGTCCGTGAGAGCTTGTTGCATCCCCCTCACAAGTTGCTTCACCAGTCATGGTCCAGCTGTAGGCTGAGTAGCTCCCCCAAGAAATTGCGCAATTCTGGAGGGAAACTAGCCTTCCCTCCAGAAATTGCGCAATTTTGTCTGGTAGCCTGCTGGGCTTCAGAATTGCGCAAATCTGCCTATCACTGTTCACTAAGAAAATTGCACAATTTCTCCCAACACGGTTGCTCAGTCCAGAAATTTCGCAATTCTGGGCAGCAGTCAACTGCTCTGCCCAGAAATTGCACAATCCCTCTAGGCAGCTAGCCCAGCTCCCTCCTAGAAATGCTCATTTTTTCCCCTCAACTGAGCAGACTGTTGCATGTGTAGTTGAGTTGACCAGTTCCACCCGGGACCAAGAAAACTTAACTTGCATGCATGGCCAGCAGGTGAGGTTACATGCAAAGATCATTTTAGAATCTTTCCTCCAAGTGTCGCTTTTTCCTAGATTTGTGGCATGCGTGTCATCAGCCTAAAACTTATTTATTCGATGCTTTATAGCTCACTAATTCACATTTATCTTGGAGCTCTGACATCCCACATCACATCTAGGAATTTTTGACACATCCAGCTCA
The DNA here is from genome assembly GCA_031772625.1 of Pinus tabuliformis. Lineage (NCBI taxonomy): Eukaryota > Viridiplantae > Streptophyta > Pinopsida > Pinales > Pinaceae > Pinus > Pinus tabuliformis. The sequence continues at coordinate 497,860,376 of CM062816.1, forward strand.
GTTATTCACAAGAAAGTTGTCTTGTCTTTTGTAGCATTTCTGTCGCTTTATGTGTTTACACTTGTGTGAGTGTTGTTTACTTGATTTCTATGAACACTTTTTTTTGTTTACATGCATACTAGCTTGTACTAACACCGTTTCATTTTTCGTTAGCATTTCATTGTTTTTGCATGCATGAAATTGTTTTCCATGAACAGTCATCGATTCGGCGACTCGCTTCACCCACATGCATGTTGTTCCATTTTCTGAATCTTTCATTCATTTTTGTCATAAGGCAGAGGAAGACCCATGGAGATATTTTTACAACTCCTCCAAACTCAATGAACCGGCCAGCCTCGCTATGGATTGGATATCAAAGCAGCGTGAAACAGCATCCCGAAGAGCACTAGAAGCAGTAACAGTAGCAGAGGTAAACATACCAGTGTGCGATAAGGGCAAGAGAAAGATTGTCAACCGCATGGAGGAAGAGAAAAGATACAAGTTCTGAGTAGACCCACTTGTGCAGAAAGAATATTTGTCCATAGAGACGAAGAGGCAACAGCGCGACAAGAGAAACGCGCAAAGGCAGAGAGAGAAACAGATAATGGAGGAAACAGAGAAGGAGTTGTATGAGTTGAAGGAGCAACGCTGGAAGGAACAGGAGTTGTGAAAACAGGAGAAGGAAGCATAGCAGGAATAGGTACAACAAGGGGCACAACTTGTACAGACAGATGAAACTACGCCCGTACAAGCAGTAGCCTCATCAGAAAAGCTCACATTAGATAGACAGGGTGAACCATTGCAGGAGAATGACTTCGCTCAGGAGATAGAGAAAGCACTTGATTATATGGATACAGATATAGAGCAATAGGAGTTAGAGCAAGACATCAACCTCATGCCTCATCACCAAGACGTCGACCCACCAGCTTCACCTCATCCAGAAGAGGAACAAGTCCCTAGCAACCAAGGAGACACAGAGATCCTTAGAGATTAGCCGGAAGGAGAGATGCACAACATCTCATTCAATGAGTCTCAACATAGAGTTGTGCAATCTCGTAGAGTGTCAACTCCGGAGGATCATACATCTCCTATGCAGTTTAAGGAAGGAGTCAACATGTCTGACTTGCGCAAACATCCAGCAGAATTGGTCGACGATACCAGAGCATATGCCGAAGCCACTAGCTTGAGTGTTCGCTTCCTGATAGCTAAGAACGAGCAAATGGATAAGGAGCTATAGAGGGCCAAGAAGGAGGAGAATTGATTACAACATCCACCTGAGTAGAATTGAAGAAGGCAATACTAGATGAAGTATTGCCCCTTGACACAGTCATGCGGGCATTGTATTCCAAGTTTGGTACTGTGGATAAGGCAGTCATCTGTCTCAACAGATGGCAGTGGCGATGTGCTAGAAGAGCACGTATCTTGTCGAACATGCATGTTGTTGTTGATTACATGCAAACATGGATGATGAGATACAAGGGAGCCCCACTTCACTTGCCTAAGGTGATGAAGCCCAGAGCAGTTGAGTTGAAGGCACGCATCTGGAGTCAGATCCGAAACTATGAAGAACTCCCGTAGCTCATCACTAGTCTACAAGCCTCCCATGCACGTGTATTCAAGAGTATGGATGTTGTTGTGCATGCACATGCGATCCCATCTATTGGGACACTCACTCAGGTGAAGACAAAGGCACAAGTCCGACTAGAGAAAAATTCGTTTTCACTGCCATTTTTAAAACATGTTCAAAATTGACACTAGAAAAAAAAAAAAAAAAAAAACCATTGTTCTAGTATACACACTTTTCATTTTTAGCACTGTTTTTCATGTTTTTCGGAGTTTTCTAGCCAGAGTTCTCGTTTTGAGTTTATAGTTCCTGTTTCAAAGTTTACATTGTTCGACACAGAGGGAGATGTAGATTAGGGACACAATGTGTCAAGCCCACAAGTCACAGTTGCAATGTGCAACGAGTTGGGTGAGCGCTTTCGGTTATGTGTGACGAGCTAGGTGAGCGATGAGTCAACGCTGCGACGAGTCGGTGAGCGGGTGAGTAGGTTGCAATGTTTGTTGCGACGATGGGACGAGTCGGAGGAGCGAGGAGTTGGGGTAGTCAGTTAAAGGTGCCCGGGGCACGAACGCGATAAGCCAATGGAGGTGTCGAAAAATTAAAATTTGGCTAAGTGTGCGAACTTGCGACGGTGAGCTTATATGGTGCGAAGTTGGGGATGTTGACCCAGCGGGGCGGTGGTGTGGGCGAGCCGATGTAAAGTGTAGGTGAGCTGGCCGAATTGGCAGGTCAGCCTAGCAGGTCAACCCATGAACTATCCATGGGGGGGCATATATATAGGTAGATGTTTGGATGGAGAAAGCATGAAGTCTTGAGTTCTAAAATTCAAGGGCAAGTTCAAAAGTGAATGGAGGAGCAAGGAGTGGGAAAACTGAGTTAGGGTGAAGTGCAAGTAGCTCTATATCGAAGCACTATGTCGAAGAAACAGAATGCAGAAATTCGAGTCCGGCGAGCGACCCTACCCAGGCGAGCTGGGTGGGCGAACCGCCTAGGGCGTCACTGCATGACGGGCGAACCTGGCCAAACGACTATTCTGAACAACCGGCTAAATGACTGTTCTGAATGACCGGCTGAATGACCAGTTGAACAACTACTCTAAACGACTGTTCTGAACGACCGGGTGAATGATTGTTCTGAACGACCGGCTGAACAACTGTTCTGAACGACCAGTTGAACGACTATTCTGAATGACTAGGTGAACAACTGTTCTGAACGACCGGTTTAATAATTGTTCTAAACGACCGGATGAACGAATGCTCTAAACAACTGGGTGAACGATTGTTCTGAACGATTGTGTGAACAGTAGTCCTGAACGAATGGGCCGAACAATAGTTCTGCATGACCGATTGAACGAGTTCCTGAATGGAGGTTCGGGCAAGGTTGCATGGTGTAAACCGAGTTGCCTTTTTTGACAGATATTGTGAGAAGGAAGTTGGGGTTCCTCTTCAAAGGCTGTAATTGTATTTTATGAAATATTATTGTTATCATTGTGGGCAGACTCATATTCAGGGAGTTTCCCCTCCCTTAAACTGTATCCTTTGTGCATATGTGTAAAATGATAATGATGATGAAAGAATAATAATTGAATGTTTTCATTGTGTATATGAATGTTAATACTTAGAAAGTGAAAAATAAACTAAGTATGGAATGTTAGGCATAGTCCACACTTTATAGTATTGGTGAAAAGAAATCGGGTGATGCGGTCGCACCCCCCTTCATGCGGTTGAAAGACTACCACCAAGGTAGGGGCGTGACAATTCGTATCAGAGCTACTGCATACTAGACGAGAAGTGATACAACTGCACTTCGTGACAGTTGGTATCAGAGGCTCCATATTTCGTGGACTTTGGTGATTCGGATTTGCAGATTGAAGTGCTACACTTTGGTGACAGGTTTAGCAAGGGTGAAGCCTCGTGCTTGGGCCAAGCTGAATGACAAGACATGGAAAGTTTGGAATAATGCCAAGGGAGGCTCTTGTTGACCTTATACAGGTTGAAGCGGATGAAAGAAGAGAACCCATGGATTCGAGATGAACTTGAAGTCTTGGAAAGAAATGTTGAAGGTGAACTTCTTTGACTTGGTTGGGCAATGGAGCAAGATGTAGCTACAGATTGCGATGATGAAGAAGAGGAAGTCATGATGTATGAGGATGTTGCAGATATGACAATGATGGAGGAGGAACTTGAAATTTCTCAAGTTGGACCAGGATCATGCATTTTGCAGACATTGATGGATGAGGACACTCACATGGAGGAGCCTCATGATGAAGTAAGTATTCCTTTTTCTACTTGTGTTTCATTGGAGCTTTTGGAGGATGGGCCATATGCAGGGAAGGGAAAAGTCAGTTTGCCAATGCAGTGGAAGATCTTACCATGGATGTCTATGAGGAGACCTTGTATGGAGAAGCAAGTACAATTGATCGTTGCAGAGCTTGTTGGGGTTGTTTGTGACCTTATGGTAGAAGGTGCAAATGCCTGTGACAAGGGAGGAACGTGATGATCATTACCGAGAATGGGTCATGCTTTAGCCATATGGAGAATTGTCTAAGTGCTCGGCATGACTCATGGACTAATTGGAGAAGGGCACACACTTGGGTTTGATGATACTTAGGTGGACTTCTCATGGCCGAGACCAAGAGGCAATCTTGGTGGAATCTTTAGTGGGGGAGCTATGATGGAAGGGACTCATATGACTTGAAGATATATGGTTTGGGTGACTATGGACACTAGACTTGATTGTAGACTTGGATGAAGATGACAGATGTTCTGATGGGTCTACGTGGTTGGACAACATGGGTAGCATGAGTCATGGACATTGATTTGGATAGATGGAGCATGGCAGTCTTGTGCAGGGACATTATGCAAGAGAACTTGTAGATATGTCACTTATAGACATCCAATGAGAAGTGCCAAGGCAGTGATGTTGTGCAGATAGGTTTTCTGATGTGACATGGAGACCTTTTACTTATGAGCCAATGTATAGGTTGTGCACTTATGTACAACAAGGCCATGGACTTGATGGATTTGTGAGTAGGCTATGGAGAATTTCTACTACGTGGAGAGCTGAGGCATCTTGAAGTGACCTTTGGGGCCGAGACATGTATGCTTGTTGGGATGTTGGTTGGAGATGATTCAAGGAGCTCATGACGACATGAGATTGTTGTAGCCATTGGGGACTTCATATTACAATGGACTTGGAGGATCTGATACATTGAGGAGCTGAGGTTAGTGACTTTGATGCAGTATGGGGTGCATAATCTTGAGCACATTTATGGGTGTACTTGGGAGAGTGACTTGATGTGAAGGATCGATATGAGACACTTTGGATTTGATGGAGTTGCAACGATGATGATGCCTTGGTGGCAACACTTGGGCATGGGTTGAATCGAGACTTAACCACTTTTGATGCATGGAAGCTGATTGGTCTATGATCATGGGTAGTACATGGATGATGAGACAGGTGTATACTTATTTCTTTGGCAAACTTGAGGGATGGCACATTATAGATATGATGAAGGTTTCTTCATGGACCTGGATGTGGAACATCAAGAGTCGGTTTGATGAGAGGATCTCTTCATTTTGAGGAGATGGATCTTACACATATATGGATAATGATGTTGGGATAGATGCAGCTAATTGACATGCAGCACATTCACACCAACATCATGGACAGTGTGTTACATATGAGATGGGGGCTACTTCATGGACCTGGGCATGTCTTACTTACGTTTTGATGGAGATGGAGATGGATTCTTGATCAAGTTGATGTTGTGACAGGATGTTGAGAGAAATGACCGATGATGGCATGAGGAGGTGCATTCTTATGGTTTGAGCGTGACAGTTGAACTGATCACCTAACTAGTTCGAATCATGGGGTTCGACAGTGTACTGACATATGTTAGAGTTGAGTTGGAGTATCATGGCAGTAGTTCACATGATGACAATACACGATGGGGTCGACACGAGATGTTGTAGTGAGCATGTAGCTTGAGTTGGAGGGACCAACCTTCCACAATGGGGCAGCATGTGGAGTTGTGATGGAGGTGGTTGGTGGTCATGGATTGAGGAGACTTTCTAATTCATGGGGACATAAGCCTTTATGGTTTATGCGAGGACAGAGTAGAGGTGGGCAGCATGGAAATTTTTGGATGTTGGAGCTAGCGGCACTTTGCAATGTCATATGATGGTGTTGTTGAGGATGATAATCGTTTAGAGTGGGGGAGTATTTCAAGCCCAAAATTCGCGATTGCGATGTGCAACGAGTTGGGTGAGTGCTCCCGGTTATGTGCGACAAGCTGAGTGAGCGACGAGTCAACGGTGCGACGAGTGGGTGAGCGTGCAATTTGGCTGCGAATTTTGTTGCGACGATGGGATGAGTTGGAGGAGTGATGAGATGGGGCAATCAATTAAAGGCACCCAAGGCACGAGTGCGACGAGCCAACAGAGGTGTCGAAAAACGAAAATTTGGCTAAGTGTGCGAACTTGCAACGGTGAGCTTATACAGTGCGAAGTTGGGCATGTGGACCTGACAGAGCGGCGGTGTGGGCGAGCCGATGTAGAGTGTGGGTGAGCTAGCTGAATTGGCAAATCGACCCATGAACTATCCACGATGGGGCATATATATAGGTAGACGTTTGGATGTACAAAGCATGAAGTCTTGAGTTATAACATTCAAGGGCAAGTTCATAATTGAATGGGTGAGCAAGGAGTGGGTGAACTAAGTTAGGGTGAGGTGCAAGAGGCTCTAGACTGAAGCACCAAGCCGGAAAAACAGAACACAGATATTTGGGTTTGGCAGGCAACCCTACCCAGGCAAGCTGCGGCAGGCAAACTACCTAGGGCGTCACTGCATGATGGGCGAACTGGGCCAAAAGACTATTCTGAACGACCGGCTGAACGAATATTTTGAACAACTGTTCTAAACGACCAGTTGAACGACCGCTCTAAATGACCAAGTGAACAACTGTTCTGAACAATTGGGTGAATGATTGTTCTAAATGACCGGGTGAATGACTGTTCTGAACGAACAGCTGAATGAATGTTCTGAACAACTGGATGAATGGTTGTTTTGAACAACTGACTGAATGAATGTTCTGAATGACCGGGTGAATGATTGTTCTGAACGACCAGGTGAATGACTGTTTTGAATGACCGGGTGACCGACAGTCCTAAATGAACGGGCCCAACGACAGTTTTGCGTGACCGGGTGAACGAGTTCCTGAACGGAGGTTCGGGCAAGGTTGCACGGTGCAGACCAAGTTGTCGGTTTTGACAGATATTGTGAGAAGAAAGTTGGCGTTCCTCTTCAAAGATTGTAATTGTATTTTATGAAAGACTATTGTTATCATTGTGGGCAGACTCATATTCATGGAGCTTCCCCTCCCATTAAATTGTATCCGTTGTGCATACGTGTAAAATGATAATGATAATGAAAGAAGAATAATTGAATGTTTTCGCTGTGTATATGAATGTTAATACTTAGAAAGTGAAAAATAAACTAAGTATGGAATGTTAGGTGTAGTCCACACTTAATAGTATTAGTGAAAAGAAATCGGGTTGTGGTGCCACACCCCCCTTCATGCAGTTGAAAGACTACCGCCAGGGTAGGGACGTGACACAGTGGATGACACAGTGAAGGACAAAGCAGCGCAGAGCCAAGAAGGATGACGTAGGACTGACACAGTTGTGAAAGGAAGTCCTCCAGGGTGTCAGGAAGTCTCAGAGAAAAGTCTCAGGTGTTTTCTCCCAGTTTGTTTGTAAAATATTTCTGTAAAAGAGATTGTTTTTGAAGATTAATAAAACCCTCCTATGCTACACCAGTCTTCCCGCATTGGGTTTTTCTAGGGTCAATTGTCCAAAAATAACTATGTTGATGTGTTTGATTCTTGTGCATGTATTTGTTTCTGTATGATGGTGTGATATATGCAGTAGAATTTATTTTAATATTCACTAAAGGGATTTTGTAAATAAGTAGCTAAAATAAATCAATTATTACAGCATTAGAATTTCTGTTCAGAAATTTTCACATGGTATCAGAGCAAAGATTCAGAGAGATGAAGGGAAAATCAATTATGGGTCAAGATCGTGATGCAAAGGCATCCACACATGGAGACTCATGCAGATTTTCATAATATTGCACAAGAGATAGAAATTTCGATTTCTCTATGCTAGCTTCCAGATTGGAAGAAGAAGTTGCTTGTGTAGCAAGCTCCGCATCATCGGGGGTATGGTATATAGACAGTGGAGCCTCCTATAATATGACAAGAATACGGGAATGTTTCTCATATTATTAGGAGGAAAGAATGAATTTTCAGATCACCATGGGGAATAAGGCAAAATGTACTCCAGTAGGGAAGGGTACTATAGTTTTTCAAAAGGAAACAGGTGAATGATTCTGAGCTACCAATGTGCTGCATGTGCCAGGACTAGGGATGAACTTACTTTCTGTATCTCAACTTCAAAGCAAGGGCTATGAAATTTTCTTCATGAAGGAGAAAGTACATGTCAAACACCTGAGTTGGAAAAAGAAGGTGAAGATTGGAATCAAAAGTAAGAAGTCGCAACTAGAATCACCAATGGCACTGATAGGCAGTAATGGAGACAAGGATTTGAATGAACTATGGCACAGAAGGATGGGACACTTGCACCATGGCACTATGATAATTCTCAAGAAAACTATAACAAGAGTTCCAGATCTTATTACAGAATGAGATGATGTATGCAGAGGGTGTGCTCCAGGAAAGTTTGCCAAAGCAATGTTTCCTATAAGTAAAAATAGGGCCAAGAGTTTACTAGGATTGATACACTCAGATATCTGCGGACCGATGTCCACAAAAGAACTTAGTAGTGCCGAATACTTCACTACCTTCATTGATGACCATTCCAGGAAGACTTGGATCTATTTTCTAAAAACCAAGGATAAGGTTTTCTGTCGATTCAAAGAGTTCAAGGATCTAATGGAGAATTTGACAGGAAAGAAAATAAAAGTGTTGCACTCAAACAATGGTGGAAAGTATGTCGACAATAACTTCACTGATTTTTGTGCTAGGGATGGCATCAGAAGAGAGTGGACATCTCCTTACAACCCGAAGTAGAATGCAGTAGCAGAAAGAAAGAAAAAGACTATTGTGGAAGCAGCTAGGGCTATGATGTATGATCAGGATATGCCAAAATTCCTGTGGGTGAAAGCATGCAACATGGCAGTCTATGTCCATAACAAAACTCCTCAAGGGGCATTGGGCAAGATTACTCCAGAGTAGGTCTTCACTGGGAAGACACCTGAAGTTAGTCACTTCAGGATATTTGGGAGTTTAGCATATTGTCATATACCCGAGGAGAAGAGGAAGAAGTTAGATCAGACTAGAGAGAAAGGATATCTTGTGGGATATAGTGAGAATGCTAAGGCATATAGGATCTATCTTCCAGGGAGAAGGAAGGTAGTAGTTCGGCGCGATGTGAAGGTCATGGAAGACAAGGCCTTTAGAAAATCTTGAGAAATGCCTTCTGAGGAGCAATCAAAAGATGAGCCATTGGTCAAACCTCTTCAACCAGTGAAATCTAATACCAGGAATTCTCCTTCAGAATAGGAGGAATCACAGGAAGAGGAAGATCTAACAGAATCACCTACTACTAGAGGAAGAACGAATAGGGAACTCTGACAGATTCTACGGGATGCCAAAGATTTCATTGGTGCACCCAAGAACAATAAAAGGGAGCGAAGATAGCCAGATAGATATCAGGCCTTAGTAGCTTAGGTTGGGGAACCTTCCAGTTTTGAGGAGGCCACTCAACATCAATTTTGGATGGATGCAATGGTGGAGAATACATCTCTATAATGGTGAATGATGTCTGGAAAGTAGTGCCTAGGCCTTAGGACAGATCAGTGGTAGGTTCGAGATGGATGTACAAGATCAAATACGCTACGGACGCCAGTGTGGAAAAATACAAATCCATGTTTGTGGCCAAGGGTTATGCTCAGAAGGAAGGAATAGACTACGAAGAGACCTGCGCCCGAGTAGCTAGGTATACATCTATTAGAACCGTGATATCTCTTGCAGCACAGATGGGGTGTGAGATTCATCAGATGGATGTCAAAACGACATTCTTGAATGGAGTGATAGAAGAAGAAGTATACATTGAACAACCAGAAGGCTTTGAGACACATGAGAAGAAATTTCATGTATGAATATTGAAGAAAAACTTATATGGGCTCAAACAAGCACCTAGAGCATGGTATGGTCGAATTGATGGCTACTTGCAAAAGATGGGGTTCGTCAAGAGTGATTCAGACCCAAATATCTATTATCTGGTTGTAGAGAATGAGCCTCTAGTCCTAGTATTATATGTGAATGATCTCTTCCTGACAGGATCATCCAGGCTCATCAAGGACTGCAAGAAGAATCTAGCCACAGAATTCAACAAGAAGGATTTTGGACAGATGCATTATTTCCTGGGGTTGGAAGTTTGGCAGCAGAAGGGTGAGATCTTCCTTGGACAAGGGAGATATGCTCCAGAAATCCTGAAGAGATTTAGGATGCAGGACTGTAGGCCTATGGCTACTCCAATGATCACCAATTGGAAGAAAAATGATGCATCAGAAGACAAGGATGTTGATCCCACCTTATACAGGCAACTCATAGGGTCCATGACGTATCTAGTCAATACCAGGCCAGACATTTGTTATGTTGTCAACACCCTCAGTCAGTTCATGGTGGAATCGAAGAGGGCGCATTGGGCAGCAGCCAAACATGTTCTTAGATATATACAGGGAACAACTGAGTGAGGACTCTTATACACCAGAAGTAATGATATCAGACTGAGTGGTTTTATTGATGCAGATTGGGTTGTAAGTTCAGTAGATCAGAAAAGCACCTTTGGGTACTGCTTCGACATTGGATCAAGGATGACCTCCTGGTGCAGTAGGAAATAGAAATCCATAGCTATGAGCTCAGATAAAGTAGAATATATGGCCACTAGCACAACTTTGTACGAAGCCATATGGCTTATAAAATTGCTTGTTAACCTATTCAGAAGAAGGATGGAGGCGACCGGGATCATGTGTGATAATTAGAGTTGCATCAAGCTCTCTGAGAATCTAGTATTTCATGATCAGTCAAAACACATTGATATTCGGTGTCACTTTGTCAGAGACTCTGTCCAACAAGGAGCTATACAGTTGAGCTACACTCCTACAGGAGAACAGGTGGCAGACATCCTTACCAAGGCCCTTGGAAGAACAAAGTTCATTTATTTCAGGGAGAAGATAGGAATGGTAAAGAATCCATTTCAGTAGCAAAAATGGATAAGTGTCAAGTGTTGTAGTGCTATGAGAAACATGATGCAACATTTGAGAAAGAGTTGCAGTGAAGATCCAGTGTTGGGAGGAAGGACTAACAGTAGCACAGATGTAGAGGGAGCTGTAGTACAGATGTAGTAGTGGCAGTGGTAGAAGCCATGGGCAACAGTCCAAGAGGAATCAGTGCAGAGGATGTTGGGAAGCAAGCCAAGCATTAGCACAAGTACCAGTGACGGATGATCAGGGTGATGTTCAGTGGTGGAGCATTACTAGAGCACATTCCTCACTAAGAGGGAGTGTTGATTTGGTGTAGCATCAGATGTTCTGTATCCATGAAAATTGGTGGAGAGGCTAAAGCACATGAGATCTCCAAGACCCATAAATCGTTTTGGGAAATTCCATCTAGATGAGAAGTTATTAAAATAATTAATATTTTTAATGGGTTCCTAAGTCTAAACTTAGGAAAATAAAAATATTAATGGGTATTAATAAATACAAGGATGAGAAGCTTCTAAGAGATGAGGATCAAGTATATTTTAATCTTATCCATTGATTGGGACTTAATCTCGGCCGTTGATTCATCAATAGGAAAAGTATAAGAGAAGACTTGAGGTTCATTTGGAAACACACCAATAGATACTCAGTATCCCAAGGAAAATAGATTTTCTCAGAGAGGAAGGAAATGTAGAAATTTTCACTATAAATCACCTGATAATGCAATTTACTAAAGCAAAATACTATATCTACTTCTACAAACAAACTTGTGGAAGCTTAATTGATTTTGAGCAAGATCAAATAGAAAACATATAACAGATGAAGAAAAAATCAATCACACATGAACACAGAAGAATACTCTGGGGAAAGCCTCAGCTAAAAACCCTGATCTCTATATTATCATACAAGTGGAAATATCTCTAGATTACACAAAGCTTTAGCTCACAAGCTATCCAACTCTAAGTACAATCCCTCAATACTGCTCATAGATAGAATAGACAACACATATGTCTTCCTTCAGTCCTCCAAGCCTCCTATTTCCTCACGCAGTTTCTCCTGGGTCCTCAAGCTGCCACCTATGTGTAATTGCCTCACGCACTGCTCACCAAACTCAGAAATAACTGTGCAATCCTCAAGGAAAGAATTCCTTCTGCATGCAAAAGATATCCTCATGGGAATATTCCTGCAACTGATAGTAGACTGTCCCATCCTCTGATCTCAACTGAGTCTCTGTCTGAACTGACATGCATGAGTTATTTATGAGAGAATATTTAGTTATCTAAAGTACACTAGTTGCATGCATGCATGCATTGACTAACTGAACTCACAATTAGTTCCACAAACTGTTGGAACTAATCTAACTGGACTTAACTCAGTGAACTGAGCTAACTAATTACAACTCAAAGTACAACTCATCCTGATCTCCTTAATTAAGGGATAACTTCCTCAATCAAAGGGATAGTTGTTGCATGTCTTCACATAGACTTCATGTTTGATTTTCTCTAACTAATTAACTCAAGGTGAATTAATTAATTATTTTACAAACAACTGTTGAGCTCAAATTCGAATTTTAATTCACAATTTTAATTTAGGAACTAATTAAAACGAACCTGTCATTACTCTTGTTGTATTCATTTATAGCATAATCCATACTAAGATGTGCCTCTGAGGTATATTAGCACATGCTTCGCTACCTTCCAAAATAGCTTGGTAGGTTGAACAATAGCTTGACTCAGTTGGTTCACCGCAAAGCACAAATCTGGTCGTGTGTTCACTAAATACATCAATGAACCCACAAGCTATTGATACACAGTAGCAGCTACTACCTCACCTGAAGTAGCATCCTCCTTCCTCCAATTACCTGTTAGAGGAGTCAGCATGGGCTTGCACTTCTCCATGTGGAATCTCCTGAGTATCTCATTGGGATACTTGCCTTGAGACACAAACACTACTTCCTCGAAGGAAGATGGTTCGTTCTCTATACATTCCCCAACAAGGCCATGTAACCAGTGTACCGCTCAAGTGACCTCCTCTATCTACACTGAGAATATGGTTGTCCCACATTCTCTCTCACATCCATCAACAATATTTCAGCTTCCCTTGAGTGTTTTCACCCATCTCTGGAAGACTCTGCATGAGTGGATGTCTACACTCCTAGATCCTCTGCATGCGGCTACTCCGCATCAGTCTGAGACTCCTCCTCCTTAGGATCCAAAAGTTCCTCCTCATCATGCAACTTGAGCTACCTCTCAAGGGAAACTCGCATGGCCTTCTATTTGTCGAACTTCACATCTCTGCGTACCACTCTCCTCTGATTGGTAGGAAAGAACACCTGATAGCTGTGGGGTGTATCAATGTACCCCACAAGTATCCCCAACTCAGCTGTTGGCTCTAGCTTCTTCCGGGCATCTTTGGTCACATGGAAAAATACTGATGAGCCAAAGATCCTGAAGTGACTCACATCTGGTCTCTTCCCGAAGAAAGCCTCCTCTGGTGTCTTCATCTCCAGTATGCGATGCGGGCTTCTGTTCTGCAAGTAAACCATTGTATTGCATACCTCAGCCCACAAATGAAGTGGTAGGCCTTGGTCATGCAGCATCGCCTGAGCTGCTCCCACAATTGTTCTATTCTTTCTTTCGGCCACCCCATTAGTGGGTGTATCAATGTACCCCACAAGTATCCCCAACTCAGCTGTTGGCTCTAGCTTCTTTCGGGCATCTTTGGTCACATGGAAAAATACTAATGAGCCAAAGATCCTGAAGTGACTCACATCTGGTCTCTTCCCAGAGAAAGCCTCCTCTGGTGTCTTCATCTCCAGTATGCGATGCGGGCTTCTGTTCTGCAAGTAAACCATTGTATTGCATACCTCAACCCACAAATGAAGTCGTAGGCCTTGGTCATGCAGCATCGCCCAAGCTACTCCCACAATTGTTTTATTCTTCCTTTCGGCTACCCCATTCTGCTATGGGTTATGGGGTGCCATCAACTCCCGTTTAATTCCTTCTGCTGCACAGAAGTCCTTAAACTCTTGAGAGACATACTCTCCACCATTGTCACTTCGCAAGGCCCTTATCTTCTTTCCTGATTTTTTCTCAACCAAGGCTTTGAACTCACAAAACCTTGAGAAGGTTTGATCCTTCTTCTGCATGAAATGGATCCAGCATCTACAAGAAAAATCATCAATGAAAATAACATAGTACCTTTGTTTAGCGGTGGAGGCTGTCAAGAATGGTCCACACACATCTGTATGAACTCGCTCCATGATCACTCTAGCTCGACTGTCTCGTTCCTGAAAGGAAGATTTTTCATACTTACCCAAGGTACAACCTTTGCATGTATCCACTTGCTCAAGTTTACCCTTGGGAAGTCTGGCAGAAATCTGTTGCATGATCTTCAAGGCCCCATGGTGCAAGTGGCCTAATCTTCTATGCCATAGCTTGCCAATATCTTGGCTTTGCACCAACTCTGCTTTGGAACTCAATGCAGCACAGTCATCTACCTCTAGCTTGCAGAGATTCTTCACTTGAATCCCATTCCTCTTGGTCATTCATGTGCCGATGTGTCTCAGGAATGCCTTTCCTTTACTAAAGACTACATCATAGCCTTTGTCTTCCAACATTGCGACGGATACGAGGTTCTTCTTCAGTCCAGGCACATATTTTACATTAGCCAGGGTGAGAGGAGCTCCATGCTCCCTCTGAAACACAATTGTGCCTTCACCTCAAACACGGTACTTTCCATCATCGCCCATCTCTATGCGCATCTGGAGGTCCTTCTCCTCCAAGGTATTGAATAAACTCTTGTCGCCAGTCATGTGGAATGAGGCTCCATTGTCCAGGTACCAAACACAACCCACCGTCAATGAAACCCTGCATGCAATGAGGGTTAAATCCAATTTGAACTGTGAGGCCAGTGCCTCACCATTTGATCCTTTCAAGGATCCCTTCTTGGATTTCTTCTGTGGACAATTTGTTGCATAGTGGCCCCCCTCAAGACAATTAAAGCATTGCACTTTAGATTTGTCAATCTTCTTCCCCCCATGAGAAGAAATCGATATGGAATGGGAAGCCTTCCCTTTCCCTTTCCTTGCCTTACTTGCTAAGGCTAGATTCTCTTCATCATCATGCTTTGATGAAGAACCATCTATGGTGCTTCTCCTAATCTCCTCCTGCATCAGATCTGACCACAGTCGTTCCCAATCTGGTAGTTTCTCTCTTCTATTTACTGAGTCTTGGTAGCTATGCCAACTCTTAGGAAGACTGAGGAGAGCAAGACTCACCATGTCATCATCAGCTGTCGTGATTCCTACACTTCCAAGCTCATCCCTGCAGGTGGTGAGCTTGTTCAGATATGTAGAGATTGTGTCACCCTTTTCACACTTGATTTTCCGAAGCTTGTCTTTCAGCACCAGCTTCCTCTAATCGCTGCTATTCTAATATAGATCCTTCAATGTTTTCCACATTGAAAACGGTGTCTCCTTCCCATGGAGACTCGAGACAATGTGGTCTCGAACTCCCTCCAGAAGAATCCTCCTTGCTCTAGCCACACATTTCTTCCATTCCGCCAATTCTTGGGCATTAGCTACTGTTGGCTTGGGGACTTCTTGATCAATGAAGTCCTTCAAAATGTTCTCCTCTAATACTACTTTCATGCGATCCTTCCAGGCTATATAATTCGAGTTCCCATCCAGGGCATACTCGAGTCTCAAACCATTGAACGCCATTGGTGAAATTTGAGATGTGAAAAGAATTCGATTTCTATAATCAAGAACTTTAAACTTCGAACTTCTCCCTTCTTTGTATATTGTTCTCTGCTTTGATCACCTTTGCTCTGATACCATGTAGAAATTCTCACTGTATATCACCTGATAATGCAATATAATAAAGCAAAATACTTGATCTACTTCTACAAACAAACTTGCGAAAGCTTAATCGATTTTGAGCAAGATCAAATATAAAACATATAACAGATGAAGAAGAAATCAATCACACATGAACACAGAAGAATACTCTTTGGAAAGCCTCACCTAAAAACCCCTATCTTTGTATTATCATACAAGTGGAAATATCTCCGAATTACACAAAGCTTTAGCTCACAAGCTATCTAGTTCTTAGTACAATCCCTCAATACTACTCATAGATAGAATAGACAACACATATTCCTTCCTTCAGTCCTCCAAGCCTCCTATTTCCTTGCGCAGTTTCTCCTAGGTCCTCAAGCTGCCACTTGTGTGTAATTGCCTCACACACTAATCACCAAACTCATAAATAACTTCGCAATCCTCAAGGAAAGAATTCCTTCTGCATGCAAGAGATATCCTCATGGGAATATTCCTGCAACTAATAGTACATTGTCCCATCCTCTAATCTCAACTGGTGATCCAAGTGGATGTTGGTGGCCACCCACCTATCCCATTTGTACCCCCACAACTATCTCTTTTAATTTTTCAGTTTCCGTAATTGTAGCACAATTTACTATTTTTAGCAGTTTTTCGGGTCCTAAACTTCTAGAGCCATTTGGAGGCCCTAAATGACATTTTTTGGGAAATCTGGGAGCAACATGGGTCCATGGACCAGTGCTTCTCATCCCAAAGTTATAGTTCTCAGACAGATCTTTCTAATGAGCTATTGTACCCGTCAAACGGAGATCAGGTGCCAAAGTTACGACCTCGGGAAATTGATGTACCAATTTACCCAAACGGGGCCCACAATTTGGCATTTCATCTTCTAGGGTTAGGTTTTGGGATGTTAAGGGTTTTCCATTATTTCTCAACAATAAATAGGCCTTCGAGCCTCATTGTAACACAGTTTAGAGGCATGTAACCACCACATCTCTTCTCAAAGATAAGCTACCATCGCCCTAGCTGGTTTATTTCCATTGCTGTTTGTAAGCATATTTCAGTGTTTTACATTAATGAAATGAAGTATTATTTCCGCTGCATCTTTGTGTATATGGTTATCTCTGTATTTTTTTGTGTTCCTGTATAAATCTGAATCAGTGATGTCAGAGGGGTTTGCTTTTTCTATGTTTTTCTTTGCATGTCCCCAACGAGGTCGAGATATAAGCAGTTAGGGCTTGAACTGGTCGAACCTTTGCAAGACCAGCCTCGCAAATCCAGAAGGCCTCCCATGGCGGATGAAAAGAAAAATGAGGGGGCAAGAGATCCTATCAAAATTTTGCTCGAAGAAGCCCTTGAGCGGCAAAGGAATGCGATGATGGATAGCTTTGCGCAGATCCTTCAGCGGCTACCCAGAGGCGACGCATCGGCTTCCAACAGCTACTCTAGAAATGCCACACCATTTAAGGTACAAGTTAATTTTGAAATCCCCATCTTCGAGGGTCAAATAGACATAGATGCCATAGATAAATGGTTAAATCTGCTAGATGGGTATTTTTCTATTCATGAATTTTCGAGTCGGTAAAAGATTATTTTCACTCTTCTCAAAGCAGCCCCCCCATGTCAAGGACTGGTGGAAAACTTACTGCAAGCAGAAGAATGAAAGTACGAGCTCACTATTTTCAACCACACCCACATGGGATTCATTTCGGGGTGTTGTCAAGGAGCAGTACTACCCTGTCAAAAGCTATGAGGACAAATACATCAAATGGACCACACTGCGGCAGGGAAGGGACCAAGATGTGTCAGAGTTCACAAACATTTTTCATACCCTTCACACACAGTTGGGTATCAAGGACTCTGAGCTTCATTTAGTAATCAAATATCGTGGCTGCCTACACAGATACATCCATGAAGAGATGGAGTTCCTAAACATCTCCTCAATTGGCATGGCATACCGATACGCTATCAAAATTGAGAAAAAGTTCAAACAAAAGAAGCGAGACTTTGGATCTGCAAATCCGAAGACCAAAGGACAAAGCCAAGGTGAGGTGACCCAAGACAACCCGTCGAAGCCGCAAGAAAAGAACAACAACACGAAGTCGAAGAAGGATACAGGAAAGTGGTGTGAGTTCCACAAGAGTCCCACTCATAACACAAGTGAGTGTCGGACCCAGTAGTTGCTGGTGGCCGAGTTGAAGGCTTCAGAATCATATGCATGTTCTGACCCTGAGTCAAAACCTGACAAGGGGAATGGCAAAGGGAAGTAGATCATTGATACGGAGCCCAACGTCACTGTTGCCACCGCCAAGATCTAGAAAAAAGAGCCCGAAGATCCAGAGGAGGGGGAACGTCTTTTCCACTCATAGATGTGGGTGAAGGGTTCTCACTACAATTCATTGTCGACAGTGGTAGCCAAAAGAACCTCATTTCAACAAAGGTCATGAAGCGGTTGAGCCTACCGACTACACCACACTCGCAGTCGTACAGTATCAGGTGGCTTCATGAAGGACGAGATCTCAAAGTTCGCCAGCAGTTCCGCCTTCCCTACAGCATCAAGCCCTTCACATACGAGGTATTGTATGATGTTACACCTCTGGATGTTTGTGATGTATTATTAGGCTAGCCATACTTGTGGAGGCGACATGCTGTGTATGAGTCAAGGCCTCATGCTGTCATTATTTCTTTGGATAATTCATTATACAGGATATCGGAGGTAGCCCCGCCTACCGCTACCTCTTTGATCTCTACTAAGAAAGGCAGCAAGCTCATCTCCCAGACTAGGAAATTCATTTTCTATCTGATTCACTCCCAAAGTAAGAGGAAGATCGTCACCACATCCATGACCCCCGCGAAGAGTTCCTCCACGCAACAGTAGCAACAAAGGAATACGGTCATGACAGAACACAGGAACATCTTCTCCTCACCCACAGGGGTACCACACAAGCTTTAAGTGGGCAGCAAAGTCTAGTTGCATCTGCAGAAAGAACACCTTACAAGAGCCCATCAGAAGCTCCGACCACGCTGACATGGTCCTTACACCATTACTAAGGCTGTGGAAAATAATGCTTTGGAGCACAGCATTCCTCCATTCCTTCTCCTGCACCAAGTGTTCAATGTCTACCACCCTTGACCATGCTTCCCACCATTACTGGACACATCTGAGATTGCAGAACAGCTCACGAGGGACCAAGTTCAGCAGATGGAGGAACTCAACACAATGGGGATCATTGCTTCCTAAGGGGGGAGGAATGATCCAGGTGGATGTTGGTGGCCACCCACCTATGCCATTTGGACCCCCATGACTATCTCTTTCAGTTTTTCAGTTTCTGTAATTGTAGTACAATTTACTATTTTTAGCAGTTTTTTGGGTCCTGAACTTCTAGAGTTGTTTTAAGGCCCTAAACGACGCTTTTTGGGAAATCTGGGAGCAACATGGATCCATGGACCGATGTTTCTCTTCCCAAAGTTATAGTTCTCGAATAGATCTTTCTAACGAGCTATTGTTCGCGTCAAACGGAGATCGGGTGCCAAAGTTACTACCCCGGGGAATTGATGTACAAATTTACCCAAACGGGGCCCACAATTTGGCGTTTCATCTTCTAGGGTTAGTTTTTGGGATGTTAAGGGTTTTCCATTATTTTTCAACAATAAATAGACCTTCGAGCCTCATTATAACACAGTTCAAAGGCATGTAGCCGCCACATCTCTTCTCAGAGATAAGCTACCATCGCGCCCTAGCTAGTCTATTTCCATTGTTGTTTGTAAGCATATTTCAGTATTTTACATTAATGAAATGAAGTATTATTTCCACTGCATCTTTGTGTATATGGTTATCTTTGTATTTTGTTGTGTTTCTATTTAAATCTGGATCAACTGGGTCTCTGTCTGAATTGACATGCATGAGTTATTTATGAGAGAATATGCAGTTATCTGAAGTACACTAGTTGCATACAAGCATGCATTGACTAATTGAACTCACAATCAGTTCCACAAACCATTGGAACTAATCTAATTGGACTTAACGCAATTAACTGAGCTAACTAATTACAACTCAAAGTACAACTCATCCTGATCTCCTTAAGTAAGGGATAACTTCCTCAATCAAAGGGATAATTGTTGCATGTCTTCACATAGACTTCATGTTTGATTTTCTCTAACTAATTAACTCAAGATGAATTAATTAATTATTTTACAAACAGCTGTTAAGCTCAAATTCGAATTTTAATTCACAATTTTAATTTAGGGACTAATTAAAATTGGAATGTATCCCGAAATGCTATCCATAGGAATGTTATTTTTAGCATTTCTTGTTGTTATTTTCAATAGGAAAATCGATTTCAGAGGGAGAGTTGCAAGGTGGACGAAGAGGGGGTGACTAGAAGTAGTCAGGAAGATCAAAAAGGGTGACGCAGGGGCTCTGAGAGACTACGCAGAGGGAGACGCAGATCAGGGACACAGTGGATGATCCAGTGAATCACAGAGCAACGCAGAGCCAAACAGGATGATGCAGGACTGACGCAATTGGGAAAGGAAGTCCTCCACAGTGTTAGGAAGTCTCAGAGAAAAGTCTCAGGTGTTTTCTCCCAGTGTCTAAGTAAAATATGTTTGTAAAAGAGATTATTGATGAAGATTAATAAAACCCTCCTCTGTTGCACCGGTTTTCCCGCATCGGGTTTTCCTAGGGATAGTTATCCCAAAATAACTATGTTGATGTGTTTGATTCTTGTGCATGTATTTGTTTTTGTATAATGGTGTGATATTTGCAGTAGAATTTATTTTAATATTTACTAAAGGGATTTCGTAAATAAGTAGGTAAAATAAATCAGTTACTGCAGCATTAGAATTTATGTTCAGAAATTTTCACACATAATATCCTTTGGGATTCTAAGTACCATCCCCATTTCTATCAAATATTCCAGGGTGTCATGTTGCCTATTCATCAAATTATTTTTAATAAGAGAACCCCTAGGATTTCCCCGAAAGCAGAAGCAGACTTGCTCAGGGTTGGGAATTGGTTTGGTGAAGAATTGTTTACCTACATTCGGGTCTTTGGTAGCCTGGTTAATCCACATGTTCCCATGTATGTCCCTGAGAAACTACTTGCTCATGAAATAGCCTACCAAACTATGGACAATGGAATTTCTAAAATATTGAAGGAATCCAATAAGAAATTTTGGCCTACCTTTCCTTTTCGTTGTGGTATGTTTACATTAGATAATTTCAAACATGCAGCCATTGAAGTAAAATTTATTTTAGAGTTGAGGTTTCCTACTATCCCTAATAGGCAGTATGATCCTCATGGAACTGCTAAAAAGGTTACCGCTCAATCAAGTGTAAGGAAATTCTCTCATGAACATGATTAGTTTGATGATGTCTTTGAAAAAGCTGCCACCCATTCAATATTGGCCAAACAGATTTTAGAGTGAATAACTACACAAGAAATCAATCAATTTTCCTAATATAGGGAAACGAGGTTATCCCATTTACCCTTGGATTCATTAAAAATTTTACAGGAAAACATAGCTCAAGAGAAGGTCATAGATATTTCTTCTACACAGGTTATTGATATCCCCGACCCAAAGGATACAAGGGCATCTTATTCCACTCAAACTGAGGGACAATTGCCAAGTTTTAAACTTGAATAAATCTGGGAACAATGCAATCAAGTCTCGAAGGGGAATAAACTTGAGGTTTAAAAGACTATCTCACAAGAAAAAGTCCTAGACAATTTTGAAACTTTTGAGAAGAATCTGATTACAACAGGGACTACACATCAACCTTTAGAGGTTGAAGATATTGAAATTATACCACCATTTCCGACCTTTGAGGTCATGTTAAAACAAATAAAGAAAATGAATATTGACCAATCCCAGACCTTAGTCCTTGGAAATCCTTCTTTTGAAGTACTATGGAAAGGTTCGCAGTCCACTCTTACAGAGGAACTCAGAAGACTTACACAGCTCACAGGAGCACATGCTTCTACGACTATGAACAAAACCACTGAGATACAATAGTTTTTGAAAGAAAAAGAGGACAAGATTATGTAGTTGGAACAAGGCGTGGGGAATGAAAAGAAAATGATTGTCAATCAATGGCAAGAGCAACTTATTGAACTCCAAAATAATTTTAATGATCTTAAAGTTCAACATGACTCTGATATAAAGGTCTGAGATGCCCAAATTCAAGAATTGCAGTAGAGGATTGAATATCTGAAAGTCAATCTAGAATTGGTAGAGTTATAAAGGGATCTAGGAGAATTGAGTACTCTCCTTGCTCAACAGCAAGTTATTTTCTACTAGAAATTAACTATCATTCACGATTTGGGTCAAACAGGCAATACATTGATAGATCAATTATCTGATCTGAGGACATATTTTGATGATATTGAGGAGAAAATTGCAGGCTATATAACATGGCAAGATAGTGTTGAAGGGATAGCAGTCGATCTCCCAAGGATAGAAGAATCGCATAAGGACATAGTCTTAAGAGAATGGGAAATTCACCTGAAACATGCAGAAACAACAGTATTCAATGCAAGGGACATCTCCAATGACCTTGTTGAATCTACCAGTGATAATCTATTTCAGGCTAATCTTATTTCAGACTACCCTGAGGGAACTCTATTCGATATCAAATTGTTAACTAAGATGTCGCAAGAATTGTCCAAGAAAAAGAATGAGAAGATTGAAAAGTTGTCTAAGATTGACTTAAAATGCCATTGGCATTTCTTAGAACTAATGGTTAGATTCTTATCTAACACAACCACTCACATGCTTCCAACACTCAAGGATGCTACTATTTTTACCAGTCAGATGTAGATTCAACCATAGTCTCCTCCTGAATTGAAGCCCATGACAGATATCTATGATTTGCAACATCGTATGGGAGGTAAGTCTTCTTCACAGTCTTATCTAGGTTGTTACAACAAAGTCTATAGTTTTCTTATTGTTTTATTTTAAGTGTTTTGTTGGGATGGGGTCCCCTGGGTCAGTTTTGGGGTTAAAAACCCAAGTATTGATGTCAACTTTGGTAAAAGATGTAAAGTCTTCACAATTTGTGGATGCGGAGCACATAAATAGTCAGGAGTTAAAGGGGGTTTTAGCCCCTTGTCTATGTAAATTCGAGTCGGTTTTGAGATCCACCCATGGTCCGCGGACCATGGGATTATATGTAAAAATCTATAAATATGTGTCTTAGAGAGTCTAAGGCATATCTATGTTTGAGATAGGAAGAAAGGGCAAGTAAGCAGTGGGTAAATAGAAGGGAAAAGGCTCTGTATCTGAGTGCGCGAAGGCCTAGAGTAGTTTCCGCAACTAAGTGCGTAGACCCATGTAGTTGAGTGTGCAGGGCAGTTTTGAGTCTGTAATACCATATTGAAGATCAATAAAGAAGATTGTTGAAGAATCTCTGTGTTTATCTGTTTACTTCTATTATTTATGTTTGCGATATATGCTGAGATGGAATAATGTCTTTATGAAATATTGATCTATTGATGCACGACTCTAGGGAATAAGTCTTATTAACTGTACACAATGCATGTTAAGTACTTTCACGAAGATTATAATACATTATGTTATTTTTATCAAATATGTAAGTAGATCTGCGCGAGCTCAGATCTAGGGGTATTTTCTGATGCGTGTAAGTGGATGATTCATTTGTTAAGGGTCCACAAAGACCTATCTTAGACCTTCGTGAAGGTATAGAGGACATTAAAGGGAGTTGCAGAGTTGGGACCTAGGGGCTTATAGATCTGCACAAAGGCAGATCCAGGGCAATAAAAGATATCACATTAATCTTTGGATGCGGAAACTTGGTTCCAGCATCCCCCCATACTGCTTCGGGTGAGACTTCAACCTGTGCTACGTGGGTTGATGCCGAAAGGCCCAGTAATGTAGGGTTTTGTTTGGCGCAATTCACTCTGAACTTGGGTCGGGACCCACTAAGCCAACACGTTTTTTGTTAAAACTGCTTCATAATTTTATTTTGCTTTGTTATATGTGTATATTTTTTAAAACTATAAATCCCCTTCATTTTAATGAAGAAGGGGTTCTAAATTTTGGAGAGAAATATTTTTTTTGCACTACTATAACTCAAGTTATCTTAACAAAAAGCTGAACCAATACTTTTTTTCGCATGAGCAAAGTTACAATATATTGAGTATTATTATCTGTCTATTTTTCCTTTGCTTAAGATTTAAATGGTTGTTTGATTATGTTTATCATATATGTGTTATAAGCAGTCATACATCTTTCACTATTGATATGTGTGATAGGAATCATATGTTATATGCATGAACAACGATATCATATATGTGTAACGATTTCATCAACTAATTTAATTAACTATTTAATTAAATTAGTTATCATAATTTTCTTTAACCTCATATTAACTTGATAATCTATATTGTCATGTTGTATGTGAAATCTTTTTTTAAATCACATATATAGATAAGGTTTCCCGGGATAGATAGATATTACAAATAAATAGTTAGTTTAAATACTTTTTATTCTTAGTTCAACTACATCATAAGTATCACATCTATATACTTCACCCATTTTCTTATTTTATACCAAGGGAAACTGGTCCCACAAATTCCAGTCAAAGCCACCATCCCAAACTGAAAAGGATCTGTGCTAAGGTCCCGACCAAGTGGTTTTCCCCGATGTTGAGGTGGACATTTCGAGCCTTCAATAGATTCTAATATGTTTGAAGATATAACAATTTGTTTTAAGGTAATATTGGACAAATATTTTTATTTTGAAATATTACTCAACATAAATTTTTTATTATACAATTACACCTTTAACAATTTTTTTGTTGTGAGGAATTTATTTATTGTGAGAGCTTTATTCACAGTGCTAACTTTTATTCCAAACCTTATTATCCATTTTGGTTTTAGATCCTTATGTCAATGAAGGAGATGCATTTTTTTTCAAATTGACAACATTTCAAAGAATGTGTGTGCATATCTCTTTAATATTTGAGAGCAATAAAAAAACGGATTGAGGAACATGGGGATAGTTGAGAATTGACGGGATGCAATTTAAACTCTAAGCTAATGAGATAAATATTAACCCATAAGTATATTAATTGATTTATCTTTTCCATAATTACATACTAATGTTTAATTCTATGATAAAAAGAGTCAAAAGGAAATATTGAAAAACATGTCTCTCTTTAACAATGGGGATCCAATCTCTTCGGGTCTCTAAAATTTAAAAGACGTGGGGATAAAATATTGTTGGCAGAAAATTGTAAAATGTAGAGACCTTGGGTTCAGACGTCGGGGCCAACAAAGGATCCATTGTAGTCTAGCGTAACGCTGACATTTTCACCTTACTCAAGACAAGTAAAGCATCTCACCCAAGGCGTGTCGTGACCTTACTATGGTAGAGATTGGGACCAGGCGTCAAGGAGAGTTGCGCAAAGATTATCATTCACATCTACTCTAGAAATCATAACATCTAACATATAACCATCGCAAAGTGTAACTTGCAAAGCATCCAAAGAGATAGAAGACATCCACATTCATTCATAAGACAAAAAATTAAGAGGCCCATGCAAACTAACACATGTGGAATCATAGAGAAATCTTGCAACTCTTCCCATTAAACTTAAAGCATCATTGCATTATGGTGCTAGGGCCCTTTAGATAGGAACAGAAGAATCAACATACAAATTAGATCAGAATTAGATAAACACAGAATAAGCCAAGTCCGATAGACTTAGCAGCAACATCTCGGCATATGAGATTAGCCTCCTTCCTTGTTGTCTTTTCCTTCATCTTTTATAAACTTCGCTCGCCTGAACTATCAGTCTCTTCCTCAGATGCCACGCACTTTCCTCCTTGGCTGCTTTTGTGGCTCAGTTTCAACTTCTCCATCTCTCATTGACAACCTTTGCAGCTCCACTATGCTTGCATGTCCTCATATTTTATGCTTGCCAACTTCAGTGTCTAATGGATCTTGGTGGATTTTCTCTCTTTCCCTTGATTGTTTCCTTTGCAATTGTCATTTGGTCAGACTTGCTCAAAATGTGTCAAAAACTTTGTCCCCCAAAACGAAAGAGCAAATAGATTTGATACACTTATGTATATATATGTCATGAGATGATCAATTAATATATTTTTTTCTTGAATGCAACTACACATTCATCCCCTACCTGAAAGAGATATATGCATCCATGATAACCCTCATGAAAATTCAACCTACCCATTAATGAAAATCTTAACACCATGTCCTTCACCTATAAATCTAATTACTTTGAATGAAAATTTAAATATAAAAATGAATTTTAATCCTTTTATATATATATATATATATATATAAATATAAATTAAGTAAATATCTTATAATAATAAGATTAACCATTAAATCTTAACACCATATCCTTCAACCATGAATCTAATACCTTTGAATGAAAATTTAAATATAAAATGAATTTTAATCCCCATATATATAAATGAAGTAAATATCCTATAATAATAACCATAACCGTTAAATATCCTATAATAATGCCAATAACCATTAAACTAATAAGCATTACATTAATATAAAAGATTTTTAAAATAATAATATAAATTTCAATTATAATTAATATAAAACGTTCCTATATCAAAAGGAAAAAGGTTGATACTCTTCCTAAATCTTATTTATTATAAGGTTGATATTCTTCCTAGATCTTATTATATTATGAACTCTCACACAAACAGTGAGTCTCACCCAAATAATTTTTAAAATGAATAAACTATTTTGTTGATGATCTTCATAAACCTTATCATCATAATATATAATAACTCTCGCATTGAAAAATATTAAACATTCAGTCTCACCCAAATCACTTTTAAAATGAATAAATCAAATATAAAATAATTTGCATCGTTTAGTATGCCATGTCTTACTATTGATTTGGCACACTTGATTGACACCTTCTCCCCACCATAGTATAATTTCGTTTCTTAAAATCAAGGCAATGTTGCAACGGTGACATTATACCCTAACATGTGGTTGAAACATTGATTTAGGGTAAACTTTAAGTTATGCGTGGATTCATATTATTAAGATACTTGAGGTCTCTGTCATAAATAAATAAACCATCATGGTGTATTAATTGCCTTTCGTCGTATTATTCACATTTTAGTTTTGGTGAAATTGGAAATCATCACCATTTGTTTAAAATATATGTATAGAAATAGCCTTTAGAATATGCTCAGTATCATTTCCATCATGTCACTGCAGGCTTGCTTTGCTTATTCTTCACTCCACTCATAGCATGAATTTAATGTAGGGAACGTAACTTGGATTTTATAATTCTGCTCTCCAATAACCTTTCCATGGTGAGAAGTCATCTTCATTTTCATAACATCACATGATTATGTTTATATTATTTTTTATTATATTAAAATATACACCATTTATATAAAAAATTGAGTAGTATTTTAATGTAATACTATCAAAATTAAAAAAACCTAATTTATTTTTATCAATTAAACTTTTTTTAATAAAATTATAAATTAATTTAAATTATTAATAATAATAATAAATAAATAAATCTTGAATCTTTTTATAATAAAATAATTACAATTCAAATATTGTGTTTAAGCTATTAGAATATTGTGTCTATTAGAATATTGTGTCTATAAGTATTGATGAAGAAAATGTTCCTTACAAGATTATGGATATAAATAGGTGCATCAAAAGATTCAACAAGTCACTTTATTTAAAATTTGAATTTATATATTGTCATGAGGGGTGGTTTGCTGCAGTATGAATAGGTACATCAAAAGATTCAACAATTCACTTTATTTAGCTCTTTGTTAATGAAAATTTGAATTTGTATATTGTTATGAGGGGTGGTTTGTTGCAACATGACAGCTTAAATGTGGAGTCTGTTGTTAGTTAATAGAATATATTTGTTTCAAATTTCAAAATTACAATTTAGAATTGTATTTAAGAATGTAGTTTTAATTTAAAAATTTAGATATTGGAATTTGTTGTTAGTTAGTAAAAGACATTTGTTTTAAATTTTAAATTACAATTTTTATGTAACATTAGTATTAAAAGAGTGTACTTTTAAAATTTATGGTGAATAAGATTAAAATTTTAAAACTAGATAACTTATTAAATTTGATATTTTTAATGATTTATTTACTATTTTTACATAATATTTTAACAACTTATTTACTACTTTTACCAATTTAATTAAAAAAATTAACAATTTTTTAAAACAAATCCAACTTTAACCCGCCTTAACCTGCAATTGGTCTCTCAAATTATCCTGCTGGCCAGTCACCTAACATTTACCATGAGAATAGTTTTCCATGCCTAACATTGAGCTAATGGATATGCATTGGATTTTGTAAGTGAAGATAATTGGATTTTCAAAATGGAAATGAGGATAATGATAAGTGTGTTGGGTTAGGTGGGTAAGTGAGGCATTGGATTTTGTAAGTGAAGATAATTGGATTTTCAAAATAGAAATGAGGATAATGATAAGTGTGTTGGGTTAGGTGGGTAAGTGAGGGAGTTTATTAAATCAATATTAGATAAATCAATTTTATTTCCTTGAATTTTGAGAATCAGTTTTATCTCCATGAATTTTGAGAACTGATTCTGTTGTGATCGATCACAATTCCAAATGTGCTTTTAAAATATAAAATGATCTAAGATCTATGAATGCCCTTTGACTGTACACATAATTTCACTTCACTGTACACATTATTTATTTAGCTTGAAGTGCAATTTCTAACAAGTTCTGTATATGATCCATGTTGCTTCCCAACAAATAATTAATATGTAAATATCGCCATTAACGCTGCATGGCAGACATAAATATATATATCCCCATTAACGTTGCATCGCAAAGCTCAAGCACTCTAAACTCATGTGCAAGTGGGTACGCATTTCTATGAAACCACTCTCAACAAAAAAGGATGCCTAAAAGCTCCTATAGGCTGAGGTTTCAACGCACAATCACAACGGCACATGCAACAAAATCATATTCATTTTCCGTTAATCGCGATGGGTTGATACAGTTAACTATAATTGGCGAGGGGGCGGGATTGTTGAAAAGATACCAGAATCAGGCGAGGCCCGAGGGTTATTCTCAAAGATATTTGAAGATCCATGTGCGCTACGTGGCATTTCTGGTAGGGATTAAGCGGTGAATCTCGGATCACGTGGAAGTACGTATCGTGGCATGCACGTATAATCCAAAGTCATGCAATGCATTGAATTGATTTGATTTGATGATCACGTATATCACAATTTTTTAATAAAACAAAACAAAACGATCCAACTAATCAGTCACCCCCAATGTGCCTCGCACGACGATTCCTCGTCATCCTGACAAACAAACAAACAGACAGTACACCATACATGGCACCACCACATCATCTTGTTGATGGAAATAAAGAAATATCATCATAAATTTTAAATTTAACCAACCAACGAACCATTCACCATTCATTCTGCAACAGTCCTTTCAATGTAAGCAAGTTTGGTATTTCTGTCAGTTCATTACAGAGAATTTTCAAGCAAAACACTGCAAGATTTTAACACAGAACTCTTCATCACCTTTATATATTCAGAAAGGAGAAAAGTAAAAAAACAATAACAACCCCTGAAACGCCAATGCCCACCTTCACCAGATCCTTCTCTACCCAACTCAATCTAGCTCTCATTACTACACTGATTCTAACTACAAGATTTGAGAGAGCTCGTGATGCCAATGGTGGAGATATAAATGACTACAATGATCACATTGAATTCGAATATGATCAGTAAAGGCTAGCAGGCCTCGCCATTAATAGATATATAAACTAACTGGACTTCATGTATGTTTTAAGTTTAATGATCTCACCCTAATTCAGCCATTGGAAATGTCTCTAATTTCAAACGATAATCAACGTTTCATAGAAGAAGAAGAAACAGATGATCCAATAATCTACAAAATTAAAGAATAAATGCAAATGCATTGGTTCTGAAATCCCCTCTTCCTTCCTTCCAGCAACAAGCCAGTCATCGTTTCCCTCGCTTGTTGATCATCATCCTGTATACTTGAAAGACAGAAATTTGTGCTACCAATTACCCCCAGTGAACACACTGGAATGTACTGCTGTGATGGGTGAATAAGACCCCCTTGAGTGCTTGCCTCCCTCCCTGCTGCTTTGTTAGTATTAAAAATTGTACAGATGGTAGGGAATTTGCTGTTGAATTGTTGCATCATATGAAATGCCTGTAATCCTGATTTGTATGGACTAAGTAAGTATCATCATCCGAGCCAAAATGAGGGTATTGACCATCTGATCCATCCTCATCCTCATATTCATCCCCATCTTCATTCCCTTCCTTGTCATTTGGGTACAGTTTGGAGGCCTGCTGTAGGGCGTCCTGCATTTCCTTCTGCCTTCTCATCTCAATGACCTTTCTGTGAGAATTAGAGTGTTTAGAGACCACAAATGTTGGACTTGCAGCAGGCCTGTATTCAGGGACAAGCCTGCCTGATTTGTACCTCACACCACATGCATTGCACAATGTTTTGGGTCCCATGGGGCCTGTTCTCCATTGAGGTGTCTTTGTTGTGTCACAGTGCATACATTTCCTGATTTGAGTCTGCTGGTCTTGCTCTCTCTTCTTGTTTCCTTGGCTCATCTTGGCAGGTTTCTTTGCAGGGAAGTAGGATTCTGCAAAGAATTCTGAATCTGAAGATAGCACAGAAGAAGTGGGTCCATTCTCTAATGCACTGGCTGATGAAGCAGGTGAGACTATGCGGGAAGACCAGTTACAAGCAGGGGCTCTTGACCTTTTGCTTCGTGCACGCCCTGGCACTGGAGTTTCTGGACTGAAGCTTGGGGTTTTCCAGGAGCTAGAGCTAGTGTCCAAGCCAGACAATGGACTGGTGCTCCGAATTGGGTTTGCTATATGGGGCTTCTCTTCTTCTTTGTCTGTTCTGACATCTCCAAAGTTGGGAGGAAAGATTGGCTTGGGCGCTTGTTCGGTTGAAAATGAGTCCTCCACGAAATTGGAAAGCCATTCTAGCTCCGCCAGATCATCGCACTGTTACATAAAGAACAAAAACCCATCTCAGCAAACATATCATCATCCATGAAAATATATTCCCAAAACATAAAACCCTCTCATTTGGTGATTTATTAGCAATTAGATATAAAATGCACTCAAGCCCGTGAACTATTCTTTGTCCAATTCATCTGGACTCCTCGTAATTTACTATTTTATTGAAAATCGATGCTCAGTAACCATAAATATAGAAAAATACGCCTAACCTATGAACATGGTTCACAATGTGTAACAGACCATCTCCATTGGAGGCAATAGACTTTAATTAAAGAAACCCATCTTAATCCACGAAAAGCTGAAATACACCTTAAACAGAAAAAACCCATTCCAAAATTTTCAAGAAGAGGATTCTACTGAAAAGTTGAAATGCACATTAAACAGAAGAAAGTTAAAACCCATTCCAGATTCCTCAAGAAAAGGATTGGATTGAAATACACTTTAAACAGAATAAACCCAGTCCAAATTCTTCAAGAACAGTTTTGGAAGGAAAAACAAATGGCAAGGCTAACAAGCATGCATTACCCGCAGTTAAACTGAATACTATATGCAGAAATGAAGTTAGTAATTCGTACTCACCGGAACACAGAGATGACCATTATTGTTTGCATCAGTTTCCAGAACATTGTACGCTCTGAAGCTCTTTCCGTCCAGAGAGGAATTGCAGCTGACAGTCTCCGCCAACGTTATGGTAGAGGAATCTGTTGCTACTGCTGCTGCAGCAGTGGTAGTAGTGCAGCTTGCCCAATTATTGTCATCGTCTCCAATGGGTCCAGCTATCTCTTCATTGGAGAAGTCCAAGAGGTCATCAATGTGGAAAAAATCTTGTAACTGCACACCATTCTTGAGCTCTGTGAATTTCCCACTGGACTTCTTGCCGTCTAAGAAGGGAGTGCCATAGTTTGTACCATAAAGGTAATCAGCAGCTTCCATTCCTTATCCACTTGTACTCACAATACAAAGTCAAGTCCGTGGAGTCTTTAGATATCTGCATACAACCCAAAACAAAAATCAGAAACAATGGAGAAACCCAACTGATATATATACATACTAATATAAATAATCAGAGTTTCAATAGAATTACGGGCATTGTAAAACCCACAACAGAATCAGTAACAATAGAGACAACCAACTTATATATATACAATTAGAGTTTATATAAGGTAGTCTTGGCATTATAGGCATGGGAAAACTCTATATGAATGTTGCTGCAAAGGGGCTTTTTCAATACCAGAACCAGGAAATATTCATTGAAAACTTGTTTGAAAGCAGAAAGTATCAGATAAAGACACACAGCAGCAAACCATATCAATCCTGTTGCAGCCAAATTGGGAATGTTCTTAAATAATTCGGGCAAACAACCCCCCCACCTTAAGTTTAGAGCTGTTGGCTGCAATGCTGACTCAAAATTAAAAAGCCATCAGCCCATTCCAGGAAATTGATACCAAGACACAGAGGAAGCCCAAAACTAGACTAATGCCGATACACAAAGACAAACAGAGAGAAGGTCAGTGGGTATTCAATGAGGAAGGAGGAGTACAATACCTCAAAGTGGGTGCTGGAGCCTGTGGACCAAAACCTGGCACCTAACTGAAGAAGAGCTGGGGGGTTAAAGTGAAGGGTGAGAGGGTCTTTAATAAGCAACTTTGAGAAGAAGCAAGACAGGCGAAAAATAATAATAATAGGGGAACTCAAGCGAGAAATGTGGTGGCAATTCAGAGCTCAACGTGCAGGAGGGCTTAAAGCATATTCTTCTTCAGTAGGAGACATGTATTGCAAGTGGAAATGCTGGTAGTGAAGAGAAAAGGGGAGCAAAAAATAAATAGACCTGATTGAGATTCTCAATCTCATCCGATGACGACGATAATCAAAAGTTTATTTTCAGGTTGTGCAAAGCTTACAAGCCCAGCCTAGTATTGGCTGTTAGTTTAGAGGAAAGCATAGCAAAAAACCGTGCTGAGGTCAAAGTTACCTAGTGCCAACTGGCATGATTGTGAAGGACTGTTGGGACTCTAAAACCTTAAAAAGACTTATCAAGGTCTGTTTCCCCCCGCGGATTTGAGGGAGTTTAACTGGGATTCTAAGATTTAATCCTCCACTCCCAGCTTACCAGTTGGCAGAGAAAATCCGTTTACCAAATTCCCAGCCAAATTTGGGGGTTAACTAGAATTGGATCTCAGCCAGCTCACCATCAAATATATGTGGTTCCCGGCTTGGAGCTCGGGAAAGTACCTAATGTTTACGAGGGAACAAACCCACTAAAAATCATTATTCAAATCTTAACCCCACGTTACTGCCCATAAAACTCCAACACACTCCAGCTCAGTCACAGCCCATTTCATCTCGGAATCCACAAAACAGAACATTCATCTCCCCAAACTACCAGCACAACCGATACGGGATTCAATTTTAACCGCTGTTCCCACCCGATTCTGCTAAACTCGCCCAAAATCTGGCGGAGCCGCTATTTCCGTTGATCCCACTTCACCTCGAGGCTAAACGCTTTGGGCGAAAATAACGTGGGAATTATGTAAAAAAAACAAAGGAGATCTTTTTTATTGAATAAAAAAATACGCAGGCAACGTGATAGAACGTGAACTGAAATCAACGGCGACCTACCCGGCAACGTGTGGCCTCGTTCCGGGCCGGCAAAGAACCTGCACCCCCTCACCCAATAGCTACCCGACACGTCGCGGTAAAAAAAATAAAATTGAAAGTCACCGCGCCTGCAGAAATCAGATTCAATTAAATAAAATATAATTTAAATTCATTATTTTTTCTTTTCCAACTTAACACAATCATGTTCACCAGTATGCGCTGCACTTTCTCTTTCCATGCGTATGCGTTGCTTCCAATTTACCCCACCCCCGTGGGCCCCATGCCATAATCCGCATCATCACCCAGCCTCTAGTTTTTACGGTCAGCGTTAAATCCAATTATTACTGGACTCCGTCCCAGTTAGTTACGCCCGATCATTTTATTTATTTACCCAGGTAACAAACATTTACCATGAGAAAGAAACTTGGGGTCCTGTTTAAGGAAAGTTGAAATGATTTGCCCAGTGAGCATGAGAGGAACATGGGTGACTCTGATTGGTCCAGAGCAGCCCCACCCTGCACGTGAACCCCCTGCAGCTTTTGTCAGCACATACATGTGACTCAGACATCTTTTTTTTATTTAATTAATTAAATTCTAAATTAATTAACCAATGATCCTTCTTTAACTGCTCTGCTTTGACTTTAACTCTACCATGGTCGGGACTCTGTGGTGAGACTGACTTTTTGCCTTTGATTACACGGTTAAATAAATGGCTCGTCGGTGGCCCGGCGGTGGGGGTGGCGTGGGCCCACCGGGCGGAGGTGTTTTGGTCTTTAACGTAGCTTGATATTTAAGTCTCCATCGTTTATTCACATGGCTTACATCACCATCATGGGCACGGCCCCATGGTCACATTGCGCTATGGATGGGCGCACAGCCCCGTCCCCATTATCACGAGGATAAGCGGACTCACGGCCGCCCCCCAGCCAGGCACACCGCGTGTGACCTGCCGGAAATCGTGACGTGACGGAAGGAGCGCGTCGTTTCGTTTGTCTCGGAGGATCCACCCAAACCGTCAGCCTCTCTTGCCCTCCACCGGCTTCCCCATTCCCCCACTTTTCTTCGCTAACTCCCCAGCCCTCTTAACGGTCGCTCCCCGTACCCACATCCACGTTGTTTGATTTGTACACTACTTAAAGGATATGTAGTTTTTTTATTGTTTAATTTGTAATGAGTGTTAATGAGACTATTTATCATGAGAAATTAGTTATTTGCGACTATCTCTCATGAAAATGGTCATACATGAGTGACTTACTTAACGCAGTTGAATCCAAAAAAAATGATATCTAACATTTATTTATTTTTTCAAGATGAATGAAATATATGATATATGTTTCTATAATTATTTAGTAAAAGAATTGTCTTTAAGTGTGATTTTTTTGGAGTATTTTGATTTGTATTGTTACATTGGTTTTCTAATTGTATATATGGATTCAGCACCTTAAAAAAACCCCTAAAGCCTTTCGATTGTGCAAAGTTGACTCGTCAAACTTGTGGGAGTATCTTGATTTGTATTGTTACATTAGTTTTCTAATTGTATATATGGATTCAGCACCCTGAAAAACCCCTAATATCCTTAAATTGTGTAAAGTTAATTCATCAAACTTGTAAAATCAAAAAAATAAAAAGAAATTTTTTCAAAAAATCACACTTAAAAACAGCGTATTGATTAAATAATTATAAAAAAACATCTTAAACCAAAAAATATAACTTTTAAAAAATTACACATATCCAATATCTAATAATAAAAAAAATACTAAGTTAAAAAACTCGAGCTAAATAACTCTATTAAGTATTAACTCATTCACTTTATGACTCATCTTTTATAAATGGCATTCACAAATGACCAACCCCTATCACTATCATTTACTGATGACTTGTTTGAATATTTCACTTTATTGTGGTTGAATGATTCACCTAGCCTACATTAGTTTTCGAAAAAAGTAATTTCATAATGTTACACTATGAAAACTCTTTACATGTTTAAAGCAAGAGAAGAGAGTCATAAACGGATGCTTACTGAGAGAAGCAAGGTAAAAATGAATGTTTTTTAAGCGGTGATATTTGTTGAGATTTTGCAATAATAAGTTTGATACTACGGAAAAAAATCTATGGTTAAATTTGCTAGAATTATAGTTATATTAGGAATTTGCTAGCATTATAGTTATATTAGGATAGTCTTCCAAAAAGTTTTTTATCTTCTTTATATATAAAGAAAAGAGAATTCTGAATAAATGACTATTAAGGAATAATTTGGTAGTACAATAAATGATTATTAAGGCACAATTTGGTAGTACACTAAATATACTTGACTACTGGAAAAGTTATATGGTTTGGTGTATTTGAGTAAAAGCGTACCAAGATATGTAATATTTTTATAAAATTCTTTATGTTTAAATAAAGAGAAAGGAGTGTTGAATCACTGGTTTGTAAAGCACAACACATGCTATAGTTCGTAAATGGGATAACAAGCTAAGTAAAGTTGATCATTGGGAAAATCCCAATAGTTAAGCATGTTTGAGCAATAATAATATTGGGGTAACCTATCTAAGAAGTCCCCCCACATGTTTAAATAAAGATAATGGAACTTGGGATGAATGATTCTTAAAGCACAATACTTGCTAAAATTTTACAAATAGGGTAGCAAGTTGAGTGTGTTTGACTATAAGGAAAAACTCCACTATTAAGCTTGCTTAAACTAGAGATAAATTCAAATGAGCAACCTTCCCTAGAATTCCCCCACATTCTTAAATAAAAAGAAGAGAGCTCAAAAGGAACAATGTTTGTTAAGATTTTGCCAATGGGATAGCAAGCTATGATGGGCTTGACTTGATCCAGGTGGATGTTGGTGGCCACCCACCAACCCATTTGGACCCCCACAACTGTCTCTTTCAGTCTTTTCAGTTTCCTAAATTGTAGCACAGTTTACTATTTTTAGCAGTTTTTTCGGGTCCTGAACTTCCGGAGCCATTTTGAGGCCCTAAACGACGTTTTTTTGGGATTCTGGGGCAACATGGGTCGACCCATGGACCCATGTTGCCTCCCAAAGTAGTAGTACTCGGATAGATCTTTCTAACGAGCTATCGTACGCGTCAAACGGAGATCGTATGCCAAAGTTACGACCCCGGGAAATTGATGTACCAATTTACCCAAACGGGGCCCACAATTTGGCGTTTCATCTTCTAGGGTTAGGTTTCGGGATGTGAAGGGTTTTCCATTGTTTCTCAACAATAAATAGGCCTTCGAGCCTCATTGTAACACAGTTCGGAACAGTTCAGAGGCATGTAGCCGCCACATCTCTTCTCAGAGATAAGCTACCATCGCCCTAGCTGGTTTCTTTCCATTTCTGTTTGTAAGCATATTTCAGTATTTTACAGTAATGAAATGAAGTATTATTTCCGCTGCATCTCTGTATTTATGGTTATCTCTGTAATCTATTGCGTTCCTGTTTAAATCCGGATCAGTGGTATCAGAGCGGTCTGCTCTTTCTCTGTTTTTCTTTGCATGTCCCCAACGAGGTCGGGATATAAGGAGTTAGGGCTTGAACTGGTCGAACCTTTGCAAGACCAGCCTCGCAAATCCCGACGGCCTCCCATGGCGGATGAGAAGAAAGACGAGGGGGTAGGAGATCCTATCAAAATCTTGCTCGAAGAAGCGCTTGAGCGGCAAAGGAACGCGATGATGGATAGCTTTGCGCAGATCCTTCAGCGGCTACCCCGAGGCGACGCATCGGCTTCCAGCAGCGACTCTGGAAACGCCACACCATTTAAGGTACAAGTTAATTTTGAAATCCCCATCTTCGAGGGTCAAATAGACGCAGATGCCGTAGATAAATGGTTAAATCTGCTAGATGGGTATTTTTCTGTTCATGAATTTTCAAGTCGGGAAAAGATTGTTTTCGCTCTTCTCAAAGCAGCACCCCACGTCAAGGACTGATGGGAAACCTACTGCGAGCAGAAGGATGAAAGTTTAGGCTCACTATTTTCAGCTGCACCCACTTGGAATGACTTCCGGGATGCCATCAAGGAGCAGTATTACCCTGTCGGAAGCTATGAGGACAAATACATCAAATGGACCACACTGCAGCAGGGACGAGACCAAGATGTGCCGGAGTTCACAAACATTTTTCATACCCTTCGCACACAGTTGGGTATCAAAGATTCTGAGCTGCATCTGGTACTCAAATACTGTGGCTGCCTGCACAAATACATCCAGGAAGAGATGGGGTTCTTGAACATCCCCTCACTCGGCACAGCATACCGATACGCTGTCAAAATCGAGCAAAAGTTCAAACAGAAGAAGCGAGACTTTGGATCTGCAAATCCGAAGCCCAAAGGTCAAAGCCAAGGCGGGGTGACCCAAGACAACCCGTCGAAGCCGCAAGAAAAGAACAACACCATGAAGCCGAAGAAGGACACAGGGAAGTGGTGTGAGTTCCACAAGAGTCCCACTCATAACACAAGTGAGTGTCGGACCAAGCAGTCGCTGGTG
This sequence comes from Pinus tabuliformis, assembly GCA_031772625.1. Classification (NCBI taxonomy): domain Eukaryota; kingdom Viridiplantae; phylum Streptophyta; class Pinopsida; order Pinales; family Pinaceae; genus Pinus; species Pinus tabuliformis. The sequence continues at coordinate 497,898,210 of CM062816.1, forward strand.
GCTGAGTTGAAGGCTTCCGAATCAGATGCATGTTCCGATCCTGAGCCAGAACCCGACAAGGGGAATGGCAAAGGGAAGCAGATCATTGATGCGGATCCCAGTGCCACTGTTGCCACCGCCAAGATCAAGAAAAATGAGCCCGAAGATCCAGAGGAGGGGGAGCGTCTTTTCCACTCACAGATGTGGGTGAAGGGTTCACCGCTGCGATTCATTGTTGACAGTGGTAGCCAAAAGAACCTCGTTTCAGCAGAGGTCGTGAAGTGGTTGGGCCTACCAACTACACCACACCCACAGCCGTACAGTATCGGGTGGCTTCATGAAGGACGAGATCTCAAAGTTCGCCAGCAGTGCCGCCTTCCATACAACATCAAACCCTTCACAGACGAGGTATTGTGTGACGTTACACCTCTGGATGTTTGTGATGTATTATTAGGCCAGCCATACTTGTGGAGGCGACATGCTGTGTATGAGTCCAGGCCTCGTGCTGTCATTATTTCTTTGAATGATTCATTATACAGGATACTGGAGGTAGCCCCACCTACCACCACATCTTTGATTACTACCAAGAAAGGCAGCAAGCTCATATCACAGACCAGGAAATTCATTTGTCTGGTTCACTCCCAAAGTAAGGGGAAGAACGTTGCTACATCCATGACCCCTGCAAAGGGTTCCTCCACGCAGCAGCAGCAGCAAAGGGATACGGTCATGACAAAACACAAGAACAACTTCTCCTCACCCACATGGGTACTACATAAGTTTCAGGTGGGCAACAAAGTATGGTTGCATCGACAGAAAGAACGCCTTACTAGAACCCATCAGAAGCTCAGACCACTCCGACACGGTCCTTGCAACAGTACCAAGGCTATGGGGAACAATGCTTTGGAGCACATCATTCCTCCATTCCTTCGCCTGGGCCAAATGTTCAATATGGACCATCGGCGACCATGCTTCCCACCATTACTGGACACATCAGAGATTGCAGGACAAGTTCAGCAGATGGAGGAACTCAACGCAATGGGGACCATTGCTTCCTAAGGGGGGAGGAATGATCCAGGTGGATGTTGGTGGCCACCCACCAACCCATTTGGACCCCCACAACTGTCTCTTTCAGTCTTTTCAGTTTCCTAAATTGTAGCACAGTTTACTATTTTTAGCAGTTTTTTCGGGTCCTGAACTTCCGGAGCCGTTTTGAGGCCCTAAACGACGTTTTTTTTGGATTCTGGGGCAACATGGGTCCATGGATCGATGTTGCCTCCCAAAGTGGTAGTACTCGGATAGATCTTTCTAACGAGCTATCGTACGCGTCAAACGGAGATCGTATGCCAAAGTTACGACCCCGGGAAATTGATGTACCAATTTACCCAAACGGGGCCCACAATTTGGCGTTTCATCTTCTAGGGTTAGGTTTCGGGATGTGAAGGGTTTTCCATTGTTTCTCAACAATAAATAGGCCTTCGAGCCTCATTGTAACACAGTTCGGAACAGTTCAGAGGCATGTAGCCGCCACATCTCTTCTCAGAGATAAGCTACCATCGCCCTAGCTGGTTTCTGTCCATTTCTGTTTGTAAGCATATTTCAGTATTTTACAGTAATGAAATGAAGTATTATTTCCGCTGCATCTCTGTATTTATGGTTATCGCATCTCTATATTTATGGTTATCTCTGTAATCTATTGCGTTCCTGTTTAAATCCGGATCATGACTACAAAGAAAAACTCCATGGTTAAGTGAACATGACCTGAAGTCATATTAGGATGAGTAGCTTTTTTGAGAAATCGATCCTTGGTGAATGATTTATTTGAGAATTTCCACAATTATGAATGAATTTATATACTTGCTAAGATTTTGCAAATAAGGTTTCTAGCTGCATGTGCTTGAGCATTTGGAAAATTTCCATCATTAGTTGTTGGAAACACTGAGAAGGGGATGAATCAGTTTGTCTCAAGGGATCCACCCAAACCATCAGCCTCTCTTACCCTCTACCATCTTGCCCATTCCCCCACTTTTTTATGCTAACTCCCTAGTCCTCTTAATGGTCGCTCCTCGTACCCACATCCACATTGTTTGATTTGTAAAATGGTTAATAACGTGTAGTTTAATTTGTAGAATAGTTAAGAACGTTTATTTTCTTTTTCAGAGATGAATGAAATATAAGATATATATTTTTATAAACCATTTAGTAAATGGTTGTACAAAAGAAGTTATTGGTCTTACCAATATTATATTACTTGAAAAATTGATAAAATGTCCGATATATAATAAAAAAATGCAAAGTTAAAAAACTTTGGCCAATATAATTATATTCAGTATTAACTCATTCACTTATATGACTCATCTTTCATAAACGACATTCACGAATGAACAACCCCTATCACTATCATTTACTAATGACTATTTTGAATAGTTCCCTTTGTTGTGGTTCAATGATTCACCTAGTATGCATTAGTTTTGAAAAAAGATATTTCATAATGTTACACTATGAAATCTCTCTACAAGTTTAAAGAAAGAGAAGGGAGCTATAAATGAATGCTTCATAGGGTGGAAGAGAAAAAGAAGCGAGCTCTAAATGAATGCTTCCTACGAGAAGGGAGAATGCTTTTTAAGCTGTAATATTTGTTGAGATTTTGCAAACAGGATAATAAGATAAGTAAGCTTGACACTATGAAAAAAATCCATGGTTTAATTTGTTAGATCTATAGTTATATTAGGATAGTCTTCTCAAAAAGTCCCCCTTCTTCTTTATATAAAGAGGAGAGTTCTAAATAAATGGTGGTTAAGGAACAATTTGGTAGTATACTAAACATGTTTGACTATAGGGAAAACCTACATGGTTTGGTGCACTTGAGTAAGATTGTACCAAGATATGTAACATTCCTAAGAAATCCCCTCATGTTTGAATGAAGATAAAGGGGCATTGAATTACTAGTTTGTAAAACACAACACATGTTATAGTTAACTTTGCAAATGGGGTAGCAAACTAAGAAAACTTGGCCATTGGGAAAATTCCAATAGTTAAGCATGTTTGAGCTATAGTAATATTGGGGTAACCTATCTAAGAAGTCCCTCCCCTGTTTAAATAAAGATAAGGGAACTTTGGATGAATTGTTCTTAAAGCAAAATACCTGCTAAGATTTTACAAATAGGGTAGCAAGTCGAGTGGGCTTGACTATAAGGAAAAACTCCACTATTAAGCATGCTTAAATTAGAGACAAACTCAAATGAGCAACCTTCCCCATAATTCCCCCCACATTCTTAAATAAAGTGAAGAGAGTTCAAAAGGAACAATGTTTGTCAAGATTTTTCCAATGGGATAGCAAGCTATGATGGGCTTGACTACAAAGAAAAATTCCATGGTTAAGTGAACATGACCCAAAGCCATATTAGGATGAGTAACTTTTTTGAGAAATTAGCCCTTAGTGAATGATTTACTTGAGAATTTCTACAATGAATGAATTTATATACTTGCTAATATTTTGCAAATAAGGTTTCCAGTTGCATGCGCTTGAACATCTGGAAAAATTCCATCATTAATTATTGGAAATACTGAGAGTGAGGTGACTCAATATTTCTTATCAATTAGAAATTATTCATTTGTCAGAGCATTAACAATAAACATAAAACATCAACACATCAAAAAAACAATCCACCAATTTCTTTTTTAGGTGGAAACCCTTTCGAGAGAAAAATCACCAAGCATTTTTCTAATAATTTTATGAGTATATAATATGCTTCAACTCCAACTGAAAAGGGAAGCCGCAAATCCCTAGTACTCTAGAAAAGTGTTTAATTGTCAAGCTCCAAATGGAAGGACACTCTAACACCCTAGTTTTATCAGTTGTTATTGATATGATGCTCTAACACCCTTCAAGCTCCAACTTGCCCTAGCACCACTTGCCACCCTGAGGTGTTTTCGGTCTACAACCTGAATGTGACTTCAATCACCTACCTTGCACCACCCAACCACCCTGAAAAATAGTAATACAGACAAACAACTGTGGGCTCTTGTACCAGGGATAATGACCCACTTACAATGATTTTCAACAAAACCCTTATTGATTATATACTTCAAATGTACAATGAGACGATGAAAACCTTACATTTGAACAATGATGAAACCATTACTATAGATATACTTCAGATGTATAGTGAGACAATGAAACCATTACAGCTGAACAAATGATGAAACCCTTACTCCTGAACAAGCCAAACTTCTTAAAAAGATGTGACAATGAACTTGAACAAATTTTCACCTCAAGCCTTAACCCTTTAACTACTCTAAAAAACTCAAGTACAACTTGTTGTAGACAAAATTGGAAATGATTTGATGCTTTTAATTGTTGATGATGAATTTTCTATTTCAATCTCAAGTATCCAAGATGATACGTGAAAAGTCTTCAAGCATAGTCAAAATTCATGCTCACTAACAACCTTGCCTTCAGTACTTGCATTAGATATCATCAAAAAGGTCTGTCAAAATTATTATTAAGACTTGACCCATATATCAACTTATGATTAGGGCTTAGAAAGACTCTGATAGTTCTGCAACCAGTTAATGAGGTAATGAATTAGGTCTGTCTCTTCTTGAGGCTTCAATTGTGCACAAAAGAGCCTTCACGGATTTCAGAGTTAGGGCATACAAAACACAAATTAATAAGCACAAGAATGTGAGAAAAAATTATTCGTAGAGACCTTAATTCGCTCAAGAGAAAGCCAGTTTGAGGAGGCTGAAAGGCTTACCACTTCAATCAAGGATATATGAAATACTTGGCTTAGGTCTTCACTCATTTAGCCCTAGACAATGTCGTTTTTATCATTAGAAATGCCTTAGAAATTATGATTAGAGATCAAGTGTCAAAACCCCTCACAAATTCGACCACCAAGCTCTACTTCACAATTGTACTAGTTCGATATAATGCTTAGTTGTTTCCTTTGTTCCAGGGCCAAATATGAGCAAATGTCCTTCAAAATATTTAAAGAAATTTCAGCCTAAATGTGCCCATGAAATTTTCATGTGATTTCCATGTCATAATATCTAAACTAATCAAAATCCTTTAAATTTAAAAAGAGATACATGTAAATATTTTGGAGGGAAAAGGAGAAAAACTACTTTTTTTAATTGTATTTTTAGCTTATCTCCTTATAGGTTTACTCAAATTTCAAGTGTAGACACTCGTTGGATGTAAAACAACAAGTACCCATTATGCATACCTTTGAGAAGAACCACATTGATAAAAATTGAAGATACATTAAAAAAAATGTGTTGAACATACCTTTTTAATGTATCTTTAGTTTTTATCAATGTGTGTCTTCTCAAAAGTATGCATAATTGGTACTTGTTGGATGCAAAATTTAATTCAGCATCCAATGAGTGTCTACACTTGAAATTTGAGTAAACGTATAAGGAGATAAGCCAAAAATACAATTAAAGAAATAGTTTTCTTCTTTTCCCTCCAAAATTTGTCTATTACAATACCCAACGTCAATTGTCACAAGATGTATCTTAACCAACAGAGCTTGAAGGTATACAAATCATGGACCAGATCAAGCTTCAAATGAACAAGTCTGCTTCAAAACCAATAGAGGGTCGTAGTAAGCCACTGGATCCCTTATGTACTTCGACGTGAATTTATCTGGATTTGCAAGAGGATTGTAGGCCGATTTGACCCTTCAATGGATTGCCTCAGACTTAGCTTCAAAAATGTGACAAGGAAACCTTAGCATTAGCTTCAGTGCAACAGACAAAATATATTCAAATCCCAACTTATCCAATCCTAAGGATATAAGCCATAAAGACATAACTTTCCAGATATTCGACCTCTCCAAGTAGACGTTCAGGACTCCACATGACCGTAAGGATATCTCAAAACTTCTTCACAAGATTAACATTTGAAATCATACCTTTGAGAGGGAAATGAATGCCTTTATATAGTTTTTGGAGGGACACTCTTGAGGACAATCAACTTGATGATTTGGAGGGAAATCAAAATTTAAAATTTTAATTTTGATGGAGCCAAAAATCCCTTTATGTAATGAAACCAACTTGTAGGTCTATCATTTTCTAATTTAATTTGAAATAGATTATTTATACTCTTTTTAGAGATTGGCTTGCTTTTGGAGCCCAAAGATTAATCTTGAAGGTCAAAGTATTTGTTTTGGATTTTCTATATTTGGCCATCACACGTTAATTAATCAAAATAAAATTTTCCACATCATCCATCTGTTTGGGGATTTTGACCATAAAGGTGGGCTTCATTTTTGAACAAGAATATCTCTCAAACCGTGAGAACCCTTGTGACGTGCTACATACTGTCGAAATTCTCATGACAAGAAGAATCCAATAAAGATGGTGTTGACTCGATAAACCATGATTTTCCATGTCATTTTGGTCAACAAAGGCAGGGCATCTTCAAGTGCTGCTTGGGTTGACATCAATGACAACCACATTTCAACATTAGCTATGTTTGACTTACAATTGTACTTAGATGTGTAACCTTTTCAAGATGTCTTGGTTACTTGATTCATGTATTGAATGTGATAATCGATGTTATAAATGCTAAGTGAATTATTCAAGATCATGAGAAATTAGTCATTAGTCAATGACACTCATGAGAAGCTCCTACTAAATGAATTGAAATATTTCTTAAATTCTTGCAAATGGGATATCCATTTAAGTGACTTTGACTACAAAGAAAAACTTCATGGTTAAGTGCAATTGAGGTGTAGTTGTAATAATTGGGATAGTTAAATTTTGTAAAGAAGGAGGCTAAATATTCTACACGTTAATTAATCAAAACAAAATTTTCCACATCATCCATTTGTTTGGGGATTTTGACCAGAAAGGTGGGCTTCATTTTTGAACAAGCATATCTCTCAAACCATGAGAACCCTTGTGACGTGCCACATACCGTCAAAATGCTCATGACAAGAAGAATCTAATAAAGATGGTGTTGAATGGATAAACCATGATTTTCCATGTCATTTTTGTCAACAAAGGCGAGGCATCTTCAGGTGTTGCTTGGGTTGACATCAATGACAACCACATTTCAACATTAGTTATGTTTGACCTACAATTGTACTTTGATGTGTAGCCTTTTCAAGATGCCTTGGTTACTTGATTCATGTATTGAATGTGATAATCGATGTTATAAATGATAAGTGAACTATTCAAGGTCATGAGAAATTAGTCATTAGTCAATGACACTCATGAGAAGCTCCTACTGAATGACTTGAAATATTTCTTAAATTCTTGCAAATGGGATATCTAGTTAAGTGACTTTGACTACAAAGAAAAACTTCATGGTTAAGTGCAATCGAGGTGTAGTTGTAATAATTGGGATAGTTAAATTTTGTAAAGAAGGAGGCTAAATGTTCTACAATTTTAACCTATTTCAATTTTTCATCATTGAAATCAGACCACAAAACCTTTGATTGTAAATATGGAATTTTGAAATCATTGTTTTAATGTAGAAATGGATTCAACAACCTTGGATGCCCCTACTACAACTTGATTTTTCAATTCCATCAATCAAAATTTATTCTTACCGAATTCAAACCAAAAACATTGGTTTCCCATCCTAGTATTTTGAGTGGTTGAAAAAGTTTAAGTTTGTAAAACATTTAGACTATGGATTTTGTAAATGGGGAAGCAAGCTAAGCAAGGTTCCCTTCTCGAGTATCCACAGTTATGAAGTCTATGTCTTGAAGGAGATGATGATTGATATTATGAATGCTAAGCATATAATTTAAACTTATGAAAGATTGGTTATTAGTGAATGATGCTCATGAAAAGGCCATAATAATTGAATTTACATGTTTGCCAAGATTTTTCAAATGGGGTAGAAGCTAATTGTAATTGGATATGCAAAAAGACTCCATGAATAAATGCACTTGAACTAAAGTCGTACAATAAACATTATGGCATGTACAAGGAAGAAATCAATATTATATATGTTGTGATATATATCACCCTATCTAAAGTTTCTTTAGATTGGACAATATATATATGAACATATACAACATTAATTGCCTTTCCACAAAAAAAGAAATGAGTCTAGCTAGTACCGAAAACCCGCAAGCTAATAGTAGCAAGTACTTGTGACTTAGTAAAGAGCAAGACATCTAGAGTCACTCCCATCATATGATCCCATCAAAGGGTCCCATCCCAAGAGGATGTCTACCACTTTAGCCTCATCATAATGGGTCAATGTTAATCATTCAACATGTACAAACTCCATTCTCGTTGGCTTTGAACTAGTAATCTTTGAGGAGGAAGCATATTTTCTTAACCATTAAGCCCATTCAAACCGCATAACATTAATTACTTTATTGCAAAGTGCATATTAATACTTGAGTGTTTTTTTTGTGACTAGGTTGAGCATAAGCAAGGGGCTAGCCCTTGTATGGAATGGAAGAAGACTGATCCACCCACAATGGGATGCTTATCACTAAGATTGTGCGAAGCCTGGTCGAGCCTAGATGTTCCTTGGGAAGTTTAATTCCCACAAAGTGGCTTCCATCGCCAACCCCTCCCATAAAATTTGAACCTATAACCTGAGAATAACTAGAACCCAGGCAAACCAATTAATTTACATCTCATATATCTATTTAAATATTACTAAAATAAACTCTTATAAAATCTCAATTGTTAAATATTATTTTTTCAAATAAGGTTATTAATATTATAAATATTAAGTCAACTATTAACCTCATAAAAATAATTACTTATCCTAAATATATTATATAAAATATCAAAATAAATTAATGGTATTTATATTTTTTCAAATAACTATAAACTATTAACCTCATAAAACAATAATTATCCTAAGTATCTTTATGAAATATCAAAATAAATTAATATTAATAAATACAATGGATTGATCCCTATAAAGTCACTCCCTCAAGATAAAGATATTTCACAAAAGCTAATATTCTTTAAAAGCCAGAGCCCCTAGGCATGCACAAGCGTCCCTGCCATAAAGTTTTGCATGTGAGCCCTGTACTTGCAAAAATCTCCCTGTCCCCCTCCTAACTTTTCCTTTGTTTCCTCTTGTCCCCATTTCATCTTTTCCCCAGAGCTGCTCTGGCTTGGCTCCTCCCCTCAACCTTATCGCCACAACCACCCAATTGTTCTAGTTACATTCCAACTAAATGGTCCAACTACACCCAACTTTAGTTAAAGGGTATTTGTCGAGTTGATAATAATTATCGCTCGGTGGTTACTACTCGTCCTTCTAGCCGTAAATCAAATCTTAGCCTATACTTTTAAGTTTTCATCAATTTCAGTGCCAAAAGTGGGAGATCTTGAAAATTACTTCATAGATATGACATTTGGCTCCATTCATTTTTCATAGCTTAGCCGTTCTGTAAATTTTCAAGTAGAATCTTCTATGGGAAAGACTTTGTATGTTGGGTAAGTATTTACTCTATCAATATTTAAATGGAAATGGGTCTTCTATTTTTTTAACTTGAAGGTGTGATTGAGACATTTTATAAGAATTTAGTAAAGTTAATTGCTGTTTGCTATTTTTATATAAGAAGAGGTAATGGTTTTTAAGGGGATCTTGTTAAAAGTTACTATAGGTATGTTTAGTGTTGTGGGCCATGCTTGACATGTGGTTGTTCTCTGTGTTATATCACAAACTAACTTATTATAGAGACATTTTTTTTGTCAAATTTCAATTTATTGGTTGATATCTTTTTTTAATTATTTATATATTTGTTGTGTTGTAAATGATTTCACTCTTTCTTATTGTGGAGAGGTCCTTCTATATCCAAATTCCACTCTTTCTTATTATAGAGATCTCTATATCCAAATTCCACTCTTCTCTTTAAAACTTTCTTTTTAATTATATGTATATATATTTTGTTTTTTAAATGATTACATTTTTTTGTTGGCATTTATTTCTAAGCATTTCACTACATGCTTTGGCATGTTATTGTTATTAATGTAATGTTTTATACTATTTTATTATAGTGATATGTTTGTGTTGGGATTTTATTTCAACTTATACACTTTTTCTAATTATATGTGAGATCTAAGTGGTGTATAATTTCATATGTATGATAAATGTGAGACATTGATGATTTATAAAGCATTAAACCTACCAAAAAAATTATCAATCTAAAAATTAATTTAGAGATGCAAATCTTTAAATTGATGTATCACATCTTCTTTCAACATCATTAACATAATAGTGTCAATATCATCCCTTGAATGTGATAACATCCCTCATTAATATAATACTAACATATTGCTTTGTGGAAATTTCATTCTATATTATTATTATTTTCAATTCAAAAATAATATATTGAAATTAAAATTTAAACTAATTATATTAATTTTTACTATATTACAACTATTCCGCAATTTAATACACAATTAAATTTTTAAATTAAAAAAAAAATGCTAATAATTAATATAGACATATCATAATAAACTATACACTCATCCTAATAAATTATAAATTAAAATTAAAAAAAAAATCATAATTTAAATTATAAATATGACACAACATAAAAATTATATTAATAATTAGAAATAGACTAAAAATAATAAATCGTTCATTGGGAATTGGACTTAGATTATGTATGATAAATTTGCAGTATGACACAATCTACCTCATAATTGAAGTAAACTTGCAGTATGACACAATCTACCTCATAATTAAAGTCTTCAATTAAAAGAATATGTTGAAATCAAAACAAAAGTTGTCATGCTAAATTGAAAATTAAAAATCCTCTTTAAGGACCTTTGTTATTGGATATTTATATAGTTTTATTTTCATATATATATATATAGATGATTAAAAAAATATTGATTTAATTTGTTTTAAAATTATTCAAATTTTTTAAAGTCAAATTTTATGAACAATGTTTGATGGGTAGAAATGGAATTCAAATTCAAATTATTTATGTTTTTTTAATTTTAATTAATTATTAAATATATGTAAATTTTATTTTATTAAAGTTAATTGAATATGGTTTGGGTGGTTGGAAGAAATGTTGTTTTATTAAAATATTCTTATAATTCTTGTTATTTAGGATTTCCTTAAATTTTTTAACAACCAAAACAAAAAAGATTGATTCATAATATGTTGTGTTAAATGTTTTAAAATAAAATTATAATTTAAAAAAGATATAAGGAGAATTAAATTAAAATATGGTGAGTTTAAAAAGGTGTATTAATAATTGAGTTTAAATCATTATAATGAATTTTCACTAATATATAATTAAGTTTTGAAAAATAAAATTTTCAATTTAAAACTACATTGATAATTGAATTTAGGAAAAACTTAGATAAATCATAATAAACTAACTTGATTAAATTTTAAATATAGATAATAATTATGTGCACGAAATATGTTTCATCTTTCCTAAAACATGCCATAAGGTTTTATTGGAAAGATGAGAATGCATTTTCGAAAAAAAAGACTATATAAAATGAAATTCTAGCATAAAGATATATCATGTAATATTATTTGTCCACATTTTTTTGCACCTGTTCAAGTGGGGCTTTCTTGGACATTCCCTTGATGACTAGGCGATGATGTCTCCCTTGGAAATGGGGGACGAGGAAGTTGTTGTTTACAATCTTGTGCCCTCAGATTACAAATCATTTGGACCCAACAATCACTGCTTATTTATGGTTTTGATGGTGAACCTGTTATTTGTCTAATCGGTCTATCATTTTCTCCTCCATTAGAATCCCCTATGTAACCTATTTTGGGTTCAATTTTGGCTGGTGGAAATGAGGTTTTCTCCATTGCTAGGCTTTCAAATGCTGGTAACTTTTCATCAGCCATCGATTGTTTCTAGGGCTTTCATTCTCCTTCTTGGTGTTGGTATTCAAATCCTATTTGTGCCACCTTTAGTATCTCTTGCATCTCAAGATTTAGGGTTTGGTCCTTCTTTACCTACTATTTATGCTAATCCATCCAAGGGCCTTGGTTTTTGCGAGGGATATCTTTTTCTTGGGGTCTCTTATGTGTTACCCCTTCTATCTATTTCTCTGGTATTATCTTCATTTAACATCATTTTGAAATATTTGGTCCTCCAAGCGAGGGAGGGGAAGTATTTTCTCGAAGTTCAAGGAGTGAGGGTTTCTGAAAAGGAGGTTTTAGCTAAACTGGTGGAATATCCATCTTGCAAAGACACATTTTTTCCTACGGTAAACATAGGAAAGGATAATATGTTAAGCAGAACAAAAATTTACAGATGGATTCTGTTATGGGGTTTTATGTGGCCATTCATTAGGTGGAAGATTTCAACCAAAATTTATTGGTTGGTAGGATTCGAGACCGAAAATTTGGTTTACTTTTCCTTCATGAATGAGTGGAATTTTTTATTAGGCCTTTGATAAAATACCTTGTCACTGTTCAAGCACTAGCAAAAGGCTAGGTTCATTTGATTTTTCAGGAGGAGGAAGATCCAAATCTCATCAAGCGGAAGGTCACTAAAATCAAATCCTCTCTTATTATTTTAAAAAATTGGACTCCCCTTTTCGACGCTTGGTGTGAGTGGTCTGACTCGATTCTTGTTTGGGTTCACATTGTCGGTCTTCCAATGCATATGTGGCATGCAGAAATTTTTCAACACATTGGAAACCAAATGGGGGTTTATTTGGAGCATGATTCTTCATACCTTTCCATTGGAGACCCTTTTATGGCTCGTATTCTCATCAATGTGGAAATTAGAGGTAGGCTTCTAGGGGCTATGGACTTGGGTTATAGAATGGACCCAATTGTTTTGGACTATGAAGGTATTCCTTTTAGGTGTTGTTGTTGCCATCAATATAGGGACAACACAAAAGAGTGCATGCTTCTGATGCACAAGAAGATGCACATACCCTACGATGTTCATTGGGTGGGTGGCTTGGAGTCGGGGTCCTATTCTCAAGCATCGATGCACACAACTACTTGTTATGTTTTTCTGGATGTTGCTACTTCAAAACATGATGATATTTATACATCTGATTGTTCTCATCCTAAGGTTCATCCTATTGCTTCCTTAGCCTCGAAAACTGAAGGTATTATGTCATGCTCCCCGTCTTCCTTTTCAAATTCTTGTTCTGTTGATTGTTGCATTTATGTTTCTCGATGTCATGTCTCTTCTCTGGCTTTAGAAAGTTTATGTAATGTTAGCTCCTCTCCCCATAATTTGAACCTCTCTTCTCACTCGGTTCCTACTATTTTTCCTATTATCCTTGCCCTAGGAGATTTGTCTTCTCCATCTTCCTTCCTTCCAAATGTAACGTATCAAATGATGTTTTATACAATATTCAATCATGAATGGTGGTTTCTTAGAGAGGGGGTATCACATGGGGTTTGGGTCATCTATCTCTATTTATGGTGGAGGGATGGAGTTGCAGATGTAAATATCTCCTTCACATAGTGAAGGAAAAAGCAGGTTTTGACCTTGTTGCTGGAAAACAACTTTCTATTCGAAGGGCCCTTAGAGATATCCAAGGCCTTTCTGCCTCACCCCAATGTAATTTATGTCTTTTAATTGTAGGGATCTCAATATGAAATGCTTGTTGAGGTAAATTTTTCGGATATTATTTTTCTCCAAGAAACTCTGGGGAATTGAGAGAAAATTTCTACATGTCTTGAAGGAAGTTTGAAGGGCCTGTATTTTGTAGTGATGGATGATTTTGGTCACTTTGGGAGTATGACTATGGGATATAACACTAAACATGTCCTAGTTTCTAATTGTTGGAGCATGAAATCCATAATGGGAATTAAGATTTCTCCCTTGTTTTTGGGTCAGTCCATTATTCTGATAAAACATATTAGGTGAGGATTTTAAGGTGGTGTTGCATAGTTTTCAAAGGGACATGGGATGGATGGTTGGGGGGATGAATTTTTCCTTGACCTATTTGATACTTAGGGTCAATAATTAGTTGTTGTTGTTGAAGAGTCTATGAAGGAGGGTTGTATTTATCTTGCATTAAGTTCTACTTTTATAGATCTTATCCCTAAATCAAATCACCCTCTCTCCTTCTCTAATTTCAGGCCTATTTCCCTATGCAATGCCATATACAATGTTATTTACAGGGTAATCACTTACAAAATTAATCATATTCTCTGAACAATTTTCTTTCCTTGAGGGTAGACAAATTCATGGGTCCATCAGTTTGGCTTAGGAAGTTTTACACAATATCAAAACTTACAAGATGAAAGTTGTTTTTATCAAAATTGGTTTATCAAAATCCTGTGATTGGGTAAACTGGATCTATATCAGGTTCCTCCTTACACATTTGAGTTTTAGTTTGGATTTTATAAATTTGGTTATGTCTTGGATTCAACCTGTATCTTTCACTATGCTCATAAATGGTTCAACCTCCGCATTTTTAATGCTCAAAGAGGTTTATGCTAGGGTTTTCCCCTATATCCTCTACTCTTCTTGTTGGTGGTGGAGAGTCTAAGCTAATTTCTATTGGAGGCAAAGAGAAAGGGGGATTTCCATAGTGTGCTTATAGCTAAAAATATGGCTATAACTCATTTGTTATTTGTTGATGATATATTAATTTTTACTGGTGGCATTATGAGGGATATATCAATATTAGTGGACTTATTGCCTCTTTTTGGGTGCACCACTAATATGTGAATCAATGTTTAGAAATCCACTATTTCACATCATAATCTTTTAGATGAGGAGCTTAGTCACATGTCTCAATTTAATCCCTTTTACTTAAAGCCTTTGGAGTAGGGATTAAAATATATGGGTTTTCATCTGAAGCCTAATGGTTATTGTAAAGAGGATTGGGCCTAACTAGCTGTTAAGGTGGATAAGATTTTGAGATGCTGGTGTCAAATATTGATCTCCCAAGTTGGTCGTTTGGTTCTTATTAAATCAGTGTTAGAGGTGATCCAGATATACTAGGCTACTCTAGCTTGGATCCCCAAAAGTATTTTGGAGAAAATTAGGTGACTTTTCTCCTTTTTCTTTGTTGAGGGAAAAAAGAAAAAGGAATATTGCCATGGGTCAAATGGGATGCTATTGCCAAACCAAAAGCTTTGGGTGGTTAGGGATTAAAGAATCTATTCCACTTATCTAAAGATTTTGTTACTATTAATGTGGGTGACATTTGATTTCTATAAAAAGTCTTTGGACATCAGTGGTTCATCATAAACATATAACTCATTTTTCTCTTGAGGACTAGATTCAAAGACTAAAGAAACCTCGATTGAATATTTCCATAATATGGCGATTTGTTTTAAACACTTTTGATATCATTGGAAATGGTCTTAATTGGTGGGTTGTTAGAGGTGATAAGGTTCGACTTGGTCTCGAACCATGGCTAGGTTTTGGTTTTCATCATTTGTTGCCTCCCCTTTTGATTGAATGGTTCAAGGATCATGGTTTTAGCAAGTTGGCACATATTGTAAATCACATTTAACCATTGTTCTGGCATCAAGGATGGTTATCTATTGAGGAATTGGGTATTGTGGATGACTACATGGCTTCATGGCAAGATTACATCCATGCCTTAGCTGATGGTCATTTTCATCTATCAGACAGGACTAATGAACTTATATGGTGTATTTCCCCCTTTGGTATATATTCTCCTAAGCTGGGTTTTGTTTATCTTATTGCTGATAGTTTGGATTTTGAGGTGAAATGGTGGTGGAAGGAAGTATGGAAAGCCAAATGTCCTCTAAAATCTAAATTTTTTATGTGGTGTCTTATGATGAAGAAGGTTCCCACATGCGATGTCCTTAAGCAAAGGTACATGTGTGGTCTTGGATGGTCTTATCTTTGTCAAAATGATAGGTAAAACACTATTCATGTATTCATGGAATGACATTTCTTCCAAAATGTCTGACATATAGGCATATCAGTGTTGGTTCACCCAATATCATGGATGAGTGGGAGTCTGGAGGAGGCTTGGCATTCATGGTACTACAATTCCTTATGTTGTTCCATTAAATCCATTCCCTTTATCATTTTCTGGGGGGTTTGGTTGGCTCGCAATTGGACTATCTTCCAAGATAAGGTTTTGGGTCCATCACACATAGTTGGCGAATTTTTGGCCATATTAAGCCATTTTCCACAGGAAAAATATTTTGCTGCTCACATGGTGATTTCCCCTGAAAGTATTGATCCTTCCAATCCATGGGGTTATTTTGGTGGAGCTTATATTGATAATGGAAAACATTGTGGTGGTGCTTTTATTCTATTCCTCTCCCCAAACCACTTTTTCAAAGTCAAGATGGGCTTGGATCTTGGGACTAACAATAGAGCAGAGCTCCTCACTTGTAAATATCTTCTACTGTTTGCAAAAGAGAAGGGATGTTCACGAAATCACATATATGGGGATTCCAAGCTAGCTATAAAATGTCTCAATGGAATTATTTCTTGCAGGAACAGATTTCTCAGGCCTATTATTGAGGAGATTTATCGTATTGTTGAATCTTTCACATCTTTTTCATGTTCACACATTTTTAGGGAAAGGAACTGGGATGTAGATAATTTATCAAAAGATGGCCTCCATTTGGAGAAAGATTTTGCATCATAGTGGGACATGAAAATGAACAAGTAGAAGAGCCACATCGTCGTTGTTCAGGGACTAGTTTATGATGCATGTGGATGTCAGTTTTTGTTTTCAGGATCCATTTTTCGCCGGTCTGTTTTTGTTGTTCTCTACAAATGGTATCTATTCACTCTCTTTGGATCTAACATGACGATATTCCACACATGTTTTTTGGATTGTTTTATATATTTATGATACAATGGTAATCTCACCATTTCTTTGTACGTTTTTGTTATATGTTCATATGGACCAGAATAACTAACTCTTTTGATTAGCATGTTTATGTGTGTAATTCTCTATTTTCATTTTGGAGGATTGGTTTCTTTATTCTCAATCATACTTTTTGTATTGATCTTTGATGAATATTTTATTGAATACACTTTGAAAGTGTGCATACAAAACATAATTTCTTCATTTATCTATGACTAGAATTACAAATATTTTTCTTCACGATAAATTAAAAAATTAAGTTAAAACTTATCAATAAAACATAGTAAGTGTATATACCAAACATAATTTCTTCATTTATCTATGATTTGAATTATGAATATTTTTCTGGAGAAAAAATAAGTAAAAATTTATCAATAAAATATAGCATTAAAAAATTAAGTTAAAATTTATCAATAAAATATAGCATAAAATTTTTCGTTAATATTGATATTATAATAAAAACTATATGTTATATATAATTTCATATATATATATCTATATATATATATATATATATATATATATATATATATATATATATATATCTATAGATATATATATTGTGATGAATATTAAATAATAGTGAAAAATGTTTGTTTGGGATAGTTTAATTGGCAATGATTGTGGAAATGAAGTCTCACGGAACGGGAAGTGTCACGCCCCTACACCTGCGGTGATCTTCCAACCGCTTGTAGCGAGGTGCGGCACCACCGAGCACTTTCTTTTTAACAATACTAACACCCGTGGACTACGCCTACTTCAACATGAACATACTTAGCTTATGTTTTTGCAACTGAATAAAGCATCATCCTTTATACTTTAGTGAAGACCATTCTCAATTATTAACCATGAACAATAAACCGAGAACATCAACAATAAGCAAGTACAAAGGGAGGGGCAACTCCCAGAAAGTCTGCCCAACAATATATTATAATAGCTTCTTCAATATTACAACACAAGTAATGCTTGGCAGACTCCAAGCCAATACTTAGAATAATTTTACAACAAGGCATAGAACAACCTTTTACATCATTTTATGCACCTTCGCATAAGAAGGAGTGCTCACCCGGGTCACTCGTCCTTCCTACCGAATCCTGCATAAAATTGCACACCAGAACCTCCTCAAACCGTGGCACACTTGCCAACCATTCACATAAGACAAACTTGCGAAGTCCTTAATTCTTATGTGCATGAGATATGCGCATATCCTTCCAAGACTACGCACCTTTTCCCCTTGTCCTTATGCGAGAGTGTATGAGCGAATGTTCGTTGTTGTCCCAAATGAACCTGCGCCTCAAGCTTTTATACGTTCACTTGGTGTGTCGTCCCTCCAAGCGGCCGACCTTCGTTTCCATAGTTGTAACGCCCAACGATCATGCAAAACTCCGTCGGCTTACCCCAACGCTCTGTGCATACCTTCGTCGGCTCGTTCATAAGGCGAGCTGCCTGTCCGCCTTATAAGTGGGCGAGCGCACTCCACAACCGCGCGCATTCTCACACATGCCTTCGTCGTTTACTCCGCGCCCGCCTTGCGCCCGTCGTTCATCTCTCGGAGGCCTTACATTCTCCTCCACCTGAAATCGTTGTCGTCCTTGACAACATATCATCCTGGTAGCTCTCCACCAAGATCATCATTCATCCACGATGTCGACCTTTCTACACAAGGCAAACATCCTTGCAACATATGTAGAGACTCTTTCTCCACTATGTCCCGGCCTAGTGACCGCTGCCACCAAGCTCACCATACCAAAGTATGTATCTCCATAATCCATGCTCAGGTCCATGGAAACTCCATCCATCTCATCTGCAACATGTTGCCCATATGTGTGTCTCCTCCAAGTGAAGAGAACATCTCCTCAAACCGACTCTTGATGTGCCCCATTCAGGTCCATGAAGCTCTCTTCATCATCTGCAATGTGCCATCCTCAAGTCTCCATAGAAACAAGTACGCACTTGTCTCACCTACCCATGTGCTGCCCATGATCCTCGACCAAATCAGCTCCCATGTGTAGAAAGCAGTTGAGTCTCGGCTCAACCCATGCTCAAGTGTATCACCAAAGCATCATCATCACCATAAAGAAGCCTTCTCCCAAGGCCCCTTGTAAAGTTGGTGTGGTTCCTTCCTACCAAGGCCTCCACACCAACCTTCCTCCAAGGTTGTTCATCGAGAAAGGAAAGCCAGGAAGCTCCCTCCCTGACTCTCATCCACCCATGTATCGGATTGATGTTGTGTCCTCAAGTATCTGTGCACAGCCTCAATCTCCTCACATGTACATCCAAGCTCACCTAGCTTGTCCTTTGTCAGCTGAAAGTCATATATGCCCATGGCATACCTGCAAAAGTCCACTATCCCGGTAGGATCTCTACCCTTATAACCTTCATCAACCACTGCCTTTGAAGTAGCACTCGGGCTTCCTTCATTTGCAACTCCATTGTGAAGATCCTTAGTAGAAGATGCTCCCATCAAGTGTCTCCAAGTTCGTGAGACCTTCTTCTCACTTCCTCCACTCTTCTTCCCAGCCTTTGCTATGAAGTCCACCAACTTCTTTTCCTTTGTTTGCACAATACTCCCAAGTACTCTTTGCTCCACATCCTCATGCTTCACATTAGGATCTTTGGGATACAAGATCATAGAATTCATCCTTGGTCTATAACCCAGGCAACTCCTTCTATTCATAGGCACCATCATGGTTTCTCCTCCAGCTGTGATCAAGAGAATGTCCCGGTCCACCATTGGCATGGCTTGTGCTAGCTCTATGAAGTCCAGTCCCAACACCATAGAATGATCATCCATGTCCACCAGTCTCAAGTCCAACTTCCCGAACCATGGTCCTACTCTCACCTGTGTGTCCTTCAATACACCATCAATTGTTCTAATGGTAGAGTTGATAGCTTTGAAAGCACTCCATTCTTTTTCCATCTTTGTCTTCTTTCCAAAGGACTTTGCTGCTTTCCTGCTCAAGAAGCTATGAGTAGCTCCCGTATCGACCAAAGCTGCAAACTTCCTTCCTTTCACGGTCACTTGCACAAAACTCAGCTTCAAGGAACCACCTCCTTCTGTTGGCTTTGTCTTGTGTCTCACCTCAGCAACCTTCTTCAAGAATTCGGCCTCAGAAGTGTCAATAGGCTCATGCTCCTTCTTGACATTCCTCTTAAGGTACTTCACCTCCTTGCTTGGTCCTTCTAGGGAACTCGGTCCCGGCCTAGCTTGCCTTGCTTCAAGCTTTCCTTCCACCTTGTTCTACTTAAGTGCACCAACCAAGTGTCCATTGACCAAGTTCATGGAACTTAGCTTCCGAATGTCCTTTGGATGATTTCAGTAGTGAGCTCCCAGCTTGTCAATGTAGTCAAGCTCTTCTTGTTCAATTACAACAACCTCTCTACTGAGAAGTTTCCTCTTGATTTCGGCTTCCACTTGGTCACTTTCCTTCCTCAACCGGGCTCTTTCATCAAAGAGCTCTTGAAGACTAAGATCACCATGTCGGACTTCCTCATCAAGTTTCTTGAGCTTCCCATTAGTAGTACTGCACAACCTTGGTTCGACTCGATCAACCCCAAGTTCACCTTTTGTTGTGGCCACGGCTTCCTCTTCCTTGTTGGCATCAAATGCAACTTGCTTCATTGCCCAACTAAGTTGGAGAAGTCCTTCGACATTCTTTCTCAAGGCTTTAAGTTCTTCACGGATTCGGGGCCTCTCTTCCTTCAACCTCTTCAACCTGTCCAAGGTAAGCAAGAGCTTCTTTCTCCCTTCACCCAAACTCGCCATGCCTTGTTGTCTACTGTCATGAGCAACCTAGCTCATCAGCTTCAAAACCTGTTCTTTGTCACGAGCAACCTTTGCTCACCAGCTCCGACCGAGCTCTGATACCAACTGTCACGCCCCTACACCTGCGGTGATCTTCCAACCGCTTGTAGCGAGGTGCGGCACCACCAAGCGCTTTCTTTTTAACAATACTAACACCCGTGGACTACGCCTACTTCAACATGAACATACTTAGCTTATGTTTTTGCAACTGAATAAAGCATTATCCTTTATACTTTAGTGAAGACCATTCTCAATTATTAACCATGAACAATAAACCGAGAACATCAACAATAAGCAAGTACAAAGGGAGGGGCAACTCCCAGAAATTCTGCCCAACAATATATTATAATAGCTTCTTCAATATTACAACACAAGTAATGCTTGGTAGACTCCAAGCCAATACTTAGAATAATTTTACAACAAGGCATAGAACAGCCTTTTACATCATTTTATGCACCTTCGCATAAGAAGGAGTGCTCACCCGGGTCACTCGTCCTTCCTACCGAATCTTGCATAAAATTGCACACCAGAACCTCCTCAAACCGTGGCACACTTGCCAACTGTTCACATAAGACAAACTTGCGAAGTCCTTAATTCTTATGCGCATGAGATATGTGCATATCCTTCCAAGACTACGCACCTTTTCCCCTTGTCCTTATGCGAGAGTGTATGAGCGAATGTTCGTTGTTGTCCCAAATGAACCTGCGCCTCAAGCTTTTATACGTTCACTTGGTGTGTCGTCCCTCCATGCGGCCGACCTTCGTTTCCATAGTTGTAACACCCAACGATCATGCAAAACTCCGTCGGCTTACCCCAACGCTCTGTGCATACCTTCGTCGGTTCGTTCATAAGGCGAGCTGCCTGTCCGCCTTATAAGTGGGCGAGCGCACTCCACAACCACGCGCATTCTCACACATGCCTTCGTCGTTTACTCCGCGCCCGCCTTGCGCCCGTTGTTCATCTCTCGGAGGCCTTACAGGAAGCCTTGGATTCAAATCTTGTACTATCCCCCTATCAAAATGAAAAATTAGACATGATAAAAATATAATCCTACCAAACTAAAAAAATAATAATAAAAATAATATTAATATATTAATTTAAATATTTATAACTTAAAAATAAGACTTTTTCTTATACAAGTATTAAAATACTTGGGGGAAATTTTTTTCCTTATACAAGTATTAAAATACTTGGGGAAAAAATTCTCATCGTAAAAAGTGCATTGAGAAAACACTTCTCGCTATTCGTGACCGTTTCCGCCAATTTATGTGGATATCACAATCAAACCCATATTTGGCAACCAATTATAGTAAGATAAATGCCTTTGAATCTTTTGAAAGGATGGGGACTTCTCATTGGTAAGTGCATTATATAATTTGAATGCAAAAAAGAGGATAAGCTAAATTTATAGTGTAATGGAGGTGTATTAGATTTTAATAACGCTTGTAATTATATATATATTTTAATAATGCTGGTAATTATATATATTAATAATTAATTGATATTTTAATTTTTTTTTCATCGATTTGTTTAAAATTTGGTAGTACTTTCTTGAAATGGGAAGTTTGAATTTTATAATTTATATAATTTGAGTTTTTCAATGGTTTAGTAGAGCATTAAAATGTATATTTTAAATAAGGAAAATTTATAATTTTGTGAAATTTTAGTTAAAATGAAAAAAAAATTGTTTTTACATAATTTTTAATAGAAAATAAACGAAATTTACCATAATTTTCTTTTTTAAATCATAATTTAGTTGTCAAATTAGTGAAGTCAACTATTATAAATTATTATCCATGAATACTGTTAACACATCACCATTATTTAAATAAAATTACATCACTTAGAATAATCAATTAAAATAACCTTATAATAATTTGTAAAAAACAAAATTCCACTTTAGTAAATGTCTCGAATCTTGAACCATCAACCAATTTCCAATATTTCCTTATAAAAAAAAAATTATCCAATATTATCTCAATTCAAATATCAATAATAAAATCTTACATTATAAATTAACCATTTAATATGCAACGCTAATTTACAGTAAAAAAAGAAAAGAAAAGTGGAGGTAAACCAATTCGTACGATAAAGGCCTCTAAGTAACGTGTCATCGGATGCACCAATTTATTACCCAAAGTCCAGATTATTAAAATTAATAATAATTGTCCGGATGTTATGGGGAAGATGGTTTATATTTTAAACCAATATTTGATGAGATTTGCAATTTGACCCAACTAGATTCTTTATAATATGGAAAAAAAAAGACAATTAATAATGTTTGTTTAGTAGTTATTATTATTAATTTACTTACAGTAACGACTTTAAATCTCTTCACCATTTAAATATGAACACGCCTTGAACTTTACCGTAAACCAATTCCCATCTTCCAAGGGATGGATGTAATGTCAACATTGTCTAGATTCCAAGAAATGAAAGGTGAAGGGACGCTGTCATGGAGTGCCACTGGGATAATCTTATGATATGACATAACCGCAAACCATATACTTAATTTTGTTCATTTTGTATTAGATTTGATTTAATTATGTTGTAAGGTGTTTTTTAAGAAAGACTCTTAAGGTGTCATTTTGTATTACTTAGCATGTTTAGATTTAATGTTATACCATTGAACAAAAATCAATCATTAGATTAATAGTCTATTAATAGTTAATAATAATTTTAAGTTAATAGTTAGTAATAGTTAACACAAAGTTTAATTAGTGAGAACTCATTTTAACTTTTGTTTTCCGTGTCTTAATATGGAGAGAGGGAGATAGCATAAATGAACTTTCTTTCTTGATAATGCAAAGATTGGTTCTAGTTCAATTTTCATTTCTCCCATCCTTTCCATGATTCCTTTCATCTAAAAAAAACTCTGCGGAAATAGATCCTAATATTCTTTTAACAGCGCCTCAATCTCAGATACGGTATGCTCATCCTAGTAATCTCTTTGTGGGTGGCAATAGCAAGAAGTTGAATTTGTAGAAGAACCCTCCGCTAGACCCTGGGTGGGCCCTGTCGTAATCTTCGCCTTGCACTGGGACAAACCTTGTTCACCTTCCTCTCACTGTCCATTCTGGTTCCGAATGGGACCTCACTTTGGGTCAATGTATTAAGAACCTCTATCAGTCAAGCAGGCGTGGGTATAGCAACACTGATCCAAGAGGATCTCCAGACACCAGTGGCATGGAAAAGGCTCAAAATTCAAAGTGGTGGAAAGACGATGAAATTGACATCAGATTGAAGTGCTCGTCGCCTTGATTCCAATGGTGTGAACAACACTCCAATCCAAGTCCGGATGAAGGAGATATAAGCAGTGAAATTTGGATTGACTTTTCGCTGATTGGGAAGGATTAATGAAGGCACAATTTGGACTTTTTCCGATGGATGGAATTGGACAACTCCAGCCAGATTCTGGGCAAAATTGTTGCCTCGTTAAAATGACTCCTTTGGTCCAAAACCGAATTTCCAAAATTGCACATTTGTTTTATTAAACAAAAAAAATATAAAAAAGGGGTGGCGAGGCACCAACCCTGCCACCCCAACTCATAACCAATTCAACATAATTATGGAGGGGTGGGCCATGACCCCTGGCCCCTCCCCCACACCACAGAACTGTCATAACAATAAACGGGGTGGGTGGCCATGACCCCACCACCCCACAACTCACACCCAACGAGCGTGGTTCAATAAACATAATGGGTGGCGGGCCGGCCCTTAGGGCACAGACCCAACCATGCCCAAATGAAACGAGCCAACCACCGCTTATTATAAGAGAGCTGGGGGGAGGCAGGTATGGTGGGCGGGCCCCACCCAACCAATAATATAAAAAAAGGGGGTCGTTTAAATAAAGAGATTTCATGTATAAAAAAGGAGGAGGCGGGGTTTGACCACCTGACCTCCTCCCCATTAAACAGATCCTTAACAAACTCAGCCAACAGACTCATTGAGAAATCTGTCGGCCAAGTTTTATTTAAACGCAGTTTATCAGTGTGCCCACGGAGAGAAGGCAGTGCATGCAGTTCGAGGCAAAATTTAGCAGGAGGGCCGAATTTTCACTTTGTCAGATTTTGACAAATTTTATATGGTTTCAGCACTTCTTGACGCCAAAAACACAATGGCACTGTCCGTTTCTCCATCAGAGTTTTGCATTTTTCGGCCATTTTTCAGTATAGAGGTATAAAACTCTTTTTTGTAATTGATGCTTGTACTCTTCTTTCTCATACCACTTAATGAATGAAGGCCTCCCCATTGATCAAGTAGGGCCCGGAGACATAGTCCAAGTCGGACGAACTCCGTAAGTCTTGTTGTTTTCTTTCATGTTTTATGTGTTTCTCCTCTTCTCTCATGTGCACATTAAGTTTTCTATGTTAAGCTACAATTTATGCATGTAATTCTTTAATACATCTATAAGCAAAAGATTTTGGATCAAGTGGTATCAGAGCACGTCTTTTTAGATGTGAATTGCATGTTTGTATGCTAACAAGAAACAGGCTCCGAATAGGCGAAGGGAAACTAAAGTCTTTTGATCCCGAAGCGGGGCGTGCACATCGAAGGAGAAACATGGTAGATGAAGAGGAGCACAATTTCCAAAAAACCTTCTATACAATGGCAGATAATGTCGGTCAGTTGCTTTCAAGGCTAGAGAAAGAAAAAGAGAGAAATCTAGAAGAACAAGGTTCAGTGCATGGAAATGGCGAAGGGGAACCCCCTCCTTCTCCTTCCACAAGTGAAATTTCTTCTTCCTTTCATCACCATCATCATAGAAATTCAAGAGATGCATCTAAGAAACCTTTATTTAAATTAGATATCAAATTTGATCTTCCCATGTTTAACGGTGAAAGTAATGCATAAAATCTTAATAACTGGATTAGGTAGATTGAAATCTACTACAGGATTCAACATATCAAGGAGGACGAGGCAAAGATTCAATTGGCCTCTCTTTGGCTGAGTAGCATTGCTCTCATTTGGTGGGAGAGAAAATTGCGAAGCAGTGAGAGTGTGGGTAATCTTCTTTCCTCATGGCCTAGTTTCATTTCTAAATTAAAGGAACAATTCTATCCCTTGGGTTATAAAAAAAAAGCCTTAATGGATTAGCAATACTTAAGGCAAGGCAAAGGTCAGGATGTTCAAAGCTTTACAGAGGAATTTAGAAAACAGGAACTTAATTTGGGCATTGCACTTGACTCACCTGAAGTAGTAACTAAGTATTTTGGATCATTACATAGTTACCTTAGACATTCATTATTATTGTTTGAACCACCTACTATTGACTCGGCTAGTGTAAAGGCCATCCATCTTGAGAATAGGGGCAAAAATGAAAGAGATGATCATTTCAATAAACCACCTTTCAAACCTCCAAATGGCAAAACCCAAGGCGAAAGGAAAAGGAAAGGAGAAGAGGACATCATCAACCAAGAAAGATGAAGGAGAAAGACCTTATTGCACTCACTGCAAAAAGGAAGGTCATGACGACGATCATTGTTGGAAACTGTACCCGGAAAAGAGACCAAAGAAGTATGGAGGAAAAGGCAAGCAGAAGACAGTGGCAACTGTGTAGCAAGACCTTGGATCCGATTCCGGAGATGAAGCATTGATCACAGCAACAGGAACAAAAGGTACTCTTACACCTCATGTTAATTCTGAATCACATGAAGGCACTAGTTCAATAGATGAGTCTCTTCCTAATGAACGAAAGAGAATTGAGCTATTTCATATTAGAGTTATCATAAATCATACAAAAGTGGAAACTCTATTTGATACCGGATCCCAAGCAAACTTAATTTTAGAGTCCTTGGTAAAGAAGCTAGGCTTGGAAACCAAACCACATCCAAAACCTTACCCACTTGGATGGATACATGATAAACCCAAACTGAATGTAACTAAGCAGTGCAAGGTTAAATTTGTGATCGCTTCTAAGTTAGTGGATGAGGTAAAACTTGAGGTAAAACTTGATGTGATAGCATTGGATATCTATGACATGGTGTTAGGGAGTCCATATCTATATGATAGAAAGGAAATCTTCTTCCGTCATGAAAACAAATACCAAATCACAAAATATGGGGTAGAATATATTGTAAGGGCTCATCAAACTAAAATCAATGCCAACCTTGTAAGTGTAGGACAAATGAAGAGGTTGGTGAATTCCAGTAAGGGTTGCATGCTTATGGTTGTAAGGGAGAAAGATGCAGAATTATCTGATGCTTTCTAGGGTTGTGATCATGCGCATAAAAATGAATTATGTGAATTAATTTCTAACTATGATGAGATGTTTTAGGAACCAAGGGGATTACCTCCGAAGAGGGAAATCCAACATGAGATCCATTTGCAGCATGATGCTCCTTTACCAAATATTGGCATGTACATGATGTTGACCATTGAGATGGAGGAGATCAAAAAGCTCGTGTAGGAACTATTGAACCAAGGGGTCATCAGACTGAGTACTTCTCCATGCGGCTCATCGATTTTCTTAGTTCCGAAGAAAGATGGCACATGGAGGATGTGCGTGGATTACCAAGCACTAAACAAAATCACGATGAAAAATCGTTACCCTCTTCCCCACATTGATGACTTATTAGATCAGTTAAAGAATGCTATATATTTCACCAAATTGGATTTGCGTAGTGGTTATCACCAGGTCCGAATTGTAGAGCAGGATGTGTGGAAAACTACGTTCAAGACCAAACAAGGGTTGTTCGAGTGGATGGTGATGCCATTCGGACTTTGCAACGCTCCAGCCACTTTCATGAGGGTCATGAATGATATATTTAGGCCTTTCATTGATGAATTTGTTCTTGTATATCTAGATGATATTCTTGTGTTTAGTAAACGTTGGAATTAACATGTATGTCATGTGAAGAAAGTGCTTGATGTATTGAAAAACAAAAAACTCTATGTAAAATTGTCAAAGTGTGAGTTTGGGAAAACTACTTTGGTTTACCTAGGTCATATTGATGGTCATGGTCAGCTAAAAATTGATCCTTCTAAGGTTGAAGCAATAGTAAATTGGCCTAAGCCTACTAGTGTAACTGAGGTTCGCAACTTTTTGGGTGCAGTACAGTATTGGAGGAGATTTATTGCCAATTTCTCTATTATTGCAGCACCTTTATTTACATTGACAAGTGTAAAGAAAGTCTTTCAATGGGGAGGAAAGTAGCAGAAGTCCTTCAAAACATTGAAAGAAAATATCAACACCGCACCGGTCTTGGACTTACCAGATCTCCAACAGTGATTCGAGATCGAAACAGACGCCAACGGATATGCCATGGGAGTTGTATTGATGCAACAAAAGAAGTCGATATTTTACCATTTAGAGAAGTTCTCTTAGGTTGTGATAAACTATCCCACTTATGACAAGGAGTTATATGCCTTGGTCCAGAGTGTGAAAAAGTGGAAACACTACCTGATTGGCAAGGAGACCATCATCCATACGGATCATCAGCCCTTGCAGTATCTTCAGTCACAAACCAATTTGCAGCAATCTCTTCATTTTAGGTGGATGGGTTTTCTTTAGTGGTTTCATCTGGTGATAAAGTATAAGAAGGGCACTAGCAACAAAGTGGTCGATATGCTATCTTGCCCTCCTATTTCTGCTTCTATTATTTTGCATAATGCTTCGTTATCTTTTGAAAGTTATGCTAAACAATATGCTAAAGATGATGACTTTAAGGAGATTTATGCAAAACTAACCCATGGTTCACAGGTGGACAACTATCACTTGCAGGGGAAATTGTTGTATCACCTTGGCAAATTGTGCATACCCACAGGAGAAAGGGTACATGTAATCTGGAGGCCCACACCTCCCTTGTGTCTAGTCATTTTGGTATTGAAAAAGCTTTGTGTAATGTAAAAAGATTTTGTTTTTGGCCTCATATCATTAACATTGTGACTCGCTATGTAAAGGGGTGTGTGATGTGTTATGTTTCAAAGCCCTCTAATAGAAAAGTTGGGCTCTACACACCACTCCCTATTCCGAGTCGTCCATGGGAAAGTGTGTCGATGGATTTTGTAGGAGGTTTGCCTTTGTCTAGAAAAATTCACGACTATTTGTATGTCATCGTTGACCGTTTTAGTAAGATGTGTATTTTAATGCCTTGTAAAAAACAGGTCACTGCAGAGAAGACTTCTTATCTTTTCTTGCAACATGTTTGGGTCCATTTTGGGCTGCCACCTCGATTGTGTCAAATCGGGACTCTCGATTTCTCTGAGAGTTTTGGACTAGCGTGTGGAAGATGATGGACACCAAGTTGAAAAGAATCACAACATTTCATCCATAGACTGACGGACAGACAGAGGTTGTCAACCACACCGTGGTACACTCTATTGTGGGAAACATCCTAAGCTATGGGATGAGCATCTAACATATGTGCAACATTCCTACAATCGAGCAGTGCACTCATCTACCCATCGTTCACCATTTGCGATATGTTTTGGCTACCTGCCAAAAGACCCTTTTGATATAGTCTTTGGAAGGGAAGATGACTCCAGTGGATGTGATGACAAGGACAAAGTGCAACGGTTCATTCAACAAATACAGTTGATTCAGCAAGCAGTACAGGAGTAGTTGGAGAAAAGTCAAGCCCGGTACAAGGCTCGACATGAAAAACATTGAGTCGACCATAAATTTCAAGTGGGCTACAAAGTGTGGTTCCATATTAGCAAGGAAAGGATGAAGGGAGAAGGGAAGAAGTTGCGACCAATCCAGTATGGTCCATTCACCATCTTGGAGAAGATTGGAAAAAATGCCTTCCATCTCAATTTGCCGATATATATGCAAATGTACTCCGTAGTGAATGTGGATACCTTAAAGTTATATGAGCCACCATTGATTATGGACACCGAAGAGGTGGGAACAGTTCCTACAGTTGATGAATTTGCACCAGAGTATCTCGATGAGTTACCTGAAGACATTATCCTTGACAGAAGAACCATGACTTCACGATAGGGAGATGTGGAATACCTTAGAGTTGGTTTCAAGGGGATGCACCATAGAAAGGAAAAAGGGTTGGAAAAAGAAAGAGTGAGAATGGTTGGAAAAAGAAAGAGTGAGGGAACAATTCCCTCACTTTCCAATTGACTGATAAAGCTTTTGGTGCTCCAAAAGCTCCTCAATGAGGAGGATTGATCCAAGAGGATCTCTAGACACCAGTGGTATGGAAAAGGCTCAAAATTCAAAGTGGTGGGAAGATGATGAACTTGACATCAGATCGAAGTGCTCATTGCCCTGATTCCAACGGTGCGAATGACACTCTAATTCAAGTCCGGATGAAGGAGATAGAAGTAGTCAAAGTTGGGTTGACTTTTTGTTGACTGGGCAGGATTAATGAAGGCACAATTTGGACTTTTTTTCGGCTGATGGAACACGACCAACTCCAGCTAGATTTCAGACAAAATTTTTGCCTCGTTAAAATGACTCCTTCGGTCCAAAACCGAATTTCAAAAATTGCACATTTTGTTTTATTAAACAAAAAAAAATATAAAAAAGGGGGTGGCGGGCCACCAACCCCGCCACCCCAACTCATAACCAATTCAACATAATTATGGAGGGGTGGGCCATGACCCCTGGCCCCTCCCCTAGACCATGGAACTGTCATAACAACAAACAGGGTGGGCGGCCATGACCCCACCACCCCACAACTCACACCCAACGAGCGTGGTTCAATAAACATAACGGGTGGTGGGCCGACCCTTGGGGCATGGACCCAACCATGCCCAAGCGAAACGAGCCAACCACCACTTATTACAAGATAGCCAACGGGAGGTAGGTACGGTGGGTGGGCTGCCCAAGGTGGGCCCAACCCAACCAATAATATAAAAATAGGGGTTCGTTTAAATAAAGAGATTTCATGTATAAAAAAAGGAGGTGGCGGGGTTTGACCGCCTGACCTCCTTCCTGTTAAACATATCCATAACCAACTCCGCCAACAGAATCATTGAGAAATGCACCAACCAAGTTTTATTTAAACGTAGTTTATCAGTACACCCAGGGAGAGGAGGCAGTGCACGCAGTTCGAGCCATAATTTTGCAGGAGGGCCGAATTTTCACTTTGTCTGATTTTGACAAATTTTATATGGTTTCAGCACTTCTCGACACCACGAACGCAATGGCACAGTTTGTTTCTCCATCAAAGTTCTACATTTTTCAGCCATTTTTCAGTATGGAGGTATAAAACTCCTTTTTTGTAACTGATGCTTGTACTCTTATTTGTCATGCCACTTAATGAATGAAGGCCTCCCCATTGATTGAGCAGGGCCCTGAGACGTAGTCCAAGTCGGATGAAATCTGTTATCAAGTCTTGTTGTCTTCTTTCATGCTTCATGTGTTTCTCCTCTTCTCTCATGTGCACATTAAGTTTTCTATGTTAAGCTACAATTTATGCATGTAATTCTTTAATACATCTATAAGCAAAAGATTTTGGATCAAAGACTCGAACCTGTAACCATTAGGTTAAAAGCCCATTATTTGAAAGGCGGGTATGGTATTCCTTCCTCCTAGTTTCTAATTGATGAATCATATAACTAAGGCTTGGCTGAATTAGAAGGTTCCTAGGTGGTACCTAGAATCATATAGTAAAGGATTTTCATTAAAGGTTGCTGGTGACTCGGATACCAGTGACGCGGAGAGGCTAGTGTTGTGGGTTCAAATGTTGATGTCGGTGACTCAAATGCTATTAATTGATATTTCGTTGACTCAGACATTGTTGAGGATCTCTCAAGACGTTGGTTTTGGGAAAGTATCAACTACCTTTCCATTGAAAAAAAGCCGTAACTATGGGAAGCTTCATATATGCTATACATTTTGGAATGTTGTATATGCTTACTATATGGATACTCCTGACTTTCCAGTTTGAAGTAATTAGGGTTTTCTAATAATTTATTTCTCATATTGTATGGATGGGAGGAAACTAGATTTCTTGTATTTTATAGATATTAAATTCTCCCAATCTATAAATAAAGTCCCAAGCCATCTGATCCTAACTCCTTAAGTGATTGGTTTTGATAGAATGCCTTTTCCTTATGTGGTTGACAACAAATTAGAGTCACCTTTTTCCATAATAGTAACCACAAGGTATTTATTCTCAGCCTGTGTCTACTGTCTATAGGTCTCAAACTGTCTTTGTTGTCTTTGCACTACCTGCTCATACTTGCAAGGTAAGATAATCTATTAGTGCTATGGCTCTAAAATTGAAAGGGGTGCCACCAACTATGGAACAAGATCTGGGACGGGTATGGAATTCGATCTATATCTTGATCTTTTTCTCCACTTGCTTCTTCCTATGAGCCCCTTTAATAGGGCTAAACTCCATATTTCACTTCTCGAAAATGGACTGGGGGTCATCACTCGATTACTTTTCCACTAAGCAATTGATTTCTTAGTGTACGCCCTATTCATTCTTCTAAAGGTCGGATGTAAGTGCTTTTGCCTTTGCTTTATGAAGTGCTTATTCAAAATCATAGTAAACTACATAATCAAAATAAAGAGAACACATGGGAGATTGCATCAGTAAGATTAGAAAGGAAGAGGAGGGAGAAGAATAAAGATGTCCAGAGAAGGAACACCCAATGGAATGATGGATTGTTTTAATGACCAAAATGAAGGTGTTGGAGGTTATGCTCAAGGGCAGAGCCTAGGAAATGTATGGGATGATAGGATTGTCTCTCTCTAGGCCTAGTTGAATCCCTTTTTACATTAACAACAACAATTCCATTAATTCAAATTGCAAATCTTGGCAAATATTGTTTAGTTGGATTTTGTGGATGGTAAAATGGAAAAGACCTAAAATGTAGAATGTTATCCAACATTTAAACATTTTGACTCGGTCAAATTGCATAAAAATAAAATAAAATAAAATAAATAGTTATAAAGATCCAAAGTTAAGACGGGTCTAGGTTGGTTATTCTCAAATTATATATTATTTTATTTTATTATAATATAATAAAAATATAAGAAAGATGTTTATAAAAAATATGATAGGTTAATTTTTATAATCAAAGAAGCATTTTATTATATAATAAGATATATATATATATATATATATATATATATATATATATATATATATATATATATTATTTTTTTTTTTAAATAATAAAGACATTTTTTTAGAAGTTTATTTGTTAGTAGACAACTTGTTTTTAGAATTAAAGTCATATTTATTATCCCATTAGAAAGAATGCTTGGTTTTGAATCATTTTCTTTCAATTAAAACTCAAATAAAAAAATTGAAAAATTGGTATAATAGTTTATTAATATGTGTTAATATATTATTATGAAGAAGCTTAAAAGATGAACATAGACATGTAGTACTTGCTTTAGTTGTTGGAGCATTCGACATACATAGTTTCAAGTGTGACACGAAGAGGGAGCTCCTTGTGATTGTTTAGCCTAGCTTGCTTTAGACAATCTTAGCGTGACTATAAAAGTTAAGAGGCAAAATTTATCTAATAATGTAAAGGCATGTATGGAAACACCATAATTAACATAGACATTCATGGTGGACATTAATAATCTTTATCCTAACAATTGAAGAGAATGCAAAGGGGATTAATAATAATGATTGAGATCTTATTATTTCTAATACATATTTTATTAATAATGAGTAGAACCCTATTGTGAATGTAAAACACAATTATATTCTTAATGCAAGTTCCATATTAATAATGACCTATGTGTTTTTTCTAGACATATATTATCACTTGTTTTTGTTATTTTTAATTTATTTTTCGTGCATTCTAACTGAGTTTTTGAGATTAATGGTTTAATTATTATTGTATATAAAATTTTTTTAATAGTTTTTAAGACTATTAAAAAATTGTTTGTTATTCAACTATGATACTTAATAAAAAAAAAAAATGATATTCTGTTGTAAAATAATTTACATACATAAGACTTAAAATTATCAATCATTTAATTAACAATTTAGATTTGACCATTGTCCATTCATATTGTATTTGGAGTAGATATTGTCTCAAATAAAACAATATTGTTCATATGTTATGCCACTAATGTTCATCCCAATTGTTGTTGAAAAGGGATTTCCCATATGACTTTAAAAGGTCATTAAATATAGTTATAAGAAATATCCCATGTAATTATGCAACTTTGGTCTAAGAAGAGTTTTTCCAATTTGTGTAGCAAATGGTGGTTATATTGGTTTTGTTATACTCATAAGAAGTATGCCACTTAAGGCAGTAACAAGTATGGCCTTGAGCTTATCCACCTTAGGTATGCTATAGTTTCTTGATCGCATATTAGCAAGTCCAATGATAAGATCCATGTGATAATTTGTATCATCATCCCGCATTGCAATGAAGCAACAACCAAAATTTTAGCCTGAGTTTTCTTCTAATGGATAACGTTGAATTGAAATATTTTATTTAAGAGAGGAGAAGCTATGTAATTAGTAGATGATAATAGGGATCATTAATGAAGAAATTTAGAGAATACCTTTTCAAACTGAATAGGATTCATGTGAAATTCTGAAGGTAGATATTGAAAACCATGTTGCAGTGTGGTGATTAATTTGTCAATCAATTCACCATCATCATCATCATCATCATCATCATTATACAATATAGAATAAGGGTTCACATTTGAAGATTTCTCATCTATGACAATCTTCACCCCTTGTTTTGGCTCGACAATATGCTTGAATTTGGATTTGAAGTTCAATCGAGAATGGGAATGCCATATGTAAGCTTTTAAAATGGAGTTTGTAAGTATTGTTGATTTGTGGTAGCATCAGATGTTCTCTATCCATGAAAATATGTGGAGAGGCTAAAGCACATGAGATCTCCAAAACCAAGAAATCGTTTGGAGAAATTCTACCCAGATGAGGAGATATTAAAATAATTAATATTTTTAATGGGGTCCTAAGTATAAACTTGGGAAAATTAAAATATTAATGTGTATTAATATAATTTTGGGTTAGAAGGTTCCAAGAGACGAGGATCAAGGAAAATCTAATCTTAGTCGTTGATTAGGGACTTAATCTCGGTCGTTGAAGACTCAATGGGAAAAGTATAAGAAGAGGCTTGAGGGTCAGTTGGAGACACACCAAATTGATCAGTTAGTTTGATTTTCTGGAGCGGGGTTTGTTGAGAGAATCGAACCAGTGATCTATTGCAGTGAGGGGCGATTCGACAGAAGGCCAAGAATACATAGCAGAGAGGCAGAGATAGTGCCAGAGAGACAACGCAGAGCTTGAGAAGGCTAATGCAAAGGCAGCTGGGACTGACGCAGAGGCTGAGGAGGCTAACGTGGGTGACGCAAAGGGCCAGAGGGTTGACGTATAGGCAGCAGTAGCTGCGCAGAGGCTAGCAGAGCTAACGTAGGGCTAAGAGGTAGCACTAGAGATTTTCATGGGGCAAACTGGAGTTGAGAGGGTGACACAGTCCCTAAAGAGTGATGCAGAGCAATGGAGAAGCTTGGAGCAACTTTCACTGTCCAGCTAATGAGCTGCCATAGTTGTTGTGGGATCGATCATCCGGTGGTTGATCAGCCGAAATATCTGTCTTCGAGGAGAGGTACTTTTGCTAAGGAAATTCTCTGAAGGGTGAGCCATCTTTGGAACCCTAGTTGTATTCAGAAAAATGCATAATAATAAAACCCTCATATCTACTGCACCAATTTTCCCGCATTGGGCTTTTCCAGGGACAATTATACAAAAATGACGGTGTCCCTTGTGTGATTGTCTCAGTTATTTTAGCTGTTGATCTGTATATGGGTTGAGGCTGCATTTGTGTTTATTTCAGTATTTATATTTATAAATAAATTATTAATGGAAAGAACAAGTAAGAGATAATAAACCAGATAATGCAGTAGGACTTTTTGATGAGTCAGACTTAGAAATTTCAACAAGAATCAGGGACACGTGACTGGGATCATGGGAAGAAAAGTGGAGGGGCTTTGGGAAATGCTTGGGATAAGACTAGAATGGTGCACCTTCTCTTGTAGTTGCATCCTCAGGGAAGTTGAAAGTAAGTTGCTTCACACGATTTGAAAATAAATCCTCAAACCTGAATCCTCAAATGAGTTAGTGATTTGCAAATCTAGTTTACTGAAATTTGATCTTTTTGTAAATAGTAAATTGTGCTAAGATTTGTTGCAATGAAAGATGGAAATGAAAAGTATATAATCATAGAAAGGGAAGGGAAGGGAAAAAGGAAGGGGATTTAATTACTTACTTGATTCTAGCCCAAGAGACGCAATCTTTAAATGTTAGACATTTGTGTGAAACCAAACAATCGACAATAGACTCTAGAAGTTCTCGGGCCTTAGTATCCCCTGCAAACTTGATTTTTGCTATGTATTCTTCTAATTTTAAAAGAAAATCATTTGCCTCAGTTGGAGTTTTGTCTAAGAGATCTTCAAATTCAGACCTTTCCCATGTGAGACAGTGGTGAATATTATGTGGAAATGAATGAAGAGTGCACATGGGTGCCTGCTTTTTAGGGGGATCTCGTGATGCTCCATAGTTCTCAGTCAAGTGAGGGATAACCATTTGGGTGTTGCACTTGGTTCCTAGTGTTCCAAACTAGCAATGGATTCTAGAAGTAAACACACCTTGAATCTACATACAACATGGCATTGACATTGTCTAGAGCATTCAAAACAACATCAACCTCACCATTCTAGAAGGAATAGCTAAAGACATTTTCAATATCTGGGTTCACACGATTCTCCATTGCTTGAACCTACAAATGTGGGTTGATTGTATTGGATGCAAATGTTCCACTCTTGACATCGCCTGCCCAATATTCCAATCCTGAAAAAGGAATTCTCTACTAGGTTCTTTAGAAGCTCACATCCTAGAGCACCATCCCCCACAACAAATAATTTTCCATCTTCCAACTTTTTATGAACCTTTTTTCAAAATACAGAAATCTGAATATCATAACGACTATTCAAAGGTCTCACATCCTCTGGCCCAAGGGGTTCTACAGGAAGAGATTCCAATGAATCGAAATAGAAGAACTGCACAAGTAGGAATATAGAAATCGATATTAGACAATAAATAATTGAATTCTCTTCTACCTTGCCCTTCCTTGCCTATATAAAAGGGTACACTTCCATTTATATTTAAGAGAAATACATAAAAAGAGTAAGTAGGGTGCCAAAGAAATAAAACTTGCAAAAGTGGATGAAACTTGCCATAACAGGATTTCACAACCTCTTGCCCAACGATTCCACCAAACATAGCTGCCATGGGATTCAACACTTGATGGGAACCACTTCAGACCTAAGTAATAAACTACACCTTGTTACAAGCCCTTTCTGTTCACTACATCAAAAATAAATGGTGCAATTCTTATTGACATGTCCTACAACACAATTATAATCGGGTTGTTATGGTTACTAATGGTTGGTCCCATACAATATTCCCAACTCTCTTCCTCCAGTTGTCTCCCATCACTAGTGCAAGAAGTAGCACAGGGCATCCTCCTTTGTTTAGAAATTGGATCACATTCATTCCCAAGTATCTGATGCTCTTCACACTCCCTCACCTTGCTACAAATAACTCCATAATAGACATCAATTGTCTGTACAATTTTACATAGGTGACTGAGTCTAATTTTATCTAGATAAACTGTGTTTTAAGGGGAAGTGACATCATAAACTCAAGCCCATCTACTATGGTCCTTGTACTATTCTGAAGCAGGTTGGTGTGAATGCATGTCATTTAGATTTTCCTTGCCAACTTTGCCTCCACAATGTGGTTAATGTTAATCATCTCAAGCCCTATGAACCTCCTATTCTGGAAGAGGAAGTTCACATTTCCCACCCACTTGATAAAATTCTGGATTTTCAGCAGTTGTTGGAGGAAGACACACTACTAGACTTGCATACATGCTACACTTGTTAGCAGCAGACTATGACATATCTTGTTGGGAACCAAAGCCAGCTTCCTTCTTAGGACAAACAGTTGTCCCAGGTTTCTTTTGAACATAGCTTCCCGCCCCTTGTTGAGAAAGTGGGGTCATTTTTGCTAAAACAGTGAATAACTGATGTGCCACATCTGACAATCATTTATAGCTACTCTTAATAGTTAGTTGTAGGATAATAAAGGCATGGTTAATCTTGAGCACTATGCATTTTCGGTTTATATTATTTCTTAGTTAAAGTTGACTTTGTTAAAACTAATCAGGTATCATCTTAAGTAAAATCTTATAAAAGGCATTTTCTCAGAAACATACGATACAAATTTTTTGGGGATCAATATTCTTGTGCATTTTATGTTTGCAAGTTTCAGTCTTCAACATTTGAGTGTTATGTCTTATCAATCATCCAACCATCTAATGAAGGGAGGTTGATCTAGTGGTCTAGTAGTTTGAAAATGGGAAAGAGGTTTATATCACATCTAAAGCTCCCAAAATCTGGAGTGCAATGGGTCGA
The DNA here is from genome assembly GCA_031772625.1 of Pinus tabuliformis. Lineage (NCBI taxonomy): Eukaryota > Viridiplantae > Streptophyta > Pinopsida > Pinales > Pinaceae > Pinus > Pinus tabuliformis. The sequence continues at coordinate 497,936,150 of CM062816.1, forward strand.
CAGATCCAAGATGATGAATTAATGACAAAGTACGCACCTGCATAATGAATTTTTTTATGTCACGATTCTTCTCCAATTTATGCCTTACGACGTTTCCTTTTCAACATCTGGTGCAATTTATAGTTGTATATCAATTTAATTTTCATTTCTTGTGTTTAAATCTGTACAAGCTTTAAAAAGAACTTACAAGTCAACGTTTATTAGGAAATTTGTTTTTTAATCAATTGAATTGTGTGAAGTTAGTATTCATAACTTTCAAGTCAATACTTTTTTCCCAATGAAACAATTATGTTTGTATTTATAAAAGGATAGTTTCAAGGCAAGTTCCTTTTACATATTCATTTGATTTTTCTGATTCTAGTTTTTGTCAAGTTCAAAAAAGATCACTATTTTTGCTACACTTTTTGCTAACCTTTTTCCTAGATTGAATACATTTATATATTCTCCAAAAACTTCATAACACTAATACATCTTTGTAAAGAATATATCAAAATAAAAATAAGTTAACTAGCCTACTATTGTTGCCACTTTTTCACTCTTATCTTCAACAACAACCTCATGCTTTCACTCCAACTGAGCAAGAACAATAATCTGAGAAGGTCCCTTGTCTTTGGGTTGCTCCAGATTCTCCTTGACATATTCTATTCTAGATTTGACTGAGGCTTCAAGCTTGTCTAGTCAGAGTTCCATTTTATCCATTTTTACCTACAACCTTTCCATTTTAACTTGAAGCAGACCAATTTTCTGATCAACTAGAAGCATTTGAGCCTGATTTCCTGTGGCCAACATTTCCCCTTGAATATTTAGAATACATAAGATATGTTCCATGGTGATGTTGTGGTAAAGTTACAACCCCTCCATTTTTAATATTGGGGACCCTTTACATGAATTCTAGTCATATCGCCCCTTTTTTTCATTTGGTTAATTGTGTGACATTTTTCGATTTTTTTGTTTTCTTCAGATTTCCATTTTGATTGCTTCATTGCCTTCAATTTCTTGCTACCTTTCCATCTGTTCTCATTTCATCGCATTTGGACTCACAATTTTTTTCTTAAGATGTCCATTCTGATTGATTTCTTGCTATCTTTCCATCGGTTCTCGTTTCAGCACATTTAGAATCATGGTTTGCAATTGACGCTCCTTCAAACTTTTGGTGATTTTTAATACCTAGACTAAATATGTACAAAATATATATTGTCTTTGACTTCTTGTGCCAAGAGGCGCTCTACAACCAAGTACATGAAGGAGATGTTATCACGTAACGTTACATTAAACTATATATATATGTGTGTGTGTGTGTGTGATATTGTGTGTAACGTAACTTTAAAAAAAAAATAACGTTACTTTAAAAGTCAACGTCGACCATAAATAAAATACTTCAATTTTCCTCTTTATTTTACATGAACTTTATATCGTGAGATAAAGTAAAAAAAAATACTTTTTAGTATGAGGGATATATGTAATTCCTTCATTGAGCCAAGATCTAATGCCTATAGTATGTTTTGATACATAATTAACTATAGAAAATGATGGTGATGAACCCATGTAGCCTATAAATGTAAACTTTTTATTGATATGTCCACACTGGGCATTTGTTTGTTCAAAAGTCGGAAATATTACGAAAAATGTAATTATTAAATTTTATCTAATATTTTTGCCTACCTCCATCCACTTTTTACAAGGTCATATTGGGTAAAATATAATATTATAATATTACATTTTACCCAATATTTCCCCTCAACTCATCCACTTCTTATTGTAACTTTTCTTTATATTTGAAGTTTGAAAGTAAACAAATCAACTATAAAATTAGCAAGGCCGAGGGGAAATACTGAGTAAAATGTAATATTTAGGGTGAGGTGTCAATGGAAATATTAGGTAAAATGTAATAATATTACATTTTAATTAGTATTTTCCCTACCCCTCACCACTTTTTATTGGGTGGGAGTAGTAATAAATATTGTAATATTATATTTTATACAAGGTTTTCAATCACCCAATTAACTTATTATTATTATATCTGAGGTTCATAGGTAAAATTAAACATAAAATTAATATTAATATTAATAATTATTGTTATAATTAACTATTAAACCAGCTTAGGTCCATCTTAACTCCGGATCTACATCAAATTTCTTGAGATGCAAACATCTTTTAAAGTGAAAAGAGATTTGATCCTTCTTGATGCTTGGAGCCGAGAGGGATCAAATTTCTTGAGATGCAAACCTCTTTTAAATTGAAAAGAGATTTGATCCCTCTCGGTGCTTGGTAGATCCGAAGTTAAGATGGATGCAGATAGGTGTAAATATAATTGACATGCAAATATTTAATTAATTGTAATTAATAATCAATTATTTTTTATAAATTTTTAATACACTAACTATCCTACAAAACCATTGGATGCAAGCACATTATGTATGTTTTAAAACTTTAGGGTAAAAAATATAAAATTATACATAACAATTTTTTTATAAAAATCTCAGAACCTCAATCCTGTATCACAATTTTAATTCATTACGAGATTTTGACCTCCTGAGAATCTAATTATATATAGTGGTTGTAGTTTTTGTGATCGGGAATTATAAATGGTGGTTGTAGTTTATATATGAGCGAGGGAGGTTGATCCAGGTGGCTCTAGACACGCTTATAATTCAACAGTGTCTCAGAATAACTTAAAAATAAAAGTTCTCTGATTTCATCCAAACCAAGATCAGATTGTAGTGTTTGTCATCTTGATTCCAACGACATGAGTGACACTCAAATTTGAGTTTGTATGCTCAATATATTTGCGGTAAAATTTTTGGTCAAACTAGACCAAGTGATAGTCACTAACGAGGAAACAATTTGGAATTTTTTGGTGCATGGATTCCGGCTGCTGGAATGGGCGAAATTGTCACCTATTTAATTTTTCCCATTACCCCTAAAAATACACTAAACAACTCATTTGTTTTTGTTAATAAGAAAAATGTTTAAAAAAGGGCAGGCAAGCCCGATGGACCCACCCAACCCCTAAACACATATTATATTAATATATATAATGTTTCCTGACGACTAATTCAATGATGACCACCATGTAATTCAGGGCCGAAGGGTGCCGAACCCACACCGACTGGTGGGCCAACTCGTTGGTGGCGGCCCCATGTGCCACAAAAAACCACAAATGGTTATGTTATATGAAACAATTGCAAAACATAAAAACTTAACCACCAACTAACCGCCGAAACTGCCGCATGCCAAAATGTTAAGTGCCAAAACAATATTCCAAGTTTGGACGGGCAAGGATTTGACCCTCGACCCTGCTCTAACCAAACACCGAGTTCAAAGGAGAGTGTTCAAAGGAAGAAGAATCTTTGAAGACATTATCGAAGTCGTTGAGGGAAGAAGATGATGGGAACACATCACAATCCTCCCATGATAGTGCACATTGCAGAGGAAGAGCTAAGGCAAGCTCTCATTGCCATGATTGCACCAGAGACAATCAAGAGAGGTATAACAACTCTTAATATTATAAAGTTAATTTTGATTACAAGCATATTTCTAATGACAAGCAAAAATAATGGAATAGAAAACCATGTAGTTTTTGTGGTTTACATAACCATGTGGTTACTGAGTGCTGGAAGAGAATGGAAGCAAGAAAAAGGATGAGGCATGAAAGGTCTTCCTGACATCATGGAAGGAAGAAGGTAATGTAGGTCTAGAGGAAGAAATTTTTTTGCAGTCATTGCGATAGAGATGGACATCAAAGAGCCACATATTGGAGGTTCCATCTAGAGCAGCGTCTCAAGGACAAAATGCCCATGTAGGAACCAGTTGAAAAAGTTTTTCAACAAGCGAATCAATTCCAAGATAATGACTCATTCAATTTTATGAGTGAGAGATGGTTTTACTAGATATGGTAGCTTGTCATGGCTGCATTTTTAAATCATGTGTTGTGATATAATTGTAAAAGTGATGATGTGTTTTCCATCGCTTATTAAAGCAATGATGATGTTTTTCCCTTTTATTGATAGCTAGGGTATCAATTTCTATCACAATGTAAACTTGACCACATAGTGTGTGTTATAAACTCTTACCAAGTTGGGGATGCTTGAGTTATGATTGGTCATGTAATTGAGCATGTAGTTTTCAAAGATTGTACTACTGGTTTGCAGAGGATGTATGTGTCGACTCATCACTTATGGCTCCAAAGAACAAAGGTGAAGGAGAAGTAAGTATGACATGTTAGGACAATTGTGGTGCAGAAAATGTAACACAACCGTTGCATATTATGTTCATACTTTTGCAGGAACAAAAGCTCCTCAATGGGGAGGAATGATCCAGGTGGCTCCAGACACATTCAAAATTCAGCGATGGCTTAGAATATCTCAAAAATCAAAGTTATTGGATTTCACCCAAACTAGAACCAGATTGTATTTATTGTCGTCCTAATTCCAACAATGTGAACGACACTCAAATCTGAGTTCGTATGCTCAAGATATTCACAGTCAAAGTTGTGGTCAAACTAGGTTAAGTGGAAGTCACTAATGAGGCAACAATTTGGAATTTTTCGACGCATGGATTTCGGTCGTCGGAATGGGTGAAATTATCACCTACTTAATTTTTCCTATTAATCCTAAAAATATGTGGGACGACTCATTTGTTTTGTTAATAAGAAAAATATTAAAAAAAAGGGTGGGTGGGCTCGACAGACCTGCCCAACCCCTAACCACATATTATATTAATATATATACCGTTGGTCGATGGTCAATTCAATGAAAACCACCATGTAATTTGAGGCCAATGAGTGTCAAACCCATGCTCGCCGGTGGGCCGGCTCGTCGATGATGGCCCCATGTGTCGCAACAAACCACAAATGGTTACGTTATATGCAACAACTGCTAAACATAAAGAATTAACTGCCAACTAACCACCAAAACCGCCGCATGCCAAAATGTTAAGTTCCAAAATGATATGCTAGGTTTGGACAGGCGGGGATTTGACCCCTGACCCTTCTCCAACCAAACACTGAGTTTAGACATTGGGCCAACAACCCATTCACCCAGAAAATTACATATAAACCAACAATTATGTGATTCGAACTAGAGGAGGCCAAATGGAGGAGAGCGCCGAGCGGAGGAGCCACGCAGTGGACCCCGATGTGGCATGAATTTTGAGAGGGCATATTCTAGGGGAATATTCCACAAAATATTCTCTGATGCAGTGAGGAATCTAAAAGATTATCTAGAGGGTGATTTTTCACAGTGATAGAAACATGTCAACTTTATACTCAAAAGAACTAGAATTTCATAGGGAACATGATGGTGTGGTTTGTTTCCTCATGTTGGGATAGGTCCCCTAGATTCAGTTTTGGGGAAAAAATCACAAGTTTGTTGTATCGAATGTAAAGTCTCCGCAAGTTGTGGTTGCGGAGCGCGTAGATAGTAAAGTGCCTTAAAGGGTTTTACCCTTCTTTTTTGTAAGTTGAGTTGGTTTTTGAAGATCTACCCATGGTCCGCAGACCATGGGATTGTATAAAAAGGTGTATTAGGATGTTTAAAAAATAAGTATCAATGATGAAGATGAATGTAATGGGTCAATAGAGGAAAGAGCGAAGAAGTCTTAGAGTAGAAGAGAGGCTCTATAGCTATGTGCGCAGAGGCCTAGAGTGGAGTCTGCAGCTAAGTGCGCGAAGTCTTGAGTCTATAAACAGAACCGAAGTATTAATAAAGAGATTATTCCATAAATTTTTGTTTTTTGTCCATTTACTTCTGTCATGAATGAATGCGCTTTTATGCTGTAATAAATGATGGGTTTATGAAGTAATACTATATTGATGCATGAATTTACATAATTGATGTTGTTAAATGAACACACTTAACATTAACTGTTTACGCAAATCATATCTTATTGCATGTTAAAGTTCTCAATGCTTAGGTCGATCTGGGTAAACACGGGGTTAGGAGTAATCATAGAGGCGCGTAAGTGGTTGATTTACCTGTTTAGGGTCTGCGAAAGACAATCGTGAATGTTCACAAAGGTATAGAAGCTGATTAAGGGTAGTTATATCAATAAGCCCTAAAGGCTTATTGATCTACACGAAAGCAAGTTTAGGGCATAAACGAGAGTACACTAATCTCTGGGTGTGGAAACTTGGATCCAACATCCCCCCATATGGCTTCGGGTGAGATTTTATTCTGCGCTTCGCGGATTGATGCCAAAAGGGCCAATAGTGTAGGGATTTGTTTGGAAAAACTATCTCTGAACCTGGGTCAGGACCCACTAAGCCAACAAATGGTTCCATTTCCAGGACCGGGATCTGCATAAGGAGATGTGTGATGTCGCATCACTGGAATCCAACTAAGAAGGAAATTGAGGAGTGGTTGGATAGAAAGATCTACGAATTCACAATGCAAGAAAACATAAATTTGCGTCTGACAAAAGAACAGTAGTTGGATAGATGTACATAGAGATACACAAAATTTTCTTTTATTCCTTGTCGATCGAACTATACGAGTGGATCTCTAAATTGGCAGATGACCAAGGAAGGTGGAGGCTTGACGGTCCAATAGTGTGGACCTCGGAGCTAGTGTGGAGATTGGAAGCCTCTGAAGATAAGATCATGCACGTTGTTGATCACTGGCTTGATCGTGTCATAGGAGGATTTGTGACAGAATTCGCGGTCGATACCTCAGTTAGCTACAACGAAGCAGAGCGACACTTTTTCAAGGGACCGCGAGGTAAGTATTTAAGATCTTTGAATACTTGGATTAAGATGCTCTTGTGTGAAAAGTGGGTTATGCCATTACCTTGATGTTTGGAGCTATGCGAAGTGGAAAGTTATTCAGGGATAGAGGGAGGACAGGCCCTAAATATAGCTCATTGATTGAACCTCCTCTGAGTGACGACAAAGGAGAAGCATAGGATTCACCGCAGAGCGCTGTCCAGTTAATAAGGAAAGGGTTTTCGTGAATATGTCATCCATCCACACCACCTCTGTGGAGCGATAAAAAGGTGTCTTTTTAACTCCTAATTACCTTCACATTAATTATCAACCCAGGGACGACTTTTTATTTCAAGAGTGTACTCAGTCTGAGGCGGCTATTTACTCAAGAGTAATGTTTTGCAGTATAGTGTGTAAAATACAAAAGTAAATGAATGCTTGAAAATAAATCTAATTAGAACAACAAGAAACTCAAATGCTATGCAATTAAATCATTCACTCAGCAAACATCAATTGAGGATACAGTAGCAATAACTCATTCCTCTAGAGATTGATGCAATTGAAAAGGCACTCAAAAGAAAGATCATCAAACTGGGAACTAGACAGCATATGTCAATGTTCACTACAGTCTTAGACCTTCTGCACACCAAAGCAAAGATAATGAGAATAACAAGAAATGGAACATCGTCTACTTCTATAAATAGGATTGAACAACAAAACTCTATCCTGATATAAATTAAATCAAGCATAAATAAGATCCACAATCTGAGAACTTAGGCAACGATAGCCAATGTCCTTTACATTTGTTGATCTCTCACACCATACTAAAGCAATAAATTGAAAATGATAAATCAATAATGCTGCTAACATAAATGGAATAAACACGCTTGCTGTAATAACATTTAAAAGGCAAAACCAAATCCTTGCGGAAAAGGAACAACAACTAAATCTATTGGAAAACTGAACAGCAAAGCTAATGAAATAGAAATACGCAGCAACTACAAATGTAATTGAATCAACAACCTTAACCCAGCAACATGAACATTAATCGCAGTTATTGAAGCAACAACAATCGTAGTTATAATTGAATAGTAACATAATTGACAACAATTGCAATTACAAATAAACAACAATTAAATGAACCACAATCTTAATCAGACAGCGCAGTATTATATTAGAATTAAGAGTAGGACAATTCAAGTTATGATTAATAATTTTGTCACTAACGAAATCCAATTATGATTTCAATACAATAGAGAAATTCTGCGAAATGTTCATAAACAAAAGATCACAGAACAAAACAATTTAAAGAAAAGAAAAGTAAATCAAACCATCACACGGCAGAAATTGGAAAGATAAAATACAGCAACAGCGTACTCCACCAGAGGCTGGGCCCGTAGCCACCAGCGGATGCTGCTGGGCTACTTCAGATGAAAAGAATGAACAACAACTCCCAAATCATGTGTTAATCATTAAATGGTAAAATCATTACAACAACAGCAGCTTTGAGACTTACAGCCTGAAACAATCCTTTCTTCCCCCTATCCTATCATGAATTCTTAATTCTAAATCTCTAATTCTAAATCCTCAATTCCATCATTTTTCCATCATTCGAATCCATCATTTTTCCATCCCCCTCTCTGATCTTTGTTTTCATTTAAATAGAGAGAGATCAGAGAAAAGTTACAACAGAGATAATTACAACATGATTTCTATTACAAAATTAGATTGTTTCCAACCAATTGGTCAACAAGAAGATATATTTCCATCCATCTTTCAATAAGAGCAAGACGAATTTGGCTTTGCAGCTGAGATTTGGAAAACGGCCACACAACGAATCTGAGAAAATCGTGCTCAAAGAACCCTGCGTTTCTCTCAATACAAGCTGAATTTGGGCAAACCGTTCTTCATAGAAGTTAATTGGGTCCGTTCTAGACAAAACCCATGTTCTAGATTTTCCAGATTCATCTTCATTTGCTCAAAATCTCAACCGCAAAACTGCCACTTCTTATTCCAGCGCATTTCTGAGTTGGCACTTTTAATGATCAAATCTTCAATCTGGAAATTATCTCGAAGGCTAAAAATGGTGAATAATGTTATAACCAATTTATTAAACTTTCATTGATAAAATCATGCATAATCATCAATTTATTAGAAATAAAGGAGAATAAATCATATTTTTACATAAGAGCATAAATCATTGTAAAATAGAATTATATGATAAATTATGATAAATGACGTGATGAAGAATGGTAGAAATGGGTGGAATAAGCGTTCAAAATTGACAATAATAATGGTATATTAACGACCCAACAACCTCCACCTTCACCTCCACAACATACACCTTTGCCCACACTACCACCACCTCCGCCACTGTTCAATATGTTGAATATAATGAAGTTGACCGTTTTCGAGGACTTGGGAAATGAGGACCCGGACCAGTTTTGGTTCGTTGCAAACACTGTGTGAACAATTCAGAATATTACAGATGATCATATGAAGAGAGCGCAGTTGGTTACTACTCTACAAGATCGCGCATTGACATGGTAGATTAAGTACAGCACTGATAACTCGATGGCATCGTTGGTGAACACTCATATTGTGTTAAATAAGGAATTCAGTAGACCCAAGTTTGAATCACAATCAGTCGTTGGATTCAAGGAAATCATGATGAGGCCTGGTGAAATACCCTAGGAGCTGGACCAAACATTGAAATGCCAGATCCACGAAGCTAGCATGAATCTTACGGATGGGCAACATTGTGAATGGTTTGTAGCTTCGCTCTTACCCCATCTAAGGGTTGCTTTATCATAGCAAAAGATTGGGACCCAAGTGGAAGCCCTAGAAATTGCGATGAGATTGCATGAGACACCGATTCAAGACATTGCATTGGGAGTTCAGCAAATTCATGTGGAGTTGTAGAATCTTTTCCTAGAGTTTCAAAGCTTGAAGAAGGACAAAGTGGCTCGGCCAGAGGTGCACGAAGAAGTTTGGTGTTTGAAATATAAGAGCTAGGGGCATGATAAAGATCATTGCTCTGTCTTCGTGAATTATGTTGTAGGAGGAGAGCCAATGCCTCTGAGGCTGGAAGCTCAAGCAGGGCCAAGTACATGGACCACATTGTGGTGTGCCATCTGTCAGGTAGCTGGAAAACATGTAATAAACATTTGTCACTTGCTGCAGAAATTTGTGCAGACACCACAACAACTCTTCTGTAACTTCTGCAAATTGGTGGGCACGATGAATGTAATTTCCATTGTAGTATACCTAGGGGGGATAGTATGGGGTACATAGGGAGGTACCCAAGGGAATAATGTAATAATGGGATGGGCCATAGTGATAAATAAAGTGGTTAACCCATATCATGTAAGGGACCACAAGTAGTTAGCAATAATATAATAAGCCCATTGTATTAGATAGATGGTATTGAGGGAACCATGGTAATGACCCATGGTATTGTATGTATGAGGCCTATATAGAGGCTAAAGACTCCCCATTGAGAGATGTCAAGGAATATTGTATGGACAAGCATATGGCTTGTGGAGTGTTCTCCTTCCTTTAGGAGTGATTGTACGGTGTTGCCCTACCTTAAGGGTTTTGATTATAAAGATCTAAAGTTATTAGCATCATACATACAATACCATGGGTCATTACCATGGTTCTCTCAATACCATCTATCTAATACAATGGGCTTATTACATTATTTCTAACTACTTGTGGTCCCTTACATGATACAGGATAACTAATTTATTTATTACTATGGTCCATCCCATCATTACATTATTCCCTTGGGTACCCTCCTATGTACCTCATACTATCCCCCCTAGGTATAATACATTCCACCCCCCTTAAACATGTTTCATCCCTGAAACATAAGAAGAACACAAATAATAAGATCTACTCAAAAGAGTAGTCCACTGGTACCATGCATGTGCATCTAGCCATCCAAGAGAAAGGTGAACCCTCGATCTAGCTAGTGCCTCACTTGCTTGAGATGGAAGCTGACCCTGACAGCTCTTCTGTGTTGGTATGTTGTGGGTGGATCTTTGCCCCTCTCTATCTGTCATGTGGGGGTTGTTGTCCTTGTCGCTGATTCGTTGCCATCTTGTCGGTTGTTTTCTTGTTGTGTGATGTGGGTGGTGATATGCTGGAGTTGTAACCAATGGTGTATCTTGCTTTAATTCACCACCTAATTGAGCATGATTGGTATCTGGTACATGTTGTGGTGCATGCTGTTGTTTCTTATCTTCTAGTATTACTTCAACCACGGATTCATCATCTGATATATCAGTACTTGTAACATTTTTAGCTTAAGCCTCCTTGGACTCGACATGTTGATTGATGGAAATATCCTGTAATGTAACTTTCTTCTTTTTATACCAGAGCTTCAGGAATTTCTTCTGTACATTAATATTGATAGTACCAACAGATTCCATCCAAGGGTATCCCAAAACAACATAAAAAATAGTCATATCTGAAGCATAAAAATAAAAATGCAATACATACTTATCCATAGAAATCTTCAGATCTTTAAAAACTTGCACCTGCTCTTTATTACCCTGTGTGTGCTCCATTTGTTTAGCTGGAATTTGCAATTTTTTTGCCAAATTAACATTGATAAAATTATGCTTGCAGTTAGGAGTTATAAACACAATGATCTTTTCCTTTTGAATACATCCATGAACCTGCAATAAGGAGATACCAGTAGAAGATAACCACTTACATGTATCATTCTCTTGTTTTCTAGCATGAGACCATTTGTCCACAAGGAGTTTTTCAAATTCTTCATCTGAAAATTCAAACTACTGGCTGCCAAGTGAGTGCCACCATATGGCAGCCTCTTCTTTCAAATTAAGCCATAGGAAATTTCTCCAAGATTTATGATGGTTTTTCTTAAGATCTTTTATGAATTCTTCAATAGTAGGACCATTATCTTTCCCTGTAAGATATTGCTTGCTAGAAGCCATGAAGAGGGTTTTGAAAAAAAATCACTTGGTGAAATTTAAAGTGGCCACCGCTTGATCAATATTGCTCAAAATCCCTATTATGATTTGTTTTTGGAAATTGAACAACAATTATGCATCTTCCCATGTGATAGAAATCCCGATCTAGGCATTGGAATTTCAGATTTGCACTGCAACTATCCCGCTGTCACAAAAATTTTCTGAAAAAAAAAGCTGATTTTAAATTAGCGATATCTCCCTCATCTGGACTTCGATTCGACCGATTTTTTTTTGAAATTGGGTATTTTTTCACAAAGAACTCAGATATGTAATTGGATTCTGAAAATTTTTCACCATAATGTACATATATGATCTGCAAACTCGCCACCCCGAAAAATATCTGCAACACAACCGATTTTTAAATCAGTGATATCTCCCTCATCCAGATTCCAATTCGGTCGATTTCTTATTTCAAATTGGGTATCTTTTCGCAAAAAACCCAGATATGCAATTAGATTCTACAAACATTGCACTAGAGTGTAAAGATATGATCTGGAAACTCTCCACCCCGAAAAATGTCTGCAACCCAGCCGATTTTTAAATCAGCGATATCTCCCTCATCCAGACTTCGATTCAGCCGATTTTTTTTTCAACTTGGGTATTTTTTTCGCAAAGAACCCAGATATGCAATTAGATTCTGAAAATTTTACACCAGAATGTACAGATCTGATTTGCAAAATCGCTACCCAAAAAATTCCTACAAAAAATAAAAAAAATTCTTTGCTTTGCCCAAGAAAGTGATTTGATACATCTTGTTATAGATCTGACCTACAAATATAATAAAAATACCGAATATTTCCAAGAAATAACACAATATAAGATAATAAATTCAGATCTTATTAATCAAAACCCTTAAGGTAGGGCAACACCATACAACTACTCCTTAAGGAAGGAGAACACTCCAAAGCCATATGCTTGTCCATACAATATTCTTTGACATCTCTCAATGGGGAGTCTCTAGCCTCTATATAGACCTCATACATATAATACGACGGGTCATTACCATGGTTCCCTCAATACCATATATCTAATACAATGGGCTTATTACATTACTGCTAACTACTTGTGGTTCCTTACATGATACAGGTTAACCACTTTATTTATTACTATGGCCCATCCCATTATTACATTATTCCCTTGGGTACCTCCCTCTGCACCCCATACTATCCCCCCTAGGTATACTACAGCTGTAGCTATGAGATGATGATTGAAAGGATTACCACGTATCGAATGTAGATAGAGACTCAGCTTCTAGATTAAGGCATCGAGGGAGCGCGCGAAGGATATCAGGGGCGTCGACGAGGCTGAGGAGGAGGAGGACCTGGTAGAGGTCAGGGACAAATCATTTGTTACAATTGTGGAGTTCCAGGACACTATGCATGGGAGTGCACAAGCCTGGCATGCTTGTCGTGCCGATACTATACTCAGTTTGGTCACACAATAAAATACTGCCCCTGTATTGATAGCCAAGATGCAAGAGGGTGCAACCTCAATAGCCTACCTAGAACCTGAGGGATGAACCTCGCGAAGAAGATCTTAATGTGAATATCGTGTTGCGAAGTGGAATGACGACTGGCGAGGATAAAGGAAAACAATGTGCAGATAGCGAATGGGTTCGAAAGGCTCCAGAAAAAGAGGTTGGGTTTGATTTGGAGCGTGCCAAAGAAATGTTCATGGAAGTGAAGAAAAGCTTCGCTGAGGCCTCTACCTCAGGAAGTCTGGATAAGCTATCTAAAGAAATGGACCCCTCCATGCTTACTACGTTCTTGGAGACATGTATGAAGCTGCTACGCGATAGAAAGGTCGTGAAAGGATTACAGGAATTGATAAATAAATGTGTCGGTAAAGAAAATGCTCCTGAAGGACCTCGCGTAGTCAAAAAAATTGGTAAGCATAAGGCATGAATTGGGCTTGAGATGAGGCTTACTGCGTAAATAGGATTATATGAAATGGACCAAGTTATTCTGGATCTTGGGTTGGATGCGCTTGTTTTGCCTAAACAAACATGGGAGAGAATGGGGAGACCAGCGCTGCAGTGGTCTCCGATTAAATTGAGCATGGAAAATCAAAAAAAGATTATCCCCATGGGAAGATTGCAAGGAGTGATGGTAGACATTGAAGGCGCGAGCGTGTTGGCCAATTTTGAAGTGATAGAGATCGTGGATGACAAAAATCCATACCCCGCGCTCCTTGAGATTGATTGGGCTATCAACATGAATGGAGTAATTAATCTGAAGAAGCAGATGATGTCATTTGAAAGAAAATCGCTCCTCATGGTAGTACCTTTGGACCCTGCAGAAGGACCATGCTATACTGAACTGGTTTGTGATTATGAGGAAAGTGACGATGAACTAGACCAGATCTATAAAATAATAGCGTGAGATCAAGGTTAAGTTAATCCAACAGCTGATGGATGCATTGCATTGGACCGCGAAAGTTCCTGTACATCAGATTCAGATGAAGAGTTGGAGCACTGACAGAATAGGTTGCATGAAGTATCTACGCTGCGTTGTAACATGATGACTAAATCGCTGCGCTGTGTATCGTCAGACGTAAGGATTTTTTCTTATTATGATGGTCTAATTGACGTAGATAAAATTTTGGATGCATTTGAAAGGGAAGTGCTTGAGAAGCATCACTTCCAAGCACTGGATTTGGCGATGTGTGCTATGCCTGCAAGGTGGTGGGGTATGCATAAAGATAGTTTTGATGGATGGTGTGAATACAGAAGAATGATGAGGTTGCAGTTTGGTCACCCAAAATTGTGAATAACAGATAAATATGATGGGAGGAATGATCAGCGCGATCACTTAGCAAAATGGACTGACACTTATGGAGCGAAGGCGCAATCGGAGTGGGTGCATTTATTCTGTCACACTTTGGATGTAATACTAATGAATTGGTACCTGGAAACAGAGCTTCACCATGGCACTGAAGAATGGGACATTTTGAGACAGGGATTCTTGATGACATTTAGCTTTGAAGATGGGTTTGAATGTATTGACAAGGCATTGCAGGAGGTCAAGGAAACGATCTTCAAAATACTGTAGGATCCTTTGGACTTGATTCAACCAGATTGGAGCACCCAGTTGTGCCATGCACTGGAGTGCTATAATGTGACTGTTGAAGAAGAAGAGGAGGATCTAAGGAACATTAACATCACAGAGGCAGAAGGCCACCGCAAAGTTGAGGGGCTGTGGATAGAGAATCCAAATATCACCACGCCGCTGAAAACTCAACAGGTAAACATTGGCACAGAGGTGGAACCAAAGTTTGCGAAGATAGGGGGCTACTGGGATGATGCTATGGTGGATAAGGTCGTTGATTTGCTCCACGAATATCAGGATTTGTTTCCCAAAATATTTTTGGACTTGAAAGGCGTCATCGGCGATTTGGGAGTGGTGAAAATAACTTTAAAACCGGATGTGAAGCCTATTAAGCAGAGGCCATGTTGCCTTAATCCGAAATAAAAGAAAAGGTTCATCTAGAGTTGGATAAGATGCTTGCAGCAGGTATTTTTAAACCCATGGAGGAATCTGATTGGGTGAGTCCAATGGAAGTTCAGGAAAAGAAGAAAAACGATAAAATCAAGATTTGTGTAGATCTTAGGAAGCTTAACGATGCCTGCATTCATGATCCTTTTCCAACTCTATTCACAGATGAAGTATTGGATAATGCTGGTGGGCAGGAGGCCTAACTGTTCACTGATGGGTTCTCTGGATACCATCAGATAAAGATCATACCATAAGATAGGAGTAAGATGACCTTCGCGACTGAGTGGGGATGCTTCCAGTATACGTTAATGCCTTTTGGCCTTAAAAATGCACTGACGATCTTCTCGCGCGTAGTCATCGCGACATTGAAAGAGTTCATTCACAAATTTTTGGAGGTATAATTTGATGATTGGACAATGTTTGGACTATTAAAGCACCATGTAGCTATTTTGCGCTTGATGTTGGATACATGACGAAGGTATCAGATCGCACTAAACTTGAAGAAATGCTTATTTTGTGTCCCTTTCGGAATCTTGCTGGATCATGTGGTATGCAGACAAGGATTAATGGTGGACCCTACTAATATTGCAGTTATAATTAATTTGGATGCACCAAAAAGTGTTAAATAGTTGCGCGCAACACTGGGTCATACTGGATACTATTGGAAGTTCATCAAGAGTTATGCCCAAATTACCGTGCCAATGAAAAGCTACTAAATAAGGACGCTACATTCTGTTGGGATGCAGAATGTCAGCAGAGTCTGGATGTATTGAAGGAGAAAATGGTCACCACACCGATCCTAGTCTTCCCGGATTGGAAGAAAGAATTTCATGTTCATGTGGACACTTCATGTATTGCGTTGGGAGCTGTGCTGACACAGGCCGGTGAAGGAGATGTGGATCACCCTATAACATTTGCAAGAAGGAAGTTGTCTAAGGCTGAAAAGAATTATTCAATGACAAAGCACGAAGGGTTGGCTATGGTTTATGCGCTCTCAGAGTTCAGACATTACCTTCTAGGTGGACACTTTAAGATGTATACAGACCATTCTGCATGAAAATACCTAGTCAACAATCCTGTTGTGGGGGGGAAAATATGCAGTTGGTTACTGTTGTTTCAGGAGTATGATTTCGAGGTAATTGTGAAGCCAGGATGATTGAATGTAGGGCCAGACTATCTGTCGCGCATTGAAATAGGAGAGGAGCCCACCAATTTGGAGGAGAAGCTGCCTGACGTACAGCTCTTTGCGGTCCGCATAGCAGATAATCACTTTATAGACATTATCCACTTCCTGACTATGGGAACAACTCCAGAAGGATACACGAGTCAATAGAAGAAGGAATTGGTGGTGCATGCGGAATACTTTTCTATTATTGCAGGCCACTTGTATAAGATGGGATTGGACGAGATACTGCGATGCTATGTGCCTGATTTTGAATGAAACAGTGTCCTAGCTGAAGCTCATGGAGGAGCTGCGGGAGGCCATTATGCAGGAAAAGAAACAATGCAGAAGATTTTACGTGTTGGGTTGTGGTGGTCGAAGTAGAATAAGGATTCCAAAGCAGATTGTAGGGTGTGCGATGCATTTCAGAGAACTGGCAGGCCATCACGGAGAGATGAGTTGCCTTTGAATCCGTAGGTATCATTGCATCCATTTGAGAAATGGGAAATTGATTTTGTAGGACTGATTCAACGTTCAAGAAAGAAGACGGGTGCGTGGTATGTCATCACCGCGACCGAGTATTTGACTAGATGGTGGAGGCATAGCCCGTAAAAGACTGTATAGGGGCAACAAGAACAAAGTTCTTATTTGGATATGTGTTGACCAGGTTTGGTTGTCCGAAGATTTTGGTGAGTGATCACGGTATGAATTTCCTCAATGAAATTATTAGTGCGTTGACAGAAGAATTATAAGTCTATCATCAGAAGAGTATGCCATATCATCCTCAGGCCAAAGGGATTGTTGAGGCATTTAATAAAATATTGGAGGGTACGTTGACAAAGGTTTTCAATGTGCAGAGGAATGATTGGGATGTACGCATACCAACAGTATTATGGGCTTACGGAACTACTTGTAAGAAGCTTACTAGTCAGACACCTTTTAGGCTGGTCTATCATGGGTGCTTGAAGCTGAACATGCTGATCCCCATCACCGATATGCTGATCCATCAGATCACGCTATTGCCACACTTTGGGTTAAATCTGGCTAAGGCATTTGGTGGAAAGGCAAGCGAGCGTGACCTCACTGAGAAGATGAAGGACAAGTTTAAACTTATGAAAAAGTTGCGCGGGTTCTTGATTACTTCAATTACTGACCCCGCGGTAAAGGTTGCCATGCAAATTATGGTTGGCAAGGTTATGAGAAAGTGCCGCGCGAACGAGGTGCTGACACTAGTGGTTTCGTTGATAGCAAAGTGCGCGAAGGGCATACAATTCAACTTGGTGGTGAGTGCCAATATTGCAGCAAGAATGCTGCAACTCCTGGGCTGCCAACTTTACTTTTATCAACCCGGTAGTTCATAACAAACTTGGAAGCGTTGGTGCTGTATGCACAAGTACTAGTTCTCACTACACGTTGTCACTTGGTCAGCTGTCACAAGATCACTAGGAGCTCAAGCCAACTTCTATAGATTTTAGAAGAAGCTCTATGTGTGATGAAATGAGAGAAAGATTACTCTACAAAGGTTATTCTAATTGCAGAAAGGAAAAATACTGGAATGTAAAGCAAGACCTAGTAAACCCTAATTAGCAAGCTAGTTCTAATTTTGCCAAAAACACTATGAAAACCATGAAAGAAATGCCATTACATACTCAAGGAAGTAAACAACATCTAACCATGCTATTTTTGGAAGTAAATAAGCAAAAAACATATTTTTGAATTTTTATGTGAATTTAATCATGCATCTAATTTATTGTGTGTGAGTGTGGCAGCGAATAGGTGGCGTTGGAGGGTGTTTTTGGAGCTTGGGAGGATGTAGTATGCTGTGGATGGGTCCTAGGAGGTCTTAGGTGACCTTCTGGAGGCTTTTCCCACACTCTGCCTTCAAAAGTAAGCCTACAGGAAAAGCTACAGGAGGACATAGGAAATCTACAGGAGGAAAACAAGGAAACTACAGGAGGCCTACAGGAGGAGGACGAGAGAAATTTCAGCTGTTTTGAGGGGATGAGAGTGGGTGAAGAAGGTGGATGAAGGTTGGAATGAGGTGTTAGGGCACCTAAGGCCTACCATGAATCACCGAGAGAGACAAAGATGATTGGATTTGCTCAAGGAGAGAGGAAGAAGTTATATGAAAAATGGAGGAATCTAGGGCAGAATTAAGGTGAGGTTTGGAAGACATATAGGTCATGGATCAGATGGAGGGTGTGATTGCTGACAAGCTGGCCTACTTCTAGAAGATATTTTCTGCATAGAAATTGACAGTCAGCCAAGAAGATCAAGCAAGCAATGAAATGAGCGCATTTAGAAAAATAGAGTTTTGCATTAAAATGATCTAAACTATGATCTATGAAAGGAAATGCTGAGAAATACTATAGGAAAGGAAAGCATGAAAGAGGACTATTGAAAATTAGGAAATGAACATGATGAAGGAGATCTGAAGAAAAGCAAAACTGGACTATTAACCTACTAAAGAGCTGCAAACACTAGAAGTCCTATGAATGAGGAAAATCTGTGTTTTTGGGGCAGCAAGGGAGTCTTTGCCTCAAATCATGGTCCCAAAGGGAGGAAGAGAGGCCAAGGCACTATTGATAGCCTTTTGAATCTTTGTTGATTGCTTCTTAACCTGCTACAGAAAGCACAAATGGAAGCAAACTGCTAAATCATCAAAAGCAACCTATTCTTAACCATAAAAGAAAGATATCTAACAACGAACTAATCTACAACTGAAGTAAAGCATATAGATACAATTGAAGAGAATCTTGGCTGCTTGGATTAGGCCCTAACCCAAGATCTTCAGCCCTCTGAGGTAACTCAGTGCTAGCCCAAAAAGGATTCCATCTATATTACCAAAAAATAACAAGATTACATGAAACTGTCACACAAAAATAAGCTCGAAATTTGAGCAGAGTTTACATAAGCAAAAAATCCGATCCTAGTGAGGCCCTAGGCCTTTCTAGTTATATATCTGAAGCTACCAATAGCTTCCTTATAATCAGGGAGGATTGGCTCCCAAAACTCGAGATAACTATCAGTCATCCTCCACTTTCTCGGCTGCCTTCTAGTGCATGATTCGACTACTTGTACTCCAAGCTGAATGAAGGGGAATTCAAAGTGAGGAGTAATAAATGAGGGGGATTCCCTCCTATAAGTCCTCTCCTCTGTCTACTTCAAGTTATTGCTGCCATTTGACCACTGGATCCTTGACTTTGACCTCGAAATCCATCAATAATCTGCATTAAATACATGTTAGACCACATGGCATCATAACTAACTCAACTCACTCTATAAGCATAAATATAATCAGAAAATCATACAATAAGCTAAGAGAATGGTTGATTTGACTAGGTTAGGAGGTAAAATGAGCCCATATAATTACCCATTTATGAGGCTCATCATCACCCCCCTACTGAAGGTGTTGCTCATCCTCTGAGCAACTTAGTCAATCTCCCCATCTTTTATGGCCCTGGTAGCTTCCCTAGCATCCCAGGCTTCTGATGTGGTCTGCTTATGTTGGTCATAAAACCCTGATGTTCTGTCTATGTCCTTCCACTGCTCCTTCTCTTCTTCTTCTCTTCTGCCTTCCAACATGCCTAATAGCAGTGGAGGACTTAGTTTGAGGCCAATCCAGTTGACCTTCAGCCTTTGCATGGAGTGCTTGTACATGGGCACTCTTTTCAATGCCTCCCTCAGCCTCATTGGGGAATGTTATTCTCTGATTTGCAAGTTGTGGGGTAGGGTGTTCCATATTCTCATGCAGACATGCACAAAGTCATCCCCAAGTAGCCTTTGCATATCTTCAAAGTGTAAAATTGCTTGTGCCTGATTGGCTAGATATCTAGGGGCAATCTGAGGGTCATTGGCAAGTAGGTTGTGTGTGCTGATGAGTTCCATAGGATCTAATGATTCAGCTCTTATCATTAATGGCTTATTCTGCTCTTTTATCATCAATCTTTTCATTTCTGCTGCCCTCAATTCTTCATAGTTCATCCATGAGGCCATGGCCATTAATTTCAGGTCCCCTAGTTTGGCATTGGGGTCCCACACATTCATGTTTGTGAGGGCCATGTTGTGTAAGTAGAAGTCTTCCATCTTTGCCTTATCCTCTGAGGTGCTTTGGTGACATAGGTCGATGAACTTCCTGTAGTCTTTGAAAGGCATTGTGCCTCTTTGTGCTAAAGTATTTATTTGGAATTGGAGCCATTGATCCTTCAGATAGAGGCCATAAGATTTGATTGGTGTTCTGCATTGTAGTGCTTCCATGGATAAGCTGGCCATGTATGCTAGTTGAGTCTCTTTCTCTTGCAGCTGCCTCCTTAGTAGTTCATTCTCATTTTCAAGGTGGCTTCTTGTAATGGCCTCTCTATCTCTGAGAGCACTCAATTTTCTATCCATTTCCCTGAGTTTTTTCTCCATATGGCCAACATCCTCAACTCCTTTGGATTTGGTTATCTGCATCCAACTATGTTTTCTCACTCTTTCTTTCTCCAATTCGAAAAACAGTGGAATTGAAAATTTCTATGGGACTATCCTGCCTCTCTCTAGTAGATTGTAATAGAAGGCAAGACTAGGTTGGGGGTCTGGTTCTTGTAGCTCTTTTTCTTCTTCCTTCACCTCTGGTTGTCCTTCTATCCTTTCCTCAAGCTTTTGGGTCTCCTGTAGTTTGGACAGTGTCTCCTGTAGGACTGTTTCAGCCTCCTGTAGGTTTGGTTTTGGGTCATGTAGTATTGCCTTTCCCTTCCATGTAGAAGACCTTGGAGTCCCCCTTTCATATGTGATAGGTGTCTTGGAAGGAGATTCTTTCACCTTGGTAGATGGTGAATCTTCAATGGTAATGGAAACTTTTGAAGAGGGTTGTGGTTTGCTTGTTTTAATCCTTGTGCTCTTCCTTGCCTTGAAATACATGGAGGTCTGTATTTTCCTCTTCTGCTTTGGCTTGATTGGTGTACTGAGGGTAGTGAGGGCAGCTGCTACCTCTCTTTTGAAAGTCTCAGGGGACTCTTCTCCTTGCTTTGCCTTCTCTGCCTCTTTTTATCCTTCTTCTGTCTCTTTTTCTATCTCTTCAACTTTTCCCTCCTCTGATTCTTTTCCTTCCTCCTTTCTTCCTTGCTTTGCTATGTCACCATTGGCTCCATCTTCTCCTCCTTGTTGTTCTTCCTCCTCACTACCAGTAGGACTGACATCATAGGTTAATGCTTTTATGTCATCCTTAGCTGTCATATTTCAGAAAACTTCCCATGCTATAAGGAGTGTAAAGGTATGGAGGGCTTCCTATATCAAGATTTTGATTAAGCCATGGTGAGCTGACTGCCCTGAATTTCCTGCTTGCACCTTGGTGCTGGAGTCAATGAGGGATTGAAGGAGAAAATAAGGGATATTGAGCTTCTGAGGTGCTGGGGTATCCATGCCATACCTCAAGTCATGGAGGATTATGAAATGATAACCATAGACAATGCTATGCCTCCCCTCATAAGAAATGTATTTGATTATTTAATAGCTAACCTCATCCTAGGGATATGGTATAATAGCCATTCTAATTCTAATTTTATCTTCAACAGGGGTTTCATTATTTTGGAAAAATATCTTCTTGGCAGCCTGGCCAACTGGTTTCTCATCTTTACTCCAAGGCAACCCAAGAGGAAGGGTAGTGACCCTACTGATGAATTCTGGGGTTATTTTGATGGAGAGGCCTCTAATTCTTGTGTGAGGGACCAAAGAGAGAGAAAATCCTTAGACAATATCCTCATCAAACCCTTGGAATTTCTCAAAGAATTCTTTCAGTTTTCCCTTGTGAATATGTCCACTACTTGAGGATGTGCATGGAGCCTAGTGGAGTTAGTGGGCTCCTTTCTCATAAACCCTCCTATCATACTGCCTGTGCTCCTTCTTTAAAAAAAAAACAAATATGGAGGTGGAGATAAAGAGTTTTGAACAAAATAAAAAAACAGAGGAGACTATGTTTTTTTTTAAATAAACAATTTGTTTTTTTGATGATGATGATGATGATGATGGTTAACGTCCACTGAGACCAAATTGGTCTATCGGACCTACAATCTTCTTAATTTTTACTTGTCTGGCTCCTCGTCTTTCTTGGCGAGATTGGTGTTGTAGCTTTCTTTCTTTTCTCTACGGTCTTCCAACTTCCTTTGTCTTGCATCTCCTTCATCTCTTCTGGTTCTTGGGACATTGGTGTCTTAGCTTCGCGATCTATAGTCGGAGAAGTTTGGTTTAGGAGATCTGCTTTGTTGTTAAATGAAGATTTATTTTCTGCGGTATTCAAATCCTCATAACTGTTGATTTGTTGGGGCGGGCTTTCTCCTTGCTTGCTTTGAGAGTTGTTTCCTTCTTCCTTGATTTCTTGTGACTCAGAGTTTTCTCTAGAATATTCTTCTTTGATGACAGTGTAGTGTTCTTTTTGTGCTCCTTCCCACCATGTAGATCTGTGGTGGTTTTTTCTAGCAAAATTTTTCTCAGAGGCTTTTGGGCAATTTTTGGCTAGATGCCCCGTCTCAAAGCACGATCGACATCTGAAGAGGACACTTTCATAATCAAGCTTCTGGTTCCACACATAGTCTTTACTTGTTAGGTTTATTTCAGCTGGGAATCCGACGCTGAAATCCATTTCCACACAGATGCGTGCATAGGTGGTTCTGGCATATTCCTCTGTTTCTGGGCACCTGCAGTAAAATTTCCCAATTGCATTTCCGATGGTTTTTAGCGAGGAGAGATTCCAAAGATGCAAGGGTAGGCTTGGCAATCTCACCCAAACTGGTGCTGAGGTTATCACTGCTGTAGAGGGATCGAATGATGGGTTCCATGGCTTCATGAATAGGCCTGATTTTTCCCAAAACCAAGGGCCAGAATCTAGAATACATTGTCTGCTTTCAGGATTTTCAAAATCTACTATAAAGAAACCTCTAGCACAGGGGTAGATATTAATTTCATCAGAAATGATAGGCTTCCATACCTCCGAGATCCAATTGTGGAGTTCTATAAGCCGCGGCCAAAAACCATTGAACCGGCAAATTAGGGCACTTTCGGAGAACTTCAAAGCTTCATCGAGTGAGTCCTGGACCATTTGGATAGTGGGAGCTGGGGCTTCACTCACGATATGGGCAGGAGATTGCCCTCCAGAGGCGGATGAGCCACCAGTTATTTTTGCGAAGCTCGGAGCCATATTTTACGCAGATCTGCACCAGATCGAAAGCCAAACCGCAGATCTAGTCACTGTCGCAGATCAGTGGAGATCAAAAGTTCTTCCTCGCCACAGATCAAACCACGTAAGAATTTACCCTAGTCGCAGATCCGTAAAGATCTGAATTAGAGATAAGAGCCGCACGAAGAAGAAAAACCGCAGTAAATACCAAAGCAACCCTGGTATATTAATATGTAAGACTGTCCAGATCTTTACGCTGCAAATGCGACTTTAACACAAGGATATATGCCATAAGGAAGCCGTCGGGCTGGAAAGATGGCTACCGAATTAAATCGTGGGCAACAGAATAGAGGTGGCGAGATCAAATCCTTAGCTGAAATCTTGAGCAGCGGATGGAAATAGTAAAAAAAGGAGCTTCGCGGAAAATTACAGGTTAGCGGCCAAGCCCTTGCTAGGCGATGAAACCGTATCGCATAACCCTAATAACCGCAGATAAGAACCGCACGAAGAACCGCAGATTACAGGAAGAACCGCAGTGAGAATAGGAAGAACCGCACGAAGAACCACAGATTACAGGAAGAACCGCAGTGAGAACCGCAGTGAGACTACACCGAAGAAGAGATCTGCGAGATCAGAAAGCAGATCTGCGAGATCTGCGAGCCACCGAAGCCCTTGGAAATATTTATGTATTTTCTGCCCTCCTAAAGACATATTTCACCCTCAAATTAAGACCACTTATTTCATATACAGATATTTAACAGGGGGCATGCATGAACCCTACCTCTTCAGATTGAAATTCATGCCAAAAATCGTGGTTTCTCCCTTCAAAATGACTCACTGCCCCTCCTGTAGAAGCCCACTGTCCCTCCTGTAGATTTCGTATAGGTGCTCTTGTAGAAAACGTCGAGAGCAGAGATAGGGAGGAAATTGATGGAGGATGGTGGTCACGAGGTTGTGGGGGAACAAGAGGACTATTGTGGCTAGTTACAAGGATGAAAATGAAGAAAAGGTGTTGAGAATATGCAGGGAGGAGTGCTTATTACCCTTTATGGATATTTTCAGTTACGAGTGCTGAGCTGGCAAGGTGTACGTTGGCTATATTCAGACTGTTGGTCCCCACCTACCTTGTCATCATGGCCCTTCCTCATAATCATCCCTCATTATTGCATCATAGTTCACACTTCCTCCCACTACTTGTCCTTGGCATCTTATGCTTGAGTTGATTGTGCGCACGTGTGGGTTACATCTCGGATGAGTGGAGTCAACTAAATGAAGGTGGCCAAGTTAACTGGCCACCTTTCCCTCGTTCAATCTCAACCATATCATTGCCTTCGTATGACTCCTAATTACACAAATGAAAATAGAGGAGTGACTTAGTTACTTACCTGTGATCCGAGTGTATTTGCTGGGAGGTGTTGTGGATTTCTCTGCTGCATGCCTTGATTTTTCTTTATGCATTGTTTTTTTGCTTGCTGATGTGTTGTTGTGTAATTTTGCAGGTTCTTCTTTTGTTAGAGCTGAGCTGCATGTGCCTTTCCAACCTTCAGATGTGCACTCTTTTGCCGTTGGTGCTTGGACTTCTATGGGATCAGTTGCTATAGGAATTCCTACAGGAGCTCCTGTAGCTACTTCTCCCCTGGAAACTTCAGCTTTTCCCTATGCTTGGAGCTCGAGAATAATGCTAGAGGTTTCATGAATGATGGAGGGATAATAGGTAAGCTTCAGGTAAGGTTATTGGTGCCTTTTCCTCTTTTTATTTTTGTTTTTTTTTCAAAACCAAAAAACTTTTTTTTGTGGTTTTTTCTTAGATAGGAAGAAAAAAATAATGATGCTTGGGGTGTGATGCAAGCTTGGAAATCATGGCAAGGAGGTTTGAAGATGGTAGGAGGGATTATAGGTTTCTCATGAAGCTTTTTTGTCCCTCAAACCACCTTCTGTAGACACTTTTGGCTCTCTGTAATTCCTACAGGAGCCTCCTGTAGAAAACACAGAGCCTCCTGTAGAAAACACCTTTTTGGAAGAAAAAGGTACAGTGGAGTGAAAGAGATGCCAAAAATGATGGAGGAAGGTGTAGAGAAGATGAGATAGATGCTGGTGTGAATGTCAGGGTCCCCTTGGCACCTTCTTCTGCTCCCTGTAGTCCTCCTGCAAACCTGCAATGCAATAAAAATTCATTTTTTTTTTTTTTGAAAACAACTAGGGCACCTCAGAGAGGTTTTCACCTTAAGTGCCTGCCCTAGGAACCTCCAAGGGAGGTTTTCACCTAGGGATCTTATTCTTTTCCTCTCTTTTTGACATCATTGGGCCGTCTCGGAAGATGTTTTCAACCCAATGATGGGACTCAAGTGCCTCATGGAGGTTTTCACTGGAGTCCTTATTATTTTTTTATTTTATAGTTTTGCTTTTCTTCAGTTAGTGGGTGAAGTGGAAGCTAAGACATGCTCCACTACCATCACTGTTTTATTCAGATCTTCAATAAACTCCTGCTTGGAGAGGGGTTTCTTGTAGACTTTCAACTGATGTCCATTGACAAGCATGGGGATGGCTTCATCATCAATGGTTCTGATCAGAACTGAACCATTGTCATTACATTTCTCCACAGTGTAGGGTCCTAGCCATCTTGTCCTCAACTTGCCTTTGAAATCTTTGTATCTTGAGTCATAGAGTAATGCTCAATCTCCCTCTTGAAATTTCTTCTCCTTGATATTTCTGTCATGCCATATCTTTCTCTAAAGCTGAACTACCTCTGTATGGAGAAGGGCTTGCACTCTGTATTCATCCAATCCATTGAACTGAAGTAATATCTCCTTCTGTGCATGGCTGAGGTCTAGGTCCAGCTGAGTTCCATCCTTAGGGTATTGAATTCAAACTCTATTGACAACAAAACCTTCTTCCCATAGACCAGTTCATAGGGTGTGAACCTGGTGGTGGTCTTCCATGTTGTGTTGTAGGCCCAAGTGGCCTCAACTAGTTTGTCCGCCCAGTCTTTTCTGCTGCTACTCACTACCTTGGTTAGGATCCCTTCCAATTCTCTGTTAGTGACCTCCACTTGCCCATTGGCTTGTGGATGGTAAGGGGTGGAAACCCTGTGCTTGATCTTATGATGTTTGAGCAGGTATTCAGTCAGGCTGGAAGTGAACTGACTACCTTGGTCTGTGACCAACTCTCTCAGATACCCGAATTTGTAGAATATGTTTTCTCTCAAAAACTCAACTACTTTTTCCTCTGTCACTGCTTTGATTGCTTTTGTCTCTACCCACTTTTTCAGGTAGTTAGTGCACACAATGATGTACTCCTTCTTGTTTGAAGGGGGGTTGATAGGCCCCACAAAGTCCATGCCCCACTTCTCAAATGGCTCAAAGATCACTTGAGGTTGCATGGGAATTTCATCCTTTGGAGTGGGTTTCCCCATCCTCTGACACTGATCACACTGGCTCGTGTATCTCCTCACATCCTGATGAAGAGTGGGCTAGTAGTAGCCTGCTTGCAATATCTTGAAGGCGGTTCTTTTTGTTGCAAAATGACCTCCACAAGGCCCATCATGACAGGTCAGGAGGATGTCAAAGACTTCCTCCTCCCTGACACATCTTCTCAAGATCTAATCTAGGCCCAGTTTGAAGAGATTGCCTCCAATCCAGGTGAAAAGGTTGCTTTTCCTTACTATCCTGCCCTTCTCTTTTGAGGACAGGTGTGGCGGGAACTGTGCTGAAACCAAGTATTTTGCTATATCAACAAACCATGGAGAGAGTACTGATATAGCAAATAGGTGTTCATCTGGCATTTGGTCATCCACCATTACTTCTTCACCTACAAGAAAATTTACTCTAGACAAAAAGTCAGCAACAACATTCTCTTTACCAGGCTTATCAATAATGGTCAGATCAAACTGCTGTAGTAAAAGAAACCATCTAATAATGCGAGCATTTACATCTGGTTTGTTCATTAAATATCTAATTGTAACATTATCAGTGTGCACCAAGGTTTGATAGCCTGTGATATAATGTCTAAATTTGTTTAAGGAATGCATAACAACTAGGAGTTCCTTCTTGGTCACTGTATAGTTTAACTTTGCCTTCGACAAGTTCTTGCTTATAAAGTATATGGCATACATTAACTTTTCATCAACTTGTCCTAAGGCTTCTCCTATCACTTTGTTCGAAGCATCTATGTGAATGTGAAATGGCAGGGCCTAGTTTGGGCTTCTAAGAATTGGGGCAGTCACTAGCTTGCTCTTCAAGGTATCTAAGGCTTCTTGACAGTTTTCCGACCATATGAACTCAACATCCTTGCCTAGGAGGCCAAACAAAGGAGAGACTATCTTGATGAAGTCTTTAATGAATCTCCTGTAATATCTGGCTAAGCCTAGGAAACTTCTGACATCTCTCACCTTTTGAGGAGGTGGGACCCTTTGGATGATGGCAATTTTGTTGGGGTCTACCTGCAGTCCTTGTTGAGATATTACATGACCTAGCACAGTCCCTTTAGTCGTTAGGAATTCACATTTTTACAGACTGAAGGACAGGTTCATCTCAATACACTTATCTAGAACTTTTCTTAGGGTAGATAAAGCTTCCTGAAAGTCAGATCCATAAGGCGTAAAATCATCCATGTATATTTCTACTGCATCATGAACTAGTTCAGAAAATATACTCAATACTACTCTTTGGAAAGTGACTGGAGCATTGCACAAACCAAAAGTAAGGACCCGGTATGCAAAGATACCCCAAGGACAAGTGAAAGTGGTCTTATCTCGGTCTTCTGGGCTGATTTGAATCTGATTGTACCCACTAAACCCATCTAGGAAAAAGAATTTTTTTTTCCCTGCCAGATCATCTAACACTTGATCTATGAAAGGTAAAGGAAAATGGTCCTTTTTAGTGGCTTTCTTCAATTCCCGATAATCGATACAGATTCTCCACTTACCATTTTTCTTTGGCACTAGCACCAAAGGAGAGACCCATTCACTGTCAGAGATGGGATAGATGAATCCTACATCAAGCAATTTCTACAGTTCTTCCTTAACAATATTTTTAAGTGCTATATTCATTCTCCTTTGAGGCTGCCTGATTAGTTTGCAATCTTCCTTGATGCTTATATGATGAGTACATACTGAAGGGTGCACTCCCTTAATCTCCTTATAACTCCAGGTGAAGGCATCTAGATGTTTTCTCAGCAGGCTGCATAACTCCTTCTCCTAGGAAATAGATAGGGATGGATTGATTTTCAATGTTCTTTCTGGGTCGAACTCTATGTTTTTGACACGGGGAGAAGTAGGACTGGCCACAAAGAGATCATTTGAGGGGTTGTTTTGGGTTTCTCTTACTATGTCTTCTAATGGTGATACACTAGGAAGTGGATTCTGAATCAAATTTTCAATCATATCATCCTCATCTTGAGGTTTTCCCCCCATGGCGATTTCTAATGTACATAGTGGTGCAGAATAAAATTCATCCTCATCCTCCTCCTCCAATGAGAGAGGTAGATCATGTTCTAGAAAGGGTCGGGCAGGAGGATATAGGGTTAATTGCTTGGACATGTGCCCGTTCTTTATGGTCATGTTCCCAGCTTGGCAGCTGATGTAGGCATCGGCTGTAGCCAACCAGGGTCTTCCCAGGATGAGAGGATACCTAGTGAGCTTTTCCATTGGCTAGAGAACTAAGAAATCTATAGGGTACTCCCAAGAATCAATGGAGACCATCACATCTTCCACAATCTCCTCAGGGGTCATAGTGGAGCGGTCTATTAGCTGCATCATTGTTGTGGTCTTCCTCAAGGAGTCTTGGAGATTAAGTTTGAGCATTGTGTCCTTTGTCATCACATTAATGGTAGCTCCTAGATCAATCAAGGTATGTGGGACCATTGTGCCATTGATCTGGACATCAACTACTAGGCTTCCAGGGTCCAAATATTTTGGACATATTATCTGCCCCAACATCAGGTCAGACAGTTGTCCTATGACATTGATGGTTGGGGCATCTCTCTTGCACCTTCCTGGATGCCTAAAGCACTTATCTTTGATCAACCTATTGTAGATAGGCACATCTTTTATGGCTTAGAGAAGTGGTATCTTCACACATAAATGTTTCAATTCTCCCAGGAGTTCAGTCTCTTCTGGGGTAGGCTGGATGGTCATGGATAGTCTCTCAGGAAAGGGTGGATTTTCTTTAGGTTCACTTTCCTCTTTATCTTCCTCAGCCTCCTTGGGTGGAGGCTGGCTATCTGGGAGAAGTTTCCCAGATCGCAAGTTGATTTCTTGAATCTCCACAACATAAGTTGGGCATGATGGTTCCCCACTATACACTTGCTGATCCTATCTGTTGTTCGGGCTCAGATTTAGATGGGCATGCATTTGGGGTTGCCTTGGTGGAGCAGAAGGTAATGGTTGTGGTTGGGAGAGTGGTGGAGTCAGAAGAGTAGGAAGAGAGTTGTAATGGGGCCTCCACCCTTGATGAGATGGATTCCACTGAGGTTGCGGCCGAGCATAGGATTGAAATGAATGGGTGGCTGGTTGGGCATGATATTGAGATGTGAAGGAGCAAGGAGGTGGTGTGGACCAGGAAGGATGAGTAGGGGGACCCCAAGAAGGTATGGAGGAAACTTGGTTGGGGTTGTAGTATGCCTGAGATGTCCCTTGCATCCCCTACTGGTATGGTCTGGGTCCATGCAGACTCCTTTGGTTTATGTAATAGATCTGTTCAGTGACTCCTTCGACCCCTTGGTATACATCTTTAAGTCTGGGAAAGGAAGGGCACTTGTCTGTAGAATGATTTTCTTCACAGACTGAACAAACCTCTATAGAGTTCAATGGGCATTCATTCCTAGGATGCGTCCTGGTGCATCTAGGGTAAAAAATGGCCAAAGCCCTCTCTGCTTCCTCTTGTTTTCTTTTGATATGTAAGGTATCCATTTGCATGGCAAGAGTCTGCAGCATCTCACTCTTGAAGTCTTCCAACATGTTTCCAATTTCACCTTTAATGGATGAATTGGAAGAAGAGGTGCTGGCTATGGTTTGACCCCCCCACCTTTCTTTCTGGCTACTTTAGAATGGTTTCTAAAAACAGTCTTTATGTCATCATAGGATAGTTGGTAGATGTCTCCCTCGGCCAGTAGATGGAGGGTGTCTAGAAGGTCTTCCCAAATTCCCCTGAGCAGGACCAACTTCAAAGAATCAAGATCAAGTGTACACCCGACCCTTTTGTAATTGAGCTGGAACCTCTCTTCATAGTCTTCCAGGGACTCATCACTTTCCATGGTCATTCAGAAGATTTCTTCTTTAGTATCTTTTGACCCACAATAGTCTCAATACTTGTTGTTAAAGGCCTGTTTCATATGAGCCCAAGTTGTGATGCTATTTCTAGGTAATCCCATGAACCAGTGTAGTGCTGCATCCTTGAGAGTAGAAGGGAACAATTTCAACTTTTGCTCATCTTCTGCATAGTCATAAGTTCAACAGATGACAACAAACTCAAACAAGAAGGTGTTAAGA
Source organism: Pinus tabuliformis (assembly GCA_031772625.1). NCBI lineage: Eukaryota > Viridiplantae > Streptophyta > Pinopsida > Pinales > Pinaceae > Pinus > Pinus tabuliformis. The sequence continues at coordinate 497,967,145 of CM062816.1, forward strand.
TCTTCTCTAGTCAGACCATGGAAGTGAGGTAGGGTTGAAGGGCTTATATTCTTCATTTTGGTGTCCCCATTGGTCTCTCGAATGGGAAAGGTACCCTCTATTCTCTCTCCATTCCCCCCAACATTTCTGTTTTCAGTCATTGGCTCCAGAGGAATGTTTTCTTCTTCTTCTTCCCCTATAGGTTCTTCAAATATGTCTGGCTGTTCACCTAAGGGTTCTTCTTGATCGCATCCACCGAAGAAGAGAGAAGGTTGGCTGTGTGAAACAGTGGGGGTGTTGGGCAAAAATTTTCCTGAGTTATCTCTATTCCTACGAGGCATGAAAGGAAATATTTTTGGTTGTTTTTTTTTGTTTCTTTTTCCCACACTGATAGTACCTGCAGAAACTGAAATTGATAAAAAAAATTGCAACTAGCTGAATGGAAATTTGCAGAATTGAAAAGGAAAGCAAGGAAATGCAGAACTGAAAGAAAATAAATGACTAGTCTACTTTTGACGAAATGAAATTTGCAGAATTGGAAAGGAAAGCAAAGAAATTCAGAACTTGAAAGAGAAGAAATGACTAGTCTACTTTTGCCAAAATAAACTATTAGCAGAATGTTGCAATAGGAAATAGAAGAAAGAAATAATAACAGAATACTCTAATGCTTCCCCGACAACGGCGCCAAAAAGTGGTGAACGCTATTATTGCAGCAAGAATGCTGCAACTCCTGGGCTACCAACTTTACTTTTATCCACCCGGTAGTTCGTAACAAACTTGGAAGCGTCAGTGCTGTATGCACAAGTACTAGTTCTCCTTGCACGTTGTCACTTGGTCAGCCATCGCGAGATCACTAGGAGCTTAAGCCAACTTCTATAGATTTCAGAAGAAGCTCTATGTGTGATGAAATGAGAGAAATATTACTCTACAGAGGCTAGTCTAACTGCAGAAAGGAAAAAGACTGTAATGTAAAGCAAGACCTAGTAAACCCTAATTAGCAAGCTAGTTCTAATTTTGCCAAAAAAACTATGAAAACTATGAAAGAAATGCCATTACCTACTCAAGGAAGTAAACAACATCTAACCATGCTATTTCTAGAAGTAAATAAGAAAAAAACATATTTTTGAATTTTTATGTGAATTTAATCATGCATCTGATTTATTGTGTGTGAGTGTGGCAGCGAATAGGTGGCATTGGAGGGTGGTTTTGGAGCTTGGGAGGATGTAGGATGGTGTGGATGGGTCATAGGAGGTCTTAGCTGACCTTCTAGAGGCTTTTATCACGCTTGGCCTTCAAAAGAAAGCCTACAAGAAAAACTATAGGAGGACATAGGAAATCTATAGGAGGAAAACATGGAAACTACAGGAGGCCTACAAGAGGAGGCCGAGAGAAATTTCAGCTATTTTGAGGGGGTGAGAGCAGGTGAAAAAGGTGGATGAAGGTTGGAATGAGGTGTTAGGGTGCCTAATTCCTACCATGAATCACCAGGAGAGAGAAATATGATTGGATCTGCCCAAGGAGAGAGGAAGAAGTTCTATGAAAAATGGAGGAATCTAGGGTAGAATTAAGGTGAGGTTTGGGAGACCTATAGGGCATGGATCAAATGGAGGGTGTGATTGCTGACAAGCTGGCCTATTGCTGGAAGAGATCTGCTGCATAGAAACTGACAGTCAGCCAAGAAGATCAAGCAAGCAATGAAATGAGCGCATTTAGAAAAACAGAGTTTTGCATTAAAATGATGTAAACTATGATCTATGAAAGGAAATGCTGAGAAATGTTGTAGGAAAGGAAAGCATGAAAGAGGACTATTAAAAATCAAGAGATGAACATGATGAAGGAGATCTGAAGCAAAGAAAAACTGGACCATTAACCTACTAAAGAGCTGCAAACACTAGAAGTCCTTTGAATGAGGAAAATCTATGTTTTTGGGGTAGCAAGGGAGTCTTTGCCTAAAATCATGGTCCCAGAGGGAGGAAGAGAGGCCAAGGCACTATTTCTATCCTTTTGAATCTTTTCTGATCACTACTTAACCCGCTACAGAAAGCACAAATGGAAGCAAACTACTAAATCATCAAAAGCAACCTATTTGTAACCATAAAAGAAAGATATCTAATAGCGAACTAATCTACAACTGAAATAAAGCATACAAATACAATTGAAGAGAAGCTTGGCTACTTGGATTGGGCCCTAACCCAAGAGCTTTAGCCCTCTGAGGTAACTTAGTGCTATCCCAAAAATGATTCCATCTTTATTATCAAAAAATAACAAGATTACATGAAACGGTTACACAAAAATAAGCTCGAAATTTGAGCAAAGTTTACATAATCAAAATATCCAACCCTAGTGAGGCCCTAGGCCTCTCTACTTATACATCTGAAGCTACCAATGGCTTCCTTAAAATCAGGGAGGCTTGGCTCCCAAAACTCTAGATAATTATCAGTCATCCTCCACTTGCTTGACTACCTTCTAGTGCATGATTCAGCTGCTTGTACTCCGAGTTGAATGAAGGGGAATTCAAAGTGAGGAGTAGTAAATGAGGGGGGATTCCCTCCTATAAGTCCTCTCCTCTATCTAATTTGATTTATTGCTGCCATTTGACCACTGGATCCTTGACTTTGACCTCGAAATCCATCAATAATTTGCATTAAATACATGTTAGACCACATGGCATCATAACTAACTCAACTCACTCTATAAGCATAAATATAATCAGAAAATCATATAATAAGCTAAGAGAATGATTTATTTGACTAGGTTAGGAGGTAAAATGATCCCATATAATTACCCATTTATGAGGCTCATCACTTGGCGCACTACCTGTACAGTGAGTTCCTTGGGAACTGTAGAGAGGCATAAGAGGACAATAAGGCATTCCACTATTTTTGGTTGTTGCTCTCGATAGTGCTCGTCATGTGGAATTTGTTGGAGGACAACCAATTTCCTCTAGTGGAGAAATATTTCCCAGAAGTCGTGAAATTTGTATCTTTCTGGGCCACGAAAGGCGCTGCGCGGGTCACAGAGAGAAAAGACTTTTGGGCGCTGATGGAGGCGAGCATTTGTACGACCATCAACCAGAAGCCGTGGTTGTCACCAACCATGTTTAAACAACTCTCAGGGTACGTGGAGTTCAATGTGGACATCCACATTGTGTACATCCAGGTGTGAAAGGATCCTGAGCAAAAGTCGTTCGACCTACCCTACCTTGCTATGGATGATGCTATTGAAGAGGTCATCAAGCGCTCGTCCACAGAGTGGCATTCTCCTTCTGACCTGGCTGCAGGGACTAGAAACTCTGCGGAGAAGCAGAAGAAGGACGTGACCAAGAAGACGGTTTGGCAGTTGGCTGAAAAGCGCAAGAAAGAGGCTGAGGAGAAGGCTTGGGTAGAAGTGGAGTGTGCCGCGAAAAAACAGGATGAGCAGGAAGAGCACTGCTCTGAAAGGAGTCAAAAGTCTCCTTCGCCCAAAATGGAGGAGGAAGAGCGGTTAGAGCAGGGCGGTGGTGAGCAGCAAGAGAGCACTCCCTTCTGAGTGAAGTGGTACAGGGAGTAGGAAAATGAAGGACTGCGGAAGAAGACAAAAGCCACCAAGCTGTCACTGGATCCGATTACTTTGATGGATGGTGACCTGGATGAAATTGGGGACAAGGTGCAGTATACTACCACTGAGTTGCTGCAACAATTTGAGAAACAACAAAAGCAGACACTGAGCATCATCCAAATAGGTCTACGTGATGCTCAGTGTCTGCTTTTGCTTGGATTCTAGTTAGTAGAGTGACTCGAGGGCGAGTCACGATCTTTGTGTCGGGGCCTGTTGGGGCAGGGTCCCCTAGGGTCAGTTTTGGGGCAAAAGGCCCAGGTTTTTTGTATAGCATGTAAAGTCTCCACAAGTTGTGGTCGCGGAGCACGTAGATAGTAAAGCGCTGTAAAGGGTTGTACCCTTCTTTTATGTAAGTTGAGTCGGCTTTTGAAGATCTACCCATGGTTCGCGGACCATGGGATTGGATAAAAAGGTGTGTCTTAGGATGTCTAAAAAAGAAGTATTGATGATGAAGATGAATGTAATGGGTCAGTAGAGGAAAGAGAGAAGAAGTCTTAGAGTAGAAGAGAGGTTTTGCAGCTGTGTGTGCAGAGGCCTAGAGTAGAGTCCGTAGCTAAGTGCGCAGGGAAGTCTTGAGTCTTTAAACAAAATTGAAGTATTAATAAAGAGATTATTCTAGAAATTCCTGTGTTTTTTCCATTTACTTCTGTTATGAATGAATGTGCTTTTATGCTGTAATGAATGATGGGTTTATGAAGTAATAATGTATTGATGTGCAACTTTACATAATTGATGTTGTTATATGAACGCACTTAACATTAATTGTTTACGTGAAGCATATCTTATTGCATGTTAAAGTTCTCAATGCTTAGGCCAATATGGGTAAACACGAGATTAGGAGTAATCACAGAGGCGCATAAGTGGTTGATTCACTTGTTTAGGGTCTATGAAAGATAGTCATGAACGTTCGTGAAGGTTTAGAAGCTGATTAAGGGTAGTTATATCGATCTGCGTGAAATCAAGTTTAGGGCATAAATGATAGTACACTAATCTCTGGGTGCGGAAACTTGGTTCCACCATCCCCCCATACTGCTTCGGGTGAGACTTCAGTCCGCACTCCGAAAATTGATGCCGAAAGGGATGTAGTGTAGGGATTTGTTTGGAAAAGCTATCTCTGAACCTGGGTCAGGACCCACTAAGTCAATACCTCATATGAGCAGCATAATTTATGGAAATCAGCAAGGAGGAATCTTCACAGATTCTTGAGGAATCTAAAATATTCCTTTGGAGGCTGATTTTTTGATATAGGTATATTGATGGTGACTTTATAGTCATTTTCCCAAAATTTTGCAGGGAGCGCAATGGTGTGCTCAGAATTTTCATCTGAACAACCGATTTTTGGCCCAATTTCCATGAAGGAATCTTTGGGGGAATATTCGAGATTCCCGAGGGTCCAGATTTTGATAGTGTCAGAAAGGGGGAAAGTTTATAGTCATTTGACAGGATTTTGCACCACAAATTCAATGATGCAGTCCATTTCGTCAATAGAGCTTCGTATTTTTTAGGCCATCCCAAACAGTGGAGGTAAATGATGCAGTGATGCCATGTCTTTCTTCTAATTTGCTGAGATGATGTTTTTGTTGTCAAGATTCTAGTTACCATTATGTTTAAGGATACTTGTATGCCACATCATGGGAAAATTTATTAGCTTGTCATGCTAAATGAGGGCCCATTTGAGTGAGAGTTCCAATAGGGAGAACATTTCGTGGAGAGACATGCCACTCTAGTTGAGGGAATTTATCCTTGTACTGACAAAGAATGCACCATGTACTCATCGTCATCTTGCAACATTTAATGAAACGACCTCTCCACTCTTGACATCGAGCCCAAAGATTTAAACCACACTAGGTGAGCTCTATTATTAATGTGTTTGCGTTCTTTGATTTGATGACTATCGTTATGGTTCTTCTTCATTGAAGTATGCACACGTGCTTGTTCTATACTCTTTCATATGAAATTATACTAACATCACATAAGTAAAATATCTTGGTTAAGTTTGGTAGCTGAAGAGATCCAGATCAGAGGTCCCACCTCTCTCTTCCCTCCTTCCTTGATTTCCCACTCCCATCTCGGTTCCTATTTCCTTATGCCTCTCAGACCCTTCTTCCAAGATCCTCCTTATGCCTCCTCTCTCTCACACCTTGTTGCCCCTTGCTCCCTTTACTCCCTCCTCATAAATCTGCCATATACAACATGTTAAATAATCCCATGCCTCCTCCCATCATGTGGGCCTTTCTTTTAATGATCTTAATAATTTAATAATTTTGTTGTTTAATTTTAATTAACCTATTTCGAACTTAATTAATTTATGTTTTAATTAAATTAATTAATTTTATATAATTAATTTAATATTTGTAATTAATAATTATTTAATTAATTAAAATTTATTAATTTAATTTGAAATTAGAATTTTAATTAAAAATGCCCAAATTTTTGCCTAGGCATGAATTTCTTTAGAATTATGCCAGTTTTGATATCTTGGTTTTGGAGAGGCATATTTGGAGGATAGCTCTTTAGAAAGCTAAGACTGAGAGAACAATGTGGAAATGTTAAATTTAGCAGATTCAATCATTGAATGACCCAAAAAATTAGCAAGATGAAGTGACGAATCTACAACAAGATATATATATATATATATATATATATATATATATATATATATATATATATATATATATATATATATATATATATATAATTTGATTTGGGCAAATTTCATTGGTTTGGAAAAACTTCTACCACTAATTCATTCCCCAACAGTACTCAAAGTCTAATAAGATCCATTCGAAGTGATCATAGCATGGAAATTTCTTTGCATTTTATTTATTTTGATTTAACAATTTCATGAGAGTTTATTATTCTGATTTCTAGTATGCAATTTAATTTATTTTACGTTTGTTATGATTGATTTGTAGCAAGAGATCAGTTGGAGAAGTTGGAGCTGAGGAACTTTGGAGAAATCAAAAGAGACTAGCAAAGAGAATAATGGAAAATTTACAGCGCTAATTGAGGATCTGAAAAACCACTCCCAATAGCTCTCCATTTTTGGGATTTTTGTAAATTATTAAATAACAGTCTTGAAAATGAGGAAAGGGTTCCTCTTGTCTACATCTAGGGGATTCTAAAGCACTTTTGTAAGGGATTTTCAGCTGTAGAAGTAAGAGGAAAAATCAGACTTGGGTTAATGGGGATTTTGTTTTTCAAATCTAGACTTTGTATTGGGGGCAAAGGTTGCGCTATTGCAACTCTTTCTTTTAGTGGCAGAGGTTATGATCCATGAAATATTGTTAGAGATCAGTCCAAGGAGCAGAACAAGAGATCAAATTTCATTAGTTTGTAATTTGAAAACTTTTATTTAAATACAAATTTCATTTATGTAATGACAACTGTGTAAAGATTTCTCATATTGTGCATTCTTGTTTGATGTGAGGATGAATGTTTATTGGATTAGCTATGTAATTCATTAGCTTCATAGATATGTTATTAATTGCCTCCTTTACTCGAGTGTTTAAATCATATTTATGAGTAACTATTTACTCAGAAATATTCCATCTAATATCGGTTTGATAACTATTGAAACTATGAGAACTTTTTTCTGGTTTTAGTAGTCAACCATTAATTGTTATTAGATATTTTAATATAACATGTTTTGTAATCACAATATCAGCTAGTAAAACTATTTCATTAGCCAAATATTTACCATAAACAAGACATGTTAAAATCCTTAATCATTTAATTAGCTCTCAATTGGGTTTAGATCTACATCTTCCTAATCGAGATAGACTTAGGATTTATTTCCTTGTTTCTTGCATCTGTAACAACCTTGGTCAAAATTCCATGTAAATAGAGTTAATAAAGGAAAAATAATAACAAATATCATGGGACACTTATTCCAAGCTGAATGTTGGGAAAAACATCTTAGTGTGGGTTTTCATTTCATTTATTATGGCTAAAAAAATTGGCAAAGGCAATGGAAAAGGCTTTGGAAAGGCACGAGGCATTAATTGACATTTTATTTATGAAAATAGTGGAAATTGGGAGAAAATGAAGGTGAAAGGTCACATGTTTCATGTGAGAGGGAAAATGAAGGAAAATAATGGAAAATTTAAGAAAATAGAGGCCTCATTAATAAAAAGGCTATCGAGGATCAATTAGTAACCTTTTTGTTAGTTTAGTTTTGGAGCTATCTCTCTCTCTCTCATGCTCTTGGAAACTTAGAGTTCTATTGGAGAACTTCATCTGATGGATCAAGGAAAGAAAAGAAGGAAAAGAGGAAGCAAGGGTAAATAAAGGAAGAAAAGGTTCAAGCAACTTCATCGATATTATTTGCAGGTATCGATTTACATGTGTGATTTCCTTGCTAGATTTGGCATGATGGTATATGCATGTGTGTATTTGGTTCTCTTGTTGTCATTAGAAGGCGTTTTCTAGGTTTGACAATGTTCTTTAGCCTTTCCTTTCCATTTCTGGATAGCCATGGTGTGATGGGGTTCTCATGTTTTGGGTTGAGATGGATTGCCGGATGGATTCAAAACTCAGTGGGGTGGTCTTCGAAAGAAAGAACACATGGCCTAGTGATCTATAAATCTGAATGTGGATTACGCTAATGCCTTGGCCTAGTAACCACTGAACCATAATGTGGGTTGAAGTAAAGCTGGATTTTGTGTTACCTCGGCGGGCCTAGGAATCCTCGATCAGTGAATGAAGGGATATATGATAAATCCTAGAGGTGGGTTCCCTCGATCAAGCCTAGGAATCCTTAGCCGATGAATTGAAGGTTATACGGTAAATCTTGGAGGGTGGAGTCTTGATTAGGCTGAGGGATCCTTGATCGTTATATGACGGGATGTACAGTAAAGTCTAGAGACTAGGAGATAAGAAAATTACTCATTGTGTAGGTGGAGAAATCCAGTGGCATCCATGCTTGTTTAGGGCCTAATGATTTGGTGGGGATTGCGGTAAAGCCTGGTTTATTAATGAGGGTGAGTTGGTTTAGCCTTAGGAATCCCTGTTTGATTTTTGGTTATGAGTCCCACATTCATGCTTGGAATATGGCATGGGGGTGATTGGTTGAAAGAAAGATTTGGTTAAGCCAATATATGGTCGGGTGGTTCGTGGAAGTCCCATACCTAGTTTCATTTTTCACTCATTAATAAGAAATATTTTCCTTGTTATTTCATGTTCAATGTACTGGTTAATATGTGGATTTTATGGCTTTCATATCCTTGTTATTTCTATTTTTTATATACTGGTTATGAGTATGTTCTGTGACAATGATGATGTATGGCTCTCATCATGTTTTGATTTGTAAATGAATGAATAATGAATATATGACCTAAAAGATGGTAATGCCATTAATGTGATAAGGCATCAATGCTTATTAGCGATTCTCAGATAAATGTGAGATCCCTATGCTCAGAACTATTGTTATGACCTGTAGAATACATATTTGTGAAATGTTTGATGAAATGCCTATCATGGCTAGTAGGGGTCTAGGCAAGTCATTAATCAAATGTTTGCATTAGTACCTTTGTTTCTATGTTGTTTATAATTTTTGGAAGTTTCATGGAGTTATGTGGAGTGGCCTGAGTCTTGTCGCTAAAAATGTGACACAAAATATGGGGTCCCTAGCATAGAACTTCCTAAAAAAGACCCAAGTCGCATGCATACCCATGTTGTTACCAGGAAAAGTGTCTATTTAGAACTGCTCTATCCCACTAAGGTGTGACAGCTGCCTTAGAAACAAACAGAGAAAACTACTTTTGTATTTCCTTTATGAATTAAAGATAGAGGGGTATAGAAAGAACCGACTTGTGTCTTGCGCTAATCCTTTGATCTAATCCCTCTCTTCTTTGACAGCTTCCAGCTACGTGCTCCCTTGCTTGCCCAGGTTCACCAAGTACCTGTAAGATCACAGAAGAAGAAAACTATACAAAGACATGGATCTATATTCATAAACAACTTAGGATCAGATTTAAGCTAACCATACAAATGTAACAACCATCAATGATACACAAGAATGGAGGAAAAACTCAAATAGTTTTTATTGATATAACAAGAAGATCCAGGAGGAGTTACAACCGATGATTCCTGACCCAGCATCAACCTCCCAGCAAAGAAGCCCCTCTTCACCTCCAACAAAGCATAAATCACCCAATATTCTGATCTCTGTCTCAAAACCAATAACAATTCCTTACAATGTGCAAAATTCCAGCCTCTGGATCTCTGGGATGAGGGATCCATATATAGATGTATGCAAGGAGGATGAGTCAGCTTGTGATTTGATTAGTGTCTTCTCTCTGTCAGTTCTTGCTTCCACTTGGAGACTGAAGGTCTCTTACTCATCCTTGGTCGAATTCAGTGAGGCAAGTGTCATAGGAGAAGATTCTGGAAGCTTCCATTGTCTTTCCACCTCGCGGAATGGCACTGCCATTTGTCATTTCCCGCTCAACGCACCCTCATAGTGCATTTAGGTGCATTGCAACGCACCTAGCTAGTGTATTTAGGTGCTATGCAACGCAGCTGGCCAGTGGAGCAGCTGAAATGATCCTGTTTTGACTTATTCTGAGCAGTTTCTGGTGGAGAACTTCTGGGAGAAGCTGTAATTTGTTGACCTTGTTCCTTTAGGGGTTAGAACAACACTTTTAGGGACTTAGGAGCCCTTGGTTTATGGACATTTCATTCTTGGAGCTGCAAGGCACAAAAATGTCTATAACAGTTGCCCCCTAAAGTATGAGGCCGTTAATCGGGTGAAATGCTTTATTATGAGGATCCGAAGTTATTTCAATGCTGGGAGGAGACCTGTAATAAGATACAATACAATACATTATCTTCATACTTCTTTCATGATCTAGCTGAGGCGGGCATTCCCATGCTCAGCTTTATAAATTCATTTTCATGTACATAGGACAGACAATCGTCTGATTGTAGACTGATGATTCTGATAGAGCCATCATCCTTTTGGTAGGATGATTATCTGTGCTGCAATGCTGTACATTTTAATGTCTTTATTTTCCTGAATATATATCGCAGCCCGGATGGATGAAACTAGATCGGGGTCTTCAATCTCGTCCGATCTTCACTCGAAGTACAAGTCGATCCATGTGAGAAATGTTCTGAAGTCGAACATGGAAGGACATCGCTTGATTACCAGTCAATGATGGAAGCTGTTAACAAGCGCGAGAGGAATCACCGATAATGATAATGACCCTCAAGGTACTACAGTACAATTCACGTGGTGTGAATAAAGGACTTGGCGTCGAACACCACGCAAAATCTTTCGGTCGAAGGCCATTGATGTAAACCTGTCGCCGGAAGTGAGAAACTTGCCATTAAGGCATGCAAGCTTCAAAGTACTGAATGGGGTGTTCCTAGATCAACTTCTTGGATAATGAGCTGATGTCGACAAGAAGTGATCCGTCAAAGGAGGGCCTTAATGAATCCCACATCAATGACACAGAACGGAGCAAATGATTTTGATGGAGGTGAAAACAATCTGATGATATACGGTTCAGGGTGGCGGTCATGAAAGTATGGAGTATAATGTATGGTAGTGGGTGGGACACAGGTGACTTCTCTGGATGACTTCTCTTGAACATGTCGGCAACACTTATGTGATGGATTGGTAGCATTAACCCCAAATGTGGATGGTATGGCGTGACCATGGCGATGTGACCGGTGAATGAAATAACCCAACCCGACTCGGACACAGAGTGGAAGTGTCATGTTCAAGAGCGACTTGCTACCAATAAAGATTCTTTGAGTTTTCTTCCCAATTTTTCCCCAGTCATTGCTGACCAGTACCTCTTTATTTTTGTCAAGCTTGAGGAGGATAACATATGCTTTTTCTATAATTTTCCCTTCGGGCAAACCCATCGCTATGTTTTAACGAGCCTAGCGATAGTGAAACTCGTTCTCATCTAAAGACAAGTTTGTCGCTATTGATCTTTTTAACGAGTTTAACGACAAAGATAACTCGATCCTTTTCATTTTTAGAGAGTCTGAAAAGGTACGTAAAGGTAACTCCAAAATTCATTTTTCTTCATCTAATCCCTTAAGTCCGAAAAAGTATAAAACAATACAGAAGGGATGAATTTTCGATAGTTTTAACGAGCCGAACAAAACAAGCGCTCGATCGTTTTGTGCAATAATCCCTCATGTCCAAAAAGATTAAAATCTAGAGGAGGGATAGCACTTCCTGTCCCTTTAACAAGCTGGAAGGCCAAGGAATCGGCAATATTTTCATATTTTACGAGTCAGTTGAAAAGAGCTTAAAGAAGACTCGTCTTTTGAGGAACGAGTGATAAAACGGGTAGCAGCTGATTCCAGGTAAGGTTTGGAATTTTCCAATCACGGCAGTGTCACAAGGATGGCTAGTGAAATCACTCTTTGTAGCTGTTCCTCAAAATGGGTAAACAATCAAATGGAGGTGAATGATCGGCCAATTTAAAAGTGGAGGTGACAGTGCAAACACGACCAAGGCTTTAATGGCTGAAGTACTACATTCACGGTGGTTATTTACCGCGGAATAGTTCATTTTTTAACGAGCTTAAACGCGGGTGGAAACATTTGCTCGGTGCGGGTTTATTTTTTAACGAGCTTGAACCTTGCGGTAACAATGCTCGATTAATCCAGTCGTATGATAAGAATGTCTCATATAAAATGGCAATTTTTAGAGTTTTGCCCCACATCCTTTCTTTATGCAAGTTAGGAAATGACCAATCCTACGGGTTTAAAGGGTTAGAAGTCCTAAAAATTTAAAAAATAAATAGTCGCTCTTCGCTTGCACTCCAAAAGGTTTGCATGCCCCCAGGTATAAAACAGAGTTTCAAGATTACCTCTACTTCTATCTGCCAAAAAATTTGTTTTAACGAGAGAGGCCTACCTCTTACAGGTTACCCAAAGATTGTTCTATTCGCGGCGCAAACAAAACACTTCTTCGGCGATGTCTACCGAGATAAACAAAGGTGAGTGGCGGCGCTCGCCAACTTACATAACTTTGACAAGAGAATCCTATACTAGAATAACCCCCTCTTCCAATCACGGACGGGGGTATAGACTAGGCATATTCTCCCGCGGAAACCTACTCTATACCCGAAGTTTTCCTGCCGAAGCAGACCAGGATGCATGCCCCCTGGGTTTCAGTCATATCCCTCTGAATTACTCGCGCTCATCGGGAGGACGGATTGGAGATTGAGACATTTCTTGCGTGAAAAGACCATTCAGGGATGGTATATGACTATTTGCTCTTTATGATCCGGGAAATGAAAGATGGTCCACGAGCTTGACCACTCTTCCTTCGTGCGGAAAACACATTACTCTAAAGAGTGAGGAGACAATGGCTCCCATGCAATAACTATAGTCTCTTCCAAGGAGTAGATTGTAATCTAGGGGTCCTTGAACTACCATTACGTTCAGGTGAATGGTTTTCCCTTTCAATGTTATGGGCACATCGGGAAGGATCCCTAAAGGTCGACTGGTTCCTTTATCGAAGCCTGTTAGATTTCTCATCTCAGGCAAAAGCGATGGTGAACCAAGCGCTTTCCAAGCAGTTGAGGAAAGGATACTCACAGAAGCCCCCTCATCTATGATGGTACCAACCATAACCATTCTATGTATTTGAACGATAATTCGGAATGGTATGCTAGCTGGTAAACGGGGTCTGCTTAGTTGATTCCAGTCAAAGGAGACAACTAGGTTGCTTGGAGGTGGGACCGAATAGACGGCCGGGTACGACACTGATGAACTTCCTTCCTGCGGTAAAGGAACGGGTAAATTGCCCCCATGTTCATCGGAGTCTGTGATAATTAAGAGAATTTGGACGGTGTCATCCTTGTTCTCTTTAGTGACTGTATCATCTGAAGATAAAACTTCTGAAGGCAAGACGGGGTCAACTGCCGCCTCGACCTTTTGACTTTCGTCTGGTATGGATCCAGATGGTTTATCTTCAATGATAGGTGCTTCGGTCGACCACCTGAGCGGGCCAACCGGCTTTTCAACTAGTGATGGACTCGGCAAGAGTTTTTTATATCCAGGAGGAAGTCGTAACGGTGAAACCGGACGATCATCCAAAACTCTTTTGGCTTCGTCTAAGAAGGGACAACGGTGGACGGCATGATCGCCTTTGCACAGTTTACAAGGGAATCTACATTTCCCTTTTTGTCCTGGGGCTTCACTTTCACTAGTCGACGGTGTACTTTCAACATGGTCATCAGAGGTTGACGACACCGGGTTGTGCAAACGAGGAGACCAGTCCCTTAATATCCGAGGGATGCAAGGACAATCTCTGTGAAAGTGGTCTCCTTTGCAAATGACACATGGCGATTTAGGCCTGGTCGGTGCAGTGTGTGGATTTTAGTTAGACGACACTCATTTTCCCCCCTTTGCCTTTGGCTCCTTCTTCTTCTTCTCTTTCTTCTTCTTTTCCTTCTTCTCCTTAGGAACTTGACCTTTGGCTTTACCAGCCCCATCAAGCGAAGAGGAAGGAGAAGAGGAAGAATTAGAGGAAGTAGAAGGCTGGTGGGCAACTCTGGACTCGTCTAATTACTAATTCGGTTGTTCAGGAATAGTGGTGTTCTGAACAACAGAGGTTGAGAAGAGCCATACTGGCAAACCAATTGTCAGCCTTGGAAGCGACAATGTGGCCATATGGGGTGCACCAACATCTCCCCAAGAGGAGAAGGGACTAGGATTTCCACCAAGGGGAATTCCTTGGTTGGTAGACTCCATTTTCTCAACCCAAGATCAACGTAGGAAAGGGGTATGAATATTCTGTTTAAAATAAATTTTATACGCTTTGACACAACTTGTTTTTTCAGTTTTTAAGAGTCGAGAAAAAACAAAAGATGACTCTAGTCTCCTTCGATTTTTAATGAGCCTGAAGTGAAAAGTGCTCAAATGGACCTTTTCCGTTAAAGAGTCTGAAAAGGAACGAAAGGGACTGCTCTGGAGGTCTAGGTAGAGGGAGTACCAAACCAATCACAAAACTGCAGAATACTTTTTACGGTACGGTAGTCAATCTTCACGAATGCTGTGTTCAGTGCATTGCGATCAGTAGGGCGGCCGACACAAATTCCTATGGATAAAGGATTTAAGCCTATAGGGGTCTCCCAAAATATACTCGACGGTACGTGGGAGCACAAGTCCGTACTGGCACTTATCGTCTCAAAGTGGAGGAATCACCCAAGCATCAGTGAGGACAACAGTTACCAGGCTTTACGACGCCGGAATACGTCTCTAGCCTAGACTTCTAAATTTTGTGCGTTAAGTTCCAAAGCATTGTTAGATTCATTGAATTTATTTTAAGTTGATCTTTCTTATGAAGTTTGCCTTTTGGGTTCACCAAGAGATGTAGATGTAATTCCTAAAATGCAATCTAAAGATGATAAACAAACTTTTATCTCTTTTCTGCAATGAAAATCCTAGCTACTAGGGGAAAAGAAAGACACAATCTTTTCACAAAGAGCAAAGAGCACACTGTAAATGCACTTTCCTAAATCAAGCCAAACAGACTGTCAATATGCAAATGCACATGCATGTATTTGTTTTTCACTTTCTTAGTATTGATGCTAAAAAGAAAGTTGATGTACAAATTTGAATTTGCTTTCAAGCGACAAACACAAACAAGTTTCTTTTCGAAATCAAAAGATAAAGACGATTACGACACTTTAAGATTTTGAAATGAACACTTGTTTTTGACACTAGAAAAACACAAATTCAGACCAAAGGCAATAGTAAAAGTATAATCGACTATCAACAGTAATCAAACTTTCTCCTATGATCGAAATCGATACTTGCGACAGATCTAAATCAAAGGACGACAGTACGACTATTCTACTTTTGCAATGGAAAACTGTAAACGACTCAACAAACACACAAAAACATCTACAGTTCTTTTGTACAAATGAGGCGGAATATCAGTAAGGAAAAGGGGTTTGAAACAGTCATATACTGATCACAGGCTGCAAAATTCAGAGACAAAACTGGAAAGAATGAATTACAAGAACCTCAGCTGCACAGGGCTAGGCTGATCAGCGCACCTGTAACACAGAGAAACTGCATTGCAGCGCAGGTTGCCCTTTCGAGAAGTGCGTTGAAATGCAGGATCTCTTCACAGTACCTGCGCTGGGGCAGAAACGAGAATTCTATCCAGGTTCTGGGTCACAATTTGCAGTTTAGTCTTTGGTTTTTGGCCGAGTAAAAGCAATCAGTAATGCACAATCAGGGGTAGATCTAAGGAGGGTCTAAGAGCTATCACAAGGGCAATCAGATCATTTGTGGATCAGCTATTCAAATCATAAACAAATCTAGTGAATGGACAGAAGCAACAGATGTCTACTTTGCATTTGTTATGGCAAATGTAGTTCGAATGCTACTTATAAGTTTATGAAACAAACAACAAAGAGATACACAAACAAACTAATTAGACAATCGTCCCTAGCGGAGTCGCCATTTTGTTACCGGGAAAAGTGTCTATTTAGAACTGCTCTATCCCACTAAGGTGTGACAGCTGCCTTAGAAACAAACAGAGAAAACTACTTTTGTATTTCCTTTATGAATTAAAGATAGAGGTGGATAGAAAGAACCGACTTGTGTCTTGCGCTAATCCTTTGATCCAATCCCTCTCTTCTTTGACAGCTTCCAGCTACGTGCTCCCTTACTTGCCCAACTTCACCAAGTACCTGTAAGATCACAAAAGAAGAAAACTATACGAAGACATGGATCTATATTCATAAACAGCTCAAGATCAGATTTAAGCTAACCATACAAATGTAACAAGCATCAATGATACACAAGAATGGAGGAAAAACTCAAATAGTTTTTATTGATATAACAAGAAGATCCAGGAGGAGTTACAACCGATGATTCCTGACCCAGCATCAACCTCCCAAGAAAGAAGCCCCTCTTCACCTCCAACAAAGCATAAATCACCCAATACTCTGATCTCTGTCTCAAAACCAACAGCGATTCCTTACAATGTGCAAAATTCCAGCCTCTGGATCTCTGGGATGAGGGATCCATATATAGATGTATGCAAGGAGGATGAGTCAGCTTGTGATTTGATTAGTGTCTTCTCTCTGTCAGTTCCTGCTTCCACTTGGAGACTGAAGGTCTCTTACTCATCCTTGGTCGAATTCAGTGAGGCAAGTGTCATAGGAGAAGATTCTGGAAGCTTCCATTGTCTTTCCACCTCGCGGAATGGCACTGCCATTTGTCATTTCCCGCTCAACGCACCCTCATAGTGCATTTAGGTGCGTTGCAATGCACCTAGCTAGTGTATTTAGGTGCTATGCAACGCAGCTGGTCAGTGGAGCAGCTGAAATGATCCTGTTTTGACTTATTCTGAGCAGTTTCTGGTGGAGAACTTCTGGGAGAAGCTGTAATTTGTTGACCTTGTTCCTTTAGGGGTTAGAACAACACCTTTAGGGACTTAGGAGCCCTTGGTTTATGGACATTTCATTCTTGGAGCTGCAAGGCACAAAAATGTCTATAACACATGTCATGGGGATGATTAAGGCTCTAGGTCAGTGAAATGTCAATTTACCTCAGGGGTTGGTCACCTAGAAGGGTTGGTTGGCTCTTGAAGGTTCTGTAACATGTGTAGAAGGTCATATTGGTTGTGTTTTGTTGGTTCCACTTCCTTAACTGTACATTAGGAATTGAATTAGATCATAGTAGCCTCTCGTCACACGTTTACCCCAGTGGACTGGTTAACTTGGGTAAATGTGGGAGGAGGGTGTTACATAGTGGTATCAGAGCATGGTTCACCCTTTGGATTGGATGGGTGGTGTGTTGGTCATGCATTCATGTTGGTTGCATATATGTGTTCTCTATGATCGTGGTTTATTGGCATGTTGTGTATGCATGGTGTTAGTCATGGTTGCATTTGCATCACCATTTGAACGTGGATGGTGTGTTTTTGGATGTGGTTGTCATGATTTTATGTCAGTTATGCATGTCAGTGATTATATATTATTATCCATACATTGATATGGGTGTATTTGTCATGCTTGGGGTCATCGTATGTGGTTGGTATGGTTAGGCATTGATAAATGGATAATGGTTAAACTGATGTTATATGCTGGTGTGATTATGATTATACATGTATCATGTTAATATGGTTGATCTTGCAGATGAGATATCCTCCCTTGAAATAGACCGAGGTATGTTGATTATGTTATGTTTTTGGATTTAGTTGACATGGTGTACTTGCAGGAAAAATATCAAAGATGACTAGCAAGATGGTAGACTACAATTCACGAGATTCTCCTTATGAATCAAATGAGCAACGTGGTGTTGAGAACTCTTCTGATTTATCAGATGCATTGAGGATTTTGAAGGCATAAATAAGGAGTTTCAAGGCAAATAATGACAAGATCATGCATGCATAGGATAAACAAGAAGAAGTCAATGTAGTAGTCCTTCGTATTTTATTAGAGTTGCAGAGGCAGGGACCACTTCAGATTAGCCATGGGGAGGAGGATAGGAATAATGGGGCAGATAGAAGTAGGTCTCACGGTGGTCATAGGTAAGATAGGGATGACACAGTTAGAGACGGCAGACTCTTGGATACTCTAGATAAGAGAGGTGATCGACATAGGTACTATTCTAGTTCTAGTTCTGATAAGCACTATGACCGTCATCATTATCACCCTTACATGAGGAATGATAGGGGATGATTCCGGATGAGTTCAAGAAAGCTAAGCCACCTACCTTTGATGGATATTTTAAGAAACCAAAGGATGCAGAGGCTTGGTTACTTGGGATGAAGTGGTTATTTGAACTACATGAGTACACAAAGAATGTGAAGGGTATAATATCTATCTTTAGCCTCAAAGGGAAAGCAAACATTTGGTGGGAAGACGTAAAACGGGTCAGAGACATTAGGACAAAAGACTTGAGTTGGCATGAATTCAAGAGACTTTTCAGAAAGAAATACTTGTCAGAAAGGTACTATAATAGCAAAGCCAAGGAATTTTATGAGCTAAAGATGGGATTGATGACAAATGAGGAGTATATGACCAATTTCCTGGATTTATTGAGGTATGTACCAGATATTAAGGATGAGAAGGCCAAAGTTCAGATATTTTCCAGTGGATTTCCATTAGCATTTAGAGATCGGATTGAGTATGATGAGCCTCAGTCACTTGAGGAAGTTATTAGGAAATTGAAGCATTGTTATGAGCAGTCAAAGCATAAGACAAAATATTAGCAATGATGGAAAGGGAAAGATAAAGGTAAAGGTAAATGGCATCCAAAAAAATAAGACCTCATAATGCAGAAGAGAGAGAATGTTGCACCAACCAAGAAGTTCAAAGTAGCTAGACAGGGACATGGTTCACAAGAACAAAATAAAGGTGATGGAACAAGACGAATGGAGTGTTGGACATGAGGTAAGGATCATATTAAGAGATATTGTCCACATAATCAGGGTGGTAGGTCGTAGATCTACAATGCATAGAATGTTGGGGATGTTGGGAAGAGCCTTCCTTGTATATATGTTGCGTTGGATAACAGTTAGGCAGATCCCCAGGCATCTATTATTGAGATGGATGGTAAGCTGATCAAGTTGTTTCTATTTTGATTGACCTTGGATCTAATTATAGTTATGTTAACCCTGAATTGGCGGATAAGTGTGGTTTGAATAAAGAAGTGCATGCAGGATCTTGGTTAGTGCAGTTGGATACATTTACAAAGAAGAGAGTGTATCATTGGGTAAGAGCTTGTGCATTCGAATTGAATGGTATGCCTACATCAACACATTTTAATGCATTGTCGTTGGGATCATATAATATGCTATTGGTAAGATCTTGTGCATTCGAGTTGAATGGTATGCCTACCTCAACACATTTTAATGTATTGATGTTGGGATCATATAGTATGCTATTGGGTATGGATTGGCTATATATTCATAGGACCAAGGTAGATTGTTATGACAAAGACATTGAGTGTTTGGATGACAATGGAGAATAGAGGATCTTGTAGGGTAAGAAGAAGGAAACATCAGTTAGAATGGTGACAACAATGTAGGCAAAGCGCAGTTGTAGAAAAGGGTGTGTGTTATTTGCAGTAAATATTTCTAGTGATAAAGGTAAGGAGGATGAGGATGTGGAGATAGTGAGCATGTACCAAATTTTACAACAATTTTAGGATATGTTTCGAGCAAATATTTTAGATTTTTCGCCTCACAAGGAAGTCTAATTTTTTATTGAGTTGGTACCAGGGGCAACACCAACATCGAAGGCACTGTATAGGATGAACACACTAGAGATAGTAGAGATGAAGTTACAATTGAAGGAAATGCTTGATAAGGGATAAATTAGACCAAGTGCATGAGCATGGGGTGCACCAGTGTTGTTTGTGAAGAAGAAGGATGGTACTCTTAGGCTATGCATTGATTACACGCAGTTGAACAAAGTGACCATCAAGAACAAATATTTGTTTCCAAGGATTGATGACTTGTTTGATTAGTTGAAGTGAGCAACAATGTTCTCAAAGATTTAATTGAGATCAGGATACCATCAGGTACGCATCAAGGAAGAAGACATACACAAGACTAATTTCTAGACCAGGTACATGAATTATGAGTTTGTTTTAGTTCCATTTGGTTTGACTAATTCTCCAACTACCTTTATGTGATATATGAATAATGTTTTGCATCATTATCTAGACAAGTTTGTTATTTTATTCATTGATGACATGATATGTTCTAAAAATGAGGAAGAACATGCTGATCATTTAGTAGTAGTGTGGATATTGTTGAAAGAGCATCAATTGTATGCAAATCTCAGTAAATGTAGTTTCTTTTAGACATAGGTACATTACTTGGGGCATGTGGTCTCCAAGTTAGGTATAGAAGTGGATCCAGAGAAGATACGAGCTATCATGGAGTGGCAATCTCTTAGAAATGTTGAAGAGGTGAGATCATTTATTGGGTTAGTAGGTTACTATAGGAGGTTCAACAGGAAATTGTCTCAGGTTGCATATTGTATTATGTCACTGTAGAGGTAAGGTAAGAATTTTGAATGGATAGAGGCATGTGCAACAAGTTTTGAGCAGTTAAAGCAGTGGTTGAAAAATTCTCTAGTGTCAAAGATTGTAGATCTGGACAATGAGTTTTGGGTGTGTACAGATGCACGCAAGAGAGGACTTGGTGGAGTCTTAATGCAGGAAGGATAGTTGGTGTGCTATGAGTCACAAAAACTGAATGAGAATGAGAAGAATTATTCGACACATGATATTGAGTTGGCAGTGATCATCCATGCTTTGAGGATGTGGGGACACTATCTTCTTGGAAGGCGGTTCATCTTGATGAGTGATCATAGCGGATTGAGGTATCTATTTAACCAACCAAATCAGAATGTCAGGCAAGCTAGATGGTTGGCCACGATCAGTGAGTTTGACTTTCAGATCAGTTACATCAAGGGAAAGGAGAGAATGGTCATAGATGCTCTTAGAAGGAGAGTACATGTTATTATATATCAACTATGAGTTCTTATGGGATAGAATTAAATGATCAGATATTATAGGTAGGTCAATAGGATGATAGGTACATGTAGCTTATGCACAAACTACAACAGGGTACAGGTGATCAAGATGTGGATTATCATCTCATAGCAGATGTTTCGATCATATTTAGGGACAAGATATATGTGCTAGATAACAATGAGCTCGAGAAGACTATCTTGCGAGATTTCCATGCAAAACCATATTTAGGTTTGTGATGATGCCAGAAGACATTGACAACAATGAAGAATTTTTATCATTAGCCAAATCTGAAGGAGGACGTGGCAGGGTTTGTGGCTAGATGTTTGGACTGTCAGCAGGTGAAAGAAGAACGTAAGCATCTAGCTGGGCTACTACAATCTATTTCTGTTCCATAGTGGAAGTGGGAGGTAATTTCCATGGATTTCATCACAGGTTTTGCAAGGAAATCTAGACAAAATGATTCCATCATGGTTGTGATGGACAGGTTGACAAAGGTAGTGCACTTCATTCTAGTGAAGTATACATATTTAGCTAGTGATGTGGCACAGGTATTCATTAGAGATGTAGTGAGGCTGCATGGTGTTCCAAGGAAACTTGTGTCAGACAAGGATGCTAAGTTCACTTCTAAATTCTAGAAAGAGTTATTTGCAGGTTTGGCTACAGAGTTGGACTTCAACACAGCTTATCATCTGTAGATAGATGAATAGACAGAGAGGGCCAATAGGATATTGGAGCTCATGTTGAGGATATATGTGATGAATTAGCAGAGGAGATGAGAGGAGTACCTTCCATTGGTTGAGTTTTCTTATAAAAATGGGTATCAGGAGTCACTAAGGATGAGTTTGTTTGAAGCACTATATGGGAAGAGTTGTAATACTCCCATCAGTTGGAGTGATCTAGTTAACAAGGTGGTGATTGGACTAGATATGTTGCCAGAGATGGAACAAGAAATGTAGGTAATCAAGAAGAATCTAAAGTTAGCACAAGATAGGAAGAAAATTTATGTAGATAAGAACAGGTTGTTTAAGGAGTTTCAGGTTGGGGAACAAGTGTATTTGTGCCTCAAGCCGAAGAAGAACTCCTTGAGGATTGGATCATGTGCTAAGTTGGCACCTCGGTTTTGTGGACCTTTCAATATTTTTGAAAGGATTGGACCAGTAGCCTATCGACTTGCACTACCTCTGACAATGAAAGTCCATGATGTTTTCCATGTGTTAATGCTTAAGAAGTATCTTAAATATGTTGATCATGTGATTGACTAGTCTATATTGTAGGTGAATCCCGAAGGATAATTCCAGCTGAAACTACAATGTATATTGCAGAGAAATAAGCTCATGCTCTGGAACTGAGAAATTGAGAAGGTTAAAGTGGAGTGAAAGCACTTTGGGCCCAATGAAGCTACTTGTGAGATGGTGGATCAGATACAGGGTACGCATCCTTCTCTATTCGTTGGTTGAGTGAATATTTTTGTATATGTTTTGGTGTGATGTTTTGGTATATGTACATATGTATATGGATGTAAATACCGCCATGAGTTGTGTTATAAAGCTCCAATATGCAGTATGGGTGTCATGTTATTATGGTTATCATATTGTTATGTTGTCATGCTGGCTATTACTGAGTAAGTTGATCATTGTAAATACTGCAATGAGCTAAGTTATAAAGCTCCATGGGAAGTATGTTTTTCTTTTAGCAGTCTTGTTGGTTGTAGTTGTAATTGAACACTGAGGATGGTGTTCCCCAAAGGGGGAGGGTTCTATTGGCTGCATGGGGCTTGACCCAGGTTCAGCAATGAGTTTAGCCAAGCAAATCCTGGTACTACTGGGCCTTTCGGCAAAAGTGCGCGGAGCGTGGAATGAGGTCTCACCTGAAGTAGTATGGGAGGGTGCTTGAACCAGGTTTCTACACCCTAGGGATGTCTTGATGGGGGTTCTGGAGGTTCACGATTCTAATCTGTGTGCTGCGCTACTCCGCGTAGCTTTCTATTCTTCACAACCCGTGTGCACCTTCGTATTATTCCGATCCGATCCTTACTGTGCTATTACGTTAGTGCTTAACTTAGTTTGTGCGGGCCCAATATTCCTATTACTTATTCAACTTCCAGATTAGTGCGAATAATCGAAAACAATATAAATGCATACAGATAGCCAGAACATAGAAATACAGATCTACAAGTAGATGCACAATATTCTGAATCAATCTTATCTTTATTAATACTCAAGTTCAGTTACAGACTTGAATCTGCCTTGCGCACTCAGCTGCGGACTCTATTAGGCCTCTGCGCACTCAACTGTAGAGCCTCTACCTACCACTATGACCCACTACACTTCAGATTTCCCTTCTATCTTCTAACCATGCCTTCGCATCTATCTGATACTTGTCAAAACTTCAAAAACTGACTTTACACTTAGATCCTCTCTCTATTTATACAATCCCATGGTCCACGGACCATGGGTAGGCCGACACACTCTACATTAAATTAAATTATCTTAGGTTAGACAACCCTAGATTCTCACACTTTGCGCCTGCATTTCGTGGAGTCTTTACATTACACTTTTACCAAAATTTGGGCTTCAAGCCCCAAAAACCTACTATGGGGGGATCCGCTGCCAACCAGGCCCCCAACACAATCATTGTGACTTGTCCCGAGTCACTCTGCTGGTGCGACAATCTTTGCATGAAGTCCATCTAACTGTTCCTATGCTGTGCGAAGATCCATAACGCACTGGTCTACTGTCCACTGGATCCGTTCTGCTCGCTCGGCCGAATGCTCATTGTCAGGGTCAAATCCCTGTCTTAGGTCACGAATCACTTTCATTTGTGCGAGTTTTCCTTTGATGTCGGCCATGATGAGGAAAGCCTCATCAATCCAAGGCTAGATGCATGCTTGCAGTACTGCCTCTTTTTGACACGCTATGTCCACTTTCTCCTTCAATTCCTTTGCATGTTGTAGCCTCACGAGCCGTTGAGTTAGGACCACTATTTGCGTCGTGCTGCACACACTGTCATATTGCATTTGAAGCTCCTGTGCCTCTATTTCTAATCGTTGTATGGTGGGGTCCTCTTGTGAGGTTGTGAGGACCCCGAAGGATTCTTCCAACAACATGGTATAGCTTTGCACTGCCTGTTCAATTTCTTCCAGCCCTTTTTAGATATCGTCGGCGCGCTCATCTCGAAATTCTGGGGGTGTGGAGGGCTACGCTTTTAATCGTAGTTCAGTAATTTGTAGGTTGAGGTCCAGCTGGATCCTCGCAGCTTCCCCCTTCACCTCGCGGAATCCACTGGCCAATTTTTGGATCCACATTCCCACTGGCAGATTTGTCGCAATTTTCAGTTCTGGGACGCGATGACATGCTTCCTCTACGATCTGATCCAAATGCTGGTTCTGAGCCACCGCTTCATCTCGTTGTAGGCCAAGCTCTTTGATGTTGATTCGTTGTTCACTTAGCATTTGCATTGCGCATGCCTCTCTAGTGCAGAGTTCTATTGTCGCTTCGTCCTTTAGCTGGTATCAAATATATCGTGGAAGGGCAGCCAAGTTTAGGTCGAGTCCCTTGATTTGTCCTACCACGGCTCTATCCTCCATGCTATCCGCTGTCAGTGCTCCTTCTGATAGCGCGACGGTGTTGGCCATTTTGGCCCGCAACAAATGCTTTGTTACCGATGCTCCCGTGGGACTGTAGACTGCTACCATTCCTTCTTGTAGGAGTCACACCTAAAGTCTTTGCAGTTGTGTCCTGAGTGCCCCCAACACATTCTGCTACTCCGTCATTGTTTCTTAGAGTGCCTCCCTGGTGACCTCGCAAACTGTGTCATTGATATCATATAGATCACCCTCTGTCAGTGAAAAAGGCTCCCCATCCAATTTGGAAGCCTTGGTCTTCTTCCATGGCCTTGTTTATTCTGTACCATGCGGCCATTTTAATTGTGTAGAGGTGGTGCTTGGGTCTACGCCTTCCGCTGTATCGTTTGTCCCATGTCTTGTGGTCAGGTCCAGGCCTCTTTCCTGCTGCCTCGTGGTGGCCCCAGCTACTGCTGTTTTTTCGGCAGCCTTGGTCTACTCTACGCAGCCTTCGCTACCTCACGGGAAGCCCTTACCTCCTCGGTGAGCTGCTCATTCCATTTTTCCTCTGCCAGCAGCTTGGAGACATCCTTCTTTCTTTATATCGCTACCTCATTATGCGCTACTAAATCTGGGGCATGCCATTCAGGTGGCCATGAGTCGAGCACCGCGAAAATAGCGTCATCAATTGCGATGAATGGGAGTTTGGTCTTGTTCTGCTTTGGATCCTTTTGTGCCTTGATATACACATTGTGCGTATACCGTGGGGGATAGGCATGGCCGTTTGTGGATCCACATCTTTACACTCGCCTCCATGAGTATCCAGAAGATCTTGATCTTGCGGATGTCCGTGGCATGCCTTGTTGCCCAGAGTGACACGTATTTTGCTGCCTTTGGAAAGTCCTAGTCAAGAGGAGGAAACTGACTGTCCTCTGGCAATTCCCTTGCAACCAACAAGATGGATAAGAGCAACCACACGTAGTGGAATGTCTTACCCTGCTCTTGAGCCTCCTTGCAGTTCGTCAGGAACTCCTCGCAGAGGAACTGTGGCTAGTTGAATTGTACCCCCTCGGTGCATTGTTTTGCCAGTGCAATGACCATTGCTAGTACCTCGTTGCCGCGACATTTTCTCATCAATTTTCCTGCCAGTAGCTGGGTGGCTATGCACACCCCTTTGTCTTGAATGCTAGTAAAGACATAGCCCCTCTGCTTCTTCTCTAACCCATATTTCTTCTTCATGGCTTCTGGAGCGCCAAGTCTCTGCTTTGGCCAGCTTTTTTGCGGGGTCCCTTCCTGTATAGGGAAGGTGATAAATCCTATGAATAAGCTTCGCCGTAATGGGAATCAGCTCCTCTAGCCACAAGTACCCATCATGCACTAGGCAAAGCAGTTTCCTGATGACGAATATTGTGATTGGTGCCCCAGTGAAAGTGTGGAATCCATAGTAGATGGAGTAGCCCAACCTCCTCCACCCCGCGCAGCCATTTCCGCGGCTGCAGCACTGTACATAACCCCTCCTTTCTTTGTTTCATAAGTTGGCTAGTCTCCAAATGTGGGAGATTTTCGTTGATCGCGAGGTCCCAATCTTCAAATTTCATCATGGGTATGCGGCCCAGGAATGAACCCTCAAATATAATTCCATCTGGGAGGAGTGGTGTTTTGAGTGCCCTCTTAATGATATCCACGTCCTTGGGTACTTTTGCCTTCCCTTTATGTGGGGGGACATATTTGGGCAGTTTTACTACAGCGTGCACTAGCTGAATTTCTTCCTCCACTTCTTCATCTGGTTCAATCTCTTCTACAAATGCCTAAAGATCCTCCTCCTCATCATCTGTCTCAACATTAACCATCTTGCCCTTTTCTTCCATAGACAGTTTACCAAACCGTGGATTTCGCATAGACATACGGACCTGTCCTGTTGCCTGTGTATCCTTTTTGGGCCTCAGCGTCTGAGGCGATTTAGGGATTTCCACTGCATCCCCTACCGGTGGTGTAGAGCTCTGCATGGCTCCCTTGGTTGTTGACATGATTCTGATCAGGGAATCCTGTGTCTCCTTCGGCAATGTTTCAAACCATGGACTTGTTTATCAACCCGGTAGTTCGTAACAAACTTGGAAGCATCAGTGCTGTATGCACAAGTACTAGTTCTCCTTGCACGTTGTCACTTGGTCAGCCATTGCGAGATCACTAGGAGCTCAAGCCAACTTCTATAGATTTCAAAAGAAGCTCTATGTGTGATGAAATGAGAGAAATATTACTTTACAGAGGCTAGTCTAATTGCAGAAAGGAAAAAGACTGGAATGTAAAGCAAGACCTAGTAAACCCTAATTAGCAAGCTAGTTCTAATTTTTTCCAAAAAAACTATGAAAACCATGAAATAAATGCCATTACCTACTCAAGGAAGTAAACAACATCTAACCATGCTATTTCTAGAAGTAAATAAGAAAAAAACATATTTTTGAATTTTTATGTGAATTTAATCATGCATCTAATTTATTGTGTGTGAGTGTGGCAGCGAATAGGTGGCATTGGAGGGTGGTTTTGGAGCTTGGGAGGATGTAGGATGGTGTGGATGCGTCATAGGAGGTCTTAGGTGACCTTCTGGAGGCTTTTCTCACACTTGACCTTCAAAAGAAAGCCTACAAGAAAAAATATAGGAGGACATAGGAAATCTATAGGAGGAAAACAGGAAAACTACAAGAGGCCTACAAGAGGAGGCCGAGAGAAATTTAAGCTATTTTGAGGGGGTGAGAGTGGGTGAAAAAGGTGGATGAAGGTTGGAATGAGGTGTTAGGGTGCCTAATTCCTACCATGAATTGCCAGGAGAGAGAAATATGATTGGATTTTCCCAAGGAAAGAGGAAGAAGTTCTATGAAAAATGGAGGAATCTAGGGTAGAATTAAGGTGAGGTTTGGGAGACCTATAGGGCATGGATCAAATGGAGGGTGTGATTGCTGACAAGCTGGCCTATTGCTGGAAGAGATCAGCTGCATAGAAACTGACAGTCAGCCAAGAAGATCAAGCAAGTAATGAAATGAGCGCATTTAGAAAAACATAATTTTTCATTAAAATGATCTAAACTATGATCTATGAAAGGAAATGCTGAGAAATTCTATAGGAAAGGAAAGCATGAAAGAGGACAATTACAAATCAAGAAATGAACATGATGAAGGAGATCTGAAGCAAAGAAAAACTGGACCATTAACCTACTAAAGAGCTGCAAACACTAGAAGTCCTTTGAATGAGGAAAATCTATGTTTTTGGGGCAGCAAGGGAGTCTTTGCCTCAAATCATGGTCCCAGAGGGAAAAAGAGAGGCAAAGGCACTATTGCTATCCTTTTGAATCTTTTCTGGTTGCTACTTAACTGCTACAGAAAGCACAAAAGGAAGCAAACTACTAAATCATCAAAAGCAACCTATTCTTAACCATAAAAGAAAGATATCTAATAGCGAACTAATCTACAACTGAAATAAAGCATACAAATACAATTGAAGAGAAGCTTGGATGATTGTATTGGGCCCTAACCCAAGAGCTTCAGCCCTCTGAGGTAACTCAGTGCTATCCCAAAAAGGATTCCATCTTTATTATCAAAAAATAACAAGATTACATGAAACGGTTACACAAAAATAAGCTCAAAATTTGAGCAAAGTTTACATAAGCAAAATATCCGACCCTAGTGAGGCCCTAGGCCTCTCTACTTATACATCTGAAGCTACCAACGGCTTCCTTAAAATCAGGGAGGCTTGGCTCCCAAAACTCTAGATAATTATCAGTCATCCTCCACTTGCTCGACTACCTTCTAGTGCATGATTCAGTTGCTTGTACTCCGAGCTGAATGAAGGGGAATTCGAAGTGAGGAGTAGTAAATGAGGGGGGATTCCCTCCTATAAGTCCTCTCCTCTGTCTAATTTGAGTTATTTCTACCATTTGACCACTGGATCCTTGACTTTGACGTTGAAATCCATCAATAATCCGCATTAAATACATGTTAGACCACATGGCATCATAACCAACTCAACTCACTCTATAAGCATAAATATAATCAAAAAATCATACAATAAACTAAGAGAATGATTGATTTTACTAGGTTAGGAGGTAAAATGATCCCATATAATTACCCATTTATGAGGCTCATTACTTGGCGCACTACCTGTATAGTGAGTTCCTCGGGAACTGCAGAGAGGCATAAGAGGACAATAAGACATTCCACTATTTGTGGTTGTTGCTCTCGATAGTGCTCGTCATGTGGGATTTGCTGGAGGACAACCAATTTCCTCTAGTGGAGAAATATTTCCTAGAAGTCGTGAAATTTGCATCTTTCTGGGCCACGAAAGACACTGCGCGGGTCACAGAGAGAAAAGTCATTTGGGCGCTGATGGAGGCGAGCCTTTGTACGACCATCAACCAGAAGCCGCGGTTGTCACCAACCATGTTTGAACAACTCTCAGGGTACGTGGAGTTCAATGTGGACATCCACAATGTGTACATCTAGGCGTGAAAGGGTCCTAAGCAAAATTGGTTCGACCTACCCTACCTTGCTATGGATGATGTTATTGAAGAGGTCATCAAGCGCTCGTCCACAGAGTGGCATTCTCCTTCTGACCTGGCTGCAGGGACTAGCAAGTCCATGGAGAAGCAGAAGAAGGACGCGACCAAGAAGAAGGTTCGGCAGTTGGCTGAAGAGCACAAGAAAGAGGCTGAGGAGAAGGCTCGGGTAGAAGCGGAGTGTGCCGTGAAAAAACAGGATGAGCAGGAAGAGCGCTGCTCTGAAAGGAGTCAAACGTCTCCTTCGCCCAAAATGGAGGAGGAAGAGCGGTGAGAGCAGGGTGGTGGTGAGCAGCAAGAGAGCACTCCCTTCTGAGTGAAGTGGTACAGGGAGTAGGAAAATGAAGGACTGCGGAAGAAGACAAAAGCCACCAAGCTGTCGCTGGATCCGATTACTTTGATGGATGGTGACCTGGATGAAATTGGAGACAAGGTGTAGTATATTACCACTGAATTGCTGCAACAATTTGAGAAACAAAAAAAGCAGACACTAAGCATCATCCAAACAGGTCTACGCAATGCTGAGTGTCTGCTTTTGCTTGGATTCTAGTCAGTAGAGTGACTCGAGGGCGAGTCACGATCTTTGTGTCGGGGCCTGTTGGGACAGGGTGCCCTAGGGTCAGTTTTGGGGCAAAAAGCCCAGGTTTTTTGTATAGAATGTAAAGTTTTTGCAAGTTGTGGTCGCGGAGCACGTAGATAGTAAAGTGCCGTAAAGGGTTGTACCCTTCTTCTATGTAAGTTGAGTCGGCTTTTGAAGATCTACCCATGGTCCGTGGACCATGGGATTGGATAAAAAGGTGTGTCTTAGGATGTCTAAAAAAGAAGTATTGATGATGAAGATGAATGTAATGGGTCAGTAGAGGAAAGAGAGAAGAAGTCTTAGAGTAGAAGAGAGGTTTTGCAGCTGTGTGTGCAAAGGCCTAGAGTAGAGTCCGTAGCTAAGTGCGCAGGGAAGTCTTGAGTCTTTAAACAGAACTGAAGTATTAATAAAGAGATTATTCCAGAAATTCCTGTGTTTTTTCCATTTACTTCTGTTATGAATGAATGCGCTTTTATGCTGTAATGAATGATGGGTTTATGAAGTAATAATGTATTGATGTGCAACTTTACATAATTGATGTTGTTATATGAATGCACTTAACATTAATTGTTTACATGAAGCATATCTTATTGCATGTTAAAGTTCTCAATGCTTAGGCCAATCTGGGTAAACACGAGATTAGGAGTAATCACATAGGCGCATAAGTGGTTGATTGACCTGTTTAGGGTCTGTGAAAGACAGTCATGAACGTTTGCGAAGGTTTAGAAGCTGATTAAGGGTAGTTATATCGATCTGCGTGAAATCAAGTTTAGGGCATAAATGATAGTACACTAATCTCTGGGTGCGGAAACTTGATTCCACCATCCCCCCATAATGCTTCGGGTGAGACTTCAGTCCGCACTCCGAAAATTGATGCCGAAAGGGATGTAGTGTAGGGATTTGTTTGGAAAAGCTATCTCTGAACCTGGGTCAGGACCCACTAAGTCAACACCTCATATGAGTAGCATAATTTATGGAAATCAGCAAGGAGGAATCTTCACAGATTCTTGAGGAATCTGAAATATTCCTTTGGAGGCTGATTTTTTGACAGAGGTATATTGATGTCGACTTTATAGTCATTTTCCTAGAATTTTGCAGGGAGCACAATCGTGTGCTAAGAATTTTCATCTGAACAAAGGATTTTTGGCCCAATCTCCATTAAGGAATCTTTGGGGGAATCTTCGAGATTCCCGAGGGTCCAGATTTTGATAGTGTCAGAAAGGGGGAAGTTTATAGTCATTTGACAAGATTTTGCACCACAAATTCAATGATGCAGTCCATTTCATCAACAGAGCTTCGCATTTTTTAGGCCATCCCAAACAGTGGAGGTAAATGATGCAGTGATGCCATGTCTTTCTTCTAATTTGATGAGATGATGTTTTTGTTGTCAAGATTCTAGTTACCATTATGTTTAAGGATACTTGTATGCCACATCATGGGAA
Organism: Pinus tabuliformis; assembly: GCA_031772625.1. Lineage (NCBI taxonomy): Eukaryota > Viridiplantae > Streptophyta > Pinopsida > Pinales > Pinaceae > Pinus > Pinus tabuliformis. Next base: position 497,998,338 of record CM062816.1, read on the forward strand.
AATTTATTAGCTTGTCATGCTAAATGAGGGCCCATTTGAGTGAGAGTTCCAATAGGGAGAACATTTCGTGGAGAGACATGCCACTCTAGTTGAGGGAATTTATCCTTGTACTGACAAAGAATGTACCATGTACTCATCGTCATCTTGCAACATTTAATGAAATGGCCTCTCCACTCTTGACATCGGGCCCAAAGATTTAAACCACACTAGGTGAACTCTATTATTAATGTGTTTGCGTTCTTTGATTTGATGACTATCGTTATGGTTCTTCTTCATTGAAGTATGCACACGTGCTTCTTCTATACTCTTTCATATGAAATTATACTAACATCACATAAGTAAAAGATCTTGGTTAAGTTTGGTAGCTGAAGAGATCCAGATCAGAGGTCCCACCTCTCTCTTCCCTCCTTCCTTGCTTTCCCACTCCCATCTCAGTTCCTATTTCCTTATGCCTCTCAGACCCTTCTTCCAAGATCCTCCTTATGCCTCCTCTCTCTCACACCTTGTGTCCCTCGCTCCCTTTACTCCCTCCTCATAAATCCCCCATATACAACATGTTAAATAATCCCATGTCTCCTCCCATCATGTGGGCCTTTCTTTTAATGATCTTAATAATTTAATAATTTTGTTTTTTAATTTTAATTAACCTATTTCGAACTTAATTAGTTTATGTTTTAATTAAATTAATTAATTTTAATTTAATTGTATATAATTAATTTAATATTTTTAATTAATAATTATTTAATTAATTAAAATTTATTAATTTAATTTGAAATTAGAATTTTAATTAAAAATGCCCAAATTTTTGCCTAGGCATGCATTTCTTTAGAATTATGCCAGTTTTGATATCTTGGTTTTGGAGAGGCATATTTGGAGGATAGCTCTTTAGAAAGCTAAGACTGAGAGAACAATCTGGAAATGTTAAATTTAGCAGATTCAATCATTGAATGACCCAAAAAATTAGCAAGATGAAGTGACGAATCTACAACAAGATATATATATATATATATATATATATATAATTTGATTTGGGCAAATTTCATTGGTTTGGAAAAACTTCTACCGCTAATTCATTCCCCAACAATACGCAAAGTCTAATCAGATCCATTTGAAGTGATCATAGCATGGAAATTTCTTTGGATTTTATTTATTTTGATTTAACAATTTCATGAGAGTTTATTATTCTGATTTCTAGTATGCAATTTAATTTATTTTATGTTTGTTATGATTGATTTGTAGCAAGAGATCAGTTGGAGAAGTTGGAGCTGAGGAACTTTTGAGAAATCGAAAGAGACTAACAAAGAGAATAATGGAAAATTTACAGCTCTAATTGAGGATCTGGAAAACCACTCCCAATAGCTCTCCATTTTTGGGATTTTTGTAAATTATTAAATAACAGTCTTGAAAATGAGGAAAGGGTTCCTCTTGTCTACATCTAGGGGATTCTAAAGCACTTTTGTAAGGGATTTTTCAGCTGTAGAAGTAAGAGGAAAAATCAGACTTGGGTTAATGGGGATTTTGTTTTTCAAATCTAGACTTTGTATTGGGGGCAAAGGTTGCGCTATTGCAACTCTTTCTTTTAGTGGCAGAGGTTTTTATCCATGAAATATTGTTAGAGATCAGTCCAAGGTGCAGAAAAAGAGGTCAAATTTATTTAGTTTGTAATTTGAATACTTTTATTTAAATACAAATTTCATTTATGTAATGGCAACTGTGTAAAGATTTCTCATATTGTGCATTCCTGTTTGATGTGAGGATGAATGTTTATTGGATTAGCTATGTAATTCATTAGCTTCATAGATATGCCATTAATTGCTTCCTTTACTCAAGTGTTTAAATCATATTTATGAGTAACTATTTACTCAGAAATATTCCATCTAATATCAGTTTAATAACTATTGAAACTATGAGAACTTTTTTCTGGTTTTAATAGTCAACCATTAATTGTTATTAGATATTTTAACATAACATGTTTTGTAATCACAATATTAGCTAGTAAAACTATTTCATTAGCCAAATATTTATCATAAACAAGACATGTTAAAATCCTTAATCATTTAATTAGCTCTCAATTGGGTTTAGATCTACATCTTCCTAATCGAGATAGACTTAGGATTTATTTCCTTTTTTCTTGCATTTGTAACAACCTTGGTCAAAATTACATGTAAATAGAGTTAATAAAGGAAAAATAATAACAAAGATCATGGGACACTTATTCCAAGTTGAATGTTGGGAAAAACATCTTAGTGTGGGTGTTCATTTCATTTATTATGGCTAAAAAAATTGGCAAAGGCAATGGAAAAGGCTTTGGAAAGGCACGAGGCATTAACTGACATTTTATTTATAAAAATAGTGGAAATTGGGAGAAAATGAAGGTGAAAGGTCACATGTTTCATGTGAGAGGGAAAATGAAGGAAAATAATGGAAAATTTAAGAAAATAGAGGCCTCATTAATAAAAAGGCTATCGAGGATCAATTAGTAACCTTTTTGTTAGTTTAGTTTTGGAGCTATCTCTCTCTCTCTCATGCTCTTGGAAACTTAGAGTTCTCTTGGAGAACTTCATCTGATGGATCAAGGAAAGAAAAGAAGGAAAAGAGGAAGCAAGGATAAAGAAAGGAAGAAAAGGTTCAAGCAACTTCATCGATATTATTTGCAGGTATCGATTTGCATGTGTGATTTCCTTGCTAGATTTGGCATGATGGTATATGCATGTGTGTATTTGGTTCTCTTGTTGTCATTAGAAGGGGTTTTCTAGGTTTGACAATGTTCTTTAGCCTTTCCTTTCCATTTCTAGATAGCCATGGTGTGATGGGGTTCTCATGTTTTGGGTTGAGATGGATTGCCGGATGGATTCAAAACTCAGTGGGGTGGTCTCCGAAAGAAAGAACACATGGCCTAGTGATCTCTAAATCTGAATGTGGATTACGCTAATGCCTTGGCCTAGTAACCACTGAACCATAATGTGGGTTGAAGTAAGGCTGGATTTTATGTTACCTCGGCGGGCCTAGGAATTGTCGATCGGTGAATGAAGGGATATATGATAAATCCTAGAGGTGGGTTCCCTCGATCAAGCCTAGGAATCCTTAGCCGATGAATTGAAGGTTATATGTTAAATCTTGGAGGGTGGAGTCTCGATTAGGCTGAGGGATCCTTGATCGTTATATGACGGGATGTACAGTAAAGTATAGAGACTAGGAGATAAGAAAATTACTCATGGTGTAGGTGGAGAAATCCAGTGGCATCCATGCTTGTTTAGGGCCTAATGATTTGGTGGGGATTGTGGTAAAGCCTGGTTCTATTAATGAGGGTGAGTTGGTTTAGCCTTAGGAATTGTTTGGTCAATTTAGTGTGTTCTAAATTGTTAATTAAAATGTCAATCTGGGATTCGTAAACTGACGAAGTGAAGTGTACTATATGTACAAGATAACCATTTTCTTAGTCTTTTGTCGTTTTTGAGTTTTTTTAGTTTGTTTTTGGATTTATCTTTTATGGATTCCCTAGTGTGTGATGGCGAAATTGAAAGTTAAGTATGGATGGTAATGGTGATTTCTATAGTGATTTTCCAAACTTAAAAGTGTTCAAAAAGGAAGCCTTAAACTAAATGTAATGAATATCAATTCTCAAGAGGAAGTAAATGTATCAAACAGTGAACTAATGACAATGGCCCAGTATCCTTACTGCTGTATGAAAAATAAAGTAAAAACTGAACTTAAAGCAACTCAAAGACTGAAAGCAAAGCAACTAAATCACACTACTTCAACCCCTGTTCTGATCCTTTACCCTTCAACTCAATCTGCCTTATGGGAAGAAATCATGAACAAGCTGAGCAATATGATATTTAAATTACAAGAAAGCAAACTAAATCATACTACAATAAGTAATATTCTAATTCCTTACTAATAGAGTCACTTGACTATAGAAAGTAAATCATAAACAAATGAGTAATATGATGTCTAAGTAGCAGAAAAATAAATAAGCAAAACACAATTTGAAAAATGACAGTGCTGGAATTAAACTTCAGGAAATGAAAATCAACAGGAAGGACAAGATGATCTCATGTCAGTAGTTATCAAAAAAATATGTAAATCTGCCCGGGCTACCTACAACAAAACCTGTAAAAGAAGCACTGATCAGCTAACAGTTAGAAAAGAAACATAAAGGAAATATAGATAGCAAATGATCATCAGAACAACACACTATATATACAAGCAATAGTTAAAAAACAGTAAATGAAAGCAAGTAAGAAACTATACAAAGCTCTGGTGTACAGGGGCCCTCTGCAACCTCGGCCAGTCAATCACTTAGTCACAAATCCGATTCAGAAAAATTGTCTTCTCATGTATTTAAAGCAAAGTGAAATGCAGTATAGTGGGTGACAACAGTCGAAATTACAATACAAAAGCTAATCCCTTCAGCGTATATCAACGCGTTATTTATAAGAAAAAGATGCTGCAACTAATTCCTAGATTTATGCTGCTAAGAGACACGTAAATCTCCTTGAGCCGAGATCTAGCGTGATGATCATGAATTCATGGAGTGGTGGATGCTTGGTTCAGTTCACGGGCTGCTCTCCAGGTGTGCCAGTACCTCCGAAAACTAAGGATCGTGCCACGAAAACCTTCACGTGGGAAAAACAGAGCCGTGCCACCGCAAAATTCTTCATTTGGCCCTTCCTTTGACCATCGTTGACCGCCACTGTTTATGAGTGATTTGGCTGATCTGAGGGGACACACCCCATGGACACGTCACGTGCATCTTACCCATGTGGCTGGTTTCTCCATTGGACACCTATAGCATAGCCTTTAACAAAATGGCTGCGGAAACTTGGGCTGGCTGCGGAAAGTGACAAGTTTCTGCAACTGCTTGAACAAAAATCTAAATCAAACAACAGTCATAAACATAGTTAGGAAACCATTCCATAAGCTCTTTTTAGACTATTATGCAACGATTTAACAGCTTGGTGGATGAAGTAAATGGAAAAAGAAGGCTGAAAGGGTATATAGGGAAGTGCAGGTTTGGGACTCAACATACCCCCACTGTGAAGGTGTTGCATGTCCTCATGCAACCAAAATTTAGTCAACCCTTTCTAATCCATATGTTTTGATGCTTCTGCTAGGACATCTAGCCCTCTTTTCTTCTTCTTTGGCGCTACCACCATTCTTGGTTTCCTTATTAGACACCTGAACTTGAGATTAATCAATGCTCTGCTCAACTTTTTGCACTTTTTCTTCAGCTTCTTGTTTTTCTTTTGCCATAGTCCTAAATGGAGCATAGTGTTATCATGAATAATTTTATCTACCTTGCTCTGCTCTTTGAGTGCTTCATTTTCCTGCTTGATATGCCTGTTTAGGACTTCTAATTCAAATACCTCCTGTTTTAAGGACTGAACTTGTGCATCTAGTGGCAGAGTGGTACTTGGACCTGCAGCTGATTTTTCTAATGATTCCAAGTAGTCATATACTTCCTGTTGATTGGGGTCTACTTTAGGTGTCTTTCTTGGACTGAGTTCAAAATCTGGTGGAGGAGGAGGACTACTCTCCAACTCTGGCCGAGAATAGCTTTCATCATGTGGAGGATTGATTTCAATGCTTGGTTGAGGATGAGGTGGACTACGACTAGCTGGAGTTTTCTCAGGTGTCTCTCCACCCAAGTCAATGAAGTGGGGCCGTTTTATTTGCGTTTTACTCCCTTTTCCTCTTAACCTTGTGCTTCTCCTTAAGTATGGTGGACTAGTACTTTTTTTCTTGTATACTCTGTTTTCCTTTTGCCTTTTTCTTTGCTATAGAAGCAGCCTGAAGATGTACTAATCTTTCTGACAGTGGTTGGTAATCCTCCTCTATGGATTGCTCAGGGGATGGGTAGACTTCTTGGATGGTCCTTTTGCCTTTTTCTTTCTTCTGTTTCTTGTCTTTAGCTCTATTTTCTTCTTCTTTTTGGCCGGTTTCTTGAGTTTCTATAGTATGGGAGTCTTGGACTATAGTGCTCTTTTCTCTCCTCCTAATTTTTCTTGGTGTCCTCGGTGTGCTACTTTCAGAGGCCTCAGATGGCTCTTGGAAGTAGTTTCTTATCAAGAATTGCTCCCATGTATCTTTGTTTTTTCCTTAAGTGGTCTTCAATAAGAATTTTTATAAGTCCATGATGGTATAGATGAGGGTCTATATTGCCTATGTGTTTTTGGACTGTAATGCTCATCTTCTTCAAAATCAAGAGCAAGAAATAAGGCAAATTAAGAGTCTGATTTTCTAAGAAATTCATCAACAGTCTAGCATGGTACATATACATCGAACTGAAGCGTCCTTCACAGGTGACAAATTTTTGGTTAACTAATAGTAGGCTAGCCCATTCTTCCTTTAATGCATGAACAAGAATTCCTTTAATAAACATGGTGGTGTCTATACCTGGGTTTCTGAGCATGATTCTCCATGCCTTTTCATCCACGCTTTTATTTTTGAACCATTTCTCACCCTCCTGAGGTAAGCCTGTAGCAGCTGCTACCGTTGTTTCGGCCACTGTAAGCTTCAAATCTCCAATCTCCACTTTCTGACCATCAAATGACCGTGCAAAATCCTTGGTTACTTCTTTGTTATAGCCTTTAAACCTTTGAATGAACCGTAACCATTTATCTTTCTTCAGTAAATCCTTGGCTTGAGGGTAACCTTCTAGATATTTTGGTCCTTCTGGCTCTGCCCTAAGTAGTTTTCCTATTTCTTTCCCTGTTTCAAATTTCAACTGAGGATACAATTGCGTATGAGGATTTTAGCAGAGGACAGTAGCTTGGTTGCAGGGTTTATGGTAAATGGTAATGTCTGCAATCGATAGCAGGTAACGGGAATGCTTCAGATTATAGGCGGAACAGAGGATAGATAGTAGTGAATGGGTTTACAAACTGAAGTGCGTGTATATGAAAGGAAGGTCTTAAATGAAATGGTAAGTGACCGGTAGTGGAGGCAAGATTTTTTTTTTTTGAATTAACGGCTGTGTACAGGAGATCATATGTTTTAATAGATAGCTGTGGAAAATACGGTGAAGAAGAGCCGTAAGGAGATTGGTCACATCGCATGAGCGCAGGTGGCAAACGAAAGTGCAGTTAACTTGAGTTTAAACCCGAAAAACCCATCATGAGACCATTAAGAAATGAATGCTTGGTGTATGGAGTAATGTCGTGGGATAGGAGTGGGTAATGGAGCTATCATATCGAATCATTGCACATAGTAGAACTTTTCATGGTTTGATAACTATGCATAATCATGACTTTAATTGCTATTTGATAAAAAATTTTGCTCATACCTTTGGAAACTTTGTCATTTCTTGCCCATAGCTTTTAACCAACTGTTCTTTCTTGATGTCTTGGAGATGCTCCATGTCTTCACGGTATTTGCTCACTTACACCTGCATTTTCATGATTTTTGTACTAACATTTTGACTGTGAATTTGAAAAACAGAGTGGTGGTGGCTGCGGAAATCATTTTTGGCTGCAGAAACTGTTTCTGTTTGCGGAAACTGCTTCCAGCTGCGGAAACTGGGACAACACCCACTTAGCTGAACAAATGTGGTTAGAAAAGAACTAACTGAGTGAAAATAGTTCTGAAAGGAACTTTTATTGATGAAATGAGTGGAATGGAATGAAAATGAAGCGGAGTGAAGTGAAGAGAAAATGTGAATGAGATGGAGATGAAGTGGAATGGCAAATGAGGTGGAGTGAAGATGGAAAGAGAAGGAAAGGATATTTTTTTTTTTTGGAAAATATAGAGTGTCAAGCGTCCTTGATTTTCACTCCATATTTTCTGTATAAGACTGCCAATCTATGATTGGTTTTCAGGCTTATACAATTTTTTTTTTAACTGAAAGAATCAATGGCTAGGCTGGTGGGGAAGAAGGATTCTTCTCCACCAGCCTTATTGCAGAATTCTCTTGGAAAATCTTGAAAATTCTTCTTTTGAGAGTGGCTTATGATAAATTTTCAATCAGTGGCCATTCACAAGAAAAGAAATCTGAAATTCATCAATGGTCTTGACTCTTACTGCTCCATTATTAAAGACTTTGTCAATTTCATATGGCCCAAGCCAATGGGTCTGAAATTTACCTTTAAAGTCTTTGAACTTGGAATCAAACAGTAATGCCCAATCTCCCTCTTGAAACTTTCTCTCTTTGATGTATCTGTAATGCCATTTAGCTCTTTGATGTTGAACTAGATCAGTCTTTAAAATTGCTTCTTGTCTGATCTCATCTAGCTCATTCAGTTGCTCCATTCTGTGCTTTTGGGCTTCTGATAAATTCATCCCCAACTGGACTGCCATCTTGAAAGTCTTGACTTGAAACACAATGGGGAGCATGACTTATTTCCCATAAAAAAGTTCATAGGGAGAATGTCTTGTTGTATTCCTCCATGTAGTTCTGTAGGCCCATAAGGCTTCAGGAAGCCTTTCTGCCCAATCTTTTCTGTGTAGATGAACAGTTTTGGTGATGATGCTCTCAAGAACTTTGTTTGTAGACTCCACCTGGCCATTTGCTTGCGGATGGTAAGGAGTAGATTTTCTGTGCTTGATTTTGTATTCTTCCATCAGCTTATCCATCAAGTTAGATGTAAATTGAATTCCCTGATCTATCACAATTTCTCTTGGGACACCAAAACGAGTAAAAATATCCTCAAAAAGAAATTGAATAACTGAATTTTCAGTGGCAAAAGGCAATGCTTTAGCTTCTACCTATTTAGTGACATAATCAGTGCATACCAATATATACTTTTTCTGTTTAGATGGTGGATTAATAGGTCTAATGAAATATAAAGCCCATTTTTCAAAGGGTTCGATGAGTACCTGTGGTTGTAATGGCATTTCATTTAAAAGAGTCGGTCTCCCAACTCTTTGGTAGCTGTCACACCTTCTGACATATTGTTTTGCATCCTTGAAAACGGAAGGCCAATAATATCCTAAAGAAAGGATTTTATAGGCCGTCCTTTTGTCAGCAAAGTGTCCACCGCATGGTTCATCATGACATGCCTTGAGGATGTCAGGCATTTCATCTTCCTGAACACATCTTCTGATCACACAATCTAGCCCTGTTTTAAACAATTCATTAGAAATCCATGAATAACTTGAACTCTCCTGAATAATTTTTCTTTTTTCACCAGGAAATAGATGTGGAGGTAGCTTTCCTGTAGCCAAATAGTTAGCAATATCTGCATACCAAGGAGTCTTAGTAGTTATTGCAAATAAATACTCATCTAGAAACTTATCCTCTACAGGAGAATCTTCATTAGTATTTTGGATTCTAGACAAGAAATCAGCTACTGTATTTTGTTTCCCTGGTCTATCCAACATAGTAATATTGAATTCTTGTAAAAGTAAGAGCCATCTTGTAACTCTGCCATTAGTAACAGGTTTATTCATGAGATATCTAATTGCAGAATGATTAGTATGGACAAAAGTTTCATAGCCAGTTATATAGTGTCTAAACTTATTGATTGCATGAACAACAACTAAGAACTCTTTCTCAGTCACAGTATAGTTTAACTCAGTGGGAGTCAAATTTTTACTGGTGTAGTAAATGGCATAAGGAACTAAATCCTTTTGTCCCAACACAGCTCCTAGAGCTGTATCTGAAGCATCTGTGGAAATATGGAAAGGAAGTTTCCAATTTGTCCCTCTCAAAATGGGTGCTTCAGATATTCTTGTTTTCAAAGTTTCAAATGCAGATTGACAATCAAGATCCCATTTGAATTCACAGTCTTTTGTAAGTAATTTGAAGAGTGGAGATGCTATTTTGGTGAAGTTTTCGATAAATATTCTATAGTATCCAGTAAATCCAAGAAAACTTCTAACATCTTTTTGACAATTTGGAATAGGCAACTTGGAGATGACTTCAACTTTTGATCTATCAACTTTAATCCCATCCCCTGAAATATGATGTCCTAAAACAATCCCTTCAGTAAACATCATAAAGCATTTTTCATGACTTAATTATAGGTTTGTTTATTTACATCTTATAAGGACCTTTTTCCAAATTCTCTAATGCCTCTTTAAACGAATTACCATAAACTGTAAAATCATCCATATAAACCTCTACACAATCATGGATTAGATCGGAAAAGATTCCTAGTACTGCCCTTTGAAATGTTGTGGGTGCATTACATAATCCAAAAGGAAGTACACGGTAAGAAAAAGTTCCCCATGGACAGGTAAATGTGGTCTTGTCCTGATCTTCAGGTGCTACCTGAATCTGATTGTAGCAACTAAAACCGTCCAAAAATGAAAAATACTTTTTGCCTGCTAAAGTATCTAATACCTGATCGATAAAGGGTAAAGGAAAGTGATCCTTCAAAGTTGCTTTGTTCAATTCCCTGTAATCAATGCATACCCTCCATTTACCATTCTTTTTAGGTACTATAACCAAAGGAGAAACCCATCGGCTATCTGAAATTGGATAAATGAAGTTTACATTAAGTAGTTTTTGGAGCTCTTCTTTCACTATCTCCCTAAGGTTTGGATTCATCCTTCTCTGAGGTTGTCTGATCGGTCTACTGTTTTCCTCAATGTAGATGTGATGAATGCAAGTCTTAGGGTCAATACATTTCATATCAGTATATTCCCATGCAAATGCAGTAGAATGTTTTTGCAAGATTTTGGTTAGTTCTTCCTGTTGTGATCTTTCCAAATTTTTGCTGATATTCAATGTTTTTCCTGGAAAGATCTCAATGGCGGAACTACCAAACTCTTCCATAGAGAAAAAGGACATTTGTCTAGATGATAGATACTCAATGTCAGAATCTAACTGAAATTGTGTGTGGTCATATTCTGAAGATGTTTCAAAGTTTTATAATGTGTTCAGAATTTGACTATCTTCACTAACTTCAGAAATGGTAAAGACAGGTTGTATAGCATCTTCATCATCAATCCACTCATTATCTCCTATTTCTGTAATTGATTTTGCTGGAGGATACAGATTGAATTTCTTTGTCGAATTACCATTAGAAATATACATATCCCCAGACCTACAACTGATAAAAGCATCGGCTGTGGCTAGCAAAGGTCTTCCTAAGATGAGAGGGTGTCCTCCTAAATTACTCTTGGGGGTTAAAATCATGAAATCTACTGGATATTCCCAAGAGTCTAAGGAGACTGAAATGTCTTCTAATACACCATCTGGTTTAATAATTGATCGATCTGGAAGTTGCAGTAAAGTAGGTGTAAAAAGAAGATTAGGAAGTTTCAGTTGTTCCATAGTCTGTCTACTCATAATGTTGATAGCAACCCCTAAATCAATCAAAGTATTTGGAATTTCTACCCCATTGATATGTGTTTTGACAATTGGACTACCGGGATCTACATACTTCTGCATAGTAATTTTTCCCATCATGATGTCTGCAATTTTCCCTACCAGGTGGATTCTTCTTGTATCTCTAGGTTTCCTTCCTCGTCTTTTAAGACTCAACTCCTTTATTATTTTTGCTAGAATAGGAATCTCTCTAATGTCTTGTAACAAGGGAATCTTGATACAGACATTCTTCAATTCATCTAGAAAATCATAGTCAGGCAGCGAGATTTGTTTTTCCACCCCTTTGTCAATTTGTAATCTTTCAGGAAAAGGAGGTGTGGATGAAGATGCAGGTTGCTCAACTATAGGAGTTGTGGGGGTTAGCTCTTTTTCTTTTTCTTTCTGAGTGCTTGGGTTTTGAAGAGATGCTTTAGAACCCTTATTGGCTTCAAGAGAATCTTCCTCAGAAATGCTTTGCTTTTGGGCATCTATAGAAGGTTTATCTAAAACTCTACCAGATCTGAGTTGTACATCATTGAGAGGAACAATCATATAGGTAGGAAATTGTTGACCTTCTACCATGTAAGCATTTTGAGGGTTTTTATTATTGGGGTTTGGCAATGGCTAGGAAGGAAGTTGATTTGACTTCTGTTGGAATGGAAGCAAGAGTTGAGAATTTGGGTTCTGTTGAGACGGTTGTTGTTGTTGAAATGGCAATGATAGTTGTGGATTTTGATTTGGAAGTTGTGGAGCTTGTTGGTTTTGAAAAGATGGAGGATATTGATAAAATTGAGCAAATGTCCCATAAAGATTTTTCATACCTTGTACCCATGATTGAAAAGGATTTTGAGGTTGGGACCAAGGTTGTTGCCAAGGATTCCAATTTGGTGGGGTTTGAAAGTTCATAGAGTTATTAAACCCTTGGTTTTGTTGCCCCTGCCAAGGTCTCCTTGCAACAAAACAGAGAGACTCAATTGTATTTGGATCTTCTTGGAAGACAGCTTTGAGCCCAGGAATTGAAGGACAACCCTTGGTCTCATGATTCTCTGAACAAATCGCACATGTTTCTACAACTTTTGCATCCAAGGGACATTCCCTGGGAGCATGTTTTTTTCTACATTTTGGGCAAAAGATGGCTAAAAGTTCAGCTTCTGCTTTCTGCTTATTATGGATCTTAAGAGTGTCTAGTTGCTCACTAAGACTCCCTAAGATATCAGTTTTAAATTCATCAAGCATATTGCCAATCTCAGCCCTACTTACTGATCCAGTTGCAGATTTGTTTGCTTTGATGAGAGAAGGATCTCTAGGCCCTTTTCCAGTTTTAGATTTTCCTCTTGAGAGATGGACACACAGCTCTGCTATATCATGAAGTGGAAGTTGATATATGTCTCCTTTTCCCATCATGTTCAAAATATCTATCCATTCATCTCTAATGGATTTTAATAGAAGGGATTTCAAGGTTTCCTCATCTAAGTTACTCATTTTTGCTCTTTTCAGATTGTATTGGAATCTTTCAAGTAAATCCTCCAAGTTTTCATCTTCTCTTTGTACCATTTTAAATACTTCATCCTTGTGGTTGGTATACATACAATAGTCCATGTATCTATCCAAAAATGTTTGTTTCATATCATTCCAAGTCCTAATGGATTGAGTGAGTAATCCCATGAACCATTTCAAAGAAGCTCCTTTCAATGTTGAAGGAAACAGTTTGAGTTTTTGAGAGTCTTCCAGATAATCATAGGTTCGACACACGACCTCAAACTCAAATAGAAATGTTTCAGGATCTTCATTTCTTAACCCATGAAAGTTTGGGAGGACAGATGGTGAAATATTTTTCATTGTTGCTCGAGAATCCTCATCGACTATAGGAAATCCAAATGAGTTATCTCCATTCCTATTTCCCCCATTGTTACCTCTACCTCCTCCATTATTTCCTCCTCCCCCTCCTCTACCTCTACCTCTACCAAATCCGTTAACTCCCTCTTCTGTCATGGTAGTTTCCTCAGAGATTTCAGAGTCCTCTGGTTCCTCTACTAATGGCGAACGAGGAGGAATTTCTCCCTCTTCTTCCTCAGGTGATTCTACTTCTTCAATTACAATGTGTCTCCTTGTAGAAGGAAAGAAAGGATCTTTTCCTAATTCAGATTCGATGGATGGTGTGGAAGAGTCTCCTAACTCAACTACTACCTCTGGAATTCTAGGAATCCTAGGGCTAGGAGTGTAGGTTGGAGATGATGGAGGTGTCTCTTGTCTATTCCTTGAAGTAGATGGAGTTGTGAAAATCAAACTCTTGGCTCTAGCTAAAAACCTTCCCCTAGAATCTCTTGCTCTATGCATATCATTTTTATTTTTCTTCAAGTCAGGCTAATAATTCTCTTTCTGATCTTCCAGGTCACTCTAGGTGCAAGAAGAGAGCATACTCAAGAAACTATTAAACCAATAACTTCCTCTTTTCTGATCCTCCAGATCATGCTAAGTGCAAGAGGAGAGCATACTTTGAGAGGTTATCAATTTTCCTTCCTTGATTTTTTTTTTAAGAAATTGGCTACCTAGTTTCACTTCCCCGGCAATGGCGCCAAAATGTTTGGTCAATTAGGGTGTTCTAAATTGCTAATTAAAATGTCAATCTGGGATTCGTAAACTGATGAAGTGAAGTGTACTATATGTACAAGATAACCATTTTCTTAGTCTTTTGCCATTTTTGAGTTTTTTTAGTTTGTTTTTGGATTTATCTTTTATGGATTCCCTAGTGTGTGATGGCAAAATTGAAAGTTAAGTATGGATGGTAATGGTGATTTCTACAGTGATTTTTCAAACTTAAAAGTGTTCAAAAAGAAAGCTCTAAACTAACTGTATTGAATATCAATTCTCAAGAGGAAGTAAATGTATCAAATAGTGAACTAATGACAATGGCCCAGTATCCTTACTGCTGTATGAAAAAGAAAGTAAAAACTGAACTTAAAGAAACTCAAAGACTGAAAGCAAAGCAACTAAATCACACTACTTCAACCCCTGTTCTGATCCTTTACCCTTCAACTCAATCTGCCTTATGGGAAGCAATCATAAACAAGCTGAGTAATATGATATCTAAATTGCAGGAAATTAAATTGCATAAAAGGAAACTAATCACACTACTTCAACCCCTGTTCTGATCCTTTACCCTTCAACTCAATCTGCCTTATGGGAAGCAATCATGAACAAGCTGAGCAATATGATATTTAAATTGCAAGAAAGCAAACTAAATCATACTACAATAAGTAATATTCTGATTCCTTACTAATAGAGTCACTTGACTATAGAAAGGAAATCATAAACAAATGAGTAATATGATGTCTAAGTAGCAGAAAAATAAATAAGCAAAACACAATTTGAAAAATGACTGTGCTGGAATTAAACTTCAGGAAATGAAAATTAGCAGGAAGGACAAGATGATCTCATGTCAGTAGTTATCAAAAAAATATGTAAATCTGCCCGAGCTACCTACAACAAAACTTGTAAAAGAAGCACTGATCAGCTAACAGTTAGAAAAGAAACATAAAGGAAATATAGATAGCAAATGATCATCAGAACAACACACTATATATACAAGCAATAATTAAAAAAACAGTAAATGAAAGCAAGTAAGAAACTATACAAAGCTCTGGTGTACAGGGGCCCTCTGCAACCTCGGCCAGTCAATCACTTAGTCACAAATCCGATTCAGAAAAACTGTCTTCTCATGTATTTAAAGCAAAGTGAAATGCAGTACAGTGGGTGACAACAGTCGAAATTACAATACAAAAGCTAATCCCTTCAGCGTATATCAACACGTTATTTATAATAAAAATATGCTACAACTAATTCCTAGATTTATGCTGCTACGAGACACGTAAATCTCCTTGAGCCAAGATCTAGCGTGATGGTCATGAATTCATGGAGTGGTGGCTGCTTGGTTCAATTCACGGGCTGCTCTCCAGGTGTGCTAGTACCTCTGAAAACTAAGGATCGTGCCACGCAAACCTTCATGTGGGCAAAATAGAGCCGTGCCATCGCAAAATTCTTCATTTGGCCCTTCCTTTGACCATCGTTGACCGCGATTCTTTATGAGTGATTTGGCTGATCTGAGGGGACACACCCCATGTACACGTCACGTGTAGCTTACCCATGTGGCTGGTTTCTCCATTGGACACCTGTAGCATAGCCTTTAACAAAATGGCTGCGGAAACTTGGGTTGGCTGCGGAAAGTGACAAGTTTCCGCAGTTGCTTGAACAAAAATCTAAATCAAAAAACAGTCATAAACATAGTTAGGAAACCATTCCATAAGCTCTTTTTAGACTATTATGCAACGATTTGACAGCTTGGTGGATGAAGTAAATGGAAAAAGAAGGTGGAAAGGGTATATTGGGAAGTGCAGGTTTGGGACTCAACAGGAATCCCTGTTTGATTTTTGGTTATGAGTCCCACATTCATGCTTGGAATATGGCATGGGGGTGATTGGCTGAAAGAAATATTCGGTTAAGCCAATATATGGTGGTGTAGTTCGTGGAAGTCCCATACCTGGTCGCATTTTTCACTCATTAATAAGAAATATTTTCCTTGGTATTTCATGTTTAATGTACTGGTTAATATGTGGAGTTTATGGCTTTCATATCCTTGTTATTTCTGTTGTTTATATACTGGTTATGAGTATGTTTTGTGACAGTGATGATGTATGGCTCTCATCATGCTTTGATTTGTAAATGAATGAATAATGAATATATGACCTAAAAGATGGAAATGCAGTTAATGTGATAAGGCATCAATGCTTATTAGCGATTCTCAGATAAATGTGAGATCCCTATGCTCAGGACTATTGTTATGACCTGTAGAATACATATTTGTGACATGTTTGATGAAATGCCTATCATGGCTAGTAGGGGTCTAGGCAAGTCATTAATCAAATGTTTGCATTAGTACCTTTGTTTCTATGTTGTTTATAATTTATGGAAGTTTCATGGAGTTATGTGGAGTGGCCTGAGTCTTGTCGCTAAAAAAGTGACACAAAATATGGGGTCCCTAGCATAGAACTTCCTAAAAAAGACCCAAGTCGCATGCATACCCATGTCATGGGAGTGATTAAGGCTCTAGGTCAGTAAAATGTCAATTTACCTCAGGGGTTGGTCACCTAGAAGGGTTGGTTGGCTCCTGAAGGTTCTGTAACATGTGTAGAAGGTCATATTGGTTGTGTTTTGTTGGTTCCACTTCCTTAACTGTACATTAGGAGTTGAATTAGATCATAGTAGCCTCTCGTCACACATTTACCTCAGTGGACTGGTTAACTTGGGTAAATGTGGGATGAGGGTGTTACATAGTGGTATCAGAGCATGGTTCACCCTTTGGATTGGATGGGTGGTGTGTTGGTCATGCATTCATGTTGGTTGCATATATGTGTTCTCTATGATTGTGGTTTATTGGCATGTTGTGTATGCATGGTGTTAGTCATGGTTGCATTTGCATCACCATTTGAACGTGGATGGTGTGTTTTTGGATGTGGTTGTCATGATTTTATGTCAGTTATGCATGTTAGTGCTTATATATTATTATCCATACATTGATATGGGTGTATTTGTCATGCCTGGGGTCATCGTATGTGGTTGGTATGGTTAGGCATTGATAAATGGATAATGGTTAAACTGATGTTATATGCTGGTGTGATTATGATTATACATGTATCATGTTAATATGGTTGATCTTGCAGATGAGATATCCTCCCTTGAAATAGACTGAGGTATGTTGATTATGTTATGTTTTTGGATTTAGCTGACATGGTGTACTTGCAGGAAAAATATCAAAGATGACTAGCAAGATGGTAGACTACAATTCACGAGATTCTCCTTATGAATCAGATGAGCAACGTGGTGTTGAGAACTCTTTTGATTTAGCAGATACATTGAGGATTTTGAAGGCATAAATAAGGAGTTTCAAGGCAAATAATGACAAGATCATGCATGCACATGATAAACAAGAAGAAGTCAATGTAGCAGTCCTTTAGATTTTATTAGAGTTGCAGAGACAGGGATCACTTCAGATTAGCCATGGGGAGGAGGATAGGAATAATGGGGCATATGGAAGTAGGTCTCACGGTGGTCATAGGTAAGATAGGGATGACACAGTTAGAGATGGCAGACTCTTGGATACTCCAGATAAGAGAGGTGATCGACATAGGTACTATTCTAGTTCTAGTTCTGATAAGCACTATGATCGTCATCATTATCACCCTTACATGAGGAATGACAGGGGATGATTCCAAATGAGTTCAAGAAAGCTAAGCCACCTACCTTTGATGGATATTTGAATAAACCAAAGGATGAAGAGGCTTGGTTACTTGGGATGAAGTGGTTATTTGAACTGCATGAGTACACATAGAATGTGAAGGGTGTAATATCTATCTTCAGCCTCAAAGGGAAAGCAAACATTTGGTGGGAAGATGTAAAATGGGTCAGAGACGTTAGGACAAGAGACTTGAGTTGGCATGAACTCAAGAGACTTTTCAGAAATAAATACTTGTCAGAAAGGTACTATAATAGCAAAGCCAAGGAATTTTATGAGCTAAAGATGGGATTGATGACAAATGAGGAGTATATGACCAATTTCCTAGATTTATCGAGGTATGTACCAGATATTAAGGATGAGAAGGCCAAAGTTCAGATATTTTCCAGTGGATTTCCATTAGCATTTAGAGATCGGATTGAGTATGATGAGCCTCAGTCACTTGAGGAAGTTATTAGGAAATTGAAGCATTGTTATGAGCAGTCAAAGGATAAGACAAAATATTAGTAATGATGGAAAGGGAAAGATAAAGGTAAAGGTAAATGACATCCAAAAAAACAAGACCTCATAATGCAGAAGAGAGAGAATGTTGCACCAACCAAGAAGTTCAAGGTAGCTAGACAGGGACATGGCTCACAAGAACAAAATAAAGGTGATGGAACAAGACGAATGGAGTGTTGGACCTATGGTAAGGAACATATTAAGAGATATTGTCCACATAATCAGGGTTGTAGGCCGTAGATCTACAATGCATAGACTGTTGGGGATGTTGGGAAGAGCCTTCCTTGTATATATGTCGCGTTGGATAACAGGTAGGTAGATCCCCCGGCATCTATTATTGAGATGGATGGTAAGCTGATCAAGTTGTTTCTATTTTGATTGACCTTGGATCTAATTATAGTTATGTTAACCCTGAATTGGCGGATAAGTGTGGTTTGAATAAAGAAGTGCATGCAGGATCTTGGTTAGTGCAGTTGGATACATTTACAAAGAAGAGAGTGTATCATTGGGTAAGAGCTTGTGCATTCGAATTGAATGGTATGCCTACATCAACACATTTTAATGCATTGTCGTTGGGATCATATAATATGCTATTGGTAAGATCTTGTGCATTCGAGTTGAATGGTATGCCTACCTCAACACATTTTAATGTTTTGATGTTGGGATCATATAGTATGCTATTGGGTATGGATTGGCTATATATTCATAGGACCATGGTAGATTGTTATGACAAAGACATTGAGTGTTTGGATGACAATGGAGAATAGAGGATCTTGTAGGGTAAGAAGAAGGAAACATCAGTTAGAATGGTGAAAACAATGTAGGCAAAGCGCAGTTGTAGAAAAGGGTGTGTGTTATTTGCAGTAAATATTTCTAGTGATAAAGGTAAGGAGGATGAGGATGTGGAGATAGTGAGCATGTACCAAATTTTACAACAATTTTAGGATGTGTTTCAAGCAAATATTTTAGAGTTTTCGCCTCACAAGGAAGTCTAATTTTTTATTGAGTTGGTACTAGGGGCAACACCAACATCGAAGGCACTGTATAGGATGAACACACTAGAGATAGTAGAGATGAAGTTACAATTGAAGGAAATGCTTGATAAGGGATAAATTAGGACAAGTGCATCAACATGGGGTGCACCAGTGTTGTTTGTGAAGAAGAAGGATGGTACTCTTAGGCTATGCATTGATTACACGCAGTTGAACAAAGTGACCATCAAGAACAAATATCTGTTTCCAAGGATTGATGACTTGTTTGATCAGTTGAAGTGAGCAACAATGTTCTCAAAGATTTAATTGAGATCAGGATACCATCAGGTACGCATCAAGGAAGAGGACATACACAAGACTGATTTCTAGACCAGGTATAGGAATTATGAGTTTGTTTTAGTTCCATTTGCTTTGACTAATTCTCCAACTACCTTTATGTGATCTATGAATAATGTTTTGCATTGTTATCTAGACAAGTTTGTTATTTTATTCATTGATGACATGATATGTTCTAAAAATGAGGAAGAACATGATGATCATTTAGTAGTAGTGTGGAGATTGTTGAAAGAGCATCAATTGTATGCAAATCTCAGTAAATGTAGTTTCTTTCACACATAGGTACATTACTTGGGGCATATGGTCTCCAAGTTAGGTATAGAAGTGGATCCAGAGAAGATATGAGCTATCATGGAGTGGCAATATCTTAGAAATGTTGAAGAGGTGAGATCATTTATTGGGTTAGCAGGTTACTATAGGAGGTTCAATAGGAAATTCTCTCAGGTTGCATATCGTATTATGTCACTGTAGAGGTAAGGTAATAAATTTGAATGGATAGAGGCATGTGCAACAAGTTTTGAGCAGTTAAAGCAGTGGTTGAAAAATTCTCTAGTGTCAAAGATTGTAGATTTGGACAATGAGTTTTGGGTGTGTACAGATGCACAGAAGAGAGGACTTGGTGGAGTCTTAATGTAGGAAGGATAGGTGGTGTGCTATGAGTCACAAAAAATGAATGAGAATGAGAAGAATTATTCGACACATGATATTGAGTTGGCAGTGATCATCCATGCTTTGAGGATGTGGGGACACTATCTTCTTGGAAGGCGGTTCATCTTGATGAGTGATCATAGCAGATTGAGGTATCTATTTAACCAACTAAATCAAATGTCAGGCAAGCTATATGGTTGGCCACGATCAATGAGTTTGACTTTCAGATCAGTTACATCAAGGGAAAGGAGAGCATGGTCATAGATGCTCTTAGAAGGAGAGTACATGTGATTATATATCAACTGAGTTCTTACGGGATAGACTTACATGATCAGATATTATAGGTAGGTCAATAGGATGATAGGTACATGTATCTTATGCACAAATTACAACAGGGTACAGGTGATCAAGATTTGGATTATCATCTCATAGCAGATGTTTCGATCATATTTAGGGACAAGATATATGTGCCAGATAACAATGAGCTTGAGAAGACAAGATTTCCATGCAAAACCATATTTAGGTTAGCGACGATGCCAGAAGACATTAACAACAATGAAGAATTTTTATCATTAGCCAAATCTGAAGAAGGACGTGGCAGGTTTTGTGGCTAGATGTTTGGACTGTCAGCAGGTGAAAGAAGAATGTAAGCATCCATCTGGGCTACTACAATCTATTTATATTCCATAGTGGAAGTGGGAGGTAATTTCCATGGATTTCATCACAAGTTTTCCAAGGAAATCTAGACAAAATGATTCCATCATGGTTGTGATGGACAGGTTGACAAAGGTAGCGCACTTCATTCTAGTGAAGTATACATATTAAGCTAGTGATGTGGCACATGTATTCATTAGAGATGTAGTGAGGCTGCATGGTGTTCCAAGGAAGCTTGTGTCAGACAAGGATGCTAAGTTCACTTCTAAATTCTAGAAAGAGTTATTTTCAGGTTTGGCTACAGAGTTGGACTTCAACACAGCTTATCATATGTAGATAGATGAATAGACAGAGAGGGTCTATAGGATATTGGAGCTCATGTTGAGGATATATGTGATGAATTAGCAGAGGAGATGAGAGGAGTACCTTCCATTGGTTGAGTTTTCTTATGAAATTGGGTATCAGGAGTCACTAAGGATGAGTTTGTTTGAAGCACTATATGGGAAGAGTTGTAATCCTCCCATCAGTTGGAGTGATCTAGTTAACAAGGTGGTGATTGGACTAGATATGTTGCCAGAGATGGAACAGGAAATGTAGGTAATCAAGAAGAATCTAAAGTTAGCACAAGATAGGAAGAAAATTTATGTAGATAAGAACAGGTTGTTTAAGGAGTTTCAGGTTGGGGAACAAGTTTATTTGTGCATCAAGCCGAAGAAGAACTCCTTGAGGATTGGATCATGTGCTAAGTTGGCACCTCGGTTTTGTGGACCTTTCAATATTTTTGAAAGGATTGGACCAGTAGCCTATCCACTTGCACTGCCTTTGACAATGAAAGTCCATGACGTTTTCCATGTGTTAATGCTTAAGAAGTATCTTAAATATGTTGATCATGTGATTGACTAGTCTATATTGTAGGTGAAGCCCGAAGGATAATTCCAGCTAAAACTACAATGTATATTGCAGAGAAATAAGCTCATGCTCTGGAACTGAGAAATTGAGAAGGTTAAAGTGGAGTGAAATCACTTTGGGCCCAATGAAGCTACATGTGAGATGGTGGATCAGATACATGCTATGCATCCTTCTCTATTCGTTGGTTGAGTGAATATTTTTGTATATGTTTTGGTGTGATGTTTTGGTATATGTACATATGTATATGGATGTAAATACCGCCATGAGTTGTGTTATAAAGCTCCAATATGCAGTATGGGTGTCATGTTATTATGGTTATCATATTTTTATGTTGTCATGCTGGCTATTACTGAGTAAGTTGATCATTGTAAATACTGCAACGAGCTAAGTTATAAAGCTCCATGGGAAGTATGTTTTTCTTTTAGCAGTCTTGTTGGTTGTAGGTGTCTTTGAACACCGAGGATGGTGTTCCCCAAAGGGGGAGGGTTCTATTGGCTGCATGGGGCTTGACCCAGGTTCAACAGTGAGTTTAGCCAAGCAAATCCCAATACTACTGGGCCTTTCGGCAACAATACACGGAGCGTGGAATGAGGTCTCACCTGAGGTAGTATGGGAGGGTGCTCGAACCAGGTTTCCGCACCCTAGGGATGTCTTGATGAGTGTTCTGGAGGTTTGCGATCCTAATCTATGTGCTGCGCTACTCCGCGCAGCTTTCTATTCTTCGCAACTCGTGTGCACCTTCGTATTATTCCAATCCGATCCTTACTGTGCTATTATGTTAGTGCTTAACTTAGTTTGTGCGGGCCTAATATTCTTATTACTTATTCAACTTCCAGATTAGCGCGAATACTCGAAAACAATATAAATGCATATAGATAGCTAGAACATAGAAATACAGATCTACAAGCAGATGCACAATATTCTGAATCAATCTTATCTTTATTAATACTCAAGTTCAGTTACAGACTTGACTCTGCCTTGCGCATTCAGCTGCAAAGCCTCTACCTACCACTATGACCCACTACACTTCAGATTTCCCTTCTATCTTCTAACCATGCCTTCACATCTATCTGATACTTGTCAAAACTTCAAAAACTTACTTTACACTTTGATCCTCTCTCTATTTATACAATCCCATGGTCCACGGACCATGGGTAGGCCGAAACACTCTACATTAAATTAAATTATCTTAGGTTAGACAACCCTAGATTCTCACACTCGCGCCTGCATTTTGTGGAGTCCTTACATTACACTTTTACCAAAATTTGGGCTTCAAGCCCCAAAAACCTACTATGGGGGGATCCGCTTCCAACCAGGCCCCCAACACAATCATTGTGACTCGTCTTGAGTCACTCTTCTGGTGCGACGATCTTTGTATGAAGTCCATCCAACTGTTCCTATGCTGTGCGAAGATCCATAACGCACTGGTCTACTGTCCACTAGATCTGTTCTACTCACTTGGCCGAATGCTCATTGTCAGGGCCAAATCCCTGTCTTAGGTCATGAATCACTTTCATTAGTTCGAGTTTTCATTTGATGTCGGCCATGATGAGGAAGGCCTCATCAATCCAAGGCTAGATGCTTGCTTGCAGTACTACCTCTTTTTGGCGTGCTATGTCCACTTTCTCCTTCAATTCCTTTGCATGTTGTAGCCTCGCGAGCCGCTGAGTTAGGACCACTGTTTGCGTTTTCCTGCACACACTGTCATATTGCATTTGAAGCTCCTGTGCCTCTGTTTCTAATCGTTGTATGGTGGGGTCCTCCTGTAAGGTTGTGAGGACCTCAAAGGATTCTTCCAACAACGTGGTATAGCTCTACATTTCCTGTTCAATTTCTTCCAGCCCTTTTTAGATATCGTCGGCGCGCTCATCTCGAACTTCTGGGGGCGTGGAGGGCTACGCTTTTAATCGTAGTTTAGCAATTTTCATTTTGAGGTCTAGCTGGATCCTCGCAGCTTCCTCCTTTACCTCATGGAATCCACTGGCCAATTTGTGGATCCACATTCCCACTAGCAGATTTGTCACAATTTCCAGTTCTGGGACGCGACGACATGCTTCCTCTACAATCTGCTCCAACTGCTGGTTCTGAGCCACCACTTCATCACGTTGTAGGCTAAGCTCTTTGATGTTGATTCGTTGTTCACTTAGCATTTGCATTGCGCGTGCCTCTCTAGTGCAGAGTTCTATTTTCGCTCCTTCCTTTAGCTGGTATAAAATATCTCGCGGAAGGGCAGCCAAGTTTAGGCCGAGTCCCTTGATTCGTCCTACCATGGCTCTATCCTCCATGCTATTCGTTGTCAGTGTTCCTTCTGACAGCGCGACGGTGGTGGCCATTTTGGCCCACAACAAATGCTCTATTGCCGATGCTCCCGTGGGACCGTAGACTGCTACCATTCCTTCTTGTGGGAGTTGCACCTAAAGTCCCTGCAGTTGTGCCCTGAGTGCCCCCAATATATTCTGCTACTCCGTCATTGTTTCTTGGAGTGCCTCCCTGGTGACCTCGCGAACTGTGTCATCGATATCATATAGATCACCCTCTGTCAATGAAATAGGCTCCCCATCCAATTTGGAAGCCTTGGTCTTCTTCCATGGCCTTGTTTATTCTGTACCATGCGGCCGTTTTAATTGTGTAGAGGTGGTGCTTGGGTCTGCGCCTTCCGCCGTATCGTCTGTCCCATGTCTTGTGGTCAGGTCCAGGCCTCTTTCCTCCTGCGTCGTGGTGACCCCAGCTATTGCTATTTTTTCGGTGGCCTTGGTCTACTCTGCGACAACCTTCGCTACCTCGCGGGAAGCCCTTACCTCCTCGGTGAGCTGCTCGTTCCACTTTTGCTGTGCTAGCAGCTTGGCAGCATCCTTCTTTCTTTATATCGCTACCTCATTATGCGCTGCTAAATCTGGGGCATGCCATTCAGGTGGCCATGAGTCGAGCACCGCGAAAATAGCGTCATCAATTGCGATGAACAGGATTTTTGTCCAGTTCTGCTCTGGATCCTTTCATGCCTTGATATACACATTGTGCATATCCGCCTTAAAGTATACAAAGCTCTGCAGGCTGTCGTATACCATGGGGGATAGGCATGGCCGTTTATGGATCCACATTTTTACACTCGCCTCCATGAGTATCCAGAAGATATTGATCTTGCGGATGTGCGTGGCGTGCCTTGTTGCCCAGAGTGACACGTATTTCACTGCCTTTGGAAAGTCCTAGTCAAGAGGAGGAAACTGACTGTCCTTCGGCAATTCCCCTGCAACCAACAAGATGGATAAGAGCAACCACACATAGTGGAATGTCTTACCCTACTCTTGAGCCTCCTTGCAGTTCGTCAAGAACTCCTTGTAGAGGAATTGTGGCTAGTTGAACTGTACCCCCTCGGTGCATTGTTTTGCCAGTGCAATGACCATTGCTGGTACCTCGTTGCCACGACATTTTCTCATCACTTTTCCTGCCAGTAGCTGGGTGGCTATGCAAACCCCTTTGTCTTGAATGCTAGTAAAGACATAGCTCCTCTACTTCTTCTCTAACCTATATTTCTTCTTCATGGCTTATGCGACTACCAAGTCTCCGCTTTGGCCAGCTATTTCGCGGGGTTCCTTCCCGTATAGGGAAGGTGATAAATCCTATGAATAAGCTTCGCCGTAATGGGAATCAGCTCCTCTAGCCACAAGTACCCATCATGCACTAGGCAAAGCAGTTGCCTAATGACGAATATCGTGATTGGTGCCCAGTGAAAGTGTGTAATCCATAGTAGATGGAGTAGCCCAGCCTCCTCCACCCGGAGCAGCCATTTCTGCGGCTGTAGCACTGTAACTAACCCCTCCTTGCTTTGTTTCATAAGTTGGCTAGTCTCCAAATGTGGGAACTTTTCGTTGACTGCGAGGTCCCAATCTTCAAATTTCATCATGGGTATACGGCCCAGGACTGAACCCTCAAATATAATTCTATCTGGGAGGAGTGGGGTTTCGAGTGCCCTCTTAATGATATCCACGTCCTTGGGTACTTTTGCCTTCCCTTTCTGTGGGGGGACATATTTGGGTAGTTTTACTACTGCATGCACTAGCTGAATTTCTTCCTCCACTTCTTCATCTGGTTCAATCTCTTCTAAAAAGGCCTAAAGGTCCTCCTCCTCATCATCTGTCTCAATATTAACCATCTTGACCTTTTCTTCCATAGACAGTTTACCAAACCGTGGATTTCGCGGAGACATACGGACCTGTACTGTTGCCTGTGGATCCTTTTTGGGCCTTAGCGTCTGAGGCGATTTAGGGATTTCCACTGCATCCCCTACCGGCGGTGTAGATCTCTACGTGGCTCCCTTGGTTGTTGACATGATTCTGATCAGGGAATCCTGTGTCTCCTTCGTCAATGTTTCAAACCATGGACTTGTTCTCATAGCCTCCAAATTTGTCAGGTTCATACCCAATTGATAGCGCAACAACTGAATTCTCAAAATGCCAAAGGTTGTTCGATGGAGAGCTACGTGTGATTTATAGGCCCTTTTGAATTCAAATTTGACCATTCCCCCCATATTCAGCTCATTAATGCGAGATTGGCGGCAAACAGTCCCAAATCTAGTTATGACTTTATGTCTTAATTGCCCACTGTCCGCTCGTCGTTGCCTTAAATTGGACATCTTTTCATGAACAGTGACACCAATAGTCACTTTCCAGCCTACCCACCTGGCAACGCAGACCCTTGTGCATGAACGCGACCCATGCATCATAATGACCTTGCGCGCAGCTTCCGTGTCTCGCAACTCCCATACAGACTCTTTTATAGTCCCACGCTCTCTTTCAACTACTTGGAGCGCTGAGAATGTGCTTCCTACGGATGGTCAGGTGGTCGCACCACCAGTGCGAGGCTTCAAGTCACCTTCCAACCCAGTCCGCGGGCCTTCCTTATTTACGCTCGCACTAGTGAGTGCCTCATGTTCTTCCTTATGCAGTGCGCTTCCTTGGTTACTTTGTTTGATAAGGTGTGGTCGCTGCCATGGTACTAGAGCTAGAAATTCTCGGTGATAGTCTTCTAGTGCGGTGTTATGGTTGCCCATATGTTGTCTTGTCCCTCTATCGACGTGTATTGCTTGCGCGATTTCGGTTTCCAGTTTTCTGATTTCTGCGTCCATTAACATGCTTCTCTGCTTCAGTCATACCCAATCTTCTTTGAGTTCACGAAGCTCAAGGTTCCCTTGCCGAATGGCTTCTTGAATATGGATATGTTTGTCCTCGCACGACTGCATAATCTCTTCGCTTTGGTCCTCGCGTGCTGTCCCAATTATGGGATTTATTGTGTGAGGATTCTTTTCCAAAGCTTCGGCCTTGATTTTTCTCATCATCTTTGGAATCGTTCCCACGCTCAGGTTCTTATGCATGGCCCTATAGGCCCATCAGACTGCTGGCACACGTAGGTCCCAATCAGTTCGTTTTGCCTGGTAAATTCTGTTCATGATTTCGCATAGATTTGTGAATGCTCCAACGTGGAATATTTGTGGTGTGCGTCGCTTTTCCTGCTACCGCGTCGGGTTCTGATTTTCGATCCTTAGTCTAGGATGTGCTTGCACAACACACGTCTGCACCCATCGACACAAGTGGGCGTGCAAACTACTTTTTCCTAGTTGCCTGGCTCTCGTTCGATGCTGGGGTCTTCCAAACCACAAGTGAATCTGCCTTCTATATTCGCGCCAGTTTACAATGGTCTCTTGATGTGTACTCCACCATCATGCTGGTGTTGCATGCACCGCCCATTCCAGCACATCATACCACTTTTGTTCCGGTACTGCACTTTCAAATTTGTCCAGGAATTCATCCATCGCTGTTACTCCATCATATGTTGGCAGTTCCCTTTCCTCTGTCATCATGCAACGTAGTGATCTAATCATCATTTTGAAATTCAGCGTTGTCACTTCGTGCAACCGGTCCTGCCAGCATTCTACTTCTTCGTCTAAGTCCAAAGTACAGGAATTTCCGCGTTCCCATGAGATTCTCCCATCTGCAGTCGGGTTCACCTGCTCCTGGTATCATGCGGTTATCTAGTAAATACAGTCCAGCTCATCGTCACTTTCATCATCATGCACTGGTTCAGTGTAGCGCGCTCGTTCGGTTGGGTCTAGCGGAACGACTATGCGAAGGGACTTTTTCTCAAATATCATCTTCCTCTTCTTCAGTTTGATGACTCCATTCATATAAGTGGCCCAATCTATTCCTAATAATGTAGGATAAGGATTGTTGTCATCGACAATCTCTACTACTTCAAAGTCTGTCTGTGTGCTCACGCCTTTGATATCAACTGTTACCCCTTGAAACCTCCTCATGGGCAAAATATTTTGTTGGTTCACCATTCGTAATTGAAAAGGGGACCACTATAATGCAAGCCCGCCCATACGTTCCCATGTTTGCTTCGGTAATACATTCGTGTTTGAACCTAGATCTAGGATGACCTGATCCATTTCGTACTCACCAGTCTGCATAGTCAACCTCATTTCACTTCCGGTGCACAATGCATGCTTTCCCAGTTTCCAGACTACACGCGGTTCCCCTGACCCTACGCACCTAGTGATCAACTCTTGTAGTCCCTTAACTGCCTTATTGTCGCATAGAAGCTTCATGCATGTCTCTAAAAAGGTAGTAAGCATAGAAGGATCCATCCTTGTCTCTGGTTGATCCTTACTACCCGAAGTGAAGGCCTCTGCGAAGCTCTTCTTAGCTTCCGTGAACATCTCCTTTGCGTATTCTAAGTCAAACTCAGGTTCCTTTGTAGGAGCCTTGCAAACACATGTATCTTCCTCGGGCTGCTTCCCCTTATCCTCCCCTGTGGTTGGACCACTTCTGAGCATCATATTCACATTCGAGTCTTCTTTTCGCGTTTCAGATCTGATCATTTGGATATTTGGAGTTGGAGGAGGTTGGAGTACCCCTTTCTCGCGCATCTGTGTGATCAACATAGGGAAATCTACCATTTCATGATCAAACTGAGCACAATATGAACAAGATACTCTCATCGGGTTGGTACAATCGCGGGCGTAGTGCCCTAGTCCTCAACAATTGTAAAAAATTAACTATCTGTGGCCCCTTCTTAGCCCCATTCCTCCTCGTCCTCGACCTCGCCCTTGAAATCTAGCGTGCGCCATCCCTACAGCTGGGTCAAGGGCTCGTGTTTCTATTTGCATCCTATATGCGGGGGTCTGATCCATCATTAGTTCGTAGCTACGACAAGTACGCTCGTTGTGGCCTACTGACTTGCAGAAATTACAAAACAACTGCTCGGGAGTTTGTGTATACTTCTGCAACAAATGACAATTATCTGTCGTGTGCTTTCCTCCTATCTGATAGATCGTGCACCATAATGCGGGTGTCGCACTCGGCCTTGCCTGTGCCTTTGGTCTCAATGGCATTGGCCCCCCTCCTGCAAAGTAGTTCGTGAATATTGGACAATGATCCTTGTCATGGCCCTGGCCTTTGCATTTTACGCACCATAATTTCTCGCGCGCTTCTGGCCGCGGTGCCCTATCCTGCTTCAAGCTCTGCATTTCCAAGCATAGATTCTGTAGTTGCGTGCGGATTTGTTGAACTCCCAGTCTCGGATCCTATATCAATGACTCATGCAACCTCATCGCCATTTCCAACACTTCGGCCTGGGTAGAAATTTTCTATTGCGATAGCACCATCCTCAGGTGCAATGTTAGAGATGCCACAAACCATGTGCGATGCTGCGCATCCATAAGCATCATATTAGCCTTGCAGATCGTACTCTTCAGCCACTGATCTAGATCCCAGGGGGTCTCGCCTATAAGCATCGTCGTCTCTTTAAATCTAATGATTGACTGTGTCTCTAATTTCTGCTGGCTAAATTCTCTATTCAACGCATTCTGGATCTCTACTATTCATGCATTTGGGTGATCATTAGAGTGCTTGATATACTGTGTCAACGCGCGATCCTGCAGCGCACTCACCAATGTAGCCTTCTTAATGTTGTCGTCCATGACCCTTTGCGCTTCCCACACTGCTCTTACCATGAACTAGAACTGGTCTGGATCCTCATTCCCTACTCCTCTGAATACAGGTAGCCTGATCACACTCACCATGGTGAACTGCGGGTTTGGTGGAGGTGGAGTGGGTGAAGATGGAGGTGAAGGAGGTGAAGCGGGTGGTGGCGAGGGTGGAGGTGGTAACTGCGGAATGCACTGCCTTATCAAAGTGACCTCACTTCTTGGAGAGACCCGAGTGAGCTCTTCCTCACTCTCTCGTGAAGGTGAAATTAAGGGACTATTTCCTAATTCCCATGTACCTTTGTAGATCTTTCCACTCTGCATTGTTCCAAACATTATTGTATTCACATAACCCGTTTTTCACATAACAACATCTTAATCTAGATATTCAAAGATTTAATGTACTTACCTCATCGTCCCTTGAGAAAACGTCATTCTGCTTCACTGTAGCTCACGGTCGCGTCTATCGTAAATTCAATGATAAATCCTCCTATTATCCGGTCGTGCCAATGGTCCACAACTCACGCTATCTTATCTTCTGATGCCTCTAGTTTGCGCATTAATCTCGGAGTCCACACTATTAGTTGGTTGAGCTTGCACCTTCCTTGTTTGTTGGCTAACCTCGCGATCCACTCATATAGTTCAGAAGGAAAGGATGCGAAGAATATCTTGTGGACTTCTGTATACACGTAGCGATCCAACCACCTGTTCTCAAATACCTGCAGAGTTATGATTTCCTGTGTTACGAACTCGTGAATCTTCTTGTCCAACCACTTTCAATTTCCTTCTTTGTTGGGTTCCAGTGGCACGACATCAGACATCCCTTAGGCAGATCCCGGTCCCAGCAACGAAACCATTTGTTGGCTACATGGGGCCTGACCCAGGTTCAATAGTGAGTGTAACCAAGCAAATCCCAGTACTACTGGCCCTTTCAATAACAGTCCGCGGAGCGCGGACTGAGGTATCACAGGAAGTAGTATGGGAGGGTGCTGGAACCAGGTTTCTGTACCCTACGGATGTCTTGATGAGGGTTTTGGAGGTTCACAATCCTAATCTGCACGTTGCACTGCTCCACGCAACTTTCTATACTTCGTAACTCGTGCACACCTTCGTATTATTCCGATCTGATCCTTACTGTGCTATTATGTTAGTGCTTAACTTAGTTTGCGCGGGCCCAATATTCTTATTACTTATTCAAATTCCAGATTAGCACGAGTACTTGAAAACAATATAAATGCATACAGATAGCCAGAACATAGAAATACAGATCTACAAGCAGATGCACAATATTCTAAATCAATCTTATCTTTATTAATACTTAAGTTCAGTTATAGACCCGACTCCGCCCTGCGAACTCAGCTGCAGGGGTCTGCGCACTCAGTTGCGGACTCTACTAGGCTTCTGCGCACTTAGCTGCAGAGCCTCTACCTACCACTACGACCCACTACACTTCAGATTTCCCTTCTATCTTCTAACCATGCCTTCGCATCTATCTGATACTTGTCAAAGCTTCAAAAAATGACTTTACACTTAGAGTCTCGCTCTATTTATACAATCCCATGGTTTTTGGACCATGGGTAGGTCGACACACTCTACATTAAATTACATTATCTTAGGGTGGACAAATCTAGATTCTCGCGCTTCGCGCCTGCATTTCGCGGGGTTTTTAGATTACACTTTTACCAAAATTTGGACTTCAAGCCCCAAAAACCTGCTATGGGGGGATTTGCTGCCCAACAGGTTTTCTAACAACCCTGGTCAAAATTCCATGTAGATAAAGTTAATAAAGGAAAAATAATAACCAAGGTCATGGGACACTTATTCCAAGTTGAATGTTGGGAAAAAAATCCTAGTGTGGGTGTTCATTTGGTTTATTATGGCTAAGAAAATTGGCAACGGAAATGGCAAAGGCTTTGGAAAGGCATGAGGCATTAATTGACATATTATTTACGAAAATAGTGGAAATTGAGAGAAAAGGAAGGTGAAAGGTAATAGGTTGCATGTGAGGAGGAAATTGAAGTAAAATAATGGAAAATTAAAGAAAATAGAGGCCTCATTAATAAAATGGATTTTGAGGATCAGCTAGTAACATTTTTGTCATTTCAGTTTTGGAGCTCTCTCTCCATTCTCTCTCTCTCACACTCTTAGACACTTAGTGTTCTTTTGGAGCACTTCAACTTTGGATCAAGGAAAGAAAAGAAGGAAAATAAGAAGCAAGGATCAAGCTAGGAAGAGCATGATCAAGTAACCACAATGGGATTATTTGTAGGTATCAATTTGCATGTGTAATTTCTTTTATAGTTTTGGCATGCATGTTTCATACACGTGTGTATTTGGTTATATTTCTATCATTGGCAGGGGTTCACCAGGTGTGACAATGTTCTTCAACCTTGCCTTGCCATTTCCAGATAACCATGGTGTGATGGGGTTCTCGTGTTTTGGGTTGTGCTGGATTGATGGATGGGCTCGAAATTGAGTGAGGTGGTATTTGAAAGAAATAACACATGGCTTAGTGATTCCTGAATTGAACTATGGATTACGGTAAATCCTTGGCCTAGTAACCCCTGAACCAGACCATGGTTGCGATAAACATGGATTTTGTGTTACCTTGGTGAGCCTAGGAATCCTTGGCCGGTGAATGACAGGACATATAGTAAAGCCTAGAGGTGGGTGTCCTCAATTAGGCCTAGGAATCCTTGGCTCATGAATGGCAGGATATATGGTAAATCTTGGAGGGTGGAGTCTCGATTAGGCCTAGGGATCCTCGATTGTTGTATGGAAGGATGTACTGTAAAGCCTAGAGACTAGGAGACAGGAAAAATCCTCATGGTGTAGGTGGATAAATTTGGTGGCAACCATGCTTGTTTGGGGCCTAGTGATCTGATGGGGATTGTGGTAAATCCTGGTTCTATTGATGAGGTTGAGGTGGTTTAGCCTCGGGAAGCCTTGGTTTATTTTTGGTTATGAGTCCCATATTCATGCTTGGAATATGGCATGAGGGTGATTGGCTAAAAGAAAGATTTGGTTAAGCTAATCTATGGTCAGGTGGTTCGTGGAAGTCCCATACCTGGTTAGATTTTTCACTCATTAATAAGAGCTATTTTCCTTGGTATTTCATGTGTAAATGTACTGGTTTATATGTGGATTTTATGGCTATCATATCCTTGTTAGTTATGTTGTTTATATTCTAGTTATGAGTATGTTTTGTGATTGTGATGATGTATGACTCTCATCATGCATTTATTTGTAAATGAATGAACAATGAATATGTATATTAATTAAAATATGATAATGCATCTAATGTGATAATGAATCAATGCTTCTTAGCGATTCTCAAATCAGTATGAGACCCCTATGCTCAAAACTATTGTTATGACATGTAGAATGCATATTTGTGATATGTTTGACGAAATTCCTATCATGGCTAGTAGGGATCCTGTGAAGTCATTAATCAAATGTTTTCATTAGTACCTTTGTTTCGGTATGTTATTTATCATTTATAGAAGTTTCATGGAGTTATGGGTGGTGGCTTGAGTCCTGGCCCTTAAAAGGTAATCCAAGGTTGCTGGCACAGAGCTGTCTGAAAAATACCCTAGTCACATGGATGTCATTGCTATGGGAGCGATTGAAGGGTTCCATTTGCATGCATGCCCATATCATGGGAGTGACTAAGGATTTAGGTCAGTAAAATGTTAAATTACCTCAGGGGTTGTTCACCTGGAAGGTTGGTTGGCTCCTGAAGGGTCCGTAACATGTGTAGGAGGTCAGATTGGTTGTGTTTTTTCGGTTCCACTTCCTTAACTATACATAGGGAGTTGAATCAGATCATAGTAGCCTTGTGTCAGATGTTTACCCCAACGAACCAGTTAACTTAGGTAAATGTGGGAGGAGGGTGTTACAACATCTTAGAGTAAATACCTATATAGTTTACTCACTACATTTCTAAAAGTCCCCTTATGCAGGGGTAAACATTGGGTGTGGCCTAGTTGAGCCCTCAAGTCAGCTTAATTATTTTGTTTCTTGCATGTGTACAAAAAGAGGGCAGATCTAATTTCTATCTTTGTATTGACAAGTAATAGACAAACCATAATATAGTAAAGAGAGAGGGGATAACTAGACTCAATTGAACCAGTTGGAACCACCAAATGTAATGGATAAAGGATTAGTTGGGTCTCTCACCGAGTGGTCTCCATTACATTTTGATGAGGTCATTTTTGGCCATAAACATTTTTGGCACTAGAAGGAGGGCCAAAATAAATAGTTATTTTAATATTTTGTGCTTTAAGATTTTATTTTATTATTATGGATCCACTTAAAAGATCACCTTGGAGTTGCTTTATTGGGCTTCCACCAGCTTCCACTCCAATAAAGGTAGTTGAGACTCTGTCTAAGATCAAATTCAATGGCAAGATTTTTTATTTTGACCATCTCCTTGAGTTTATTTTAAAATGTAATAATTTCAATATTGAAAAATGAGTTATTTGTAGGGTCTTCACCCTTACGTTGACATGTCAAGCTAAATATTGGTGTTGATCCTTGCTAGTTTCCTCTGTACATAGTTGGGATGAATTCTCGAAGATTTTCCTTCACTATTTTTAGGAATATGACTATGAAAAGGATTTTTATTAGTTGGAAGAATTGCATAGGATGGAAGGTGAGTCTTTGGAAAAATTTCTAACTATATTCAAATTAATTTGTATCCAATTTCATTCCAAATATTTACCTCCCGAATTTCAACTAATAGGATGGTTCAAACATCTAGTATCTCTTCCTTGTATTTATTATTAAGAACTAGGAAGTATATGTACTACTATTGAAGAATCAATTTCTCAAAGTGACAATGATGATCCTCTCCCAAAAGTAAGGATTGCCAATGAAC
Source organism: Pinus tabuliformis (assembly GCA_031772625.1). Classification (NCBI taxonomy): domain Eukaryota; kingdom Viridiplantae; phylum Streptophyta; class Pinopsida; order Pinales; family Pinaceae; genus Pinus; species Pinus tabuliformis. The sequence continues at coordinate 498,032,781 of CM062816.1, forward strand.
AATTTTAGGAAGAAATAAATGTTTCTCAAATAAATATTGTTGATCTTATAACTGCTCCAAATCAAAATTGCTATGTTGTTCCTAATTTTGATAAATATGTAATAGAAGAAAATCAACTTGCAATTAGTAGCAATCAATAAATTAAAATGTAAGTTGCAACAGTTAGTCTGGAATCTTATGTTGATATCAACATGGTTCAACAATCTAAAAATGACAATGATGCGAGACTAGAAGAATCCGAAATATCTTTTTTGGACAATGAGGAAAATTCCTCAAGCACAGAAGTTTTCAAGTACATAAATCAAATCTTTTATATAATTGAATTTCATTAAATAATTCTTCAAAATTTCCTTTTCTAATTTCAGAAAATAGAGAAGTTGTTATTAAATATGAATTGCTAGTTAATTCTAGTTTGGATGGAGTAAATTCAATTCATACTCTTAGTGGTCCTAAAAAGTCTCTCCATGCATCTAATCTTTTGCCTAGTTTTGATTTATCTTATGAAAAGGAAAAGAATACTAATCGAATCAATGTTGATGACGACTTGAAAGACGAGAATATTGAGACTCTTCACTCTTTGGAAAGTGTTTTTTCAAATTTCGATAATTCCATTTCTTTAAGTAAATCTATTTTTGAAGATGAAGAAAACATCATCGCATAAATTGTTCCAATATTTTCTTATTTTTAATCCCCCATACATTTTATTGATTTCATTTTTCAGGAATCCACTCCTATTTATGATTCTTACGATGATGGAGTTTCCTTTTCCAGTCATGAGATTGAAATGTTTTCATTTCCATGAGTTGATGCTAACAATAATTTTGATTTCATTTTCTCTATTGGCACCTAAGGGAAATAATTTTTTGCAAGAAAATCCAAGCCGTGTTATACCATTATTTGTAATTTTGATGTATATTATAATTTGACCTTTTCTCACTTTCTTCAGTTTGTGTTTGATTTTCTTTCAAATTTCATTTTTCAAGTTTTAAACATATTATTATGGCACTTCAAGGATTCAAACTCTCAACACTTGTCAAGTGCAATAATGATCTTATATGGAAATCAATTCCAAATCTTTAAGCATAAACATCAACAAATTCTTATTTTGAAATTTTATTTGTTCATGTTTTGCCAATTCATGCATTGTTTTCAAATGACCTTTTTACAACATCTCGTACTTGAAAAAACATCATTACAGTCTATCCAACGAAATAATGTTTCTAGAAATCTTATGAACTTTCCATTTATTTCTCATTCAAACCTTGTTAATTTACCTGAAAAATGTTTGGGATCCTCAATTCTCTAGAATATTTCATTCCATGACCTTTCTTCTATACATAATACCAACAACTTTCAACAGGCTACAATATTTAAAGATTTATCATTCAATTCTGGCCAGCTATTTCCTCTTCTTGTGAATTTCTTCCAATCATTCACAGAAATATGTATTGAATTTTATGATACCATAGGCGTATGGTCGGAAGAATTTCTAGGTAATAATGTTGTAAATAAGTTTAGTTTTCTTAACATAGATGTACATAGTAGGTTCAATGTTTCTTTTAATAATTTAGATGTAGTTTTTTTTTTCTTGTTGATTTTTTGACATTTTCATATGTGCAGGGATAAAATTGAGAGAATGGTTTCACCAGAAGTATGAATATACTTAGTCATATGCTCTCTCAATTAGTTAGAATAGAAGGAGGATTAATTTTGTTAGCTAGTTTGCCTATATTTTATCTTCCAATTTAATTTGTGGAGTTTTCAATAAATGCTAGTAATGAGCTCAAGTATGTTCGTGGTCTTCTTTACCTTGATTTAGAGACTTCATATTAAGAATAAGTGAGAAATGATCCCTTTCTAGATCATAACATGTTCAGGGAAGTATTTATTTTATCATTAGAATTTTTATTTTTATGCTCTATATTGGTGCTTCTCTTTATATTTTCTTTCTTTGCAAATTTGCAAGATGAGTCAATAATCATATTCCACTTCTCGTTGATCCATATGAAATGAAATGCTTAGCTCTTTCTTGTTAATATTTGTTGTGGGTCTACAAATTCTCTCATTTTAAATGTTCAGAAGGTCCATAAGGAAAGGAAAATCACTAAAATTTTGTAGCAAGTTGTAAAAGTACCATTGTCCATGATTTTACCTCTTTTCATTCGAAATCTTACATTTGTCAAGATAAGTTGAACCTTTGCACTGCACTCATGTATCCTGCATCCTCTTTTAGTCACATTCCTTTCATAATTTCTGAGATGATTCAGAATCTCGGAACCTAGAAGCTATGCTGTATCGGAAGCATGTCAAAACATGTTCTGAGATTTCTGACCTGTGATCCACGTGGTCCTTTTCTTTATTGTCACACCCAATTTCCTTATTTGTGTAATACAATGTTTTATAAAGGAAATTCCCCCCACTTCGTTGTTTTTTCTTGGAGCCTTTAAAAGCGATTTTTGATATTTCCAATACATGAGTTATTGATCCAGGTAGATATTGGTGGCCACCCACCAATTCCACTTGGACCCCCACCATTTTTTCTTTTAGCTTTTTAGTTTCCTTAATTGTAGCATAGTTTACCATTTTTAGCAGTTTTTCGGGTCCTAAACTTCTAGAGCTGTTTTGAGGCCCTAAACGATGTTTTTTTGGCAATCTACCACCACCACTTTTTAAGAATATTATCTTTTCTATCGTAGTCCTCAAAGAGATCTTTCTAACAGGGTATCATGCACATAAAACGAAGATAATATGACCAAGTTGCGACCCTGAGAAGTTGGCTGTCCAACTAACCCCAACAGGGTCCATAAACTCTTGGCGTTACATCTCCTCGGGTTAGGGTTTTGGTTGTTTACGGTTTTCTCTTATTGTTCAATAATAAAAAGGCCCTTGAGCCTCATTGTAACATAGTTTAGAGGCATGTAGTCACCACATCTCTTCTCAGAGATAAACTACCATCGCCCGAGCTAGTCTTATTTCCATTCTGTTTGTAAGCATATTTCAACATTTGATATTAATGAAATGAGGTGTTATTTCTACTTCATATTTGTATTTAGGGTTATATTTGTAATTTTTTGTGTTGTTGTTTAAATCTGGATCAGTGGTATCAGAGCGGTCCGCTCTTTCTATGTTTTTCTTTGCATGTCCCCAGTGAGGTCGAGATATAAGGAGTTAGGACTCGAACTAGTCGAACCTTTGTAAGACCAACCTCGCAAATGTCGACAGACTCCCATGGTGGATGAAAATAAATATGAGGGGGTAGGAGATCCTATCAAAATATTGCTCGAAGAAGCCCTCGAGGGACAAAGGAATGTTATGATGGACAACTTTGCCCAGATCCTTTAGTGGATACCCAAGGGCGATGCATCTACTTTTGGCAGTTACTCTGGAAGTGCCACACCCTTTAAGGTACAAGTTAACTTTTACATTCGCATATTTGAGGGTCAGATAGATGTAGATCCTATAGATAAATGGTTAAATTTGCTAGAAGGATATTTTTCCATTCATGATTTTTCCAGCAGGGAAAAGATCACTTTTTCACTTCTTAAAGTAACCCCCCACGTCAAGGACTGGTGGGAAACCTAATGTGAGTAGAAGGATGAAAATACGAACTCATTATTTTCAGCCGCACCCACTTGGAACTCATTCTGGGATGCCATCAAGGAGCAGTACTACCTTGTCGGGAGCTATGAGGATAAATACATAAAGTGGACAACGCTGCGACAGGGAAGAGACCAAGATGTGCTAGAGTTTACCAATGTATTTCATACCCTTTGCATGAAGTTGGGTATCAAGGATTCTGAGAAACATTTGGTTCTCAAGTATTAAGGCTACTTGCACAGGTACATCTAGGACGAGATGGAATTCCTAGACATCTCCTCACTCGAAACGGCATACCGATATGCCGTCAAGATCAAGCAAAATTTTAGACAGAAGAAGAGAGACTTTGGATCTACGAATCTGAAGCAAGGGAAAGGTGCCCCCAAACTGCATAACAAAGTACAAAGCCAAGGAGGGGTGGCCCAGGACAACTCGCCAAAGCCGCAAGCAAAGAAAAACACCGCGAAGCCAAAGAAGAACACGGGAAAGTGGTGTGAGTTCCATAAGAGCTCCACTCACAACACAAGTGAGTGTCGGGCCAAGCAGTCACTGGTGGCTGAGCTAAAGGCTTCAGAATCAGATGCATGTTCTGACTTTGAGTTAGAACTCGATAAGGGGAATGACAAAGGGAAGCAGATTATCGATGTGGAGCCCAATGCCACCATTTCCACCAAGAAGATCCAGAAGGAGGAACCTAAAGATCCAGAGGAGGAGCGCCTCTTCCACTCCTAGATGTGGGTAAAGGGTTCCCTGCTACAGTTCATTGTCGATAGTGGGAGCCAAAAGAACTTCTTTTCGGCACAAAAATTACCTGCATATGAATTCTAAGACATAGAAAATAAATAATGCAAGAGCATAACACATAAAACACATATACACAGAGATTTTCCCTTGGATCGCAAAACCGGGACTACTAGCTTGATTTTTCATTATGTTCCTTTCAATGTTATAATTCATATTTATACATGCCGAAGCATCCAATACCATGGACCGAAAACCATCGTGTCCAATACCATGGACTGAAAACCATCACGTCCAATACCATGGACCGAAAAATCATCGCGTCCAAAAAATAATGTGTGAAAATCATGCACAAAACCATAGGTGGGTCTACCCAACCTAACATAGTGTCCAAAACTAGAAATTTCCGGGGCGCTGCCCCGGATTGCATAAAGTGGGGTTATGGGCACACCACAAACCCCCTGTGAACCCCCCTCGCTACACAATTGGCGCAACGAAGGGGGTGCTCTGCCCCCCTCTAACCCCCCGGTTAACAACGTGGGCTAGTGGTGGAAAGATTATAACACAACCCAACATTCTCCCACTTGTTGTTTTCTTTCCAGAGCGGGCCACAAGAGAGCTTAGTCATTTTCCCAGCCCTGAAATGCCCATTGTCTCTCTACACCAAGAGAAATTCTCAGAGCTCACATATTTTTTCAATGCATCTGCAGTATTCTTCAAAGTATCCACCTTTACCAGCAACACCTTTTTGTCTTCTATCATATCCCTCACAAAGTGATACTGAACATCAATGTGCTTTGTCTTTGAATGATATGCAGGGTTCTTTTCCAAGAAAATTGTACTTTGGCTGTCATAGTCTATCCTTATAGCTTCCTGTACTAACCCCATACTTGAACACAATCTCTGCAACCAAACTGCTTCCTTGCTTGCATGAGTCGCTGCCATGTATTTTGCCTCTGTAGTTGATAGTGCCACTACAGATTGTTTCTTACTCATCCAACCGAGTGCACCTCCAAATAGGTTAAACACATACCCACTTGTAGATCATCTCTGATCCAGATCCCCAGCCCAGCCTGCATCAACAAAGCCATGAATATCCAACACTCTGTCCAATCCTGGTCTTCCTTGGTAGTACAAACCATAATCACTAGTGCCACACAAATACCTGAAAACCCGCTTCACTGTTGTCCAGTGCTCCTTCCCTGGTTTTGACATAAACCTGCTCAATACTCCCACTGCATGTGCAATGTCTGGTCTAGTACAAACCATTGCATATCTTAGGCTACCAACTTTACTTGCATATGGAACATGGGACATGTCCTCTTCCTCTTCTTGTGTCTTGGGACACTATTCAGCAGATAACCTCACACCTACAGGCATAGGAACCTTCACCAGTTTACTATCCTGCATATTAAACCTCTGCAGTATTGCCTCGACATACTTCCTCTGGTTTAACCAGAGCTTCCTCTTTGTACGATCTCTTTTAATTTCCATGCCCAAAATATAGTTTGCAGCACCAAGATCTTTCATGTCGAATTTGGAGGACAATTAGGCCTTCAAATCCTGGATAATTTCTTTTGTCATTTCCAACCAGCAACATATCATCCACATACAAGACCAGATAAATAACACGGTCACCAATTAATTTAAAATACACACAGTGATCTGCTTTGCTTCTGGTGAAGCCAAGTCCTCGTATAAATGTATCAAATTTCTGATACCACATCCTTGGTGACTATTTTAACCCATAAAAAGACTTCTTTAACTTTCATACCGGTTCTTTCTTACCCTTCACCGCAAAGCCTTCAGGTTGCTTCATGTAGATTTCCTCTTCCAGATCCTCGTGAAGAAATGTTTTCTTTACATCCATCTGTTCTACCTCAAGATCAAAAGCAACAACAACAGATAAAAGTAATCTAATAGAATTTACCTTGGCAACAGGAGAAAAAATATCGCCAAAATCAATTCCTGGCACCTGGGAATAACCTTTTGCTACCAACCGAGCTTTGTATTTCTCCACTTTTCCTTTTGCATTTGTCTTCTTTTTGAACACCCATTTGCTGCCAATGGGTTTCCTTCCAGCCGGCAACTCCACCAGATCCCAAGCCTCATTTTTGTGCAAAGATGCCATTTCATCAACCATGGCCTCTTTCCAGAGTTTTCCATCCTCTGAATCCACTGCTTCCTTCACAGTTCTAGGATCATCATCAGTAACAAACAAAGAAAAATTTGAACAGAAATAAGATGGACTATACCTTTCTGGTTTCCTTCTTTCTTGAACTGATCTTCTCACAGCCAGAGTTTGTGGCTCTTCATCTTCTAATTCCTCCTCTGCTGTAGAGTCTGATTCTTCCTCCTTTAGCTCAAACTCTATCTTCTCAGGTTCCTTTGGTTGGAATTCATGTTTAATAACATCTTTCACCTCTCTGAACACCACATCCCGGCTATACACAACCTTCCTTGTTATTGGGTTCCAAAGCTTATAACCCTTTAAACCATCATTATACCCAATAAAGATGCACTTTTCATATTTACTATCCAACTTGGTTCTTTTCTCCTTTGGAACATGTACATATGCATCACATCCAAATACCCTTAGATGTGAAAGAGAGGGTTTCTTACCAGTCCATACCTCTTGTGGAGTCTTATCCTCCAACGCTGATGAAGGTGACTTGTTGACTAGGTAACATGCAGTATCCACCGCCTCTGCCCAGAATTCCTATCCTAACCCGGCACCACCGAGCATGCTTCTTGCCCTTTCCATCAATGTCTTGTTCATTCTTTATGCAACTCCATTTTGCTGAGGTGTATATAGAGTAGTCTTCTGCCATGATATACCACACTTCTTACAGAATTCTTCAAATTCCTTGCTATAAAACTCTCCACCATTATCTGTCCTCAAAACCTTTATCTTCTTCTCTGTCTGGTTTTCCACCAGAGCCTTGAATTCTTTAAACCTGTCAAAGACTTCAGATTTCTTCTTAAGGAAATATATCCATGCATTCCTTGAGAAGTCATCTATAAATGATACATAGTACATAGACTTACCTAGTGATGGAACCTTCACAGGTCCAAACACATCACTATGCACAAGTTCTAATATCTATTTTTCCCTCTTACCACCAGAGGGGAAACTCACCCAATTCTGCTTCCCATATACACAATTTTGATAGAAATCAAAATCCAGAGGGTTATTACTCATACCTTCTACCATACCTTTACCATGAAGTATTCGAAAGCCCTTCTCTCCAATATGTCTAAGCCTTTGATGCCACAGCATGATCTTCTCTCCAAAGACCACTAGATTTTCTGCTCCACTTTCAGGTACCATAGAACTATTGCACCCATCAATAACAGTGCCACCTTGTAGCTTGTACAGAGTTCCAGTTCGAACTCCCTGCATCAATACCAGTGCTCCCCGAACCATCTTGCAGGTATCCTTCTTGAACACTGTTTTTACACCTGCATCATCCAACTTGCTTACAGAAATTAGATTTCTGGCCAATGCAGGAATATGCAGAACACCCGGAAGTGTTCTAACCCTTCCACCTTGCAACTTCAACTTTACTTTTCCGCGACCAATGATTCTAGCCTTCCTATCATCCCCTAAAAAGACATCACCACCATTGTATTTCTTGTACTCGTAAAACCACTCTCTATCGGGAGTGAAGTGAAAGGATGAACTTGAGTCAATCAACCATGCCTCATGATCTACATGTGTACTTGAGGAAGCCAAGTACACATCCCCACCTTCATCTGAGGTGGTTTTCGCCTCTGCAGAAGGAGCCTCATTAGATCCCTTTCCTTTATCAGGAGCTTTAGATTTACAGTCCCTTTTAAAGTGGCCTTCCTTTCCGCATTTCTAGCACACCACCTTTACAGGTTTTCCAGGAGATTTAGATCTCCCTCTAGATTTAGACCGTCCTCGTACAGACAAGGCATCACCATTCTGGCTCTCCACATTTTTCCATCTCATCTCCTTCGTCAGCAAGGCTGAGACTATTTCATTAAACTGCAAGGCAGTTGCATTGCTACCTATTGCAATAACTAGACTATCCCACGAATCTGGTAGAGAACACAAAAAACTGATGTAGTTATCTTCATCTGAAATTTTAATATCAATAGATGCTAACTAACTTACCACAGTATTAAATGCGTTCAGATGCTCTATCACCGAGTCTCCATCTTTCATCCTCAGGTTATACAACTTTTTCCGCAGGAATAGTTTATTCACTAGAAACTTAGATTGGTACAAAGTCCCTAACTTGTCCCACAAAGCCTTCACCATAGCTTCCCCTGATACATTTAGCAATACTGACTCTGAGACACACAATCGTATTGTGCTCTTTCCCTTCCAATCCAACTTCTTCCATTCTTCATCAGACACTTCCGTTGGTTTAGTACCCAGATCTACCGCGATCCACTGATCTTTATCCACCAACAGATCCTCCATATTGAGTTTACAAAACTCAAAACTCTGACCATTAAATTTCTTGATCTCTATCTTTCCACTGCTTGCCATCTTCTTTCACCACCAGAATCGATCTCGTAGATCTCCCACTGAATAGGGTCTACCACAGGCCCGAGTGAAACCCCTCAGCAACAAAGGCGTCCCCTTGAAGCCAAATCTGCTCTGATACCAAATGTAGGTTTTAACCCCGTACAGAAATTACCTACATACGAATTCTAAAACATAGAAAATAAACAATGCGAGAGCATAACACAAAAAACACATATACACAGACCCTGGATCCCAAAACTAGGACTACCAGCTTGATTTTTCATTATGTCCCTTAAATGTTACAATACATATTTATACATGTCGAAGCATCCAATACCATGGATCGAAAACCATCGCGTCCAATACCATGGACTGAAAAACCATCGTGTCTAAAAAAAACATGTGTGAAAATCATGCACAAAACCATAGGTGGGTCCGCCCAACCTAACATAGGGTCCAAAAAGTGGGGTTACAGGTATACCTCAAACCCCCTGTGACCCCCCCTCGCTACACAATCGGTGCAACGAAGGGGGTGCTCCGCCCCCCTCTAACCCCTTGGTTAACTACGTGGGCTAGTTGTGTAAAGAATATAACACAACCCAACACTAGCAGCCGTGCTAAAGGCTTTAGAATCAGATGCATGTTCTGACTCTGAGTTAGAACTCAACAAGAGGAATGACAAAGGGAAGCAGATTATCGATGTGGAGCCCAACGCCACCATTTCCACCACGAAGATCCAGAAGGAGGAACCTAAAGATCCAGAGGAGGAGGAGGGCCTCTTCCACTCCTAGATGTGGGTAAAGGGTTCCCTACTATAGTTCATTGTCGACAGCGGGAGCCAAAAGAACCTCTTTTCGGTAGAGGTCATGAAGCGGCTGGGTTTACCGACCATAACATATCCACAACTGTACACCATTGAGTGGCTTCACCAAGGATGGGATCTTCGCGTGAACTAGCAGTGCCGCCTTCCATAGAACATCAAGCCTTTCATGGATGAGGTATTATGTGACATTTCTCCCCTTGATGCTTTTGATGTATTATTAGGCCAACCATACTTATGGAAGCGACATGCTGTGTATGAGTCAAGGCCGTGTGATGTTATTATTACTTGGGGAAATAAGTTGTACAGGATACTGGAGGTAGCACCACCTACGACCATCTCTTTGGTTATTGCAAAAAAATGTACTAAGCTCATTTTCCAAAATTAGGGAATTTGTATTCCTGATGATATGCCCTCAGGGAAATAACAAGAAGATAGTGGCCACGACCTCCAGATAGGGCCCCTCCGCATGACAACAATAGATGGACAAGGTCGTGGAGGAGTACCTGGGATCATATTCTCCTCCCCCGTAGGGGTGCCTCTACTGTCACGTCAAGCACTCCATCGATATGATCCCAGGTGCGCCACTACACAAAGGACCAATCCATCGACACTCCATTATGGAGAACGATGAAATCAAGAGGTAGATTCAGGAGTTGTTGCAGAAATGTCACATTCATCCGAGTTCATTGCCCTGTGGGAGCCCGATCGTGTTGGTATAGAAGAAGGATGGGACATGGAGACTCTGTATTGATTATCAGGTGTTGAACAATATCACTGTCCAGAATAGGTACTCGATCCCGTGGATTAATGACCTTCTGGACCAACTGAAGGGGGGAAAATATTTTAGCAAGATTGACTTGAAATCAGGATATCACCAAGTACCAATTGAACCTTCCAATGTGTGGAAGACTTCCTTCAAAGCCAAGGAGGGCCTTTTCGAATGGTTGGTTATGCCTTTCAGGTTGACGAATGCTCCTGCAACCTTCATGAGGCTAATGGATGACATCTTGCGGCCATTTACCAACTCATTTGTACTGGTATAATTGGATGACATCCTAATATTCAACTAGAGTGTGGAAGAGCACCTCCACCACATCCGACATGTTCTCCAAACACTGCGGCAACACAAGCTATGTGCCAATTTGGAGAAATGCACTTTTGGCATGACCCAGGTTCAATATCTGGGATACATTATTGATGAGCAGGGGGTGCATGTGGATCTAGCCATGAGCCAAGTCATTCGGGATTGGCTAGCTCTAACCACTCTGATAGAGCCCTGCAACTTTCTGCGTCTTTCCAATTTCTACCGCAGGTTCGTGTTGGGATTCCCTCATATCACTTGGCCCTTGAGTAAAGCCACCAAGGGAGGAGTGAAAGAAAAATTCTTTTGGTCTGAATCTCAACATAAGGCATTCACAGAGTTGAAACATCACCTCTGCTATGCACCAGTGCTCACAGTACCAAACTTGCAACAACCATTTGAGATCGAGACAGATGCCTCTGACTATGCTATTGGGGCAGTCCTTACTTAACAAGGGCATCCAGTGGCACATCACAGTGAGACACTTTCGGACACAGTCTAGAAGTATCCCGCTTATGACAAAGAGATGTATTGCATTATGTAGGTCTGCTGACAATGGAAGCATTACATTTTGGGGAAGGAAATGGTCATCCAATCAAACCACTAGCCCCTGCAGTTCATATAGATACAAGGGAAGTTGCAGAATGATTGCCATCAGAAGTGGTCCACATACCTGCAATAGTTCCATTTGAATATCAAGTATAAGAAGAGCAGCACCAATAATGTTGCAGATTGCCTCAATCGACCACTGATCATGGCGTTAACCACCGTGCTCAACTCTTGTGGGCATGAGACTTCTGATTGACCACTTCTCTACAAAAGCGACCCAGAATTTGGCCACACATACCAGATGCCCTTGGAGGGTCAGCAAGTTCCAGATATTCACCTTTGGGATGCCCTATTATGCCACCTAGGACACCTTTGTGTTCCTTCAAGTGAGCGTGCCAAGATGATTTTGCAAGCACACTACAGTAAGTTTGTTGGGCATTTTGGGGTCAAGAAAATGGTGGCAGTACTACTGAAGTATTTATATTGGCCAAATCTTCGACAGGATGTCGGGAAGTACATCAGATCCTACACTACCTCCGCCATTGCCAAACCAACCATCAAGAAGCAAGGCCTCTATACTTCGCTTCCTACCCTTAGTTGAACTTGGGAATCAATCTGCACGGATTACATGTCGGGCCTTCCTTCTACTAAGCATGGCAACGACTATGTTTTTGTGGTCATCGACAGATTCTCGAAGATGGCCATTATGGCTGCCTACAAGAAGAATATCACAGCGAAAGCCACTGCTAAACTCTTCTTTGAATGAGTGTGGGTACACTTTAGGATCCCACAGTCTATCATCTCAGATCAGTACAACAAGTTCCTCAGTACATTTTGGTATAGTCTCTGGTTGATGCTTGACACAAGCTCACTAAGTCCACAACTTTCCATCCCTAAACTGATGGCCAGACAGAGGTCGTCAACAAGATGATCGTACACATTATGCGCATGTACAAATCAAAGAATCCACACACATGGGATGAGAGCCTCCCCTATGTCCATCACAACTATAACCATGTTCTCCACAGCTCGACTAGCCACAACCCTTTTCAGGTGGGCTTGGGATTCCAACCACTATGTCGCATTGATGTGGCCATGCCATTTGCAGCTACTAAGGTAGATTCGGCTCATGTCCAATCCGAAACTGATAAGGAAAGCAACTTCATTGAGCACATCCAACATATCTTCCAGGAGGTCCACGACATTATGGAGAAATCAAATGTTAGGTACAAGCAACGACATGATCAACATCGGGTGCCACACAAGTTTTAGGTTGGTGACAAAGTCTAGTTGCATTTGCAAAAGGAACGCCTTACTGGAACCTATCGGAAAATAAGACCACTCTGATATGGTCCTTACACCATTACCAAGGCTATGGGAGATAATGCATTTGAGCTCAGCATTCCCCCATTCCTTGGCCTACACCCAATGTTCAATGTGGACCGCCTTCGACCATACTTCCCACCATTGTTAGACACATCGAACATTGTAGAACAAATCACACCTACAGAGTTAAATTCAGATTGCATGGAACAAGCCACAACTGATCAGATCATGGACACACAGATCAAGGACACTTGCCAGCAGAAGATCCAACTGTATCGAGTTATCAAAGCAGGCCAACTCCTTCACCAGGGCAAGTGGCTCACCAGGGACCAAGTTCAGCAGAATTTTCCTCATCTCATGGAGGAATGCAACGCAATGGGGACCATTGATTCCTAAGGGGGGAGGAATAATCCAGGTAGATATTGGTGGCCACCCACCAATTCCACTTGGACCCCCACCATTGTTTCTTTCAATTTTTCAGTTTCCTTAATTGTAGCACAATTTACTATTTTTCGCAGTTTTTCGGGTCCTAATCTTTCAGAGCCGTTTGGAGGCCCTAAACAATGTTTTTTTGGCAATATACTGCCAACGATTTTTTAATAAAATCATCTTTTTCGTCATAGTCCTCGGAGAGATCTTTCTAACAAGGTATCATGCGCGTCAAATGGAGATAATATGACCAAGTCGCGACCCCGAGAAGTTGGTTGTCTAACTAACCCCAACAGGGCCCATAAACTCTTGGCGTTACATCTCCTCGGGTTCGGGTTTTGGTTGTTTAGGGTTTGCTCTTATTGTTCAATAATAAAAAGGCCCTTGAGCCTCATTGTAACATAGTTTAGAGGCATGTAGTCACCACATATCTTATCAGAGATAAGCTACCATTGCCCGAGCTAGTCTTATTTCCATTCTGTTTGTAAGCATATTTCAGTATTTGATATTAATGAAATGAAGTGTTATTTCTACTGCATCTTTTTATTTATGGTTATATCTGTAATTTTTTGTGTTCCTGTTTAAATTTGGATCAATTATTCCTCCTCAGTCATATTATTGAATCTCATACTTCTTTTCTTGGAAGCTTATTTTACATACAATAAAAGATTTCTTTCTGAGAATCCTATTTCCCTCTATAGCGAGCTTCTTAATATCTTGGACTAGTGGGATACTAGACTAATGTAATCTTGCAGCCCTTTGGTCAATTCATTTATTACTAGACAACCCGACCTATCACTATGCTCACATGGAGTTCTCTTTGATTATCTCTGTATCTTTATGCTGAATTCCATGTTATCACGGTGTTCGAGAGCTTGGACGTATTTTTAATTATAACTCCAACAAACTTCCAAGCATTTATTCCTCGGGATGACTAAGTAATTTTGGGGATATCCATTCTTCTTGGTTTGTCTACATTGATCTGCATTTATATGTTTCCATAATCTATGGCTTACATTTTTGTCCTTTTTCTACTATCAAATACCCATCTCCTTTTCTTTTTGTCCTGTAATATGCATCCTTTTTTATCTTTTCAAGGCATTCTTGAGTAGCCATTATAACAATATAGCCAGCTGGTAAGAAAATATAGAATACTCAAAAGTAATGGATCATAGGAAATCTATATTTGAATTCTCTTGTGTTTTTCTTATTTTTAATATATCACTCCATACTTATCATGTAAAAATTCAATTCCTCTCCATATACACATAAGCATTACATAGGTCGGGACTTGGTCTTTATTTATGACATTTTATGAAAACCTTGGAGTTGATATGAAATTTGAAAAAACAAAGAGAACAATTGTCGTTGCAATTCCAAAGAAGCACATATTTATTTTCATCTCTAATGGTCTTGTTTACTTACGACTCTCTGAACATTAAATATTATTTTTCTAGCTTTACTACTCGCTTCAATTTAGAATTAACAAATGATGATTTTGGGCCAATGAAAAATTCACAGAAGGTCACTTATTCATAATTCTAATTCCAATCAAAAGAAGAGGTTATTTGTTTTTGTTGGAGAAAATCAACATCTTTCAAGTAAAACTAAACAAAATTTTTCAATGGTAAGTCTCATATACCCATTTTCATTCTTTTCCAATTCTTTACTTTTTGTTTCAACTTTATTTTTATTTTTTGCTGATTTAAGTTCTATCCTTGTAGGTCTCTAAGAATTGTTTTACACTCATACTTGCTTAGATCCAAACTCATACTCCTTGTTTTGCTTGTTTTCAAGTTTTGGAGAAGCAGTAATGATTTTCATAAAGTCAACTAATTGAGGAGTCCTTGAACCTTCAATTTTTTTCACAAGCCTTGTTTTTACTTAAAAATTGTTAAGATGTTCTCATGCATGATTTGTTTTGAAACCAAAAAATTTGCAAAGGTTAAAAACTTCGCATTTGGCTTCTTTTTACCTCATGAATTCTATTCACTTTACAATTTGAGAAACTAATTGCTTATAACAATGCAAGATAAAATTTATTAAAATCCCAACATAAGACAAACACACATGTTTGTATTATTTTACTCTTTTGTTGTGACATTTTTATAGTTAGTCTTGTTGGGTTTTTATTTTAATTTGGGGTTTTCTTTTATTTTTATTCTCCTTATTTGACATTTTTCGAGTTTTCTAATTTCTTCTTTTGCTTTAGTTTCATTTTGTAGTTGGTTTTGGGTTAATTTTATTGATATTACCAAAATTTATGTATTTGGACTTTTCTTACCCAACATTGGTTGGTAGACATGGGAATCTTTTTCTGCCAATTTCAATGGGTTTCATTTACCTTCAAGGGATATGTTTATGGAATTTTAAAGTCCTCTTTCCTTAAATATTTTTCATGGAGGAACATGCAAATTTTTTAAGTGATATAGTTCATGTTTACAAGGAAATAACTTACTTTGAAGTCTAACTCAATCAATATGTTATCACTTAGGGAAAACCCTAGCTGCAGGAAAAACCCTAATGAAACCTCAAACCTCTTTTAGGTTGAAAGTTGGCCCTTCAACACAGAGAGGGATCTCTCCGTAAAACTTAACTACTCCATGGTCACTTTAGTAGAAGGTTTCAAAATTGAGTTCGGTGGCTAGATTTAGATCGTAGGATGAAATTGGTTCGAAAATTTACAAAACATATCATTGGGAATGGAGTCCAGTTCTATACAGGTAAAACTACATATATAATGAGAAAGCTATAAAAAGCATGATAGTAGAAAATCCTTTGACTGTTTGAGAAATTGGAAGAAGGAAATTGAAGTGAGACAAAGTTTATAGCTGACTGAAATAAAAAATACTAATGGCTGATAATACAAGAAAGGAACATAAATGGAATCGAATTTTAGAAACAAACGTTTCAGACATGGAAGAAAGCTTGTATTACAAAGAGGAAAACTGAAAGGGAACTGAAACGCACGAGTTTCATACAAATTTCTCATAAAAATTGCAAGTATATTCAAGAATGCTCAAATATACCAGAATGCAAATATGTTTTTTGATAAAATTCCCACTCTTATTCATTCTTCATAAACTATTTTACAGAAATTACATAAACTGTTTGCAAAATAATAGTCTCCATATTAATTACAAAAATATGAGATATATAAAATAACTTTCAAGTTCATGCATGTAAAATATAAAACTTAAATACATTATGTTTTTAATAAAATAGTTATAGGAAAATATGTTGATATGTAGGTGAAGTAAAATATCTGTCAAACTGTCTTCCTTGGAAAAAGAAACAGGTCCCTAACTGATAGCTTAATATACTAGATGGAAAAATAGGTCCCTCTGTAAATTAGGCCCAAAACGCCTCCAAAACTGCTTTTCTATTCATCCCTCTTTCCTTCGAAACTCCTGGAAAAAATGTTGATATTGTTTCTATTAGCTTCAATGGTTTTCTGTTTGTAGCTTTCGCGGACAGGATGTCTACCAACATTTTTATTTTTTCTCGATTTCAAAATCGCTAAAAACCGAAGGGTCAACATTTTCACCCGTTTGAATATCGCTGGCAACGAAGATGTTAGCTCTCCCTCTTTGCTCAAAAATCGCTGATTGACTAATTGTCTACATTTCCCTCTATCATTTCTATCAACTCACATGCATAGTTTTAACCCTAACATAGCTGATAGTGGCTCTATCAACTTTATAAAAAATGCTGACGATGGGAATGTTTGCTCTCCTGACTGTTACACTGCATGCAAAAGCTATAAGGCCAACTGTGAGTGATAAAATGAAAACCCTGTTTCATGAAAAGATAGGAAAATTTTTGAGTTTTATTCCCCCAAGCATCTTAGCTGAGGGTACTAGCAGCTCCAAGAAATACATCTACCTTCTCTAATATTTGCTTTTTTCTCTGGCTTGTCTCCATGGGTCACCTTTTCACAGTTTCTCTTCCTCTGCTCCTTTTAGAGCATGTAGCATTTTTCCTGTTAATAATGAGGTCCTTCAGTGGCATGTTGTCAAATCAATCACCTTCTTGGCTAAATTTGGGTTATTTTTGAGTTTGATCTTGTATCTTAACTTGTTAGTTGGCCTAGTATATCTATTGCAACCCTTGAAGACTTTAGACAATGTCTCCTCCTCATTTCTCTCAACCTCTCATTATTTTCCCTTAGGATCCTTTGTTTTATCTGTGTCTGTAGGGGAATTTTTGAAAGGTGGAATCACAACATGGGAAGAGCCAACATCAATAGGTGGGTTCATAGGGGTACCGGGTCTGGTTTATGAAGCCGAGTACTTTTTATTTGGTAAAATTTAGGAATTTTTAGAGCAGACGATGCAGATGGAACTCCTAGGTTTTCCTGGCTGGGAGGGGGCTTAATAGGAGCTTGATTTTTAGCCTTTTGCCCCTTTTTGGCAGTCTGTGGTCTGCCTCTTATTCTCTTAAGGGGTTGAGGTTAAAAACTTCCCTAGAAAAGGTAATGATTCCATGTTCTTTCTGTCTTAGCTAGCTAGCCTTCTATTATCAATTTTATCTGGGCTTTGTGGTATATAAAATGAGAAGAGGGATTAGTGCGGGCCTTGAACCTAGCTTCCATATGTTTAAGGATCACTAACAAATAAAAACATGGATTGATTCTAATATGACCAGAAAGATGTGTGAGAAAATGAAAATGGCAGAGGTTTACCCTATTAAACCAGCCCACACGTAAAATATTACTGACAAAGATGCAAAGGGACATGCCATTGGTCTTGTAACCACTCCTTTCAAACTCCAGCCCTATAATTTTTCCATCTAAATTATTCTTTGAAGAAGAAATGGACATTGATCCCTGCCAAAACATGATTGTGAAAAATCTTCTCACTGTCTGCTAGTAAGGTTGTGGCATCAACAATGGTTTTCTATGTAACTGCAAATGACAAACATCCCACCTCCACCCGATTCCCATAGAACCCCTATGCAAAATACCGAGCCACAAGATCGTGGTAGTCGGTACAACAGTGGAAGAATTCACTCCATTCTGCTTGCTAAAAAAACCAAAGAATTTTTGGGTAAATGTCTTGCAAATCCGATGCTTTTGGCTCAGACCGGTTCATCTTACCTCTGTTCCCCATTTCATTGCGTGGTATTCCCAGGATTCGATCCTTAATCCCTGCGAACAAAACAATTTCCAATGCCAAGTGTAAATGTTTTTGAACTAACACAAACAAATTTCTTATGGGACAAGGTGAGTTAACTTGACATGCGGTTGAGATAACGTAGTCGACGAGTGAATAATCACATTGTTTCTGGTTATTATTACAAATACAATTTGTATCATATGATAAAATCATGTTAATTGACATTTCACTCATTATAACAGAGGAAAAATGATTAACTAGTACTTTTACCCCTTCAAAACAAATAGAGACACGTTTCACTGAAAATGCTGACACTAACGTGGTCAACATAGTCATCATTTTTTGAATTTAAAAAATGGTTTTGGCGCTGACAATTGGCCTGTCAGCGAAAATGAAAAATGTTGATATCCTCATTGTTAGCGAATTTATTCGCAAGACCATATCAGATCAAAAAAAAGTTGATAGCCCCGCTATCAATAATTTCCCCATTTATTACAATTAAGATGTTGACACTGTAACTGTCAACATTTTCTAAAAAATAAAAAAACGAAGTTTATTGTGATAACACAATCCCTCCCATCCATCTACTTCATACAAAATCCTTTGAAGGAATAGTCACGGGGAAGGATACATAGTCAACACTATGGAAGTATTATATCCATTTGCTTAAGTCTATTTCACCATCCCATCTCTTTCACTCAACTACACCATAAACTTAGCTCGCAAATGTGCTTATCAAAAGGGTGATTAAAAGGGGAAGCATGGGAAATACAAGTAAACCCGTTGGGGCTATGGATGCTTGCTGGCAGCAGGGAAATGATTGTATGACAGTAAAGACAAGTTGGTTGGGGTATTGACTAGGCTCGCTGACAATGAAGCAATGTGAGAGACCATTCATATCTATGGATATATTCTTTATCTAAAACTCCCTATTTGTACCTTCTTCTATCACTCATACAAGGTAATCTTAAATTTAAATTTTCCCCAAAATTTGGATTCATGATTTTAGACTAAGTATGCTTAAGTACTTGTCTTCTTAAACTTATATTGCTTGATCAAATAACATGGGACCCATGAGAAATGTTTTACTCTTTTACAACTTAATAAAATTTCTCACTTAAACCTTTGGGTAAAATTAAGCTAATTTTTAACTAGAGATAACTGGTTCTTCCCCATGTGTTGCCAGTGTTGTGGTAAAGTCACAACCCCCCCATTTTTAACAATGGGGACCCTTTACATGAATTCTGGTCATATAACTCATTTTTTTCATTTGGTTAATTGTGTGACATTTTTGCAAGATTTTCATTTTCTTCAAATTTCCACTTTGATTGCTTCATTGCCTTCAATTTCTTGGTAGCTTTCCACCAGTTCTTATTTCATCGCATTTGGAATCACTGTTTGCAAATAACACTTTTTCAAAGTTTCAATTATTTTTACCACCTAAACTAAAAATGTACAAAATATATATTATCTTTGGCTTATATAAATACAATTAACATGTAAATATTTACTTTTTTTTGGTCAAAACCCTTTCTAACTTTATTACCCTCAACAATATTATTACTTTATATAATACTATTATTTGTTTAGCCCCTATTTTTATAGGAATAACCCCTATTATTATTTTTATAGGAATAATATTAAATCATTAATTCTTTTTAGAATATTATATATAAAAATATACGTTAATATTTTCTAATTCATGACTCTAAAATTATTTAATATTTATATAAGATTAAACCATTAATTTTTTTAGCATATTCATTAATATGGTTATAAGGAGTTATTAAAATATTTAATTAATTATTTTTATAATATTATTTGATGAAAATGATTTTGTTCTTCATTTCCTTTCTCCTTTTTGGGTCGAGACTTTGACTATTTTCTTCCCTTAGTCAAACTAGTTGTTACCTACTAACGACTAGTTAGCTTCTTTCTTCATCTATTTATCTCATTACTTGGATCTGTTTCCACATCTTGCCCTGAAGATGAACCACATTGACTTGTTCGAAACGCGTCGACGAGAATACCTCGAATGTGATTTTTACCGATTTTTTTTATTAAAATTATTATGAATCATAGAAATCTTAATTCAAAAAAAGTAAATATTTAATTATTTGTAATTAAACATTAATTAATATTTTAAAATTTTCTAGTTCACCAACTATCCTACCCGATGCAAATACATTATCCTACCTGATGCAAATACATTACCTGATCAGGTATGTTTTAAAACTTTATAATAAAATATATAAAACTATACACAACAATTCTTTTATAAAAATCTTGGAACCTCGATCCAAGATCGCAATTTTAATTCGTTACGAGATTTTAACCTCTCGAAAATCTAATTATATATAGTGGTTGTAGTTTTTGTGATCGAAAATTATATATAATTGCTGTAGTTTTTATATGGGAGAGAGAAGTCCCACCTCCACGTGGGCCTCACCTCCCTCTTCCCTCCTTCCCTGCTTTTCCCTCTCGAGATCCTCCTTAGCCCCCTCTTTCTCATACCTTATGCCCCTCGAGATCCTACTTACCCCCCTCTGTCTCACACCTTATGCTCCGTTTACTCCCTCCTCAGAACTCCCCCATATACACCATGTTAAATAATCCCATGTCTCCTCCCATCACGTGGCCTTTTTTTAATGATTTAAATAATTTAATATATTTTTAGTTAATTTTGATTTTAACTAACTTATTATTAATTTATGTTTTAATTAAATTAATTAATTTTAATTTATTATATATGATTAATTTAATATTTGTAGTTAATAATGAATTAATTTTTTAATTTATTAAAATTTATTAATTTAATTTGAAATTGGAATTTTAATTAAAAATCCTTAAATTTATCTGGGGCATTTTTTTTTATAGAATTCTTGCCGTTTTGATATCTTGATTTTGGAGAGGAATATCTCGAATTTACAACATAATTAATTTTATTTATTTATTTATTTATTATTATTATTTTTTTCTAATTTGATTTGAGAAAATTTCATTGGTTTGGGAAAACTACTACAAATAATTCATTCCCCAACAATACTCAAGGCATAATGAGATGCGTTTGAAGTAATCTTAGCATGAAAATTTATTTGGACTTTATTTCTTTTGATTTAACAATTTCATGAGAGTTTATTACTCTGATTTTTGGTATGCAATTTAATTTATTTTTATTTTGGTTTTGATTGGTTTGTAGCAAGAGATCGGTTGGAGAAGTTGGACTTGAGACACTTTGGAGCAATGAAAAGAGATTGATAAAGAGAATAATGAAAAATTTACAGCTCTAATTAAGGATCTGGAAAACCATTCCCAATAATTCTCCATTTTTGGGATTTTTGTAAATTATTAAATAGAAGTCTTGAAATTGAGGAAAGAGTTCCTCTTCTCTGCATCTAGGGGATTCTAAAACAATTTTTTAAGGGATATTTAGCTGTAAAAGTAAGAGGAAAACTCAAATATGAGTTAATGGAAATTTTCCTTTTCAAATCTAGATTTTGTATTGGGGGCAGAGCTTACACTATTACAACTCTTTCTTTTAGTCACAGAGCTTACGATTTGTGAAAGATTGTTGGAGATCGGTCCAAGGAACAGGAGAAAGAGACCATCTTTCATTAGTTTGTAATTTGAATACTTTTATTTAAATGCAAATTTCATTTATGTAATGAATGATATGTGTAAATCATTCTCATATTCTGCATTCTTGTTTGATGTGAGGATGAATGTCTATTGGATTAGATATCTAAATCATTAGCCTCATAAATCTGTTGTTAATTGTCTCATTTTCTCAAGTGTTTAAATCCGATTTCTAAGTAACTATTTACTTAGAAATATGTCATCTAATATCGATTTAATAACTATTGAAATTATGTGAACTTTTTCCTGGTTTTAATAGTTAATCATTAATTGTTATTAGATCTCTGAACAAAACATGTTTTGTAATCACAATATCAGTTAGTAGAACTATTTCATTGGCTAGATATTTATCATAAACAAGGTATGTTAAAATCCTCAATCATTTAATTATTCTACTCTCAATTGGTTTTAGATCTAGATCTTCCTAATCGAGATAGACTTAGGATTTGTTTCCCTTTTTCTTGCATCCTAGAGCAATTCTATGTTTAGATTAATCAACACATTTCTAGAAGTCCCCTTATGCAGGGGTAAACTTTAGGAGTGGCTTAGCTGAGCCCTCAAGTCAACTTAAGGATTTTATTTATTGCATGTGCACAACAAGAGGGAAGATCTAATTTATCTCTTTCTATTGGCAAGTAATAGACAAATCATAAGCCAACAGAGAGAGAGAGGGGGTAACGAGACCCAATTGAACTAGTCAGAAACACTAAATGAAACAAATAAGGGCTTAGTTGGGGCTCTGACCGGGTGGTCTCCCTTACATGTTGATGATGTCATTTTTGACCATCAACATGTGGTTGTAATGTAATCATGTTGACTAGAAATATCAACATTCTCCTGCATAGCCAAGTGATGCGACATCCTTTCCATATAGGATGTTTCTTGTAAATTGGGGGGATCACCAAGGGTATTACTAATCCAGATACAAAGCACTGCTCCAGGAAGAAAAACTTGGCAAGTCTTATGAAATGGGCTACCTACATTAGCCTCTTGCTACATATCAAGCTTCTGGTCAAAATCCTTTATAAATTTATTAGCCAATTTATTGTTCTTGTCCATCATTTCCCATCCTACGTCCTTTCTTCTAGAATTCATGGTGGTGAGCCCTAGTATTGCACCAAGAGTGTTACAACTCCAAAGGACTCCAAAACTGTATTTATCAACCCAGGGTTTGTACAAGCTTCAAGGTGATAATTCTATATGCACAAGAGATAGGATTCTACTCATGCCACCCTCAACTAGGACATTTGATCAATAGTGCTCCAAGGCCATTCCTCCTACTGAATTAGAATGAAAACTAGCTAATGGAGGTGAAATTTAGAAGCTACCTCTAACTATGAAAAGGGAAATTCTATTAACTTCAACTTGGAAATGCTATTGAATCACTTCATGTAAAGGCAAGAGAAAAACTACTTGCAGAAAGGAAACTACATTATAGACAAGAATCTAACCTACCAAACCATAACTCAAGATTCTATGTACCATATAACTAGCTCACACTATCATATAAATCAATGTTCTATTTGTGCCAAATCCATGATAAGGAAACAAACACTATTGTATTTTTGTAGTGAAGGAAAAGGAGGGGTTGGAGTGGCATAGAAGCTTCCCTTGATCATGAAGTCACAATTGGGGGTCAACATCCTCCTAAACTAAGTCCAAATTGCAGCAAAGGTCAAAACTGGTGAAAAAAATAGGATGCTACATGTGTGCTTTGGGAGGCTGCTACAGGTGCTCTGTATTGCTACAGGAAGGCCTGTAATGCTATAGGAGGGTTGCCGAGAAGGTTTAAGAGGTGGAAATGATGCTTTTAAGGTATGGAAAGGTGGATGGAGGTTGAGGTAGATGAGTGAAGGGTGGCCAAAGCCTCTATCCAAGCTCAGAGCCTTTTGAAGGCATGTTTTGCACTAGGAGGGAATCTCTTGGTGATCCTAGGAAAATAATCTCATGAATATAATTTTTAGGACAAAAATCAGGGTTCACAAGATAAAGTGAGGAATTCCAAGATGGAGGTGGTGGATGTGCCCTTGCCTATAGATCCAAACAACCTTGCAATCATCACATGCATATACCCATTTATCATTAAAAAAATGAAACAATTAGTAGTGGAAAAGATGAGTTGAATTTAAATGCTATCTAATCTATACCAAAAATATGATGTAATCAATAAACCAAATCCTAAGCTACAAAAATCATATGCAAAACAATATTAATAACACAAATATTCTTCTAAGAAACCATAAACATAATACTTTTGGACTGTGGTTGTAAATCCTTCTATTCATGCTCCCATGAGAGAGATGAGGTAGAGGTTGTCATCACAGAATTTTGCTAGATTATTCTCTAATGAAATGCAAGAAACTAATAAACACTCTGAACTAAAACGAGATACAAATACATAAGAGGGACCTAAGCCACTGGGGTTGGAACCAAACCCAAGAGCCTTAGCCCTTTAGAACTAACTCAGTGATGAATCAATAATAAACTTCTCATTATCATTGAATTAATGTCTAATGCATCACATAATAGTAAAATATAACAATGCCAAGTACTTGAGCTCAATACCTACCTAGCTGAAAAAAAAACTCGAATCCTAATGAGCTCTTTTACATGCTTATTTATACAAGAGGGTAGCTACTAGAAGCTCCCTAGAAAATATGAATATTTGTCTCCCACAACTCGAGAATGGTGGATCTTGTTCCTCATTAACTGCACTTGCTTGGCTGCTAATGACCTCGTCTTGCTTCTCTTCGAATGACCTTGAGCTAATGAGAGAGGGTGTTGTGATATTGGGCTGATTGAGGAAGTTAAAGAGGTGGAAAACCCCCTATATTCTCTCCCTGTGTCTACTCCAAGTCCCTACATAGAAATCATCTAAAAAATGCTCCATTTCCTGCAATTAAACCATATTAGGCCACATGACATAACAAACATCTTTTACCCTTCTCACTAAGCATAATATAACAAAAAATGTAAATAAATGTGAGAAAGAGATAGTTCTAAAGTTGGAGGATGGCATCATGACCCTTATAATGTACCTATTGATGAGCCTCATCGCATGGTTTCCTCCATTACTATGCTGAAATTGGTGCATGCCATAAATAACTTATCACTGTGGTATTTTTTCCACTTCTTATTTATGGAGTTACTAAGGATGGCTTTTGGCCTGTATATCTCCTTTTCCTCGATGTAGTATCCCTCCCCTAGCCAGGTATGTATTGAATTCATAGTGCATTCATTTATAGTTAGTCGTTGATCGACCTCTCAACAATTTGGCATATTTGTCAGCTAGGGACATTTTGTAATGTGCATACAGGGAGGATACTAAGAGCCCTTAATTCCTTAATGTATTCTTGAAACACTCATTTCTCCTAATGTTTGTGAAATTATTACAATAATCATGGCAATGATCTAAATGAGAAACTTTAATTATTCTAGGCTAACATTCCTTGTTCTAATGAGATGCCTTCATTGGCTAAGGCATCCACTTTGATGTTCAAGTGCCTTTTAACATGGTAGAATTGGATGGCCTCAAATTTCCCTATTTGTTTGTTTATCCTTTGCTAAATAAGGGCTTGGTCTTTACCTAATGTCTCTACTAGGTTATTCACTTGTTGGATAACTATAGCAGAGTCCCCAAACACCAACACATTCTTTATTTTCTTTGATATAAACATTTCTAGGCCTTGTCACAAAGCCAATAATTTTCATTGGTTGTTTGTAGCGGTCCCCAATCCCCAAGCAACTTGGATCTCAATTTTTTCATCAAGGCAATAGATAACCCCTCCCACTCCTGCCTCCCCCAACTTATCATCCAATATTTATAGGAACTTGTAATTTTGTTAATGTTGTATTAGATTTGATTTATTTTATATGGTACTTAATTTACATTTTGTTTTTGATGAGTTTGGGCATGGGATAATACTTCCTTGGGACACATCCATTAATGATCATTTGGAGGTCTCATTCAAAGGGAATGCCACATCATAATGAGCCAAATACAAACTCTACCTTTTATTAGTTTTGAAACTGTAATATATGAGGAGGAAACACATGTTCTTAACCATTAGACCCACTCAAGTTGTACACCTAATAGAAAATTTATAACTTGGTAAGAATTGATACATCTACAGACATACATGTAAGACGGTCCCCACTCATAGAGGATATCTATCCTTCTAACCTTATCACAACAAGCCAAAATCCCATCATAATTTTAAACCTTAATAGAAAGAGTGTAAATTAGTTGATGAAGATTTTATCAAAGGAGTTTATAAGATTAATTGTTCGTGTGGAAGTGCCACATTGGGGAGAGTGGTCTGTCATTCAAAATAAGACTCAAGGAACATGGGGCTATCATAAAGAAGGAAATAATTCGCTCCTTCGCTCTTGTTGAACACTCATAAAAAACTAAGCACCATTTATGCCTTGAAGACACTGAAATTATTGCTAGGGAATATCATTATTTCAAACACAAGTTTAGGGAAGCTTTAGAGATCATTAAACATCTCAACAATATTAACAGAGATGGAGGGGCCAAGATCAACAATAGTTGGATGCCATTAATATCAATCATTTAACTTCTTCTTCTCTTCTCTGGGTTTTCTCCATCTTTCTTTCCATGCTCCTCCTTCCCTTTCCCCTACCCTCTTCTTCTTTTGTTTCTCTTTCTCCCCCATTTCCATATTTTACTATAACTTTTACCCTATCCTTATTCCCTCTTCTTTCTCTCCTCTTGAGTGTATTCTCTTCCTCTCCCCCCCCCTTCCCCCACACTTTGTATATGTATATGATGCTTCCTTACTTTGATTCATAATTATCCTTTATTGACTAGATATTATTTCCCTCTTCTTTCTCTCCTCTTGACTGTATTCTCTTCCTTGCCCCCCCACTTTGTATACGTATATGATGCTTCCTTACTTTGATTCATAATTATCCTTTGTTGACTTTATATTATTTTATTTTCATCCTTCTTAGTTTGCGATATTATTTTATAAAGCTTTATTTCATTTTACTTCATATACCTCACATCTTGGGGCCATCTGAAGAAAAGGATGTCAAACTGCTGAAGCTGACCGTACCATCAATATTGCGGTGTCGAATCGCATGGAAATGACTACTCGCACATGAATGTTGACACCTGCACTCCAAAGTGGCTGAAAAATGAAATGATCAAATGGAAAATATGATTGCACCATCAGATTTGTGGCATCGAATAGGGTAAAATTGACTGTCAAATTTTTGAATTCTGACAAAGTGAGAATCTGGGGCTTAAGGAATCTTTTAGATTCCCCTAGATTCCTTTATTTGCTTTATTTTTTTCTTATATTATCCATTCCTTTTCTTTTAATTTTCTTTCATTTTATTTGTTGATTTTTGGTTTTTATTTTATTTTATTTATTTACCTCATATCTATTAATTAGTCTTATTTTTTTTTTAATTATTGTTTTTATTGTTTTTTATTTTTATTATTATTGTTTTTATTGTTTTAATCTTTAATAATTTCATGGATTTGTTAATTGTTCTTTAATATGCTTTTTATTTTATTATTATTTATTATTATCCTTTGATTTTTGTTTTTGGTTTATTATTCCTTATTTTATTATAAAACGATTCTTATTTTCTTTGTCCTATTTATACCCTCATTGTTTTTCTCTTCTTTTCTCAGCATGCCTGTCTTGATGATGAGTCCACTTGGTGACTCGAAATGTAGACTTTAAAAATGACACCTCAAGATTCAACTATGAAATATCATTTTTCAAATTTCAACCACAGAGGTCTCCAAATAGTAGTTCAAATACTTATTTACATAAAATTAATTAAATAACAAGTAACACTAATAATAATCAATTGAACTATCCCTTTGAATTTTAATATTTTCTTTATGCTACTTTAACTTTTAAGTTGTTTATTTTTAGATTTTTTTATGAAATTTCCTTACATATTATAATAAAAATTTATACATTTCGAAGTTAAGGGATTTTTGTGAGTGAGTATATTTATTCTCAAAATAACTATTGGGATTATAGAGAAGAGTTGAAGAACCAGATCATGGCTACAGGTTAAATAGAGAGAGAAGATCAATCAACGACTATATTTGACCCGAAAACAACTATAATGGATCGGGTAACTAGACTAGACCAAGAGATGTGGACAGGGAAAAATAATTAGTTAAATAATTAATAAGTTATTTTTGTTATATTTATTTCATTTGTAACCGTTTGTATAAATCAATAGACCTTATTATTATTATTATTATTATTATTTAAAACTATGTAAACTACATAAAAACCTATATCATTACTAATATATGAAATAATAAGAAAAATTAATACAAGTTTATTAAGTGGATAACCTAATTAGTTAGATAAATATTTAACTAACCCAATTGGAAAATAAATTAAAGTCAATTAGTTTGTTAATTCACTTATTAATTTAATTTATTTATATTTTTAAAGTTATAACGAGATAATTAGTTTCTATAAAATTAATTCCATTTAATATAATAAAAACTTATATTATTATTATTATAATATATGAAATAATAAAAAAAAGTAATGAAAGTTTATTAAACGGATAAACTAATAACTATTCGGATTCAAAAAAATTATGCAATATAACGGGTTTTAAAGCCATTTTTCTCTCTTCACATAAGGATTTTCCATTAAATTTAAGGAGATGTACATACCCTACTCTTTTTTAGATATAAACCTCTTAAAAATAAATTCTTATTTTTAATTCTTCCATCCAACATACCCTTTTTTAGATATAAACCTCTTAAAAACATATTCTCATTTTTAATTCTTCCATCCAACATTGAGACTAGCCCCAACTTGGGCTTGGCGTAGTTAAAAGACACACACATTTTTAACTAAATCACTATATATACATATATTTAATCTTATTATTATCTCTTAGTGTAATCTCACTTAATGACATTTTTCCCCTTTTTTACATATTTTCCAATTCATTTCCCTTAAATTGGATGAAGATTTGTTGAAATTGCAATTTTAACGTGTGTAATCTACACAATCTAAATATTCCAAAATTTTAAGTTATTAAACCATTTATTTATTCAAAAATAAATTGTAAATAATAAAAAAAACGATGTAATCCAAAATTATATCATCAAAACTCTATTAAAAAAATCCCGTTAAAATTAAATAATGAAATTACACCTTACTTTTTTTTACCCATTTTCAATCTAATAAAAAATAATTGTAATACAATTCTTTTATTTAAAGTCATCCATTAACTTTACTTAAACCAAACATATATATATATAAAATAAAACACACTGCTTATATATAATAAATTTCCCATTATAATCATAAAAACTTCCTTCTTAAAATGATAATCATTAAGCTTGTCTAATTTATATAAATAATCACCGCTCTGTACTCATTAAAATTTGAATTTATATTATAGCAATCCTACATCGCCATCACTAAAACAAACTCAACTGAGTTACACAATCTTATAAAATTAATATATAATAAAAAAGATGATGGCAAGCCCAACATGTAGTCACATGATATGTAATTATAAAGAAAATAATCATAATCTATCAATTAATAACTGACTAATGTTGATTGTGTTTTATTAGCACATGTTCATGGTTATTTTATTGAAATTATTTATATATTTTAATATTATAATTATAATTATAGTTAATTAAAATTGAATATGTTTTATTAGTTCATAGTCATGACTATTTTTAATGACATTTAATTAATAGATTCCTCAACTAACCTACAAAATCTTATAGCAAAAAGAATTAATATATAATAAAAAAGATGATGGTAAGGCCAACATGTAGTTACATGACATGTCATTATAAATGAAATAATTATAATGGATCAATTAATAATTGATTAATGTAGATTGTGTTTTAATAGCACAGGGTCATTAACTTGCTATGAAATTATTTATATATTGATATTAATGTTAATGTTAATGTTAATAAATATTAATATTTATATTGATATTGATATTAATATTATAATTAATATTATAATTATAGTTAATTAAAATTGATTATGTTTTATTAGTTTATAGTTATGATTATTGTTAATGACATTTAATTAATAGATTTCTTCATACAGTTAATAGTTGTTTTATATGGATAGATAGAAACTATTGGTATTTAATATATTGATTGAATATACTTCACAAAATTTATAATAAATTTTGTTTAAGTATTTTTAATGTTTTTGAAATTTTTTATTGGGAAATTTAAATGATGTTTTTACACATTTATATATTGAATAAATTTATATATTAGTGTGTTAAATTAAAATAAATATGAATTAGACATTTGTTAACATACTAATATAGATTTATTTTAATTTTGGATTTATCAAGTGCTTAGAGGGATCCAATTTCTCAAGATGTAAACCTTTTTTTTGAGTGAAAAATTTGAGGAAGGGTTTGCACCTCAAAATATTTGATCCCTCTTGACAAATGATAGATTTGGAATTAAGATGGATCTAGGCTAGTTTAAAAAAAATAAAAAATAAAAAAAAAAAAAAAATAAAAAATAAAATGAATAAATAAATAAATATATAAATATATATATATATATATATATATATATATATATATATATATATATATATATATATATATATATATATATATATATATACCATTGGAAAAGCCATGGGTTGTCAAAACTTGGAGCCCAAAAACTGCCAATGGTAAATTGATTCTATGACCTTTCTATGACCTCAATTTTAACCGAACTACCATAACAATATTTATAAGCATTACTGTGCTCAAGATGCACAATAATTAATCAAATGGTTAACAATATGGATAACAATGGATTGAAATAAATTTTGTTTGTAATTTATATATAAAATGATGTATTCTAAAAAAAATTAAATACTTGAAGTTAAAGTTAATTCTCTTGAAAAATTTCTACTAAAATAGTTAATTGAATAATTTTTTAGCAATACTACCTATTTTAAAAAGTGGAGATAAAAGCATTTTCTTTAATTATAGGACTATTATGATTAGCTCCATTTTAGCTAAGTTGTGTAGAATTGTTTTGGAATGTAAGTTTATCCTATGGTATGAAAGCCACAAAAAAAGTGGTAAAGGCAAGCCAGGTTTAGAAAATATCATTCAATATTAAACCACCTTGCTACTCTTGGGATCATTATAGAGGAGCTCTACAATAACAAAATTGATATCC
Source organism: Pinus tabuliformis (assembly GCA_031772625.1). Lineage (NCBI taxonomy): Eukaryota > Viridiplantae > Streptophyta > Pinopsida > Pinales > Pinaceae > Pinus > Pinus tabuliformis. The sequence goes on from CM062816.1 coordinate 498,063,780, forward strand.
TATGTTGTTTTGTTGAGTTTATAAAAGTGTTTGACACCATTTCCAAGAGAAGCCTTTGGAAGAGATAAATATTCCTTTGGAGTTGAGGGTTGTTATGATAAAGTTGTATGAAAATATTGCTATGAAGTTTAGGACCACTAAGGGTTGGTTGAAAGAAATTAATTACAATATCAGAGTCAAGCAACGATGTCCCTTGTCCGCAACCATTTTTAGTATATACATTGATAAGTTAGAAGAGTGTTTGAAAGATGTAGGTTGAGTTGGTCCAAATCTCATTGGTATAGTCATCTCTCTTCTTCTTAATGTTAATAATATTATTTTTTTATTGTGGAGTCCTTGTGATCTTGGAAAACAACTAAGAATCCTCCAAGATGGGTATGATTGTTAATACTAACAAAATGTAAGTCATGATAATTAGATCTAAAAACATCACATATGACACCTTCATTTATGAAAATAATAGATTGGAGGGAGTGCCTTCATATTGTTGAATTTTAAGCACAAGCATAAGATCTAGTTGTGTAAAAAATACTACACTAGTAATGACATAAGAAGAAAGAAGAGAAAATGAAATTGCACAAGAAAATACCAACTAGCTCAAGAGACCAATTTTAATTACATCATAAATATTGTGTATATTATTTCTTGACATAAATACATATTTATAACACTCGAGGGGAACCACTGTGCAGTAGGTTGGGGTTCTTTCACACATGCACACCAGAAACTAGAAAAACACTTTCCCTAATTAGCTAGTAGCATAAATTGAAGTAAGAGACCCTAAAATAGAGTGAGAGTCTAAAATAGGGTTGAATAAAGATAAATGGAGTAAATAATAAGTTATAGCTTAAGAAACAACTATCTCATGCAACTCCTAACTCAAACAACATGAAACTTTTGAAAATAAAATTGAAAGTCAAATGATAAGGCAATAAGGTGAGTAGATATGTTTGTGAATAAGGAAATCTCCCAAAATAAGAGATGAAATGTGAAATAGTTAATATAAAGCCCGTGGATAAGGTAATGGACACTATGGGATATGAAATAGAAATGTCACTACCAAGACAATGCTCAACCACTGCCACATGTCATCCTACATCGCACCCATTACTAAAAACAAACTTATTAAAAATAGAAAATGCTAAAAAAAGAAGATGATCCCAAATGGTAGGGAATGTATAGTAGATGAAGAAAGTGGCAATATTTGGACCTAATTATGTATGGAATATGTCTTAAGTGTGCATTTACCCAAACACATACAATATCTTAGAATCGATATCCATCACATCTCAGCTAGAATGATTGCATTGAAAAAAGGATAAATAGATGGTGGAAATCTTATGATGGACTTGAAAATAATTGTAAATAAGTAGATCTTTAGAAATTGGATTTAAAAAAAAATGAGACTCTTTTAATTATGTTGTTTTATATGAATGTGAGGTTTGGGGATGCAATATCTCTAGAGAGACATGGTAAAAAGTAAATCACATCCAAAGAAATGTAACAACCCCAATTTAAATTATACAAATAATAAATCAAATTATATGATTAACAATCAACACATAACTATTCAACTATTTAACATAGAAATTTTGAAAAACACGAGTAGAGATGACTTACCTGTATCAACAATATTCCTTACTTATGCTTTTGGAGTTGGATGCTCTTTGAATTCTGCTAACCGCAACAAAGATTTTGGGGACAACTCTCCACCCAACCATAGGCTCAGCTGAACATAATCTTTCTATGGTTGGCCATCCTCGAGCCCTCAATCAACGTACTACTGCCAGGGAATCCTTTGTCTCACAACATGTTTATCCCAAGAGAATGGATGAAGGAATGAATGAATATCATTCTACTCACCGTCCATTAAATAGACCAAAAAATGGAAAGGGGGCCGCATGCACACATTCCATGTGTCAACATGCAACTTTTGTTTATTTATTTTAAGTTTTACTTAATTTAATATTTCTCTTAATTTAACTCTTGCTTATATTATTCCTTTTATTTTTTGTTAACTTTACTTATTTTTACTATTTTTATAGTTTAATCATATATATTTATTTAGAACTCAGTTTATTATTTACTATTTTATTTACTTATTATTATTATATTCTCCTTATTATTTATTATTTATTTACTATTATTATCTTTTCTTTATTGTTTATTATTTATTTACTTATATTTTAATATTATATTATATTATTTATCTTTTATTATTTTTATTATTATTAGCGGACATTACATACTCCCCCTCTTTAAGGAACTTTGTTCCGAAGTTATGTTGAATCATTTAACATTTTATTTATTTTGTTATTTATTACTACACATTTGCCCTACACCCTCTGCTGAACTAGTATAACCAGTAGACATCTAAAGTTTCCACAACATCCGAGAAATCTCAAGGAATTTTCGTCCCTTTCCCCACTTTCGGAACCAGACATAAGCCTCATCAGTTTATATCATAGCACAAGTCTGGCCCCAAGGCTCATGCCCGACTCAAACCTCATCTGCCCCAAGGCAGGCATACGGTCCCAATAGTCAATAACTCTGGGCATCTCGCAAGGCTAGCCCACTCCCTCCATACTCACGAAGGTGCACACCCCCAAGAATATAATTCCTTACACCCCCACTAGACTTCAGCATCCCAATCCAATATCATGCACTAAGCCTCCTCAAGATGGTCCCACAGCCCCTCAAGAGCTGTCCATTAAGAGCTATACAAGACAAAGGAACCACTGGCATATGTAGTGTTCATTGAGTTTGTCCCCAACCCATATGGTGTTACATATTCTCCCTTGTAGGTATGGGCTCCCACGAGATCATCAAATAAACCGACTCTCTCATCCCATTTGTGGACTTTCTCTCAGTCACCACATCTCAACATGCATCCAATGCATTAGTTATAATCATAACATCATAGAAAATAATCCAGATGCCAACTCTTGCATGACATCATGATAACATAACATCATTGTTAATTACCACATTTTGAATAGTAAAGAACTACATACTCTTGCATGTCATAAAATTTGCATGTACTTACCACATGCTTCATCTTATGAAATACCATCATAGGTTATAACATCAATATATGAACATCAAAGACATATCATGACATCACATAATAAATGAACCACGTGCCAATATACATCATATCATAACATCATAATCCTTATGCATATCATATCCATCATGAGCATACAACATCATTATCATCTCAACTAAATGAATAAGAACCACATGTGAATCATTGTCCTCGTGCCCTTGTATCATGAAACATCATCAATATGAGAATCATCTCAACACTTATCAAATATAGAACAATAATACATTATAAGCATTATTATCATGATTCATCTGAAAAAATAATTTCATTTTCTTATATAAAAAATGAATACCAATGATTAAATAAGATTATTCAATTAGGTTATCTCATCAATGCTATTAGTATCATGTTTTCATCAAGATACCAATTACTTTTCTATATCATTACTTTTTCTTTCTACTAAGAAGTTTTCTATTTACACAATAGGTATAGTCATTTAAGTACACCGTTAAACTTTAAATAGCCTCATCATCTTGAGCCTTAATCTCTAGTCATGCATTCTTCCTTCCCCAATGAAATTTAGTGAAATTCATCATTGAGATATTACTGGTTGTACAATCATTCTTTAAATCATCTATATCAAATTAAAATTCCATAACCACTATACATATTTTTCTTATCCAAATGACACACATGCCCTAGGTCATCCTTTTTAAGTCTTATGTCATGCTTAGTCCACCTACATTAGGGCTTGTTTTCCCCTGGTGATTTATCCACCATTCATATAATTGCCATTATTTATCCTAAAAATATTTGCTTATCAAATTACCAGTTGATCTCTTTTATCATATATTCACCCATATTCAAGTTGAACCAGGGATTATTCCGCTTTAATTATCACTCATTACATATTTAGTTTAGAATTTGAAACACTTGGAACCACTACCACCATTATCATCCATGAAATATTTGGTATGCCTATTGTGTTTGACAATAATTTCTTTCAATATTGATGACACACTAGTAAGTTATTTTATATGAAGTAACAATAGATCATTAATCCACCCGTGAGTTACATTTATTCAAATACACCCTTTATTAGTTGATTCTCACTTATTTTGTCAATTTATGTGTAATCATTCTCAAGTCTCAATGTTTTCTCATTAGTCTACAAACTATATTTCTTTTTCCAAAAGTTAAACGATCGTTATCATTGAACATTTTCCTAGTTAATCACTTGTCATCTCTCACCAATTACAAGTGCTTAGTACTCCCTACCTTGACACTTCTAAATTATATATGCCATCCCTTGACCTTTAGTAATGATGCTGATCAATTCACTCATCAATATCCTTAAGAGAACTTTCTTCTCGATAGAATCACCCCTTCACTTCCTCCTACTGAACATTTATAGATATATTTTTGTTTTCTCCAATAGTCTTAATCTCCTGTGTCTACTAGCTTCAAATGTGGAAATATTATCAAATTGACCTTGATTTATCACCTTGAGTCATCATTGTTTTACATCAAATAATTACACTTGGAAATGTTGTTACTATTCATCTAATCACATCATTTATTTTCCTCCAATTGATAAATTTTATTATCAATGTTATCATACCTTTAAGGGCCATTGAAAATGACTCCTTATTATTCAAATTCATTAGTTGATCACCAATGTTTCCTTCATTATATGCATCATCCTCAAATCAAACTTATAGTGATTCTCGTCATGTTCTTATATGGAAATAATTATATGATTCCAAAACCATTTTCCACCAAGTTGTTCACTCGAAGAATACCTTTAGATTACCAAGTTATGACTTCCAAAATATTCCAAAAATTAGGCTTCCCCTTCTTATTGATTTCTTACCTTGTTGTGACACTTTCACTTAATGACCTTAAGTATCTATCTAGAACTCTTTTATGTTCATCTCATCATTCCAAGTTGGTCAATGTTACAAGGGCTACCCTTCCTTACCTTAGGGGAACTATACTATTATAAGTTTTTCCACATCTTGGTTAAATAATTATTGTCCTTTTTACTTCCTTAGGTTACCTTGGCTAGTTTTGCATATTATTGATTGTATAGCACTCATATCTAATGCTCTCTTTTTAATGTCCATGTCAGGCCTCTACGTCTATACCATCATGAACTTAAGATACATCTTAGTTTTCTCATGCACTCATCAATGCATGTCTACTAAGCTAAATCCAATATTTTCTTACTTCATTTATGAAAATTGGTTTTTTATAGGGAAAATATCAAGGGTTCCTTCATAAGTTGATCTTGCTTATTTCCTCTCAATTTCTTCCAGTGTATATTGTGATTGCGAGTTTATGTCCTCTTTCTAGGTCTATGAAAGCCATGCCTGCCTTCATGGTATGAGCAACCTGAGGGGCATAGTCTATCATATCCTTTCTATCCATAATTTACTCAAAATTATATTCCAACTTATAATATCCACTATCAAGTTTCAAAATTCTTCCATGTTTGTTCAAAGCTCCCTTCGTCATGTATATCATGGTTTGTTCAAATAGTCTCCCTAAGAAAAATTTCATACCCAAATGCCTCATGTATGACTAAATGTAAGCTTCAAATTAAGACATGCTTGAGTAAATTTACGGTTGCATTAGCTATTCTATAACATGCATGCATATATTTTTGAATGGAAAATAAATTCATGCATTTACAATTAAGAAAAGTTGATGTAACAAAATATTTATTTATTTCTTAAATGAACCAAATTATTAAAATAAGTAAAATTAAAAGCTATTCATTTTCATTTCCTATGAAAAGAAAATTGACAAAATGATTTATATCCAAAAGAATATATTAGTATCTCAAGAATCATATACATAAAACTCTAATTTAAAAAATATTAATAATTCAACTTCAAACACCACATTCTACAACTAAAAGTTACCAATGTGAAAATAAAACTCACATACATTAATAACTAAATTATAGTTAATTTTCATAACATAACGCTACTACTTTCCAAAAATATGTCTACTCTTATCACTCTCTTCCAACAATTCTTGAAGTACTAATTTAATTGAGGAAAATATTTCCACCTTAGTTTGAGTTATTCACTCCTCATATAATTTGGTTACAATTATCCTGTGAGGAAAGTATAACCTAAAGTATATTATTTTGGATATTAGCTTGCATTCATAAAATTTAATCACCACATAGGTTAGGAAATAAAAGTCCAAATAATAAGAAATTGAGATTCCCTTATTCAGTGTTCCCTAATTTTTTTTTTTTAATATTTTATCATTATTATCTTGAAATCATGATTTAAAGTGATAAAAATAAAATACATCCATATTCCTACCAACACTATCTAACCCCCTTTCCAACATTGTTGGGCATTGTTTTTCTTAAAACATGCATTTTACAAAATATAGTTAACTAAATTGAAATAATAAAATAAAACATATTTTATTTATTATTTGCTTTTTAAATATAAAAATGTCAACTCTATTAATTCAAAAATGCAATACATATATATTACGCTGAATTATATCTAATTATTAAAAAAAACAAATTCTTAGAAAGAGTTTCTTATATATAAAAAGTCATTTATTCACTTGCCAATATAAAATTTCATCTCCACTATTTAAGAAAAAAATACTTATCTAGATATAATATTTTGTATTAGATATTGTTGCTAATGAGTGCGATTACAAATGACTTCAACGTTGTATCGACACACAGCAATTTAATGGAATGTATGGCGTTTTATATCCTATGAAAAGGAAAATTGATGTGGGAAACTCTACGTTTATAAGATTTGATACGTTTAAATTGAAAGAGAGAGCATTTACATTTTTGTAAAGAAATTGAATGAATATTCGTTGATTTTGCGATTTTATTTTTTCTTCTTTTAGATGAAAAAAGCAGTTATATATTTATTTATGGACTAGTTTATTACTAGTCTTCAGATACAAATATAGAGACTGTATAGAGAGTTTTCTATCACCATACCAAAATACTGCTAATACAATCTATTGAGTTGTTCAGGTGTTTCCAGAAAATTCACCAAAAAGATACAATTTGAAAAAGAGACCTGTTCATCTTGCTATCTTCAAAAAAGGGAAATTTTAGGTTTAACGAAGGATCAACCCAAGTGTTATCCAGGAATTGGGAATACCCCAACTTCATGCCATATCTCCTGCATTTTAATGATCACATGAAATCCATCAAGCTCCACACTCAAACCAAGTTTTGATAATCTATCTGCCTCAGAATTTAGGTTCCTGCTTATGTGCTGTATGGAGGGTTGATTGAGGGAACTCCAAATTTTCTTGATCTGCTTTAGCCAACCTTGTAGGGAGGATTTATGGATATTAGCATATGATCCAACATAATCAATAACAGTCTTGGAGTCACCCAAAACATGTATGTTTTGTATGTCCAGAAATTTAGTGAACCATAGAAGTCCCCACAGTGCCATCACTTCTGCCTTTGTGTTGGTTCCAAAGCCAGCTCCCCAGTGTACATGGTATGATAACTCAGGATGTATATATATGATGAAACCACATCCACATTTGTGTTCTTGTGTAGCCCCATCGAAGTAGCCGGTCGGATATACCATCTCCAGAATTTCCAATGGGTGAGTGGGTTGTTGTTTTGGGGCAGTTTGTAATATAGATTCTAACTTTTAAAGAATTCTCATTAGCACAATCGACCCCAGGTCCCTGTGAATGTTGAAGATAATGTTGTTGCACCATTTCCATATTTCCCAAAGGAAAATAGTAGGGATGAGTTTTCGCGGGCTAGATTGGTTGCTCTACCATGTCAACTAGATCTCTATATCACCAATGTTCGGCCTTAGGTGGCCAATTTTGTGTTCCAAATGTTTCCATAGGATGGAGACCTCTTTACATGTTCTGAAGAGATGAGTATTATCTTCAGTAACATTTCCACATAGTACACAGTAACCTGGGCTAGACTAGTTCCTCTTTTGGAGGTTTTCCCAGGTCAAGTTCTTATTCTTCCAAACAAGCCAGAGAAAGATTGTGTTTTTTATGGGAAGTTGTGGGCTCCAAAATTTAGTAAACCATTTGTCCCCCGGGTGGTTTGTTTGTAGATAGAAAAGTTGGTAGTATGCATCAACAACCACAATATTATTTTCCAACAATTTACCATTCCAGGTAATCGAGTGACATGCCGCTTCTCTGTAGAGACCCGCTAGTCTCATTTGTGTTCAGATGTGCTTCCAATCATCCGCAACAGAGCCCGAAAGATTTAAATCAACTACATTTTTCCAGATTGGGTAGTTGTTTTCCCAAGCATAAATAAGTTGGTGCCAAAAGAAGGTCCCATTTTGATGGAATGTTTCTATGATGTGATCCAAGAGGGGATCGATGTCTAATAGACCTAGAATGTGGTTGCAGCCAATAATAATATGATGCCCAGTGCCAAGTTTCCAAGCCAGCATATTAATAAAAGTATTTTCAATCTTTGTGAAGCTGCACCAAATAACAGAGCCAACAGCGTTGCCGATATGGCCATTACGCAACCAGACTTTAAAGTCCATATTATTTAGGTAATTTTTTTTATGATATGGCTCCAGATATAGTTTCCAAAAATCCCGTGCCATATGGATTTTAAAAGGAGAGCTTTCCCAAAACGACGGAGATCGAGGATGCCCCATCCATCCATTTTCTTTGGAAGAGTAATGTAGTGCAGCTTTGATAAATGATACTTCTTCCTCTGCTTCATACCGGACCAAATAAAATTTGCTGTGATTCCGTCTAATTTCTTAATGATGGCAACAGGAAGTTGGAACAAATGCGCCCAATATACGCTGAGTTGTGTTATCACAACTTGGACCAGAGTAAAGCGTCCTCCCATAGAAAGGCATTTGTTTTTCCAACCAGAAATTTTCACGAAGTATTTGTCGAATAACCATTGACATTCCATAATTCTGTACTTACAAGGTTTTAAGTGAAAACCAAGATATTTAAGACCAGAGGAAAAGCAATCAGAAGAAATACCAAATAAGTTAGCAATATATGCAATGGTCTCAGAAGAATCAAGCATTTCCAAATCTATAAAAAATTTGAAATAAACGCAGCCAAGCAAACCTGTTAAGAAGCCCCATACATGAAGCTGTTTTTTAGAATTATATTATACTTTGAATTGCAAGTGCAACGTAATGTTGAATTGCATTATACTTTTAGCAAAATATAATTTAGTCCAGTCCTACCGATGGGTATGAGCAACCAAAATATGTTGATAGGCGCTGCAATCTATGCTGGTAGCCCAATATGTTCGAGTACAGAGTCGTGATTCAGAGTCAATAACGTTTACTGGATTTGGTTTCAAAAGTTTAATGTAGACGGATTCAGTTGGCCCAAAAGTTCCAACTTCCAACCAAAATTGGTATCTACCTACACTGGTATCTATCTACAGTGATGTTTTTAAATATTAAAAGAAGGCTTTTATTGTGTATCCATATATTCAAACTTTATAGATTTTAGTTTTTGTGTGTGTGTTTTTTTTAGTCCTTGGGCATGGCGGGTACTATTGTAATTGATAAGGCAATGTTAAACATTTGTCTAGCTGCTGGTTAGTCATCCTGATCATATATAAATAAAGTTTAAGTAAATTTTTTAGGCGCAAACAGTTTCGCCATCTTATTTGACCTCTTCCTGAGGTTGATCATATATTATGTGCGTTTTTTTGTCCGTATGTTCATAGTGTAGACTAATGTTAACAGTGTAATCCGAACATTAATCTACAATATTAAATGCTAAGTTATAATTGGAAGATACTATGTTATTTTGGCAGCAAAGCTTATATTTGTTTGGGGTGATTCCAACTGCCACTTGCACACCCACACAAATTCTGTTTGCCACCTATAGAGTTTCACCTACATTGCCATGGAAAAATCCCATATCTGTGTACGGTGGCCTTCACTTTTCAATCTCCCATATCTATGTTAGGTGGCCTTCACTTTTCCTTTTGTTGCAGGGGAATTGGCTTTCTAAAAGAAGGTGGTACCTTCGAGAAGCTAATATGAGGAAGGACAAAGACCTGATCGACACTCTAACCTTGTTTTATTTTGTGAGCTCCCGGTTCTCTTTTTCATGGCGAGGCCGGTGGATGGAAAAAACACAAAATATTATGAAGATATTGTTAAAATGGTATGAATTAAACCATTTTTATTTCTATATTTTTATATCTCTCTATTTCTGTATCCTAGTCTTGAATTTGAATTTTTGCATCACAAGATACTATCAACTTCAGAAATATCCTAGTCTTGAATTTTTGCATCACAGGATACTATCAACTTCAAATTGTTTAATTAGAGTTGAAAAATTATGTTCACCAAGTCGACACTAGATGAGAAAGAGTCTTGAATGACAGAACCCCACCCCAAGCACGAGAATGGGGATAACCCAGGAGGGCGAACACTAGACAGACTTTGTGTCTTGAATCACAGAACCCCACCCTGAGCATGAGAACGGGGATAACCCAGGAGAGCGAGCACTAGATAGACTTTGCGAAGAAAGAAAAATAACCCGAAAGCTGGGCGAACCTGTTATGTGAGAATTGCAAATCCGCTTTCGATCGGACCTGTTATGCAAGAACTGCGAAACCGCTTTCGGTCAAACCTGTTATGTGAGAATTGCCAAGACAATTGCTAGACATGTTTTTGGATAGAGCATATTTTCATGTCACGTGAGGCAAGGCGCTATACAAACAACAACTATCACAGTATGCCGACTATGTGGAGTTTCAACTATGTGCATGCAATGGGGCCGTGTGAGTGATACTATCACACTTCACCCATTGAAAAAATGAGATTGAGCCATTTTTTGACCTTATGAGCATATCAATTGAGGCATGTTATCACGAGAGATATTAAGTTCACAAAAGAAAATGAAGCACATGTGGAGAGATTAATATTATGTTGATGTTGCTTACCGTATTGGAGCAACAAGAGAGGACGAATGCTTGTGATTAATAGAAACACACTCACAAAAAAGTGGGATTCCATGACTAGGGAAATAAGGGAGCTATGGGAACCTTTTCGAGGTGCCCTGCAGAGGCTCATGAACAGTCACCCCATAAAATGGTGGTCTCATTTGCCTCTTCCCATAAAGATTCAAAGATTTGGCGTCATGAGGAATGACGTAGGCCTAAATAAAGCATATGGATTGCTCGCACCTCTCGAGCTTTCTTCTTTTTTTATAGAACCGAAGGTTGTTCATTATAGCCTCCTAGCCTCTAAAAACGACCATGAGATTGTGGTGGGATTTGTAAGAGACTTTCAATAGACATTCTTGCCCTATATCCCAGGGAAGACTTCGAAAAATCTCCATATGCAATTGGCGGCTGACTAGATTAAATATCGATATGGTCACTGGTTATAAACTAAAGTTGCAATTTGGCGAATAGGTTAATTTTCCTACACACCACTGAGTTAAATTTATAAGCGAGTCAATAGTCCACTTCATGTTGCATCAATATATGTTCAATGCCTATTGCATCTTCATTGCTGTATGGTGCAGATGGTGGCAAGAACATCCGCATCTCGGCGAAGAGATTTTCGATGGCATTGTTCTTTCAGTACATAAATCCTAGTACACGCATCTAGGAAGAGACCTTGCAATGCAAGTGAGAGGATGATGATTGAGCTCTGTTCCATTGGAACAATACAGTGCCCAAGGTAACCAAGAGCAGCGAAGATCACATGGAAACCATTCCATCGCATGACCATTCGAAAATGCTTCATATATTTAGTGTCATGGCGCTCATACAAGTGTGGGAATTCGAATAGTTATTATCAAGGCTCTTATACAAGTGTAATACATGAAAATGAGGTCACATCTGGCACACTGCATGATCCACCCCTGCCACAAGTAAAAAGAATAATCGAAATTTAATGTTCGGTGTTAAGAGCACTTAGTTCATGCTTATACGATTAATGCCTCATACTGCATCATCATACACTTATGGTTCATCTGTCACTAAGACCTTTAGTTAATTGTGCTATTGAAAAATAAATACCCATAAATAGAACATTTGGTATGGGTTGATTCATGGTTGCCAATAGATTGATAGCCAGTTGACGATACCCGGTAAAATGTCCATCATTCACAATCAATCATTCTGGTCAAGTAGCATGCTCCTAAAATACGTCTAATGGGTTGGTTTAGATGGAGCATATTTTTAAATGTGGAGAAATTTACATGTTCAGCGAACAATTGACCTTTCCGAGTGACTATGGCGACCCACTATCGATAATTACACCTGGAAATAACAAGTCTTTGGTGGCAAGGACTTGCTGCCTCCACAACCCTCCTTGTTTTAATATGATTTGAATTTTTTCTTTTATAAGTACTAAGATAGGTGTGATCTTGATTTTCAAGGTCATGGAGTGGAATCATATATTTTGTGTGTGTTTTTTTTAAGCTAAATATTATATTGATTTTCATATAAATGTAAAGGGATTGACGGGAGGTAACTACTTAAGACAAAATCCATGGTTTTGGAGCTAGGGTAATCTTTTATTAAAATTTTCTCTATAAATATGAAATAAATTTTCTCTTCAAGTCTTAGGTCCCTAGTGTTTGAATCTGCTCGATGCCATATGTAACAAACCCGATTTAAAATATACAAATAATTAATCATATTATATGATTAACAATCAACACACAACTATTCAGCTATTTAACATAGAAATTTCGAAAAACATGAGTAGAGACGACTTACCTGTATTGACGATATTCCTTGTGCTCTTGGAGTTGGATGCTTTTTGAATTCTGCTAACCACATCAAATATTTTGAAGACAACTCTCCACCCAACGATAGGTTCAGTTGCACATAATCTTTCTACAACTGTCCACCCTGAGCCCTCAATCAATGTACTACTGCTAGGGAATCTTTTGTCTCACAACACTTTTCTCCTAAGAGAATGGATGAATCTTATCCTTCTCATCGTCCATTAAATAGACCAAAAAATAGAAAGAGGACCACATGCACACATTCCATGTGTCAACATGCAAATTTTATTTCTTTATTTTAAGTTTTACTTAATTTAATATTTCTCTTAATTTAACTCTTTCATATATTATTCCTTTTTAATTTTTGTTAATTTTACTTATTTTTATTATTTTTATAGTTTATATATATATATATAGAATTCTAATTTATTATTTATTATTTTATTTATTTATTTATTATTATAATTATATTCTCCTCATTATTTATTATTTATTTACTATTATTAACTTCTCTTTATTATTTATTTACTATTATTATCTTTTCTTTATTTATTTATCATTATTATATTTTCTTTATTACTTATATTTTAATATTATATTATATTATATATTATTATTATTATTATTATTATTATTATATGGGACATTACAATAAATTTATAATCTATAATCTCAAAACTAAAGGAAATACACCATATTTTGTCATCCTTATCGAATCAAGCATTTTCCCCATTGAGAGAATGACTTTGTTTAGGTATCTAATGTATAAGAAGAGGTTAAAAAACTTAGAAGACAAGAGGTTTCCTAAATTTGCAACAAACTCTAGCCAAACATTCTTCATCTAAAGTGAAGATGGGATAATAATGCTAATTCTTGGCTAGACCATTAGTGCATAAAGGAAGAGATCATTTTGTTGAATAAGGATAAAATTAAAATATTATCACATCAAAATTTAAGGAGAAATTGTGGTGCAATAAAGAGTTAGAGGGAAAAGCGAAATTAAGATATTATAAGGAGGTGATCAACCCAAATTCTGAAAATAAAAATTATCTATTTGAATTTGAGTGCAAAGAAGAAAATATAATTTTCTAAAATAAGAGAAAATTCTAATGACCTCTATGGTGAAACTAGGTGTTCATCAATTACCAAAACACTATGTGATGAAAGATTTTGCCACCCGTATCACACTAACAGGGTTGAATATGAAAAAAAAAATCTCTTATAGGCTGTCTTCTTCATGGCTTAACGAGGTCAAAGAAGAGGCAGTGGTATGCTCTATAGAAGTTGTCTTTTTAATGTAGTATTAACAAGCCTAACACACACACACACATATAAGGATGCTTGGTGTCAGACAATTTATTTTCATAAACTGTATAAAATTTATTATCAATCCAGAGTTCGTAAACTTGTGAATACATTATATGTGAAGAATTAGATTGTTTGTAGTAATATCTATCTAAAATAATTAATGCATATCCTAATTTATGAAATCAATTGCATAAAATGCGATGCAAATTGCATCCTTTTCAGCTCAAGCGTGATAACTAATTCACACTCTAGATCAAACCTTGCTCGTTCTTTATACTCTAGCATGGGGTCCTTTTCAAATATCTTAAAATGATGATTGTGGATTAGTTTGTATCAACAAACAACATTGTTAATGCTTCTCGTAACTCCCCAAAGGGGTCACAACCAACATATCCAGTCATGCACACATCTTGTGTGATCCTAAATCCTATATGCCCTTAGCACTAGGAATTAACTCCACCTAAATACTATGACTAAGGGATGGAACAAAATAACTAAGGTCATTCAAGGCCTGACATTGTCATCTTCTTCTTTTTTTTTTTGGTTAAATCCAAAATTCACAATCATATGCCTCTTAACTTGTCTCATTGTATATATCACAATGCGGTGTCTAAAAGTGCAAATGAAAGGTGCTAAGAATCATCAACATCATATCACTACTAATTCTTTGTATTGAAGCTCCTCCAAAATGAACCCAACAATGATAAACTTGATATTATTTAACATAATACAATATTGAACCAAGTTTGTCGAACCTTGACTTGATTGATGACAAATCTGACATGACTTCAAAACACTTAACACCAATATTTCTATCTATTAAAGCTGTAATTTAATAGATCAACATAATGGACTTGGTGATAGAGTGATCCGCCATGTTATAACCCTATTTTCCACTCCATTATAGTGAGAGAGACCCATTTTCAACATACCTCCGTTGTTGGCCAAAATGCATCGCGTTTCACCCTTTATTTTACTTATATGGGTCTTACAAGGGAGTTATTACATGTTAAAAGGGGTAAAATTACATAATCAAGTAATTTTTCATAATTATTTTGTCAAAATTTCATTATTATGAAATAATAATTATTTCATAATTGAGAAAAATCTCATAATTGGTTAAAAGGTTCTAGATTTTGTCATTCCCAAGGAGATCAACTCGACCCACTTGTGTATTAGTTGGATAGGGGTTCATTATTGTAGAACTTTCTTAACTTCTCAAACCTCTAGGTGTCCAAACATTCTCGTAGAGGATAGAATGAGCCTATATAACTTGACCCTATTAAGAGGGGAAGAGTTATATTAAGAGTTCCAAATAGTCCAAGTTAGTACAAATTAGTATGAGAGAGAGAGAGAGCTTTGTTATATTCTTGTGTGATGTGAGATTGTCCATTGTATAGGAATTGATCAATATTTGATGCTAAGGAGGAGTGATCAATGTTGAAGGTATAACATATTTATTTTGATTGTTCAATAAAAGTTGATTATTTCCCTTCCATATATTTTTCGTTCATTGAATATATGTTAATATAATTATACTTTTTATTTGCTAATCTTCTCTCTATGAAAGGCAATATTTTCTTTGTTTATGGTGCATGTGTCGAGGGATTTGGATCAATGTTTCTGGAATAAATATCTTCACATGGAAATAGGTTCTCTAGTGATCAACTCCAGATCCAAAAGCTTTCACTATCCTGTGAGGGTTTTGGTGTGTTTTCCTTTGGCTCTCCTTAGCTAAATGTTAATACATGCATTTTATTTTGATACACTATCTAAGGGTTATGATAAAGAACCATGGGACAATATATCCTTGTGTCAATACATTTCTTGGTACAACAAGTAATAGGGTACTCGATGGTCTCGGCGGTGGAGTGCTCAATAGTCTCAATAGTATTAGTAGTAGGGTGCTTAGTGATAGAAAAAGAAGAAATTGATAGGAATATTCTAGCCTTTCGGTCCCATCATTAGATGGGTCAACCTGCATGGTCTTAGATTAGCACTAATAAACAAATTTTGAAACTTAATTGATTTCCCAATTGGTTGATGGCTAAGAGACGATAAGTTCTTAACATACAATTCTCTATTTGTTTATTGAAAAAGATTTGAACCAACTTGGTTCCTTTTTACAATCTTCTACATAAAACATCTTCTATTCTGATAAGGGATTGAACCCTAAATTCGTGTTATCAAGATGACACATTGGAGGCATGCTACCAACATCATTGTATTTCTTGTCTTTCAAAATCCACTTTGCATGAATTTTAAACTTGGATCTACACCATAAATGATTAGACAAAAAATAAATAAAACCAAAAGGCTATGCCATGACACTGGGACTCTGAATTGAAGTTGTGCATCACTCACCTACACAATTAACTCTTCCTTGATATGACTAAACAATTAACATCAACACAGATTATCTCAAACCCACAAAAGCCAACACACATATACTGGAATATATTTTCACACAATTTGTACAAATCTAGCTTGGTTATACAATTAGTTGGCCCTTCTCTTTAGTCTCTTAGACCTTTTCTGGTCTTGTGGCCTCTCTTGTCTTTCTTTCTCCCACTCTCTATCTCTTTTACACACCTTATATAATTAGTTTTTATACAATTTCATAAGGAAATCAATTCAGTTCCCAATGGTGGAATCAAATCCTCCAATTTTGGGGAAATATCACCTACACCTAGCTAATCACCCAATCTCTTAACAATATGCCCAAATAACAATATTACATGGAAAAGAAATACTAACTCATAAAAACCTCCATAAAAAACCTAGATTATCTCCTAGGACTAATTATAATTACATGAGAATTCTAAATTTTCTAAATTATCCTAGTTTTGATTAAGGGAACCAAATCCCTTTGGTAAATTCTAATGCCCCTTATGTATAGTCAACAAGTTTCATTTTTAGAGACTATGATCCTATATCAAACTCCCAAAATTAATTTTTTTGTTGTCCACTTACTTGCATGCTTTGTTGTTTTGTTGTTGTTGCTGTATATCTTCTTGAATCCAAATTTCATGTTTTTTTTTTTTGTTCATTTTCCTTAATGCTCTGTTGTTGTATTGATATCTTCATTTTTGTAAGATCCCATACCATTCTTGTTGTCCATCTCTCTCATTGAAATGTTGCTTCATTTCTGCACTCACATGTTGTATGACCATTACTATTATCCATTTGTCCATCATACATAACCCATAGCTAATTAAATTCCCTAATTAAAATTATTGCATACTTTCCTTCAAAGTTGTGATCATATAATAATTACCATCTAGTTGTTCATCTCTGACTCTATGTCTCATGTCGATATTAAAAAATCTTTCAATTCCTTTGTTATCTTCTAAAATAATCTCTAACCTAGAATTTTCTAGCTATATGGATGTCAACATCTAGTTGTCATGCCTTTTCCTTCATTCTCCATCATCATGTCCTTTGTTCCAAATTATTGTATCACTATATTTTACATTATCCTCAACTTCATGAAGATATTCCCCTTTTTTCATAGCATACTTGTTTTCTATCAAAAGATTATATTTCAGAATTAAAATTTGGAACTCTTTTTCATACCCATCTGATGAGCCCTCGTATTGCATGAAGGATGTTGCAGATCCCAAGACTCTCAACTTGAATTATCAACACGAGGTTTTTAAAAACTTATAGGTGGCAGTTCTATATGAACAATAGGTCAAGTTCCGCTCATTTCACCCTGAGTCATTAGATTAGATCAAGGTAAGTAAAGACCACTCCTTTAGCTAACTACAAAGATAATTTTTGTGGAAAGACAAAAAAACATACCCTAACTGCAAGGAAAGGAGCATTAGCCTAATTACAAAAATCAAAGTTCCATTCATTATATGTAGAGGCTAGTTGTAACTACAATAAAGGGAAAGACTACACTAGTTGCAAAAATAAACCATGATACTCTATTTTCAAACCAATCAAATCAATATTCTACTTGCAGAATGGAAATCATTAATATAATTGAAAATTGCCTAAGAAGAAGAAATTGAGTCTACAACACATAACTAGGAAATTAAAAAACTAAGCCTAATATATTTTCATTGAAGAGTTTCCCTTCATGTCACTGGGTGTAATATGTATTTAACATTAACAACAGGGTCTTTACTCACTGCATAAGAGGACACTCATTATGATTCAAATGTGAAACTTTTCTTCCTAACTCTATTTGATGTATTGTGCTTGTAGAGGAGGAAGGAGGGGCCTAGAGTGGTCCTTGGGTCTCCCTAATCATATATTCAAAGCTTTGGGGCCATCATCCTATCTCAAAATGCAAAAATCAATATGCTAGGGAAAATATGGTTGAGTTTGGGTAGCACTACACGGGGCTACAGGAAACCTTGTTTTGCTACATGATTGCCCTATTTGTTATAGGATTGGGTCTGAGATATTTTTGAGCGCAAGGAAGGTGTTATGAAAGTGGAGGGAGGTGGATAAGGGTGGATGAAGGATGTGTAAGGAATTTTTCCAAGCTTAGCACTCCTTAGAGGCCAATCTTGTACACAAATTCATGCCCACAATGTCCTTCAATAATACTGAAAAGATGATCACGGTGGTAGAACTTGAGAGCAGTATGAGGTGTCTAGAAGAAAGATGGTAATGTCTAAGTGGATGTGGATGCGTGTTACAACCCTTGCAAGCTAGTGAAATCCCCTGTAGACTAGCAATCAAGAACATACATCTACTAATCCATATTGAAACAAAATTAATCAAAATGGAAAGGATGAGTTGAATTTATTTCTTCAAGATATATTCTATCCTACAACATGCATCTAATCTATTTTCCAAGTCATGACATTAACTTCTAAGGTGCAGAAACGAAGCATGCAAAAGAATTTCAATCCAAATCCTAAAAAATTCCAAGGAAACATAAACACATATTTTTGGTTTGTTGTTGTAGAACTTCCAACCACACTTCCCACAAGAGAGGTGGTGATCAAACTTGTAACTACAACTTCTGCAATCTAATTCCTACTTAAACAAGAGAAGAAGTACAAAAAATTGAACAAGAATAAAGGAAAAATACATGAGAGAGACTAAAGTCTCTGGGTTGGGCCCTAACCCAAGCGTTTCAACCCTCCTAAGCTAACTCATATGTAGACCAAAAAATGACCTTCCATTAATAGCAAGTAGAGTGCAAATACATAATCTCAAAATGGTGATAACATTCTGAATTACTTGGCCTTCAATAACTCTTCCTAGCTCCAAGAGTTCGAATCCTAATGAGCCCTTAGGCTTGTTTATTTATACAAAAAGTGACTGAGGGACAACTCCCTTGAGAGGAGGACTGCTTCCCTCCAAAATCTCAAAATTGGTTGATCTAGTTCCCTTGGATCTCCACATGCACTTGAGTTCATCAGCCACTATTGGACATAAATATGTTGATGAGGAATCTTGGGACTCAAGTCGAGTTGGAGAGTTAATGTAGTGGAAAAGCCTCCTATATTATCTCTAGATGCCTCCAACGTGCCCCTGCATAGTAAATATCTCCAAAAATCCTTCTTTGGGCCCACATATTAACCACATTAAGCCATGAAATATTACATGCACCATTTAACATTCCTACTAAGAACATTATGGCTAAGAAATGTAAATTAATGTGAGAAAAAGAGAGTTTAAGAGTTGGAGGATAGCATAATGGGCCTCAAAATGTACCTATTGATGGGACCCATCATCACCCCCTTGTTGAAGGTGTTTCTCGCCCTATGAGCAACTTGCTCACTGATGTGAATTTCATTCATGGCCTTGTTGTCATCGCTAGACATCCCAAGGCATCTCAGATGGTATTCCTTCCTGTGGATAGAGCCCTGCATTTGCTTCTATGTTTTCCCACTCGCTTTGTTCTTCTTCCTGGTTTCTTCTCTCCTTGAGGCCCAAAAGTAAGAGAGGACTAAGTTTGAGCCCTATCCAATTGACCTTTAGCCTTTGAGTGATCCTTTTGTAAAGCGGGGTTCTCTGCATGGCATTCCTTAGTGTCTCAAGAGAGTGATACTCTTTAATTTGAAAATTGTGAGGCAGACCATGCCATCTCCTTTGAAAAACCTATAATCTCTCAGTCCCCAACAACCTAAAGGTGTCCTCGAAATGGGGAATAACTTGTTCTTGTGTTTCCATGTACTGAGGGGCCAATTGGGGATCAATGGAGATGAGGTTGTGGCTTGAGGAAGATGGCATAGGACTTGGATGGTTGCTTGCCTTGTATGACTTCCATGGAAAAACTTTCCATGGTGGCAAGTTGTACCTCCTTTTCCTGCAGCTTCTCCCTTAGCCTTTTATTTTCTGACTGTAGCGGCTCCTTCATGACTGACTCCCTTAGCCTTAAGTTATTCAAGTCCTTGCTCATTTGTTGCAATTTTTCCTCCATGAGGCCCACATCCTCTACCTTATTGGATTTTTCAATTTTCATCCATGTGAGTTCTGCATCTTTCCATTTCTAGCTCAAATAAGAGCGGTATTGCAAATTTGGTGGGTATAATTCTCCCTGCCTCAACAATTTTGTTGTAGGATCCAAGGTCAAGTTGTGGTTTAGGCTCCTGAAGTTCTTGGAAACCATCTTCTTCCCCTTGTGATGTGGCTTTCATTTCCTATACAACTCTCTATTGATCCTATAGTAGATATGTTCTTTCCTGTAGCATCTCTATTTTTTCTTGTAGCTCCTTTGTTTTCTCCTGTAGCCCCTCTGTTTTCTCTTGTAGCTTCTCTCCCTTCTCCTATGGTAGGGTAGCTTGTGCTTTGCGCTTCTTGGATGTGTCTCCACTAGTGGTGGGCCTCCCTATGGGTGGAAAAGGATATTCACCCTTATATTTAGGGGAGGTGACTTCCTCAAATTTCCCTTTATTAGGTTGCAATCCTCCTTCTTGGCTGGTTAACTCATCAATTTTTATTGGGACTCTTGAAGGAGGTTGAGGTTTCCCTTACTTTATCTCGATGCTCTTTCTCTTGTTGAAGTAAAAGGGGCCTTGCTTTGGATGCCCTGTCTTGGGCTTGACAAGTATGCTAAGTATGGCCAAGGTAGCAACCACCTCTTTTTCTGTGTTCCCTAGTGAGAGGATTTTTCATTTCCCTTGTTTTCTTGTCTTTCGAGATCTAGAGGGATCCTCAGGGGTATCTTCTTTTGTTTTCTATTCTCCTCCTCCTTCTTCCTCTATCTTTTCTCCTCCCTTTTTCTCTTCTTCAACCTCTTCCCTTTCTTTTCTACCTCTAGCACTAGATTTTAGTGTCTCTTCTTGCTATGTTGATGTAAGGGCTTGTGTCTCAATGAAGACCTCCTTATCCTTGTCCACAAATCAACCCACAACACATGGCTTATGAGATGGGTTAAGGTATTTATCAAAATCAGTCTAATGAGTCCATGATGAGAAATTTACTGGTTCTTTCCTTCCCTAACCCGCTGGCTCATTTCAATTATGGATTGGAGGAGGAAATGTTGAACACTAAGCCTTCTTGGAATGAGTAATTCTGCTTCGAACCTCAGCTCATAAAGTAGCCTAAATTGATAGGCATATACAACACTCAACCTCCCTTCACAAGATACGTATTTAAGGATGTTATGAGCTACTTCATCCCAAGGGTAGGGAAGGATTTCTCTTCTTACTCCATTTTTGTCTTCAACTGGTTTCTCTTCAGGGAGGAAGAAGTTTTTCTTGGTTGTGACAACTATTGTCATATTCTTTTTGTCCCATCAAACTCCTAAGGGTATGGTGGTAACTTTTCTGATGAGATCTACACTTAGATGGATGGAAATTACCCTAACAATAGTAGTAGCACTATCTTAACCTTGAGAATTGAGGGCCATGGAAAGCTCCTATGTTACCTCATCATCATACCCTTTCAATTACTCAAAGAACCCCATCAATTGGTGTCTCAGAAAAAAATGTCTCTCAACGAAGGATGCTGAATGATTCTATTGGTGTTTGTGGGCTCTCTTAAATTGAAGCCTGCTCCCATGGATTCTATTGCTACTTCATTAAATTATCTGAAGGGATTTTTTTAATAATTTCTTCGAGTAGTCTAGGGTGCAGAGGTAGAGATAGGGTGGTTTATGCCTGTGTGGTCAAAGAAGGAGAAGAATGATACCCCCTACCTTAGTGAGAGGCTTCCTCTGCTATTGCCTCTCCTTTCTTATATGAGAAAACAAAATTTTCAAAGGAATTTACCTCTATAGGGGTTTGCTACAGGATGCCTGTAGCAGGAAGAATTCACTTCACAATTATATGGAAAGTGAGGAGGGAGGATGCCACTTACCCTTTTTAAGATGAATTATTTATGTTCATGAGGGTTTGGAAGAAAATTAAAGGTGTTGTGGACTCCTATTCACCTCTCAACCCAATCTTGTAGCACCTCCTCTGTGTTCCTGTAGCAATCCTGGTATTCCTGTAGCAATGATTGTTGGGTAGCAGAGGCCCCGTGTAATGGTTTTGGGGCTTAAGATAGGGTAATAATATTGTAAAACTCTGAAATGCGTGAAGTGAGAAATGTAATAGGTCGAGTCAAGGGATTGTCCACCCAAAAATAATATAGAATAATAGGAAGTAAGTTGGTCTGTCCATGGTCCACAGACCATGGGAATGTATAAATAGAGTGAGGCTCTAAGGGTAGAAGGTAGTTTTTGGTTTTGGATCTTGAGGATTATGGGTTTGTGAAGGAAATATTCTCTGCATCTGTAAGTCCGAGTCAAGCGTATTGGTAGATAGATAGGGGCTCTGCATCTATGTGCATAGAGGCCTGGTAGAGTTCGTAGCTGTGTGCGCGGACCCCTACAGCTGAGTGCGCAGGGCAGATCTGGTTGTATTGATGGAAGATATTAATAAAGATAAGTTGTGTTTCTGAAATATCACGGATCTATTGTGATTTTGGTTTATGCATCTATTATATGAGTTTATATCTTTAAAGAATTATGATTGCGTGCACTGGGTTTTATTGTTAAATGTTTGCTTAAAGACTGTAACTAGAAGATCAGATCGGTCAAAATTTCCTTAATAAGAAAGTACATTTGTGTATATCCACGTGAAATCCCGATAGTAGTACAGAGTGGCGCGAGTCCATAGAATGGTTCGCGACCCCTCCAGACCACATCAAGACATCCCAAGGGTGTGGAAACCTGGTTCCAACACCCTCCCTTGCTACGTCGGGTGAGACCTCAGTCTACGATCCGGCCCTTGCCGAAAGGGCCGGTAACTGCTGGGTTTGTTTAGCTAATAACTCTTCCGAACCTGGGTCAGGGCCCAATAAGCCAACAAATGGTTCCATTGCCGGGATTGAGATTTTCCTAAGGTATGTTTGATGTCGGAAGTTTGGAACCCTACGAAAAAAGAGATTGAAGATTGATTGGATCAGAAGTGGTACGAGTTCGTAGGTGGCCTTAGCACACCTATGCGCAAACCAAAAGTTTAGCATGGCGAATGCGATTAAGTTTCCTGTGTTTAAAGGAGTAGGAAGTGAAGATCCATAATAGTTTTGGTTCATAGTAAGGGCAGTGTGGGAAGCGCATGGAGTTACGAATGATAATATTAGAAAGGCTATCCTGGTAAGTGCACTACAAGATCGTGCGCTGACTTGGTATATTAAGCACTCTGGCAATTACCCCAATGCTGGAATAGCAGAGATTTGGATGCGCTAAAAAAGGAGTTTAGTCAGCCAAAATCAGAGACACAATTGATCATAAGATTCAAGTAGATCGTGATGCTGTTAGGAGAAACCCCTTGGGATCCGGATTAGAGATTTAAGAGTATGATCCGAGAGGCTAACATGACACTAACGGATGCGCAACACCACATGTGGTTTGTGGTGTCTTTAATGCCACACCTGAGGACATCACTGTCACAACAGAAGATCTCGACCCAGGCTGAAGCATTAGAAATAGCAATGAGGTTGCATGAGACTCCAATACAGGATCCTGGGTTGGTAGTTCAGCAGATCCATGCACAAATACAAAATCTATGCTTGGAAATGCAGAGTCTGAAACAGGAGAAGGCACCCAGGCCGGAAGTACACGAAAAGGTGTGGTGCATAAAGTGTAAAGGCCAGGGCCATGATGAGGATCATTGTCCGACTTTCACAAACTACTTAATAGCAGGGGGACCAATGCTGTTGCAACCAGAGGCACAAGTGGGGCCAAGCGCGATGCCTTCACTCTGGTGCGCAATCTGTCAGGTGGGAGGAAAGCACAACACGGAAAACTGTCACCTACTGCAAAAGTTTACCCAGACCCCCCAACAACTATTTTAGAATTTTTGCAGATCGGTGGGCCACGATGAACGAGATTGCCGGAGTTATGAATTATTGATGGATCGAACACCAGCCTACAGGATGCAAACTGAGGCGCGAGGTCAGGATCCAGCCACGGCGATAGCGCATGGTGGGTTCCAGGGGCGAGGACAAGGACAGGGAGGAATGGGGCCAGGAAGGGGCTGCGGGCAGCTAATCTATTACAACTGCGGAGGACCAGGGCACTACGCGTGATATTGTACCAATATGACTAGAATATCGTGCCCCTACTGCGAGCAGTTCAATCATGAAATGATAGATTTCCCCACACTGATAGCGCAGATCCGTGAGAAAAGGGCAGCACAACCTATGGTGACACAAAACATCCAAATGATGAGGTCCGAACCGCACGAAGAAGATCCCAACATGAACATGATGCTCAGAAGTGGCACAGCCACAGGGGAGGATAAGGGGAAATGAACCAAGGACGATGCAGGGGTTCACAAGGAGACGGATCTGGAAGCTAGGAAGAGCTTTGCGGAGGTCTCTACCCCAGGTAGTAAGGATCAACCCGAGCAGGAAAGTGATCCCTCGATGCTAACTACCTTTTTAGAGACATGCATGAAATTGTTGTGCGATAATAGGGCGGTTAAAGGATTACAAGAGCTTATAACTAGGTGCACAGGGTTAGGAGAACGAACCTCGCGTGGCCCGAAAATTGGGAAAAATGCTTCGCATACTAGACTGGAAATGTGATTAATGGCACAAATTGGTGACTATGACATGGATCAGATTATTTTGGACTTAGGCTCGGATGCAAACGTGCTACCTAAACAACCTTGGGAGCGCATGGGCAAGCCCGCACTACAATGGTCTTCAATTCAATTATGGATGGTGAACCAACAAAAGATCCTGCCCATGGGGAGACTACAGGGAATCACAATAGCTATAGAAGGAATAAGCACACAAACGGACTTTGAGGTAATAGAAATCGTGGAGGACAGTAGCCTGTACCATGCATTGTTAGGGAAAGACTGGGCCACATATATGAATGGGGTCATTAATTTAAAGAAGAGGGAAATGATATTTGAGAAGAAGTCACTCCACTAGACCTGGCTAAAGGAGCGCGCTACTCGGAACCCGTGCATGTTGAAGGAAGTGATGATGAACTGGATTGTATCTACAAGATCACTGCACGAAATCAAGATTGGGTCAATCCGACTGCAGAAGGAAGAATATCGTGGGAATGTGTGGAGTCCTGTACTGCAGATTCAGATGAGGAAGATGAGCAGTGGCATAATTGGTTGAATAGAGTAACCACGTTAAACTGCAACATGATGACTAGGTCGCTGTATTGCGTAAAAGCTCAGGATCATGAACTTTTGATGTATGATGGGCTATCAGCAGTAGATGAATTCCTGACTAAGTTTGAAAGCACGGTACCAGAGCACCAACGGTTCGATGCATTAAAATGGGTGTTGTGTGCGACGCCTGCGCATTGGTGGGGAACACATGAAGGAACTTTTGAAGATTGGTGTGGTTGCAGGCAGATGATGCAAATAAGGTTTGGGAAGCTGGAACTACGAATAACTGAGAAATATGACGGACGCAATGACCCATGTAGGCACCTTACCAGATGGACCCAGGCCTATGGAGTAGAGCCCCAACCGGAGTGGGTACATTTATTTTATCATACCTTGGATGTCATCTCAAGGAAATGGTACACCGACATAGAACTCCGACATGGTACAGGTGAATGGGATATCTTACATGAAGGGTTTTTATTGACATTCTTGTTTGAGGACCAATGGATGGACTCTATTGAAAATGCATTGCAAGTTGTGAAGGTTGTAATTTTCAAGGTACCATTGGAACCAGAAGAAATAGTGCAGCCAGATTGGTCGTGTCAGTTAATCCAAGCCCTAGAATGTTACAACATGCAGATAAAAGATGATGAGGACGACCCCAGAAACATCAATATTCCAGAAACAGAGGGGATTTGCGAGGTTTTTTGACCAACGATTGAGGACTCCGACATCACCACGCCACTGAAAACAAAACAAGTGAACATTGGTACGGAGGAGGAGCCAAAGTATGCAATGCTTGGGGACTATTGGGATGATGCCACAGTGGAGAAGGTCGTCGAGTTATTGCGAGAATATCAAGATTTATTCCCGACCAAAATCACGGAGCTAAAAGGGATCCTCGGCGACCTAGGAATGATGAAGATAACTCTGAAGCCGGACGTGAAGCCAGTCAAGCAGTGGCCTTATCGGTTGAATCCAAAATATAAAGCAAAGGTCCGTGAAGAGTTGGACAAAATGCTTGCAGCAGGAATAATTGAACCAGTGGAGGAATCTGACTGGGTAAGTCCTATGGTTGTACAAGAGAAGAAATAGAAGGGAGAGATTCGCATCTGTGTGGATCTCAGGAAGCTCAACGATGCATGTGTTAATGATCCATTCCTGACACCATTTACAGATGAAGTACTGGAAAATGTGGGTGGACAGGAAGCGTACTCCTTTACATACAGTTTCTTGCGGTACCACCAGATCAAGATTGCGCCAGAGGATAGGAGTAAAACAACTTTCGCAACCGAATGGGGCTATTTTCAGTACTTTGTGATGCCCTTTGGACTGAAGAATGCACCAGAGATATTCTCGCGTGTCGTGGTAGCTGCGTTTAGGAATTTATATACAAATTCTTGGAAGTATATCTTGATGATTGGACCGTATTTGGGCTAGTCAAGAAACATAATGCGAGCTTATGGTTAATGCTGGATATGTGCCGATGACACCAGATTGCGCTAAATATAAAGAAGTGTACTTTCCTTGTCCCCTTCGGGAACTTGCTCGGCCATGTGGTCTGTAGGCAAGGCCTAATGGTGGATCCAACAAAGATTGCTGTAATACTCAATTTGTAAGCACCGCACAGTGTCAAACAAATGCGTGATACGCTGGGACACACTGGTTACTATCGAAAGTTCATCAAGAGCTACACACAGATCACGGCACCGATGGAACAGTTGTTGAAAAAAGACGCTACTTATTGCTGGAATGAGGAATGTAACAAAAGTATGGAAATGCTCAAGGAAAATATGGCATCAGCTCCTATCTTGGTCTTTCCAAAATGGGACATCGAATTTCACGTGCTTGTTGATGCATCATGTATCATGTTGGGTGCGGTACTCACACAGGAAGGAGCAAAAGGAATTGATCACCTGATTGCGTTCGCAAGTCGACGATTGTCCAAAGCTGAGAATAACTACTCCACTACCGAGCATGAGGGATTGGAAATGATATACACGCTCTAGAAATACTGCCATTACCTACTCGGAGGACACTTTAAGAAGTATACTGATCACTTTGTGCTAAAATACCTAGCGAATAAGCCTGTGTTTGGGGGGGGGGCACATTTGTAGATGGTTGTTATTATTTCACGAGTATGATTTTAACGTCATCGTAAAGCCGGGTGTCTAAACGTAGGCCCAGAACACCTGTCCTGAATTGAGAATGGTGAAGAACCAAAAAACCTAGAGGAGAGACTACCTGATGCATAGCTTTATGCAGTGTACGTCGCGGATGGCCACTTTGAGGATATAATCCATTTCTTAACCACAAGAACCATGCTGCAGGGGTATTTGATTCAACAAAAGAAAGAACTGGTGATACATGCAACAAAATTTACTATCATTGCAAGGCACCTCTACAATATGGCAACGATGAAATATTACGCAGATATGTACCTGAATTTGAGTGAGGACAGATCCTTACCGAAACACACGGGGGGGTTGTAGGACAACATTATGCAGGATGTGCCACAACACAAAAGATTCTTTGCGTAGGACTATGGTGGCCAACTCTACATCAAGACTCAAAAGCATACTGTTGGGCCTGCAATGTATGTCAACGGACTAGAAAACCTTCACAGAGGGATGGAATGCTGCTTAAGCCACAAATGACGCTACAACTATTTGAGAAATGGGCAATCGTTTTTGTGGGGCCTATCACACCT
Organism: Pinus tabuliformis; assembly: GCA_031772625.1. Classification (NCBI taxonomy): domain Eukaryota; kingdom Viridiplantae; phylum Streptophyta; class Pinopsida; order Pinales; family Pinaceae; genus Pinus; species Pinus tabuliformis. The sequence continues at coordinate 498,092,131 of CM062816.1, forward strand.
CCAGGAAAGACGCGGGCACGCTATATTATCACTGCGATAGAGTACTTGACCTGATGGATAGAAGCATAACCGGTTAAGGACTGCACGACCGCTACAACTGTGAAATTTTTGTTCGAGAATGTGCTAACACGGTTTGGATGTCTAAAAATTCTAATGAGTGACCGCGGAACGCACTTCCTGAATGAAATTATCAGCGCACTCATTGAGGAGTTCCAGATATATCATCAATAAAGAACACCATACCATCCGTAGGCAAACGAAACCATTGAAGCTTTCAATAAGATCTTGGAGACTGCATTGATAAAGGTATGTAATGCACAGTGGAACGATTGGGATTTGCGCATACCCGCTGTGCTATGGGCATATCGAACAATGTGCAAGAAGTTGACAGGCCAGATGCCTTTCCGGTTAGTCTATGGAAAGGAAGCTGTCATGCCAATGGAATACATTGTACCCAGTTTGCGAATAGCAGCAATGACATGCATGGCAGACTGCGTGGCTTTGGAAGAGAGGATCGTGCAACTAGAAGAACTTGAGGAGGAATGGTTTCTAGAAGGCTTCCATCAACTGGTACAGAAGCAGTGGGAAAAAGCTTGGCATGATCGCCATATCAAGACGCGCACGTTCAAAGAAAATGATCTAGTATTACTCTACGAAAGCAAGTTTGAGAAATTCCCTTGAAAACTCTGAATGCACTGGTTGGGACCCTATGTAGTCTAAGAAGTCACAGATGGGGGCCCGTCTAGCTTGCCAAGTTGAATGGAGAACCTTTCCCAGGCATAGTAAATGGTAGTCGTCTAAAGCTCTACATGGGTGGGCCGATCGCATGACTAACCGACTGAAGGACAGTCTCACCATTCCAGAAAGTTGAAAGAGAGCGTGAGACGTTAAAGAAGTCTATGGGGAATTTGCACAACAGTCGGGGGGCATGTAGAATGGTTATGTCACCAGAGTCGCGGTTGTGAAAAAGGGGCTATGCTGCTGCGTGGACAAGCCAAGAGGTGACCATTCCTGACACTATTCATGACAAGATGTCTGAGATCTAGAAAAAGGAAGCGGGCGGCGGGAAACTAAGAGATGCGGTATGAGCCAGATCTAGAACGATCTGCTGCGGGCTCAACGTTATGGCACCAGAAAAGGAGGGAACCGACGAATTTGAATTTTGAAACGCTTATAAATCACAAAGGGGCATTTGCCGAACAATCTGTGATTGTGAGGAAAGTAAGCCAGTGTGCCTTCCTGCTGATATGGAACTGTTCATTATTTATGCTCAAGGAGTAAGCCCAAGGGTTGTGATATGGCCAATGGAGATGCAGGACTTTCTGGATAGTATGGTGTCGACGGTCGCCGACATCGCATAGAGTTTAGCACCAATGACAGGGGATGTGCCAGAAATTCTTAGACACGAAGTAGAATTGGTCTCGATGCCGTCACCTAACCCATTGGCTGGTCGGTGAACCATAAAAGATAAGGGAAAGACTGTAAGTACAAAGAAAAATGTTGGAATTGCAGTTAATAGTTCGTCTCTAATGCACCTTGAAGAGTGGGATCTCGCGGATAGCAACAATTGTCTTGCAAAATTGCAACACAAGCTGCAGCAGACAGTGTGTATAGGAGACCAGAAATTGGAAAATTACTGTGTTGGCACGAAGAATTCCCATATGTGGCACCCTAGCTTGAGCTAAAATCCTATGAGGGGGTGTTCTGTGTTAACCGAGCAGAGTAGAATGAGCATCATTGGTTGCGCGAAGTAATGGAGGCAATGGAGCAGGAGCTAGATGAAGAGTTGCAGGAGACAACAAGGGAACAACAGAACGAAGTGCATCACTCACAGGGATGGTGGACCGCGAAGCCTAGGCATTGCATATCGTTGCATCGATGAGTGACTCGGGATGAGTCACAATCACTTTGATGGGTAGCGGAGGCCTCGCATAAAGGTTTTGGGGTAATAATATTGTAAATCTCAGAAATGCACAGAGCATGAAATGTAATAGGCCGAGTCAAGGGGTTGTTCGCCCAAAGATAATATAGAATAATAGGAAGTAAGTCGGTCTGCCCATGGTCTACAGACCATGGGAATGTATAAATAGAGTGAGGCTCTAAGGGTAGAAGGTAGTTTTTGGTTTTGGATCTTGAGGATTATGGGTTTGTGAAGGCAATATTCTATGTGTCTGTAAGTCCAAGTCAAGGGTGTTGGTAGATAGATAGGGGCTTTGGAGCTATGTGCCGAGAGGCCTGGTAGAGTCTGCAGCTATGTGCATGGACCCCTGCATCTGAGTGCGTAGGGTGGATCTGGTTGTATTGACGGAAGATATTAATAAATATAAGTTGTGTTTCTGAAATATCACGGATCTATTGTGATTTTGGTTTATGCATCTCTTATATGAGTTTATATCTTGAAAGAATGATGATTGTGTGCACTAGGTTTTATTGTTAAATGTTTTCTTAAAGACTATAACCAGAAGATCAGATCGGTAATAATTTCCTTAATAATAAAGTACACTTGCGTGGATCCACGCGAAAGCCCGATAGTAGTATAGAGTGGCGCAAGTCCACAGAATGGTTCGCGACCCCTCCGCACCACATCAAGACATTCCAAGGGTGCAGAAACCTGGTTCCATCACCCTCCCCTATTACCTCGGGTGAGAGCTCAGTCCGCGCTCTGCGCGCTGTTTCCGAAAGGGCCGGTAGCTGCAGGATTTGTTTGGCTGATAACTCTTTTGAACCTGGGTCAGGGTGCAATAAGTCAACAATGATGTCCAGTCCTGTAGCACCTGAAAACCAACTTTGTATCTCTTCTATTGCACCTGAGGTAGCCTCTGGTAGCATCTAGCTCAACCTTCAATATCTTGATGGGCCTCTCTACTTATTTTTGGGAATGAGAATTAGTGCAATTGAAACTAAACCTTGTCCTTTTATTCCCTTTTGTGGTAATGGGCTCAACACACTTGGTGACCTGACCTCTACACACATTTCCTCTTTTAGCCACTGTCCCCACTCATCATAATTATAACTCCCCCTACTTTGAATTTTCAATGTTGCATGGGTGGCTGAGTAGACTGCAGTGTAGAATTTCCTGCAAATTCTCTACAAATCTACCTCTGAGATCTATGTAGAAAATTTGACTGTAGATTAACACTTTAATGCAATATACCAAAGCAAAATACTATAATCTACCTCTACTATCAAACTTGTAGAAGCTTAAAGATTGAGCAAGATCGAGTTGAACACATATAACCAGAAGAAGAAGAATCAATACACATGAAACACATAAAATACTTAGGGGAAAGCCTCATCTAAAAACCCCACTATCTGTATTATCATACAAGGTGGAAATACATCAGAATTATACAAAGCATTAGCTCTCACAGCTAGCCAGCTCTCAGTACAATCCTCCTGAATGCTCATAGGCAAAATTGGATTCTCACAAGCCTTCTCCTTTGCCCTCCAAGCTCCCATTTCCTTGTGCAGTTTCTCTTGGGTGATGCTCCAGTTACCAAGTGGAAGACTCATCATTCACACTGATCTTACATCCTGTCAGAACTGCGCAATCCTCAAGGAACCTTCCCTTGACTTCATGGATGAGTTTCCTTTATGGGAAAACACATGCAACTGATAGCAACATGTCCTTGACATTTATCTCAACTGGGTCTTTTTCAGAATAGACATGCATGTGTTTCTGATGAGGGAATCTTCAGTTATTTGGAGTACACTGGTTAATTGCATGCATGCATCAACTGACTGATAACTCACAATTAGTTCCTCAAACAGTTTGGAACTAATTTATTTGGACTTAACTCAGTAAACTGAGCTAACTAATTTTTTTTCCGAAGAAAAAACTAACTTTTTATTAAGAAAATAAAAAGTTACAACGCATATGCAGTGAGCATTTCAGATATTTCTGTTTGACTGCTTTGCAATCAGATATGAGACCAAAGCTTTCTTCCATTTCTATTTGGGTGATCTCAAAAAAGACAGCTGAATACCTTTAAAAAACTTTGAAGGCTTGCTTCACTGATCTTCAACTCTGCCAGCATACCAGCGACATGCTTTGCTCCTGTAGGCATTTTTTGATAACCCACTAGAAAAAGCTGGATGATCCGCCCTAGTGGCATTGATCAGCTATCCCAAAACCACCTTTCGGCTGCTGAAGAAATTGGATTTCTGTTCAAGACTCCTCGTAAATTCTCTCCTGAAACTAGTTAGCCAAGGAGGAAAAAAACCATGAGATAAAGCATCCCCTGAGATTTGCTTCTCTGACGATTGCTGAAGGGTGAAACGAAAACATATCGTTTGATTGGACTTACGCAGGCAAACTGGCATTAATGGATTTCTGATAGATGATACTAATCATCATTTGATTGTGAGAGCACCCGATTAAAAAACCAAGAAAACAGCGTATGGTGTCTCCTCGGAAGGAGGAAAAAGTCCCAATACGCAACTGTATGATCAAAATGCCCATAAAAGGGGGAATAGAAATATTTGAGAAGAAACATTGGTACCTGTATAGAGCCTGAAGAAACTTTGGCAGGAGAAAAGGCGGAAAGGAGAACACCACCTTCAATGCTATAAAGCGAAAGGAGGCTGATCGGCTTAAAGGAATTGAGCTAACTAATTACAACTCAAATATAACTCAATCTTATCTCCTTAATTAAGGGATAATCTCCTTAATTTAAGGGATAACTATTGCATGACTGTAGAAATACTTCTAACTTGAATTTCTCCAACTAATTAATCCATAATCAATTAATTAATTATTTCCAAGTAGATGGTGAATCTAAATTAGAATTTAATTCACAATTTTAATTCAAGGAAAAATTAAAATTGGAATATTCTGGATTCTATTTTTATCATTTCTTGTTTCTATTTTCAACATGCAATTTACTAATTAAAGGCGACGAAGTTTACTAGCCACCACAAGTCCATGCAAACTGTATTCGTATTCATTAAACACATTTATTTACCATTATGTGCATAGGGAAGGGTGAGGGGTGTCATACTTGAGACTACCTATGATGTTGAGTTGCTGGAGATGCATGCATGCTATTGTTGAACTTGATTATCGATCAACTTCTCTTTGAAGGTCCTATCTTCCATTATCTTATGCACAAGTCCTCTTTAAACAAAACAACACAATGATGTATTTGACTGATGAACTCTCTCTCTTCCATGTAGGTATTTCCCAGTATTTCATTTGTTATTGCTAGAGTGGATTGGTGACCTTGCAGTTGCTCCTCAGAGGTGGTGTAACTTCTCTAAGCCTCAGGGATGACCTGTTGATTCTTCAGGGTGGCCACATTTTCATTCTGGAACTCCAGCAATCCTTTGTATATGGTTTTGTTGGATATCTGTAGGCTTCTATAGGATTGATCCCCTTCTTGTAGCAATCACAGAGTTCCTTCTCAAAACCTCATACTGCATTCAAGGACTCGGATAAATCATACTGAATCTAGGAACATGAACATAAGCTTCTAAAGGTGGTGAAATTTTGCGAAAACGAGTAAAGGAAGGGTCCTTTGTTCGATGTTTTTTTTTAATGGTTAGAGGTGGAATCTTGAGGATGGAATTAGCTGAATGGAGTGGATGAGAGGTGAAGGATGTTGGGTGGACCTCTCCTAACATTTCCCAAAGAAAAAAGATACTTTTGACCCCTTTTTATAAGTGGATCTCAATCCTGTAAAATTTTTGGTCGATCTTGTAGTAGTTCAGGACAACCCTGTAGCAGTTCAGGACAATCCTATAACATTGCAAGTTTGAGGCAAAATTGGTGCAATTGCTTAAGTGATGGAGAGATGTACGGCGATGGATAAATGATGATGAAAATACAGTGGTTAGGCTGGGGGAATGGAGAAATGGACTTGGACTATGTTCCTTCAACTACTTCCCCCTGGACACTCTGGAGTATTGCAAACGAAAAATTTTAACATAATTTATGTAAGGATTCCTCGTTTTTTAAATTTTTTTTCTCTTTTTTTTTTTCTATTTTGTTTTTAGACATGTAGACTACCTCTTGAGAGGTTTTCAATCTACATGCCTGCCCAGGCACCTTAGAGGATGTTTTCACTTAGGGATGTTTTCATCTTATTTTTCTTTTCCTTTTTTTTTTCCTCTTGGGTTGGCTCATTGAGGTTTTCAACCCTAGAGTTGGCCTTAGATGCCTCATGGAGGTTTTCACCTAGGCCCTTTATTGTATTTTTTTATTATTTTTTCTTCTGCTGATGAAAAGCTTGTTGAATTGAGGGTTGTGAGTCTCCAAATCAAATTTTTCTCCTTTCTAATTGAACTAATAAAATCATCTTTGGACAAAGGTATTTTGTTCACTTTCAATCGGTAACCATTAACAAGCAAGGGGATACCTTCCTCATCAATTGTTCTGATTTGGACAGACCCATTGTTGGGGCTTGGTTTTCCCCAATTTTGACACTTTTTTCTATACTTTCCCTCTCCCATTTTGACTATCTTTAACCCCTACTATGCCTATGTTGGTTATAATACTTGTTTTTTTGCCAAAAGGGTGCCATAAGCTGAAGGTATGCAAATTAATACCAAAAAGTGTCTTTTACCTTAACTTTGAGTATTCCTTAGCTAGTTGTTCACTATTTTATTACCATGGCAACTAATATTGTGTTCCTGTGTAGATTTGCTTTGATTCGGGAACAAGCCCATAATTCCTATAGACAGCTGTGCGATCTTATTTCCTGCAACCACTCTGGATTTCCTGCAGTCGCGGATTTCCTGTAACTGCACGAATTTCTTGCAGTAACATTGGTGGCTTTCCATGTTCCATGAATATCTAAGTCCAACGGGAACATGGGTTTTGTGGAGAATATATCACATATGGTTGCTATCCTATTGGCCTTCTCAGGTCTACCAGCAACACTGCCTAGATTCAGAAGTCTTCTCTCGTTGGCCGTTTGGAGATACAACTACAGCCATGTCACAATTTTCGTCTAATCCATGCTTTCAGTCATGGATTAGACCCAATATGGCTAAAAGTGATATATTGTAACATATTTGTCAGTCGATGTCTTAGATTAGCAGTCTCCTTTATTTCGAACCATATATGGCCTTTGTAAATGTATAAATTCTATCCTACTTTCGATGATAGGGGTTGTTAGAGTGCTGGGTTGCTTTCAACACTGACTGTGTATTAGATTGTACTCGACTATATTTTCAAATTAATATAAAGATATATGTTCTGTCCATTGCAATGAGCAAGCTCTTCTAATTTGAAGGGGTTGTGAGTAAGGGAGGGCCCCCCTTTGCTCACAACTCCCATAGTTTAGTTTTTATGCATTTTATTTTTTTTATGTAGCAATAATTAATTTTTACAGCTAATGAACTCTTTCTATTATATCAGCAACACTGGATGAAATGAATTAGTTTTCTGTTCATATGTGGAATTCAGTTAATGAAGATTAGATTTCTCATGTTGTTTGAATTTCTGAATTTGCCGTAAGTTGTTTTTTATATCTTTTCCTAATCATCATCAACAATCTTAAGAGATATAGAGGGAAGTTTGATCCACTCTATAGTCTTTGCTAGTAAGTGATTGATGCAGGAAAGAGTCATTGGTTCTGTATGATTGGTTAGTTAGATTAATCAACACTTACAGTATTAGGCCTGCATATACTACATGCATCTCACAAGCTTACCTGCTCGAGTTGATGACTTTTGTTTAATCAAATTATAATGCTATAATTTGACTCAACATTTTGGCACCATTGTTGGGGAGGTGCTAAAGGGATGATACTGAAGCCTTTTTTTTATTACATGCATTGCTTGGAATTTTTCAGGACTGGGGGAGTCGAAGTGGTAAGAAGAAGGGCAAAGCCCACGCATCGGAGGAGGCCAGAAATTCACCAAAGCCGTGACTTGATTTTTTGGTAAGTAGTTTCTTTTGAATTTATTTTCATAGTAGATTATTGGGTCGAACATCTACAAATGTATTTTGTGGTGGTGTGAGCACCACTTTGGTGGGCTCCAGTATTGTAGAAATAATGCTACAACTCTTGGAGCTTCCTTCTCTAATTTTATCAACCTGGTAGTTCGTAACAAACTTGGAAGCAACGGTGTTGTATGCACAAGTACTAGCTCTTGTCGCAGCTGTCACTTGGTCAGCTGGCACAAGTCCACTAGGGCTCAAGCCAACTTCTATATGTTCTCAGAGGAAGCTTTCTAAATGATGAACGAAGGCTATCTCAAAGGAAATTAACCTACTTTGCAAGAATGAACTGAAAGCCAACCAAACATGGAAACCCTAGTAAACCCTAATCTGACTAGCTTAATCCTTATGATGCAATGGTGGGAATGAAACTTCTAGAAATGATGCCATTACTTCTAGTGAGATGAGATGCATGAATTTAAACTACTTCCATTGAAGAGAACACATTTTTGTATTTTTTCTCAAGTGGGTGGAGTTATTATGATTGTGCTTCTTACTGGGTCTTGACTGTGCAGGGGTAGTTCAAGGGGAGAAAGGCTTGGGAAAGGTCAGGAGGACTCTGAGAGGTTCCAGGGGATCCCTCACATCATTCCACAGAAGTCCACAACGTTCAGGTGCTTGGCAACTGTGTTTGCAGGCTTCTACAGGATGTCTGCAGGGGATCCTACAGGAAGCTCGAGATTTCTACAGGAAGTCTGCTAACTTCTACAAGATGTTCTGCAGTCGGAGCTTTGGGTGATGGAGGAGTGAAGGAGCTGTATGGATGGATGGGTAAGATGAAAGAGGAGCTTGAGATGGCCTATGGACAGAGAGATGAGATGGAGAAGGTGTGTGTAAAGCTGGCTGGTCTAGCGGAGGGTAGTGGTAGTGGAAGGTCAAAAAGATTGAGCAACGTGGACAGTAGAAGGGTTGGAAGGCAAATGAGCTGAACAGAGGATGCGTAGGTGGCTTAGGCACGGTTTAGAAAAATAAGAACACGATGAAGTGGTGCTGCGCAGTGTAAATGAAACAAATCACCCTTATCTTGCATGTAAACGAAAGTTCACCAACCTATTCTAACTGTTTTATTAGGAATCGAAGAACAACAATGTAAGTTGAAGAGAATTCGTGCATGATGCTGAACCAAAGAGTCATTACTCAAGATATAATCGCATGGACAGTTCTTCAATCGAAAACATTACATCAATACTTGCATGCATATGTTAAAACAATGTTTTTTTGGAAGTTGGCATGGTCTACAGTTCCGATCCCCAAACAGAGGTGAAAGTGAGCATGCAGTGAACCCTTTTTTTTTACTCAACGTAACTTCAATCTCCCTACGCTAATGCTGAACTACTGAAACAACTACATTCATGAAACTAACCTACATAACCAAACCGAAACAGTCAACTCAGCAAACTGTGTTTTCCAAGTGCATGTAAAGGAAAGAAATGCAATGATAAAAGAATGACAAGTAACAATACAAAGAAAGGAGGAGGTCTATTGCTCTCAGGTTGGGCCCTAACCTGAGAGCTATAGCTCCCCTAAGAACTTAGAATCGAATCCAAATCTGCCTGCCTTTTATTAAAACAATCATGAGTCTAACAACATGCCAAAATTGGCTTACAAAGAGCAAAAACAGAGCTACAGCTCGTAATCCAAAATCTACAACAAAAGTTCAAGAGTCTCATCGAAGGCTACAGCCTTAATATTTATACATGATGAGGGCCAAGCTGGCCTCCTCAATTAGTGGGGCTTGGCTGTCCAACTAAGAGTAAACTGTTGTTCCTGTAGAATCCGTTGGCTGCTTTCTAGCTCGGTGGTGATAGCTGTTGGAGCTCGGAGTTGGGGTGGAGATCACGAGGGAGGTCATTCAAGGCTGTGGACAACCTCCCTATAAACCCGCAATGCCACCTTGGCTGTCTGCTTGTCTCCATTTGCATGGTCTTTGCTCCATTTAATGTCAAAAAAACCTGAAATCATCATGTATTAGCCACATAGGCATAATGACTGCCCTTCTACCTACAAATAACACGAATATACTAAGAAATGATGCATAAGTGATAAAAAATGAAGGGTTGAGCAAGGTAAGTAGGCCAAATGAGCCCAAATTGTTACCAAAATTTGGGGCTCATCATCACCCCCCAGCTAAAATATTTGCTCATCCTTGAGCAACTAGTCCAACTCTTCATCGTTCATTGCCTTTACTGCTACCCTTACATCCCAAGCCTCTATAGTAGTGTCCTCCTTGCTGATATGAAACCCATCCTTTCTGTTTACCTCTTCCCACTGTTCATTATCATCTGTCTCTGTGCTGCCTTCCATCAATCCTAGCGACAGTGGTGGGTTGAGTTTAAGGCCAATCCAGCTGGCCTAGAGGTTTTGCATGGATTTCTTATAGAGGGCTACCCGTACCAGAGCTTCCCTCATCCGAGTTGGGGTATGGTACTCTCGTATTTTTAGACTGTGTGCCAATGTATTCCATCTGCATGTGCATGCTTGGACAGCGTTGTCTCCTAATAGTCTCTCCATGTCCTCAAAATGAGCTATGGCTTGGGCATGTTTATGCATATATCTCAATGAGGCTTGAGGGTCAGTGGACAAATGTTGGTGTGCCGAGATTAGTGCAACTGGATCTCCTGGTTCTGGTCTGATGAGCAATGGCTCGTTCAGCTCTCGGTTCATGATTGCTTTGGCTTCTACTACTCTTTTGTCCTCATGGTTCAACCATGAGGCAAATGCCAATAGTTTCATATCTCCCAAGGCCGTATTGGGATCCCATGAAACTTCATTAGGCAGGGCCAGATTATGGAGGTAGAACTCCGCTAATTTGGCCCTATCCTCTGATGAGCTAGTACTGCAAACTTCAGTGAATTGCTGCGGGTCTTGGAGCTGAGAGATGCCTCTTTGCACCAAGGTATTGATCTGGAATTGCAGCCATTGGTCTTTCAAGTACAAGCCATAGGATTTGGCTGGCTGTCTGCATTGGATAGCATCCATGGCCCAGCTGGCCATGCAGGCCAATTGTGAATCTTTCTGCTGCAGCTGTTCTCTGAGAGCTTGCACCTCAATTTGTGCTTGCTGTTCTGCTTCCTGTAGAAGTGTGGTTGGCTCCCCAAGACCGGTGTTCAGTCCCTTTTTGCCTTGCTGTTCCTCTGTGGTGTCTTTGGACGATGTACCTGTCCCTGCCCTCAGCTCCTGTAGCTGCAATCTCAGCTTCTGGTTTTCTTCCTGTAGAAACACGCGTTGGCAATTTGCCACGTGTTTGGCCATGGACAATTCACTTCTGGATTCCTTGAGCTGCTCTTGTAAGGGACCTATGTCCGCCACACCCTTTGACTTGGCTATTTTCATCCACGTGTGTGTACGGACTCTTTCTTCCTCTAATGCAAAAAACAGTGGCACATTAAATTTCTGAGGTATGATTTTGCCAGCCTCTAAAAAGTTGTAATAGGAACTCAGACTTGGCTGAGGGCTGGGCTCTGGTATATGCTCTTTCTCCATTTCCTTTGGTGGCTCTACTTCACCCTCCCTTGGTGGTGATAAGGGTGCTTCTCCTTCCATTTCCTCAGTTTATTTAAGCCTGGCTAAGGTTTCCTGTAGAGCATTTTCAGCATCCTGTAGCCGAGCTTTTTCAGTCAATTGATCTAACCTTTCTTGCCACGTAGTTTTCTTCGGGCTCCCCCTCTCATAGGTGACTGATATCCTCGAGGGGGACCTTTCCTTGGGCGAAGTAGGGGCATCTTCAATGATGATCGGGCTGCTGGACGGAGGCTGTGGCTTGCTCGTCTTTATTCTCACACTTCTTCGAGCTTTAAAATATAGAGGGGTCTCCCTCTTTCTCTTCTCCTTTGGCTTAGGAGGTGTGCTGAGGGCGGCCAGCACAGCTGTTGCCTCCCTTTCACAAATGTCAGCTTTCTTCTCCTTGGGTTTCACTTTTTCGGGGCTTCCTGTAGAAGACCCTGTTTTAGTCAATTTCGGGCTTCCTATAGAAGACCCTTTTTCAGTAATTTTCGGGCTTCCTGTAGAAGACCCTTTTTCAGTAATTTTCGGGCTTCCTGTAGAAGACCCTTTTTCAGTAATTTTTGGGCTTCCTGTAGAAGCCGGTTTCGGCTTTGCTGTAGAAACAGGTGTCGCCGCCTTGGTTTACTTTGCTGCATGACTTTTGCTTTTTGACTTGGTTGCAGTCGCTGTCGAGGCACTCTTGCTGATGTGGACCTTCTCAGCCTTGTCCACTCTGCCTTGCAACCTTTTCTCTCTTGCTGACAAGATGGGTGTGTCATCTTTCTCCTTGTCATCCTTTTTCTCTTGTTTCTTTTCTTGCTTTTTCTTCTGCTCTGTGGTTGGGGTCTTTTGGCCTTTTTCTTTCTTCACTGCGGGCACGGACTCTTTCTCCTCACTGCTAGAAGAACCGAGCTCTTCGGTTAGCATCTTTATGTCCCCATCCTTTGTCAAATTCCTGAAGGCTTCCCATGAGAGAGGAACCTTGTATGTGTGGAGCGCATCCTCCACGAGGAGTTTGATCAGTCCATGGTGGGCTACCTGGTCTGGTGTGCCTTCTTTTAACTTGGTTGCACACTCAATCAAAGACTGTAGTAGAAAGTAAGGGAGACTGTGTTGGGTCCCTATAATACTAGTGATTACCCCATTACTATTGTAGTTATACCCCTTATTTATATTGTTGTGCCCTATTACCCCCCTATTGTTGTTAGTATAACCCACTTATTATATTGATGTACCCATGTAGTGCCCATATTGTTACTATTGTGCCACATAGAAGCCCACTATTGTTATTGTTGTGCCCTACAATATTATTGTTATGTAGGCTTTGATTGTATTGGGACCACTTAGACTCCTATATATAGAAAGGAGGTATTTTCATTTGTATCATCCAAGAATTGTTCATTTATGTAATGTAAAGGAGGTTGCCCCCTCGAAGAGGTTGAATTCTAAGGCGTGGATCTCTCTTTTCTATCTTTTTGTGAGCTGGTTTCATAACATTTGGTATCAGAGCTTTGGATTCTAGGGTTTCGCTGCTCCAAATAGGTCATCGTGGAATTTTCGCTATAACTTTTTTTCTGTGACGTTTCAGAAGTCGCAAAAAAACCCATTTGAGAAGAATTGGCGCGGAACTTTGGGTCCGAATTTCAGAGCTTTTAGCGCGATATTTTCGGAGATATGATCTGAGGAATTTGGCCTTTTTGCAGACTCCTGAATTACATTCAAAACAGGTGACCTGGGGAAAATCGTCATAACTCTCTCTCTGAGATCGGATTGAAATTTCGTAAAAAGGTACAAAAAGAGGACGGACAGTAGTTTCTTGTGGGAGAGTTTCAGATTCAAAGGTTGAAACAGTGACTCGTGGCACGTCGTACAAGTTCGCTCTACTGAACCAGTCTAAAAGCAAGTCACTGTGGGAGATTTCACATAACTCTTCCTTGGAGAATCCAATTGGGCTCAGACTTGTGGCATTGGAAAGAGGACGCAGAAGGCTACTACAAATACCAATTTCAGAACTGGATGATCCGAAATTACAGAGATACATCAGATTCAATATCAGGCTTCTATAAAGTGAAAAAAGGTGTGTAGTTTTTTTTTTAAATTTTTGTGTAAGCTTGGTTTAACGGAATTCAAAGGGAATAGTAAAGCATTATTATCGGTAACTGATGCCCCGAGGAAAGAAAATGAAAACACCTAGTAAGGAACCTGAAAGCTCTAGCATGACTCATGAAGAAGAGGAAGAAATGCTACATGATATATCAAAATTACAAGAACAAGTGCAACAAATGTCACGCTCACAAAAGCTAACAGAAGCTAAGGTAAATGGCGTGGAATCTAAGATAAAGGGCATGGAAGCTAAGATGGATGGCATGGAAGCTAAGATGGATGGCATGGAAGCTAAGGTGAATGGCATGGACGCTAAAATTGATGGCATGGATGATAAGATGGATGAATTGAAGAAGTTGCTACAAGAAAGGGTCACTAATGGTGAAAAGGTAGTAAAGGAAACTCATGATGAGAACAAAAGAAATGTTAATCATGATTCCATAGACTCTAATGTTGGATCGAAGACTCACCATGTTCCAAAAATCGATATGAGGAAGTTTGATGGCAAGGATCCCGCCACATGGATATTACAGATGGAGCAATTCTTCGATCTCAATAATGTGCAAAACCCACAAAAGGTACGTATGGCAACTTTATATTTGGAACCAAATCAGTTTGTATGGTATCAATGGCTTTGTTCTCGTAAACAATTTATCACTTGGGCAATTTTTACGGAAGAATTGATAGCACATTATGAGGATACAAAAAGCAACACTTTTTTTAGCCAATTGATAAGTCTCAAACAAAAGGGTTCAATAATGGAGCACATTGAGGAGTTCCAAAAATTGAACATAAGGGTAAAAGATATTCCAGAGGAGCATAGGATTGATGTGTTCATAGGGTCTTTAAAGGATAATATCCAACATGATGTGCGCCTTTGGGAACCTGATTCATTAGAGAAGGCATTCAGGTTAGCAAGAAAAATGGAAAGCAAAATTATGGCAACTAGGAAGCATACCGTTCACAACTATAAAGACGGAAGTGTTGTTGCCCATAGTCTTCCACAACCTACAAGGTTGACACCACAACAATTGGAAGAAAAAAGAGCAAAAGGGCTTTGTTACAATTGTGATAGCAAATACACAAAAGGTCATAAGTGTGCTGAGAAGAAATTATTCTACATAGATTGTGAAGAGGAAGAAGAAAAGGAGCAAGAAAGGTCAAAAGAAGAGGATATATTCCAGGAACAAAGCCTAGATGAAGAACAAATAAATCCGACCATATCTTGTAATGCATTGGCGGGAATTACCACTCCTCAAACCATCAAGATAGAAGGACAAATCAAGAAAAAAAAGGTAATAGTGTTGATTGATTCAGGAAGCACCCACAATTTTATTCATTGTAGGGTAGCAAAAGAATTGAATTGCTTCCTATATCCAGCACCAGAGTGTCAAGTGATGATTGCAAATGGAGGAACAATAAATTGCTCTGGAAAGTGCCATAATATCAAGCTATCCATGGGAGAATATGTATTGACTAGCCCAATGCTTTCCATTCCAATGGGAGGTGCGGATGTTGTACTAGGAGTCCAATGGCTACAATCCTTGGGTACAATAGCTTTTAATTTTCAAGAACTTTTCATCAAATTTTCTTCAGAAGGAAAGGAAGTTGAATTAAAGGGTATTGCAGGGAAACCAGGAAAGATAATCAGCTCTCATGGTATGACAAAGCTTCTAAGAAAGGAGCAAAGAGGTGTAATTGCACAATTATGCTCGCTAGATGTTTCCACATTGGAATCATCTATTTCTCCAGATCTCCAAAAAGTCTTGGACAATCATTCCAAGGTATTTGAGACTCCCAAGGGTCTCCCACCTATGCGTGATCATGATCATGCTATTCATCTGATTCCAGGAAGTGTTCCTCCAAACATCAGGCCGTACAGATATCCCTATGTCCAAAAAAGTGAAATTGAACGTATGGTTGCAGAAATGCTAGAGGCTGGTATAATTCAACCGAGTCAAAGTTCTTTCTCAGCTCCAGTAGTATTGGTGCACAAGAAGGATGGATCATGGCGCATGTGTCCAGATTATAGGGAGCTCAACAAGCTCACTATTAAAGATAAGTTCCCCATTCCTGTTATTGATGAATTACTGGATGAATTGCATGGATCAATTTACTTCACCAAGTTGGATCTTCGTTCGGGATATCATCAAATCAGAATGAAGATTGAAGACATTCCAAAAATGGCATTTAGAACTCATGAGGGTCATTATGAATTTTTGGTCATGCCTTTTGGCCTTACCAATGCACCTTCAACATTTCAAGGTTTGATGAATTCAATTTTCAAACCATTCCTTAGAAAATTTGTGTTAGTATTTTTTGATGATATACTAATCTACAGCAAGTCTTGGAAGGATCATGTTGAACATGTTGACAGGGTGCTACAACTATTGGAGGAGAAACAATTATATGCAAAAAGATCCAAATGTTTCTTTGGAGTCCAGGAGGTGGAATATTTGGGTCATATTGTATCTCATGAAGGAGTTAAGGTAGACCCTAGCAAAATTAAAGCCATTAAGGAATGGAAAATCCCCACATCCATAAAGCATCTGCGAGGATTTCTTGGGTTGACAGGGTATTATCGCAAGTTTGTTAAGAATTATGGGAGAATAGCAGCACCTCTAACAACATTATTGAAGAAAGATTCATTTTCATGGACTCCGGAAGCAACAAAGGCCTTTGAAAATCTTAAAGAGGCAATGTGCCAAGCACCGGTCTTAGCTACACCGGACTTCACAAAAACCTTTATTGTGGAATGTGATGCTTCAGGAAATGGAATTGGTGCTGTTCTAATGCAAGATGAAAGACCCATTGCTTTTGAAAGTCGTCCAATCAAGGGAAAGTTTTTAAGCAAAGCTATTTATGAGAAGGAAATGTTGGCAATACTCCATGCACTTAAGAAATGGTGACCCTACCTAATGGGAAGACACTTCAAGGTAAAAACGGATCATGATAGCCTTAAATACTTTTTAGAACAAAGATTATCCTCTGAAGAGCAACAAAAGTGGGTCACAAAGATGTTGGGTTATGACTTTGAAATCATCTACAAAAAAGGGAAGCAAAATGTGGTGGCAGATGCACTCTCAAGAAAGGATGAGGATGTGGAAGCATTTTTGTGTGCCATTTCTACTATCCAACCAGATTGGATAAACGAAGCAAGGGAGGAATGGAAGAATGACGAAGAAGTGTGGGCACTTATTCGAAAGCTACAACAAGATTCCAGTACTTCTGATACATTTAGCTGGAAAAATGATTCGTTATGGTACAAAGATCGCTTATACCTCTGTAAGAATTCCCAGCTAAAACAAAAGATTCTTATGGAATTGCACAGTTCTCCCTTAGGAGGGCACTCAGGATTTTTAGAAACTTACCACAGGGTTAAGAAGGAATTTTTTTGCAATGGCCTTAAATCAGATATTCAAAAGTTTGTGGCAGAATGTTTGGTTTGCCAGAAAAATAAAGTTGAAACAATTAAGACACCGGGTCTATTACAACCTTTATCCATTCCAAGCCAACGTTGGGAGGAGGTTTCAATGGATTTTATCACAGGTTTACCCAAGTCTGAGGGAAAGAGTGTCATCATGGTGGTAGTTGACAGACTTACCAAGTATGCACACTTTTGTGCATTATCACATCCATTTAAAGCCAGTACAGTTTCTACTGCATTTATGGAAACAGTTCAAAAGCTACATGGAAACCCAAAGATTATTGTAAGTGACAGAGATCCCATTTTCACTGGAAATTTTTGGACATAATTATTTTCTTTTCTTGGTACTCAGTTAGCTCATAGCTCATCTTATCATCCTCAATCTGATGGGCAAACTGAGATAGTAAACAAATGTTTGGAAGGATATCTTCGTTGCTTTGTATCTGATAAACAGACACAATGGGTCAAATGGTTGCCTCTGGCTGAATGGTGGTATAACACTTCCTTCCATACAGCAACAAAAATGACCCCATTTATGGCACTTTATGGGTATCAACCACCATCCATCACATCATATTTAAGAGAAAATTCTAAGGTTCAGGCAGTGGAACATCACATCGAACATCAACAACAAGTCCTCCAACTCTTAAAGGATAACCTCGTGTTGGCACAAAATAGAATGAAACAACAGGCAGATCAACATCGCAGTGAAAGAAGTTTTGATGTAGGTGATTGGGTATTCCTACGGCTACAACAATATAAGCAAATGTCCCTAAAGCAAGCTAAGAAGGATAATAAATTATCACCAAAGTATTATGGTCCATACAAGGTGTTGCAAAAGATTGGTACTATGGCATACAAATTGGAGCTTCCTGCAGCTTCTCGATTGCACCCAGTCTTCCATGTTTCATGTTTAAAGAAGGTTATAGGTGACAAGCTTCCAATTCAAACAATATTGCCAGAACTTGATGAGGAAGGAAAAATTATATTGGAACCGGAAGCAGTCACAGAAACAAGAACTCGACAGCTACGAAATCGATCAATTTCAGAGTATCTTATCAAGTGGAAGAACTTATCCGCTGAAGATTCCACATGGGAGGATGAGAATTTTATGCAGAAGTATCCAGAACTACTCAAGCGTTGAGGACAACACTTTTTTGAAGGAGAGGGGCATGTTGGGTCCCTATAATACTAGTGATTACCCCATTACTATTGTAGTTATACCCCTTATTTATATTGTTGTGCCCTATTACCCCCCTATTGTTGTTAGTATAACCCACTTATTATATTGATGTACCCATGTAGTGCCCATATTGTTACTATTGTGCCACATAGAAGCCCACTATTGTTATTGTTGTGCCCTACAATATTATTGTTATGTAGGCTTTGATTGTATTGGGACCACTTAGACTCCTATATATAGAAAGGAGGTATTTTCATTTGTATCATCCAAGAATTGTTCATTTATGTAATGTAAAGGAGGTTGCCCCTCGAAGAGGCTGAATTCTAAGGCGTGGATCTCTCTTTTCTATCTTTTTGTGAGCTGGTTTCATAACAGACTGAGTTTGTTTTCTACAGGTAGATCCATCTGGTGCTGTAATTCAGTGAGTAACCGAAAATGATACCCGTATACAATGCTAAAATGGCCTTCGCAGGTGATGTACTTCATAATTTGCAGGCTAACTTCATTCCACGGTGGCAGTAGACTGGTTCTACGAACCCCATTTTTGTCTTCTGAGAATTCCTCCTCTGGTGGAAAGAACTCTTTCTTAGCTTGTTGGCTCAATTTCCTTTCTTCTTTATCCCATGGTAATCCCATTGGGAGCTCCGTAACTCAGCTGATGAATTGTGGGGTGAGTTTGAGGCTTAAACCCCTGAAGTTAACGGTGGCCAACGTTTTAGATTTTGGCCTCAGAGCTTGCAAAAACTCTTCTGCCACTTCGTCGTCATAGCCCTGCAATTTGTCACAGAAGGATATCCATTGTGCTCGTGTGAAGAGCTCCACCACCTCAGGATTTTCTCTTAACTTCGCTGAATCAGTGGGCTCCCTTCTGATGAACCCACCCGACATGGTGAAAAACTGATGCGTTAGCTGGAGGTGGCTAATGGGGAAGAAATTCGGTCTACTGGGACAGAGTGTAGGATTACGCCTTTGTCATGCACATAATTCACAAAGCTTATCCCTTGAGAACCTTTAACACAGCCAACTACACTGACATCCTGTAGGATGACAGTTCATGCACGACAGACAACAATTGCAACAACTTTCTATGACCAGACTGTAGACGACGATTCTGCCACCTTCAAAAACCAATTACATGGAGAGTTCAGGTTTACCTTTTTAATCCGCCACCTTTTGACGTGAGGAACCCGACTTCCTGTAGAAACATCTTTCCTGTAGGAGCAGCGCGCGATTTCTGGGGAATACTGCAGTGGGTCTGCGCTCTTGGTGTTGCTTCACAGGCATTCTGACGGCCAAAGACTCGAAGTATCGAGCTGCAGAGGGATCCGTATGATCACTCGAGTCACAAACGGTGAATGATAAATGCATGGGGTGGCAATCTAGCCGATTAGATTTGAATCGGCGGAATCCGTGGCGCGGGGGTGAGCTGTCCCTGCCAGACCGTTGGACGACGTCATCCCATCATTTTCCTGCGAGTTACCTTATTGCCACACCATTCCCCGCAGATCCGCCGCTGTCTCTTCTGTTAAACTCGTTTTTTTCGACAGGATTGCTCTCACGTGTGTATTGCCCGTTTCTTTTGCCACGACCGCCACCCAAACATACGACTAGACCATTAAATGATCGACGTGGCCAGTCAAATGGCCATACAACCGCTCAACCCATTCACTTCACACTTGCAAACATTTTCAAAGTAAAAATCATGCAATTCGTCGGAAGAAAGGGTCGAGACACTTACCTGTGCGGCCGCAACACGATTGTTCAGGCTCTTGGACGACGATGAGTGGATTTATTTGCTGCTGGTGGATTTGCATAGGCCCGGAGGTTCATATTCACAGGTCGCCGACGATGGATTTGATGCTTCAGCTGCATGCGCCCACGTTTTCATTGTTTATGGTGTGCACTCTAGCGGGCTTAACTGTTACGGGACTCCTGCAGGATGTCCTGTAATAGTTTTTTCCTCCTCGGGTGCATTCTGCACGACGAAGGCAATGGCCGCACGATCACGCTCACAGAGCTCATGGATGGCTGGGATGGATATGGTATGACATCTCAGCGTTTTTTTCCATCTCAAAAATTGCTTTTCTCTTGATAACTCAATAATCTGCTTTGATGGTGCAGGTGACTTCATTGCATGTCGACAGGGATGGTAGAAAGAGGTGACAACAGTGTATAAGGGTGCCAACAGTAGCTTGCATGCGTCCAAACCGACCCTTGGTCGTTAGATCTCCTCATAAAATGAATTCTGGGCCGTCCCGAACCTCTACAGGAAGCTTCCTGTAGAAATACAGAACTTCCTATAGAAAGTTTGCGTTTCCTGTAGAAAGTCTGCAGCTGCCTGTAGAAAGTCTGCATCTTCCTATATAAAGTCTGCATCTTCCTGTAGAAGACTCAAGCCATGATGAAATTGTGCACATACCTTGGAGAAAATGAGTATTCTTGGAGGAGGTGCTGGTGAGGTCTCTTGGCAGCATGATAAGGATCTTTGGCTTTGCATTAAGAGTCCTCCTCTCCTTCATAGAACACCTACAACCTGCATGCATAAACTTGCTGTCCCTATCTTTTTTCTTATTGTCTTCTTTTTTCTTTTCTCTTTTTTTCTCTTTTTTTTTTTTTTTTTTTGAAAAATAGCAGGGGCACCTCAATGAGGTTTTCACCCTTGCCATCTGCCTTAAGCACCTCAGAGAGGTTTTCACTCAAGGATCTTTTTCAAATCTCCTTTTTTTTGAAAGATAATAGGGGCGTCTCAATGAGGTTTTCACCCCTACCACCTGCCTTGGGAGCCTCAGAAAGGTTTTCACCCAAGGATCTTTATTATCTATATATATATATATATTTTAGATCTTTCAGGGTATGCCCAAAGCAGAGGCAAAACCCTTCTCTATGACCAACACTGATTTCTCCATAGTTTTGATGAACTCTTGTCTTGAGAGAGGCTTCCTGTAGATCTTCAATCGATGCCCATTGACAAGCATGGGGATGGCTTCCTCATCAATGGTTCGAATAAGAACAGATCTATTGTCATGGCATTTTTCCACTGCATATGGTCCTAGCCATCTGGTTCTCAGCTTCCCCTTGAAATCTTTGTACCTGGAGTCATACAACAAGGCCCAATCTCCCGGCTGGAATTGCTTGTCATGGAGGTGTTGGTCATGCCACACCTTTCTCTGAAGTTGAACCACTTCTGAGTGAAGGAGGGCCTGCATCCGGTGCTCGTCCAGTCCATTCAGCTGCAATAACCTTTCTTGTTGTGCATGGCTGAGATCTAGATCTAGCTGAGCTGCCATCCTCAAAGTGTTGTATTCAAACTCAATGGACAGCAAAGCTTTCTTCCCATAGACCAGCTCATAAGGTGTGAAGCCGGTGGTGGTCTTCCAGGTGGTGTTGTAAGCCCATGTGGCCTCAACCAGGCGATTTGCCCAATCTTTCCTACTGCTGCTCACCACCTTAGTCAAAATCCCTTCCAATGCTCTGTTGGTGACTTCCACTTTCCCATTTGCCTGTGGATGATAGGGGGTGGAAGTCCTATGCTTGATTTTGTGGTGAGCTAGCAGGTCTTCAATCAAGTTGGATGTGAACTGGCTCCCTTGATCGGTGACCAGTTCTCTTGGGTAGCCAAATTTGTAGAAGATGTTCTCCCTTAAGAACTCGGCCACCTTCTCTTCTGTTGCTGCCTTGATTGCTTTAGTCTCTGCTCACTTTGTCAGGTAGTCAGTGCACACAATGATGTAAGACCTTTGCCTCGAAGGAGGGTTGATTGGACCCAAAAAATCCATACCCCACTTCTCAAATGGCTCAAGAGTCACTTGAGGTTGGAGAGGCATCTCATCCCTTGGGGTCGGTTTCCCCATTCTTTGGCATCGGTCACATTGGTTGATATATCTTCTGACATCTTGATGAAGTGTGGGCCAATAGTAGCCTGCCTGCAGGATTTTGAAGGCAATCCTCTTTGCTGCAAAATTTCCTCCACAAGGCCCATCATGACAGATGAGGAGGATATCAAAGACTTCCTCCTCCCTTACACAACGCCTTAAGATCTGATCAGGGCCAAGCTTGAACAGATTGCCCCCGATCCAAGTAAATGAGGCACTTTTTCTGATGATTCTGCTCTTCTCTCTTGAAGATAGGTGCGGAGGGAATTGTGTTGAAACAAGGTAGTTTGCTATATCAGCAAACCATGGAGAGAGTACTGAGATAGCAAACAGATGTTCATCGGGCATCTGGTCATCCACTGTTCCATCCTCATCTGCAGACAAATCCAATCTAGATAAAAAGTCAGCAACAACATTTTCTTTACCTGGTTTGTCAACAATGGTCAAATCAAACTGCTGCAACAAAAGTAACCATCTAATAATACGAGCATTCACATCTGGTTTATTCATTAAATATCTAATTGCAGCATGATCCGTATGTACAAAGGTTTGATAGCCAGTGATATAATGTCGGAACTTGTTCAGTGCATGGACCACAGCCAAGAATTATTTCTCGGTTACAGTGTAATTCAGTTCGGCTTTGGACAAGTTTTTGCTAACAAAGTAAATGGCATATGGAAGTTTTTGTTCAACTTGTCCTAAAGCTGCCCCTATGGCTTTGTTTGAGGCATCAGTGTGGATGTGGAAAGGTAGGGCCCAGTTTGGACCTCTCAAGATTGGGGCTGACACCAACTTGTCCTTTAATTCATTCAACGCCCTCTGACAATCGTCAGTCCATTTAAACTCCACATCTTTTGCCAACAGGCCAAACAATGGCGAGGCTAGCTTGCTGAAGTCTTTAATGAATCTTCGGTAATACCCTACTAATCCTAAGAAACTCCGGACATCCCTTACCTTTTGGGGAGGTGGAACCTTCTTGATGAGAGCAATTTTGTTAGGATCCACTTGTAACCCTTGGCAAGAAATGGTATGGCCTAGCACGGTCCCTTCAGTCATAAGGAATTCACACTTTTCAGGACTAAGGGACAGGTTCATCTCAATGCATTTGGTCAGGACCTTTCCTAGATTGGACAATGCTTCCTGGAAATTGACCCATAAGGAGTGAAGTCATCCATATAGATTTCCACCGCATCATGGACCAGCTCCGAGAAGATGCTCAAGACAGCTCTCTGGAAGGTAGCAGGAGCATTGCATAGCCCAAAGGGAAGAACTCGGTAGGCAAAGGTACCCCAAGGACAAGTGAAGGTGGTCTTATCTTGGTCTTCCGGGCTGATTTGGATTTGGTTGTACCCGCTAAACCCATCCAGGAAAGAGAAAAACTTCTTTCCTGCCAGTCCATCCAGCACTTGATCTATGAAAGGTAGAGGGAAATGGTCTTTATTGGTAGCTTTGTTCAGTTCTCGGTAGTCCACACAGATTCTCCATTTCCCATTTTTCTTGGGAACCAACACCAGAGGGGACACCCATTCACTATCTGAGATGGGGTAAATGAATCCGGCATCCAACAGTTTTTGCAATTCTTCCTTGACAATGTCCTTAAGGGCTGGATTCATTCTCCTCTGAGGTTGCCTAACCAGTTTACAACCCTATTTGATGTATATGTGATGGGTACAGACCGAAGGATGGACTCCTTTCATCTCCTTATAGCTCCAAGCAAAAGCATCTAGGTGACTGGCCAACAGGCTACACAACTCCTTTTCCTGGGAAAGAGATAGGGAGGAGCTGATCTTTAACATTCTCTCAGGGCCGAACTCCACATTCTTGATTCTGGGAGTGACAGGGTTGGTGGCACAAAGGTCCACTAAGGTGGTGGCTTGGGCGTCCTCCACCAATTTCTCTAAGGACAGTGCACTGGAAGGTGGATTCTGGATCAAAGTCTCAATCAAGTCATCCTCGGTTGGGGGGTCTCTTCTAGTGGTATCTAGGGTTCACAAAGGTGCTGAGTACACCTCATCCTCTTCTCCTTCCTCCAACCACAGTGGTAAGTCATGCTCTAAGGAGGGTTGGGCAGGAGGGTACAGGACTAGATGCTTGGACATAGGACCGTTTTTGATGGTCATGTTTCCTGCACGACAACTTATGTAAGCATCTGCAGTGGCTAACCAAGGCCTTCCCAAAATAAGATGATATCCAGTAAGCTTTGCCTTGGGTTGCAGAACCAAGAAATCTGCAGGGTATTCCCAAGAGTCAACAGAGACCAAGACATCCTCCACAATCCCTTCGGGAGTCACAGTGGAGCGATCTGCTAGTTGCAGTACTGTCGAGGTCTTCCTCAAGGAACCCTGAAGATTGAGTTTGAGCATGGTATCCCTGGTCATCACATTAATGGCAGCCCCCAAATCAATCAAGGTGTGAGGTATGATGGTGGCATTGATGTGGACATCTACTACAGGACTCCCAGGATCTAGGTACTTTGGGTAGATGACTTGTCCTAACATAAGGCCAGACAGTTGTCCTAAGACATTGATGGTTGAAGCATCTCTCTTTCGCCTGCCTGGGTGTTTAAAACACTTTTCCTTAACCAGTTTGTTGTATATTGGCACATCCTTGATGGCTTGGAGAAGTGGTATTTTCACACACAACTGCTTGAGCTCTCCCAGAAGCTCATCCTCCTCTAGGTTGGGTTGTGTGGTGGCTGTTAGTCTCTCAGGAAAGGGTGGAATAGCCTTTGGCTCACTTTCCTGTTTGTCCTCCTCGTCCTCTGGGGGAGGAGGTTGGCGATCCAGAAGAGTCTTTCCAGATCGAAGATTGATCTCCTGGATCTCCACAGCATAGGTAGGGCATGATGTTTCCCCAGTGTATACCTGCTGGGCCTGTCTATTGTTGGGGTTCGGGTTCGGTTGAGCAGGCATTTGAGGTTGCCTTGGAGGAGCAGGAGGTAATGGTTGAGGTTGAACTCGTGGTGGAGGCAAAATGGCGGGAGGAATGTTGTACTGGGGCCTCCACCCCGACTGAGGTGCATTCCACTGAGGCTGTGACTGGGCATGTGAATGATATGAATGAGTAGTGGGTTGAGTAGGGTACTGAGGTGGATAAGACCATGGAGGAGGCATAGACCAGGAAGGATGAGCAGGGGGACCCCAGGAAGGCATAGGAGTCGATTGGTTGGGGCTGTAATAAGCTTGAGGTGCCCCTTGCATCCCCTGCTGGTAAGGTCTAGGTCCTTGTGGCCTCCTTTGGTTGAGGAAATAGAGAGGTTCAGTGGGAGCTTCTGTCCCTTGGTACATAGCTTTAAGTCCAGGTAAGGTTGGGCATTGATTTGTGGGATGGTCCTCCTCACAAACGAAGCACACTTCAATCGAATGCAATGGGCATTCGTTCTTAGGGTGTCTCCTTGTACATCTAGGGCAGAAGATAGCCAAGGCCCTCTCAGCTTCTTCCTTCTTCTGCTGGATCCTGAATGTGTCCAGTTGCATGGCAATGGTCTGTCTCACCTCACTCTTAAGATCTTCTAATTGATTTGCAAACTCATGCTTGGAGAAAGGAATACCAGCTGAGAGAAGGTTTCCTCTACCTCGTTTCCGGGCTGCCCTAGAGTGGTTTCTGAACACAGTCTTGATGTCCTCATAAGGCAGCTGGTAAATATCTCCCCCAGCTAACATGTGAAGGGTATCTAAAAGGTCTTCAGGGACTCCTCGGAGCAGGACCAACTTGAGGGATTCAGGGTCAAGTGTGCACCTGGCCCGCTTATGGCTAAGTTGGAACCTCTCCTCATAATCCTCTAAGGACTCATCATTTCCCATGGTCATCCGAAAGATTTCTCCCTTGGTTTCCTTGGACCTATAGTAGTCCTGGTACTTGGTATTGAAAGCTTGCTGCATCTGAGCCCAAGTGGTGATACTATTCCCAGGTAAGCCCATGAACCAGCGTAATGCTGCATCCTTAAGAGTGGAAGGGAAGAGTTTCAGCTTCTGCTCATCTTCAGTATAGTCATAGGTTCTACAAAGGACATCAAACTCAAATAGGAAGGTATCAAGATCTTCAGTAGTCAGTCCATGGAAGTGAGGTAGAGCAGAGGGGCTAATGTTTTTCATTTTCATGTCTCCATTGGTTTCTCGGATGGGGAAGGCACCTTCTATTATCTCATCTTCTCCTCTATTGTTAGCCATAGCTTCAGATGGGATGGTCTCTAATTCTTCTTCTACTATAGGATCTTCGTATATCTCAGGAGGTTCACCTATAGGTTCTTCTGGATCACTGTCACCGAAGAAGAGAGAAGGGTGACTCAGTGATGTGGTGGGGGTGTTGGGTAGGAATTTGCCTGTTTTATCTCGATTCCTATGAGGCATGAAATGGAAAGACTTTTTGATTGCTTTTGCTTTTTTCCTCTTTGGTACCTGCAAAACTGAAACAGATTGATCTACAACTAACTATCTTGCTGAAATAAAAATGCAGAATTGAAATGAAAGCAGGAAAGGACTAATCTACTTTGCTCAAATGGAATTGCAGGAATGGAAATGCTAGTCTACGCTTGCAGAATTGAAGGCTAATCTATGCTTGCAAAATTGAAATTGCGGAATTGAAATGCTAATCTATGAAAGCAGGAAATGTCTATGCTACGTTTGCAGAATGGAAATGAAATAAACTACTTGGCAGAAGGCAAGAGTAAGAAAATAGAAGAAAAGCAACAATTACTAATACTCTGACGCTTCCCCGGCAATGGCGCCAAAAAGATGGTGGGCTACAGTATTGTAGCAATAATGCTACAACTCCTGGAGCTTCCTTCTCTAATTTTATCAACCCGGTAGTTCGTAACAAACTTGGAAGCGACGGTGTTGTATGCACAAGTACTAGCTCTTGTCGCAGCTGTCACTTGGTCAGCTGGCACAAGTCCGCTAGGGCTCAAGCCAACTTCTATATGTTCTCAGAAGAAGCTTTCTAAATGATGAATGAAGGCTATCTCAAAGGAAATTAACCTACTTTGCAAGAATGAACTGAAAGCCAACCAAACATGGAAACCCTAGTAAACCCTAATCTGACTAGCTTAATCCTTATGATGCAATGGTGGGAATGCAACTTCTAGAAATGATGCCATTACTTCTAGTGAGATGAGATGCATGAATTTAAACTACTTCCATTGAAGAGAACACGTTTTTGTATTTTTTCTCAAGTGGGTGGAGTTATTATGATTGTGCTTCTTACTGGGTCTTGACTGTGCAGGGGTAGTTCAAGGGGAGGAAGGCTTGGGAAAGGTCAGGAGGACTCTGAGAGGTTCCAGGGGATCCCTCACATCATTCCACAGAAGTCCACAACGTTCGGGTGCTTGGCAACCGTGTTTACAGGCTTCTACAGGATGTCTGCAGGGGATCCTACAGGAAGCTCGAGATTTCTACAGGAAGTCTGCTAACTTCTACAGGATGTTCTGCAGTCGGAGCTTTGGGTGATGGAGGAGTGAAGGAGCTGTATGGATGGATGGGTAAGATGAAAGAGGAGCTTGAGATGGCCTATGGACAGAGAAATGAGATGGAGAAGGTGTGTGTAAAGCTGGCTGGTCTAGCGGAGGGTAGTGGTAGTGGAAGGTCAAAAAGATTGAGCAACGTGGACAGTAGAAGGGTTGGAAGGCAAATGAGCTGAACAGAGGATGCGTAGGTGGCTTAGGCATAGTTTAGAAGAATAAGAACACGATGAAGTGGTGCTGCGCAGTGTAAATGAAACAAATCACCCTTATCTTGCATGTAAACGAAAGTTCACCAACCTATTCTAACTGTTTTATTAGGAATCGAAGAACAACAATGTAAGTTGAAGAGAATTCGTGCATGATGCTGAACCAAAGAGTCATTACTCAAGATATAATCGCATGGACAGTTCTTCAATCGAAAACATTACATCAATACTTGCATGCATATGTTAAAACAATGTTTTTTTGGCAGTTGGCACGGTCTACACTTCCGATCCCCAAACAGAGGTGAGAGTGAGCATGCAGTCAACCATTTTTTTTACTCAACGTAACTTCAATCTCCCTACACTAATGCTGAACTACTGAAACAACTACATTCATGAAACTAACCTACATAACCAAACCGAAACAGTCAACTCAACAAACTGTGTTTTACAAGTGCATGTAAAGGAAAGAAATGCAATGATAAAAGAAAGACAAGTAACAATACAAAGAAAGGAGGAGGTCTATTGCTCTCAGGTTGGGCCCTAACCTGAGAGCTATAGCTCCCCTAAGAACTCAGAATCGAATCCAAATCTGCCTGCCTTTTATTAAAATAATCATGAGTCTAACAACATGCCAAAATTAGCTTACAAAGAGCAAAAATAGAGCTACAGCTCGTAATCCAAAATCTACAACAAAAGTTCAAGAGTCTCATCGAAGGCTACAACCTTAATATTTATACATGATGAGGCCAAGCTGGCCTCCTCAATTAGTGGGGCTTGGCTGTCCAACTAAGAGTAAACTGTTGTTCCTGTAGAATCCGTTGGCTGCCTTCTAGCTCGGTGGTGATAGCTGTTGGAGCTCAGAGTTGGGGTGGAGATCACGAGGGAGGTCATTCAAGGCTGTGGACAACCTCCCTATAAACCCGCAATGCCACCTTGGCTGTCTCCTTGTCTCCATTTGCGTGGTCTTTGCTCCATTTAATGTCAAAAAAACCTGAAATCATCATGTATTAGCCACATAGGCATAATGACTGCCCTTCTACCTACAAATAACACGAATATACTAAGAAATGATGCATAAGTGATAAAAAATGAAGGGTTGAGAAAGGTAAGTAGGCCAAATGAGCCCAAATTGTTACCAAAATTTGGGGCTCATCACACTTCATTTACTAATACACTGGCAAGGAAACAAAAGTTTACAAGAAATAAGGTAGCATGAGAAGAAGAGTCCAGTCAGGAGGTATGTGGTCCTAAAAAGAGCCCAGAACATATTCCTGCTTCTACTGTAGGAAAATATTCTGTTTCTGCCCATTTTTAAGCTCCTGTCACAAGGAAAACAACATCTCTGCTCAGTGGTCAGCCTGAAAAGGAATTCCTTGGAAATCCTGTTAAAGAACTAGAAATCCAAACCATTGATTCTATAGGATCTGCAGTCTATAAAGACCCCACTTTCTTTTGGTCTAGAATGGCCCATGAAGAGTGGATTGGTCACACAATTGGATAGGATGAGAAGGAAGAAGAACTGGTCACATTCAAATTCCCTATCAGGGAGGCTGGTGGAGCTACTTAGATGAAGAATATTCCTCCTTCAGCCTTGCCTAACTTTCTTGGGTTTCCTAGTGAATGTCATGATGCCTTTCTATTCGAATTCGATGTGTTATGCAGGAGATATGACTATTCTTCCAATGCTGAGAAGATGAAGTTGTTTCCTACAACATTGAAGGATGCGGCTCTCGAGTGGTTCATGGGGTTGGCTTCAAACTCCATTACAACTTGGGAGGAAATTAAAAAGGTATTCTTAAGAATGTATTTAGATTATTGCAAGACTAGGCACCTGAGAGAAGAGATATTTGGCATGACTCAGAAGGAGGGGGAGAGCCTTGAGGACTTGGTGGAGAGATTTCAGTATAATTTGTAGAGGTATAAAATGAATCAACTGAGAAAGGATACTAAAAGGACAATTTTTCTTAGAGAAATCAGACCAAAATTTCTGGAGATCTTGAATTTGATGGGAGGAGGTGACATATCAAAGTTGGGCTATGATGAAGTATGTGAGATATGTCATCAATATTCAAGAGGAAATTCTAAAGTTGGAGGAGGAACAAGAGATACTGCTTCCAGGCTTGTCAAGTCCATTGTTGGAGCTAGGGTAACGAAAGCTAAAATGGGTAATTTATTTGAAAATTTTAAGACTTATATTCTTAGCACATTATCTTCTCAATTGGGATGTTTTGAAGGTTAAGAAGAAATAGGAAAAACAGGATGAACTAGAAAAAGCCCAGGTTGTGTTCTGTTCGAAATGTAGGAAGAAGCATGCCTTGAGGGAATGTTTTGCAGATGGTATAGAGATATGCCGAATTTGTGAAGAAAAACACTCCACTCATTAGTGCCCTTCTCTTCCTAAAATCAAAGCAACATATCTTGTAGATCAAGGAGCTGTCAACGCACTTTATGCAATGGCACCTCAAAGACCATGGCAACCACGTGCTACAGGTATGGCTTAGTCGCATTTTCAAGTTCCTTATAATCAAAATCAGATGTGGAATATTCCAATGCCCTGGCAGACTTGGCCTCCACAATAGCTTTGGTAGGGGAACTTTCCTTACCCTATCACTCAGAATTTTCCTTCTCGAAACTTTTATCCTCCACAACCTACACAACAACAAATGATTCAACCTCAATAGTAGTAGCTTCAGTTTCCTTCCCCACCAAATCAACCTTTTCCTATGCAACTTCCTACCTAGCCAATATCTATCCCCAATAATAAAACCATCCAATCTGCTCACAACATTGGATTGGTAGTCTATCCCACTTTTCCTACCTACTGAATTGCACCACACTCGTTGTAGGAAATTTATGTTCCTATGTTACAGGAATTTCATGTGTCGCTATAGGAAATCTGGCTGAGGTCAGGAAAAGTGGTGAATCAGCCTGGAAGAATTGAAGAGATTGTAGAGGAAGAATCTCTAGAAATTCTTGGAGTTGAAACCACACTTGAACCAATAGAACAACCTACTTCAAGGCCGCAAGAACCTTCCTCATCCCATACAATCCAACTTCCTTTTCCAGAGAGGTTGGAAATGAGACTAAAGTAGCCCAAGTTTGATCTTGTGTCTGAATTGAGAAATGTATGCATTAAGATCTCATTGCTGCAAGAAATTAAAGATATCCCAATCTATGCTAAAACAGTAAGGGAGTTATGTACCAAGAGACCAGGAAGACAAAAGAAAGAACTCTCTACAATTCAAGTAGGTGGAAAGCTTACAATTTTAATGTCTAGTGGATTTGTTACTAAAATTTATGCAGACCCTGGAATCCTTGTGGTTACCACCTTTATCAATGGACAACCTATAAAAAATACTTTAACTGAATTAGGTGCAGGAATTAATGTGATGACTATGGAGAGCTTATCTATAATAGGAACCTTTGACTTATTGCCTACTCCTACCATGTTAGAATTAGCAGACATGTCTAAGGTAAAGCTAGAGGAGGTATTAGAAGACATTGTCATCTCATTAGATTCCTGGAAGTACCCTGCAGATTTTTATGTTCTTCAACCCAAAACTAACTTAGGGGGGCATCCTTTGATCTCAAGGAGACTGTGGTTAGCCATGACAGATGGTTATATAGGGTGTAGGTTCGGAAATATGACCATCACTCATGGGACTAAAACAAAGCGCATTAATTTGTATCCCTCTGCTCAATCTCTCTTGAAATCAGAAAATACACATTGGGTTGAAGAAGAAGAGCATGATTCAGAATGTGCCCAGCTAGTTTTGACAATTGCCCAAGCCATGAGCCTTAAAGAAAATTCAGAAGAAAATTTGAAAAATTGTTTTATTTCTAATCCTGATTTTTTGCAGCAAGAAGGGCAGTCTAGTCATAATTTAGATCTCATTACTAATCTGCAGGATTTTCATGAATATGGTACAAAAACTAAATTACATTCAGCCTTATTATCTGCATTTCCTACATATTACATGATTGAATGGGGGAGTAAGGTGGTTGAATTTTTTCTTGAAAAACCTTTGAATAATTCTGCCTTAACCCCTGAACAAGAAAAAAAGTTAATTCAAGCATTGAAAAACGTTTCAGATACTTTTTCTTGGGAATATACAGATATGAGAGAAATTCACCCAGACACATGCATTCATCATATTTATATAGAAGCGAGAGCCAAGCCCATGAGATAGCCACAAAGGAGGATGAACCCCGCTTTAAGGGAAATTGTGAAAGATGAATTGCAGAAATTGTTAAATGTAGGGTTCATCTATCCTTTCTCGGATAGCCAGTGGGTATCTCCATTGGTTATTGTGCCCAAAAAGAATGGTAAATGGAGAGTGTGTGTAGATTACAGGGAAATAAACAAGGCCACCTTGAAAGATCACTTTCCCTTGCCTTTTATAGGCCAAGTGTTGGAAACTTTGGCAGGAAAAAAGTATTTTTCCTTCCTAGATGGGTTCAATGGGTACAATCAGATTAGGATAGCTCTGAAAGACCAAAAAAATACTACATTCACATGTCCTTGGGGCACTTATGCATTCATGGTACTACCATTTGGTCTATGCAATGCACCAGCCACATTCTAATGGGCGATCCTTGGTAATTTTTTCTGATCTTTTGCATGATTGTATAGAAGTTTATATGGATGAATTTACAGTCATGGGTGATACTTTTGAAGAAGATTTACATAATCTTGAGAAAGTTTTGCAGAGATGTAGAGAAACTAACCTCTCATTAAGTAATGAAAAATGTTTTATGATTATGAATGAAGGTATTGTTTTGGGTCATCATGTTTCTGCTGCAGGAATAAAAGTTGATCCGGTAAAGATTGAAGTCATTGCAAAGCTACCCCCACCAACCAATCGAAAGGGAGTCCGAAGTTTCTTGGACATGCAGGCTACTATAGAAGGTTTGTTGAAAATTTTACAAAAGTAGCCTCTCCATTATTTAAATTGTTGACTAAAGAAGTTGAATTTCATTGGGATGATGAGTGTCAAGTTGCATTTGATACACTCAAGGAAAAAATTTCTTCAGCACCGGTATTGAGAGGCCCAGATTGAAAATTGCCTTTTCATATTTCCACTGATGCCTCTGATTCAGCCATAGGATCAATAATGGGACAAAAGGAAGATCCGGTAACCCATGTTATTTATTATGTTAGTAAAAACTTAACTCCTGCATAATTGAATTGTACGATAACTAAAAAAAAAATTCCTAGCTGTGATTTATGCTATTAATAAGTTTAGACATTACATCATGAGCTATGAAGTTTTTGTACACACCGATCACTATGCCATTCGATATCTCATGAATAAACCAGTTACTAATGGCAGGATTACTAGGTGGATTTTGTTGCTGCAAGAATTTGACATCATGGTATTGGATAGGCTTGGAAAGGAAAATCAGGTAGATGATTTCTTATCTAGACTCAAACATGCAGGTGAGGATGTTCCTGTTAATGATAGTTTTCTTGATGAAAATTTGTATGCTATTTCTGTTAAAACACCTTGGTTTGCAAACATGGCCAATTACATTACTACAGGAAAGTCGCCTCCTTATTTTTCATCTAATGAGAAAAAGAGAATAATTAGAAAAAGTGTTGATTACTCTTGGATTAGGGGAGTTCTTTTTTTCACTGGACTTGATTTGATTATCCACAGGTGTGTCTGGGAAGACGAGATTTATGCCATTTTGAGAGCCTTGTATGATGAATTGTGTGCAAGACATTTTGTAGACAAGAGAACAACCTACAAGATCCTTCGCTTAGGTTACTATTGGCCAAGTCTTTTCAAAGATGTAAGGGAATATGTCTGGATGTGTGACAACAGCCAGAGAATGGGGTAGCCTGTATAATCAGATGAGATTCCTTTGCAGCCACAGGTTCTCATAGAACCTTTTCAGAGGTGGGCTCTTGATTTTGTAGGTCCCATCATCCTATGTCGAAAGGTGAGAAGTATATTTTAGTTTGCATTGATTATGTTACGAAGTTGGTGGAGGCAAGAGCATTACCTAGAGCAACAGAGAAAACAATGGTAATTTATTTATTTATTTATTTATATTTATATTTTATTTTATATTTTATTTTATTTTATTATTATTTTATTTTTATTTTTATTTTTATTTTTTTTCTTTTATTTTTTTTTAATTTTTTAATTTTTTGTTTTTTATTATTTATTTATTTATTTTATTTATTCATTTATTTTTTATTTATTTATTTATTTTTTATTTTATTTTTTATTTATTTTATTTTATTTTTATTTATTTTCTTGATATTTTTGTAAGATTTGGGGTACCTAGAGAAATAGTCACTGATCAAGGTACTCAGTTTGTATCAAATATTATGTAGGGAATTGTGCAAAAATATCAGATTACTCACCGGAAGTCCACCCTTTATCATCCATAGGTCAATGGGTAGGTGGAATCAACAAATGAGGTGTTGGAGACAATCCTTACCAATACGATGAATTTACATAAGAAGGATTGGTCTGACCGACTTCCTAAAGCATTGTGGGCCTATCGGATTACATGGAGAAATATCATTGGCTTTTCTCTGTATGAATGGGTGTATGGAAAGCAAGTTTTATTTTTGATTGAATTTCAGATCAAAACTTTTAAAATGGCAGGAGATTTGGGAAAACCTTGATGAAGCTCAACAACAAAGAATCCTGCAGCTCAATGAGTTGGATGAAATTAGGCAGGATGCTTTTAACCATACTGACTTGATTCAACAACAAATGGCTAAATGGCATGACAGATACATTAAAAAGAAGTAGTTCAAAGAGGGAGACTGGGCATTGTTGTATGATTCTAAATTTAAGAACTTTAAAGAAAAAATTAACACACATTGGCTAGGCCCCTATGAAATTGAGAATGTATTTGATAATGGATCTGTTTGGGTTAAAACCATTGATGATGGGAATGTTACCTTCTTGGTGAATGGGCATAGACTCAAGTTATATAAAAAACCCCAATCTAAGGAGGAATTTGTGGAAGAAATTGTGAAGAAAAGAGAGCTGGAGATGGTGAGAGAAGGGATCATTCCTTCCACTATCTCTTCTTGATTTTCTGTTGACATAATGAGATCACTTTGTTCCTCCTCGTGCTCAGTAAAACATGAGAGGAATTTCTATTGGGTATAGTTTTATTCCTTTTTCCGGGCCCAATGGACTAATTACGGAAAATGAACCCCTTGGAGTCTTCTTTTCCAAGTATTTCAGACTCTCTAAAAATGAAATCTGGTGAGCATGGACTACCTTGGGCTTGTTAAAATTACAGGTCAGTAGGTTCTCTCAATAAAATTTTGTTTTCAGTTAAATTTAGATTGCTCATGTTGGACTGATGTGGGATTTCTTAAGGCCCTCCTTCCAACAATCTTGGCCCATTGACATCAACAAGTTATCTGGGTGCAAGATCAGAGCCTTATGATGCCTTGAAGCTTGTATGCCCTAATGATAGGCTATCTCGCTAGCAGCAATGGGGAATCACTATGGCTCCTTGACTGCTAGATCCTACAAGGGGGTTTGACATCAGCACATTAATTCACACCTGATAGGATGCATCAGGGTACCTTGGTCCTCGCTCTCATTAAAGGTTATGGGCCTCGTATTGGTTAATAGTTGACCTTAATGGCTAGTAATTCAATGAGCTCATTGCACATTCGACATGAACTAATTCAATGAGCTCATTGCACATTCGACATGAACACCTTTTATTCATGTGCAGTGAACTGTACACAAGCGAGGGAGAAGTGTTAGTTGGTGGTTCGATTTCCTGCAGAAGCTCCGCAAGTCATGGTCCAATTTCCTGCAGAAGCTCCACAAGTCATGGTCCGATTTCTTCTAGAAGTTTTGAAAATAGTGGTTCGATTTTCCAGAAGACTCAGTAGTCGTAGTTCCATTTCCTGTAGAAAGTTTAGTAGTCCTGATTCCATTTCATACAACGGCACCCTGGTTTTCTGAAAAACAAAAACAAAAAGCATAGACAGAGCATTAATTTAAAATTATTTAAACAGATTTATAAATACTAGTCTAGGTCATGAATTGTGAAATTATATATCTTATTCAATTATTAGGTGGGTTATCATCTCAAGGATATGCATGCGTCATCTGATGTACTAGACCGATGGAAGGTATAAAGGTAAAGTATAGCCAGTGATGGGACACTTGAGGTAAAGGGTAATTAACACTTTTATTTTTAAATATTTGCATGATTTTTCAGCTATGGTTACCCTTGCAGTAAAACACAATTGTAATCTAGTGCATTATGACCCCAGCCCCTCACCTAATCTCCATGATTCTGGCACGACCATTATACATACTCCCCATATCTTCCTGTAGGTCGGATCGTGATGACAATCATGATCATGACCCATCTCTCGAAAATGTCGTGCTTTGCAATCACCTTCTATAATAAGCTCTTCCTTGTCACACGAGTTTTTTACAAAGCTTAAGCCAATATTTTGAAAGAAGTGCATACGCCCTATCTTCCAGTATTTCACCATGTCGAAACTACGTGCTCCCATCCGTTTTGAGCCGCAAGGGCCTGAGTTGCTAGAGGCCGACCCTCGCAGCAAGGGAAGATTAGAAAAAGTAGGGTGAAAAAATATTTTGCCTTGAAGATGAACGATGATAAGGCTCAAGTTGGGGATGCTCAATTCAGGTTGACCGATGGTTTGGTAGTGCAAGCATGCATGATTTCATAGTTGGGAGAACGCTGGTTCAAGAACCATCGTTTCAACAAGAGTTTATGTGCACCCTTCCTCCACAGAGAGCATTCAAACCCCGACTGGACTAAGGGAATCTTGCAGGAGTTCTTGAAGAGTAAGTACTAGAACTTGTTATTTTTCCTGCAGAAATACATCACGTGTGAAGGTCGCTTTGGGCTTGCATTCTTGTTTCATATTCGTCTCCTTGCCCATTTCCATGACAAGCCATTAAATTTTCCCTATTACTTGAGGATGTCGCTGATGAAGATGTCAATGGCTACCAAGGAAAGGGGGGTCAATTTAGAGGAAAACCTCTACCACCATGGGCTGGTGAAAATGATCTTGGTGGAGGTTTTGAAAGAGAAAAAGCGGACATGGGAGGAGTTCTTGGCTGAAAACTATTTTGCAGAGAATGAGGATTCTGATTCCTCAGATTCTATGGAGGAAGCACCGGCAGATAAACCAAGGAAAATGACATGGATGCATGGGTTACAAATAAAAGGGGAATAAGAGGAGAAACACTCTGACCCTTCAGAGTCTGCAATAGAAAAACCAGTGGAAAAAGCGAATATAAAGTCACAAACTCAGAAGCCACTGGTAAAGAATGAAAAGAGGGACGGCCTCGGCTCTCTGAAGCCCATTGAGAAGAAACCCAAAGAAAAACCAAAGAAGAAGAAGAAGCCTTAGACCCTCGGGCTACAGACGAAGGAAGCAGAAAAAGATGAGGAGGTTGTGTTGACGGGGAGAGTGTCGTCCAAAAGCCCAAGTCAAAGAATGGTACTTCCACCTCGGCAAAAAGATTTACCAGAATCCAAGTTGTTCAGCTGGCAATAAAAGATGCTGCAGATGCAGGAGTATTGCCCGAGACACCAGATAAGAAGAAGGAGAAACACCATGACCCACCCAAAGGTAAACAGAATATTGAATCGATTGAGTTTATTGGTGAGGAAGCGATGTCCTTTCAAGACTCCCCAGTACATGGAAGCGGGAATAACACAGTAGAGGAACAACAAGCAGGGGAGGACTTCGGGTCCCCTCAATCTTTCCAAATACATTAGGGAGGGGAAGTAAACCCTCAAAAGAGATGGTCTCTGTAGGAATTGGAAGAAATCATCACCAAGCTCACCATTTTGGAGAGAGCTTTGAGAAAGGAAAAGGAGACCCTGAAGGAGAAAAACTTGTGTATCCAGAAGGAGCATGAAGAGTGGGTCCAGAAAATGACACGAATTATGAAAAAGAAGTAGGCTAAGATCAACCATATGAAAAAGAAGAATGAACTATACAAGGGTCAAATTTTTGCAGAATCTAGTGGTAACTAGTTGAAAAAGTTGGTGGAGGTAGCAGATTAGTTGGCTGCAGTAGATGCAGCTCAGGATCAGGAATGATTTCCTTTTTCTTTTTGGGGAGATGCAACAGTTTTGCTTGCATAAGGGACATGCAAGGACTTAGGTGTGGGGGAGATGTTGGGGCTTGGTTTTTCCCAATTTTGACACATTTTTCTATACTTTACCTCTCCCATTTTGACTATCTTTAATCCCTACTATGCCTATCTGGGTTATAAAACTTGTGTTTTTTCCAAAAGGGTGTCGTCGGGTGAAGGTATGAAAATTAATACTAAAAAGCATCTTTTACCTTAACTTTGAGTATTCCTTAGATAGCTGTTCATTATTTTATTATCATTCCAACTAATCTGGAGTTCATGTGCAAATTTGCTTTGATTCGGAAACAGGCCTATAATTCTTGCAGATAGTTGTGCGATCTTATTTCCTGCAAACACTTCAGATTTCTTGTAGTCGTATATTTCTGGTAACTACGCGGATTTCCTGTAGAAACATCAGCAGTTAGCCATGTTCCATGAATATCTAATTCCAGTGGGAACATGGGTTTTTTAGGGAATATATCACATATGGTTGTTATCCTATTGGCCTTCTCGGATCTGCCAACAACACCGCCCATTCAGAAGTCTTCTCTTGTTGGCCGTTTGGAGGAAAAAATTACAGCCATGTAACGAATTTCTTCTAATCCATGCTTTCGGTCATGGATTAGACCCAGTATGGCTAAAAATGATTTATTGTAACATATCTGTTAGCCGATGGTTTAGATTAACAGTCTCCCTTATTTCAAGCCATATATGGGTTTTGTAAATGCATAAATTATGTCCTAGTTTCGATGATAGGGGTTGTTAGAGTGCTACATTGGTTTCAACACTGACTGTGTATTAGATTGTACTCGACTGTATTTTCATATTAATATAAAGATATATGTTCTATCCATTGCAGTGAGCAAGCTCTTCTAATTTGAAGGGGTTGTGAGTAAGGGAGGGCTCCCTTCATCCTTTCATGACCGCCACCGTGAATCATATGTCACAGATCGTTTTCACCTCCATCAAAATCATTAGCTCCATTCCATGTCATTGATGTGGGATTCATTAAGAACCTCCTTTGACAGATCGCTTCTTGTCGACATCAGCTCATTATCCAAGAAGTTGATCTAGGAACAACCCCTTCAGTACTTTGAAGCTTGCATGCCTCAATGGCAAGTTTCTCATTTCCGGCGACAGGTATACATCAATGACCTTTGACCGAAAGATTTTGCGTGGTGTTTGACGCCATGTCCTTTATTCACACCACGTGAATTGTACTACAGTACCTTGAGGGTCATTATCATTATCGGTGATTCCTCTCGCGCTTGTTAACGGTTTACATCATTGACCGGTAATCAAGCAATGTCTTTCCATGTTCGACTTCAGAACATTTCTCACATGGATCGACTTGTACTTAGAGTGAAGATCGAACGAGTTTGAAGACCCCGGATCTAGTTTCATCCATCCGGGCTGCGATATATATTCAGGAAAGATAAAGACATTGACATGTACATCATTGCAGCAGATAATCATCCTACTCAAAGGATGATAATTTCATCAAAATTATCAGTCTACCATCAGACGATTGTCTATTCTATGTACAGAAAAATGAATTTATAAAGCTGAGCATGGGAATGCCCGCCTCAGCTAGATCGTGAAAGCAGTATGAAATATAATGTATTGTATTGTATCTTATTACAGGTCTCCTCCCAGCATTGGATGAACTTCGGATCCCCCTGATAAAGCATTTCACCCGATAAACGGCCTCATACTTTAGGGGGCAACTGTTATAGACATTTTTGTGCCTTACAGCATTGAGCATGAAATGTCCATAATCTAAGGGATCCAAAGTCCCTAAACATGTTGTTCCTACCCCTAGAGGAACAAGGCTAACAAACCACAGCAATTCACAGAAGTTCTCCACCGGAAACTGCTCAAAAACAAGTCAATTCAGGATCAATTCAGTGGCTCCACTAGCTATTTGCGCTGAATGTCAAAGCCAACACTGGCTACCTGCGCTGAATTTCAAAGGCAACACTGGCTACCTGCGCTGAGCGAGAGTGGACATGTGGCAAGTTCATTTCTCAAGGTGTCAAAACCCAGGAAGCTTCCAAAATGACACTTGCCTCAGGGAATTCGACTAGTGATGAGTAAGAGGTTCCAAATCTCCAAGTGGAAGCAAGAACCTCCAAGTGGAATCAAGAACTGACAGAGGGAGAGGACACTAGTCAGATCTCAAGATGACTCATCCTCTCTCCAAACATCTATATATGGATCTCTCCTCCATGAGATCTAGAGGCTGGAATTTTGTTATTGCAAAGAATTGCTGTTGGTTTGAGATTGGAATCATTGGGTGCTTAATGCTTTGAAGGGGGTGAAGATAGGAATTCCATTTGCTGGGAAGGAGATGCTGGATTGGAGCCTTCTGGGTTGTATCTCTTCCTGAACCTTGTTATTCATCAATAAAGCTATCTTGTTTCCTCCTATATACTGATGTATCTTTGGTGTATGATTGCATTAGTATGTTTAATTTATTTCTAATCCTGAACTAGTTATGAATATGAATCCATGTCTTGTGTAGTGTTCTCTTCTTGTGATCTTGCAGAAACCTCTTGAAGCTGGGCGAGCGAGAAGGCAAGTAGCTGGGAACTCTCCAAGAGAAGAGAAACCGAATCGAGGGACAAACGGAAGACACCGGTTAGTCCATCCATCTCTCTTCATTCTTAATTCATAAAGGAAGAATACTAGAATAGCTGTCTCTGTTTGTTGCTAAGGCACTGTCACACCTTAGGTGGATAGGATCGTCCTGGATAGGCATTTTTCCCCACAACAAATTGGCGACTCCACTGGGGAGATCTTTTTAGTCATTTTATTTGTGTTTCTATCATTGTTTGTTTCATAGACTTGACAGCAACAATCGAACTGCATCTGCTATTCCCAGATGCAAAGTAGACAGTTTCTGCTTTGATCCAATCACTGGACTTGTCTATGATCTGAACAATGGACTCACAAATGATTTGATGATCCTTTGTGATAGATCTTAGTACCCCCTCAAAGCATCCCTTTGATTGCACCTTGCTTGTTGCTTTGATTTGGCCCGAAACAGTGGATTAAATAGCAATCTGTGACCCAGAACCCAGTGAGAAACGAGAGTTTCTCCTTCAGCGCAGACCCAATGAAGGGATTCTGCATTTCAACGCAGGTCCCGTGAAGGCTACCTGCGCTGAATGTCAAAACCCCTGTGTTGAGGTTGCGCTGAACCAGTTTGGCCTTGTGCAGCTGGGGTTCTCTGCTCTGTTTTGCCTTGTTTTGATCTTTGATTTTTGCAGCCTGTAACCAACATAGGTACCAGTCTGATAACTCCTTTTCTCTGCTTAAATTCCGCCTCCTTTTGTACAAAAAGACTGTGAGTGTTTTTATGTGTTTGTGGCGTCATTCGCAGTTTTCCTTTGCATGAGTGAAATAATCATCCTGTAGCCCTTGATTCAGATAGGTTGATTGTGATCTTAGGAGAGAGTTCATTGGCTGTTTACAGTTGATTATACATTTGCTTTTGCTTATTGGTTTGAGTTTGTCTCTTTTAAGTGTCGAAACAAGTGTTCATTTAGAAAATCGTTAAGTGTTGTAATCTCTTCTACCCTCTCTGATTTCGGAAAAGTAAACTTGTTTGTATTTGTCATTTAAAAGCAAATTCAAAGTTGTACAAAAAGCTTTCTTTTGTAGGCATCAATACTAAGAAAGCGGAAAACAAACACCTGCATTGTGCATTTGCATCTTGATAGTTTGCATGCTTGATTTAGGAAAAGTGCATTAGAGTGTGCTGATTGCTCTTTGAGAAAAGATGGTGTCTTTCTTTTCCCTTAGTAGCTAGGATTTTCAAAGTTGAAAAGATATAAAGCTTGCTTATCATCTTTAGACTGCATTTAGGAATTGTATCATACATCTCGTGGTGAACCTTGAAAGGCAAACTTCTAAAAAGATCAACCTAAAATAAATTGAATGAACATAACAACGCTTTGCAACATAATGCACAACATAGAGGTCTAGGCTAGAGACGTGTTCCGGCGTCGTAAAGCCTGGTGACTGTCAATCTCGTTGATGGTGGGTGATTCCTCCTGAGGGACGATAGCGCCAGTACGGATTGTGCTCCCACGTACCGTCGCGTATATATTGGGAGACCCCTATAGGCATAAAACCTTTATCCTTAGGAAGCCGTGTCGGCCGCCCTACTGATCGCAATGCATTGAACACAGCATTCAGGAAGATCGACTGCCCGTACCCTAAAAAGTATTCTGCGGTTTTGCGAAAAGTTTGGCACACCCTCTGCCTAGAACTCCAGAGCAGTTTCTTTTGGCCTTTTTCAGACTCTATAACAGAAAAATTCCATCCGAGCATTTGTCACTTCGGGCTCGTTAAAACATCGAAGGAGACTAGAGTCATCTTTAGCTTTTTCTCGACTCTTTAAAATTGAAAAAGCAAGTTGTGTCTAAAGCGTCGTTAAAATTTATTTTAAACGGAACAATCACCCTTTAATCCTGCGTTGATCTTTAGGTTGACAAAATGGAGCACACCAACCAAAGAATTCCCCTTGGTGGAAATCCTAGTCCCTTCTCCTCTTGGGGAGATGTTGGTGTGCCCCATATGGCCACATTGTCGCTTCCAGGACTGACAATTGGCCTGCCGGTCTGGCTCTTTTCAACCAATGTCGTTCAGAACACCACCATTCCTGAACAGTCGAGTCAACAATTAGACCAGACCAGAGTTGCCCACCAGCCTTCTACTTCATCCAATTCTTCCTCTCCTCCTTCCTCTTCGCTTGACGGAACTGGTAAAACAAAAAACCAAGTTCCTAAGGAGAAGAAGGAAAAGAAGAAGAAAGAGAAGAAGAAGAAGGAGCCAAAAGCGACTGGGGGCAAACAAGTGTC
This sequence comes from Pinus tabuliformis, assembly GCA_031772625.1. Lineage (NCBI taxonomy): Eukaryota > Viridiplantae > Streptophyta > Pinopsida > Pinales > Pinaceae > Pinus > Pinus tabuliformis. The sequence continues at coordinate 498,134,800 of CM062816.1, forward strand.
GTCTGACAAAAATCCACACACAGCACTGACTAGGCCTAAATCACCATGTGTCATATGCAAGGGAGACCACTTCCACAGAGATTGTCCCTGCATCCCTCGGATACTAAGGGACTGGTCTCCCCGTTTTCACAATTCGGTAGCGTCAACCTCTGATAGCCATGTTGACTGCTCACCGTCAACTAGTGAAAGTGAAGTCACAGGACAGAGAGGGAAAGCTAGATTTCCTTGCAAACTGTGTGAAGGCGACCACGCCATCCACCGTTGTCCCTTCTTAGACGAGGCTAAAAGAGTTTTGGAAGATCGCCCGATTTTACGAGCACAACTTCCTCCTGGATATCAAAAAATCCTGCCAAGTCCTTCACTAGTTGAGAACCCGGCTGGCCCGCCCAGGTGGTCAGCCGAAGCACCTATCATTGAAGATGAACCGTCTGAATCCATACCTGATGAAAGTCAAAAGGTTGAGGTGACAGTTGACCCGGTTTTGCCTTCAGAGGCTCTATCTTCGAATGATACCATCACAGAGGAGAATAAAGACGACACCGTCCAAATTCTCTTCATCAACACAGACTTCGACGAACAAGGGGGCAATTTGCCCATTCCTTTATCGCAGGAAGGAACTTCGTCAGAGTCATACCCAACCATCTATTCGGTCCCACCACCAAGCAACCTAGTTGTCTCGTTCGACTGGAACCAACTAGGCAGACCCCGGTTGCCAGCAAGCATACCATTCAGAATTATCGTTCAAATATACAGAATGGTAATGGCTGGCACTATCATTGATGAGGGGGCATCTGTGAGTATCCTTTCCTCTATTTCTTGGAAAGCGCTTGGTTCGCCAATGCTTTTGCCTGAAATGAGAAATCTATCAGGCTTTGATAAAGGAACCAGTTGACCTTTAGGGATCCTCCCCAATGTGCCCATCACATTGAAAGGGGAGACCGTTCAAATGAACATGATGGTCGTTTAAGGACCCTTGGATTATAACCTACTCCTTGGACGAGACTATATATATTGCATGGGAGCCACGTCTCCTCACTCTTTAGAGTAATGTGTTTTCCGCATGAAGGAAGAATGGTCAAGCTCGTGGACCAACTTTCATTTCCCGGATCACGCATCGCAAATAGTCATATACCATCCCTAAATGGTCTATTCACGCAAGAAGTGTCTCAACCCACGGTTCGTCCTCCTGATGAGCGCGAGTAATCCGGGAGGATATGACTGGAACCCAGGGGGCATGCGTCCTGGTCTGCTTCGGCAGGGAAACTTTGGGTATAGAGTAGGTTTCCGCGGGAGAATATGACTAGTCTGTACCCCGTCCGTCTAGGAAGAGGGTTATTCTAGAATAAGATTCTTTTGTCAAAGTTATGTGAGTTGGCGGGCTACGTCGCTCACCTTTGTCTATTTCGGTAGACATTGCTGAGGAAGTGTTTTGTTTGAAAGATTAACGAGATAATCTTTGGGTAACCTGAAAGAGGTAGGCCTCTCTCGGTGAAATGAATGTTTTGACGGAAATGAAGTAGAGGTAACCTTGAAATCGTACTTTATGCCTGGGGGCATGCAAACCTTTTGGAGTGCAAGCAAGGGGCGGCTATTTATTTTTTAAATTTTTAGGTCCTCCCTTTAAACCTGTAGGTCTAACCCTTTAAACTCGTAGGATTAGTCGTTTCCGAACTTGCGTAACGAAAGGATCCGGGGCAAAGCTTTGTGAGATGAAGCTCCATAAAAAATAGAATCTCAATGAGACACTCTTATCATATGACTGGGTTAATCGAGCAGTTTTAGCACACAGTTCATGCTCGTTAAAAAATAAACGCAAGATCCGAGCAGTTTTAGCGCATAGTTCATGCTCGTTAAAAAATAAACATAAGATCGAGCAAGTGTTTCAATCCGCGTTTAAGCTCGTTAAAAAATGAACTACCCGGTAAATAACCACTGTGAATGTAATATCATCAGCCATTAAAGCCTTGGTCGTGTTTGCACCGTCACCTCCACTTTTCCATTGGCCGATCGTTCACCTCCATATGTTTGTTTACCCATTTTGAGGAACAACTGCGAAGAGTGATTTCACCTAGCCATCCTTGTGACACTGTCGTGATTGGAAAATTCCAACCTGTACCTGGAATCAGCTGCTAACCCTATTTATCACTCGTTCCTCAAAAGACGAGTCTTCTTTAAGCTCTTTTCATCTGACTCGTAAAATATGAAAAGATTGCCGAGTTTTGGCCTTCCAGCTCGTTAAAGCGACCGGAAGAGCTATCCCTCCTCTAGATTTTAATCTTTTTGGACCTGAGGGATTATTGCACAAAAAGATCGAGCGCTTGTTTGTTCGGCTCGTTAAAACTATCGAAAACTCATCCCTTCTGTATTGTTTTATACTTTTTCGAACTTAAGGGATTAGATGACGAAAAATGACTTTTGGAGTTAACTTTATGTACCTTTTCAGACTCTCTAAAAATGAAAAGGACCGAGTTATCTTTGTCGTTAGACTCGTTAAAATCATTAAATAGCGACAAACTTGTCTTTAGACGAGAACGAGTTTCACTATCGCTAAGCTCGTTAAAACATAGCAATGGGCTTGCCCGAAGGGCAGGTTATAGAACAATCATATGTTATCCTCCTCAAGCTTGACAAAAATAAAGAGGTACTGGTCAGCAATGATTGGGGAAAAATTGGGAGAAACTCAAGAAAGCTTTGATGGTAGCAAGTCGCTCTTGAACATGACACTTTTCCTCCGTACCACAATCGGGTTGGGTTGTTTCATTCACCGGTCACATCACCATGGTCTCGCCATACCATCCACATTTGGGGTAATGCTACCGATCCATCGCATCAGTGTCGCCATATGTTCAAGAGAAGTCGTTCAGAAAAAGTCAACCGTGTCCCATCCACTGCCATACATTATCCTTCATCCTTTCATGACCGCCACCCTGAATCATATGTCACAGATCGTTTTCACCTCCATCAAAATCATTAGCTCCATTCCGTGTCATTGATGTGGGATTCATTAAGGCCGTCCTTTGACGGATTGCTTCTTGTCGACATCAGCTCATTATCCAAGAAGTTGATCTAGGAACAACCCCTTCAGTACTTTGAAGCTTGCATGCCTCAATGGCAAGTTTCTCACTTCCGGCGACAGGTATACATCAATGACCTTCGACCGAAAGATTTTGCGTGGTGTTCGACGCCAAGTCCTTTATTCACACCACGTGAATTGTACTGCAGTACCTTGAGGGTCATTATCATTATCGGTGATTCCTCTCGCGCTTGTTAACGGTTTATATCATTGACCGGTAATCAAGCGATGTCTTTCCATGTTCGGCTTCAGAACATTTCTCACATGGATCGACTTGTACTTAGAGTGAAGATCAAACGAGTTTGAAGACCCCGGATCTAGTTTCATCCACCCGGGCTGCGATATATATTCAGGAAAGATAAAGACATTGGCATGTACATCATTGCAGCAGATAATCATCCTACTCAAAGGATGATAATTTCATCAAAATTATCAGTCTACCATTAGACGATTGTCTATTCTATGTACAGAAAAATGAATTTATAAAGCTGAGCATGGGAATTCCCGCCTTAGCTAGATCGTGAAAGCAGTATGAAATATAATGTATTGTATTGTATCTTATTACAGGTCTCCTCCCAGCATTGGATGAACTTCGGATCCCCCTGATAAAGCATTTCACCCGATAAATGGCCTCATACTTTAGGGGGCAACTGTTATAGACATTTTTGTGCCTTACAGCATTGAGCATGAAATGTCCATAATATAAGGGATCCAAAGTCCCTAAACATGTTGTTCCTACCCCTAGAGGAACAAGGCTAACAAACCACAACAATTCACAGAAGTTCTCCACCAGAAACTGCTCAAAAACAAGTCAATTCAGGATCAATTCAGTGGCTCCACTAGCTGTTTGCGCTGAATGTCAAAGCCAACACTGGCTACCTGCGCTGAATGTCAAAGGCAACACTAGCTACCTGCGCTGAGCAAGAGTGGACATGTGGCAAGTTCATTTCTCAAGGTGTCAAAACCCAGGAAGCTTCCAAAATGACACTTGCCTCAGGGAATTCGACTGGTGATGAGTAAGAGGTTCCAAATCTCCAAGTGGAAGCAAGAACCTCCAAGTGGAATCAAGAACTGACAGAGGGAGAGGACACTAGTCAGATCTCAAGCTGACTCATCCTCTCTCCAAACATCTATATATGGATCTCTCCTCCATGAGATCTAGAGGCTGGAATTTTGTTATTGCAAAGAATTGCTGTTGGTTTGAGATTGGAATCATTGGGTGCTTAATGCTTTGAAGGGGGTGAAGATAGGAATTCCATTTGCTGGGAAGGAGATGCTGGATTGGAGCCTTCTGGGTTGTATCTCTTCCTGAACCTTGTTATTCATCAATAAAGCTATCTTGTTTCCTCCTATATATTGATGTATCTTTGGTGTATGATTGCATTAGTATGTTTAGTTTATTTCTAATCCTGAACTAGTTATGAATATGAATCCATGTCTTGTGTAGTGTTCTCTTCTTGTGATCTTGCAGAAACCTCTTGAAGCTGGGCGAGCGAGAAGGCAAGTAGCTGGGAACTCTCCAAGAGAAGAGAAACCGAATCGAGGGACAAATGGAAGACACCGGTTAGTCCATCCATCTCTCTTCATTCTTAATTCATAAAGGAAGAATACTAGAATAGCTGTCTCTGTTTGTTGCTAAGGCACTGTCACACCTTAGGTGGATAGGATCGTCCTACATAGGCATTTTTCCCCACAACAATAAGGGCCCAAACATCTTGTCCTTGATTTTCATTTGAAATCGTTGAATCTTGAATCATACAGAAGGGCCCAATCACCTTCTTGAAAAGCTTTATCCCTAAGTTGTTTATCATGTCAAATATTCCTCAGTAGCTAGACTACCTCAGTGTGTAGGAGAGTTAGCAATCTAAATTCATCTAAACCATTGAGTTGGATCAACCTTTCTTGTTATGTTGAATTGAGGTCGAAGTCTAACTGAGCCTCCATCCTTAGGGTATTGTATTAAAATTCAATGGACACCAAGGCCTTCTTCCCATAGACTAATTCAAATGGGATAAATCTAGTGGTGGCATTTCAAGTGGTATTGTGGGCTCAAGTGGCTTATATAATTATGTCTTCCTAATTCTTTCTGCTACTGCTAACAACCTTGGTCAGAATGTTCTGCAAGGATTTTTTGTGACCTCCACTTACCCATTTTTCTGAGGGTGATAGGCAGTGGATGTCTTGTGCTTGATCTGGTGCCGCTTCATCATATCTTCAATCATATTTGAGGTGAATTGTGTCCCTTCATTAATGACCAAATACATAGGAAATCCAAAGTTGTAAAAGACATTCTCCTTCAGAAACTCAGCCACCTTCTACTTAGTTATTGCCTTTACTACCTTTATTATCCCATTTAGTTAGGTAATTAGTGAAAAAAATGATATACTTCTTCTGTCTTGATGGGGGATCAATGGGCCCAATGAATTCCATGCCCCATTTATCAAATGGCTCCAAAGTCACTTGAGGTTGTAGCGGCATTTCATCCTTGGGTGTGGGCTTGCCCATCCTTTTGCACTGATCACACCTCATGGTGTACCTTATTGCATCTTAATGTAGAGTGGGCCTGTAGTAACCAACTTATAGAACTTTGAAGATTGTTCGCTTAACAACAAAGTGGCCTCCACAAGGTCCATCGTGTCATGCTGAGAGGATGTCAAACACCTCCTCTTCCCTCACACATCTTCTCAAAATTTGGTCTGGCCTTGATCTAGGTGTATATTGGTGGCCAACCACCTATTCCACCTAGACCTCCAGTCAGTTTCATTAGGTTCCTTGGTTATAGCACAATTTACTATTTTTAGCAATTTTTCAGGTCTTGAACTTTCGGAGTTGTTTTGATCCCTTAAACGTATATGTTTTAGGTATGTCCTATCAGAAATCGAGTAGTGCTTGGATAGATATTTCTAACGAGTTATCGTATACACCAAACAAAGATCAGATGACCAAGTTACAACCTTCGGAAGTTGGCTACCTAACTAACCCCAATGGGGCCAATAAACTCTTGGAATTCCATCTCCTAGGGTTAGGTTTTTGGTTGTTTAGGGTTTCCCCTTGTTCAATAATAAAAAAGGCCCTTGAGCCTCATTGTAAGACAATTCAGATGCATGTAGTCACCACATCTCTTCTCAGAGATAAACTACCATCGCCCGAGCTAGTTTATTTCCATTCTTCTTGTAAGCATCTTTCAGTTCTTTGATATTATTGAAATGAAGATTTATTTATGCTACATCTATGTGTTTATGTTTATATTTGTATTTTGTTGCATTCTTGCATAAGTTTGGATCAGTGGTATCAAAATGATCTTCCCTTTCTCCATTTTTCTTTGCATGTCCCCAGCGAGGCCAAGGTATAAGGAGTCAGGGCTCGAACTAGTTGAACCTTTGTAAGACCAACCTCACAAAACCTAATGTTCTCCCATGACATTAGAAAAGAAAGATAAAGGAGTAGGAGAACCTTTCAAAAAATTGCTTGAGGAAGACATCAAGTGACATAGGAACCAGATGATGGATAACTTTGCCAAGATCCTTCAACAACTACCCACATGCGACGCATCTTCGTCTGGAAGCCACTCTGGAGGTGCCACTCCCTTTAAGGTACAAGTCAACTTTGACATTCCCATATTTGAAGGATAGATAGATGGTCAAATCTATTGGAAAGATATTTTTTGGTTCATGAATTTTCCAATCAGGAAAATATTACTTTCTCACTCCTCAAAGCTACCCTCTGTGTCAAGGACTAGTGGGAAACCTACTATAAACTGAAAGATGAGAGGGAACTCTCACTATTGGAATTCTTTTCGAGATGCCATCAAGGAACAATATTACCCTCTTGGGAGCTATGAAGATAAATACATAAACTGCACCACGCTATGGTAGGGAAGGGACCAAGACATGCCAAAGTTCAAAAATATTTTTCATACCCTTTTCACAAAGTTGAGTATCAAGGATTCTAAGTGGCATTTGGTACTCAAGTACTGCGACTATCTATACAAGTACATCCAGGATGAGATGGAGTTTCTGGACATCTCCTCGCTTGGTGCTGCCTATCGATACACTATTAAGATCAAGAAAAAATGAAATAGAAGAAGTGATAATTTGGATCTATGAATGCAAAGCAAGGGTAAGGGACCCCCAAACCATTGAATAAAGGAAAAAAGCAAGGTGGTGCGTCCTAAGACAAACCGTCGAAGCTACAAGAAAAGAAGAACACCTTGAAGACAAAGAAGGACACATGGAAATGGTGTGAGTTCCATAAGGGTCCCTCTTAGAACACAAGTGAGTGTTGAGCGAAGCAGTCATTGATGGCTAAGCTGAAGGCTTCTAAATCAGATGCATGTTCCAACTTTGAGTTAGGACTCGACAAGGGGAGTGAAAAAGGGAGGCATATTATTGATGTCGAGCCTAGTGCCACCATTTCCCACACCAAGATCCAAAATATTGAGCTCGAAGATCCAGAGGAGGGGGAGAAAATCTTCCACTCAAAGATGTGAGTGAAAGGTTCTTTGCTTCAGTTCATTAACGAAATTGGAAGCCAAAAGAACCTAATTTTAGCAGAGATCGTGAAGCAGTTGGGCCTACCAAGTACACCACACCCACAACCATACACCATCAGGTGGCTTCACCAAGGATGAGATCTTCGCATCAGCCAATATTGCCACCTTCCCTACAACATCAACCCCTTCGTAGATGATATACTATGTGATGTTGCTCCTCTTGAAGTTTGTGATGTATTATTAGGCCAACCATACTTGTGGAAGCATCATGTTGTGTATGAGTCTAGGCCTCACACTGTTATTATTTCTTTGGACAACCTAAGCCTCACACTGTTACTATTTCTTTAGGAAATAAGTTATATAGGTTACCAGAGGTAGCACCTCCTACTTCCATCTCTTTTATCTCTATGAAGCAATGCACTAATATCATTTTCGATACCAGGAAATTTGTCTTCGTTATAATTATCCCTTAGGTTAATAAGAAGATTGTGGCCACATCCACAGCTTCCAGACAAGGTTCCTCTGCACGAAAACAACAAAAGGATAAGTTCATGGAGGGGTATAGGGAAATATTCACCTCACGCATAGGGGTAAACCTGCAATGTTAGGTCAAGCACTCCATCGATCTGACCCCAAGTGAATTGCTACCTAATGGACTGATCTACCAATTCTTTGTTATGGAGAATGATGAAATTAAGAGGTAGATTATGGATCTATTGTAAAAAGAGGCCAAGTTCATCACCCTGTGGGAGTCTGATTGTGTTGGTACAAAAGAAAGACAACACCTAGAGACTCTGTATTGACTATTGAGCATTGAATAAGATCATTGTCTAGAATAGGTATCTAATCCCACAGATTGATGACCTTCTAGACCAACTCATGGGGGCCAAATATTTCAACAAGATTGATTTGAATTTTAGTTATCACGAGGTTCCAATCGAATTGTTCGATGTGTGGAATACTACCTTCAAATTGAAGGAGGGCCTTTTTGAATGGCTGGTCATGCCTTTTAGGTTGACGAATTCCCCTACAACCTTCATGAGGCTAAAGGATGACATCTTGAAACCGTTCACTAAATTATTCGTGGTAGCATATTTGGATGACATCTTGATATTTAGAAAGCATTGGGAAGAGCACCTACATCATATTCGATAGGTCCTCCAAACCCTACGACAACGCAAGTTATGTGCCAATTTGGATAAATTCACTTTTGGTATGACCTGGGTTCAATATCTGGAGTACATCATTAATGAGCGGGGTGTGCATATGAACCCAACCAAGATACAAGTTATTCGAGATTGGCTATTCCCAACCACTCTAATAGAGCTACAAAAATTTCTGGGTCTTGACAATTTCTACCGCAGGTTTATGTTGGTTGTCTCTCATATCTATTGGCAATGGAGTCAAGTCACCAAGGGTGGAGTGGAAGAAAAGTTCTTCTAATTCGAATATGAACATAAGGCATTTTTCAAGTTGAAGCATCACCTCTTCTCTGCACCAGTGCTCACATTACCAGACCTACAACAACCATTTGAGTTTGAGAAAGATGCCTTTGACTATGCTATCAAGGGAGTTCTTACTCAGCAAGGCCATCCAGTGGCATGTCACAGTGAGACACTTTTAGACACAGTCCAAAAGAATCTCACCTATGACAAAGAGATGTATTCCATTATGCAGGCCTACCGACAATGGAAGCATTACATTATGGGTAAGGAAATAGTCATCCATACAAACCATCGACCCTTATTAGCCAGATTAAGACCCAGCTGTTATAGACATTTTTGTGCCTCGCATCATGGAGCATGAAATGTCAATAATCACAGGGATCCTCAGTCCCTAAACATGTTGTTCTTACCCCTAAAAGAACAAGGTCATCAAACAACAGCACTTCCAATCAGTTCTCCACCTGAAAACACTTCAAAACAGGCTTATTTTGGATCATGTCAGCTGCTCCACTGAGATTCTGCGCTGGAATGCAACTGTCCCTCCTTGTACCTGCGCTGGAAGTCAAATCTAATGAAGGCTACCTGCGCTGGGCGAGATTGGCCAAGTGGCACAGTCATTCTGCAAGGTGTCAACTGCCCAGGAAGCTTCCAAACTGACACTTGGTTCATGAGATTCGCCCTGTGATGAGTAAGAGGTACTTGACCACCATGTGTAAGCAAGGATCTCCAAGTGGACTCAAGAACTGAAGATTAACTGAAGAGGGAGAGGACACAAGGCAGCTTCATGTTAGTCTCAAGCTGACTCATCCTTTCTTCTTCTCTCCTATATATAGAGCTCTTCTATGAGGTCTAAGGGGGCTGGAATTTTGTGTAAAGCAAGGAGGTGCTGTTGGTTTATAGTTAGAGCTATTGGGTGATTGTTTTACTAGAGGTGAAGAGGAGAGTTCTTGCTGCTGGGGAGGTGCTGCTGGATTGGAGCCATCATTGGTTGTAACCTTCTCAGAACCCTGTTACTTCTATCAATAAAGTTTTGCATGTTCTCCTATATACTTGTATTGCATTGATGTATTGTATTTACATGTATATTTGATTCACTCTAATCCATGTATCAGTTATGAGTACTTGTATCTTGTAGTTTGCTCTCTTGTTTTGTGCAGGATCTGTGTGTAGCTGGACCGGCAAAGAGAGTAAGGAGCTGGGAACAAGAGACAAAGAGAGAGGACAAGGATCGACTAAGCGAAAGACACCAGGTTGGTTAATCTTTCTTCATTCTCTCTGTACTTTCATAAAGGAAATCATCAAAACTTTACTTTCAGTTGTTGCTAAAGACTGTCACCTTTAGAGTAGGGATAGGGTCATCCGCATCGGATACTTTTCCCCACAACAAACTGGCGACTCCACTGGGGAACCTAGTATCTTGTTGGTGTTTGTAGTATTTTGCTATTCATTTCTTGAAGAAAAGAGTACCAAATCGAAAAGCTTTTGACTATATCAAAAGCGAAGTAGAGGGTCTGCTACTCTTGCTCATTTACTGAGCAAATTCAAGATTTGAAGAACTTATCTACAAAAGACTCTTTACTCTTTGTGATAGATCTTCATCCTCTTGATCATCCCTTAGCCTGTACTTGACCTATAGCTTTTTATTTCAGCAAAAACAGTGCATTTTTGAGCTTTTTATGACCCGGAAAACTTTGTAGACGTAACTCTCGTGTCCCAGAGCAGGCTGTCCACAGGCAGTCTGCATTACAGCGCAGGTGCTCCCTTCGGGAACTGCGCTGAGAGTCAAACTGACAGACCAGAGCCTGCGCTGGTCCAGTTAGCCATTGTCTTGCTCAGTTTTCCCATTGTGTCTTGACCCTGTTTTCACTGATTTTTGCTGATTGCTTGCTGGTCATTGTACTTGCTATAAACCACTTCTCCTTGACATTATTCCGCCTCTGTTGTGTGATGAAACTGTGAATGTTCTTTCAGTATTTCTTGTTTCAGTTACAGTTTCCCGTTGTGAAAAGCGAACCAGTATAGTTGTGACCTCTTAGATCCTGAACTGTAAAAGTGTCTTTGTGATCTTAAGAGCTAGTTTTATTACTGTTCATGGCTGTTTGAGTTTGTTTGTTTTTCATCTTATGGTTTGAATTCGTATATTTTTAGTGTTAAAACAAGTACCTGTAAGGTGTCTTTTCATTTTAGACGAAACTTGTTTGTTTACACTTCAAATTGAATTCGAAAATTATACAACAATTTCCTTTTGTCTACATCAACATTAAGGGAAAAGAAAAGAAATACATGCATCTTGCATTTGCATTTTTGATAAGTTTGTGTGTCTGATCTAGGAGAAAGTGCATTAGTTTGTGCTTTGTGCTCTGTGTGGAAAGATATTGTTTTTCTCTCCCCTCAGTAGTTAGGATTTTCAAAGCTAAAAAGATTGTAAAAGCTTGCTTATCATTTTAGCTGCATTTAGGAATTTGTACCAATACATCTCGTGGTGATCCTGAAAGACAAACTGATAAACAAGATCAACTTAAAATATATTGAATGAATCTAAAAACGCATTGTAACATAACGCTCACAATAGAGGTCTAGGTAGAGACGTGTTCCGGCGTCGTTAAACGTAGTGACTGTCGATCTCTACGAAGGTGGGTGATTCCTCCTGAGAGTCGGTGGCACTAATACGGACTTGAGCTCCCGCGTACCGTCGCGTATATTGGGAGACCCCTATAGGCTTTTATCCTTTATCCTTAGGAAGCCGTGTCGACCGCCCTACTGATCGCGATGCAGTGAACACAGCATTCACGAAGATCGACCACCCGTACCGTAAAACGTATTCTGTGGTTTCGCGAAAGGTTTGGCACACCCTCTGCCTAGATCTCCAGAGCAGTTTCTTTTGGCCCTTTTCAAACTCTATAACTGAAAAGGTCCAACCGAGCATTTGTCACTTCGGGCTCGTTAATACATCGAAGGCGACTAGAGTCATCTTTAGCTTTTTCTCGACTCTTAAAACATGAAAAAGCAAAGTTGTGTCTAAAAGCGTCTAATAAAATTCATTCAATACGGAAACATAATTCCCCTTTTTGTATTTTAGTTGATCAAGTAATCCGCAACCGTGGAGGAAAGTCAATTAAAACTCCGTCGTTCGGGGAGACTTGCGAGTCAACCACCTTTGTCTCCGGAACCGAGAGTAGTACGGACAAAGCGAACTCGCTGGACCAGGTCAAAATCTCCTTTTAAAGTTAGAACGGAAGTTCCAACAACATCTGAGATTCTGGTCACTCCCAATATTTCTGGAATCCCTGCCTCTATTGAAGAAGCTCAACAGCAACAGAAGGACAGTGGTACTGATCCTAGTCTGAAGACAAGTACTTGCATAACTGAACCAGTTCCATTTGAAACCGGTCCACAGAGTCTTGTTATTCAAACAACTGTCGCTGTCGAAGCAACCCCTTCTTCGGCACCAGAAATCTTTTACGGACCTGACGGTCTTCCTCTTCCTCCTGGTCTGATTGCAATAGAGGAAATCGTAGAGGACCAGCAAGCAAATACTCCAATTCATTTTGGAGTAGGTACCCCTCTTTTTCCTTCTGCATCAGAAGTTTGTCTATCGCCACCAGAAGCTCCTGAAGAATCGTTAGGAAGTTTATTGGATAGACTTAAAATGTCTGAACAACCGTCGACATCTAGGACTGTGCCAAATGACACAGCGATAGCAGAAGCTCCTGCTGTCACTCCAACGATGTTTGCCGGCATACCATCTGTCCCAACTAGTTCTCATCAACTAGAAGGAGTCCACCCAGGGACTATTATGACAACTTGGTCTGTTCCAGTTTGTTCTTCCGGTATAATACCCGGTAATTCTTATGTTGAAACTAGACAAATTGATCCCTTTGGGAATCAGTTTGGGCCATCCAGTCCTCAAAGGCCATCTACACCCTTGAGCTCCGGATTGTTACCGTATGGGGGGCAATATGCCCTTTCACTTCCCCTTCCGGGGGGATACCCATACGGCAGTTTTCAACAGCATTCAGGTTTGACTGAAGTAACGACGAGTGGTTGGGTACCTATGTTACCCCAACAACCAAGAGTTGTATATTCCATGCAACAGTGTATACCTGTGTCTAGTATCCCGACGACGCCAGCAATTGTAACCGTGTCGCAAGTTCAATCGATGCCTGTTGTATGTCAACCCCAAGTTGTAATGCAACAGCCAATTGACCCTGCAACACAACCACAATCGCCAACTGCCGGGACGACACAGATACAAACGGGAACCATAACCCCGCATCTTGGTCCGTCGGTTAGTGTCGCACAACAAAACATGGCTTCACAACCATGGATGGTGCAATACCAACAACCTCAGTTTCAACAGGTGTACCAGGGATCTGAGCAACAGATCTTTGCAAATAGTGGGCAACCCTATATTCAGAACGGGTTAAACCAACCACTTTACAGTGGCCAAGCCCACCAGCCGTATCAGTCATATCAACATCAGTTGCATTATGCTGGTATGCAAAGACCTACTGCTCAGGCGATTCCATCGTATCCTGGGTACGCCTCGCCAAACCTGAATCAGCAGTTGCCATTCGTGGCGACCCTAGAATTACCAGATTTACATCGATTAACGAACGATCCAATCGCCTATGCCCATTGGTGGCCAATGATTCCTCACAAACTTCCTTCGGACATTCCTAAATTCAATGGAAATCCTGGCGAAGACCCGTCGAATCATGTGATGACATTCCATCTGTGGTGTTCGTCGAATACCTTGAATGATGATTCGATAAGGCTTCGCCTTTTCCAGAGGACATTGACTGGTCCGGCGGCTAAATGGTATATTGAATTACCTAGAGCCTCTTTCGACAATTTTAGTTCCCTAGCCACGACTTTCTTAACACACTTTCAGTTACCTATAAGGTACGAAACTGGAACAGAGATCTTGACCAATTTCAAGCAGACAACGGCCACACATATATCAGATCATATACATGAGTGGCGTCGTCGTCGCAGAATGGTAAAGACCTATGTTCCAGATCAGCTATTGGCTGAGTGGTTTATAAAGTCGCTTCTGCCTGCTATAACAGAAGATGTGGCCAAGGGAGGCGTCGTAACAGAGGAGCAGGTTATTGCTCGTGCTCAATATTTGGACTTAGTATATACTCAGTCGGGCACGCTCTATGATAAGATACCTGACGCCCCCAGACCGGAATTTTCAATCCCTCCTCCTCCCGGATCAAATAGTGACTCTCATGCCGGTGATGGCGTGATTGGAACTGCAAACGCTAAGTCGACAAGGGATTCAGATAAGAAAACCTGTAAGACTTCGAATCAAAAAGAAAATCAAGAGATTCTTGCTTCGGAGGTAAATGCTGTATCTACGGATGAAGGCAAAAACTCCAATCAACCAGGAAGCAAGAAGAATCAAAACAAAGGGAAGAAGAAGAAACAAGGAGAGTCATCTCCTCGAAAAACTTCTTCAAGCCCTCCTCGAGATAGGAAACCACCTTATGGGTGTCAGATATGTGATGAGGATCACTGGACGAGAGAATGTCCATACAAAGCTGATCTAAAAAGATTCTTAAAGAGTTCGCAAACTCCAGCTGTGTTAACTGATCCGTTTCCCGATCGAGGAAAAAATCTGGTTGGTAGTGGAAATGCTTCACCGTCGCAAGTGCTTATGTTATCGATATCGAAGCAACATGATGATGCTTTAATTTCGACAAGGAACAAAGATTACGGGAATCCACAGGTGTCGAACGATAAAGGTAAAGATCAACCTAGCAGTTCGACAACAACTTCGGCAGAAGTTGTACCCCCCATCACACATGAATTAACAATAAAACCGCCAAAGGGAGTAGTACACAAGTCGACATTTAATCCTCATGCCAGAGCGGCACAACATTATAATATAGTGGAAGATTTGGCGCAATCGCCATCTGCTATGTCGACTCTTGAAGTACTACAACATTGCCCATCCCAAAGGCAGGCATTGTTATCAGCAATTGGTGGGGTGGATCCTAAAGATTCCAATCTTGTATCCTTTGATCACAAAGGATATGATCCTCAGTTACCAGCTCAACTAGCTTTCCTCATCCAAGTGAAAGCCCTCAACAAAATTGTTCATCGAACAATTATTGATGAGGGGGCATCGACATGTATTATGTCGATGAGTTGCTGGAAAACTTTAGGATCTCCAACCTTGACGAAATCGTCAACGACGTTAAAAGCATTTGATGGACGATCATACACTCCATACGGGATTTTAAGTAACTTGCAAGTTGAACTGGGGGGCAAAACAGTAGGAATTGATGTTGAAGTAATTGATGGAAACCTCGATTACAACATCCTACTTGGAAGACCATGGATCTATGCCATGGCCGCAGTTGTGTCAACCTACTTCAGGAAGATTGCATTCCCCTTCCAAGGGGGAATTACAATCGTTGACCAACAAACTTTTCTCCACGACAGTTCACAAGTTACAGAGAGCATTGCAATGATCCATGGAAGGAATCATTTGCTCCAAAATATCGGAGTAGGTCTCCTAAAAGACCCTGCCTTAATGGGTACTTTCGCCCTACCGCCTCCAATTAATCTAGCGGGAGTGGCCACGGTGGAAACCTACAAAATGAAATCTAATCCAATCTTCTGGTTGGATTCGGAAGATTCCTAGATATTTGGTCGGCTTCGAGGATAGTTCCTATCTCAGGTCAACCTCGTTAAAAAATGAAAAACCATGAGGATAGTTCTTTTACTATGTCAACCTCATTAAAAAATGAAACAATCCCCTTTCCAGATCTCAATGGTAAACCTTCATTCCAATCAACAAAGTTGAATGCAATGAAGCTTGGGGGGCATGCACCTCGGTTGCATTATTATGCTGGGGGCATAACGAGCAGTTTTAGCACATAGTTCATGCTCGTTAAAAAATAAACGCAAGATCCGAGCAGTTTTAGCGCATAGTTCATGCTCGTTAAAAAATAAACATAAGTTGTGAGCAATCTTCCCTTAGAGTTCAAGCTCACCCAGAAAAAATGAACTGGTAAATAACCTTGGTAAATGTAACCTTTGACAGCCATATTAAAGCCCTTGGTCGTGTTCTTGCAGTCTCACCTCCATCCGTTCATTTGGCCAATCGTTCATCTCCATATGTTTGTTTACCCATTTTGAGGAACAGCTGCGAAGAGTGATGCCACTAAGCCATCCTTGTGACACTGCCGTGATTGGAATATTCCAACCTGTACCTGGAATCTGCTGCTGCCCTGTTAATCACTCGTTCCTCGAAAGACGAGTCGTCTTTAAGCTCTTTTCACTGACTCGTAAAATATGAAAAGATTGCCGAGTTTTGGCCTTCCAGCTCGTTAAAGCGACCGAAAGCTATCCCTCCTCTAGATTTTAATCTTTTTGGACCTGAGGGATTATTGCACAAAAAGATCGAGCACTTGTTTTGTTCGGCTCGTTAAAGCAACCGAAAATTCATCCCTTCTGTATTGTTTTAAACTTTTTCGGACTGAAGGGATTAGATGACGAAAAAGGAATTATGGAGTTAACTTTCTGTACCTTTTCAGACTCTCTAAAAATGAAAAGGACCGAGTTTTCCTTGTCGTTAGACTCGTTAAAATGATTAAATAGCGACAAACTTGTCTTTAGACGAGAACGAGTTTCCCTATCGCTAGGCTCGTTAAAACATAGCGATGGGCTTGCCCGAAGGGCAGGTTATAGAACAAGCATATGTTATCCTCCTCAAGCTTGACAAAAATAAAGAGGTACTGGTCAGAAATGACTGGGGAAAAATTGGGAGAACATCAAAGCTTAATGGTAGCAAGTCGCTCTTGAACATGACACTTTTCTTCCGTACCACATCGGGTTGGGTTGTTTCATTCACCGGTCTCATCACCATGGTCTTCGCCAAACCATCCAAATTTGGGGTAATGCTACCGATCCATCGCATCAGTGTCGTTATATGTTCAAGAGGGGTCATTCTGAAAGTGTCAACCGTGTCCCATCCACTGCCATGCATTATCCTTCATCCATTCATGATCGTCACCCTGAATCATATGTCACAGTTTGTTTGCACCTCCACTAAAATCATTAGCTCCGTTCCGTGTCATTGATGTGGGATTCATTAAGGCCCTCCTTTGACGGATCGCTTCTTGTTGACTTCAGCTCATTATCCAAGAAGTTGATCTAGGAACACCCCCCATCAGTACTTTGAAGCTTGCATGC
Organism: Pinus tabuliformis; assembly: GCA_031772625.1. Taxonomy (NCBI): domain Eukaryota; kingdom Viridiplantae; phylum Streptophyta; class Pinopsida; order Pinales; family Pinaceae; genus Pinus; species Pinus tabuliformis. The sequence goes on from CM062816.1 coordinate 498,152,021, forward strand.
CTCAATGGCAAGTTTCTCACTTCCGGCGACAGGTATACATCAATGACCTTCGACCAGAAGATTTTGCGTGGCGTTCGACACCAAGTCCTTTATTCACGCCACGTGAATTGTACTGCAATACCTTGAGGGTCATCGTCATTATTGGTGATTCCTCTCGCGCTTGTTAACGGTTTTCATTATTGACCGGTAATCAAGCGATGTCTTTCCATGTTCGACTTCAACAAAATTCTCACATGGATCGACTTGTACTTAGAGTGAAGATCGAACGAGTTTGAAGACCCCGGATCTAGTTTCATCCATCCGGGCTGCGATATATATTCAGGGAATATAAAAGCATTTGCCATGTACATCATTGCAGCAGATGATCATCCTACTCAAAGGATGATAATTTCAGCAGAAAATTATCAGTCTACCATCAGACGATCGTCTGTTCTATGTACCAAAATGTATTTATAAAGCTGAGCATGGGAATGCCCGCCTCAGCTAGATCATGAAAACAGAATGAAAAATAATGTATTGTATTGTATTGTATTACAGGGCGCCTCCTCAGCACTGGAATGAACTTCAGACCCTCTAGATAAAGCATTTCACCCGATAAACGGCCTCATACTTTAGGGGGCAACTGTTATAGACATTTTTGTGCCTCGCATCATGGAGCATGAAATGTCAATAATCACAGGGATCCTCAGTCCCTAAACATGTTGTTCTTACCCCTAAAAGAACAAGGTCATCAAACAACAGCACTTCCAATCAGTTCTCCACCTGAAAACACTTCAAAACAGGCTTATTTTGGATCATGTCAGCTGCTCCACTGAGCTTCTGCGCTGGAATGCAACTGTCCCTCCTTGTACCTGCGCTGGAAGTCAAATCTAATGAAGGCTACCTGCGCTGGGCGAGATTGGCCAAGTGGCACAGTCATTCTGCAAGGTGTCAACTGCCCAGGAAGCTTCCAAACTGACACTTGGTTCATGAGATTCGCCCTGTGATGAGTAAGAGGTACTTGACCACCATGTGTAAGCAAGGATCTCCAAGTGGACTCAAGAACTGAAGATTAACTGAAGAGGGAGAGGACACAAGGCAGCTTCATGTTAGTCTCAAGCTGACTCATCCTTTCTTCTTCTCTCCTATATATAGAGCTCTTTTATGAGGTCTAAGGGGGCTGGAATTTTGTGTAAAGCAAGGAGGTGCTGTTGGTTTACAGTTAGAGCTATTGGGTGATTGTTTTACTAGAGGTGAAGAGGAGAGTTCTTGCTGCTGGGGAGGTGCTGCTGGATTGGAGCCATCATTGGTTGTAACCTTCTCAGAACCCTGTTACTTCTATCAATAAAGTTTTGCATGTTCTCCTATATACTTGTATTGCATTGATGTATTGTATTTACATGTATATTTGATTCACTCTAATCCATGTATCAGTTATGAGTACTTGTATCTTGTAGTTTGCTCTCTTGTTTTGTGCAGGATCTGTGTGTAGCTGGACCGGCAAAGAGAGCAAGGAGCTGGGAACAAGAGACAAAGAGAGAGGACAAGGATCGACTAAGCGAAAGACACCAGGTTGGTTAATCTTTCTTCATTCTCTCTGTACTTTCATAAAGGAAATCATCAAAACTTTACTTTCAGTTGTTGCTAAAGACTGTCACCTTTAGAGTAGGGATAGGGTCATCCGCATCGGATACTTTTCCCCACAACACCAGCATCAGTATAAGTTTCTCGGGGTCCTTATTGCTCGAGAGATAAGTTCAACAATGGACCCAAGGACTTCCGCATGCCATACACATTGATCTCTACGTCAAGATCTTATCGAAGCACATGAGAATTCCACTTCAATAAATATTCCACTACCTTTTCCTTTGTCTTTGCTGTCTCTCCCGCTGGCAAAGGTGATGTATCCAGATGAGAGAGAATGTGAACGTAGCCTATCAAGTTATCCTTCCTATGTGAACCTGGTCCATCCAGATGGTGGGAAATTAACGAGTGAGAACCTGGCGTTGCGAATTCTTAATGGATCGTTGAACTGAGCAATCGAAACTGGTCCAAGAACTCCTGGCTTGCTGATTGCTGGAGGGTGAGCTGGCGGGGAGAATGAATGCCGGCTTGATGCTTAGCTTCTTGAAACGTTGTAGTTCATACAAACAAAATGAAAGTTTCAGAACGATCATCATTATAAATGGTCCACCTACCTGCAACAGCTCCATTTGAACATGAAGTACAAGAAGGGAAGCACCAATAATGTTGCAGACTACCTCAACGGAGCACTGATCATAGCACTGACTAATGTGCTTGACTCTTGTGCACACGAGACTTCAGAATAGCCACATCTTTACAAGAGTGATCTAGAATTTAGCACCACATACCAGATGCTCCCGGAAGGCAAGAAAGTTCTAGAATTTCACCTCTAGGAGACACTTTTATGCCACCTGGGACACCTGTTTGTTCCTTCAAGCTAGCATGCCAAGATGATTTGGGAGGTGCACTATAGTCAAGTCGCTGGACATTTTGGGGTAGAAAAGATAGTGGCAATGCCGCAAAAGTATTTTTATTGGCCAAAACTTCAATAGGGTGTTGGGAAGTACATCAGATATTGCACTACCTATGCCATTGCCAAATCTACACTCAAGAAGCAAGGCCTATATACTCCCCTGCTTACTCTTGAGTGACCCTGAGAATCCATCTTTAAGGATTACATTTCGGGCCTTCCTTATACCAAGAATGGAAATGAATATGTTTTCATAGTCGTCGATAGATTCTCTAAGATGGACATTCTAACAGCCTATAAGAAGAATATCAAAAAAGAAGTCACTGACAAAATCCTCTTTGAACAAGTATGGGCACACTTCGGGATCCCAGAGTCCATTATCTCAGATCGGGATAGTCGGTTCCTAAGTCCATTCTGATCAAGCCTCTAGTTGTTGTTGGATACCAAGATCACCAAGTCCATAACCTTCCACCCCCAAACTGATGGTCAAACAAAGGTCATCAAAAAAATGATCGTGCACATCCTGTGTATGTACAAATGAAATAACCCATGCATATGGGACAAGATCCTTCCCTTTGTCCAGAATAACTACAATAGAGCTCTCCACAACTCAAATGACCACAATCTCGTTCAGGTGTGATTGGGATTCCAACCACTATGTCCCATTGATGTTTCCATACCATTTGCAGCTACTTAGGCAGGCTCGGATCATGTCCAATCCGAAGCTAACATGGATAAAAACTTCATTGACCACATTCAACACATCTTCCAATAGGTCCATGACATATTGGACATAGAAAATTCTAAGTATAAACAACGTCATGCTCAACATTGGGTACCAGATAAGTTCCAATTAGGTGACCAATTTTGGTTACATTTTTTAGAAGGAGCGCCTTATTGGACTTCACTGTAAGATTCACTCACTCTGATACGGGCCTTCCACCATTCCTTGGCCTGCACCCAGTATTCAATGTGGACTAGTTGCGACCATATTTTCCCCAATTGCTAGACACATTAGAGATTGTTGAGCAATTGACACCAACAAAGCTCAACCCAAGCTGCATTGAACAAGCCACAGCTAAGAGGATCATGGATATGCAGATGAAGAACACTCTCCAACAAAGTATCCAACTATATCGAGTTGTCAAAGTAGGCCAACTCCTTCACCAAGGCAAGTGGCTCACCAGGGATTAGGTTCAACAAAAATTTGCTCACCTCATGGAGGCTTTGCACACAATGGGGACCATCGCTTCCTAAGGAGGGAAGATTGATACAGGTGGATATTCATGACCACCCACCTATTCCACCTAGACCTACAGTTGGTTTCATCAGTTTCCTTGATTATAGCAGAATCTACTATTTTTAGCAGTTGTTTGGGTCATAAACTTCCAAAGCTTTTTTGTCATGCTAAACAACATTATTTTTAGGTCTACAAATATTCTATGGACCTACCGCAAATATTATAGTAATCGGATAGATATTTGTAACAAGGTATCATATGCATTAAACCTAGATCATATGACCAATTTACGACCCTGAGAATTTGGGTGCCCAACTAACCCCAACAAGGCCCACAAACTCTTGACGTTCCATCTCCTAGGGTTAGGTTTTTGGTTGTTTAGGATTTCCCCTTATTTTTCAATAACAAAAAGTCCCTTGAGCTTGATTGTAGCTGCCACATCTCTTCTGAGGCATGTAGCTGCCACATCTCTTCTCAGAGATAAGCTGCCATCATCTGTGCTAGTTTACTTCCATTATGCTTGTAAGCATTTTTCAGTTCTTTGATATTAATGAACTGAAGATTTATTTTTTATGCATATCTATGTTTATGTTTATATATTTAATTTTTTTCATTCCTACATAAGTCTAGATCATGTCCCACCTTGAAAATATTCCCCCCAATCTAGGTGAATGGGGCACTCTTCCTAATAATCTTGCTCTTCTCCCTGGAGGATAGATTAGGAGGGAACCTCCCAGCAACCAAGTAGTTTTCTATATCATAAAACCAAGGAGATAACACTAATATGGAAAATAGGTGTTCATCTGGGAGATGATCATCTACAATCTCCTCATTCCTTGCAGGTAAGGTCAGTATTGACAAGAAATCTGAAACCACATTCTCTTTCCCTGGTTTGTTAACAATGGTTAAATCAAATTGTTGCAATAATAAAAACCATATAATTATACTAGCATTGACATCAGGTTTGTTCATTAAATACTTGATGGCTGCATGATAAGTGTGGACAAATTTTTTCTATCCAGTGATGTAGTGCCCTAAACTTGTTCAAAGAGTGTACCACAACTAGGAGTTGTTTTTCAGTGATCATATAATTTAGCTCAACTTTAGAAAGGTTCTTACTGATGAAATATATAACATAGGTCAATTTGTCTTCCATTTATCCTAAGGCTTCTCCTACAACTTTATCTGGTGCATCTATGCGTATATGGAAATGGAATTCCCAATTGGGACCCCCAAGGATGGGTGCAGTGGTCAACATCTTCTTTAGCACTTCAAAGGTCTCATGACATTTATCTGTCCAATAGAAGTATGAATCCTTAACCAATAGTCCAAATAAGGGTGAAGCCAACTTAATAAAGTCATTAATTAACCTTCTATAGTACCTAACCAATCCAAGGAAGCTTCTGACATCTCTTTGTTTTTTAGGGATAAGGACCCTTTTAATGATGGAAACTTTGTTCGGGTCAACCTGTGTCCCTCCCTTGGATATGGAATGGCCTAGGATAGTCCCCGCATTCATAAAAAAATTCACATTTCTTGGGACTTAATAAAATATTCATCACAATTCATTTATTTAAGACTTTACAGAGGTTAGAAAGAGCGTCCTGGAAGTCACAACCATAAGGAGTGAAGTCATCCATGTATATCTCAATAATGTCATGAACAAGGTCAACAATGATACTCAAAACTTCCCTCTAGAAGGTAGTAGGGGAATTTTACAAACCGAATGGAAGGACCCTATAGGAAATGTACCCAATGGACATGTGAATGTGCTCCTGTCTTGTTCTTGAGGGCTGATCTGTATCTGGTTGTACCCACTAAACCCATCTAGGAAGGAAAAGACTCTCTACCCTGCGAGGCCATCCATGACTTGGTGAATGAAAGGAAAAGGGAAGTGGTCCTTCTTGTAGCCTTGTTAAGTTTTCAATAATCAACATAGAACCTCCACTTGCCATTTTTCATGGGGACTATGATGAGGGGAGACACCGACTCATTATTTGAAATGGGGTATATGAACCCTACATCCAATAGCTTTTGTAATTCATCTTTTACAATGTCCTTAAGAGATGGATTCATTCTTCTCTGAGGTTTGTGCACAATCTTGCATCCCTCTTTGATGTAGACATGATGAGAAAAAACCGAGGGATGCACACCTTTCATATCCTTATAGTTCCAAGAAAAAGCATCTAGGTGTTTCCTCAACACATTGCTAAATTGTTCTTCCTGCTCAGTAGATAGAGAGGGGTTGATATTTAGAGTTATGGATGTGCTAATCTCTACAACCTTGGCATGTTCTAGGTTAGGGTCAATAGAGAACAAATCAATCCATGGGTTGCTCTCAAATTCCTTCATCCATTCATCAATTGGCATGGCAGTGGGAGACTGATTCTATAAGATATGGTCAGTAAGGTCATCTTCATCAAGCTACCTCTCTCCTAAAATAGTGTCTAGTGTGCAGAATGGGTTGAGGGATGCCTGATAAAATTCTTCCTCTTCATCATACTCTAACCATAAGGGAAATTCATGCTCAATAAAAGGTTGAGCAAGAGGATACAACACAAGCTATTTTGATAGATGCCCATTCTTGATGTTCATGTTCCTAGCGATGCAACTAATGTAGACATCAATAGTGCCTAACCAAGGTCTTCATAAAATGAGAGGGTAGCCATTAAACTTGGTTTGGGTTGGAGGACAAGGAAATCAGTGGGGTACTCCTATGGGTCAATGGAGAACATTACATTCTCAATAACTTCCTCAGGAGCTACCATGGATCTATCTGCAAGATGCATCAGTGTAGTAGTCTTCCTCAAGGCCCCTTGGAAGTTGAGCTTGAGCATGGTTTCCTTGGTCATCATATTTATTGCAGCCCCAAGGTCAATCAAGGTGTTAGGGACCATAATGAGATCTATGTGCACATCCACTACTAGGCTACTGGGATCAAGTACTTTGGGGAGATTACCCTCCCAAGCATCAGATCAAATAGCTTCCCAACAATATTGATAGTGGGGGTATATCTTCTTCTTCTCCCATGCCTTTTAAAACACTCTTCCTTGATAAGCCTATTCTAAATGGGGACATCTTTGATGGCCTAGAGAAGGGGTATTTTAACACATAAATTCTTCAATTCTCCTAGAAGTCAAACCTCTTCCAGGGTGTGATATTTAGGGTGGACCAAACTTTCAGGGTAAGGAGGTGCATTGGATTGAGGGGAACTTTCTTCCTTTTCTTCTTCAAGCTCTTCAGGTGGAGAAGGTGGTTGAACATCTGGAAGTACCTTCCCAGGCTAAAAGTTGATCTCTTGGATTTCCACAACATAAGGAGGATAGGATGTCTCCCCACTGTAAACCTGTTATGTCTGCTTCAATGTTCAAGGTAAGATATGGTTGGGCTGAAAATTGAGGTTTCTTAGGTGGGTTATGGTGAGGGAGATGTAGTTTAGGTTGAGGTGGAGGCATTAAATCAGTAGGTTGGATTGTTTTAGGTCTCCATCCTTGTGAGGAGTTGCCCCATTGAGGAGATTGAGGTGGATATGGCTAGAAACGAGGGTTTATATGTTGAGGAGGATATTGAGGAGTGTAAGAACAAGGAGAGGGTATGGGCCATGATGGATAAGTTTAAGGGTATCAATGGTGGAAAGGTACATTTTGATTTGGATTCTAAGGAGGATAATGTGCACCTTTCATGCCTTGTTGATATGGTCGAGGGCCTTGGGTCCTCCTTTGGTTAATGAAGAAGAGTTTCTCTGAACCACCTTTAACCCATTTCTATACAAATTTTAGGCCTAAGAGAGAGGGAAATTTGTTCGTTGCATGGTTTTCCTCACAGACAGAGTAAAATTCCATGGCATTCAATGGGCACTCATTTCTAGGATGTCTCTTAATGCATCTAGGGAAAAATATAACTAGTGCACTTTCTACTTCCTCTTGCTTCATTTTAATTTGCATAGTGTCCATCTGTAGGAAAATGGTATGCAACATTTCACTCTTGAATATTAAAACATACTTCTTATCTCATGTTTGATGGTTGTTGCAGAGGGAGATGAACTAACTAAGCCTTGACTAGACCTATCCTTTTTCCTAGCAACCCTAGAGTGATTCTTGAATACTGTCTGAATGTCATCATAAGGCAACTGGTAGATGTCTTCTCTAGACAATATGTTGAGGGTCTCCATTACATCCTCCCTGATCCCTCTGAGAAGAACTAGCTTGAGCGATCCAAGGTCAAAGGTACAGTTATCCCTCTTATGATTGAGTTGGAATCTTTCCTCATAGTCCTCTAAAGATTCATATGGTTCTAGCATCATCCTAAAGATTTCTTCATTTGTTTCTTTGGAAATACAGTAGTACTTATACTTTTCATTAAAGGATTTCTACATTTGGGCCCAGGTAGTGATGCTTCCTCTAGGTAAGCCCACAAACTATCACAAGGACACATCTTTGAGGGTGGATGGAAACAAATTCAACTTATGTTCATCAGAGGGATAGTAATAGGTCCTACATAGAACAACATATTCAAACATGAAGGTGTCAGGGTCCTCAGAGGTTAGGCCATGGAAATGTGGAAGGGAAATGGGGCTTATATTTTTCATTCTGGCCTCCCCATTGGTTTCTCGGATAGGGAAAAAATCATTTTGTTTGTTTTCATCCATGGTTTGGGTAGGTGAGGTAGGCTCTTCTTCTCCTATGGGTTCCTCAAAAATTTCAGGTTGCTCACCTAGAGGGTTTTCTAACTCCCTTGTAGTTAGAGAGGGAAGTTCAAAATCACCAAAGAATAATGATGGTTGGTTGCTTGAAGGGGTGGGGGTTTTTGGTAGGAATTTCCCTTAACTATCCCTACTCCTACGAGGCATGAAAGAACTAACTTTGTTTATTTTTATTTTTGAATATATATATATCTATATATATATATATATATATATATATAGATATATATATATATATATATATATATATATATATATATATATATATAGTATTGATGTAAAATAGAAAGAAAAAAACAAGCAAATTCCAAGTAGGAACAACAATTACTTGAACACATTCCTGACAATGGTGTAAAAAAGTGATGAGCCCTAGTATTGCATCAAGGATGTTGCAACTCCCAAGATTCTCAACTTGAATTATTAACCCATGGTTCATACAAACTTAAAGGTGGCAATGCTATATGCATAGTAGGTCAAGTTCCGCTCATGTTACCCTTAGTCTTTGGATTAGATAACAACAAGCATAGACCACTCCTTCAAATAACTACAAAGATAATTCTTATGGAAAGACAAAAAAACATACCCTAATTGAAAGGAAAGGAGCATGAGCCTAATTGCAGAAATGAAATTGCCGTTCATTATATGCAGAGACTAATTGTAACTGTAAGAAAGGGGAAAATACACTAGTTTCAGAAATAAACCATGCTTCTCTATTTACAAACCAATCAAACAATAGTCTAGTTGCAGAATGGAAATCATTAATCTAATTGAAAATTTCTTGTAAAGAAGAAATTCAGTCTACAACAGATAACTATGAAATTAAAAAACTAAGTTTGATTTATTTGCATTGAAGAATTTCACTTCATGTCACTAAGTGTAAGATGGATTTAACATTAACAACATGGTCTTTACTCACTACATAAGAGAACACTCATTGTGATTCAAATGTGAAAACCTACTTCCTAACTCTATTTTTTGTTTTGTGCTTGTAGTGGAGGAAGGAGGGGTCGAGAGTGGTCCTTGGGTCTCCCTAATCATGGATTCAAAGCTTGGGGCTCATTATTCAATCTCAAAATGAAAAAATCAAGATTTTACGGAAAATATGGCTGAGTTTGGGTAGTGATACATGACTGATACAAGGTGCCACAGGAAACCTTGTTTTGCTAGAAGATTGCCCTATTTTGCTACAGGATTGGGTATGAGAGATTTATGAGGGAAAGGAATGTGTTCTGAAGGTAGAGGGAGGTGGATGAGGGTGAATGAAGGATTTTTGAGGCCTTTTAATAGGCTTAGCACCCCTTAGAGTCCCATATTGCATAAAAATTCATGCTCATTGTGTCCTTCATTAATCCTAAAGATGATCTTGGTGGGAGAACTTGAGAGTAGTATGAGGTGTCTACGAGAAGGATGATAATGTCTAAGTAGATTTGGATGAGTCTGTGAACCCCTGCAAGTCATTGAAATCCCCTATAGATTCATCTACTAATCAATATTTCATAAAAATTAATCAAAGTGGAAATGATGAGTTAAATTTTATTTCTTCTAGATCTATTATATCCTACAACATGCATATAATCTATTTTCCAAGTCATGAAATTAACTTCTAAGATGTAGAAACAAAACATGAAAAATAATTTCAATATAAAGCCTAGAAAATTCCAAGGAAACATAAATACATATTTTTGGCTTCTTGTTGTAGAACTTCCAACCACAGTTCCCACAAGAGAGTTGGTGATCGAACCTACAACTACAACTTTTGCAATCTATTCATACTTAAATAAGGGAAGATGTAAAACATATGGAATAAGAACAAAGGAAAAATACATGAGAGGGACTAAAGCCTCTGGGTTGGGCCCTAACCCAAGGTTTTCAACCCTCCTAAGCTAACTCACATGTAGACCAACAAAGGACCTTCTATTAATAGGAAAATAGAGTGCAAATACATAATATCAAAATGGAGATAACAATCGTAAGTACTTTGCATTCAATAAATCTTCCTAGTTCCAAGAGTTTGAATCCTAATGAGACCTTCGGCCTGTTTATTTATACAAAAAGTGAATGAGGGGTAGCTCCCTTGAGAGGACTGTTTCCCTCCAAATTGTCGAAATTGGTGGATCTATTTCCATCTCCACATGCACTTGAGTTCATCAAATTCTAGTGGAATTCGAGCTATTGGTGAGGAATCTTGGGACTGAAGTCAAGTTGTTGAGTTAATGTAGTGGACAAGCCTCCTATATTCTCTCTAGATTCCTCCAACGTGCCCATGTATGGTAAAGTTCTCCAAAAATGCTTCTTTTTTATACATATTAACCACATTAGGCCATAGGCTATGACGTGCATCCTTTAATCTTCCTACTAAGCACATTGTGGCTAAGAAATGTAAATTAATGTAAGAAAAGGAGAGTTTAAGGGTTGGAGGATAGCACAATGGGTCTCAAAATATACCTATTGATGGGACCCATCACCATCCTTTTTGATGCCTTCCCAAGACAACATTTCAACCTATGTATCATCCTCAATATTCTTTACAAATACCAAAATATTGTCACATCCATGCATACTGCACTTCTTTACTTGAACATTACTTTGGTGTGTAGAAGTTAAAAAATATATTCTTTTTTGTTACACCCTTTTTTAGAAATTTATGGATAACTAAGATACCTTCTCCATTCTTATTTCTTTTGTATGAAAACCTATTTATACCCAACTCTAGAGACGTTTTTTTCTTTCATTACTGTATAGAAATAAATTTCTCTATTAGCTTCCTGATTTTCCTTTACAACCAAAATCATAAATGCCAACATCATGAAAATAACTTCTACCAACATCTGTTGTCCTCCCTTGTTGTCTTCCATCAATATGAAGTTGGTTGTCCCATTTGTACATGTATCCTTTGTCATTATTTGTCCCATTGCACTTTCTTGGTTACAATTTACACAACCTCTCCATTTATTAATTGAAAAAACATCTTGATGAGTCCCATCAATAGGTACATTTTGAAGATCATTATGCCATCCTCTAGCCTTAAAACTATCCTTCTCTTGCATTAATTTACTTTTTTTGTTATATTATACTGAGTAAGAGGAGTAAAACATGTTTGTCGTAGTATGTGGCCTAATGTGGTTTAATTGTAGGAAAAGGAATCATTTTTGAGGCTATTACTATGCAGGGATTCATCGAGACAACTAGGAGAGAATCTAGGGTGTTTGTACACCTCCTTAACTCCCTAAACTCATCTTGGGATGACAATATTCTATCTCACCAGTTAGAATTTATTAGTAGCCAGGTGACTCCTAGTTCAAGTGAAGAACAAGAGGGACAAGATAAACCATTTTCAAGATCAAGGAGGGAACCACTCCTACTTAAGGGAGCTGCTTCAACTGCCCTTTTGTATAAATAAACGAGAAGAAGAGCTCATTAGGATTTGAATTTTTTGTTCAGCTAGGTCTAGCTATTGAGCTTCAATCTTGACATTGTCACTTTAAACTTTTATGTGATGTATTAGACCTGGACTTTATGATAATTAAAAGTTAGATTTTAAGCTACATTTGAGTTAGTTTCAGAGGGCTGACCCCCTTGGTTTTGGGCTCAACCCAGAGGATTTTCTGCCTCTTTTTGTACTTATGTTTCTTCTTGATTCCAAGAAGTTCATAGTTTCTTTCATTTCAGTGGAGATTACTCTATAAAAAAACCTATGGTCGCAGCGTCTATATCACCTCTCTTGTGGGAGAATGAGTGGAAGTATTCACAACTACAATCCAGAAATATTATTTTTATGATTTCTTCGAAATAGATTAGTGTTAGCTGTCCTGTATTACATTTTCTTTCTATAGCTTAGAAGTCATTTTAATGATTAGATCAATGTTATGGCATAAATTAGATGTTATTTAAATTCAACTCATCCTTTCCATCATAAGTTATCTCATTTTGTTAATGATAAATGGATGCATGCATGTGATTTGTTGTAGGGATATGTTGATCTACATGAAAGGACACCTTTAAATCTTCCATCTTGAGCTCCTTCATCTTCTCTTTCCACCTTCAAATTATGTCCCAAAACCGTGTTTTATAAGTCATTTTTCCTATTACACCGAGAGCAATCATCCTAGTGCAAGACATGCCTCTGAGTGGTCCTGAGCTTGGGTAGGGGCTCAAACTAACCTCCATCCATTTTATTAAACTTCCATCCACCTATCCATAACCTCAAGACATCATTTTTGCCTCCAAAATCCACTCAGATGCCCTCCTATAACATTACAGGCTCTCCTATAGCATTATAAGAATCTTATAACAATAGCCTATAGCAAACTTGTAGCATCAATTTCCTTCATCAGTTTTGATCCCCACTGCAACTTTGACTTTGTCTAGATGAATAATTACCCCCTGATATGATTTTATGATAAAGGGAATCTACTAGGCCACTCCAACCCTTCCTTTTCTTCACTGAAAAAGGAGAGTAGAGTTAGTTTACTTATCACAAGTATGATGCAAGTAGATTATTGATTTACAAGAAAGTGTGAACTAGGTAGATGGTACATGTCATTATGATTGATAGTTTCATGAATTATGAAATATAAATTATCTTCCTTTCTATAAGTAGATTTGGTAGTTTGATGAATTATGCAACATAAAATAACTTTTGTTTCTGCAAATAGGTTAGCCTTTGTCCTTTCATGAATCGATTAGTTAGAATTTACAAGTTGATTTAATGGAATTTCAACTTTCGTAAGTAGAATCAATTTCCAATTGTACCTATATCAACAAGATTTCATTCTAATTCAGTAGGATGAAGGGTCTCTAAGCACGTGTGATCGAATGTCATAACTGAGGGTGGCATGAGTGGAACCCTATTTGTTGTGCATATAGCACTGTTGCCTTGAATTTTGTACGAACCCTGGATTGGAAATTTGAGTTGAGGAGCCCTTGGGAGTTGCAACATTCTTGGTGAAATACCAAGGCTCAACAATTTTTGGTGCCGGTTCTTGGGAGGTGCCTAAGTAAATTTTGTTTCTGCTTAAGCATTGCATTTTGTTTTGCATACAGTTTTTTAAAAAGTAAAAAAATAAAAAATATTTCTTTCATGCTTCATAGGAGTAGGGAATATAAAGGAAAATTCTTATCAAAAACACCCATACCCTCCCTCAAACAGTCAACCTTCACTCTTCTTTGGTGACTGTGAGCCTCCCTCTTTGACTACAGGGGAGTTTGAAGACCCTCTAGGTGAGAAACCTAAATTTTTTGAAGAAATTATTGGGGAAGAAGAAGAACCGACTTCACATACCCAAAATATGGACAATAAGGTTTTCCCTATTAGAGAGACCAATAGAGAGGCTAGAATGAAGAACATAAGCCCCACTACCCTTCTAGACTTCCATGGCTTAAGACATGAGGATCCTAACACCTTCATGTTTGAATTTCATGTTTTCTATAAGACCTATGACTATGAATATGATGAGAATAGGTTGAATTTATTCCGCTCTACCCTTAAAGATGAAGCCTTGTGCAAGTTTCTGGGTTTGCCTAGAGGTACCATCACTACCTAGGCCCAAATGCAACATAACTTCAATAGCAAGTAGATGGACTGTAGGTCCAAGTAAACCAAGGAAGAAATATTTAGGATGAATCTTGGACTTGATGAATCCCTAAAAGACTGAGGAGAGATTTCAGCTCAGTTATAGGAGAGCCAATTGTACCTTTGATCCTAAATCACTCAACTTAGTTCTTCTCTGAGGGATGAGGGAGGATAATTTAGAAACCCTCAACATGTTGTCTGGGGGAGATATCTATTAGTTATCCTATGATGACATCAGAAATGTGTTCAAGAATCACTCTAGGGCTACCAGGAAGAAGGGTAGGTCTAGTCAAGGCTTGGTTAGTTCCTCTCCCTCCACAACATCAATTAAGAATAAGATAGGTAACATGTTGGAGGATTTCATGAGTGAAATGATGCATACCTTTGTATTGGAAATGGATACCATGGAAATCAATAGAAACAGGAGGAAGCAGAAAAGACATTAGCCATTTTCTACCCTAGATGCACATAAATATATCCAAGGAATGAGTTCCCATTGAATGTCATAGAGATCTGCCTAGTCCGTGAAGAAAATCACATAACAAAAAAAAAACCTTCTTTTCCAGGACTAAAATTTGTTTATCAAGGGGAAGAAGGGGCTAGAGAAACTTTGTTTCATCAATAAAAGAAGACCTAAGGGACCTCGACCATATAAACAAGGCATGAAAGGTGCACACTACTCATATTATAATCCAAATCAGAATGCACCCTCACAACCTTTGTACTCTTCCACTCATCCATCCAGGTCCACACCTCCTTCTTGGACTTATTCTCTTCCATATCCTCCTCAACCTGGAAACCATCCTTTTCATCCATATCCACACCAATCCTCTCAATGGGGTAATCCATCACAAGGGTGGAGGTCTCAAGTTAACCAACCTCCTTATTTACTACCTCCACCCCATACTCAACCACAAATCACTCATCCTACTCCTCCTAAGAAACCTCAAATTCTTGATCAGGCCATTCCAAACCTGAACAACAAGTAAGCATAATAGGTCTATAGTGGAGAGATATCCTATCCTCCTTATGTTGTGGAAATACAAGAGATCAAACTTTGGACCGGGAGAGTGCTTCCAGATAACCACCCACTTTCTCCACCTCAAGAGCTTGAGGAAGAGAATGAAGAGAGTGTTGATCAAGTCAATCCACCTTCTTTACCTGTGAGGTTGATCCACTCTAGCAAGCACACCCCAGAAGAGGTTGAAATTATGTGATAATTGAAGAATTTGTGTGTTAAGATACCTCCCTTTTAGGATATTAAAGATGTTCCATCTACAATAAGCTCATCAAGGAATTTTTTTTCAAAAATCGTGGGATAAGAAAAAGAGATACCCCCACCATAAATGTTGCTAGGAAATTATCTAATTTGATGCTTCAGAGGGTGATCTTCCTAAAATATCTAGACCCTGGAAGCCCAGTAGTGGATGTGCACATTTATGGCCTTATAGTCCCTAATACCTTGATTGATCTTGGGGTTTCAATCAATGTGATGACTAAGGAAACCATGGTAAAGCTAAACCTCCAAGGGGATTTGAGAAAGACCACCATAGTGCTACAGCTTGTAGACAAATCCATAGTAGCTCCTGAGGGAGTCGTTGAATATGTTATGGTATCCATTGACCCTTGGGAGTATCCTACTAATTTCCTAGTTCTCCATCCCAAAACCAAGTTTAATGAATATCCTCTCATCTTGGTAAGGCCATGGTTAGCCACTGCTGATGCTTACATTAGTTTTAGGGATAGGAACATGGCAATTAATAATGAACATTTGTCTAAAGAACTAGTATTGTATCCTCCTACTCAGTCTTCTATTGGGTATGACTTACCCTTGTGGTTAGAAGAGGAGGAATAAGATGAATTGTATCACACCACCCCCTACCCAATATGCACTCTAGATACCCACCATTATAAGGAAATTAAATGTATGTATCCCTCAGCTTGTACCCACCATATTTACATCAAGGAGGGATGCAAACCTGTGCACGAACCCCATAGAAGGATGATCCCAATTGTTGAGCCTCAAAATTACTCTTTCCCTAGCAACTCTTCTCATTCCTTTTCTTTGTTATTCCATAAGAAAGATGCATTCTCATCACTAATAACTGGTATATACTATCTTGAGGAGGACATTTAGTGATATGCATGTTATGCTTTTTATGTTTTGTTGTTTGAATAAATTTTTGTATATTAGCTACGGAACGTAGCCTATTCTGTAGCTAACCGGCTGTTCCACAACTACCTCCATGCTCTAACAGGTTCCAGGTGTCAGAAGGAGAAACTAGCCACATGGGCAGCTTTGAAATCATCATGACATGGACCTTTTCCTATTCATTCAGCCCAAGTTGACAAAGAAGATGGCATTAGACTATGGTCAATGGATAAGACAAACACAAAGAGACCAAGGGTAACATGACTCTGTTTTGTGGTTAATTAATGTGTTTCATAGTGATGGGAAGCATTATCCAGAGCAACTACTTGTACCTACAGACTCCAACAACCACCTATACAAATGAATCCAACAGCCACCATGTCTTGGATTTATTTCTCCAGCAGCTGAGGAAGAAATTCCGCATATCTGTCTTATACATGTTTGGCTATAGCATGCTTTTCTCCACAAATAGTTATATGATTTTTCTTATAAATACCTATGTAAGGGACCAAGAATTTAGTAATAGTTTTAATGTGAAATTGAAGTTCTAGAGTCTGTAATTTTTGGGCATTTTGTGTCCTTGTTTTAATATGAGAAGACCGTAAGTTTTTATGAACATCTGAAGGAGTTTTCTTGGAGTTGATTGAGCAAGTGTAGCCTAATCAGTTGCAGAGGGCCCATGCAATGAAAAAGGTTTCATTTTATTTATTTTTCTTCTTCTTGTTAACTGTAAATCCATCATTTTCTTTCTAAAATAGTGTTTATAATAATTTTTCTTACTAACAGTGTTTATAATGCAATTTCTATCATTTTCTTACTAACAATGTTTATAATTTAGATCAGTTTCCATTAGAATGATTTTTTTTAGTTCTTATTAGTAGTTTAGAAGATAGAACTCAATATGGTAATCTTGTTTCTTAAATTAAAAACTAACCTTGTTTCAGGATGAGAGTAGGATTGAAGAATGATAAGGATACATTGTTGGATAGTTTACTTCATTCACTGTTTTACTAGTTTAAATTCTCAATTAAACAGATCAGTGTCATTTACTATCTTTGCCATTTCATTTTTAGTTTAGAATACTAACTCATGGTGTTAATGAATGTTTATGTAAAACCCTTCAAGTTGATAATTCATCCTTAACTAAGTGGTTGAACATTTCATCTATGCAATGAGTTATTTTTGCATCTTTCTATTTTCTTTCTCTTAGATTTATGAAGTACAAAATTACTTAAATGTCATCCCAAGGAGACTTTCTCCCAAAATTGAGAGGCAGAGTAACAAAGTATTTGATTTAGTTTTATTTATGTAATTAGTTAGACATCAATTGCAAATTTCACTTTCAGTTTTAATTCATGATTTGGAAATAATGGTAAAATAAGAATAGAAACTTTGTTTTCATTTCTTTCTTAGCTTTGTTTCCATATCTTTCTTATCTCTGTTTTCATTTCTTTCTTATCTTTGTTTTCATTTTAAGATTTTGAGCAGTCTTTAAGAAAGTTAGATTTAGTTTTGATAATTTACATTGTAAATCATTAGGAATTAAAATACCAAAAACCCCCAAAACAACATAAAACGTAAAAACAACAAAGTAAGAAGGGTTAGCTAGCACAAACAGTGCACTACACTTCATTAGTTTACAATACCTGGATTGATAATTTATGTAGAGCAATTTAGGACTCTAAATTGACAAAGCATTTTGGCACCATTGCCAGGGAAATGTAACTAGGTAACTTTATCTCTTACTTTCAAAAAAAAAATTGATATACATATAGAAAGAGACTCTCGGGGTAGATTTATAACTAGAGGCAGAAGTTCAATTCCTACAACACCACCTACTCCATCATGAACAAGGAAATATACACCTCCATCCCAAACTCATACTCCCATTCATATAACTCTTGAAATTCCAGGGGTAGAAATCCAATCAAAAGAATCTCCTACTTCATCCACCAAGTCAGTCCTAGAGGAGAAAAATTTTGAATTTCCAACAGCAGGAATAACCTTTTTCACCTCCACAGGAGAGAAAATTTTAATCGAATAATTAGGAATACCTGGCGAGGAAGAAGAAGTAGAACCTCTCTCCCATATCCCATTAATATAAGAACCATAGGAGGAGAAACTAACCTTGCAGGTTGAACCCTATATTGACCCTGAAGAATCTAGAATGGTAGAAGAAGGAGAAGATGGAGAATTCACACTGTTTGGAGGAGGGGGTAGAGGAAGAGGTAGAGGAAATAATGGAGGAGGTAGAGGAAATAGGGAAATAGATAATTCTTTTGGATTCCCTATAGTGGATGAGGAAACAAATGCCATGATGAAAAATATATCACCTTCTGTCCTCCCAAACTTCCATGGGTTAAAAAGTGAGGATCTTGAAACATTTTTATTTGAGTTTGAAGTCTTGTGCAAAACCTATGATTATTTAGAATGGAAAATACAGTAAATGACACTGATCAGTTTAATTGAGAATTTAAAATAGCAAAACTGTGAATGAAGTAAACTATCCAACAATGTATCCTTATCATTCTTCAATCCTACTCTCATCCTGAAACAAGGTTAGTTTTTAATTGAAGAAACAAGATTATAGTATTACGTTCTATCTTCTAAACTACTGATAAGAACTAAAAAGAAATCAAGCTAATGGAAACTGCTCTAAATTATAAACACTGTTAGTAAGAAAATGATAGAAATTGCATTATAAACATTGTTAGTAAGAAAATGATTATAAACACTGTTTTAGAAAGAAAATGATGAATTTATAGTTAACAAGAAGAAGAAAAATAAATAAAATGAAACCTTCTTCAGTGTAGGGGCCCTCTGCAACTAGATATTTAAATAATAAACCTATTACTAATGGCAGAGTTACAAGATGGCTTTTACTTTTGCAAGAATTCAACATTACTATGCTAGAAAGACCTGGAAAACAAAACACAGTTGCTGATTTCTTGTCTAGGATTTAGAATTTCAAAGAAGATTCTCTGATTGAAGATAAGCTTCCTGATGAATATATTTTTGCAGTAACTACTCAAACTCCTTAGTTTGCAAATATTGCTAACTATTTGTTCACAGGAAAGTTACCTTCACATTTGTTTCCTAGAGATAAAAGAAAAATTATTCAGGTAAGTGCAAGATATTCATGGATCACTAACGAATTGTATAAAACAGGCCCAGATCTTATGATCAGAAGGTGTGTCAGGGAAGATGAAATGCTCGAGATTATTAAGGCATGTCATGATGAGCCATGTGGTTTAAACTTTGCTAACAAGAGGACAACCTATAAAATCCTTTCTTTAGGATATTATTGGCCATCCATCTTCAAAGATTCTAAAGAATATGTCAGGAGATGTGACAGCTGCCAAAGGGTAGGGAAACTTGCTCCCTCAAATGAAATTCCATTACAAATTCAGGTACTCATTGAACCTTTGGAAAGTGGGCCTTAGATTTTGTTGGGCCAATTAATCCTCCATATAAGCAGAAGAAGTATATATTGGTATCCACTGATTATGTCACTAAATGGATAGAAGCTAAAGCATTACCTTTTGATAATGAAAAATCTATAGTGAATTTTCTTTTTGAGGACATCTTTTCTCGTTTTGGTGTTCCAAGAGAAATTGTGATAGATCAGGGATCTCAATTTACATCTAACATGATGGAAGGGCTTGTGGAATACTACAAGAACAAACATAGGAAATCTACTCCTTATCATCCTTAAGCAAATGGTTATGTGGAATCTACAAATAAAGTGATTGAAGGAATCCTCACCAAGACTGTGCATCTACATAGAAGAGATTGGGCGGAAAGGCTTCCTGAAGCCTTATGGGCCTATAGAACTACATGGAGGAACAAAACGGGACATACACCCTATGAACTTGTATTCTCTTCTCTACATCCCTCCTTTGCTATCTTTACAACTTAGAGCCTCACTCTTATTTATACAATCCCATGGTCCACAGACCATGGGTAGGCCAACATGACTTTACATTACATTACAATACTTTAGGGCAGACAACCCTATGACTTATCCTATAATTCGCACTCCGCGTTCACAATTTGTGGAGTCTTATAAAACCTTTGACAAAAACTTGGGCTTTGAGCCTAAAAACATGCTGTGGTGGTGGGATTCCATGCCCAACAGGCCCCCAACACAATCATCGTGACTCATCCCGAGTCACTCTACTGGTGTGGCGACCTTGGCGCAGAGCTCCTCCAACTGGTCTTGTACGGCTCAAAGGTCCGCGGCGCACTGTTCTGCGGTCTACTAGACTTGTTGCATGCACTCTTTCGATGCTTCTTTGTGAGGATCAGCTACCTACTTTAGCGCATAGAGTCCCCGCATCTGTAAGAAAATGCCCTCAATATCAACCGTAATGGTGAAGGCCTCATCAATCCATGGCTGGACGCACACCTTGAGAAGTGCCTCTTTCTATCTGGCGGCATCCACCTACTCTTTTAGTGCCCTTGCTTGTTGCATCTTTTCCATCTCTTGGGTGTGGATGACTATCTACACAGTTCCCCTTACATTATCATACTACTCCTATAGTTCGCGCGCCTCTGTTTCTAGGCGCTGTATGTTGGGGTCCTCCTGCAAGGATGTGAGGATGTCAAAGGCTTGGTCCAACATACTGGTACAGTCCTGTACTGCCCATCCAATTTCTTCCAGTCCTATTTGAATCGCGCTAATGCATTTCTCTCTAACTTCCAGAGGAGTGGAAGGCAGTGCCTTCAGTTGCAGCTCAACAATCTAAAGGTTCAGCTCCAGATGTACTCACGTTGTTTCCTCATGCACGCTTCAGACTCTGCTTGCTAGACAGTGGATCCGCATCTTTGTTGGTAAGTCTGTGGCAATGGAAAACTCCGAGACTCGCCAGCATGTTTCATCCACTGTTTGCACAATCTGCTAGTTCTATGACGCCAATTCATCACATTGCAGGCTGAGCTATTCGATGCTGATCTTCTGCTCACTCATCACCTGAATCGCGCGGACTTCCCTGGCACTTATCTCCGATGTTATGCCATCCTGTAGTTGGTATAATGTGTCTTGCGGAAGGGAAACCAAATTAAGGCCAATTCCCTTGATCCTACTGACTGTGGCACTATCATCCTTGTTATCCACTGTTAGTGCTCCTTCTGGTAGCACTATGGTGTTGTTCATCTTTGCGCGTAGCAGCTGCTCTGCTACTGATGTACCTGCTGCGTCGTAGGTGGCTATCATTCCTTCTTATGGGGGCCACACCTGTAGTTCTTGCAACTGCGCCCTTAGGGCCCCTAACACAATCTGCTGCTTTGACATGGCTTCCTGGAGTGCTTCTTTGGTGACCTCGCGAACTGTGTCGCCGATGTCGTAGAGGTCGCCTTCTATTAAAGTGATCAGGTTGATGGCTAATTTGGATATCTTGACCTTTTTCCGTGGACCTGATCTCTTTGTGACACATGACCTTTTCAGCTGGGGGGAAGTTATGCTTGGGTCCGCGCCTTCTCGTGTGTCCTCTATTTCCTATCCTGTAGACAACTCTTGGTCCTCCTCGTCTTGCGTTGTGGTGGCCCCTGTTGCCTGTGCTGTTGTTGCTTCTTCGATGACCTTTGCTTGCTCTGCGACTGCCCTTGCTACCTCGTGGACAGCCCTTACCTCCGCGGTTGCTTTTTCATTGTTCCTTTTCTCGGCCAACTTCATGATCCACAACTTGGCTTCATCCTTTTGCTTTTGTGCTGTTGTTCTATCCAGCTTCGCCTGGTCTGGGGCACGCCGCTTTGGGGACCATGATTCTAGCATTGAAAAGATTTCATCATCAATGGCTACACTCGGTCCTTAGACGCCTTGATGTATACATTATGCATGTCTGCCATGAAGTCTGCAAAGCTCTGCAGACTGTTGTATACTGTGGGGAATAGGCGTAGCTATCTATTGATCCACATTTGGATGCTCTCCTCCATGAGTACCCAAAAGATCTTTGTATCACGAATTTGCTTTGTGTCCTTGGTGGCCCAGAGCGATGCGTACTTTTTGGCCTCTGGTAAGTCCTGTTCAATGCTGGGGAATTGACTATCCTCAGGTAGTTCCCCCATTACCAGTAAAATGGATAAGAGCAACCACGCGTAGTGGAAAGTCATGCCCCACTCCTGGGCTTCCTTGTAGTTGGTTAAGAACTCCTCACAGAGGAACTCAGCCCAGTTAAATTGGAACCCTATGCACATTGTTCTGCCAGTGCAACTACCGGTGCTAGTACCTCATCTTTGCGGCATTTTCTCAATACCTTCCCGGCTAGGAGTTGGGTGGCTAAGTGCACCCCTTTATATTTGATGCTGCTGATTGCATAACCCCTCTTTTTATTCTCTAGTTTCTATTTTTTTCTTCATGGCCTCTACAAGCACCAAATTTCTGCTTTTTCTTGCTATCACGATGGGGTCCTTTCCCTTACAAGGGAGTCGGGAAATCCTATGGATGAGATTCGCCATGATGGGAATAGGCTCTTCCAGCCATAAGTACCCATCATGCACCAGGCAAAGCAGTTACCTGATTATGAAAATAGTGATAGGCATGCAGTGAAAGTGTGGGATCCATAGCAGATGAAGTAATATGGCCTTCTCCATACCGTGCAGCCATTTCCGCTGCTCTAGTGTTGTCACTGACCCCTCCGTGCTCTGCTTCATGAGGCTCTCTGTCTCTAAGTGTGGGAACTTTTCACTATCTGCGAGGTCCCAATCTTCAAACTTCATTATGGGCACGTGCCCCAGGAGTGATCCTTCAAACACAATTCGATAGGGGAGGAGCGGGGTCTGGAGTGCGCTCTTAGTGGCATCCAGGTCCTTGGGTATCTTAGTTTTCCCTTTTCGTGGAGGGACATACTCAGGAAATTTTGCTGCAGAGCGCATCGGCTGGATGTCCTCTTCCATGTCTTCTACTTCCTCTATCTCATTGATGAGAGCCTGTAGGTCCTCCTCCTCATCATTTGTCTCAATGGTGACAGCCTTACCCTTTTCTTCCATTGAGAGTTTACCGAACTACGGATTCCTAGGGGACATGTGAACTGGTCCCGTAGTCTGCTTATATTTCTTGGGTCTCACCGTCTAAGGCAATTCCAGGATTTTTGGCGCGACCCCAGTGTCTCTGGGAACATCATGTACCATGGGGTTTTGTGCGGCCTTGTTGGTGGTTCCTTTTGCAAAGCCCAAACCTCTCTTGGTAGTTGTCATCATGTTTGAGCTGTCTATGGTCATTCACGAACTCTGGGGTTCAAATCTTGCTCGGCACTCAACGCTCTATGCTCTAATCAACTACTCAAATCTCAAATGAACAAGTGTTGTATTGTGGTTAGCCCCTGGAGTTTTATAGAGCCTTTTGAATTTGAATTCGACTGTTCCCCCCAATTCTAGGCCATCAATGCTTTCTAGGAGGCAGATTGCCCCAAATCTTGCCCTTAATTCGTGTCTTAAATGCCTGCCGCCCACTTAGTTTTGTATTAAATTAGACATGTTGACATGAATAGTGACACCAAGTGTCACTTCCCAGCGTACCCGCATGGTAGCACAGCCCCCCGTGCGTGGGCACGAACCGTGTGACATGCTAATTCTGCACGCACCTCCCTCATCACGCAGCTCCCAAACAGAAACTTTTATAGTCCCGCGCTCTCTTTCAACTACCTGGAGTGCTGAGACTATGCTCCTTACGGCTAATCAGGTGGTCGCACCACCCATGCGAGACTTCAACTCGCCTTCCAGTATAGTTCGCAGAAACTCCTCAATTGCCTTTACAATAGCCGGTGCCACACATTCTACTGTATGTAGTGTGCTCCCATAATTACTGCATTTGGTGTGGTGCGGTCGTAGCCATGGCAGCAGAGTCATAAATTCTCTGTGACAATCTTCTAATGAAGTGGTACATTCATCTGTATCTTTCCTTGACATCCTTGGGTTATCGACGAGACATGCTTGCGTGATCTCATTTTCAAGCCTCTTGATCTCAACGTCCATCAAAATGCTTTTCTTACTCAATCGTACCTGGTCCTTTTAGAGTTCGCAAAGTGTAAGGTTCCCTCACCGGATGCCTTCCTGAATCCTTATGTGGTAGATCTCGCATATATGTGTGATTTCTTCCTCCTCGTCATTGTGCACAACCGCGGGAGCCATTATGTGCGGATTCCTTTTTGTATTCTCTTCAGAAATTACTGTCTTTACTTTGTTCCGCACCTTTGGAATTGTCTCCATGTTCAGGGTTTTGCACATGGTCCTATAGGCCCATTGAACCACTAGCACGCATAGGTCCCAATCAGTTCGTCTCGCCTGGTGAACCTTGTCTAGTACTTCGCACACCCTATCGAATGATTCGTCGTGGAGAATTGGTAGTGCGCGTTGCCTTTCCTGTTGTTGCGGTTTGGTCCAATTCTCTATTTTGGGGGTGGTCTGTGCTTGTGTAGGCTATACAACATATGTCTGTACCCATTGGGAAAGGTGGGCATGCAAGTTGTTCCACCCTTACTGATTGGTTGTCGTTTGGAACTGGGGTTTTCCAAAATGTAGGTGCACCATCCGGTTGTGCGCAGTGCCCATTTTAGAGAATCAAATCGTTGCTGTTTTGGTATTGCGCTTTCAAATTTGCTCAGGAATTCATCCACCGCTGACAATCCATCATATGTCGGCAGCTCCCTTGCCTTTATTGTCACACAATGCAGTGATCTAACCATCATGTTGCAATTCAATGTTGTTACTTCGTGCTGCCGATTTTGCCATCGTTCTACTTCTTCATCTAAATCTGAAGTGTAGGAGCTTTCGTGCTCCCACAAAATCCTTCCATCTACAGTCAGATTCACCCATTCTTGTTCTCACATAGTTATGTTGTAAATCCAATTGAGATCATCGTCACTATCATTTTTGTGCACCGGTTCAGTGTATCGCGCTCCTTCGGCTGGATCTAGTAGTACTACTATGCGTAGTGACTTTTTCTCAAAGATCATTTTGTGCTTCTTCAGATTTATGACTCAGTTCATATCGGTGGCCCAGTCTATTCCTAGTAGTGCAGGATAGGGATTACTGTCATCGACAATCTCTATCACTTCAAAATCCACCTGTGCCCTCCCACCTTCAATATCTACCATTATTCCTTGCAATCTTCCCATGGGAAAAATCTTCTATTGGCTTGCCATTCGTAACTGAATAGGAGACCACTGTAGTGTGGTGCTGCCCATGCATTCCCATGTTTGCTTTGGTGGTACATTCGTGTCCGAACCCAGATCCAGGATTACTTGATCCATTTCATACTCGCCGATTTGCACAGTCAACCTCATTTCCCTTGCTATGCGCAATGCATGCTTTCCAAGTTCCTGGACCACGCGCGGTTCTCCTAACCCCGTGCACCTAGTGATAAGTTCTTGTAGTCCTTTGACTACCTGGCTGTCGCACAACAGTTTCATGCATGTATCTAGAAAGGTAGTGAGAATTGAAGGATCCATCCCTTGTTCTAGTTGATCCTTACTACCTAAAGTGGAGGCCTTCGTCAAGCTCTTCTTAGCTTCCATGAATGTCTCCTTCGTGCGTTCTAAATCAAATTCGGGTTCCTTTGTAGGAGCCTTGCGAACCCACGAACTTTCTTCTAGCTGCTTCCATTTACCCTCTCCCGTGGTCATAGGCTCTTGAGCACCATGTTTACATTTGGCTCTTCTTTGCGTGGCTCAGATCTCATCATTTGTAAATTCTGAGTCAGAGGGGGCTGGAGTACCCCCTTTCCATGCATCCTTGCTATCAGCGAAGGGCAGTCTTCTACCTCATGATCAAATTTCGTACAGTCCTTGCCGGGTTTGTACAATCGTTGGGATAGTGCCCTGGCCCTTCGTAATTGTAACAAATTAGTTGTGCGCAACCCCTTCTTGGTTCCATTCCGCCCCGACCTTGGCTGCGCCCCTGAAATCCAGCACGGGCCATCCCTATATTGGGGTTGAGGGTTTGCATTTTAGTGTGCACCCAGTAGGTAGGAGTCTGGTCCATCATTAGTTTGTATCTATGGTAGGTGCCTTCATCATGGCCTACCGATCTACAGAAATTAAAAAACAATTGTTGGGACCTCTGCTATACTTCTGCAACATGTGACAATTATCCGTGGTGTAATTTCCTCCTATCTAATAGATCATGCACCATAATGTAGATGCCGTGCTTGGCCCTGCCTGTGCCTCAAGTCTTAATGGCATCGACCCTCCTCCTACCAAGTAGTTCACGAACACTGGACATTAGTCCTTGTCGTGCCCTTGGCCTTTGCATTTTATGCACCATATTTCCTCACGCGTCTCTGACCAAGGTGTCTTGTCTTGTTTCAAACTTTGCATTTCAAGACACAGATTTTTCAGTTGCATGTGAAGTTGTTGGACTCCCAACCCAGGGTCTTATATAGGGGTCTCATGTAATCTCATTGTCATCTCCAATGCTTTGGCCTGGGTGGAAAGTTTTTGTTGTGATAGTGCCATCCTTAAGTGTGGTGTAAGTGATGCCACAAACCATGCGCGATGATGTCCATATGTCAACATCATATTTCCTTCGTGAATCGTACTTTTCAGACTTTGGTCCAGGTCTCAGGGGGTCTCACTCGGGAGCATCGCGATCTCCTTAAACCTGATGATTGATTGTGTTTCTGATTTTGGCCTGCTAAATTCCCTGTTCAGCGTGGCCTGGATCTCTACAATTCTTGCATTTGGGTGGTCATTAGAATGCTTGATATACCACGTTAATGTGCGATCCTGTAGCGCGCTCACCAGTGTAGCCTTTTTAATATTATCATCCACGATGCCTTGTGCTTCCTATACTTCTCTTACCACGAACCAATATTGGTTCGGATCTTCATTTCCCACTCCTTTGAATACCGTTAGTTTGATCGCACTCACCATACTGAACTGTGGTGGTGGCAGAGGTGGGGTGGGTGGAGATGGAGGTGAGGAGGGTGAGATGGGTGGCGGTGTGGGTGGAGGTGGTAAATGCGGAATACGCTGCCTTATCAAACTGACCGCGCTTCTTAGAGAAACTTTCACGAGCTCTTCCTCGCTTTCCCATGAGGGTGAAATTAAGGGACTAGTTTACAAATCTTCACTATTTCCGCTTCTGTAGACCTTCCCACTTTGCGTAGTCCCAAACATTAATTTATTCTCATAACCCACTTTTCACACAATAGCATCTTAACCCAAGTGTTCAAATATTTAATATACTTACCTTATGTTCCCTTGAGGAAACATCACTCTGCTTCACTGTAGCTGACGGTTGTGTCTACCACAAATTAAGTGATAAATCCTCCTATTATTCAGTGGAGCCAATGGTCCACAACTCGCGCTATCTTATCTCCTAACGCTTCTAGTCTACGCACTAATTCTGGAGTCCACACTATTAGTTTGTCGAGCCTACACCTTCCCTGGTTGTCTGCTAACTTTGTAATCCACTCATATAGCTTAGAAGGAAAGGATACAAAGAAAATTTCTTGGATTTCCATATACAAGTAGCGCTCCAACCACTATTCCTTAGATACTCGCGGATTTCTGTTTTCCTGCACCACGAACTCATGAATCTTCTTGTCCAACCACTCTTCAATTTCTTTCTTTGTTGGATTCCAGTGGCACGACATCAGACATCCCTTATGTAGATCCCAGTCCCAGCTACATAACCATTTTTCGGCTTATATGGGCTTGATACAGGTTGAGAGGTGATTTAGCCAAGCAAATCCCGGTACTACTAGCCCTTTCTGTAATAGTCCGTGGAGCACAGACTGAGGTCTCACCCGAAGTAGTATGGGATGGTGCTAGAACCAGGTTTCTGCACCCTGGGGATGTCTGATGAGCTTCTGGCGGTCTACGATTTGACCCTTCATGCACGTTGCTACACGCACTTGCTATCCCTTCACAACCTGCGATGCTACTTCTGCGCAACCCTACTTGGGGTGCAACCCATATAATACCCAAGTCCCTTACTATTTGATCTATTATTAATTGATTACTTAACTTATTGGTGTAAGACTAATGATTATTACACCATATTCAGCAACCATATCAGTGCGTGCCATAAATAAAATAGTATAAATGTAAAGAAGGCAATGCACAAGAAGATACACAGAAATAGGAATCAAATTCTCTTTATTATTCTTCGATCAAGGTTACAGACTCGACACTGCCTTGCACACTTAGCTGCAGGGGTCCATGCACTTAGCTACGGACTCTACTAGGCCTCTGCACACTTAGTTGCAGAGCCTCTGCCTACTACTACGACACAATACACTTAGACTCCTATTCTAGGCTCGAATTATTTGTATTATCTTCTCTACTTCCCTCCTTATCTATCTTTACAACTTAGAGCCTCGCTCTTATTTATACAATCCCATGGTCTGTGGAACATGGATAGGCCGACATGACATTACATTACATTACAATACTTTAGGGCGGACAACCCTATGACTTATCCTATACTTCGCGCTTCGTGCCCACAATTTGCGGAGTCTTACAAAACTTGGGATTTAAGCCCCAAAACATGTTGTGGGGGGATTCCATGCCCAACCCAACTCAAAATGAAGTGGTATCCTCGAATAATCAGGTGGTAACCATGAGGAGAGAGAAATAATTATAGTTAGTGGGGACAACAGTCCAAAAGAGGAAACTCATGTTAATGCAAAGTCACTAGAGTGCTCCAAGACTTTAACCAAAAGAGGATATTAAGTGCTAGCTCGACTTCATTTGCACCATCACTCATTCCAAAGACAAGTAGAGGAAGGATGAGCTAGTGCATTGAGCAACCTAGTGTGCCACCAAGGAGCTTCGAACCCTATCTACAAGTGCTACAAGAGAAAGCTACAGGTATGCTTGCAATTGCTACAGGAGGGTCGAGAGGAGGTATTGGAGGAGTTGGGAGGACAAAAAGGAGTCACAATGGCTTGATATTGCCTCAAAACCTTCATGCGCACCTAAAATTGCTTTGACAAGAAGTAAGTGACACCTTCCTTCCTTGTTTCTACACCAAATTGCATGATAATTCTTCTTGAAATTAAGATCCTATAGTAGTCAATTGATCAGTAGAAGGTATTTTTGATGTTTTCCATGGTTAAGAGAAGAGAAAATAGTCTGGTTGATATCAATTCGAGTACCATTCTTCCTCACTACTACCAAGCACGTTACCATTGTTTCACCACTGGGACTATTTGATTTTTTTTTGAATTCCACACCTACATAACATCAAGGAGTAATAGAGAATAAATGGGGGGAGGATTTAACAGAAGGGAACCCTCAAACACCAACAAAATTCACCAACACCCTCCTGTAGTTGACATCTTTAGAAGACACCATGATGATCTTTCCCATGAAGTTTCCATGGAATTACCCTCTCAAGGGGAATACAATGCTACAACTATTATAAGAGGGTTTTCCATCTCTATCTCAACCCGAAAACAATAATCATAGTGACCACCTTGCCTCTAGGAATTAGATGGAGAAAGGAAGACAAGCAAGTGAGTGTCACAGTAGAAAAAACTTCTTCCTTTCAAAACAGAAGCCAGTAGAAGGCAAGAATGGGTTGAGAAGAGAGAGTCTACCTTATCCTTCAGATGAGGTATCTTATGATATCCTCAAGTATATATATTGTGAAGGAAGATTAAGTGTGGTTTATTCCTACCACTTCAGGCTACTCTAGGAGCTAATATTTAAAGTAGAATCACCTCTATCTCAAATACTTAGTGTCTCCCACTTCCTCCTATAGTCAATCATGGAGATGAGTCAGAAGGTGAGGGAAGGAAAACACCAACATTTAGCTCACCATGGCCTCATCAATCTGATGGTGGTAGATGGTCTGAACCACTTGAGAATCCATGTCATATGGAAAAAAATTGTGGAGATGGATAGGGAGAATTTCATAGAAACATAAGCCCTCACACTAGGAGAGAATCCAACCTCTAGAATTGGAGGAAGAGAAGGAAAAATAGAGGAAGGAGAGGAAGCAAAGATAGAGGAGGAAGATGAGGCAAGAGAAAAATAGGAAGAAATAAAACATAGGAAAAAGTGGCAACAGAGATAGAGGAAGCAGAAGAAGAGATGAAAGGAGTATAGGGGGAGAAGAAAGGAGAAGAAAGAGTAAACCCTAAGGAGACTTATCAACCCCAAGGACCAGAAGATAGTAAACAAGAAGTAGATGCAACATTAGCTACATTGGGAACTCCTATCAATCCCAATTGAAATAAATCAAGGCCAAGTCAAATGTATTTCAGAACCATGAAGAGCACTAGAATTAGACAAGGGAAGCCACAAAATCCTACAAAGGTTCCTATAATTATTGATGAGTCACCTAGAGAAAAGGAAGAAATAGGACCCAGTGAAGGAAAGTTTGAGGAGGTCACTCGTCCTAAAACCAAAACCAAGTCACCTATAACACCTGTGAGTAGGCCTACCACTAGGTCTAGCACCTTCAAGAATCCAAGGACATAATCTAGATTTGAGGAAGAAGAAAAGAAGAAGCTACAGGAGGATTAGGGTTTTCAATAGGAGAGACAGGGTTTGTTATAGGAGGGGTAGAGTCTGCTACATGTAGGATTGGAGAAGTTACAGGAGCACAAGAAAGAGTTACAAAAGGAAACCACCACCTCAAAGAATGTTGGAAAATACCTACAAGAGGTCCAAGAACCTAGCCCACAACCTAGCTTGAGATCCTACTACAAATTCATTGAAGGAGGAAGGATTATCCCAGAAACATTTGCAATCCTACTACTTTATGAGCTAAAGATAGAGAGAGGTAGAACCCACAGGTGGATGCAAATTTATAAATCTAAGAATGTAGAGGATGTAGGCCTCATGGTAGAGAAGGTCTTTAAAATGAGAAAAGATTTAAGTCACTTGAGAATGAGGGAGTCTATGATGAAGGAGAAAGTATAGGCAAAAAACACTAGGTTGAGAGAGAGGCTGCAGGAGAAAGAAACACAACTTACCACCATGGAAAGTCTCTATGTGGAAGCCTTGTAATGCAGGTAACTATCAAAGTCTTATTCTCTCTTTCTCAAAGAACAATGGCTACAGTTGTAAATCAAAACTCTAGCACAATATGGATCTCTACCTTTTTAGGACTACAGGAAGTTCATTGAGTTTTGCAACCAAACTAACATGGAATATAGCGAAAAATTAGCTGAATTTTATATGCACAATCTCACATTGACAAATTTTAATTTTTTGGGATCCCAATTCAATATTAGGAGATATGCAGCTGATGACTTTAGCATCCTGGATGACACATGAGGAGACACAAGCTGAGGAGGTGAAAAAGGTAATGGAAAAGGAGGAGAAGGAACCATTCTATATCAACATAGATCTAGTGAGCCCTAAGGCTTCCATTAGAAATCATAGCCTCATCTCCAATGTTGTTGCTTTAGTACCCAAATATATTGCTACCGAGGAGCAAGCCATTCAACAATTTGAAGACACATTTAGGATGTTGGGAAGAGAAAGAATGAAAGCCTGCTAGAGAAGATGGCATGCCTTACCACACAACGTACGAATTGGAGAATATAAATATCCTAAAAGGCTAAGGAATTCCTTGGAGAGAACACCCTTGTACAAGAGGATCATGCAGAGAATGAAAATCAGGTGGATAGGACTCAAAATCAATCCACCCTTACTGCTAGGTTTAAAAGAAGGAAGAGATCAAGCAGAAGAGAAGAGGGAATGGACAAAGATAGAAAGGAATGCATGTTTCTACCCACAAGAGGGAAAACCATTTGAGGAGCCTTGGGATGTCAAAGAGTCCACCAAGGCCATGAAATAGCTTCACATGGATGATTGATTTTCTCAAAAGATGAGCAACACCTTCAGCATGGGGGTGATGATGAGTCCCATCCATAGGTACATTTTGAAGATCATTATGCCATCCTCTAGCCTTAAAACTATCATTCTCTTATATTAATTGGAATTTTTTGTTATATTATGTTTAGTAAGAGGAATAAAAGGTTTTTTTCATGGTATGTGACCTAATGTGATTTAATTGCAGGAAAAAGAATCATTTTTGAGGCTATTACTATGCAGGGGCTTGATGGAGAAAACTAGGAGAGAATCTAGGGGGTTTTCCCACCTCCTTAACTTCGTAAAATCGGCTTATGATCACAATATACTCTCTCACCAGTTCAAATTCATTAGTAGCGGAGTGACTCCTAGTCCAAGTGAAGAGCAAGAGGGACAAGATCCACCATTTTTGACATTAAGGAGGGAACCACTCCTACTTTCAAGGGACTTGCTTCAACTACCATTTTTTATAAATAAACCAGAAAAAGATCTCATTAGGATTCAAAGTTTTCGGTTAGCTAGGTGTAGCTACTGAGCTTCAAGCTTGACATTGTCACTTTAAACTTTTATGTGATGTATTAGACCTACACTTTTTGATAATGAGTGGTTGGATTTTAAGATGCATCCAAGTTAGTTTAAGAGGGTTGCGACCCTTGGGTTTGGTCCCAACCTAGAGGCTTTGGTGCCTCTTTTTGTACTTATGTTTCTTCTTGATTCTAAGAAGTTTATAGTTTCTTTCATTTGATTAGAGATTAATGTATAAAAAAATATGTGGTTGCAACCTCTATATCACCTCTCTTGTGGGAGAATGACTAGAAGGATTCACAACCACAATCCAAAAATATTGTGTTTATGATTTCTTGGAAATAAATTAGTGTTAGTTGTCTTGTTTTACATTTTCTTTCTACAACTTAGAAGTCAATTTAGTGAGTAGATCAGTGTTATGGCATAAATGTGATGTTATTTAAATTCATCTAATCTTTTCCATGATAAGTTATCTCATTTTTTTAATGATAAATGGATGCATGCATGTGATTGGTTGCAGGGACGTGTTGATTTATAGGAAAGGGAACCTTTAACACTTCCATCTTGAGATCCTTAACATTCTCTTTCCTCCTCCAAATTCTGTCCCAAAACCCTATTTTATAAGTAATTTTTCTTAGTACGCTGAGAGCACTCATCCTAGTGCAAGACAAGCCTCTCAGGGGCCATGAGCTTTTCTAGGGGCTCAAACGAACCTTCGTCCATTTTCTTCAACTTCCATCGACCCCTCCATACCCTCAACACATGTTTTTCACCTCCAAAGGGCACTCGGATGCCCTTTTTTAGAATCACAAAAACTCTTGTAGCATTATACGCCTCCTGTAGCAATCACCTGTAGAAAACCTATAACATCAATTTCCTAGATCAGTTTTGATTCCCACTACAAATTTGACTTAGTCTAGATGAATAATGACCCCCAACTATGATTATATGATTGGGGGAAGATCTTATGCCACTCCAACCATTCCTTTTCTTCACTGTGAAAACAGAGTAGAGTTAATATCTTTATCACAAGTATGATGCAAGTAGCTTATTGATTTACAAACAAGTGTGCACTAGGTAGATGACACATGAAATTCTGATTGATAGTTTGATGAACTATGAAAGATAAATTAGCTCCCTTTCTGTGAGTAGACTTGGTAGTTTGATGAATTATGCACGATAAAATAGATTTATTTCTACAATTAGATTAGCCTTTTTCCTTTCATGAATTGATTATTTAGCATTTACAAGTTGAGTCAATTGAATTTTTACTTTCATAATTAGAAGACATTTCCAATTGTACCTTTATCAACAAAATTTCATTCTAATTCAGTAGGAGGAAGGGTCTAAGTAGATGTTGTTTTTTCTTAAGCATTGTTTTATGTTTTTCTTACAGTTTTTGAAAAAGTAAAAAAATCAAAAATATTTCTTGCATGCCTCATAGGAGTAGGGATAATCAAGGAAAATTCTTACCAAAAACTCTCACACCCTCAAACAATCAACCTTCACTCTTCTTCGGTGACTACGAGTTTCCCTCTCTGACTACAGGGGAGTTAGAAGAACCTCTAGGTGAGAAACTTGAATTATTGAAGAACCTATTAGGGAAGAAGAGGAACACACTTCACATACCCAAACTATGGCTGAAAATAGGGACAATGAGGTTTTCCCTATTAGAGAGATCAATGGAGAGGCTAGAATGAAGAACATAAGCCCTACTTCCCTTCCACACTTCCATGGATTAACCTTTGAGGATCCTGACACCTTCATGTTTGAATTTTCTATTGTCTGTAGGACATATGACTATGCCTCTAATGAGCAGAAGCTGAAGGCATTCCCCTCTACCTTTAAACATCCAACCTTGTGCTGGTTACTGGGTCTACCTGGGGGTAGCATGACTACCTCAGACCAAATGCAGCAAGCCTTCACTATCAAGTACAGGGACTACTATAGGTCCAAAGAAACTAGGGAAGAAATATTTAGGATAAATCTTAGACCTGATGAATCCATAGAAGAATATGAGGAGAGATTTCAACGCAGTTATAGGAGAGCCAACTGTACCCTTGATCTTGAATCACTCAAGCTATTTATTCTTCGAGGTATTAGGGAGGATATGTTGGAAACACTCAACATACTGTTTGGAGGAGATGTCTATCAGTTATCCTATGATGACATAAAAATTATGTTCAAGAATCACTCTAGGGATGTCAAGAAGAAGGGCAGGGCTAGTCAAGGCTTGGTCATTTCCTCTCCCTCCACAACATCCATTGGATGATTTCAAGAGTGAAATGTTGCATACCTTTGTATTGCAAATGGATACCATGAAAATCAAGAGAATGTAGGTGGAAGAAAAAAGGGAACTAGCCATTTTTCCCTAGATGCACCTATAGACATCCTAGGAATGAGTGTCCATTGAATGTCATAGAGGTATTCCTATTTAGTGAAGAAAATCATGCAACAAACAAATTCCCTACTTTGTAAGGACTAAAAACTGTATATCAATGGGAAAAAAGGGGTTCAGAGCAACTTTCTTTCATCAATCAAAGAAGACCTCAAGGATCTCGACCATATCAACAAGGCTTGCAAGGTGCACACTATCCTTATTATAATCCAAATCAGAATGCACCCTTGAAACCTTGGTACTCTTATACTCATCCATCCTAGTCCACACCTCCTTCTTGGCCTTATGCTCCTCCATATCCTCCTCAACCTGTCAGCCATATCCACCCCAATCTTCTCAATGGAACAACCCATCACAAGGGTGGAGGCCTCAAGTTAATCAAACTCCTCCTTTCCTACCTCCACCCAAACCTCAGCCACAACTCACTCATCCTACTCCACCTAAGAAATCTCAAATTCCTACTCGACCCAATCAGAACCCCAACAATAAGCAAGCACAACATGTCTACAGTGGAGAGACATCCTATCTTGATTAGGTTGTGGAAATCTAAAATATCAACCTTTGGTCTAGGAGATTTCTTCCAGATAATCACCCACCTTCTCCACCTAAAGAGTTTGAGTAATAGAAGGAAGAGAGTGTTCCTCAAGTCAGTCCAATTTATTTTCCTAAGAGGTTGATCCACTCTAGCCAGCACATCCCAGAAGAGGTTGAACTTCTGGGAGAATTGAAGAATTTTTTGTTAAGATAGCCCTTCTCTAGGCTATTAAACATGTTCCCATCTATAATAATCTCATCAAGGAAAAATGTTCCTAGAGACACCCGCACCATAAATGTTGTTAGGAAATTATTTCATTTGATACTTGGGAAGGTGATCTTCGCAAAATATCTAGACCCTGGAAGACCAGTAGTGGATGTGCACATTGATGGCCTTATAGTCCTTAATACCCTGATTGATCTTGGGTCAGCAATCAATGTGATGAATAAGGAACCATGATAAAGGAAAACATCCAAGGGGATTTGAGAAAGACCACCATAGTGTTGTAGCTTATAGACATATCCACAGTAGCTCCTGAGGGAGTTGTTGAAGATGTTATGGTTTCCATTGACTCTTGGGAGTATCCTATTGATTTCTTAATTCTCCAGCCCAAAACCAAGTTTAATGGCTATACTCTCATCTTGGGAAGGCCCTTTTGTGGTTAGAATAGGTCACAAACAAAGAATTGGAGAGAATCCTGACTAAGGTTTTTAATAGAAGCATGAAATATTGGGCAAGGAAACTTGTAGAGGCCTACAACACCCCTTGGAAAACCACCACTGGATTCCCTCCATATGATTTGGTTTATGGGAAGAATGGCTTTCCTTGTATTGAGATTGAAATTAACACTTTTAGAATGGAATCTCAATTGGAATTAGATGTCATCACAACATAGCAAGATAATATTCTCCAACTAAATGGCTTAGATGAGTTCAGAATGCAAGCTCTCCTACAAATTGAAGTCATAAAAATTCAAAGGAAGGTCTCGCATGACAAGCATATCAAGGAAAATACTTGGCAAGAAGGGGATTGGGCCCATTTACATGATTCTAGGTTCAAATATCTTAAAGGGAAGCTAATGACAAGATGTTGGCTCATGAGAGTCATCAGGGGGAAGACTCTGGGTTCAGGCATAGGAGGTCAACAGTGATCCGTTGTAGTCTAGGATAGCGTCGACATTTTCACCTTACCCCAAAGGACAAGGAGTCTCACCTGAGGCGCGTCGCAACCAAAAGGGAGAAGGGTTGAAAATGGAGTCATGAAAGGCTTAACCGACTTACATTCAATCAAATACATCAATGCATTATATAAAACACAGAGATACCAACATACTCATGACATTGTCACACAAACTACCGATTACATGCAATTGTTAAGTCATTAAAAAAGAGTTTAAAGATCTCTCATACATAGGGCATGGATACATAATAAACCACAACTGATCTTAGCAGATCATTGTATTAATCATAATGGTTAACCATTACAATATCACTCGGCTTCCACTGTAAACAACTACAGAAAATACTCGGGTCAGTTTTACAGGTACTGTGCAATTTCACGGACCATGTATTCTCGGCTCCTGAAATCTTCCCTTCCGTCGGCCGCAACAAGAATCCTTTTGACTTTTCCTTAACCTTGCCCAATCTAAGCTGCTCCTTTCCTGGTCTTCTCTTTTTATATTTCTTCTCTGTTACTTGGACTGCCAATTCTTCCCCTCAGATGCTTCTGCACCTTCCCACCCCCTCGGTTTCATTTGCCTCCTGCTGCCACCTTGCCGCAACTCTTACGCAACTGCTTGTTCTGCCAGCCAACTGTTGCTGCCAACCATTTCCTTCTCGTCCCTTAGTCTGTCAAAATGGGTCAAAACCTTTCCAAAATTTAAACGAAGACCCCAACAGGCCCCAACCACAATTCCTTGACTCGTCCCCAAGTCAAGTCATTTCATCCTTTATAAGTCCTACTAATCCTGTGTGTGGTGGTTGCGCTATTGCCTGCTCTAGTTTGGACATCTCTTTTCTCATGTGATAAACTATCTGTACTAGAGGCTTCCTGCTTTTCTGTCTCTGCTCTTGTTCTTCAGAGCGAACCTCTAACTCTTCTGTTGTTTGCAATTGGAATTTTGGAATTCCCTTCATTCTTTTGTGACTTAAGTAGCCGGTCCTAACATGATGTTCCCTGACTGACGAGGCATTAATAACTGATGCTGCCGTCTGACTTGGACGTGACAATCCTGACGTGGACTTGAAGGTACAGAGTGGGCTGCATGGTGTATTTATTTTTCTATGATGTGTTTAGCTATTAACTAACTTTACGCTTAATGGAAAAAGATATTGCTGCTCCTACTCTAACAACTGCTTATCTAGTTACTTAATTAGGAAATGACTACTGGTATGGCAGGCGGGACGGGTCTCTGCGTGGTCATCAATGTTGGAAAAAGTGCATGCCTATGTGTATTTTACAGATTAGGATAACGTATGTGGCCATTGACTCTATTGACTAGGATTGCATGTTTATCTTCTAACACTACCACCCCTGACTCTGCTGACGGGGACTACATGTGTGCTTACTGACGCTACTTCTCCCCCCTGACCACAAATGGGTTGCGGTAAGAGAAAACTCTGCCGCAATCTTATTGATATCTGCTGCCCATTTTATTGATGATGATTTTTTTTTTATTTTTTATTTTTTATTATTTATTTATTTTATTTTATATTTACCTTTTTTTAATTTTAATTTTAATTTTTCTATTTATTTTTAATTTTTAATTTTTATTTTTTTAATTTTTAATTTAATTTTTAATTAATTAATTAATTTATTTTTTATTTTTATTTTTATTTATTTATTTTAATTTTTAATTTATTAATTTATTAATTTTTTTATTTTTTAATTTTTAATTTTTTTAATTTTTTTTTTTTAATTTTTATTTATAATTATAATTATTATTATTATTATTATTATTATTATTATTTTTTTTTTTTATTTTTATTTTTTTTTTTTTTTTTTTCAGTTGCAGAAGGGCTTCAAGCTTGCACCATTCACCCATCCATGTAGTAAGACTCCATCTAGTTGTGCAAGCCTAACCATACCTGACTCTCGGATTTCTGTTACTATGAATGGACCCAACCAATGCTTCTGCAATTTCCTTGGGAACTTCTGGAACTTGCTCTCATAAAGGAGCACTTGTTCCCATACCCCAAATGACTTCCTCTTGATATGCCTTTCATGCCAAGCTTTCTGCCCTCCTTGCTCTACTGATTGATGGAATTATGCTAAAAACCAAGTTTTGTCAAGTTCCATGAGCTGGTTTAGTCACTCTCTTAAGGAAATGTTGTTTGTCATTCGCGTTGCCTCTGAGATGAACATGCTGGGTAGTATAAATTCTGCTGGTACTACTGCTTCCCTTCCATATAAAAGTTGAAATGGAGTTTTCTTATGGAGTCTTTTTATTGTCGTCCTATATGCCCATAGGGTCGCGGGTATTCTTTCATCCCAGTCATCCCTATTGGCAGATACAACTTTTGTGAGTCCTTTCTCCAGTATCTTGTTAAACGCTTCTACTGCATTGTTGGCTTGTGGGTGGTATGGGCTGCTCTTGTTGTGTTGAACCATGAATGTCTTTAGTAGAGACTCAATGGTCTCGTTTAGGAAATGTGTGCCTTGGTCGCTTGTGAGGCTCCTTGGGCATCTGAACCGTGAAATGATGTTCTCAAATATGAACCTTGACATTGTTTTTGATGTGTAGTCCTTTATAGGTGCCGCCTCTGTGCACCTCATGAGGTATTCTGTTGCTGTTATGATGTACCTTGCTCGTGATGTCTCGTTGGTGGAGAAATGGGTTCAATGAAGGCTACCGCCCACTTATCAAAGACTTGCACTATGTGGATCGGATGTAGAGGCAACTCATCATGTCTCGACGACTTTCCAACCCTTTGATAGATGTCACATGTCCTGGCAAATTCTTTAGAATCCTTATGGATAGTTGGCCACCACAGTCCTGCGTGGAGTATCTTTCTTGCGGTGGCCTTCCCTCCTACATGACCTCCTGTGACCCCTACATGGCACTCCCATAAGACATCGTTCCTTTCATGCTGAAGGACACAACACCTCAGTATTTGATCTAAGCCCATTTTATAAAGGTGTCCCGCAATTAGCTAGTAATCTGTTGCCCTAACTACTAAGTGTCATCTTTGCGCTGCTATGTATTTTGTTGGGCAGTGACCAGTTGTCAAGAATGAGGCGATTTGTTCCAGGTGGTCTAGAATTGCCTCTACTCTGAATAAATCGACATTGGGCAACCAATCATCTACTTCTCCTTCATTTTCCCCTGTTTCTAGCCGTGACAAGTGGTTTGGTCCCACATTG
This sequence comes from Pinus tabuliformis, assembly GCA_031772625.1. NCBI lineage: Eukaryota > Viridiplantae > Streptophyta > Pinopsida > Pinales > Pinaceae > Pinus > Pinus tabuliformis. The sequence goes on from CM062816.1 coordinate 498,191,750, forward strand.
AGTCTGACGGGCTTTACCACTACATCATACGTGAATTCATGGAATAGTGAAAACCATCACCATATTCTCCCCTCTATCATTAGCTTGTTTACTAAATACTGGAGCACATAATGGTTTGTGAAAAATTTGAATGGCGCGCCAGTAAGTAGTGTCTAAACTTTTGGATAGAGTAAACCATTACTAGGGCTTCCCTTTCGGTTGTTGTGTAGTTCCTTTCCACAGTAGATAGCTTCCTGCTAGCATAGTACATTGGATGGTCCATGTTTTTCTACCTTGGTTGTGATAACACCACTCCTAGCACTATTCCTGATGCATCGATGTGCACGTGGAAGATTTTGCTCCAATTAGGATACACCAATATAGGGGCGTTTACTAGTCTCTCTTTTAAGTTATTCAGGGTTGTCTGGCATTCCGCGGTCCAAATGAACTCTTCTATTTTCTTCAGTAATTTCTCCATTGGAGCCATGATGGATGTGTAATTTCTGATAAATCACCTATAGTACCCTGTATGCCCTAGTGTTTCTCTTAGTTGTTTGACGTTGCGTGGTGGTTCCATGTGGATAATTGCCACAACCTTGGCAGGGTCTACACATACTCCATCCTTGCAGACGATATGGCCCAACAAATTTCCAAAGGGGACTGCAAAGATACATTTCTTGAGGTTTAAGGAGATCTACAATTGTCTGCATTTTTCAAACATTGTTCTCAATAGGCTGGTTTGTTTTTTCAACAAACTATATACTGTCTAGTCATCCATGTGAACTTCTAGGAACTTATGAATATAATCTATGAATGCACCTAAGACGATTCTTGAGAAGACAGCTGGTGAATTTTTCAGTCCAAATGGCATGACATTGTAGGCATATGACCCCCACTCCATAGTGAATGTTGTTTTCCTCTTATCTTCTTCAGCTATTCTAACTTGATGGTAACCCAAGAAACCATCTGTGAACGAATATGCTTCGTTCCCCCCAACATTGTTTAGGACCTCATCACTAAAGGGCGTGGGAAACGGGTCATGAACGCATGTGTTATTTAGGCTCCTGTAGTCGACACATACTCTGATTTCAGTTGCGTCCTTCTTGTTCTGAATAACTATCAGACTTATCCATTCAACTTCATCCACTAGGAAGATGATTCCTACCTCCAACATTTTGTCATTTCCCTCTTAAATTTGTCTTTCACCCTTGGGTTTAATCTATATGGTCTACGTTTTACCGGTCGGGCATCCGGTCTCAAGCCAATTTTCATCTCCCCAAGGTTTCCTTTTATTCCCTTTAGTTCTGCCACTGAATCCAGGAATATGTCTTAATATTCGTGCAATAGGTCGAAAATTTCCTCGGTGGTTTGTTTTTACCCATAGTCTCCCCCCGATGCTATCTTAGGCTTATCCTCTAACCCAACGTTATCCTTCCTCAACTTCACTAGTAGAAGATGAGCACCTTCTGTTAGGGGGCTCTCCCAGATATCCCTCTCCCCTTCCATTTCCCCGAAGGCTAGATGTCTTCGTCCCTCCATCCCGTCATCGTCATCTGGTCTTGCATCTACCCTATCGCACGTTGCATATCCTGGTGACTCTATCTCATACAAATACTACTAAAAAATTTCATCAGGCCCTCCACCAACCAACGGCTCTGGTGTGAACAAAACTCCCTTTATTGCTTGGATTGGCCCTGTTATTTGTGTCTTGTCCCCTCTAAATGAGAATTCGCTTACAAACTATGCCTCCACGATATCCCAATCTACTGTCTACTGATGGAGCTCGTCTTGGACATACCACGCTGGGGGAACAGGTTTGAGTGTATGTATAAATGCATGTACCCATCAAGCCCTCAACGCTCCTCTGCTTTTCTAATCTACCATGCAATCCTTGATGTTCTCCTCAGGACTTGAATTCCCCTTGTATTTTCCCTTATCTTGTGGTTGACCTCCATCCCGGGCAAACCTTTCCCTCATGATTTATTTGATGCTCGGACAGTCTTTCATTGTATTGCAATGCGTTCTCCACCATCTTGCTAGAGTTTCCATGAGGCCGATACTTAGATAGGAGATCCTTCGATCCTCTGTTACTTCTCGGTCTACTCTGTCTAAGAAGGTGTCCATTGGCTCAAGGCCATGGTACCTCGGGTAGTCAGCTATCTCCCTTTCTCCCTAGTTTACTGGGCTTATCATTGTACACCATCTAGCGGTCAATTCATATCCCCCCTGCTGCCATGCATCCCATGCAGCTTCTGAGTTGGCTTTCGAGCTTTGGATACTTCACCAACTTACTGATCCTCTAGCCGTGGGGTTGATGTAGTCCTCCCTCTTCCCTGCGGTGAGCACATATAGTTTACCTAACCCTCTTGGCTCATCCCTGTCATCTGTTGGTTCTGTGAACCTAGGCCCTTTGTAGGGGTCTAATGGTTGGATCACCCTTAACATGTCTTCTTCGAAAATCATTAGTTATTTCTTTAGGTCTATGACCACGTATTTCTCGTATTCCCAATCAATCCTTAGGAGTGTCAGGTATGGGTCCTTATCCCCCATGATGTCAATCACCTCAGATTCTGTGTGTGTCTTCACCCCCACCACATCAACGTCTACATTCTCCAATATCCCAATTGGCAGTATGCAGTACTGATTTTCCATTCTTAGTTGAATTGGTGAGTATTTTAGTTGAGGCTTCACCATTACCTCCCAAGTTTTCCTAGGTAGGATGTTTACATCTAACCCCAAGTCTAACATGGTGTCTCTTATCTGGAATCCTACCACTTGCGCATTGATTCAGAACTCCTTACCGCTTCTTCTCTTGTTTCGTTTCACTCATCGTGAAGCCTTCTCTAGCAACCCTGAACCTGGTCGATCCATTTCCTCTTCCTCTAGGGATACCACAGCCTTTATACTTTTTCTCAATTCCTTCAGCATGTGTTCATCCTCAACAATTTTGAAGAACAATTTAAACCATTCTCCAATTGGTTGGGTGTGATTAGGCATGTGGTTTCACGATATTTTAGTATCCGTCTCCACGGTCGTCCCTTCAAATAGCTTAGCTTCCTCTTGATAGTACTGCTTTTTGCATTCAGGCTGATACCCCTTCCGTGGAGACACTGCTTTAAGGACTAAGGTGGGGTCCTCTGTGTAGCAGTCCTCCCTCATCTTCTTCCCTCCCCTAGTGACTATATTAATATTGGTTGTGGGGAGGCCATCATCGGTTCGTGGTTTAGCATTCACCAAGTTAGCCCCTCTCTGTCTGGTCCTTTCTTCCCACTTTGCAATGAGTTCCGAACAATCCTCTGTTGCATGGGTATTAATTCATCATTGCGAGCACTAGGGTCTCCTCGACAATGGACATTCTCTAGCAACATTCCCTTCCTGATTGCAGTTGTAACACCTCACAGGTCCTCTTCCTCCTATTCATCCTCCTCACCCATTTCCTCCTCGTCCCCCACCAGGTTGATTCATTGACCCTAAACATGGGCTTGTCCAACCTTTCTGCTAGGGCATCCAGTGCTCGGCACTGATTGGGGTGGTGTTTCATTGATGCACAAAACTCATAGTAGGTATAATTGTGGACGTTAGAGTACTTTTGTAAAATGGGGCACATCTGTGGCAGGTGCCCATACACCCTATAGACTTCCCAAAAGTGTTGAGTATTCCTCCCTGGGAAGGTTCATTGCACGCCCACCTTCACCACTCTCACAGTTGGTTGGGCTCCTGACGACACCACAACCCCACTTTCCTGATTAATCCCTCGCAACCTTAGGAATTATGTCACGATGTTCCCCTCCACCATGCAGTTTTTGCACCAAACATTGGGTCTCGCTAGACGCACTAGTTGAAGATCTTTCAATTTCTTCATCAAGGTTGAGATCTGGTTCTACAGGCCTAAAATCAATGGGTCTTGCAGGCTCTCCCCTCCCATGTACTCATGCGGGTATCCCACCATTGCTTCTATGCATGATGCTTGTTCCAACGCATCCTAGAGGATTCCTATCTTTTGTTGTGTTAGTGGCGTTTTGGTCAAAGGCAATAGTGCCTTAATGAACCAGTCCCGTTGGTGGTTTGGGTCCAGAGTATAACTCAACATGGTAATGGCATCCTTAAACCTTTGCATAAGCTCCCAAGCCATCTCTCCTTCCCTCAGCATAATCTCCCAAAGTTCCGATGGCCCTTGCGGATCCGTCTGCAGTACCTTGAACTCCTTCACAAACCCTTTCCTGATGTCATCTACTGTGGGGTTCTGATTTTGCTCCACCCAATTTATAAACCAGTACAGAGCCCTTTCTCTCAGTGTGGTTTGGAATTCTACTGCCCTTACATTGTCTGGAGTTTGACGGGCCCTCCAAATAGATTCATAGAGATACCAATGTTTCTCTACATCCTCGTTTCGTCTTCTCACAAATTCGAGGTATTTGGTGAAAGATCTCGCCATATTTATCTAGGTAGGTGTTATCAGCATGAACCCCTTGCTTCCCAGTTACTGGGATCCCTGTAATCCTATGTTACTGATATTACTAGTTCCTGTGCTGCTCCCAATGTTGAACTAGACTCGATATTTCTCCCGCGCGCTATATATCCGCACTGTCTTCGCTAAGCTAATAATAAATTCCTCCAGATTGTGATAAAGTACTAGGGAAGATCAGGGGAAATGGTACCTTCATCTCAGGGGTATTGCTGTTGACTCTTAATGGATTCTTCCTCTTCGTTGATAATCTCCTCATCACCTCATCCGTATTGTCCTTGCTTCCTTCTTCATGCCCATACAGCCGTTCTCTTATGATTCGTCTGTCGTAACCTATACTTGCGATACAAATTTTGCACCCCGTAGGGAAGGTCTGTCCCCATTTCCCAAACTCTTCCATCTTCCTTCACCACTCTCGCTTTTCCCATTACCATCTTATCCTTCCTCTTCGACTTGGGGTTTTCCCCTCACTGCTCCTACTTGGTGGGGCCCCATCCTTTCCTTCCCTAGAGTCTGAATCACCCTTGCTTGCCACTTATACGCTAGTAGTTCCCTTCTCTATGCCCTAACATCTCTTGCTTTCTTTAGTTCTTCATCATCCATCCCTTCAGCAGAATCTCCATCCCTCAACCGGCAACATTCCCCCCTCTACATCTCCCCCCAGTATCGGGGATTTACGCTTCCATCCCCACAACGGGCAAAGATAATAGTCCTTCTTCCACCATAAACATCTTGATCCATGTCAAGACTTCCTTCATCAACTCACCTCTCAGTTCCAAGCTGAACACAGCTTCTACTTTTGAGAAGGACTGATAACTCTTTGCGGCAAACTCAACTACGTATCCCTCCACCGTAGTCCTTACCCAAAAGTCGACTGAACTAGTCAGATCATTATCCAACTATTACAGCAGGGTGACATCCAATGGGGTCCAGCTTTAGCAAACTATCGCTAATCCACGTAGCTGAGGTTGTCTCTTCAGCCTTCTTAACCAATTGTACAGATCCTCCGAGAACTTGCACTAGAAAATTGCATACTGATCATTAGTGCCGTCAACATATAAAGTTTCCTCACTCACCTTGCTGATCGGTTGACTTATATGGGTAGCTTGCTCCACTACAAACTGATCTACTCTATGTTTCCACCAATCCCTGATCTCTCTTTTAAATATCCTCGACACCATAGTTTGAACAAGTTCTCGTACCTTCAATGGAACCATTTGTTGGCTTGTGAGAGTCATCAGGGGGAAGACCCTGGGTTTGGGCACAGGAGGCCAATAGTGGTCTGCTGTAGTCTAGGACAACACCGACATTTTCCCCTTACCCCGAAGGGTAAGGAGTCTCACCCAAGGAACATTGCGACCAAAAGGGAGAAGGGTTCAAAATGGAGTCATGAAAGGCTTAACCGAGTTGCATTCGATCAAATACATGAATACATTATATAAAACACAGAGATAACAACATACTCATGATGTCACATGAACTACCGATTACATGCAATTGTTAAGTCATTCAAAAAAAGTTTAAAGATCCCTCATACACAGGGCCCAGATACATAATAAACTGCAACTGATCTTAGTAGATCTTTATATTAATCATAACAGTTAACCATTACAACATCACTTGACTTCCACCGTAAACAACTACAGAAAATACCCAGGTCAGTTCTGCGGGTACTGTGCAACTTCATGGACCATGTCTTCTCAGCTCCTGTGATCTTCCCTTCCATCGGCTGCAACAAGAATCCTTTTCACCTTCCCTTAACCTTGCCCAATCTAACCCTGCTCCTTTCCTGGTCTTCTCTTTTTATATCCCTTCTCTGTTACTTGGACTGCCAGTTCTTCCCCTCGGCTACTTCTACACCTTCCCGCCCCCTCAGCTACCTTTGCCTCCCGCTGCCACCTTGCCGCAACTCTTGCACAACTGCTTATTCCGCTAGCTAACCGTTGTTGCCACAAATTTCCTTCTCGTCCCTTGGTCAGTCAAAATGGGTCAAAACCTTTCCAAAATTTAAACAAAGGCCCCAACACAAGATGGTTGTGTCCATACCTAGTAGAAAAGTGTCATGAAAATGGATTTGTCCAGATCAAAATCATTGTTGAGGAAGGAATTTCCTTACTTTTAAATGATTATAGGTTGAAGTTATATAGAAGATCTCCATCCAAGGTATAATTTGTCAGTTCAATAAGCAAATAGTTAAATGTGATTGGGAGTTTCATAGCTTCCAATCCACAACATTCCTAGAAATTTTAGAAAAAAAATAAAAATAAAAAGCCTGGATGAAAACATTTCTGAGGCATCTGAGGCCAACTCTAGGGTTCAAAACCTCTCTGAGCCATCCCAAGAGCAAAAAAGGAAAAGAAAAAATAATAAATATCCTTAGGTGGAAACCCCCCTTGAGGCACCTAGGGTAGGCATGTAGGTTGAAAACCTCCTATGTGGTAGCCTGTATGTCAAGAAACAAAAAGGGAGGAAAAGAAAAACAATGAAGAAGGTTATATCATGCGTGCTAACCTTTCTCTTGTTTTGCATAATTGTACACAATGGAGGATTTCATGGCTACAGGAAAAAAACCTACAAGATATCATGCATCCCTCCATACATAGACATCATATCCATCCTCTCCATTCATATGACCATCTCTCTGCACCATCCCATCATCAAGAAATTCAAATTTCATCTCCTGTCTATGATGCTACAGGAAGGACCTGTATTGCTACGTGAGGTCCTGTAATGCTACAGGAGGACCTTATGGAGCTACATGAATGAGATCCAAAGAAGAGAAAATCCCAAAATGCTATTATGACTCTGAGAAATGATGAAGAGGGTCCTCCAATGACTTTTCCATCACCCATACACTCCATTTCACCAAACATTTGATCAAATTCTCCACTCTTCCCTGCCTTTAAAAAAACATAGAAGCTACTATTTTCTATTTCTACAGTGTCTACACTACTCCTTCATGACTCCAATTCTATCCTCATGGATTGTCATCATATCCATCATCTCCCTCATTCCAACTTAAGACTTCAAGGGGGGATCAAAAGACTACTACAGGAAGAAACTCCTCCTGTAGAAGCCTGTGCAGCCACAACAACAATTATTGATATATTTTTTTCTCTTTCCACCACCAGAAGGGAGAATGCATCCTTATTTGCAACTATCAAGAGATACATAATTCACAGGGAGGCTTTCCACCACGAGCAACAACTTTGACATCAGAAGAGGCACATGCACAATAACAAAACCAATAGTCAAGGTGTTGTTGTTGGAAATAATACTGAGAGGGGGGGGGTGAATCAGTATTAGCAAATCAATAAAACTTTTTCATTTCCATACTTAGATACATATACACTACTTTAGTTAATGGAACCCGCGTGTATACGCAACTGTGTCTAATGCAACTAGCGTATATCCAAAATACTTATGATTCAGTTAATCCATTAAATGTTGATCTTTAGTTAGTGCATCAGAACTTCATTAACCATATGAACAATAAGCAGGTGCAGTAAAACAGAACAGATCATCACACACAAGAAGCACACATGAACAACATGATATAAGGTGGAAACCCAATGTGGGTGAAAACCACCTGCTGTAAGTCGTCTCTATCTTCTTTTAATAAGAAACTTCATTTTACAATATTTCCGTACTGGTGCAGTCTTATACCAGTACACAGGCTTCTACCTGCAGAAGGCTACAACCTTCTCTTGTTCTCCAGACCCTCCTAGAAGGGAGCTACAACCCCCTTAGCTCTTGTACTAGCCGATCCATTTACTAGTACATAGGTGCCAGCCTACTGAAATGCTCCAACCTTTACTCGTTTTCCAGCTACTACTGGAAGGGAGCTATCACCCCCTTAGCTCTTGTACTAGTTGATGTACTAGTACGTAGGTGTCGACCTACAAAAGGATACAACCTTCTCTTTCATCCTCCAGGTACCATGTTTCATAAATTTTCAGACTGGATACTCCTGAAGCACAACACCATAATCTGAAGGCCACGTTTCATCCAATTTTCATACTGGACCCATCAACAACATTGAAGCACAAAATCAATCACCACTGCAAAACACCCATCAACTACACCTACATCATCAATCTTTGAATCACCCAATACTGAAACACTGAAACCCTGTCAACAACACAATCACCAGAACATAGAAAAACGACAGAACTCTGCAACAATAACTAGATCCAACTGCAACTTCAAATATCATGTCTCATAATGTATACGCTACTATGATGAATCAAACCAGCGTACATACGTGCTTTCACCAAAGCCAACCCGCATACAGATCTACAAATATTTACTCATAACTTTGCAGCTGTTCTAGACATCAGTCATACCCAGATCATAACATTCATACAATAAAACATGCGTCAATAATTCAGATCTAGTCTATCCATAATCAAACCATATAATGATAAAACATTCCAAGCCTTAAGATCTCGATCCATCATTCATCATCATTCACATGGGTGCATCCTTGGTTCAGATCAATCATAGCATCACAAACCCATAACTGGCATACTAGATCTCATACTTCATCAGATATTCATCACTTCTCAAAATTGCCTTTACCTAATGATCTTCTTCTCCTTTTATAGTCTTAGGCCTTACTCAATACCATGGTCCAAAACCATTGAGAACCAATACTAGGGACCCAATACCTGGGTTCAACACTTCGGACGCAATACCAAGGACCAAAACCATAGGTCTAAATACCACGGACCCAAAAATAAGCTTTCCCACATGTACGCGCTCTTCCGTGCATGAAAGTGCGTGCATATGCATACGCGACTTTTGATCAGCAACCCTGCGTGTATACGCGCCTTTGTATATAGTGAAACTGCATGTATAACCTGCGTGTATACCCTACTTGGTATATAGCGAACCTGCGTATATACGCGACTTGGTACATAGTGAACCTGCGTATAAACTACGTGTATACCCTACTTGGTATATAGTGAACCTACGTATATGTTCTTCTTTCTTCATTCTTTGTAGTCTGATCATCAATTCTTTGCTACTGACCTGCTGCACTATAATCTGTCATCTTGCCATCAAGGACAACACTTGTATCATAATTCCAACAGTTGTATCTTTGTAGCCAGTTCTAGGCTGATGAACTGTTCCAAAGCATCTAAGTAAGGCTCTGATTTAATTGGATGGCCAATGCATTAAAACTTCAAAAAATTGTAAATTCTAAGTATTTCTGAGAAGAATAAAGGGTTGATTTTCATTCCTAACAGAATTAATATTTAATTTGATTTGAAAAGTAGTAATTAAGAAGGTATATAATTGTTAAAAATTATATTGAACATTAATTTATCATATATAATAGATGTGTGTAGAAGATTTCTAACACCAAACAATACATATCCAAGAGATGACAGAAGGAAACAATTAAAAGATTAAGAGGAAATAACTAAGATGAACTGTTCTGTTAATTAACCTCTTTTAATAATTTTAACTTTGCAGGGGATTTCAGGGAGATTGACATTCAATCTAGCCTTTCCCAAACTCTTATGTTACCTTGAACATGTGCATAAATAAATATGAAAAACATAATAGAATAACAAGACAAACTCACATAGATACATAAGTTGTTTAAAATGAATCCAAAATCCTTCAATTATCTTCAAATATAGCTTAGAACATTACAATCATGTCATTGATTTATCACAAGGGTTCAACCTGGCCTTCTTTGAATTACAAAATATTTATAGAGTCTAACTCAAAATATCTGAATCTTATTTTTTTATTATTATAAACTGAAATATTATCCAAAACTCATTTGGATATTTACAAAAATAGATCGGAAAAATAACTATTATAAACTAATTTGAACATTCAACACACATTTCAAGGCTTCTATTTGATGTCTACTGCTAGGAATTGGATTTTCTATTTACTAACCCTGCTATTTTTCTTCCTGCTTCTGTTTTCCTACCTTCTGGTCACTGAAATTTTGCATTCTATTCTATTTGATGAGATCAAGTAATTTATCCCACCTTTTATCATGTGGGATACAAATTTTGGTTAACTTCATGTATGACTCATACACTTTTGTATACTTTTCAAAAATAGGCCTAGTTAAAAATAAATGCTGAATTTCATGTTTAATAAACATATCATATTATAGGCCCTCCATGAAAGCTTTGGAAATGATTATCCCTCTGACTTTGGAAAATTTGGTTTTATCTATTGCTATCTCATGTAACTTGTGTTGATAATTTTCTAGTGGGATTAACTGGCAACTAGAATATCACAAATATGGAAGTTCTTTATGGTGAAGAGCATGGAATTCTCTATGGAATTTCTTGATCCGCACTACTAAGTTTTGGCACTGATTCGCCACCTATAACATAATTTAGATTTCTTTTTTTTATAACCTTTCTTCCATCTAGGATTGCATCAGTGCTATTTATAATTCCAAATTATTCAAGTTCTTCCATTGTTTTGGAATGCAAGACTTTGATTATCCTAGTAGCTTCTCCTAGTTTATGATCTAGATCTTCTTTAATCTCTTCTACTACTACCTTTGACCTCTACAATAAATCTTCCTGCTCAAAAATAATTCCAATTGATGGCCATAATTCCATTAAAGAGGCATTAATATGAATCCATATTTTCTCTTTGGCTTGAGATAAGGTCTATGTAATCAAATATTCATTTTCATAGATCTCTAATTTCTTAGTTGACTTGATTTTTTTTTTGTATTCCAACTAAATATGCATTATCAGTTTTAATTTTGTTGTCTTGAATCTTCTCAAGCTGCACTCTAAGTTTCTCAATTTATATATCCTTCAAGGATAGATCTCCCATGGCCTTTGATAACTGCTCTACTGAATTTTGACTAGTGGGCTCCGTCTCTGTCATGGACACTGCTGCTATAGATGTTCCTACTATTGTAGTTCCTACTCCAGTGTTGAGTTGTATCTCTCTTTCCTTAATTAACTTTTCCATTTCTGCTTCCATTTTTTGAATTTGTATGTTTTTCTCAACAATCATTTGAAGCATGTTCTCTTTCTCCTTCTCTAACTGAATGAATTCTTGGTTCTATGGATGTTTAGTTGTTGGAATCTTCAACTGTTTCCTTAATGCGTGGATATCAACATTCTTATTTTTGATTAGCTCTTCTACTACTTTTACATTTCTAGGATCCAGTCCTAATTTCAAAACTAGGTCCTCAATTCCCTTAATTATAGTATCCTTAGCTAGAGAAGACATTTTTATTGCTTTAATTGAGAATGAATATTATTTAATGATAATTGCATCTTATAATATTCCATGGAAGGACTTGTCAAAGATGTATACATGATCTCCCCTTCTTGTTTGTGTAGATAAATCTGATCTATGGGATGAATCTGTTTTGTATCAAAGGAAAACAAGGAAGTTTTATAGTCTTGAATAGTTTCAGGTATAGGGACCTTTTGGTTCCAAAAATTTCAATTGGAATTGTCCCCTTTCACTACCCAATGCTGAAAGTAGTCTATTCTATGTTGTAGAAGACTATTTCCAAAATTATGCATATGTGGAAGTCTTCAGTGCTTGATTCTTCTTTTTTATTTCTAGAAATTTTTAAAAAATATTTTGTTACCTTGAAGAAGGGGAACAAGGAGAAGGAGAAGCTATTCTGGTTTCTTAAATCAACTATAGTGAAAATGGTAATTCTCCCGTGAGAAAAATTGTAGAGGGTCCTTCAGAAGTTCGAACTTGTAAGGATTATTCTTCTTCATTAGTTGTTGTCTTTGTTGTTTTCATGACCTTGAAAGTTGTTTGTTGTAAATATGATCCCGATGGAGATTGAGTTTCCCTTTGCCTTTGTAACTCTTTCTATGTGGTGTTTGGAGTATCTAACATTGCCTTACTAGATATTTCTTCCTTGACTTCCCGTAAAGTGTTTTCCTCTCATTTTTCTTTATTGGCAAATTGCTTAATCTCTGGATTAGCCACATGAACATAAGGTTTCGATTTCTTTGTAACTCTGATTGATGATATCATCCTCAGTGGGTCATAAGACCAATTGAAACTCAACTTAAACTTCATTTGTTTCAATAAATTATCTACCTCTCTCTGTAGCTCTTGTGTTGGCTATGAATGGGCCAACCTATGCATTCAATTTAAATTGAGATTTTTGTTTTCTAGAAACAAAATCAATGTCATTTACATTCATCATTTGTCTAATCTATTCAAGACAAAAAATTATCATTGGGAGGAAGATAGGCAACTTGTATGGTTGTAGCTCACATCCATAAATATCGATTTATGTAAAATTTTGGTATAAATACCAATCTCCAACCTTGAACTGTTCACTAAGATGTAAAATTCTTTTAATTTCAGTAGAAATCCTAGGAACGACATCACTGTTTAATAAACAATTTGCTACATACAAGAATTGATTGACAAAGTCACTAAAGGAGAACTCTTTAGAAGTCTTTCTCACTAGTGAAGTCCAGTTAATAACTGATTGTGGGATGCCTGTAATATCCAACTTTTGCAAAGAAACTTGAATCTTTCTGATTGATGATATAGGAACAAGTATATTAAAACTGATTCATTCTTGAAAGTGCCTTAAACACTGAATGTTAAACACCACTCATGAATAATGTTTGAAAGGAACTGACTGTAATTAAAAATAACTGAAGGGTTTTTACCAGAGGAAAATACCGATAAAAATCCTAAAATTACATCATCGACCTATTGGTCACTAGGGTATCCTAATAGACAAGAAACTAAGGAAATGACCTACCTAAACATCTGAGGGAACATGGCAGCAAAATAGAGAGGATTGGTTCTGCGTAATTCAAAATTATCAAGCATAAAATATTAAAAAATATGAGCTATTTATGAAAAGGAAAGTTTATGGTAAATCTCCATTAATGCATCAGTAGAGAATAGATGTAGGGATTCTTGAGAATTCAATTGAAGGGCTTAGCAAATTGACTCAGGGGTTACATAAAACAAGGTTTCATTGTTTTGAGAAATGATAGCTCTTTGACTTGGGAGATAGTGAACTTTACACTAGGAAATGAAACTTGGAAAAAGGCAAGTCCGAGGGAAGACAAATTAAGGTATTAGGGTTTCCCAGAATGAAAATTCATCACTAGCATACTGGTCTTTTTGAAAGGCCCAATTGTGTAATTCATAGACGTTGAACTTGAAATTGGTTTCTACAATTTTTAAGTTGCTATCAAATAAAGGTAATTCATCTAAATCTATTATAGAAGGAAGTATTAGACTTCCAACATATACTTTGGATTTTCCTTTATGAGAGGCCATTAAGGAAAACAATTTTTTTTGGGATTAGTAGAACAGTTACCCGAAAATATGATGATCGTAAGCTAGAAAATTGTTGGTATTCGCTTACAGATTTGAGCTGGAGGTCTTGAATTTAAGAAGAATGTAGCAAAGAAGCTAATTTGCAAAAGGGATATGCCTTAAATCAAATGCTAATAATAAGCGAAATTGGATAATGGTAAATGGCACGTGGGAATTAAATGTTTTGAAAATTGGCAGAAAATTAATGCATAATGGTTATGTGATAAATCTATCAGTGATATGGTAATGGTTAAATGTAGTGAAGGTTTTAGCGATAGGTGAAATTGGCAGGAGGAATAACAGAGGGATGAGTGGCAGAATGGTGGATTGTTGGTCGGGGGCAGATATTTATGGTTTTTGGTAGGGGGTACCACAATGGATGCGGGGCTGCCACATACTCGAAGGGAGGATCGGGCAAACCACTTTTTTGACCCTCCCATTAACAGTCGATTACACCAGGGGGTCCGACAAATGATCGAGGGTCATCGATTTGTGCGAGCCCAATCACATCCGTTGAAAAGTAAACAATATTTAAATTCTATTTGACAAATCAATCTAATCGATTTATTACAAATAAATAGTCGTTTTTAAAATTCTAAGGATTATTGGAAATCAGATAATAAAATAAAAATGACGGGGCATTTGGATGTGCACACAATTACTAGGAATATATTTTATTCTTTTATTTTTTATCTCTTTCTTATTCTTTCTTTCTTTTGATTTTTTTTTTTTATCTCTTTTTTCTTCATCCTCTCTCTCTCTCTCTCTCTCTCTATATATATATATATATATATATATATATATATATATATATATATATATATATATATATATATATATATAGATATATAGATACACACACACACACAAGGGTAAAATTAAGTTACAACATTAGCTCCTTCTAGGGACTGCTTCCCCCTGTGGGATGTAGATAACTTGCATATCCATGTGCCTTCTCGTCAGACTATGGAGTCTTTGTTGTGAAATCACACTTGCTGCTACAATTTAAAGAAATACGGAAAATTTACAATGATGATAATTACAAACATCTAATATTGAATATAGTGTTTGAGGTATTTCCCATTGGCTGGAAAGGAGGAATATTGTCCTTCCAGGTTTCGTAAAATGAATGTGTTGTCACCGTTCACTTATGTAATTCTGAAAAGTCCCAACCATAAAAGATCAAACTTTCCATTCTTGCCTCTTTCTTCTATGTTGGCATCCCATATGAGAGCTAGATATCCTTATCTGAAGTCCCTTTCTCTAGCCTTCCTGTCAAACAAACTTTTCATTTTATCTTGATAGTGTCGACGTTTATGCTGAACTTCATCTCTGTCTTGATTTAGCTCAACAATTTGGTTGATTCTTCTTGAAAAATCATTTACTTCTTCATACGATTCCTACAAAATTTTCATGATTGGAAATGGTAACTATGTAGGGAAAATTGCTTCAATTCCATATACAAGTTGAAAAGGAGATTTACGAGTAGACTTTTAAGGTGAAACTCTGTTTTCCCATACTGCATATTTAAGATGATTGTCCCAAATTCTTTTATGACCAGCTAATACTTTCTTAATGACTTTAATCAGACTTTTATTTGATGATTCTGCCAACCCATTATGCTATGGATAATATGGTGTAGAATGATGTAAAGGAATATGATTTTTTTGAAAAAATTATATCATTTTTATACTGTTGAAAGCTTGTGCATTGTTTGTAACTATTTGTCTTGGGAAACCAAACCTAGACAATATGTTTTCTTCTATAAATTTCACCAATACTATATTAGTTTCATTGTTAACATGAATTTCTTCTACATACTTTTTGAAATAATCAGTTGTTGTTAATATCCATCTATGTTGATTACTGGAAGCTGGAACTATTTCACCAATGAAATCTAATCCCCATTATAATAAAGGAGCTTCAATCGCAACCAGAACAAGGGGAAGTGTTGTTAACCTCTATTTTCCTACAAACATTTGACAAGGGATACAACTTCTCACCTTGGCTCCAACCTGTTCAAAACATTTGGGCCAATAGAAACCTCCTCTCAAAGTTTTATACACAATTTCCTTCCAAGCATAATGTCCCCCACAAATGCCTTCATGAAACTGCTCAATTACCCCTTCAGTTTCATTTTCAGTGAAACATAATAAGAGGATATTTAAAGGATCCTTCCAATATAAATTTGCATTTACTATACAATATTCCATGGCTTTGAGTCTTAAATATCTACTTTGATTTTTTGTGAATTCAAGAGGACACTCAAAATCATGTAGAAAATGCAATATGTCTTTATACCAATGTAATAGATTTTTTTTTCATCAATATGTAAAGGAAGAGGAATAGGAACTGCATTGGAAGATGGTTCTTGTGGATTCTTATGACTTGAAATCTGAGAAGTTTCTTGTGGATTCTTCTCACCTGAAATCTAAGAAGGCTCTTGTGGATTCTTCTCACCTAAAATCTGAGAAGTTTCTTGCAGATTATTCTCACATGAAATCTAAGAAGGTTCTTGTGGATGCTTCTCACCTTAAATCTGAGAATGTTTTTGTGGATTCTTCTCACCTGAAATTTGCATAATGGTATTAATACCAAGGATTTTACAGTTTGATTCAACTAATAATTTAGCTAGACCTTGCCCTTTGAACAAATTTGTAGGTATGATGTCTATATCAAACTCAAGGATCTTAGCAATCCATCTTCCCCTCTTTTGATCTGTATCAGGCTAGGTCAATATTTTTTTTACTACATTGTTAGGAACATAAACAATTATAGAAGAATGTAAAACATAAATAATAAATATTTTAGAAGCTTGTACCAAGGCATAAGCTTGTTTTTCTATGATTTCATATCTCAGTTGAACATCTCCCATAACCTTATTGAAAAAGGCAATTGGTTTCTCATTTTGATCATCATTTTTTGAAATAAAACAAATGCTATGGTAGTATCTAAGGCAAAGGAGAAGATACTAAAACATTTTGTGTAATATGGCCTAGCTAGCACTAGGGCTTCTGAAATTTCTTTTTGATTTGTGAAAAAGAATATCTAGTTTGTACTGTCCATTTAAATTCTTTTTCTTTCTTGAGCATATCAGTAATATGTTTAACAATCTCAACATAATTAGGTATAAATATTATTAAAAAATCTATATTCCCTAAAAATGACTGAATTTATTTTTTGTTTCTAGGCAAGTTGATTAACTGAATCACTGAAACTATTTTTGGATCAATCACAACTCCTTCTTTTGAAATTATATGTCCCAATAGCTTTCCTTATTTCTTTGCAAAAAGGGACTTTTTAGAATTAAGATAAATCCCATATTTTCTCCATATTTCAAAAAATTTCCTCGAGTTTTTAAAGTATTTATCATTAGAATTAGAAAACACAGTTAAATCATCAAGATAAATGACAATGAATTCATTTATCTTACCAAGAAATCCCAAATCCATTTCTCCTTGAAATGTTGCTCCAACATTGATTAAAGCAAAAGAAACCCTGGAATACATGAATGTACCCCATGGAGTTGTAAATGTTGTCTTTTCTTTGTCTTCTTAACTAAACAGAATCAAGTTATATCCAAAAAAGTCATCTAAAATTGAAATCTTCTTAGAACCTTATACTCTCTGAGGTAATTGATCCATTTTTGGTAGTGGATAATTGTCTTTTAAAGGCAATTTATTTAGATTTCTAAAGTCAATGCATAGTCTTATTTCTCCATTTTTCTTCCTAGCGGGGACCAGATTAGCTATGCATTTAGACTATCTTAAGGGAACAATTATTTTGGCATCCATTAGATTCTTTACTTCTTTCTCAATTATTGGCAGCAAGACTGGATTTATTCTTCTTAATTTCTTCTGAAATGGTTTAGCTTCTGGTTTAATAGGAATTTTATGCTCAATAATGGTTGTGTCATAGGTTTTCAATTCTTCATATGAACATGCAAATACATCTCTATAGTGCTTAAAAATATTGATATATTTCTCTTTCATTTCTTGAGGTAAATATGTTAAAAGTTTAACATTTCTGACTTCTTCAGAGGTACCAATATTATAGTCCTATGCATCTTCTTGCTATGAATTTAGCAATGAATTTTTTGATACTTCATTTTGATCAAAAAGTTTTTCAAGGGGAACCAACCCCTTTTGGATTTAATTATTTGATAATTCAATGATATCATGATTAATAATTTTATGTTTTAAATGTAAATATGAATCAACCTCATTTGATTTGATTTCATCAATATTTTCCTCTTCAACATCTAAAGCAGAAAACTCATCTATTGCTTGTGAAAAATTATTCAACTTCTCATCATCTTCAAATTATTGCGAGTGTTTCAGATTATTAGGAATGTAATGTTTATACCTCAATCTAATAATGTATTTTCAAAGGATCGAGTATTTTAAAAGAACTTGCAAAAATCACCAAAGCATCATCATGGATATTTTATTCTCTTGGAATTGATGTGATATTGAAGGCTGGAAAATAATTTTCCACACAATCCCATATTCATTTCTATAAGCTCTGAGTCTAGGATGCTTGGTTTGACAAAGATTTCTGATCTATTATACAATCAACTTTGAATCACCATATACTGCCAAGTTTTGAACTTTCAAAATCTTAGCTAACTCCAATCCTAAAATTAGGGCATCATATTCTACCACATTATTTGTGACTTCAAAATCTAATTTAAAGGATTAGGTTATATTTTTATTATTAGGCGAAATGAGTACAATTTGAGCCCAAACACCATATTTAGAAAATTTTCCATCAAAATAATTTTTCCAAATTTTAGTGTTTGAGAAGTGAGGTGTATTGACAATTTCTTCAATGATGATTTGAGGATTTGAAAGATCATTAATAGCTAGAGCAAAGCATCCAAAATCTTGATCAATAACATAAATTGGATGATTAATTGCTTGATTTTCTTTACAAATTGTATTGATAAATCTTAATTCTCTATATAGTCTTAAATGTTCACATCCATAAACTAGGATTGTGATGAGAAATGGCAACAAGAAATTCCAGTTTAATTTGTCCTTGAATTAAGTTGTGAATTAAATTTGAATTCTATTCTCATAGCAAATTAAAATAGTTAAATTAAGTTTATTACACTTAACTTAGGAAATTTGAGTTGGAAGTCTCTTGGAAGTCATGTATATGTTCTCCCTACTTTGTAGGAGTCCAGTGTGAGTTAATTGTGAGTTGTAAGATAGAAGACTCAGTTTCACGAGTTAGTTCAGTTAAATTAGTTCTCAAACTAATTGGGATAACTAATAGTGAGTTAACAGTCAGTGGTGACACTAATGAACTCCACCAGTGATACTAGTTAACTGAATATTTACTCATCAGAAACTAATGCATCTCGATTATGAGAAAGACTCAGTTGAGACTAGAGTGTAGGGATAATGCACTATTTGTTTTAGATTTTTCTCAGTTGCACTGATAGTGCATGCGATCAGGATCTGATCCTTGAGGGATTGTGCTATTTTTAGAGGCTTTATTTCCCTTTAAATACAAGCTATCCTTCATAGGAATTACACATTGGTATAGAGACTTGGAGAGCCTGTGAATAGGCTAAGATTTTGCCTTCAGCTTTGTTATGAGTTAGAGATTGAATTTGTTGAGAGTTGGGATTGTTCTAGAGAGAACAAGCATTTTAATTTCATCTTGATTTCCAAATTAATACAAAATAGATGGTAGGGTTTTGAGTGGTGGTTTTCCCTGGATATTTATTGTGTTATGTGGCTTTGAATCTCTTCCTCTATTGATTATTTTTTTCTCGATGTTTATGGGCTTCCATTGTAAGGAGTAGAAGTAGAGTCTTGTCTCTTGCTTTAGAGAATTGCATTAGCTTGTGAATCTACATGATTTTCTACATGGTATGAGAGCAATATTCTTTTTTGGGCTGAGAGTTTGCAGAGAATATCTAAAAAGTTCTGTGAAAAATTTTTAGAAACAAATTGCAGATTTGAATTCCTTGGGGAAAGATACCCAAATTCAAAAAAAAAAATCGGCCAAATTGGAGTTCGGATGAGGGGGGTATCGCTGATTTAAAATCCACTCTCTAGAGGAGATTTCAAAGTTTTGAGTTTTTGTGTTATAGGTGAAAGTCAGATTTGCATACCCATCCAGAAAAGCATTAAGAAAAGCATTAAGTTGAGTTTCTGTTGCAAGTACTAATTCTGCATACCCAACTATCACAATTGGTTGAAATCTAACCATTTGATGCTGTAGTAAAATTATATGTTTGGGAGAAACAAATTTACTTGAAGACGGTCGAGATGAGGGTGTAGGATTTTTAAGAAACTGAGGATTAATGACTAATTTTTGAACTTTAGGAAATTTCTTTTCAGGATCTCCAAAATATAGATTATTAGTATAAATACTAAGCTTCTCTTCAGGTTTATCATAAGTAGAGGGATAAGTATGTATAAAAGAATATATAAAATCAACTGGTTTAAATTCAGGAATGGAAATTTTAAGATCTTCTTCCTAAATGGGAATAAGGAAGTTCAAAGGTCTCAAGCTGATTAACTAATAATGCAGCTTGAATATCTACTCCTTTACAAAGGAGTTGTAAAACTTTTGGAGGAAGATCTGATGATTCAATAGGTATTGGAGTTAACCAAGAAGGGTTAGATTGTGAGGGTACTTCAGATAAAATAGAGGCAAAAGAAACAATAGAGGCTTTTAATATATGTCTAATAGATGCAATTATTACAAGTCTCTCTGGATGTGATAAAGGAGAGAGAAGCTCTAGATTTGACTGAGATCTAGTATGCCTACGTGAAGCCATATTTAATATGTGGAGTCACCAAGTGAAATATTTTAGCCTGCAAAACTCTTATCCATGATTAAGAGGCAAGTTTGATCTTTATCCCGGGGAAAACAAACTTCAAACTTCGTTCCCTAGCAATGACACCAATCTGATGTTGCATCTTTGTAGACAATTCTAGGCTGAGGAATTGTGGGAAATCATCTGAGCAAGGTTTTGATTTAATTGGACGATGAATGCATTAAACCTTTAAACAATGGTAAATTCTAAGTATTTCTGAGAAAACTAAAGGGATGATTTTCATTCCTAACAGAATTAATATTTAAATTGATTTGAAAAGCAGAAATCAAGAAGGTATATAATTGTTAAACATTCATATTGAACATCTCATTCATCATATATAGTAAATGCATGTAGAAGCTTTCTACAACCAAACAATACATATCCAAGAGATGACAAAAGGAAACACTTAAAATATTTAGAGGAATTAACTAAGACAAATTGTTCAGTTAACTAATCTCTTTTAATAATTATGACTTTGCATGGGCACTCAGGGAGACTGACATTCAATATATCCTTGCCCAAACTCCTATGTTACCTTGAACATGTGCAGAAATAAATATGGAAAACATAATTGAATAACAAGACCAACTCACATAGATACACAAGTTGTTCAAAATGAATCCAAAATCCTTCAATTATCTTCCGAAATATTTTAGAACATGACAACCATATCACTAATTTATCACGAGGGTTCAAGCTGGTCTACTTCAAATTATAAAATATTTATAGAGTCTAACTCAAAATATCTGAATCTTAAAACACAATTTATTACAAACTGATATATTGTCCAAAAAGTTTTGGATATTTACAAAAATAGATCAGAAAAATAGCTATTCTAAAATGATTTGAACATTCAACAAACATTTTGAGGCTGCTATTTGATGACTGTTGCTGGAAATTATATTTTCTATTTATTGTCCCTTCTATTTTGTTTTCTGCTCTTGTTTTTTTGCCTTCTTGTCACTAAAATTTTGCATGTTTTTCTATTCAATGAGCTCAAGTAATTTATCCCATGTTTTATCATTTGGGATAGAAAATTTGGTTAACTTCCTATGACTCATCAACTTCTGTATACTTTTCAAAAGTTGGCCTAATTAAAAATATATCTTGAATTTCATATTTAATAAACAAATCATATTCTAGGCCTGTGAGGGCCTACATCTGCCTTAGGCTGAGAAAGGTAGGATCTAGGGTAACATCAAACCACGCTTAACCTGGTAGGTAGCCCTACCAGGTCGGGAGAGGGCTCTCTCCTTGTCAATCTCAGCTAAATATGATCAATGTGTAGAAATTTTGAATAATTTAACACATATTCAATGGAGATTATCCTGATCATGTGCTATTGTGGAAAACATACACAATACATAAGCTCCTCTACGTTGATCATCAATATAGCAGCATCAATAACAATAAAACATCAAGAGCATTCACACATTAACACAGTATGTATCCCGGGGAAAGAATCTCGCTAAAAACCCCAACTATCTATATATTAATGATTTAGTCATGTAACATTACACAACATAATACTTCTCACAAGTGTCTCCACCTCTGTTACACACAATACAACTCAGATCTGATCTCCAAATCTCTTCCACTACTTGCCTGCCTCCACTGCTCAATACCTGCTCAAGAACTGATGAGAATGGCTCACCAAACTCATTTTTCACCTGCAAAATAGTCACTCACTCTTTGTTGGACGTGATCACAAGCTATAATGTGGGCAAATACGTGAGAAAACTCATTGGCATACTCAATCCCTTGATTGTGCAAGATCTGGTGCACAACTATAGTCACAACTGATAGCAATCTGATTCTCTACCACCTGTCCCTGTTGAACTGAACATGCACTGACATGCAACTGAGTTAGCTGATGTATTCATTAGTTGTATTATGAGTTAATAACTTGTGAATTAATTAATAACTAATTCACCCAACCCATCTCTAGTCTATTTGCCAGTTAGGCTAAATACAACCAGTTTAACAAAGCTAAACTGAACACAACTCCATCAACTCCACAATCAACTCCACCAAACTCAACTGATTGAGTTCTAACTGAAGTCATGCATGCAACAACTCAACTGACTCATAAGAAAAGCGTACTTCCTTCTGACAGCTACATGTGCCACCTCTGTAGGTCAAACTGAAGTGCTCCAAGAGAATAAGATTAAGTTTATAGTCCAAATATTATTGTGAGATAATAATATTTGACTTTTCTATTTTTGATAGCCAGTCTAAAAATAGACTTTGATCACTCACACTGTGATCACTCACACTTTCATCAAAAATAGAAGTCCATCTATTTTTTCCCAACTTGATCAATCATCCATAAACAACAACCTGCAATCCATAGACATGATCCATATGTCTAAAAATAGACATAGTCTAAAAATAGGCTTGAGCCAAAAATAGCCTGCGGGCCCACTTAGTGAAGGTGACTCTTTTCACTAAGCTCCATCATCTTGTTGCAATCTCAACACTCCCTCTCGACAAGATATAGATTATCAGCAACCCCTATCCTGCCTCGGTGGTACTCGAATTTGCTCCTGGTGAGAGCCTTCGTCAGAATATCAGCATCCTGATCCTCCGTTGGAATGTACGAAAGTAACATGATCCTCCGCTGCACACAATCTCTGATATGATGGTACCTGATGTCAATATGTTTAGATCTATCATGAAATACAGGATTAGCCGAGAGTTTAATGCAACTCTGGTTATCACAGTAAATCACAGTAGGATCTAAATGAGAACCGAACAAACCAACTAGGATCTTCCTCATCCATATAGCCTCGCATGCAGCCAAACTTGCTTCCATATACTCGGCCTCCACTGAACTGAGTGCCACGGATCTCTGTTTCCTGCTGTACCAAGAAACTGCTGTCGATCCAATACTGAAGACCCCTCCTGATGTGCTCTTTCTATCTGTTGGGCTCCCTGCCCAATCTGCATCCGTGAAGCCACATAGCTTCACCTCATCCTCCTGTCTGTACCACAAACCATATCCCGATGTGCCTCTCAAGTAGCGCAATACATGCTTGCCCGCCTTCCAGAAGAGCTTGGTAGGCTTAACCATAACTTGTGAAAGATGGTTAACTGCATAGCATATATCAGGTTGTGTATTGACCAAATACATCAACGACCCCACCAACTGTCGATAAACAGTGGCATCCACTTCCTCTCCCGAAGTGGCATCCTCCTTCCTCCAACCTCCAGGAAGAGGAGTATCAACAGGCTTGCATCCATGCATGTTGAACTTCTCCAGTATCTCTCGAGCATACTTGCCCTGAGAAACAAATAGTCCACCACTGCGCTGCCATATTTCCAATCCCAAGAAATAGTGAAGGAGGCCCAAATCCTTCATCTCAAACTCTGTAGCAAGATCCTTCTTGCATGACAGTATCAACAGCTCATCACCCGTTAGAATCAAATCATCAACATACAGTACAATGATAAGAAACTTACCCTCCACCACAATCTGGTATAGGTTCGGATCCGCCTCGCTCTTGGAGAATCCAAGTCCTGTGAAATAGCTGTCTATCCGTGTGTACCAAGCACGTGGTGCTTGCTTCAACCCATACAACGCTCTCTTGAGCCTGCACACATGCGACTCACTGCTGAAGACTTCAAAGCCTTCGGGCTGCTCAATGTACACCTCCTCCTCAATGACTCCGTTGAGGAACACAGTCTTCACATCCATCTGATGAATGTGCCATCCCATCTGCGCTGAGAGAGCAAGAATCGTCCGTATGGAAGAATACCTTGTGACAGGTGCAAAGGTCTCCTCATAATCGATCCCCTCTATCTGTGAAAAGCCTCGGGCAACAAATCTTGCCTTGTACTTCTCCACACTCCCGTCAGCTGCCTGCTTAACTTTGTAGATCCATCTCGAACCCACCACTGATTTCCCTTCTAGTCTAGGAACAATCTCCCATGCACTGTTTCTAACAATAGAATCATACTCTTCCACCATGGCGTCTACCCATGCGGGATCCTCCACAGCTTCCTTGAAAGAGGATGGCTTAGTCACAACACACTTGCTCATAAGAGCCATGTATCCAGTGTACCGATCAGGTGACTGTCTCTGCCTGCGTTGGGCTGTAGGTGGTCCTACAACTTTCTCTGCATCTTGAGCCAGTCGCTCAGCTTCTGTCAAGCGCTTTCGCCCTATGATGGTTGGCGTTGCATGAGTGGTCTCTTCCACTCCATGAACCTCGTCCTGTGGCTGATCCACATCCTGAAGCTCATCCTTAGGAACTAATAGCTCCTCATCTGCATGCAAGTGTAGCTCCCTCTCAAGCGAACACTTCATGGCTTTCTCCTCCTGAAATTTTATATCCCGTCGCACAAAATTTTTACCACTGTCTGGCAAATACACACGATAGTTGTGGGGCATATCAGTGTACCCCACAAATATCCCAACGTCTGCGGTCGGCTCCAACTTCTTCCTGGCATCCTTCGTCACATGCATGTAAACGTTAGCACCAAAAATACTCAAATGAGAAAGATCAGGCTTCTTACCAGAATAAGCCTCCTCGGGTGTACTCATGCCAAGTATCATATGAGGACAACGGTTCTGCACATAAACTGCTGTATTGCATGCTTCCGCCCACAAGTGAAGTGGTAGGCCCTGATCATGCAACATTGCCCTTGCAGCACCCACAATCGTTCTGTTCTTCCGCTCAGCTACCCCGTTCTGCTGTGGGTTATGGGGAGCTATGAGCTCTCTACGAATCCCTTCTGTCTTGCAGAAATCCTTGAACTCGTCCGAGATGTATTCACCACCATTATCACTCCTAAGAGCCTTCACCTTCTTCCCCGACTCCTTCTCGACCAGTGCTTTGAATTCACAGAACTTTGAATATGTCTCGCTCTTCTTCTGCATGAAGAAGATCCAGCACTTACGAGAGAAATCATCAACAAAAATCACATAATACCTGTGTTTTGCTGTCGAAGCAACTGAGAAAGGTCCACACACGTCTGTGTGAATTCTCTCAAGGATCGTCGTGTCGCGACTATCCTTCTCGTGAAAGGTGGCTTTCACAAACTTCCCCAAAGTACACCCCTTGCACTGATCTGACTGTGCAAGTGTGCCTTTAGGAAGCCCTGTAGTGATCTGATGCAGTATCTTCAAGGCTACATGGTGAAGGTGACCCAATCTCCTGTGCCACAACTCGCCATCATCCCGGCTCACCAATCCTTCTGCCTTGCCTGCCATTGCTGCGCATCCATCTACATGCAACTGATAAAGGTTCCTCACTCGAACCCCTATCTTCCAGGTCTCACCAGTTGTCTTGCTGCGCAGGAAGGCCTTTCCCTCGCTGAAAACAACATCATACCCCTTGTCTTCTAACATCGCCACTGAGATGAGATTCTTCTTCAATCCTGGAACATGCATGACTTCCTTCAATACAAAGGGTTTACCAGACTCCCTCTCAAAGGAAATGGCACTGATACCGGTCGCACTGTATCTACCATCATCGCCCATCTCGATGTGCACTCCAAGATCTTTGTCCTCCAGATAAGAGAACAAATCTCTATCTCCCGTCATGTGAAAAGACGCACCACTGTCCAAGAACCACACTGATCCCATCACACTTGAAACCAAGAATGCGATCAATGAAAAATCAAGCTCAAACTGAGAAGCTAAGGCCTCTCCCCCTGCAGATTCAGCAGCTTGCTTGTTCTTCTTCTTCCGCGGACAATTTGTGGCATAGTGTCCGTGCTGGTGACAGTGAAAACACTTCACCTTGGACATATCCTGCTTCTTGCCTTTCGCACCAGACTGAGAAGCTTTCTTGCTCTTCCCTTTCTTTTCTTTGGCAGCCAAAGCACAATTCTCTTCATCAGCTCCCTTTGACGAAGTTCCGTCCCTGGTATTCCACCTGATCTCCTCCTGCACAAGATCTGACCATAGTCTTTCCCATCCTGGCAACTTCTCCCGACCATTGACAGGGTCCTGATAGGAATTCCAACTCTTTGGAAGACCAAGGAGAGCCAAGCTCACCAAGTCCTCATCATCGACAGTAACCCCCACACTTCCCAGCTCATCTCGACACTGAGTGAACTTCGTGAGATACTTGGGAATACTGTCACCCTTCTCGCATTTGATGTTTCTGAGTTTATCTTTGAGCGCCAGCTTCCTCTGATCGCTCTTGCTTTGGAATAATTCTGTTAATGATTTCCACATCAAATATGGAGTAGCCTTTCCAGGGAGGCTGGACACAATGTGATCCTTCATGCCCTCCAACAAAATCCTTCGACATTTTGTGGTCTTCTTTTGCCAAACTTCCGCCTCAGCAGCATCAGTAGGCTTTGGGATATCCGTATCTATGAACTCCTTCAGCCCATTATCATCCAATACTGCCTCCATCTTGTCCTTCCATGCAATATAGTTTGAGCTGCCCTCAAGAGCATACTCCAATCGCAATCCATTGAAAGACATTGCTGCGTTGTCACCAAGAAAACACTGCTGCAAATTCGAATTCCACCAGCAACCAACTCAACTGCTTCCAATCTAAGATTCGTGAGAACACAATATTTCTCGTACAGAGATCGACTGTATGGGCATTCATCGGATATCTCACCTCCCAAAGGAAGGATGAATCCAGAGGCTACCTAGCCCAATTACAGACTCTGCCTGAAGAAATAGAATGTAAACGCTTCCTGAATAGTAGATCTGATGATCAATCCTCGCTTGATATCCTGTAAAAAATCTCTTCTACAAATCAAGCAGCTCTGATACCATGTAGAAATTTTGAATAGTTTAACACATATTCAATGGAGATTATCCTGATCATGTACTATTGCGGAAAACATACACAATACATAAGCTCCTCTACGTTGATCATCAATATAGCAGCATCAATAACAATAAAACATCAAGAGCATTCACACATTAACACAGTATGTATCCCGGGGAAAGAATCTTGCTAAAAACCCCAACTATCTGTATATTAATGATTGAGTCATGTAACATTACACAGCATAATACTTCTCACAAGTATCTCCACCTCTGTTACACACAATATAGCTCAGATCTGATCTCCAAATCTCTTCCACTACTTGCCTACCTCCACTGCTCAATACCTGCTCAAGAATTGATGAGAATGGTGAGAAATGACAAATGCAAATCCTAGGCAATAATTTTTTGAGAAATTGCAAGGGAGTAGGGTATGATTTTTTTCACACAACCATCATAAATTTTTAAGAAAACCTCTTTGAATAGCAAGGAAAAGGGCTTGACTTACTTGCACACTAGAAGACTTGAGAAATTTTGTCAATTTGAGGGAGTTAATGTTGAAATCGGGCTTGGCAGCTATATGCGCCGCACCATTATAAATTTAACACTATGGAGGGTGACCCAATACGTCGTGCCACTTGTATGCGCCGTGCCTCTCACCCAATGTGTCGTGCCTCCGAAACTTAAACTCTTTGTTGCGTTTTCGCTTCCTTTCTCCAACACAACCTTCACTTTGCTCAATATTTCTTCTTTGAGTGCGAATGAGCTTTTTGAATTGTAAAAATGATTTATATACAAGATCTTTTGATTTTTCCTTCATAAAACCCACTTTTATAATGTTTGCAATGTGACTTACTTTTTCAACTCTGTTTTTGGGCAGTTTATTTTATTTGTGCCTTTGATGAATTGAATGACTTGATTTTTTGTTTGCCTTGTAGTGGATGGAGCTACTGAAGCTTGGCAAGGTGACCAGGGTTGCCACTGAAGTGATTTACATATAAGAGAAATGAAATTACATGAATTTATACAACAAAAACCTAAAATACTCTGTTTTTCCTAAAAGCATGGTTTTGAGGAAAAAAACATTTCTGAGCATGAGATTGTGAATTTTATTGGTACTGGAACTTTATTCAACCTCCTCATGCGCCTGCTAGCTGCTATTGGATTCTTTAAAGACCTTTTTGATGAAACCCTAGACCTAATGAAACTGAAACCCTAGAAATGAATCTTGCAAATTTAAAGACAAAAAGTGACTGCAAATGATCTTGATGAATGGAAATGGGCCAGCAAGTAAAGGACATGAGGGAAAATGAACAAGCCACTACCGTCAGATGATCCATGCTCCTAATGGAATGTATGTGACTGAGCGAGGCACCTAATATGCAATGCAACAAGAGAATTTGATCTCTGATGGAGGGATGAAGATACCGACACTAACAGAGTTGAAGGCTGGGCCCTCAACTCGAGCTCTGTGATCTTAAGGTTTAGCTCAAATTGAACCTTAGCGAGCTCTTTCCTTGCATCACAAACACCTGCGGTGAGCTTTTGAATTCTGGCTCATATTTTGTGATATTCAACTCCGAAACATTATACAAGCCTCAGCTACCATAGTTATCATGTGCTCATTCTTCTTTGTGATATTCTTAAGGAGATCAATCACAGAAGTCCTTTATACGAACATTTGGGCATTGTTGACCTTCTTCTCGTTGATCACATTCAGTGCGCACTGCTCTCTGGCTTGAAGTTTCATGATCACACTGTCTTATAGGGTGTGAAGGGCTTCACTTGGAAACATAATGAAGTTCAACCCAACCTTCTTCAGAGCACTGATAATGGCCTTGTTAGCTTACACTTATGTAGTCAATGCTCCGTCTGGTAGCACGGTAGCCCGAGGATCCAAGGAGGAGACCAACTTCGTTACTTTTGAGGTGCCAAGTGCCAAGCTAGTTGAAATTGTGCTTTGTTATCCCATACTGGTCTGCACTTGAGTGGTATGGATCTGCAGCTTGCATAGACCCATCTCAATGGTGACCAAGGCTTGCTTCTACTGCTATTCAAACTACTGCAACAGTTCTGTGGTTGCATACCTCACTATGTCCTCGATATCATTCAGATCACCTTCAGTTAGTGATTAGTTCAAGTGATGATTTTCTGGCCTTGGAATTCTTTCATTGCCCTACCTTTTCTTGCTCCCTAGTGCACTTAACGTAGAATGGAGTAGTCTCCGGGTCTACACCTCCTTGTCCTGATTGCTTCTCTTCTTCCTCCGTCTGTAGCGAAGGGGACTTCTGACTTTTGTTATATTTGTGCTCATGCTATTCTTCTTCCTCCTCTAACTACTTCTTAGCAGCACGCTCTGCTTTAGCTTTATCTTTAACCTCCTTTTTCCTTCTATCGTCCAACTACTGCAGCTTCAGCTGGGCCTCTTCCTTCTTCTGCTTCGCGGCAGACTTACTAGACCTAACTGACAAGTCTAAGGCCATGCACAACTCCGATGGTGAACTCTCTAGGACTTCTATGATTGCATTGTCTCTTGCTAGGTATGGAAGATCATACCATTTTTGCTAGGGGTCCTTCCACGCCCAGATGGAAACATAGTGGAAGTTTGCTTTGAACTCCACATATCCTGACAACTACTCAAAGACAGTTGGGGATAGCTTCACCTTGCAGATTATCACAGTGTGGAGGTTGCCTCCATCAGCATCTAAAATATTTTAACATCCTTGACCCTCGCGGTGTCCTTGGTGGCCAAGAGTGAAGTGAACTTTGCTGCTTCTGGTAGATCTGACGCAACTGTTGGAAACTGGTTGTCCTCTGGTAATTCCCATGCAACTCGTATAATTGATAACAGTAACCAAGAGTAGTGAAAAGTTTTACTCTGGTCTTGTGCTTCTCTATAGTTTGCGAGGAACTCATTGCAGAGATAGCGCACCCATTTAAATTGTATGCCTTCTACGCACTGAGCCACTAATGACACAACTGGTTTTGAAACTTCATCTGTGTGACACTTCTTCATTACTTTCCCAGCCAAAATATGGGTGGCGACCTTAACCACGGGGTCAATTATGCTAGAAATTGAGTATCCGTGTAGTTTCTTGACAAGCATGAATTTGTCCTTCATTCTCACGACAAGGTCACGCTCACCCGTCTTTTCACCAAATGCCATGGACGGATTCAACCCTAAATTTGGCAGCATTGTGACCCTATGGATCAACATATCTGTGATGGGTATCAGTTCTCCTAACCACAGGCACCCATTGTGCACTAAGCATAGCAACTGTTTGATCACCATCAAGGTTATGGGCGCACAGTGGTAATGCAACACCCATAACAGGTTTAACAGTCCTTCCTTGTCCACCCCTTTAATCCACTATCCCGGCTCTAGCGCGGAGACACCAGAATATTTATAAAACACACGGGTCATAAAGGTATCCATTGCCAAGTGGGGGAATTGCTTTGTGTTCACCAAGTCCCAATCCTCCAGCTTGAGAGCAGGAATGCACACTAAGTTTGGTCCTTCAAATGTGATCTGGTTTGGCAGTAATGGGGTATTTGGCATAAATTTCCCCTCATCCAGGTCCTTTGGGACCTTCACCTTACCCTGGAATGGAGGGATGTACTTGGGTAGCTTTGAGATAGGGTCTACACCCTCGATGCCAAAGTCCTCTGTGCCCATATCCATATCTTCATCGCCCTTCTTAGATTCTAATTCTAGCACCTTTCCTTTCTCCTACGTGGTGGGCTTTTCCTTTTGGTGCTTTCTTCCTATCATTCTTTGTCTTCGGATTCTCTTTGATTGGCGCAGGCCTCGGCCTGGGTGTCCTCTGCAATTTTAGCACTTCTGCGGGCACTTCTACACTTGCAATCTCAGTGGAAGTTCCCTCAGATGCCATTGATCCTCCAGCACTTGTGGTTTCCACGGGCACAGACATGAGTCTAGTAAGAAGCTCTTGGGTTGCTTTAGGAAACTTGTCAAATACTAAACTAGCCTCGAAATTCTCAAGGTTCATGCTCGCCTCATATCTCAAGTTTCAACACCCCAATTCTCAAAATGCAAAGTGTTTTTCATTGGGTGGCCATTTGTTATTTATAAGCGACTTCGAATTTGAATCTGACCGTTACCCCAAAATTGGCTCATAAATGCTAGATTGGCGGCAGATTTTCAAAGACCTCACTCTTAAATTCTGACTTAAATGCTGCCCGCTCCACTTAATCGTTTTCCCACTATCAACTCTGTTAGAGCCTAGATTTGCCTTAGGTTGAAAAGACAAGGTTTTAGGTCCACATCAAACCACGCTCAGCCTCGTAGCTAGCCCTACGAGGATAGGAGAGGGCTCTCTCCGGGTCAATCTCTGCAAAAGGTAATCGATGAGGCTCGAGATGACTAAATTTGCAACTGATCTTAGGCTAGGTATTAAGTGCAAGGATTTGATTTGAGTTTTTTGGGGTTTTGTGTTGGAAACAGGGAAAGGCAAATTTGGGTCCAGGGATGAGGCACAATTTTTGCAGAGTTCTGATTGGGGCAAGGAAGGTAATCACTTTGATGCTTTAAAGTGAGTGAATGGATAGATCAGACTGGTGAGGAGTTAAGGAGAGCAAGAGAGTCTCAATAATTCTCCTTAAATAGATGAAAACATGAAAATTTAAACAAATTCGAAGGCAGAGCATAGTAGTTATGGATTCTACCTTAATCACTCATTTGTTCAAATTCAGAAGAAGAAGCAAGAAAATGATACACATAACATTAATGAACTTACAATTACTCAGAGAAGCACACCATAAAAACATAAAGCCACATGGATCCCAAACAGTGCTGCAAAACCCTGGTCTTTCCTTTGCCAAAAATGCAGAAATGAATGTATAATGGAGTGCCAAACTTTTCCCAAGAGTCCAACCTTGAAAATGACTTAGGAATTACATGATATAGACTAGCCCAACCCATTCCCTTGCCTCTAGGGGTCGAGCTCATCATTCTAGGAGTTGTTTCAACCAATTCTAAACAAAACACTAAAATCTAGGCAATCAAAACAACTTGCCTCTATAAGGTAGAAAACTGATTCATTCATTAAAATTTCACTTTTTAGTGAATGAATCCTCTTGAACAAGTAAATAAGTGCCAAAATTACATCATGTTTATCCAATTACATCAAGATAGATCAAAAATTACATCACAAAGAAAAACTAGTCAAACTGGCCGAATTTCTGAGCTGGAAGGCGAAAAATTTGGCAAAAAACCTCTGCGCGCCGTGCCAATTTCTCTGTGCGTCGCGCCAATTTCATTGTGCATCGCGCTACTTTGAGTTTGAGGCACTTCTTGAAGTCCAAATTGAACCCAAGTGTTCTTGTTGGAAATCCCTACCTGTGTACTTTCCAACCCAAGTGGAATTTTTGAATTTGGTGCCCATTTGCCCCTCCGAAACTTCAATCTCCCAAGACTGCTTTGTGTGTGTCAAAATAGGGGCAGAGAGGTCATTTTTTGAGTGTTTTTGACCTCTTGAGGACTCAAAACTTGCCCAAACTTCTTGGCCATGCACCAGCAGTCATGATTTTTCATGACAAATCCAAAAATATAAACTTTTTGCAATTTGGAGCCTCCAATCATAAGCGCGCGCCACGTGGCGCGGCGCACAGGGAGAAAAACCCTATTTTTTGTACAAAAATTTGCAAAAAATACCAAAAATGCCCCAAATTTCTTGAAATTTGGGCTGGAGCTTCTTTATTAAGTGTTATGCTGGGCTAAAGAGGCTTCGACCAATATCTGAAGACAATCAAGCTCCCTCTTGCCTCTTTTGCATTTTTGATGCCTTCTCTTTAAATTCCTTATTCGTGCTTTGCAAACCTAGTTCTGCGCCATGTAATGAAATGCCATGTGTCTCCACAAGTTTTTCTCCTTGTTGACCTTTTCTCCTTGTTGACCCTCACCAACAATCGGACTCGTCTACTAACGTAAGGTCTTTCCACAACCAAAAATAAAAGTTGGAAAGTTGTAATGGAAAATACAACTAAAATTTGTTTCCTCGAAGATTCAGATGTACAATAAGCACCAGCAATGATCCCTAGTGCCATTCTTATTGCTAAATGTAAGATTGTGTAATAAATTCTGAGGATCCCAAAAGATTTTGAAGCATAGGTACAACCGCATCCTCTCCACCATTAGAAGTTAATATTCTATCCCTGCCATTTTTAGCCCTTACATTTTCTATTTGAGGTAACATGACTTTAGATGGTCCTTGCAAATCCTCAAAAAACAGACCAAATCTTATAAATGATGATCTCAAATTACTCCTCAGGATCCATTCTGCTCTTTTGTTGGGTCCAATTAACATTTAACTATGTTTTGATACCCATGATCTTTTTGAATTTATTGATCAACTTCCTTGTATTGCAAAAACACACCCTTAACAATAGCAACTGAAATGACAACCAATGCTGACAACAGAATAGCTGTTGGGATACCTAGCAGCAGGGCACCAATAATTATTGCAGCAATTGATCCATCTTTTATGAGAAATGTAGCTGCTTGGCACATACATAGTAGTGCAAGTATTAACAAAAACATCTCAAATCTTGGTATCACCAGAGCACTAGATTTGGGCCTATCTGTTTGCCATATCTACTTTCTCAATTACAGAAGGAAAAGAATCAATATGTGGACAAGCATCAAGCCACCTCCAATGACAATTAACCAGAATATGTTCCTCTTAAACTCCTTCCATCCATCAAAATTGCTTGCCTTCAGGGCAAAGTCTGCCATAGGTTTTATCCCCTGCCTTTCCAAAAACAATTTATACTCCATTGGAAGGCATGGTTGCCCAAACATGGAAGCATTTATTCCCAGTTTACGTTCTCTTCTCTGCCTGCCTTCTGAAAACAAGTCTTTGCTGCAGTTGCCTAAAATCATTGATTTGTGTCTTGTCTTGTGCTACCAAGGGAAAGAGTGATATGTGGGATTATGGAGGGTGGAAACAATGAGGGATTAGGGGCTGTTAGGGTAGGGTTTAGATAAGGAGATATGGGAGGGTTTGGGTGTTTATCTATAGGGTTAGGAAATTTTGTATAGGGTTTGGGTTTGGGGTTTTTACATTTGGAAATGTGTGGTAGGGAATTGGGAATAGGAGTTTGGAAATTTTTTAGGATAGGGAAGAATGAGATTAAGGAAAAATGGAATAAGGGAGAAGGGAATAATGGAAAGAAGGGAAAAGTGGAATGGAGGGGGAACCTTGGTACCAAAACAATGGATTTGCAACCCTAACATCAATTTGCTTGAGGACTTTTAGAGGTAGGTTTTGAGAGTTTTTGTTGCAACCATTAGCAGCCATAAACCACCATGACATGGCACCAAATTTGGATGAAAAGCAATGATGGAAACCCAACTTACTTGTACAAGTGATGATCCACGAGATTAGGGTGACTTGGAGCAAGTTTTTGAATTTTTTGGTGGCACGACACATTGGGCAACTAGTGCGGTGCATAGGGAAGGTGCGGCGCATTGGGCTGCATTTCTCAGTGCAAAAATACACTGGCGCGGCGCATTGGGTTTGAGGCGCGGCACATAGAGCCTGTGCATAACACGTTTTGCAGGAGACTTTTCGAAGCCTTCCCAATGTCCAAATTGGGTGCAGGATAGCTCGTTGGAAAGGTATTTGAGTGTAATTTCGAACCCAACTAGAATTTTTCAATTTGGAGTTCATTTTCCCTTTCAAAAATCAAATCTCCCAAGATTGGTCAAAATGTGCCAAATGAGGCTACCTCAAGGCAAAGTGCTGTTACAGTCAACTTTTGGATGCCCTCCTCAACTCCAAATTGAGCTCATGATAGCTCATTGGAAATATATTTTTGAATAGTTATCATTTTACTCATCAAAAAAGTGATTTGGTTGACCAAGCTAGGAGAAAACTTGATTTTCCCAAGGTCACTTCAGAGGTGCACCAATTCTCCTGAGGAAATTGTATTTTTGACATTTCTCTAAAACCATGACACCTGTGTAAAAATTGAAGGAGGTGTTTCTTCCTTCGCCTATTTTGAAAAAAAACCTCTCTCATTGTTCCAAAATTCATCTTTTCTTGCTCAGAAACATCATTTGAGTGAAACCTACCCCAATGTGTGGAACAAGAGATTTGTTGAAATGAAGCGAAATGAAGGGGATAGGGAGCTTCTAAATTCTTTAGGAAATTTTGGAAAGTAGGGAGGGATGTTAGGAAGTAGGGGAAAGTTTAATCTCAGAAATTGAGTGAGGGGAAGGGGTGCAAAAGGGCAAGACATAGGCCTAGCCTTGAAAATTGTCAAGTTGTAGCAAGAAACTAGGGTTTGTGCGAAAATGAGGAATTTGGGGGATCTCAGTGATGGGAAGTGTTTAATAAGGTACATTAAGGATAAGGGAAGGTGTATGAACATCCGGATACAATTTTTTCTAATTATTTGACCATCCAAGAAAAATTTCCTTCTAAACCCTAGGAGAGGAAAATGACCTTACCTAGGCGCAATTGAAGCATGAACAAGATGTAAAATGACCCAGTGGAACTTGACATGATGGTGAAAATCCTCTGAATGATGGCACACTCATCTGAATGGTGACATGGACCGACATTTGGACAACTTTGGCAGGAGTAAAAGCAAACCCTAGACCTAGTACTTAGTGACCAAATTTTGCTTGAAGACTCACTGAAATGACAAAATTTGACCTTGACACCTTAAAATCACTTTGTAAGAGCATGTTTGATCATTAGAGGAAGTCTGCAAAGGCTGACACTAACAAACTCATGACCAGTGACCATAACGGTCACTTTCTCATTTCCTTGCGTGGTCTCTCCTTCTATACCGTAGCTCCCTTCACACTTCTGTTGATACTATGACATTCCTCCCTTCCGCGCAGTCCCCCAGTCACACAGCTCTACAACTTAGGTAGTGTAGTTTATAGTCCCGCACCTACTTTCAGCTGCCTCGAGCACTAAGAATTTTCCTCCATGATATAGTCATCTAGTCGAATCCCCGGTGTATGGCTTCAATCGGCTTCCATTTACCTTCCCTAGAAATGGCTCTCCATTCAACTTCACCAGCTAAACTGCTCCACCATTGGTAATATCCTTGATGACATAGGGCCCCAGCCAATACATTTGAAATTTTCCTAGAAATTTATCAAACTTACTGTCATATAATAATACTAAATCATTTACCTCGAAGGTGCGCAGTTTGATGTGCTAATTGTGCCATGCCTTTTCGCACTCCTTTTGTACTTGCTGATGGAATCCAACCAAAAATCTATCCTCTTCTAGCTCCGCCAGCTGCGCAAGCTTTTCTTCTAGGGCTTTGCGATCCGCCATTCCTATGAATGCTACTATGCATAGACTAGGTACAATGTACTCTGTTGGCATCACAACATCTACGCCATAAGCTAGCCTAAAGGGTGTTTGTCTAGTCAGCTTTTGGCAAGTTGTTCTGTAAGCTCGTAGCACCACGGGTACGTGCATACCCCAGTCATTCCTTTGTGCATTGCAGACCTTCATTAGTGCATTCTCCAATATCTTATTAAATGCTTCCACTGTCCCATTAGCCTGTGGGTGATATGGCGTACTCATTTGATGATAAACCTGCAACTCCTCCATTAGTGCGCTGATCATCTCATTAAGGAAATGTGTACCGTGATATCTCATAAAAATCTTTGGGCAACCAAATCTAGTCAGTACATACTCAAAGATGAACTTTGCTGTTGTTTCCCTTGTACAGTCCTTTACAGGTTGTGCTTATGCCCATCTGGTTAAATACTCAATTGAGGTGATGATGTATCATGCAATCATCTTCTTTCCTGGAGGCTTAGTTGGTCCTAAAAAGTCATTTGCCTAGTTTTCAAATGACTGTAATGATATCTGCAGATTCATAGGTAGCTCATCCCTCCATGATGGCCTACCCATCCTTTGACATGCATCACATGTCTTACAATAAGCCTTGGGATCCTTATGAAGCATCGGCCACCATAGCCCAATGCGTAAAATCTTCTGCGCTATAGCGTTTCCTACATAATGTCCTCCCGTGGCTCCTCCATGAGCTCCAACAAGGAGGTTGTTTCATTTAAAGTTAGGTACAAAACGTCGCAAAATTTCATCTGAGCTCATTTGATTTAAATGCCTTGTAATGTAAGAAACGTCTAATGCGTGTACCACTAGCTCCTTCTTTTGTTTACTAGTATACCCTTCTTGAGCCATCCCCGTCGTCAGGAAGTGTATGATATCTACAAAGTGATTGTCCGCAACACACACTATGAAAAGCTGTGCGTTAGGTAGTCCTTCCTCTAGATTAGTAGGCTCCTCTACTGTTTCAATGCGCGACAGATGATCTGGTCCTACATTCAGTCATCCTGGCTTTACAATAACTTCAAAGTCATATTCCTAAAATAGCAATAGCCATCTGCATATCTTCCCCCCCAACACAGGCTTATTAACCAAGTACTACAATGCATAATGGTATGTATACATCTTGAAGTGTCCGCCTAACAAATAGTGCTTGTACTTCTAGAGTGCATATACCATAGCCAATCCTTCGCGCTCTATCATTGAATAATTCTTCTCAACTCTAGACAACTTCCTACTTGCGAATGCTATAGGATGATCCAATTCTCCCTCACCGGCCTACATTAGTACTACTACCAGCACAATACATGATGCAACCACATACACATGAAATTCCTTCTTCCAATCCGGGAAGACTAGGATCTGTGATGGCCATCTTTTCCTTCAACACATATAAGAGTTACTGACACTCTTCATTCCAACAGAATGTAGCATCCTTCTTTAGCAACTTCTCCATCGGTGCGGTAATCTGGACATAGCTTTTGATGAACTTTCTATAGTATCCTATATGACCCAACATTGCGCGCCACTGTTTCACACTTCTTTTTTCC
Source organism: Pinus tabuliformis (assembly GCA_031772625.1). Lineage (NCBI taxonomy): Eukaryota > Viridiplantae > Streptophyta > Pinopsida > Pinales > Pinaceae > Pinus > Pinus tabuliformis. The sequence goes on from CM062816.1 coordinate 498,229,992, forward strand.
TCCAAATTAATTATAATCGCGATCTTAGTAGGGTCTACCATCTAGCCTTATCTGCATACCACGTGACCAAGCAAGATCCCAAAAGGGACAAAGAACAATAATTTCTTCGAATTGAGCGTGATCTGTACCTCCGGCATGTATCCAATATCAATCGTAGACTAGCTATGTGGTGATTTACCAATCCAAACACCATCCAATCATCGAAGTATACCTCCAAAAAATTGTGATTGATGTCCTTGAACACTGCAATGACTACATGTGAAAATATCACCGGTGCATTCTTCAGTCCAAACAACATCACAATATACTAAAATCATCCCCATTCAGTTGTGAAAGTCATCTTACTTCTATCCTCTAGCACGATCTTGATTGGATGTACCCAGAGAACCCATTAATAAATGAATACGCTTCTTGACCGCCAACATTATCCAGTACTTCGTTAATAAATGGAGTCAAAAAGTGATCATGTACAAAGGCATAACTTAACTTCCTTAGGTCTACACATATCCTTATTTCATCCTTTTGCTTCTTTTCTTGAACCACTATTTGGCTCACCCAATCAGATTCTTCAACTGGTTCAATAATACCTGCGACAAGCATTTTATCCAAATCTAATCGGACCTTCTCTTTATACTTGGGGTTGAGGCGATAAGGCCTTTTCTTAATCGGCTTCGCGTTTGGTTTCAATGTGATCTTCATGACTCCCAAGTCCCCTATTATCACTTTCAAATCTAAAAACTTCGTAGCAAACAAGTCTTGATATTCACGGAGCAATTCAACGACCTTATCTACTATTGCATCATCCCAATAATCCCCAATTTCTGCAAATTTCCGCTCTGCTTCTGTATCAACATTCATTTGTCTTGTCTTTAGCGACACAGTGATATCTGGATTCTCAATTTGTGGTCCTTCAACTTGATGGTGACCTACAATATCTGGGATATTAATGTTCCTCAGGTCTTCATCCTCTTCCTCAGCAACCACATTATAGCACTCTAGCACGTGGCCCAACTTGGTAGTCCAATCTGGTTGAATTATGTCCAACAGATCCTATGGTATTCCGAAGATTGCTGCCATGACTTCTAGCAATGCCTCATTAATACATTCAAAGCCATCCTTAAAACTAAACGTCATCAAGAACTCCTGTTGAAAAACGTCCCATTCTTCAGTGCCATGGCATAGATACATTTCTAAGTACCAGTTCATCGGTATTACATACAAAGTATGACAAAACAAATGCACCCATTTAGGCTGAGGCTCCACTCCATAGACCTTAGTCCATTTGGCCAGGTGATCGCGTGGATCATCCCTTCCATCATATTTCTCTGTTAGCCACACTTGTGGGTGACCAAACTGCAATCTCATCATCTTTCTATACACGCACCAATGATCAAAACTGTCTTTTTGTGTACTACACCATCTCGGAGGCGTAGCACGCAACACCCAATCCAAGGCCTGGAATCGATGCTTCTTTGGCATTTCCCTCTCAAATGTATCCAAAAAATTATTAACATAAGTTAAACCATCATAATAAGGTAGATTCCTTACCTCCGATGAGACACAGTGTTATAGACATTTTTGTGCCTTACAGCATGGAGCATGAAATGTCAATAATCTAAGGGATCCAAAGTCCCTAAACATGTTGTTCTTACCCTTAGAGGAACAAGGTCAGCAAACCATAGCTCTGCAAATCAGTTCTCCACTAAAAAACACTCAAAAACAGGTCAATTTTGGATCAAAGCAGCTGCTCCAAAGGCTACCTGCGTTGCATAGCAAGTGCAACAAAGGCTACCTACGCTGCATTGCAAGTGCAACAAAGGCTACTTGCGCTGGGCATACTTTGACATGTGGAGGAATCTTTTTCTCAATGTGCCAGTGCCCAGGAAGCTTCCAGAAAGACACTTGATCATAAGATTCGCCTGATGATGAGTTAAGAGCTTCTAAAACTCCGAGTGGAAGGCAGGAACTCCAAGTGAAGAACTGAAGAACAACTGGAGTTGAAGAGGACAACAAGTCACACATCAAGCTGACTTATCTTCACTCCAAAACTCTATATAAGGATCTCATCCCATGGGATCTGGAGGCCGGAATTTTGTGCAAAGAATTGCTGTTGGTTTACAGTTGTGAGTATTGGGTGATTGCTTGAGGGAGGTGAAGAAGAGATTTCTCTCCGTCGGGAAGGTGATGCTGGATTGGACCTCTCATGGTTGTATCACCGCCTGAACCTTACTTCCATATATTAATAAAGCATTTGAGGTTCTTCTATTCGCATGTGTTTCAATGGTGTATTGTCTTACTTGCGTCTTTGATTTATGCTAATCCTTGAATCGATTATGAATGCATGCCTCTTGTAGTTTCCTTTTCTTGTCTTATTTGCAGGATCTCGTGTAGCTGGGCCCGTGAAAAGACTTGGATCTGGGAGCAAGCAGCAAACGAAGGATATTGGATCGACCATTTGCGCAAGACATCGGTAAGTGGATCTCTTCCTTCTATCTCTTGCATGTCATAAAGAAGAAACTTTAGATAGCTTTGCTTTCAGCTGTTGCTAAGGAACTGTCACCCTTAGAGTGGGTTAGGGTCATTCCTAGTTGGATACTTTCCCCCACAACAGACTGGCGACTCCACTGGGGATCGTGTCTTGTTGGTAGCTTGTGTTTCTTGCTTTTCATTTCTTAAACAAAGGGAGTACCGAATCGAACTGCATTCGAGTCCCTCGAATGCAAAGTAGAGGGCAGCTACTCTAGCCCAGTGCTGGGCATGTTTATGATCTGAAGAGCTGATCCACAAGGACTCTTTGTAGCTCTTTGTGATAGTGTTCATCTTCCTTTAATCACCCTCTAGTGTATACTTGATTGATAGCCTCTGATTTGGCCAAAAACCATTGATTTTTGAGCAAACTGTGACCCGGAATCTGAGAGAGACAAGAGTTGTCTCATCAGTGCAGCTGCAACAAAGGCTACCTGCACTGCAACGCAGGTCCCGAAGGGGCTACCTGCGCTGCATCTCAGATTGACAGTGCAGCACCTGCGCTGATCCAGTTTTGCCTTGTGCAACTGGGGTTCCCCACTGTCTGTTGCCTAGTTTTCAGTATTGTTTTGCAGCCTGTTGTCAACCTGTATACCCAGCTGAAACCACTTCTCTTTGCCTTCATTCCGCCTCAGTTGTATGAAGAAACCGTGATTGTTCTTATTGTATTTCTTGCTGTCATTCACAGTTTCCCATAGCAAAAGTGAACTAGTCTTGCTATGACCTCTTGGATCTAGACCTATGAGAAAGTGTCGTTGTGATTCTAAGAGTTAGTTTGTTGCTGTTCATAGCTGCTTGAGCATTTTCTTTCGTTATATGGTTCGAATTTCAGTATTTCTTGTGTTGAAATGAGTGAATCTTAAGGTGTTCTTTTGATTATTGGACAAAAACTTGTTGCTTTCGCTTGAAATTGAATTCGAAATTATACAACAGCTTTCTTTTTGTAATACATCAACATTAAGGAAGAAGAAAAGAAATACTTGCATTGTGCATGTGCATTTTGACAGTTTGCATGTCGATTTAGGAAAAGTGCATCAGTGTGTGCTCTATGATCTGTTTGAAAAGATGATGTCTTTCTTTTCCTTCAGTAGTTAAGGTTTTCATAAGTTTAAAGAATTGAAAAAGCTTGCTTATCATTCTTAGACTGCATTTAGGAGTTGTATCATACATCACGTGGTGATCCATAAAGGCAAACTGCTAAGCAAGATCAACCTAAAAAGAACTGAATTTATCTAACAATGCTTTGAAACATAACGAAACACAGTAGAGGTCTAGGTAGAGACGTGAAACGGCGTCATTAAACATAGTGACTGTCGATCTCTACGAAGGTGGGTGATTCCTCCTGAGGGACGAGAGCGCTAATACGGATTTGTGCCCCCGCGTACCGTCGCGTATATTGGGGGACCCCTATAGGAACAAAGCCTTTATCCATAGGAAGCCGTGTCGGCCGCCCTACTGATCGCGATGCAGTGAACACAACATTCACGAAGATCGACCACTCGTACCGTAAAACATATTCTGTGGTTTCGCGAAAGGTTTGGCACACCCTCTGCCTAGAACTCCAGAGTAGTTTCTTTTGGCCTTTTTCAAACTCTATAACTGAAAAAGTCCATCCGAGCATTTGTCACTTCGGGCTCGTTAATACATCGAAGGAGACTAGAGTCATCTTTAGCTTTTTCTCGACTCTTAAAAAGTGAAAAAGCAAGTTGTGTCTAAAAGCGTCGTCATATAAAATTCATTCTAAGCGGAACATAATCACCCCTTATTCCTACGTTGATCTTTAGGTTGAGAACATGGAACGCACCAACCAAGGGATTCCACATGATGGGACCCCTAGCCCTTTCTCCTCTTGGGGAGAAGTTGGTGCGCCCCACATGGCCACATTGTCGCTTCCAGGACTGACAATTGGCCTGCCAGTTTGGCTATTCTCAACCGCTGTAGTTCAGACCACCACGGTTCCTGAACAGTCGAGTCAGCAGTTAGACCAGTCAAGAGCTACCCTCCAGCCTTCCACTTCTTATAAACCTTCCTCCGATCCTTCTTCTTCGAAAGGTCAAGCCGCCGAAAGCGGAGCTCCCATGGAAAAGAAGAAGGAAAAGAAGAAGAAAGAAAAGAAGCAGAAGGAGCCAAAGGCGCCTGGGGGCAAGCAAAAGGTATCTAACGAAAATCCACACACAGCACGGACCGGGCCCAAATCGCCATGTGTCATATGTAGAGGAGACCACCTTCACCGTGATTGTCCCAGTATTCCCCGGATACTAAGGGACTGGTCCCCTCGTTTGCACAGTTCGGAAGCGTCAACCTCTGACAGCCAGGTTGGATGCTTACCGTCGACCAGCGAAAGTGAAGGTTCTAGACAATGAAGGGGAAAGAGATTCCCCTGCGAATTGTGTGAAGGCAATCACACTCTTTGCTGTTGTCCCTTTTTAGACAAAGCAAAGAGAGTTTTGGAAGATCAACCGATTGCACCGTTGCTACTTCCTCCTGGATACCAAAAACTTGCGCCAAGTCCTTCGTTGGTCGAAAATACAGTTGCCCTGCTCACAGGGCCAGCTGAAGTGTCAGTCGCTGAAACTGAACCTACTAAATCCGGACTGGACGAAAGTCCAAAGGTCGAAACGGCAGTTGACCCGGTTCTCCCTTCAGAAGTTTCATCTTCAAATACCATAGTCACTGAGGATTCATCTTCAGTTGACACCCTCACCGAAGAGAGTAAGGATGACACCGTCCAGATTCTCTTCATCAACACCGATTCTGATGAATATCAGGGCAATGTGCCCACTCCTTTATCGCAGGAAGGAGCATCGTCAGGGTCATATCCGGCCGTATATTCGGTCCCACCACCAAGCAACCTAGTTGTGTCCTTTGATTGGAACCAACTAGGCAGACCCCGATTACCAGCCAGTATACCATTTAGAATTATAGTCCAAATATACAAAATGGTGATGGCTGGAACTATCATTGATGAAGGGGCATCTGTGAGTATCATGTCCTCTATTGCTTGGAAAGCACTGGGTTGCCCGACGCTTTTGCCTGAGACAAGAAATCTCTCGGGTTTTGACAAAGGAACCAGTCGACCATTAGGGATTCTACCTAATGTGCTTATTACCTTGAAAGAGAAGGCCGTCAAGATGAACTTGATGGTCGTCCGAGGACCCTTGGATTATAACCTACTCCTTGGACGAGACTACATATATTGCATAGAAGCAATAGTCTCCTCACTCTTTCGAATAATGTGTTTTCCATACGAAGGAAGAATGGTCAAGCTCGTAGACCAACTTTCACTTCCAGGATCACGCATCGCAAGTAGTCACATACCTATCCTGAATGGTCTATTTGATCAAGAAAGGTCTCTACCTCCGGTTCTTCTTCCTGATGAGTGCGAGTGATTCGGGAAAGTAAGGCCGGAACCCAGGGGGCATGCATCCTGGTCTGCTCTGGAGGCAGAAGAAACCTTGGGTGTAAAGTAGAATTTCCGCGGGAGAATATGACTAGTCCGTACCCCGTCCCCTCCTTCATCTTTGTGAATCTTCCTCTGAGCCATCTTCAATAGAGAAGAAGGACAAGAAGACAAAGAGAGAGTTGGAATCTCAGAAGGGGTAATTGGGAGTGGGGTTGTTCTGGAAAAAGATTCTTTTGTCAAAGTTAAGTGTGTGGCAGAGAAACGTCATTCACCGTCGCCTAGTCGGCGTCGCCGAAGAAAGTTCTGTTTGAAAGGATTAGCAGAACGATCTTTGGGTAACCTGAAAGAGGTAAGCCTCCCTCAAACCCACCAATGTTTTGTCTATTGAGAAGTGTTCTTCTCTTGTCGCAAGTAGCTGTTCTCTTGTCGCAAGTAGCTGTTCTCTTGCGATCTCGCAAAGATCAATTAAAAATTGGGCTGACGAGAAGACAAGTACCGCGTAAGACCCGTTAAAAATAACGAGAAGACAAGTATCGTTAACATTAGGACTGACGAGACGACAAGTAGCTGTGAACACCCAAAGAAAAGCAGAAGTGGGAGAGAGGAGGGGCAACCTTGAAATTATACTTTATACCTGGGGGCATGCAAACCTCTTGGAATGCAAGCTCGGGCGGCTTTTTAGTTTTAGGTAGGACTAACCCCGCTAACCCGTAGATGAGCCGATACCCGGCTTGCACAAAGAGAGGATATAGAGCAATACGTAGGGAGATGAAGCTCTTTAAAAAATAGCGATCTCCCATGAGACCTTCCTACTTTATGACTGGTAAAAACGAGCAGTTTTGGCAAAGTTCATGCTCGTTAAAAAATAAACGCAAGATCCGAGCAGTTTTAATGCAAAATTCATGCTCGTTAAAAAATAAACATAAGCTTGTGAGCAGGCTTTCCCCAGAGTTCAAGCTCATTCAGAAAAAATGAACCGGTAAATAACCATTTGAGACCGTAAATTCATCAGCCATAAAAGCCTTGGTCGTGTTTGTGTACCGTCACCTCCACTTGTCATTTGGCCGATCATTCACATCCACTTGATTGTTTACCCATTTTGAGGAACAGCTGCGAAGAGTGATCCCACCTAGCCATCCTTGTAATACTGCCGTGATTGGAAAATTCCAACCTGTACCTGGAATCTGCTGCTATCCCTGTTTATCACTCGTTCCTCAAAAGACGAGTCTTCTTTGAGCTCTTTTCACTGACTCGTAAAAAATGAAAAGTTTGCCGAGTTTTGGCCTTCCAACTCGTTAAAAGGACCGGAAGAGCTATCCCTCCTCTAGATTTTAATCTTTTTGGACCTGAGGGATTATTGCACAAAAAGATCGAGCGCTTATCTAGTTCGGCTCGATAAAGATATCGAACATTCATCCCTTCTGTATTGTTTTATACTTTTTCGGACTTAAGGGATTAAATGACGAAAAAGGACCCCTGGAGTCCACTTTATGTACCCTTTTCAGACTCTCTAAAAATGAAAAGGACCGAGTTGTCTTTGTCGCTGGGCTCGTTAAAAATATTAGATAGTGACAAACTTGTCTTTAGACGAGAACGAGTTTCCCTATCGCTAGGCTCGTTAAAACATAGCGATGGGCTTGCCCGAAGGGCAGGTTATAGAACAAGCATATGTTATCCTCCTCAAGCTTGACAAAAATAAAGAGGTACTGGTCAGAAATGACTGGGGAAAAATTGGGAAGAACCTCAAAGCTTAATGGTAGCAAGTCGCTCTTGAACATGACACTTTTGCCTCCGTAAATATCGGGTTGGGTTATTATCATTCACCGGTCCCTTCACCATGGTCTCGCCATACCATCCATACATGGGGTAATGCTACCGATCCATCACATCAGTGTCGTTATATGTTCAAGAGATGTCATTCAGAAAGTGTCAACCGGGTCCCATCCACTACCGTACATCATCTTTCATCCTTCCATGACCGCCACCCTGAATCATATTTCACAGATCGTTTTCACCATCATCACTAGCTCCGTTCCATGTCACTGATGTGGGATTCATTAAGGCCCTCCTTTGACGGATCACTTCTTGTCGACATCAGCTCATTATCCAAGAAGTTGATCTAGCAACACCCCCCTCAGTACTTTGAATCTTGCATGCCTCAATGGCAAGTTTCTCACTCCCGGCGATAGGTATACATTAATGACCTTCGACCAGGAGACTTTGCGTGGTGTTCGACGTCAGATCCCATATTCACACCACGTGAATTGTGCTGCAGTACCTTGAGGGTCATCATCATTATCGGTGATTCCTCTCGCGCTTGTTAACAGTTTACATTATTGACTGGTAATCAAGCGATGTCTTTCCATGTTCGACTTCAAGAAATTCTCACATGGATCGACTTGTACTAGAGTGAAGATCAGACAAGTTTGAAGACCCCAGATCTAGTTTCATCCATCCGGGCTGCGATATATATTCAGGAGATAAAAACATAGACATGTGCAGCAGATGATCATCCTACTGAAAGGATGATAATTGAAAGCAGAGAATTATCAGTCTATTATCAGACGATCGTCTGTTTATGTACAACAAATGTATTTATAAAGCTGAGCATGGGAAATGCCCGCCTCAGCTAGATCATGAAAAGAAAGTATGAAAAGATAATGTATTGTATTGTATTTTGTTACAGGTCACCTCCCGACGATTGAATGAACTTCGGATCCTCATAATAAATCATTTCACCCGATAAACGACCTCATACTTTAGGGGGCAACTGTTATAGACATTTTTGTGCCTTACAGCATGGAGCATGAAATGTCAATAATCTAAGGGATCCAAAGTCCCTAAACATGTTGTTCTTACCCTTAGAGGAACAAGGTCAGCAAACCATAGCTCTGCAAATCAGTTCTCCACTAAAAAACACTCAAAAACAGGTCAATTTTGGATCAAAGCAGCTGCTCCAAAGGCTACCTGCGTTGCATAGCAAGTGCAACAAAGGCTACCTGCGCTGCATTGCAAGTGCAACAAAGGCTACTTGCGCTGGGCGTACTTTGACATGTGGAGGAATCTTTTTCTCAATGTGCTAGTGCCCAGGAAGCTTCCAGAAAGACACTTGATCATAAGATTCGCCTGATGATGAGTTAAGAGCTTCTAAAACTCCGAGTGGAAGGCAGGAACTCCAAGTGAAGAACTGAAGAACAACTGGAGTTGAAGAGGACAAGTCACACATCAAGCTGACTTATCTTCACTCCAAAACTCTATATAAGGATCTCATTCCATGGGATCTGGAGGCCAGAATTTTGTGCAAAGAATTGCTGTTGGTTTACATTTGTGAGTATTGGGTGATTGCTTGAGGGAGGTGAAGAAGAGATTTCTCTCCGTCGGGAAGGTGATGCTGGATTGGACCTCTCATGGTTGTATCACCGCCTGAACCTTACTTCCATATATTAATAAAGCATTTGAGGTTCTTCTATTCGCATGTGTTTCAATGGTGTATTGTCTTACTTGCGTCTTTGATTTATGCTAATCCTTGAATCGATTATGAATGCATGCCTCTTGTAGTTTCCTTTTCTTGTCTTATTTGCAGGATCTCGTGTAGCTGGGCCCGTGAAAAGACTTGGATCTGGGAGCAAGCGGCAAACAAAGGAGATTGGATCGACCATTTGCGCAAGACATCGGTAAGTGGATCTCTTCCTTCTATCTCTTGCATGTCATAAAGAAGAAACTTTAGATAGCTTTGCTTTCAGCTGTTGCTAAGGAACTGTCACCCTTAGAGTGGGTTAGGGTCATTCCGAGTTGGATACTTTCCCCCACAACACACAATGTAGCGACTTGGTCATCATATTACAGTGCAACATAGATACTTCATGCAATCAGTTCTGCTAGTGTTCCAACTCCTCATATGAGTCTGAAGTTTAGGAGCATTCATGGTCCCATGAAATATTTCCATCCACTATCAGATTCACCCAATCCTAATCTCACACTATTATCTTATAAATCTGATCCAAGTCATCATCACTTTCATAATCACAGATGGGTTCAGTATAGCATGGTCCTTCTGCAGGGTGTAGGGGCACTACTACGCAGATCGATTTCTTCTCAATTATCATCTTCTGCTTCTTCAAATTGATTACCCAATTCACGTCAGTGCCCCAATTGATCCCAAGGAGCACAGGGTAGGGATTTCTATCATCCACAATCTCTATCACTTCGAAGTCAGCCAATGCACTCGCGCCCGCAATATGCACTGTCACTCCCTACAATCTTCCCATGGGGATGATTTTCTGCTGATTTTTCATCCTTAACTAAATCAAAGACCACTACAGTGTAGGTCTCCCCATCCTTTCCCATGTCTGTTTAGGCAGAACATTCACGTCCGACCCCAAATCTAGAATTACTTGATCCATCTCATATTCTCCTATCTGTGTAGTGAGCCTCATCTCATGCCCCGTTCTTGACTTATGCTTACCAATCTTCCTGACTATGCACGGTCCATCAGGAGCGTTCTCTTTCCTGGCACACTTATTTATCAGTTCCTGTAGTCCCTTCACAGCCTTGTTATCATGCAGTAGCTTCATACAGGTCTCTAAGAAGGTAGTAAACATGGAAGAGTCCATCTCTTCAGCTGGCTTATCCTGACTTCCTAAGGTAGAGGCCTCAACAAATCTTTTCTCTGCTTCCATAAATGTTTCCAATGCACACTTCGGATCAAACTCGGCATCCTTTTCTAGAGCTTTGAGGACCCATTCACTTTCTTCAAGCTACTTCCCCTTATCTTTGCATGTCGTCATCCCACTCCGCAACATAATATTTACCTTGGGATCCTCTTCGCGAGGCTTAGCCCTCATCATATACAGGTTCTGAGTCAGTTGTGGAGGTTGCACCCCCTTTTCACATATCTTATCTAGAAATACTAGGAAATCTTCAGATGCATGGTCAAAATGATTACAATATCGGCATGACAGATGGGTTGGATTCGGGAAGTCTCGCGTGGAGTGTTGCGGTCGTCCACAATTGTAACAAATGACCTATCCCCAACCTCTACCAGGACCTCCTCCACCTCAGCCTCATCCACGTCGTTGATATTCACCTCCCGCTCTGCCAACACCTTGGTCTGGAGGCTGGGTTTCTGCCTGCACCCTATATGTAGGCATTTTATCCATCATTAGCATGTAACTATAGAAATTGCACTCATCATGACCCAGCGATTGAAATAAGTTACAGAAGAGCTGTTGTAGTGTTTATACAAATTTTTGTAGCAAATGGAAATTGTCTGTGACGTATTTCTGAGCTACCTGATAGATAGCACAACATAGCATAGGCCCCGAACTTGGCCCTTCTTGAGCCTTTGGCCTCAGAGGCGTTGGTCCTCGTGCTGAAAATTCACGAACACTGGGTAGTGATATTTTTCATTCCCCTAGGCCTTTGTGCACATAGTCTTAGAGCATCTTTCCTATGCTAAGACTATTCGCTCTTAGCCCTCATAAACCCATTACATCAATGACTCTTAAACACATATCTGAACTAAACTAAAACTACCTTAGACTATTCTAATACATCTGGGCATTGTTGACCTTCTGCTCGTTGATCACATTCAACGCGCACTGCTCTCTAGCTCGAAGTTTTGTGATCAAATTGTCTTGTAGGGTGTGAAGGGCTTCACTTGGAAGTGTGGCCAAGTTCAACCCAACCTTCTTTAGATTGCTGATGATGGCCTTGTCAGCTTCAACATCTATAGTCAATGCTCCATCCGGTAGCACGAAAACCTGGGGATCCAAGTAGCAAACCAACTCCGCTCCTTCTGAGGTCTGAGGCACCAATCTAGTTGATGTTGTGCTGCACTATCCCGCACTCGTTTGCACTTGAGTGGCCTAGATCTGAAGCTCATGCAGACCCATCTGAGTGGCGACCAAGGCCTGCTTCTATTGCAGTATTTCTGCAGTTGTGTCCCTCACTATGTCCCCAATATCATTTGGATCACCTTCAGTCAAAGTGATTGGGTCAAGTGATGATTTTCTGGCCTTGGACTTCTTCTACAACCATACTTTTTCCTGCTCCCTAGTGCGCTTAACCTAGAATGGAGTAGTCTCTGCATCTGCACCTCCCTCTCTTGATTGTTTCTCTTCTTCCTCCATTTGCAACGAAGGATACTTCTGATTTCTATCAAAGTCACGCTCGTCCTCTTCTTCTTCCTCCTTTGCTTGCTTCTTAGTAATGCGCTCTACTTTAGATTTGTCTTTGGCCTACTTTTTCCTTCTGTCAGTCAACTACTACATCTTTAGCTTGGCCTCTTCCTTCTTCTACTTTGTGGCGGACTTACTAAACCCACCTGACAAGTCTGAGGCTGTGTGCCACTTTGATGGCCAACTATCTAGGACCACTGTGACTGCATTATCTATTTCTAGGTATGGAAGATCATACCATTTTTTCTCGGGGTCCTTCCGTGCTTAGATGGAAACATAGTGGAAGTTCACTTTGAACTCCACATACCCTGACAATTGCTTAAATATAGTTTGGGATAGCCTCGCCTTGTAGTTTATCTTAGCATGGATGCTTGCCTCCATCAGCACCCAAAATATTTTAGCATCCTTGACCCTCGCAGCATCCTTGATGGCCCAAAGCAAAGTGAACTTCACTGCTTCTGGTAGACCTGACGTGACCAAAGGAAATTGGTTGTCCTTTGGTAATTCCCGTGCAAACAGCACAATTGATAACAGTAACCAAGGGTAGTGAAAGGTTTTACACTATTCTTGTGCTTCTCTATAGTTCACGAGGAAATCACAACATAGATAGTTTGCCCAATTAAATTATATGCCTTTTGTGCACTGATCCACTAATGACACAACTGGTGCCAACACTTCATCTGCGTGAGACTTCCTCATTATTTTCCTAGCCAAAATCTGGGTGGAGACCTTAACCATGAGGTTAGTTATGATAGAAATTGAGTATCAACACGGTTTCTTGGCGAGCTTGAATTTGTCCTTCATTCTCGTGGTGAAGTCACACTCGCTCATCTTTCCGCCAAATGTCATGGCCAGATTCAACCCTGAATGTGGTAGCAATGTGACACTGTGGATCAACATATCTGTGATGGGTATTAGTTATCCTAACCAAAAGCACCCATTGTGCACTAAGCATAGCAAATTTTGATCACCATCAAGGTTATGGGCGCGCGGTGGTAATGCGGCACCCATAGCAGGTTTAACAGTCTTGCCTTGTCCACCCCTTTAATCCACTACCGTGGCTCTAGCGCGGTGACACCAGAATCTTTATAAAACACACAGGTCGTAAAGGTATTCATTGCGAAGTGGGGGAATTGCTCTGTGTCTGCCAAGTCCCAATCCTCCAGGTTGAGAGTGGGAATGTGCATCAAGCGCGGTCCTTCAAATGTGATCTGGTCTAGCAGCAACAGGTTGTTTAACATAAATTTCCCCTCATCTGGGTCCTTCGGGACCTTCAACTTACCCTGGCGCGAAGGGATGTACTTGGGTAGCTTTGAGATAAGGTCTACACCCTCAATGTCAATGTCCTCTACACCCATATCCATAGCTTCGGTGCCCTCATCAGATCCTAAGTCTACCACCTTGCCTTTCTCCTGCGCAGAGGGCTTTTCCTTCTTGTGCTTTCTTAGTGACTCGTGCACTGATTGTGTTGCTTTCTGCTTATCCTTCTTTGTCTTGGGACCCTCTTTGGTTGGTGTAGGCATTAACCTAGGTGACCTCTCTAATTTTGGCACTTTTGCGGGCACTTCTACACTTGCAATCTCAAGGGAAGCTCCCTCAGATCCCATGGATCCTCCAGCGCTTGCGGTTTCCATGGGCACCGACATGAATCTAGTAAGAAGCTCATGGGGATGCTTCAGGAAACTTGTCAAATAATAAACTAGCCACCAAAGCCTCAAAATTCTCAAGGTTCGTGTGTGCCTGATAGCTCAACACCTCAATTCTCAGAATGAAAAGTGTTTTTCGTTGGGCGGCCATCTGTAATTTATAGGCAACTTCAAATTTGGATCCGACCGTTCCCCCCCAAAATCCACTCATAAATTCTAGATTGGCAGAAGATTTTCAAAGATCTCACTCTTAAATTTTAGCTTAAATGCTTCCCACCCGTTGCACTTAGCCGTTTTCCCACTGTCAACTCATGAATAGTGACCATAATGGTCACTTTCTGGTTGCCCTGTGTGGTCTCTCCTTTTATAGCACAACTCCTTTCACGCTTTTGCCAATACTGTGACATTACTCCCTTCTACGGAGTTCCCCAGTTGTGCAACTCTACAACTTGGCCAGTGTAGTTTATAGTCCCGCGCCTCCTTTTAGAAGCCTGGAGCGCTAAGACTGTGCCTCCACCATATAGTCATCTGGCCGGATCCCCATTGTATGGATTCAATCAAATGCCATTTACCTTCCATGGAAATGGCTCTCCATTCAACTTCACCAACTGAATTTCTCCACCATCGTCAATCTCCTTGATGACATAGGGCCCTAGCCAATGCATCTGAAATTATCCTAGAAATTTATCAAACTTGTTGTCATATAATAATACTAAATCATTTAACTTGAAGGTGCGTAGTTTGATGTGCCGATCATGCCATGCCTTTTCACACTCATTTTGAACTTGCTGATGGAATCAAGCCAAAAATCTATCCTCTTCCAACTCTTCTAGCTTCGCGAGCATTTATTCTAGGGCTCCGTGATTTTCCATTCCTGTGAATGCCGCTATGCGTAGTGTTATGAAACCAACTCACAAAAATATAGAAAATAGAGATAAATGCCTTAGAATTCAACCTCTTTGAGGGGAAAACCTCCTTTACATTACAGAAATGAACAATTCTTGGATGATACAAATGGCAAGACCTCCTTTCTATATATAGGAGTCTAAGGGGTCATAATATAATCAAAGCCGACATAACAGTAATAATGTAAGGGCACAATAATAACAATAGCGGGCTTCAATGGGGCACAATAATAAAAATATGGGGACTACATGGGCACAACAATATAATAAGGGGGATGCACTAATAACAGTTATGGGTTACACTAGTAGTATAGGGACCTAACATGCGCCTCTCCTTCAAAAAGTGTTGTCCTCAATGCTTGATTAGTCATGGATGCTTCTGTATAAAATTCTTGTCCTCCCATGTGGAATATTCTATGGGTAAGTTCTTCCACTTGATGGGATACTCTGAAATTGATCAATTTTGTAGTTGTTGGGTTCTTGTTTTTGTGACTGCTCCAGGTTCCAATATGATTTTTCCTTCCTCATTAAGTTCTGGCAATATTTTTTTAACTGGGATCTTATTATGTAATGTCGCCATTTATTAAGTGCATGTAGTCTTGCCAACATTTCCTTCTCATAAATAGCTTTTTGTAAAGAATTTCCTTTGATTGGATGACTTTTGAAAGAAATGGGTTCTTCTTGCATTAAAACATCACCAATTCCATTTCCTAATGCATCGTATTCCACAATAAAGGTTTTTGTGAAGTCTGGCGTAGCTAAGACCAGTGCTTGGCACATTACCTATTTAAGATGTTCAAAGGCCTTTGTTGCTTCTAGAGTCCATGAAAATGCATCTTTCTTCAATAATGTTGTTTTCATAATGTCTTCAGCCTTCATTCTTATTTGATGATATCATGCACGAAGATGCAACTTGGTGAAGTAAATTAACCCATGCAATTCCTCCAATACTTCATCAATGATAGGAATGGGAAATTTATCTTTAATAGTGAGTTTGTTGAGCTCTCTATAATATGGACACATGTGCCATGACCCATCCTTCTTGTGCATCAATACTACTAGAGTAGAGAAAGAACTTTGACTAGGTTGAATTATACCATCCTCTAGCATTTCCGAAACCATACATTCAATTTCACTCTTTTGGGCATAGGATATATGTAATGCCTGATGTTTGGAGGAACACTTCCTAGAATCAAATGAATAGAATGATCATGATCAAGAATAGGTGGGAGGCCTTTGGGAGTCTCCAATACCTTGGAATGATTGTCCAAGATTTTTGGAGATCTGGAGAAATAGATGATTTCGATGTGGGAACCTCTAGCGAACATAATTATGCAATTATGCCTTGTTTTTATTTCTTTAGAAGCTTTGTTAGTCCGATAGAGATGATTATCTTTCTCAGTTTCCTTGTGATACCCCTTAATTCAAATTCCTTTCCTTCCGAAGAAATTTTTATGAGAAGTTCTTGAAAATTAAAAGCTATTGTAGCCATTGGACACCTATTACAACATCAGCACAATGCATTGGGATATTCAATACATATTCTCCCATGGATAGCTTGATATTATGGCACTTTCCAGAGAAATTTATGGTTCCTCCACTCGCAACCATCACTTGACACTCCAGTGCTAGATATAGGAATCAATTCAATTCCATGGCGATCTTATAGTGAAAAAAATTATGTATACTTCCTGAATCAATCAACACTATTACCTTTTTCTTCTTGATATGTCCTTCCTGTTGGACAGTGGATCCCCCGCGTAATGATTTTGGGGCTAAAGCCCGCAATTTTGGGTAAAAGTATGGTAAAAGGTTCCGCGAAGTGCACGTAGTGCGCATTGTAATGGGTTAAGTCCAAGGGTAGTCCGCCCTAAAATATTATATATTAATCTAGGATGTGTCTACTTGTCCATGATCTGCGGACCCTGGAAATGTATAAATAAAGCAAGGATCTAGGTTTAGAAGGTAGTTCTCGATAGTAGCTTGGTGGAAGATCTAAAGTGTATGGGTTTGTAAAAGTGAAAGTGCTCTGAGTCTGTAAGTCCGAGTCAAGGGTAGTAGAGGGTAGAAGAGGCTCTGCAGCTGTGTGCGCAGAGGCCTGGTAGAGTCCACAGCTGTGTGCACGGACCCCTGCAGCTGAGTGCGTAGGGTAGAAAGTGGAATGTACTGAACAGAATATTAATAAAGATAAGTGTTTCTGAAATATTGTGTATCTGATCACTGATCTGAATGTTTATGCTTATGTTATGATTTTATGAAGTATATTTATGACTGCGTGCACTAGGTTTAATTGTTAAATGTTTGCTTAAAGACCTTAAAGAATAGATCAGATCTATAATAATAGTAAGAAGACTAAGGATCTAAGAAACTCCCCCTCAAGGTTCTTCGTGAGGTCCCGACTGCTACGCAGACTAGCAAAAGTAAGTAGATCAGGTTGCAAAGTCTCTAGACCTCATCAAGACATCCCTAGGGTGCGGAAACCTAGTTCCAGCACCCTCCCCTACTGCTCAGGTGAGACCTCAGTCCACGCTCCCCAGATTGTTGCTGAAAGGGCCAGTAGTAAGGGATTTGTTTGGCTAAAAACTCTTCCGAGCCTAGGTCAAGGCCCAATAACCTAACAAATGGTTCTGTTGTCGGGATCGGAATCTGCCTAAAGGGATGTCTGATGTCAAAGCACTAGAACCACTACGAAAAAAGAGATTGATGATTGGTTGGATCAAAAGCTTCACAAGTTCGTGGTGCAGGAAAACAAAATCCCATAGATATCTGAGAAGAGGTGGCTGGATCGCTACATATACATAGACACCCATGAGATCTTCTTTGCATCACTTGAGTTAGAACTATACGAGTGGATCGTGAGGCTAGCAGATACCACATGAAGGTGTAAGCTTGATCAACCAATAGTTTGGACATCCAAGTTAATACACAGGCTAGAGGCATCTAAAGATAAGATCATGCGGGCCATAGATCATTGGTTGTATCGGGTAATAGGAGGGTTTATCATTTAATTCGCGATAGACACAACTGTCAGCTACAATGAAGACGAAAGGTGTTTTCTAAAAGGACTGCGAGGTAAGTACATCAAATCACTAAATACCTGGATTAAAATGTTGTTATGTGAAAAAAGGGTTATGCAAATCCATTGATGTCTGGGGTAACGTAAAGCGAAAGAGGCTACCAAGGGGTCGAAGGATTACAGAATAGTCCCTTGATTTCAATTTTGTGGGAAAGCGAGGAGGAGCTTGCTGGGTTTTCTCTGAGAAGTGCAGTCTGGTTGATAAAGTAGTGCATCCCACAGCTACCACCCCCATCCACACCATCACGTTCTTCACCTCCATCCACCCCATCTCCACCTACCCCACCTCCACCACCTCCAAGGGTTGGAATGGCGAGTGCGATCAAGTTGCCTATGTTTAGAGGCATAGGAAATGAGGAACCAGATTAATTCTGGTTTGTGGTAAAGGCAATATGGGAAGCCCAAGGCATTACGGATGATAACATTAAAAAGGCTACCTTAGTAAGTGTGCTATAGGATCGTGCATTGACGTGGTATATTAAGCACTCTAGCGATCATCCAAATGCTAGAATAGCAGAGATCTAGGATGCATTGAACAAAGAGTTTAGCCGACCTAAATCAGAAACTCAGTCAATCATTGGATTTAAGGAAATTGCGATGCTTCCAGGTGAGACACCGTGGGACTTGGATCAACACCTAAAAGGTATGATCCGTGAAGCTAACATGACACTTTTAGATGCGTAGCACCACGCCTAGTTTGTGGCATCCTTGACACCGCATCTGAGGACGGTGCTGTCACAACAGAAGATCTCGACCCAGGCTGAAGCATTAGAGATCGCGATGAGGCTGCATGAAACACCAATACAAGATCCTGGGTTGGGAGTCCAACAAATCCACGTGCAACTGCAAAATCTATGTTTAGAGATGCAGAGTCTGAAGAAAGATAGGGTGCCCCAGTTAGAGGCGCGAGAAGAAGTATGGTGTATAAAGTGTAAAGGCCAGGGGCATGATAAGGATCACTATCCTGTATTCATGAACTATTTGGTAGGAGGTGGACCAATGTCATTAAGACCAGAGGCACAGATAGGTCCAAGTGCGCCCGCTACTCTTTGATGCATGATCTGTTAGGTAGGGGGGAAGCATGCAACGGACAACTGTCACCTATTACGAAAGTATACCCAGACGTTGTAGCAATTGTATTGTAATTTTTGTAGATTAGTGGGTCACAATGAGCAGACATGTCGAAGCTACGAACTAATGATGGATAGGACTCCAGCCTATTGAATGAAAATGAAAACATGAGGCCTCGACCCGATTGTAGCAATAGCACGGGGTGGATTCCAAGGGCGAGGGCGAGGATGAGGAGGGATGGGACCGGGACGAGGGCACAGATAGTTAATCTGCTACAACTGTGGAGGACCTAGGCACTATGCGCATGACTGTATGAATCCAACCAGAGTAAGTTGCCCATACTGCTATCAGTTTGATCATGAAGCTATAGATTGCCCGACGCTGATCGCACAGATGCATGAGAAGGGGGTACTACAGCCCGCTCCAACTCAAAATGTCCAGATGATGAGATCGGAACCATGCGAAGAAGACCCCAATGTGAATATGGTGCTTAGAAGTGGTGCAAATATAGAGGGGGACAAGGAGAAGCAGCCTGGGGATGATGTATGGGTCCATAAGACCCCTGCAAAGGTGCCTGAACTTGACTCAGGACGCGCGAAGGAAATAGATATGGAAGCTACGAAGAGCTTCACGGAGGTCTCTACCTGAGGTAGTAAGAAGCAATCAGAACCAAGAGTGGATTCGTCTATGATTGCTACCTTTTTAGAGACTTGCATGAAACTGTTATGAGATAATGAGGCAGTTCAAGGACTCCAAGAATTGATCTCTAAGTGCGCAGGACCAGGGGAGCCATGCGTAGTTAGAAAGATGGGAAAGCATACTTTGCGTATAGGGAGGGAAATGCGGCTGACTGCACAAATTGGTGAATATGAGATGGATCAGGTAGTTCTTGACCTAGGTTCTGACGCAAATGTGTTACCAAAACAAACCTAGGAATGAATGGGTCGACCCGCGTTACAGTGGTCTCCTATTCAATTGAGGATGGAAAATCAGAAAAAGATTGTTCCCATGGGGAGACTACAAGGAGTAACAGTGGATATTGATGGTGCGAGCACATAGACAGATTTCGAGGTAATAGAAATCATGGATGACAGTAACCCTTACCCTGCATTACTTGGAATAGATTGGGCAATGGATATGAATGGAGTTATCAACTTGAAGAAGTGAAAAATGATTTTCGAGAAAAAGTCGCTACATGTAATTGTGCCGCTGGATCCAGCTGAGGGAGCGTGCTACACTGAACCTGTGCGCGATGAGGACAGTGATGATGAACTAGACTACATCTACCAGATAACGGTGCAAGACCAGGATCGAGTGAATCCAATGGTGGATGGAAGACTCTCATGGGAACGCGACAATTCCTGCATGTCGGATTTAGATGAAGAAGTAGAGTGTTGGCATAACCGATTGCATGAGGTAACGATGCTAAATTGTAATATGATGATTAGATCACTACAACATGTGATGACCAAAGTAAGGATGCTACCAGCAAGTGATGGCACAACAAATGAGGAGGAATTTGTAGATCACTGGGGAACTACAATTATGGAGCAGAAACAGGACAATGCGTAGGAAGGGGTGTTGCGCGCAAAAGGGTGGAAAGCAACTTAGGTGGAACAAGTGCAAACGTAAAAGGTGGCTACATGTACGGGATGAAGGCCCTCAGCGTCGAACGCGTGTTGGGCAGCCATGATGGAGTGGTTTGGGCACCAACTTCTGACGAAGGATGCAGTTGTGTGTTGCGCAACCACCGGTGCAACTAAATCCACGTGTACCAAGGGTTTGGTGGGCATTTAGGACCATTAAAAAGACAAGGCATGCGAAGATGACCATATCCACACCCAAATCGATGAAACCAGGAAGGCGGAGAAAATTTCCCCACGCACTACCCCAATGGTTCGGACTAACTTGAGTGAAAGAATTAGGCAATTGCATGAAGCTATTTGGCACAACAGCTTGAGACTTCGCAAACTTGATGAAGAATGGGTAAGGCTAAGGATGAAAAGTGTGAGGTTGGACGAAGAAACTAGAAAAATAAAAAATGAAGTCGTGCAAACAGGCCATGTAAGGGGCCCACACCTGGCTGGCTCTCCTATGATATTAAAACAAGTTGTGACCTTGCTATCATGGTTGCGATCACACCCTATAGAAGGGAGGAGCACAGAACACGATGCGCTACTAAATGCAAAGGTACGCGAAGGGTTCTTGCAGCCCAGGCTAGCAGGGAAGTGGAAGCCTCGTACAGGGACTACGACCACTTGACTATCCATAGAAGGCCCAGTCTCAGTGCTTCAAGTAGTTGGAAGAAGGCATGGGACTATAAACAATTCTGCACGAGATTTGCGCAGAAGAGACGTTATGGGTAGAACCAGTAGGTCATCTGTATCGCAACTGCGAATTAGGGGTTGTGCTGCCATGTGGAGAAGCTGGGAAGTGACCGTTAATAGCACTATTCATGACAAGAAGTTTGATTTACGACCAAGAGGAGCGGGTGGTGGGCCATTAAGACAAGCATTCAAAATCGGATATGAAAAGATCTGCCGCCAAGAAGATATTAATGACTCAAAAGTAGAGGGAAGGGTAAATTTTGAATTCACACGATCCTATAAAAATGATAACCAACCGCCCATGCATCCAAGAAAATCCAGGATAAAAATGATGTCCAGAACCAGAGCCAGGTTCGCAGAAGAACCCTATCTGACCTAGGAAGAGCCGGGAGAGGCAGCCGCTACCCCAGAGATTCCAAAGTCCCCACGTACGCTGTGACATCGAAAGGAAAAACAAGCTATGGGGCCAGTTCGGGCATCACCATGACTCAGTAAGTTGTCAATGGTAGAAAAGGGTAAGGCCATCACTACGGAACTTGAGGAGGATGAGGAAGATCTACAAGCTCTAATTGCTTAGATTGAAGCACAGGAGGAAGAAGAAGAAAATGTTCCCCAAGTACCTTCGACGATAATACTACCACCATATATCCCTCCGTGGAAAGGAACAGCTAAGATTCTGAAGGACCTAGAGGCCATGAAAGGTACGCTCCAGACCCCACTTCTTCTGGATGAAATAAGGTTTGATGGCCTGCTGATGGGTCGGATACCGAACATCAATTTTGAATATTGGGATCTCGTAGAGAGTGGGAAGTTTCCTCAACTAGCCAAGGAGAAACTACTGCTGCAGAAGTGGTTATGGGGTGTGGTGAAGGAGGGATTGCTCAATCTAAGGTGGATACCCCATTATCACCGCACGACCATGACAATTTTTGTTATCTAACAGCTACTATGTCTCACCCACGATGGGTATCTCTAGCTAAAGGAACTAATTCCTATCACGGCTAATCTTATACATCGAATCTCCCGCCTGCCAACTAAGGGAAATAGTCCTACCGATATCGCCAGAACAAGTAGCGACGTGGGTCTCGTCGAAACCATGAAGGTTAAATACAAGCTAGAAAAGCGAAAGTGAGGATATGTAATAGCAAGCATTAAAGACCAAGGGGTGCGCCTCGACACCTAGCTGCTGGCTAGTAAGCTGATGAAAAAATGCTACACAGATGAAGTGCCAGCCTCTGTCATTGTGCTCGCGGAACAATGCATAGAGGGAGTTCAGTTCAACTGGGCGCAATTTTTTTTTAATGAATTTTTGACGAATTGTCGTGAAGCCCAGGAGAAAGG
This sequence comes from Pinus tabuliformis, assembly GCA_031772625.1. Classification (NCBI taxonomy): domain Eukaryota; kingdom Viridiplantae; phylum Streptophyta; class Pinopsida; order Pinales; family Pinaceae; genus Pinus; species Pinus tabuliformis. The sequence goes on from CM062816.1 coordinate 498,252,466, forward strand.
TAAGACTTTCCATTACGCATGGTTTCTCTTAACAATCTTACTAGTTGCAGGAGAACTACTGAAAGGTAGCAAGTTTCTCGACATTATGAAAGACTTACCTGAAGCCGTGCGGTATAATTCACTACAGGTTACGAAGGATGCCATGAGGATTCATGAGATCAAGGTGTTTTGGATATTTATGGAGGTAAGTATACGGACATGGATCAGTTGCAGGTCGTAGTTATCCCCAACAATATACAACCGATTGTAAAGTATGGCTAAGTTTAAGGCGGATATGAATAATCTGTATATTCGGGTGCGAAAGAATCCTACTCGGGCATGGGTAAAGCTTTCGTTCACTGTGACACACGATGCAATTTTTTAGGCAATGGTGGTAGAGCCCTCAGAATGGTGTGTGCCAGACTTGGCTGACTTAGAAAAAACTGCAGCTCAGTAGCAGAAGAAAGAAATCAAGCTGCGCATTACATGCTTGGCAGAAAGAACGTGCCATGAAAAGGAAGCACCCACGCAGTGGGAGACAACAACAGACATTATCACGATGCCCGTTGAAGAGATTGTGGAGGAAATATCTCTAGAACAAGACATACAAGGGAAAGTGGAGATACAAGAATGCACGGACCTGACTACAACATCAACTCAACTTAAGAGACTGCGTGTCCAGGAGCAACCATCGGCACGCAGGAAGATGAAGACAACAAGGACTTTGGAGGGAGAACTTCTTACCCACAAGGAATCAGTACGTGATATCGCTACAGGTGCTTTGGAAAAGCTAATGACCTAGAAAATAACTGTGTTGGGGGCACTCAACGTGCAGCTGCAGGTGTTACAGGTGCGACCTCCAAGAGGGATGATCCTGCACTTTGCAGAGAATACATCCACAATAGAATAGATGGTGTGCGCCCACGCAATGAATACCTTAGGATTTTCAGTGGGCGATGTCACAGTAGAAGCCGAAGGTAACATGAGTAGTTGGGGGTTGAATTTGTCTGCCCTGCCCAGAGAAACCCTATACTAGTTGCAGGATGGGGTAACAGTTGAGATCCGCGTCAGGGAAAGCTGCGCCCTCCAGGTCTTGATGGAGCAAAAGGAAAATCTAGACCAAGTCAGTATCCAGCGCGATGACTTTGTTGTACACAACCAAGAATGGTAAAAGGCCATGGAAGATGTTTGTAGTAGTGTGCCAGAGCTAGCGGTGCCATCGAAACTCCTAGTAGCATAAAAGATTCATCATATAGCCATGGGATTCTGTAAGGTGCAAGAGGAGGCTGCCAAAATTCAGTGGGAATTGAACTTGCAGATCACGAAACTAAGACTCAAATCATAGACCACTACACCACCGAAAGTCAAAGAACATCTTGGCCATGCCCTTCAAGAAGGATTGGCAATAACGGAGCACGCTATACAGGATTACACGGGGTTGTTGGATCAGTCCCTTCTTACACTCACATCAATGTTGGAAGACCCAGAGCTACAGCCGGTAGAAACTGAAGAACGGGAGTTGCAACACGCCTATAATAATGTCCAAGGGACTGTGCAGACAATTGTTTTACTCAATGATTGGCCAAGTTAAGGGAGGCCCAGGCACTCAAGGCACAGGTCGATGTTGCTCATCAGAAAGAAGTGATCCTTAAAGAACGCATCTAGCCGTGGCTTGATGAGGCATTCGCAGTCACCACCAGCATTGAGGAAAAGCTAGCCCACATGTAGGTAGGATATGAACTCAGAGAAGTAAGTGAAGCTGATAATGAGGTGTCAGAGGCTCATGCGCAACAAATACAGCAGCTGGCAAAAGAATGTGTTGCCAGAGTAAGCGACGCGCAAAAGTTGTTAAATAACCTCCGCGCAAAGATCACCATACCAGAGAAGTGACTCGGGATGAGTCACGATGATTGTGTTGGGGGCCTGTTGGACAGTGGATCCCCCGCGTAATGATTTTGGGGCTGAAGCCTGCAATTTTGGGTAAAATTATGGTAAAAGGTTCCGCGAAGTGCGCGGAGCATGAATTGTACTGGGTTAAGTCCAAGAGTAGTCCACCCTAAAATATTATAGATTAATCTAGGATGTGTCAACTTTTCCATGATCAGCGAACCATGGAAATGTATAAATAAAGAAAGGATCTAGGTTTAGAAGGCAGTTCTTCATAGTAGCTTGGTGGAAGATCTAAAGTGTATGGGTTTGTAAAAGCGAAAGTGCTCTGAGTCTGTAAGTCCGAGTCGAGGGTAGTAGAGGGTAGAAGAGGCTCTGCACCTGTGTGCGCAGAGGCCTAGTAGAGTCCGCAGTTGTGTGTGTGGACCCCTGCAGCTGAGTGCTTAGGCCGGAAAGTGGAATGTACTGAAAAAAATATTAATAAAGATAAGTGGTTCTGAAATATTGTGTATCTGATCACCGATATGAATGTTTATGCTTATGTTATGATTTTTATTTATGACTGTGCGCAATGGGTTTAATTGTTAAATGTTTTCTTAAAGACCTTAAAGAATAGATCAGATCTATAATAACAGTAAGAAGACTAAGGATCTAAGAAACTCCCCCTCAAGGTTCTTCGTGAGGTCCCAATTGTTGTGCAGACTAGCAGAAGTAAGTAGTTCGATTTGTGAAGTCTCCAGACATCATCAAGACATCCCTAGGGTGTGGAAACCTAGTTCCAGCACCCTTCCCTACTGCCTCGAGTGAGACCTCAGTCCACGCTTCATGGATTGTTGCTGAAAGGGCCGGTAGTAAGGGATTTGTTTGACTAAAAACTTTTTTGAACCTGGGTCAGGTCCCAATAAGACAACACTTCTATCTTGATAGTTTGAGGAGTGGTAATTTCGTCCAATGCATTATAAGATATGGTTGGATTCATTTATTCTTTCTCGATGTGATCTTTCACTTCTTGAACCTTTTTCTTATTGATATGTCCTTCTATCTTGAGAGTTTGAGGAGTGGTAATTCTTTCCAATGCTTTACAAGATATGGTCGGATTCATTTCTTCTTTCTCTGGGGTTGGTTCCTGGTGTATATCCTCTTATTTTTATGTTTCTTGATCCTTTCCTTCCTCCTCTTCACAATCTCTGTAAAATAATTTCTTCTCAGCACACTTACAACCTTTAATGTATTTGTTATCACAATTTTAACAAATCCCTTTTTCTCTTTTTTCTTCCAATTGTTGTGGTGTAAAACTTGTAGGTTGTGGAAGGCTAGGAGAAACAACCCTTCCATCTTTATATTTGTGAGGGGTAGACTTCCTTGTTTCCATAATTTTGCTTTCCAATTTTCTTTCCAACCTGAATGCCTTCTCCAATGAATCAAGTTCCCAAAGATGAACCTCATGTTGAATGTTATCCTTTAAAGTCCCTATGGAGACATCAATCCTCTGCTTCTCTGGAATATCATTTTCCCTTATATTCAATTTTTGAAAGTCCTCAATGTGCTCTGCCATTGAACACTTTTGTTTGAGATTTAGTAATTGGATAAAGAATGTGTTGCTCTTTGTATCCTCATAATGTGCTATCATTTCCTCTGTGAAAATTGACCACGTAACAAGTGGTTTACGAGAAAAAAGCCCTTTATACCATAAAAATTGATCCAGTTCTAAATATGAAGGTGCAATACGTACCTTTTGTAATAGTTACACCTCATGTAGATCAAAATATTGCTCCATCTATAGTATCCAATTTACCGGATCCTCGCCATCAAACTTCCTCATATCGACTTTTCTTGATTTTAGGAGCTCAATCTTGAAACGAAAGTAACTCTATAATTTCATATCTCCAAGTTCTAGAATTGCATCTTCCAATAGCCTTCTGAGTGCTCTTTCTAACCCCAGAATTCGGATCAAGATTGGATTCTGCAAGGAAGGGTTATGTCAAATCTCCCACGATGAACTGATTATAGATTGGTTCAATAGATTGCACTTGTACGAAGTGCCACGTGTCACTGTTGCAACCTTAGGACCTGAAACCAATAAAAAGAAAACTACAGTCCATCCTCTTTCTTGAACTTCTTATGCAATTTAAATCTGATGCTCAGAGAGAGAGTTATGACAAGTTTCCCAAGGTCACCTGTTTAGGATGTAATTCAGGAGCTTGGAGAAACCCTAAATGTCTTGGATTGTATCTCTGAAAATATAGCGAAACAAGATTTGAAATTTGGGTCTAAGCTTCACCAAAATTGTGGCTCAAATGGGGTTTAATTTCAAAGTCTGAACCTTCATAGAAAAAAATTATAGCAAAAATTCCATGATGACCTATTTGAGATGGAATTCAGGAGTTTTTCAAAGCCCTAAGCTCCTTAGATCATATCTCCGAAAATATAACGAGAGAAGATCTGAAAGTTTTACTCAAGGTGCAAAATGATTTTGGCTCAAATGAGTTTTTGTTTTATCTTTTGAAACTTCGTAGCAAAGAAGTTATAGTGAAAATTACACGATGACCTATTTGGAGCAGCGAAACCCTAGAATCCAAACCTCTGATACCAAATGTTATGAAACTAGCTCACAAAAAGATAGAAAAGAGAGATAAACGCCTTAGAATTTAGCCTCTTTGAGGGGGCAACCTCCTTTACATTACACAAATGAAAAATTCTTGGATGACACAAATGAAAAGACCTCCTTTCTATATATAGTAGTCTAAGGGATCATAATATAACCAGATCCGACATAACAATAGTAATGTAAGGGCACAATAATAACAATAGTGGGCTTGTATGGGGCATAATAATAACAATATGGGGACTACATGGGCACAACAATATAATAAGGAAGATGCACTAATAACAATAATGGGCTACACTATTAGTATAGGGACCTAACATCTAGACTAGGTACAATGCACTCCATTGGCATCACAGCTTCTATGCCATAAACTAGCCTGAAGGGCGTTTGTCTAGTTAGATTTTTGCAAGTCGTTCTATAAGCCCATGGCACCACGGGTATGCGCATATCCCAGTCAGTCCTTTGTGCATTGAAGACCTTAGTTAGTGCATTCTCCAATACCTTATTAAATGCTTCCACCATCTCATTAGCCTGCAGGTGATAGGACGCACTCTTCTGATGATAAACCTGGAACTCCTCCGCCAGCACATTGATCGTCTCATTAAGGAAATGTGTACCGTGATCACTCATCAAAATATTTGGGAAACCAAATCTAGTCAGTACATACTGTAAGATTAACCTTGATGTTCTTGCCCATATATAGTCCTTTATAGGTTGCGCCTCCGCCCATCTCGTTAAACACTCATTCGAGGTGATGATGTACTGCACACCTGTCCTCTTTCTTGGAGGCTGAATTGGTCGTACGAAGTCAATTGCCCACTTTTTGAATGGATGTAGTGACATCTGTGGATTCAGAAGTAGATCATCCCTCTGGGATTCCCTGCCTGTCCTTTGAGATGCATTACATGCCTTACAATAAGCCTTGGAATCCTTATGAAGCATCAACCACCATAGCCCAACGCGCAAAATCTTCTGCACTGTAGCTTTTCTTGCATAATTTCCTCTTGCAGCTCTTTCATGAGCTTCAAAAAGGATGTTGTTTCATTCAAAGTTAGGTACATAACATTGAAAAATTTCATCCAAGCCCATTTTATATAAATTCCCTACAATGATAGAAAAGTCTGTCACATGCACCACTAGCTCCTTCTTTTGTTTACTAGTATACCCTTCTGGAGCCGTCGCTGTCATCAGGAAGGTATGATATCTGCAAAGTGATTGTCAGCAACATGCACTGCAAAGAGTTGCGTGTCAGGTATTCCTTCCTCCAATTTAGTAGGCTCCTCTCCTATTTCAATGCACGATAGATGATCTGGTCTTGCATTCCATCGTCTTGGATTTACAATAACTTCAAAGTCATATTCCTGAAACAGTAGGAGCCATCTTCATATCTTCCCCACCAACACAGGCTTGTTAGATAGGTACTTCAATGCAAAATGGTCTGTATACATCTTGAGGTGTCTGCCTAACAAATAGTGCCTGAACTTCTGGAGTGCGTACACCATAGCCAACCCTTCGTGCTCTGTTGTTGAATAATCCTTCTCATCTTTAGACAAATTCCTACTTATGAATGGTATAGGATTATCCAATTATCCCTCACCAACCTGCGTGAGTACTACTGCCAGTGAAATACATGATGCTCCCACATACACATGAAATTCCTTCTTCCAATCCAACAAGACTAGGATCGGTGTGGTGACCATCTTTTCCTTCAACACATCTAAGATTTACTAACACTCTTAATTCCAACAAAATGTAGCATCCTTTTTTAGCAGCTTCTCCATTGGCGCAGTAATCTAGGCATAAATTTTGATGAACTTTCTATAGTATCTTGTATGCCCCAATGTTGCGTGCAACTGTTTCACACTTCTTGGTGCCTCCAAATTAATTATAGCCGCGATCTTAGCGGGGTCTACTATCAAGCCTTGTCTACATACCAAATGATGCAGAAAGATCCCAAAAGGGACACAAAACAAGCATTTCTTCAAATTGAGCATGGTCTGGTACCTTCGGCATGTATCCAACATCAAGCGTATACTAGCTACGTGGCACTTTACGAATCCAAACAACGTCGAATCATCGAAGTATACCTCCAAAAACTTGTGAATGAAGTCATTGAAGGCTGCAATGACTACACGCGAAAAGATCGTCGACGCATTCTTTAGTCCAAACGGCATTATAGTATACTAAAAGCATCCCCATTTAGTCACGAAAGTCATCTTACTTCTATCCTCTGGTGCAATCTTGATCTGATGGTACCCAGAGAACCCATCAGTGAATGAATATGCTTCCTGACCGCCAACATTACCCAGTGCTTCGTTGGTAAACAAAGTCAGAAAGGGATCATGTATGCAAGCATCATTCAACTTCCTAAGGTCTACGCATATCCTTATTTCATCCTTTTGCTTCTTTTCCCAAACCACTATTTGGCTCACCCAATCAGATTCTTTGACAAGTTCAATAATACTTGCAGTAAGCATTTTATCCAACTCTAAGCAGACCTTCTCTTTATACCTGGGGTTGAGGCGATAAGGCCTTTTCTAAATTGCCTTTGTGTTTGGTTTCAATGTGATCTTCATGACTCCCAGGTCCCCTATTATCCCTTTCAAATCTGAAAACTTCATAGGGAATAATTCCTGATATTCCTAGAGAAATTCAATGACTTTATCTATTATTGCATCATCCCAGTAGTCCCCAATGTTTACAAATTTCAGCTCCGCTTATGTCCCTATGTTCACTTGTCTTGTCTTCAGCGACGCGGCGATATCTGGAATTTCAATTTGTGGTCCTTAAACTTCGCGGTGACCTACAATCTCTGGGATATGAATGTTCCTCGAGTCTTCATCCTCTTCATCAGTAGTCACATTTTAGTGCTCTAGCGCGTGGCGTAGTTGGGTAGTCGAATTTGGTTTAATTAAGTACAAGGAATCCTGTGGTATTCTGAAGATTGTTGCCTTGACTTCCTACAATGCCTCGTCAATACATTCAAATCCATCCTCAAAATTGAACGTCATCAAGAACCCCTATTGCAAAATGTACCATTCTTGAGTGCCATGGTGTAGCTGTATTTCTATGTACCATTTCATCGGTATTACATCCAAAGTATGACAAAACAGATGCACCCATTTAGGCTAAGGCTCCGCTCCATAGACCTTAGTCCATTTGGCCAGGTGATCATGCAAATCATCCCTTCGATCATATTTCTCTGTTAGCCGCACTTATGGGTGACCAAACCACAATCTCATCATCCTTTTGTACATGTACCAATCATCAAAATTGTCTTTGTGCATACCCCACCATCTCACAGGTGTAGCGCGTAGTGCCCAATCCAAGGCCTAGAAGTGATGCTTCTCTTGACTTACCTCTCAAATGTATCCAAAAATTTATCAACGTCAGTTAAACCATCATAATAAGGAATATTCCTTACCTCTGATGATACACATCACAACAACTTGGTCATCATATTATAGCGCAGTGTACATACTTCATGTAGTCAGTTCTCCTAGTGTTCCAACTCCTCATTTGAGTCTGAAGTGCAGGAGATTTTGCGGTCCCATGCAATACGTCCATCCGCTATCGGATTCACCCAATCTTGATCTCGCATTGTTATCTTATAAATCTAGTCCAATTCATCATTGCTTTCATAATCATGGACGGGTTGAGTATAGCGTGGTCCTTCTGCAGGGTCCAGGGACACTAGTACGTAGAGTGATTGCTTCACAAATATCATCTTCCACTTCTTCAAATTGATTACCCCATTCATGTCAGTGGCCTTATCAATCCCAAGGAGCGCAGGGTAGGTATTTCTATCATCCACAATCTCTATCACTTTGAAGTCATCCAATGCACTCATGCCCTCAGTATCCACTGTCACTCCCTGCAATCTTCTAATGGGGATGATTTTCTATTGATTTCACATCCTTAACTGAATCAGAGACCACTCTAGCATAGTTTTCCCCATCCTTTCCCATGTCTGTTTAGGCGGAAAATTCGCGTCTAACCCCAGATCTAGAATTGCTTGATCCATATCATATTCCCCTATCTGTGTAGTGAGCCTCATCTCATGATCCATTCTTTCCTTATGCTTACCAATCTCCTTGACTATGCGCGGTCAGTTAGGAGCATTTTATTTCCCGGCACCCTTGTTTATCAGTTCTTGTAGTCCTTTCACAGCCTTGTTGTCACGCAAAAACTTCATACAGGTCTCCAAGAAGGTAGTAAGCATGGAAGAGTCCATCTCCTTAGCTGGCTTATCCTGACTTACTGAGTTTGAGGCCTCAACAAAGGTTTTATTTGCTTCCATAAATGTTTCCCATGCCTGCTTCAGATCAAACTCAGCCTCCTTTTTTGGAGCTTTGTGGACCCATTCACTTTCTTCAAGTTGCTTACCCTTATCTTCGCCAGTCGTCATCCCACTCCGCAACATAATATTTACCTTGGGATCCTCTTCACAAGGCTCAACCCTCATCATCTGTAGGTTCTCAATCAGTCGCATTGGTTGCATTCCATTTTCACGTATCTTAGCTAGAAATACCATGCAATCTTGAGTTGCGTGGTAAAACTAAGTATAATATCGGCATGACAGATGCATCGGATTCGGGCAGTCTCACGCGTAGTGTCCTGGTCCTCCAAAGTTGTAACAAATGACCTGTACCTGACCTCTACCAGGTCCTCCTCCACCTCGGCCTCGTCTGCACCCTTGCTATTCATCTCCCACTCCCATAGCACCTTGGTCTGTAGGCCAGGTCTCTTCCTGCACCGTATATGCGAGCATTATATCCATCATTAACTCATAACTACAATAATTGTGCTCATCATGACCCACCGATTGACAAAAGTTGCAGAAGAGCTATTGTGGTGTCTGTACAAATCTTTCTAGCAAATTGAAATTGTTTGTCACGTGTTTTCCAGCTACCTGACAGATAGCACACCATAGCGCGGGCCCTGCACTTTTCCCTGCTTGAGCCTCTGGCCTCAGAGGCATTGGTCCTACTGCTGCAACATAATTCATGAAGACTAGGCAGTGATCTTTGTCATGCCCCTAGGCCTATGTGCACACAGCTACAGAGCCTCTTTCCTACGCTAAGACTACTCGCTCTTAGCTCTCACAGACCCATTACATCAATGACTCTTCAACATATATCTGAATTGAACTAAAACTTCCTTAGAATCTTCTAAGACATTGGGAATTGTTGACCTTTTTCTCACTGATCATATTCAGTGCGCGCTGCTCTCTGGTCTAAAATTCCGTGATCACATCGTCTTGCAGGGTGTGAAGGGCTTCACTTGGCAGTGTGGCCAAGTTCAACCCAAACTTCTTGAGAGCACTGATGGTGGCCTTGTCAGCTTCCACTTCTATAGTCAATGCTTCGTCCGACAACACGACGGCCGAGGATCCAAGGAGCAGATGAGCTCCACTACTTCTGAGGTCCCAAGCGCTAAGCTAGTTGACATCGCATTGCATTGTCCCACACTAGTCTGCACTTGAGTGGCCTGGATCTGTAGCTCACGCAGACACATCTGAATGGTGAGCAAGGCTTACTTCTACTACTGCTTGAACTGCTGCAACAGTTCCGTGGTTGTGTCCCTCATTATGTCCCTGATATTATTCAGATCACCTTCAGTCATAGTGATCAGGTCAAGTGATGATTTGCTGGTGTTGGAATTCTTCCACAGCCCTACTTTTTCCTACTCTATAGTGCTCTTAACTCAAAATGGAGTAGTCTTTGGGTCTACACCTACTTGTCCTGATTTCTACTCTTCTTCCTCCGTCTACAGCGAAGGAGACTTCTGACTTCTCTAAGAGTCACGCTCGTCCTCTTCTTCTTCCTCCTCTCCCTGCTTCTTAGCAACGCACTCTGCTTTAGCTTTTTCTTCGACCTCCTTTTTCCTTCTGTTAGCCAACTGCTACATCTTTAGCAGGGCCTCTTCCTTCTTTTGCTTCAAGGTGAGCTTAGTAGACCCAGCTGAAAGGTCTGAGGTTGTGCACCACTCTGATGGCAAACTCTCTAGGATCACTGCAATTGCATTGTCTATTGCTAGGTATGGAAGATCATATCATTTTTTATCGGGGTCCTTCCACTCCCGGATGGAAACACAGTGGAAGTTTGCTTTGAACTCCACTATCCTGAGAACTACTCAAAGACAGTTGGGGATAGCCTTGGCTTCAAGTTTATTGTGACGCGGATGCTTTCCTCCATTAGTACTCAAAAGATTTTACTCTCCTTGACCCTCGTGGTGTCCTTGGTGGCCCAGAGTGAAGCGAACTTCTCTGCTTCTGGTAGATCTGATGTGACTAGAGGAAACTGGCTATATTCTGGTAATTCCCAGGAAACCAACATAATTGATAATAGCAACCAACAGTAGTGAAAGGTTTTACTATGGTCTTGTGCTTCTCTGTAGTTCGCAAGGAACTCACTGCAGAGATAGCGCGCCCAATTAAATTGTACGTCTTTTGCGCAGTGAGCCGCTAATGACACAACTGGTGCCGGCATTTCATTTTCCTAACACTTCCTCATTATTTTCCCAGCCAAATCTGTGTGGTGACCTCAACCACGAGGTTATGCTAGAAATTTAGTATCCGCATGGTTTGTTTGCGAGCTTGAATTTGTCCTTAATTCTCACGGCGAGGTCACGCTTGCCCGTCTTTGCACCAAATTCCATGGCTAGATTGAACCCTGAATGTGGTAGCAATGTGATCCTATGGATCAACATATCAGTGATGGGTATCGGTTCTCCTAACCGCATGCACCCATTGTGCACTAAGCATTGCAATTGTTTGACCACCATTGAGGTTATGGGCACGCAGTGGTAATGCAGCACCCATAACAGGTTTAATAGACCTGACTTGTCCAATGATTTAATCCATTGCCATGGTGACACCATAATATTTATAAAACACACGGGTCATAGTCACCAAGTGGGGGAATCGCTCTATGTTCACCAAGTTCCAATCCTCCAGCTTGAGAGCGGGAAGGCCGCCAAGCGCGGTCCATCAAACGTGATCTGGTTTGGAAGCAATGGGGTATTTAGCATAAATTTCCCCTCATCTGGGTCCTTCGAGACCTTCACCTTACCCTGGCACGAAGGGATGTACTCGGGTAGCTTTGAGATAGGGTCTACACCCATTTAATCCATGAGTAACTTGCATTTGTTTGAATGATTTTTCTTTTCTCCTTAGGAAACAAATGTGAAGGTAATTTTCTTGTGACTAAGTAATTGGTAATATCTGCAAACCAAGGGGTCTAAGTAGTTACTACAAAAAGATATTCATCAGGAAGTTTATCTTCAACTGTAGCGTCATCTTTGATATTTTGAATTCTAGACAAGAAATCAGCCACTGTGTTTTGTTTCCTAGGTCTATCTAAAACAGTGATGTTGAATTCTTGCAGGAGTAATAACCATCTTGTAACTCTGCCATTAGTAATAGGTTTATTCATTAAGTACCTAATTGCAGAGTAATCTATATGAACAAAGGTTTCATAGCCTATTATGTAATGTCTGAACTTGTTGATAGCATGAACAACAACTAAGAATTCCTTTTCAGTTATAGTGTAATTTAACTCAGTGGGAGTCAAATTCTTGCTTGTTTAATAGATGGCATAGGGGATCAAATCTTTCTGTCCTAATACAACTCCCAGAGCTGTATCTGAAGCATTTGTTGAAATGTGAAAAGGTAGTTTCCAATTTGGACCTCTTAAGATGGGTGGTTTAGAATTTTTTTCTTTAAAAGTCTCAAATGCCAACTGACAATCAAGAATCCATTTGAATTCACAATCTTTGGTGAGTAATTTGAAGAGTGGAGATGCTAGTTTAGTGAAATTTTCTATAAATATTCTATAGTATCCTGTGAATCCTAGAAAACTTCTAACATCCTTTTGACAACTTGGAATTGATAATTTAGAGATGACTTCAACTTTAGATTTATCAACCTTAATTCCTTCTCCTGAAATGTGATGTCCTAAAACAATCCCTTCTGTAAACATCATAAAACATTTTTCATGGCTTGTGAAAGGTTTTCTTCCTTACATCTTTTAAGAACTTTTTCCAAATTTTCTAAAGCCTCTTCAAATGTATTCCCATAAACTGTAAAGTCATCCATATACACCTCTACACAATCATGTATTAGATCAGAAAAAATTCCTAATACTGCTCTTTGAATTTTGCAGGTGCATTGCACAATCCAAAAAGGAGTACTTGGTAGGCATAAGTTACCCATGGGCAGGTGAATTTGGTTTTATCTTGATCTTCAGGTGCTACCTTAATATGATTGTAACCACTAAAACCATCCAAAAATGAGAAATAATTTTTACCTGCTAATGTATCTAACACTTGATCTATAAAGGGAAAATGAAAATGATCTTTTAGGGTTGCTTTATTCAATTCTCGATAATCAATACATACCCTCCATTTACCATTACCTTTAGGCACAATTACTAGAGAAGAAACCCATTGGATATTTGAAATTGGGTAAATGAAGTTTACATTCAACAATTTTTGCAAGTCCTCCTTCACAATTTACCTAAGATTTGGATTCATCCTTCTTTGAGGTTGTCTGATAGGTTTACAATTTTCCTCAATGTAGATGTGATGTATACAAGTCTTAGGACTAATTCCTTTCATGTTAGTGTATTACCATGCATATGCAGAAGAATGTTGTTGTAATGTTTTGATTAGCTTTTCCTGTTGTAATTTTTCCAAGTTATTATTTATGTTCAATGTTTTTCCTGGAAAGATTTCAACTGTAGAGCTACCAAATTCTTCCATAGAATAAAGAGACATCTACCTAGATGAAAAATATTCAATATTGGATTTTTCTTGAAATTGATCATGTTCATATTTTGGAGATGATTCAAAATTTTCCATTATATTTAAGATTTGACTATCTTCACTAATGGTTGAAATAGTAAAGAGAGGCTGAATATCATTTTCATCATCAATCCATTCTTTGTCATATATCTCTGTGATTGTTCTTGCTAGAGGATATAGAGTGAATTTCTTAGTTGAATTAGCATTAGAGATATACAAATCACCAAATCTACAGCTAATGAAAGCATCAGCTATAGCCAGCCAAGGTCTTCCTAATATAAGTGGATGTTCTCCTAGATTGTTCTTTGGGGTTAAGATCATAAAATCAACAGGGTACTCCCAAGAGTCTAAGGACACTGAAATATCTTCTAACACACCATCTAGTTTGATTACAGATCTGTCTGCCAATTGCAGTAATGTAGGTGTATAAATAATATTAAGAAGCTTGAGTTGTTCCATGGCTTGTTTGCTTATGATGTTTATTGTTTCTCCTAAATCAATCAATGTTTTCGGAATTTCAACTCCATTGATATGTTTTTTTACAAATGGACTTCCTAGATCTACATATTTTTTTATGGCATTTTTTCCCATCATTATGTCTGTTATTTTTCCTACCAGTTGAATTCTTTTTACTTATTTTGTTTTTCTTCCTAGTTTCTTCATGCTCAATTCTTTTATTGTTTTAGCTAGAATTGGAATCTCCTTAATGGCTTGTAACAAAGGGATTTTAATACATAAAATTTTCAATTCATCTAGAAAATCCTAATTAGGCAACATAATATGCTTTTCTAACCTTCTATCAACTTGTAATCTCTTAGGAAAGGGAGGTGTAGAAGTCGATACTAGTGGTTGCTCTATGATTGGAGTTGAGTTTATTGGTTCTTTCTGTTTTTCGTTTTCAGTATTCTAGTTTTGAGGAGATGTTCCTTCAAAAGTTTTATTTTTCTGTAGAGAATCTTCCTCAGAATTGTATTGTTCTTGAATAACTATAGAAGGCTTTTTCTTTTCTAATATCCTACCAGATCTTAGTTGGACATCATTGAGATATAAAGGAGTGATCATATAAGTTGGAAATTGTTGTCCTTCCACCATATAGGTATTATGAGGATTTTTATTGTTGGGGTTTGGTAATGGTTAGGCAGGTAACTGATTTGGTCTCTGTGGGAATGGCAGTGAAAGTTGAGGGTTTTGGTTTTGAAGTTGGGGCTATTGATTTTGTTGAGGAATTTGTTGGGGAGGATAGTTTGTATATGATGGAGGATATTGATAGTATGGAGAGAATCTTCCATAGGGATTTTTCATTCCTTGAGCCCAAGGCTGAGATGAAGATTGAGATTCAAGCCAAGGTTGCTGCCAAGAATTCCAATTTGGTCAGGATTGAATATACATTTGGTTGTTAAAACCCTGATTTTGTTGCCCTTGCCAAGGTCTTTTAGAGACAAGAAAAGAGATTCTGTTGGATTTGAAATTGTTTCCTCTTGAAAACAACCTTAAGACTAGGAATTGAAGGACAACTTTTGGTCTCATGGTTTTCGAAACAAATCACACAAGTTTCTATGATTTTTGCATCCAAAGGGCATTATCTTAAAGCGTGCTTCTTTCTACATTTGGGATAGGAAATAGCTAAACATCAGTTTCGGATTTTTGCTTTTTTTGTAACTTAAGGGTGTCTATCTATTCACTAAGGCTCCCTAGAATATATGTTTTAAATTCATCAAGTATGTTTCCAATTTCTGCCCTACTCACTGATCCAGTTGAAGATTTATTCACTCTAACAAGAGAAGGATCTCTTGGACCCTTCCCAGTTTTGGAATTTCCTCTCGAGAGATGAACACATAATTCTCGAAAGTCACTTAATGGGAGTTGAGAGATATCTCCCTTCCCCATCATGTTAAGGATGTCTATCCACTCATCTCTAATGGGCTTTAATAAAAGAGCTTTTAAAGTATCTTGATCTAAGTTATCCATTTTTTTCTCTTTTTAAGTTATAGTTGAATCTTTCAAATAGATCCTCCAAATTTTCATCCTCTTTTTGCATCATTTTGAACACTTCATCTTTGTGATTGATAGGCATGCAATAATCCAAATACCTATCCAAAAACACTTTCTTCGTGTCATTCCATGTTGTAATAGACTGAGTGACCAATCCCATCAACCATTTTAAAGAAGCTCCTTTCAATGTTGAAGGAAACAATTTGAGTTTTTGAGAGTCTTGCAAATAATCACAAGTTCTACATAAGACTTCAAATTCAAATAAGAAGGTTTCAAGATCTTCACTTTTTAATCCATGAAAATTTGGGAGGAAAGAAGGTGAGCTATTTTTCATTGTGGCATCTGTTTCTTCATCAACTATAGGGAATTGAAAAGAATTATCAGCTTCCCTATTTCATCTACCTTATCCATTATTTCCTATACTTCTTCCTCCAGCTCCTCCTCCTCCAAATAGTGAAAATTCTCCATCCTCTCCTTCTTCTTCTCTTCCTGCCATTAGAGTTTCTTCAGAGTTAATATAAGATTCAACCTGCTTGGTTAATTTCTCTTCCTTTGGTTCCTATATCAATGGTATGTGGAAGAAAGGTTCTACTTCTTCTTCTCCACTAGGTATTCTTAATTCTTCAACTAAAATATGTTCCCCTGTAGAGGTGAAAAAGGCTACTCCTTCTGTTGGAGATCCAAGATTTTCTTCCTCTAGGACTGCCTCAGTAGATGAAGTAGGAGATCCTCTTGATTGGATTTCTGACCTTAGAACTTCAGGAGGTCTATGGCTAGGAATATGCGTCTGAGATGGAGGTGTATCTCTTCTTAGTCTTAGTGGAGTAAGTGGTGTTGTAGGAATTGAACTCCTGCCTCTAGCTATGAATCTACCCCCAGAGTCTCTTTCTCTACGCATATCATTTTTTTTTTTTTTATGTAAGAGATGAAGTTACCTAATTACACTTCTCTGGCAATGATGCCAAAATGTTTAGTCAATTTAGTGTTCTAAATTGCTTGCATAAATTATCAACCGAGGTTTGTAAATTGATGAAGTGTTTTGCACTATATGTGCTTAGTTAACCTTTCTCTTACTTCGTTGTTTTGTATTTTATGTTTGTTTTGGGGGTTTCTGTTCTTTGATGTCTAAGAATGTACAACCTATGAGGAAATTCAAATGGATCTAATGAATTTTTAAAGAAAAGGAAAGGTTCCTAAGTTAATCTAGTTTCCTAAAAATGGACCAAGAACTATTGTCTAGTTAGAATATAATAAGAAAACAAAGTATCTATCTTATCTTATCATTAGTCCTAATCCATGAATCTAATTCTTAAAAGCAAGAGTGATATTGATGCAGAAGGTAACTCAGTAATTTCATTCATTTAAACATTCAACCATTCAATTTTGGAATATGATGAAATCAATCTCCTTGAAATGATTTTTTGGAATGTCAGTGATGCAACTAAGTAAGGACCTGAAAGCTAAAAAGAAAAGGTAAAAGCATGTAAAACTAACAATATACTGAATAAATTCAATCACCATTTGAATTAGACATTTAACCATTTAAGTTAGAATCATCATCATTTTGAAATGGTTTTTGAAAACATCTATTAACACAGTTAATTGATAGCTCTGTTCTAAGAGAATGAATAACAAAACAGTAAGAAAACTAAGCAATTGTATATTCTTATTACTTAAATCCTAATTCAGTTTTGGAAACAAAGTCATTTTTCCATAAAATATCTTAGAAGAACAAGGCTACACAATTGTTATTTTACCCTTACACTATTGGTTAAAAACTGAAATGAAACATCATTCTAAATTAGAAAACAAACTTGTTGAAATCAAAGTAATAGAAATTAAACTAAAAACAACAAGTGAAAAACCTCCTTCAATGCAGGGGCCCTTTGCAAATGATGTGGCTGGAATGCTAGCTAGTTAAGAATGCACTTTAAACCATCATTGATAAAACAAAGTTTGTACTATGAACAAAACAAAGTCTGAATACATAGTATCAACAAAAAGCTTGTATTTCCTTCTAACTTCTAACTACTTCTTAGTTCCATGCAAGCGATATTTATAGGAAAATAACATAACTTTTTATGAGGAAAACTTGCTACAAGTGGCTTAATTTGAATTGTAATAGCATTGTTTAACTTCTGATCAGCTACAGGTCACTAATTCGAATTAAATCTAACATGACTGTTTAACTTTTGATCAGCTACAGGTGGCTAATTTGAATTAAATATTCAACAGAACTATTAGACTCTTGATTAGCTACAAAAGGGAAAATCAAGAGTCCTACTGCTTCTAGATAACGTATTTTGACTCCATCTTTGACCATGACTTTAGGCTTTCTTTTCCGTCGATCTGGACTGAGTGAATAGGATAGAATCCATGTGAAGATGATTATGGAAATGCCCATGTGGCCCAGTTCTTCATTTGAGACCTGTAACCTACCAAACCATGATAGTAGCTATGGAATCCATAGTTAGCTGTAGAATAGGCTACGTTCTGTAGCTAATTTGCAAAAATCAATTAAAATAGCAAGAACATGAAAATGTAATATGGTGATCATTTTAGTGCTTTCCTAAGACAAAACCTAGCATTTATCATTGAATGGGTCTATAGTCTTATGAGAAAATGAGAGAAAAAGGTGAGAAGAAATTTCAAGTATAAGGTAATTCTGAGGTTCAACAGTTATTCCCAATAAATATGCACTTTTCATATTTACTATACAACTTTGTTCTTTTCTCCTTTGGAACATGTACATATCCATCACATCCAAATACCCTCATATTTGAAAGAGAAGGTTTCTTACCAGTCCATACCTCTTATGGAGTCTTATCCTCCAATGCTAATGAATGTGATCTGTTGACTAGGTAACATGCAGTCTCCACCACCTTTGCCCAAAATTCTTGTCCTAACCTGGCACCACTAAGCATGTTTCTTTCCATTTCCATCAGTGTTTTGTTCATTCTTTTTGCAACTCCATTTTTCTCAGGTGTGTATGGAGTAGTCTTCTGTTGTACTATACCACACTTCTTACAAAAATCTTCAAATTCCTTCTTGAAAAACTCTACACCATTATTTTTCCTCAGCACCTTTATCTTCTTCTCTGTCGGGTTTTCCACCAAAGCCTTCAATTCTTTGAACTGTCAAAGACTTTAGATTTCTTCTTCAGGAAATATATTCATATTCCTTGAGAAGTCATATATAAATGATACATAATACACAGAATTTCCTAGTCATGGAACTGACACAGGTCCAAACACATCACTGTGCACAAGCTCTAATATCTTTTTCACCCTCTTACGACCAGAGGGGAAGCTCACCTGATTCTTCTTCCCATATACACAATTTTCACAGAAATCAAAATCCAGAGAGCTATTAGACATACCTTTACCAAGTATTCGAAGGCCCTTCCCTCCAATATGTCTAAGCCTGTGATGCCATAGCATCGTCTTTTCTCTAGAGACCACTAGATTTTCTGTTCCAGCTTCAGGAAACACAATACTGTTGCACACATCAATAACTACCTTGAAGCTTGTATAGGGTTCTAATCCAAACTCCCTGCATCAATACCAGTACTCCCCAAACCATCTTACATATATCTTTCTTGAACACTATTTTTACACGTGCATCTTCCAGGTTGCTTACAGAAATCAGATTTCTGGCCAATGCAAGAATATGCAGAACACACAGAAGTGTTCTAATCCTTCTACCTTGCAACTTTAACTTAACTTTTCTGCGACCAATGATACTAGTCTTCCTGTCATCCCCTAAGAAGACATCACCACCATCATATTTGTCATACTCACAGAACCACTCTCTATGTGGAGTGAAGTGAAAGGATGCGCCTGAGTAAATTAACCATGCCTCATGGTCTACATGTGTAATTTAAGAAGAAACCAGGTACACATCCCCACCTTCATCTGAGGTGGTTTTCACCTATGCAAAAGGAGAATCATTAGATCCCTTTCCTTTCTCAGGAGCTTTATATTTACAGTCCCTTTTGTAGTGTACTTCCTTTCCACATTTCCACCACACCTTTACAGGTTTTCTTGGAGATTTAGATCTCCCACTCGAGGACTTATTTTTGTTTCTATTATGGGACTGTCCTCGTATAGACAAGGCATCACCATTCTATCCCTCCATATTTTTCAGTCTCATCTCCTCTGACAACAAGGATGATACTATTTCATAAAACTCCAAGGTAGTTGCATTGATACCTATTGAAATATACGGACTATCCCACGAATCTGGTAGAGAAAACAACAAACATATACACTTATCTTCATTTGAAATTTTAATATCAATAGATAATAACTGACTTACCATAGTATTAAATGTGTTTGGATGCTCTATCACTGAGTCTCCATCTTTCATCCTTAGGTTATATATATTTTTCTGTAGGAACAATTTATTCACCAGACTTAGATTCGTACAAAGTCCCTAACTTATCCCGTAAATCCTTCACCTAAGATTCCCCTGATACATTCAACAATTATGAATCTGAGACACACAATCATATTGTGCTCTTTTCCTTTTGATCCAATTTCATCCAGTCTTTGGCTAACATTGTTGTTGGTTTGGTACCCAGATCTATCGTGATCCACTGATATTTACCCACCGACATATCCTCCATCTTGAGTTTCCACAACTCAAAACTATGACCATTAAATTTTTCAATCTCTATCTTTCCACTGCTCGCCATATTCTTTCGCACAAGAATCGATCCCACAGATATCCCACTAAATAGGGTCTACCATAGGCCCAAGAAAAAAACTCCTTAGTAGCAAAGGCCTCCTCTTGAAGCCAAACAAAATTTGATACCAAATGTAGGTTTTAACCCTATACAAAAATTACTTGCATATGAATTTTAAAAAACAGAAAACAAACAATGGCGAGAGCATAAAACATAAAACATATATACACAGAGATTTTCCCCTGGATCCCAAAATCGAGACTACCAGATTAATTTTTCATTATATTCCTTTCAATGTTACAATACATATATATACATGCTGAAGCAACCATAAACCCCAATCCATTAACCCTGGATTAGAACATAACTATAGTTCCCTTGATCAAATCTACAAAATACCAAGGATAGAAAACCATCATGCGCAAAACCATGTAGGAAATCCATGCACAAAACCATAGGTAGGTTCTCCCACCTAATATAGGGTCCAATTTTTTTGTCCTGGGGCGCTTCCCTAGACCCAGTGTAGGGGGGCTAATGCCCCCCTGCATATGCCCCGATAGGGGGGGTATCCACCCCCCTTGTGACACCCCGCATGTTATAGACATTTTTGGGCACTACAACCCCAATCATAAATTTCCATAAACCAAGGGCTCCTAAGTCCCTAAAAGTGTTGTTCCAACCTCTAAAAGAATAAGGTCAACTGATTACATCTTCTCCCAGAAGTTCTCCATGAAAAACTGCTCAGAACTGGTCAAAACTGGACCATCTCACCTACTCCATGGTCAAAGTGCACTGCATCCCACCTAAATACACACAGTAGGTGCGATGCATCTTGAAAAGCCCTTCTATGGGGTGCAATGCATCTTGAAAATCCCTTCTATGGGGTGAAATGGGCGAGAGTGGACAAATGGCAGGGTCAATCTGCGAGGTGGAGGATCATGGAATCTTCTAGAAACTTCTCCTGTGACACTTGCCTCTCTGCATTCACCCAGGGATGAGTAAGAGATCATCAATCTTCAAGTGGAATCAAGAACTATTAGAGAGAGGACACTAATCAAATCTCAAAAGCTGACTCACCCCCTTTGAAAACATCTATATATGGATCCCTCATCCCAGAGATCCAGGAGGCTAGAATTTTGTATCTTGTAAGGAAGTGTTGTTGGTTTCTTGGTGCAATATCATAGTGTTGGGTGATCTAAGCTTTTCATGAGGTGAAGAAGGGATTTCTTGCTAAGAGGATGATGTTGGGTCAGAACAATTGGTTGTAATCCTCTTTGCTCTTTCTTGATTATCAATAAAGCTATTCAAGTTTTCCTCCACATTCTTGTATGATTGATTTTATATGCATTTGTGTGGTCAATATATATCTGGTCCTATATTGTTTATGATAATAGATCTATGTTCTTGGATAGTGTTATGTTGCTTTGATTCTACAGGTGCTCTTTGAAGCTGGGTAAACAAGGAAGCAAGTAGCAAAGATCTATCAGAAGGGAGAGGAATTGAGCAAGGAACCAAGCGCAAGACAGAGGTTGGTCTCCTTATTCCCCTCTTTTATATTTCTCATAAAGGAAAACAAAAGTAGTTTTAGTTTGTTTGTTTCTAAGGTAGCTAACAGCCTTAGTGGGACTAGCAGCTCTGCATAGACACTAGTTTTCCCGATAACAAAATGGCAACTCCACTGGGGAGCGAATAGGTTGTTTGTTTATCTACATTTGTTTATTTTATAAACTTACAGATGGAGCCTAACGTTAAACCAGCTAGCCTTCGAACTGCATTTGCTATGCAAGTGAAAAGTAGATCAATGCTGCTTCAGTCTATCTCCGGGTTTTGTTTATGAACTAAACAATTGATTTACAAGCTCTCTAATTTCCCTTGTGGTGGCTCTAGTAACCTCTTTAGATCTACCCCTGTGATTGATTTACTGATTACCACTTGCTCGGCCTAAATCCCTGAACTGAATTGCAAAATGTGATCCGGAACCCAGTTAAAGTCTCGTCCCTGGTCCAGCGCACTGTCTCTTTTGTGAATTGTAGATGCATCACACTTCCTGAGTGTAGTAGGTGCGCTGCATCTCTAGTTCACTGTGTTACAGGTGCGCTGATCAGACAAGGCCTTTCCTGCTCCTAGATTTGGTTTCTGTGTTCACTCTTTTCAGCTCTATTCAAGAGTTTTGCTACCTGTAGTCAGTACACCTCTGTTGAAACCCCCTTCCTTGCCATTATTCCACCTCCATTTTGCAAAGGACTGTAAATGTTTTTTTATGTATTTTGAGCCATTTTCAGTTCTCGTTTACAAAGAAGTAGCATAATCGTATTGTCATTTCTTGATTTGAAAGTGTCGCAAGTGTCATTTTCAGTCATAGAAGAGAATCTGATTGTTCGTGATAGTCGATTACACTGTTACTCTTGTATTTGATTTGAATTAGTAGTTTTTCAAGTGTCGAAAGCAAGTTTTCAATTCCAAATCACAAAGTGTCGTCATTGTCTTCATTTTGTCTTGAAAAGAAACTTGTTAGTAATGTCTCTTTGAAAAATAATTCAAATTTGCGCTTAGCTTTCTTTTTATCATCCACACATTAAGAAGGCTGAAAACAAATACATGCACGTGCATTTTGCATTTAGACTGTTTGTTGGTTTGATTTAGGACAGTTCATATAGTGTGTGCTCACTACTCTATGTTGAAAGAACACAATCTCTCTTTCCTTAGTAGCTAGGATTTTCATTGCAAAAAGAAGATTAAATGACTGTTTATCATCTTAGATGGCATTTTAGGAATTGTACATCAACATCACGCGGTGAACCTGAATGGAAAATTTCTTAAGCAAGATCAACTGTAAAATAAATTTAATGAATCTAAAAACGCTTTGGAACCTAACGCACAACATTTAGAAGTCTAGACTAGAGACGTATTCCGGCGTCGTAAAGCCTGGTAACTGTTGTTTTCATTGCTGGTTGGGTGATTCCTCCACTTTGAGACGATAAGTGCCAGTATGGAATTGTGCTCCCACGTACCATCGAGTATATATTGGGAGACCACAATAGAATTTATCCTTTATCCATAGGAAGCCGTGTCTGCCGCCCTATTGATTGCAATGCACTGAACACAGCATTCGGGAAGATTGACTGTCGTACCGTAAAAAGTATTCTGCAGTTTTGCGATTGGTTTGGTAATCCCTCTGTCTAGATTTCCAGAGCAATCTCTTTCGTTCCTTTTCAGACTCCTTAAAGGAAAAGGTCCATCTGAGCACTTGTCACTTCAGGCTCATTAAAAATCGAAGGCGACTAGAGCCATCTTTTGTTTTTTCTCGACTCTTAAAAATTGAAAAAACAAGTTGTGTCAAAGTGTCTAAAATTCATCTAATTCGGAAACATGCTTCCCCTTGATTTTTAGTTGATCAAGTAATCTACAATCGCGGAAGAAAGTCAATTGAAACCCCGTCGTTCCCGGAGGCTTACGAGTCAACCGTCTTTGTCTCCAGAATCGAAATTGTTACGAACAAAGTGAACTCGTTTAACTGGTTCCAAATCCCCTGGTAAAGTTAGAACAAACATTCCAACACCATCGGAGACTCTGGTTACTCCAAACATTTCTGGTATCCCTGCCTTTACAGAAGAAGTTCAGCAGCCACAAAAGGACAGTAGAACTGATCCTAGTGTGAAGGTAAACACTTCTATTACTAAACCAGCTCCATCTACAGCTGATTTGGAAAGTGTTATTCCCCAAAAATTTGTCACTGTAGATTCTATACCTTCTTCGGCACAAGAAATATTTTACGGACCTGACGGTCTAACTCTTCCACCTGGTCTGATTGCTATAGAAGAGATTTTGGAGGATACTCCAACTAGTACTCCATCGCGATTTGGAGTCGGGATCACTCTATATCCTTCTTCATCAGAAATTAGTCTACCGTCATCGGAAGCTCCTGTAGAATTGCTAGGCAATCTTTTGGATAGACTAGAAATGTCTGAACAACCGTCGACATCTAGGACTGTGTCATCCGACACAGCGACGGCAGAACTTCCTGCTGTCACTCCAATAATGTTTGCCGGCATACCATCTGTCCCAACTAGCTCTCAATCGCTAGAAGGGGCCCACTTAGGGGCTATTTCGACAGTATGGTTCGTTCCTGTTTGTTCATCTGGAATAGTGTCCGGGAACTCTTATGTTGAGTCTCAGCAAATTGATCCTTCAGGGTGTCAATTTGGGCAATCCGGTTCTCAAGGACAAACAATTCCTTTGAGTACCGGATTACCGCCGTATGGGGGGCAGTACACCCTTTCATTGTCTCCTCCGGGAGGACAACCATACGAGAGTTCACAACACAATTCACGTTATGCTAGAATTACATCTAGTGGTTGGGTGCCAATACTGCCTCAACAACCAAGAGTTCTATATTCGATGCAACAATGTTTACCTATGTCAAATATACAAACTACGCCAGCTATTGTGACGATGTCGCAAGTACAAGCGTTGCCTGTTGTATGCCAACCTCAGGTTTCTTAGGTTGTAATGCAACAGCCTCTTGTCCCTGCGACTCAACCACAATCGCCAACTAGTGGAATGACACAGGCCCAAATGGGTACAATTACCCCTCATTTTGGTCAAACGGTCAGTATTGGACAACAACACATGGCTTCGCAACCATGGCTGGTGCAATACCAACAACCGCAATTCCAACAAGTATACCAAGGATCTGAGCAAAAAATATTTGCAAATAGTGGGCAGCCGTATATTCAAAACGGTCAAAATCAACCATTCTATAATGGTTATGCCCATCAACCTTACCAAAGTTACTAGAATCAAATGCATTATGCTGGTATGCAAAGACCAACTGCTCAGGCCATTCCGTCCTATCCTAGGTATGCTTCGCCAAACCTGAATCAACAATTACCCTTCGTGGCAAATTTGGAGTTACCAGATCTAAATCGGTTAACAAACGATCCAATTGCTTACGCCCCTTGGTGGCCAGCGATTCTGCATAAACTTCCGTCAGATATTCCTAAGTTTAATGGAAATATGGGTGAAGACCCATCGAATCATGTGATGAACTTTCATCTGTGGTGTTCATCAAACACCCTAAACGATGATTCCATTAGGCTTCGCATTTTTTAGAGGACATTAACTGGTCCAGCATCAAAGTGGTATATCGAGTTACCCAGAGCTTTGTTTGACAACTTCAGTACCCTAGTCACAACCTTTTTAACCCATTTTCAGTTACCGATAAGGTATGAAACGGGAACAAAACTTCTTACCAATTTCAAGAAAACAATGGCCACTCACATATCTAATCATATTCATGAGTGGCGACGTCATCGTAGAATGGTAAAAACATATGTTCCTGATCAGCTTTTAGCTGAATGGTTTATTAAGTCATTACTACCTTCCATTACAGAAGATGTGGCAAAAGGAGGGGTCGTCACTGAAGAGCAAGTTATTGCTCGTGCGCAATATTTAGACTTGATTTATACTTAGTCTAGCACGCTCTACGATAAAATCCCTGACGCTCCCAGACCGGAATTTTCCATCCCTCCTCCTCCTAAATCGAACAATGACTCTCATGCCGACGATGGCGTGATTGGTACGATAGACACGAAATCGAAAAAGGATACATCTAAAAAGGCTTGTAAGATTTCCAGTCAAAATGCAAAAGAAGAACTTCTCACCTCGGAAGTAAATGCCATCTCGACTGAAAAAGGCAAAGAAACCAAGCAACCAGGAGGCAAGAAGAAAAACAAAGGGAAGAAGAAGAAACAGGAGGAATCATCACCTGAAAATTCTTCTGCAAACCCTCCTGGAGATAGGAAACCAAAACGTCCATGCTTAATATGTGATGAGGATCATTGGACAAGAGATTGTCCACATAAAGTTGAGCTTGAAAGATTCTTCAAGAATTCAAAAACCTCGGCAGTATTGACTGTTCCGTTTCCAAATCTAGGGACAAATCTGGTTGCTAGTGAAAATGCTTCCCCATCCCAAGTGCTCATGTTGTCGGTTGCGAAATAGTAAAATGATGCTTTGATATCGACAAGGAATAAAGATTATGGGAATCCACAGCTGTCGAACAACAAGGATAAAGATCAACCTAGTAGTCCGACAACAACTTCGACAGAAGTTGCGCCGCCCATCATTCCAAAGCTAACAATAAAATCGCCAAAGGGAGTAGTACACAAGTTGACATTTAATCCTCGTGTTAGAGCAGCACAACATTATAACATAGTGGAAGATCTGGCCCAATCGCCATCTGCTATGTCGACACTTGAATTACTAAAAATTGCCCATCCCAAAAGAAGGCTTTATTATCAGCTATAGGTGGGATAGACCCAAAGGATTCTAATCTTGTGTCCTTTAATCACAAAGGATATGATCCATAGTTACCATCTCAACTAGCTTTCCTCATTCAAGTGAAAGCCCTCAACAAAACTGTTTATCGAACAATTATTGATGAGGGGGCATCTACATGTATTATGTTGATGAGTTGCTGGAAAACTTTAGGATCTCCAACCTTGTCACAATCTGCGACGACATTAAAAGCATTTGACGGATGAAAATATACCCCGTATGGTATTCTAAGTAACTTGCAAGTTGAACTAGGGGGAAAAACAGTAGAAATAGATGTCGAAGTAATCGACAGAAACCTCAATTACAATATCCTACTGGGAAGACCATGGATATATGCTATGGCTGTGGTTGTGTCGACCTACTTTAGGAAGATTGCATTTCCTTTTCAAGGAGGAATTACAATTGCCGACCAACAAACATTTCTCCCCAATAGTTCCCAAGTTATGGGAAGCATTCCAATGATACATGGAAGCCCCCATTCACTTAAAAATATCAGAGTAGGCCTACTAAAAGACCCTATATTAATGGGGACCTTTTTCCCTCCCGCCTCTAATCAATCTGGTGGATGTGGCGATGGTAGGAACCTGCAATATGATATCTTTGACTCAAAAGATCTCAGAAAACAATATTAACATGGATCATCCGCAGGTATTGCCTCCAAGCCCAATAGGAATATTGTAGCAATCAATGTTTTTGGCATGGGAGGCAAACCCAAATCAACGCTCATCGAGCGTTTGGATAGATAGGTCTAAGGAATGTGACACCCCTTCAGATCCTTGGTCGCAAGTGCATTACACCGACGAAGGAATTGTTCAGTCAATGACAATTGAAGGGGCACCATGGGAAGATTACCACCATCGTTCCCATCTTCCGCATTGTCAAGAAGATACTCCTGATGACCTTCATCATCCTTCGGTTTTTGATTTCCTATCAAATACTGTGAACATGGTGGATTCCGAGCGAAACTTGTCCAATATTGAAGAGACTATCGCCATAAATATCTCGACCAAAACAGATGTTGTAGAGAATATTTGTGTTGGCAAATGTTGTTCTCCTTCAGAACTGGAAATATATAAGATTCTCTTTCACGAATTCAGAGATGTCTTTTCTTGGTCATATGATGAAATTCTAGGCATTGACTCGAGTATAGTTGAACACGAAATCAAGATGTATCTAGATGTCAAACCGATACGACAACAGCTACGGCAGGTGCACCCCAAGAAAGCCACTGCCATCAAGGTAGAAGTTGAGAACTTCTCCATGCCGGTTTTATATACCCAGTTCCTCTAACCGATTGGGTATTGAACATTGTTCCTGTGATGAAAAAAAAAGGAACGATTAGAGTGTGCGTTGATTATAGGGATGTAAATCAAGCTTGTCTGAAAGACAACTACCCTACACCCTTTATTGACCAGATAATTGATGAATGCGCCGAATGTGAAATCTTTTCATTTATGGATGGATTCTCCGGGTATAATCAAATAAATATCCGCCCACAGGACCAGTCAAAGACTACATTTATTTTTCCGTGGGGCACATTTTCATATCGCAAATTACCCTTTCGTTTAAAGAATGCAGGGGCAACATTTCAGAGGGAAATGAATTATGCATTCCATGACATCAAAAACATCGTTCAACCATATCTCGACGACCTTCCGGCTCATTCGCGAAAGTGGACTGATCATCCGCAGCATTTGAGAGCGATATTTCTACGTTGCCGACACTACAAGATACGATTCAAACCACACAAATGTGTGTTCTGTGTCAGTTCTGGTCGTTTGCTTGGCTTTTTAGTCTCAAAGGATGGGATTCGTCTTGACCCATGTAAGGTTCAGGCAATCATAAATTTGCCTCCACCTTCAAATTTGTTTCAGATTCAGAAACTCCAAGGGAAAGAAAACTTTCTGAGGAGGTTCATTCCAAATTATGTAAAACTTGCTAAAGGTTATACACGTCTATTGAAAAAGGAAGTGCCCTTCGTCTGGGATTAGGTCGCGCAAGCTTCCTTTGATGCTCTAAAATAATCCCTAATGAAAGCATCATTAATGTACGCTCTTGATTATCAAAAAGACTTTAACCTGTATCTGGCTGCAGCGGATACAACCATCGCAATGGTTTTAGTTCAAGAAGACAACAGAATTGAACATCCTATATATTATTTGAGTAGGAACTGAAATGATACAGAAAGCAAGTATTCCTATGTTGAAAAGTTGGCTCTCACAGCTGTTCAAGCGATACAGAGATTTCAACACTATGTCCTCTTTCGAAAAACTACAATTTTCTCAGATTGCAACCCCATGACTTATACATTGTCGCGACAGTTGCTGGGGGGAAAATATTCGAAATGGATAGCAATTCTCCAAGAGTTTGATTTGGAATTCGTAAAATCCAAATCAAAGAAATCCCTGGTTTTCGAGGAATTACTATGCGATCTCCCATTATCGTCCAACGATGAAACATCCGAAGAAACCATCGTGGATGAATCATTGTTTCTGATATCTTCAAGCAATCCATGGTATGGAGATATAATCATCTATCTCCAAACCCAAAAATATAGGTCTAATACCTCTCGCTCGGAACAAAAATGTATTCGATACCAATCAAAAGACTACATGATTGTCGGTGATACACTTTACCGTCGTGGTGTCGATATAGTTCTGAGGAGGTGCCTCACCCACGAGGAGGCCGAAAATGTCCTGAATGATTTCCATTCAGGCGCGTGTGGGGGGAATCAATCTGGTTACACTACAGCACAATTTTTTTTACGAGCAGGATACTTCTGGCCAAAAATGATCAAAGATTGCATAACCGCAGTCAGAAGTTGCCACACATGTCAAATTGTCGATATCAAAACCAGAAAACCACCCACACCTCTACAACCGATAGTGGCTGTTGGGACATTCGTGAAATGGGGCATTGATTTCATGACATGTAACCCCACCTCGACCGGGGGGCATGGGTATATCATAGTCGCCGTAGACTATTTTACCAAATGGGCCGAGGTGATGCCTACATTAGATAACACTGGTGAAACAGCTGCCCTTTTCTTTTTCAATCATGTAGTCGATAGATTTGGCGTTCCACAAGCTATAGTCACAGATCATGGATCACATTTTCGCAATCACATGATGGTCAAATTGGCTGCCAAATTAGGGTTGTCCCACAACAACTCTACTCCATATTACCCGCAGGCCAATGGACAGGTTGAAGCAATCAACAAAGTCCTGAAGCGGATGCTACAAAGGATGATTGGAGTCCACAAAAGGAGTTGGCACCTAATCCTGTACTCAGCCTTGTGGGCATACCGAATGTTGGTCAGGAATGCAACCGGGTTCACACCTTTTCAACTGGTGTATGGCCTAGAAGCAATCTTACTAGTTCAGTGTGAAATCTCATCCCTCAAACTCGCGGTCGACCTTCTCCCCGGAACTTCAGAAGAGGAGGCTCGTTTCTTGGAACTAATCCAATTGGATGAAACCCATCGTGATGCCACTTTGGCTAACGAAGCCCATAAGAAACGAGTCAAGGCGTAGTTCGACAAGAATGTCAAACCCCGTGTCTTCTCAGAAGGTGACTTGGTCTTACTTTATGACCAGGAATCCGATAAATTGGGAGCAGGTAAGTTCAAATATTTATGGATGGGCCCCTATATTTTTAAGTGAGTGTTAGCAAAAGGAGCCTACGAGTTAATGTATTATGACGGGATTCCACTGGCGCAACCCCATAACGGGTTGTACCTTAAGCGTTACTACGCATGATTCAGTGTGGTAACCTATATGCTTTTGTTACATTTTTGTTTTCGCTAAGAGTAATTGTTTTGGTCAAGTAATCCACTTTTTACATTTGTCACAGATGTCGAACCTATTGGAATCTTTCGTTGGATATGCCGACGGAGCGAGTCGTAGTTCGCGGAATCTATCTTCTGCAGCCTGGGCCATTTTTTATCCAAGCGGTGAGTTAGTAAGTTTCAGAGGGGTATGTATTGGTCGGTCAACAAATAACATCGCTGAATATAGCGCGTTGATAGAACTTCTCTCTAATGCCATCACACATGGCATAAGCTGACTTGTCGTCAGGCTAGACTCACAGCTCGTCATACTACAACTCACTGGTATCTACTCCGTCCAAAATCCAGCTATCTATCGTATGTTCCTAAGGGTCAGGATTTTGGAAAGACAATTTGATTTTATTCAATATCAGCATATTTCTAGAAACTTAAACACATTAATAGACTCATTAGAAAATTATGTGTTAGATAGACATTTGCAACATTTATAAAAAGAAGCATTTCATCAGTATTTGCATCAGGATCATGTAACTTAACCAAAATAAAACTCCAAAAATCAAAAATATATATACAACTATTTATGGTTTACACATAATGTTCTGTAACCAAGACAAAATTCATCAAATGACCCAAAACTCAAAACGCTAGGGGGCACCCTAGTCTAATGATGCTGGTGATAACAAGTCACCGCCTGTGCAATCATGCATAAAAGCCTAGTCCACCGACTCAGCACACCAGTAGTATGTCTCTACAACCTCAGGGGCAGCTCGTCGGTCCTCACGTCCGGAATACCAAGAGTAAGGCCCTCGACTTGATCCTACGATGCTGCAAGAGTCTCGACCACATCAAGGTCGCGAAGGATAGCCCTTCCCGCACCCTCTCCTGCTGGAGCGGCAGCTGGCACTCTCAGGTGTACTACTGGTCGAACTGGTCCAACATCTGCATGATCACATGAGTTTTGATTAGTCCTGATAGAATAAAGCACAAGAACATTATAGAGAGAAATGATAAATAGAGATATGGTTAGAGAATTCACCGATGACACCCCATTACTCGCCAGTAGGCAGTACCAAATCTAGATCACCTTGGAAATCCATACCAGCATATGGATACTTGGAAAAAACCATCTCCTGATGGTTGAACCACTCGAAAAAGGTATCAGAGAAGGAAATTTAGGACTAACCAGCATGTCTGGCCATAAGGTTGACCCATCTCTGCATCCGTGGCTCAGTCGGTGGAGGTAAACCAAGTGAAACATACTGCGGCTACATCAGCGGGATCTTTTCCAAGGCGAAAGCTGTCAAGATAGAACCATATCAAAAGTTCTTCAATCGTCCATTTTTCATCTTGGTCAGTTGTTATTTCATCACATAGAGTACTGCATCACACCAGTTGAACACCTTTAGTTCAAGGTATTCCAAGGCGTACTGCATATAAGACCTGTTGGCCACGTGAAGTGCCGCACTACCAGCAAGTCTAGAAAAAGTGAACAGAATGGTCCTCAGGGACCTGTTAGTGACATCTCGGATAATGATCTTGTCGTCCTTACTTGGCTGAGATCCCTCTCTACAATACCTGCGAATGTAATCTCTCACGGATTCACCCCCACGGACCGAACTTGATAATGAGATAGGGGCACCCCACCTCGATAAGCCGGTCAAAAAATAGATGTCCATGATAGTCAAGGGGATGGAATTGCCCCTAATCTGGAACACCTGGGTGGTAGGATCCCATGCATCAAGAAAATACTGTAACAGGTTGATTTGTTGTCTCATGCAAGAGATGCGGAAAAACTTGAACAGACCACAGTTCCGCAGTACATTTACCGTAACCGGATCATGTAAAGCAAGCATGTCCTCTTCTTCATTCTCACATTCTCGCCATGTAACAGGCATTTTTCTCCAATGAATCTTTGAAACAAACAAGAGAAGAGTCAAGATCCTGATTTGGTGAAAAACAGGCAAAAATTTCCATGAAAAACTGTGCATAAATGGCCCTCTTTGCGCCCATCGCACCCCCAACAATGTTCTAGGTGGGATGCATGCTAACTGGCCAATGGCCAAGCCATCATGCATCTCACCTTTCGATGTAGAAAAGGTGCGATGGAGCCAGGGCGAGTTTTTCAAACCCTAGAGGCTCAGAAAAACCAGAAAACGTGCTCAGAATGCAAAATGGAAAGGATGAAATTAAAGAGCTCAGGCTTAGCTCCTACCCAGTCCAGACGGTGCCGAGAATCATCCACACAATATCCCAGAATCAGCTAGTGAAAATCAAGGGGGAAAGCACCTCCAAAGCTCCAACAAACCAAAGTTCAAATGAAATGGTAAAATGAGAGGTAAAAAGCAATTTTATATTACTTTTCACGTAATTCAAGTAAAATATTAGTGTTTTAACTCATTTTTCAAACATATATTGTTCGTTTCTAACTAGTTTGATGAAGCAATTGAGCAGGCAGTACAACCTTTGAAAGAACAAAGTTGTCAATAGTAAAATCAGGACAATCAATGACCATTATATCGAGCAGTTTTAACGCGGAATTCAAGCTCGTTAAAAAATAAACATAAGCAATGAGAAAATGTTCCCCCAGAGTTTAAGCTCATTAAAAAATGAACCATTTTCCGGTAAATAACTATCGTGAATGTATTATCACCAGCGTTTGAAGCCTTGGTCATGTTCTCATCATCACCCCCACTCTGTATTGGTCAATCACTCACCTCCATTTGATTTTTTACCCTTTTTGAGGAACAACTACGAAGAGTGATCCTGTTAGCCTTCCTTGTGACACTGCCGTGATTGGAAAATTCCAAACCTTACCTGGAATCAGCTGCTACCCAAATTTATCACTCATTCCTCAAAAAACGAGTCTCCTTTAAGCTCTTTTCAACTGACTCGTAAAAAATGAAAATATTGCCGAGCGATTGGCCTCTCAAGCTCGTTAAAGGGACCGGAAGTGCTATCCCTCCTTTAGATTTTAATATTTTTGGACTTGAGGGATTATTACACAAAAAGATCAAGCGCTTGTTTTGTTCGGCTCGTTAAAAGTACCGAA
The DNA here is from genome assembly GCA_031772625.1 of Pinus tabuliformis. NCBI lineage: Eukaryota > Viridiplantae > Streptophyta > Pinopsida > Pinales > Pinaceae > Pinus > Pinus tabuliformis. Next base: position 498,285,599 of record CM062816.1, read on the forward strand.
AATCCATCCCTTTTGTATTGTCTTATACTTTTTTGGACTCAAGGGATTATATGACGAAAAAGGATTATTGGAGTTTTCTTTACGTCCCTTTTCCAGACTCTCTAAAATTGAAAAGGACCGAGTTATCCTTGTCGTTAAACTCGTTAAAACTGAATAGCGACAAACTTATCCATACAGACAAGAACGAGTTTCACTATCGCTAGGCTTGTTAAAACATAGCGATGGGTTTGCCCGAAGGGAAAATTATAGAACAAGCATATGTTATCCTCCTCAAGCTTGACAAAAATAAAGAGGTACTGGTCAGCAATGATTGGGGAAAAATTGGGAAGAAAACTTGAAGAAACTTTATCGGTAGCAAGTCGCTCTTGAACATGACACTTTCACTCCGCATCCGAGTCGGGTTGGGTTGTTCCATTCACTGGGCACATCACCATGGTTCCGTCACACCATCCATATTTGGGGTTAATGCTACCAATCCATCATGTCAGTGTCGCCGATATGTTCAAGAGAAGTCGCTCAGAGAATTCACCTGTGTCTCACCCACTGCAATACATTTACGCTCCATTCTTTCATGACCGCCACCCTGAACCTTATATCATCAGATCATTTTCACCTCCATTAAAATCATTTTCTCCATTCCGTGTCATTGATGTGGGATTCACTAAGGCCCTCCTATGACGGATCGCTTCTTTTCGACATCAGCTCATTATCCAAGAAATCGATCTAGGAACAACCCTTTCAGTACATTGAAGCTTGCATGCCTCAATGGCAAGTTTCTCACTTCCGGCGACAGGTTTACATCAATGGCCTTCGACCGAAAGATTTTGCGTGGTGTTCGATGCCAAGTCCCTTATTCACACCACGTGAATTGTACTGTAGTACCTTGAGGGTCATCATCATTATCGGTGATTCCTCTCGCGCCTGTTAATAGCTTACATCATTGGCTGGTAATCAGGCGATGTCTTTCCATGTTCGACTCCAGAACATCTCTCACATGGATCAACTTGTACTTTGGGTGAAGATCGAATGAGATTGAAGACCCCGGATCTAGTTTCATCCATCTGGGCTGCAATATATATTCACGAAAATAAAGACATCAAATGTACATCATTACTACATAGATAATCATCCAACCTAAGGGATGATGGCTCCACCAGAATCATCAGTCTACACTCGGACGATTGTCTGTCTTATGTACATGAAAATGAATTTATAAAGCTGAGCATGGGAATGCCCGCCTCATCTAGATCATGAAAATATTATGAAGATAATGTATTGTATTGTATCTTATTACAGGTCGCCTTCCATCTTGAAAGAACTTTAGATCCTCATGATAAAGCATTTCACCCGACATCAACAGATTAACGACCTCATGCTTTAGGGGGCAGCTGTTATAGACATTTTTGGGCACTAAAACCCCAATCATAAATGTCCATAAACCAAGGGCTCTTTAGTCCCTAAAAGTATTGTTCCAACCTCTAAAAGAACAAGGTCAACTGATTACATCATCTCCTAAAAGTTCTCCATGAAAAACTGCTCAGAACTGGTCAAAACGGGACCATCTCACCTGCTCCATGGTCAAAGTGCGCTGCATCCCACCTAAATACACACAGTAGGTGAAATACATCTTGACAAGCCCTTCTATGGGGTGCGATGGGCGAGAGTGGACAAATGGCAGGGTCAATCTGCGAGGTGGAGGATCATGGAATCTTCTAGAAACTTCTCCTGTGACACTTGGCTCTCTGCATTCGCCCAGGGATGAGTAAGAGATCATCAATCTCCAAGTGGAATCAAGAACTATCAGAGAGAGGACACTAATCAACTCTCAAAAGCTAACTCACCCCCCTTGCAAACATCTATATATGGACCCCTCATCCCAGAGATCCAGGAGGCTGGAATTTTGTATCTTGTAAGGAAGTGCTGCTAGTTTCTTGGTGCAATATCATAGTGTTGGGTGATCTAAGCTCTTCATGAGGTGAAGAAGGGCTTTCTTGCTAAGAGGATGATGCTAGGTCAAAACAATTGGTTGTAATCCTCTTTGCTCTTTCTTGATTATCAATAAAGCTATTCAAGTTTTCCTCCACATTCTTGTATGATTGATGTTATATGCATTTGTGTGGTCAATATATATCTGGTCCTATATTGTTTATGATAATAGATCTATGTTCTTGGATAGTGTTATGTTGCTTTGATTCTACAGGTGCTCTTTGAAGCTGGGTAAACAAGGAAGCAAGTAGCAAAGATCTATCAGAAGGGAGAGGAATTGAGCAAGGAACCAAGCGCAAGACAGAGGTTGGTCTCCTTATTCCCCTCTTATCTATTTCTCATAAATGAAAACAAAAGTAGTTTTAGTTTGTTTGTTTCTAAGGTAGCTACCAGCCTTAGTGGGACTAGTAGCTCTGCATAGACACTATTTTTCCCGATAACACCGCAGTGCCCCTTGCAATGTACAGGGCGGGACTGTCACCCACCCTTGTGACCCGCCCCCCCCCCTTGTGCGTGGGGTAGTCATGGAAAGAATAAAACACAACCCAATAGTTATTAGCCCTAGGAGTTGTAGCATTGTTGCTGCAATATTGGTGGTCATCACTTTTTTGTTAGGATATTCCGACACATAGGAAATAGTTAAGTATAACTTGGTCTAGTGTAGATTTAGGTAAAGTGTGTTTCTTTACTATGTACTTTTGTAACTTACAATCCAACGGTCACGATATGTTCTAGACAAGAAGTGATCCAACGGTTCATTCTCTCCTCGGTATTACCGACACTTGATCTGTGGCTTAACACCTAATTGGTCCATGATCTCTATTTAAAGAGCATGGAGGGTCATTTGTAGAGTAACTGTTCATGAGAGAAGCTTATGTAAATTTTTCATTCTTTTATTAATAAATTGCCTGAAGTGGCCACGTTGGCTCAGGCCGTGGACTATTTCCCTCTTTGAGGGTTTTAACCACGTCAACAATACTGGTGTATTGATCTGTGATCTGTTTGTGAGTGGTGTCCTTTGGTGTTCTATCTGAGGAAATTACCCTGTAAATTCCTATGTGGTATCAGAGCCAAGTTGAGGGCCGCATCCATTGGCGATCCAAATCTAAAGCCGGTAGAACTGCATCCGACAGTCATTTCCTAGATCTATTGTTTCTAACTGCTTTCAGGCTAAGAGGACTACTCTATTGTGTTAGAAGCATCTGTTCTAGTGAGGAACCCCTTTCGTTTCATGCGAAAAGGTTTCTGGTAGCCCTAGCTACGTCATTTTTAAGATCTGGAGGTATACAGTGTTTATTTGCAGTTTTTAGTTATTTTCTCTCTGTCTATTTCGATTTATTTAGCTCCTTTTTTATTACCGAATCTATACCTTTCATTTCTGCGTATGCTCTTTGCCCCATGACTTTGTGCGATCTGGGCAAATTAGAAACATAAAGGAAGGGTTTTTCTCATGCGTATGTTCTTTTCCGCCGCGCCTTAGTGTGATCTCAGAAAATCAGAAACATTGAGGAAAATATTTAGTTTTTAGCTAAAGCTAACTTCAAGCCGTAAGGTTTGTTTTCTTTTTGTATATCCGTGTTGGGTTTTGGGTTTTTTGTTTTGTAGGCAAAAAACGACCTTTCTCAAGTAAGCACACACCCTAAAGCTTCAGTGACTAAAAAAAAAACCCATCCTCTTTTCCAAAAATTACTGACCTTTTAATCTAGCTCACTTGGCCCAAAGCTACTTTATGAGAATAGAGGTCTTGAGTTCAAGTCTTTCTTTTTGTTGAGCTAATTAGATTAAGTTTGGAAAGGGGGTATATTTTTTATTTAAATATAACATTATTATTCATTTTCACACATTCCCACACTTCCTTGGCATCTTGAACAACTTTTCTTCAAAAAGCCATAACTTCTTCATCCGGAAGCTGTTTTCAGAGCCGTTTTTTTTAATCAGCCTATTTTTTCTATATCGTTCCATTGGAACACTTATTTTCAACATCTATAGCTTCATTTTCTGTTAAAATGGAAATTCTATGCCAGGTTATTCTTAATAGCACCAACTACTTCCAATGGTGGTCCTACATTGTGGATTTACTTAGAAGTAAAGGTCTTTACAGAATAGCCTCAGGCCAAGAAACCAAACCGAAAGATGAAGATAAGGTAGCCAAATGGTAAAATAGGCAATATCAAGCATGTGGGTTGATAGGGATGTCTATTTCTCCAGACCTTAGATTCCATATCGCAAAACTTGATACTCCTAATGAAGCAATGAAACATATCACTAAAATTTTTGGAATTAAAAATGAACTTAGAGCCCATCAACTTGAAAATGAGTTGCTTACATTAGAATCTAGTAATTTTTCTTCCATTGAACATTTTCTGTCCAAGTTCAAGACCCTTAGAATTCTCATGGAAGGTGTTAAGGTTAAGAAGGAAGATGGTAACCTTATCTATTCCATTCTTACTAAGTTGGGACCAGCCTACTCTGTGTTTGTTTCCACCTTCCATTCTACAAGAAAATCCTTCATTTCTCTAGGACAAGACTACAAGTCCCCTTCCCTTGATGCCTCTTGCGATTCTTTAATAAGAGAACAAGAAAAACTCGTACACCTTGGTCTTCTTAATCTTGGAAACTCTTCTAAGAAAGCATTAGCCGCCCAACAACAACCAAATTCAAAGAATCCTAAGAAGTCATATCCTAAAAAGAATGGTCCTAAACCAAACAAGGGTACTAAGAAATTTCAACCTCAAAATGAAAAATCATTTCGACAAAATGATAAGGCAAATAAAAACAAAGGGAAAAATACTGATAAACATTGCCACTTTTGTAATCGTGATGGCCACTTCGAATCCAAATGCTTTAAGAAGATGGAAGCCTTGGAAGCAGAAACGAAGAAGCATAACATCAATTTGGAGCACTCTTCAACTTCAACATTATCTTTAGGAATAGCACTTTCAGCATGTGGTTGTCAAACATCTCAGTCTGGATATGCACTAAATGTGTCTTCTTCTTCTAATTCTCATGAGTAGCTCATTGATTCTGGAGCTTATTATCACATGACCAAAAACAAAGCCATGTTTTCTTCTTTAAATGATTCTAGCATCAAAAATATATATGTTGGTGGTGATAGATCTCTTAGCGTTGTAGGGACTGGAACTGTTCATATATTCAATGGTCAATTTAATGATGTATTATGTGTTCCAACCTTATCCTGCAACCTTCTATCTGTATATCAGATAACTCATTCAAGTGAAGGTAAAATCATTGAATTTTCACCTCACGATGTTGTAATTAAGGACCTAAGAGATCCTAGATAGATTTTAGCTACTGGCATTGCTGATGATTCTACAAGGTTGTATAAGTTTAACAACTTTGGGTTATCAAATATTCCCTCAGTATTTGTTGCTCATAATGATGAAGTGAGCAAAATTTGGCATGAGCGATTTGGTCACTTAAACTATCACTCCCTTCAGAATCTATGTAAAGAAAATATGGTGATAGGTCTTCCAATGGTATCTTGCAGAGATGGTGTTTGTTCTGGATGTGTACTCGGAAAACATCATCGTGATAGTTTTGAAAAACGTGCCTCTTGGCACGCATCAGCCCCTTTACAACTTGTGCATGGTGATTTATGTGGTCCACTTCTAGTTGTTTCATTCTCTGGCTACAAGTATTTCTTAACTTTCATTGGTGATTTCTTCGGACGCACTTGGGTATACTTCTTAAAACTCAAGAGTGAAGTATTTAACATGTTCTTGGTCTTTAAGGCCTTTGTTGAAAAACAATCTGGACATCAAATTCTTAAGCTAAGATCTGATAATGGCGAAGAATATGTTAACAACAAATTCATCAATTTTTGCACTGAGAATGGAATTCAAATGCAACATATTGTTCCATATACTCCACAACAAAATGGTGTCGCTGAAAGGAAGAATCACACCTTAAAGGAAATGGCTAATTGTATGCTTCAATCTAAAGGACTTAGTCTTATTTTTTGGGTAGAAGTAACTAACTATGAAAATTACATAATAAATCGCACTCCTACTAAGGTTTTAAAGAATATCACTCCAGAAGAAGCATGGAGCTCAATTAAACCAGTTGTAAGTCACTTTCGTGTTTTTGGAAGTGAAGCATGGGTCCATATTCTAAATGAGAAACATAAAGCTTTAGAGCCTAAGAGTGAAAAATGTATTTTTGTTGGATATTCTGAAGATGTCAAAGGATATAGACTTATTCCACTTAAGTCCAAAAATGTTATCGTTAGAAGAGATGTAAAGTTTGCTGAAAGTATATCGGCCTACGAGCCTAGTTTGCTAGATGTGCCACCTCTCTCTATCTCTTCTACTTTTGAAAATATTTCTTCCTCAGATGATGAAAGCGAGAATGAAAATCCTCCCCCACCTTCTCAGGATCCTCCTTCAGCTCCTTAGCTTCCAAAATGGGTCCATGCTACTCTGGATGCAGCAAGTGCTCTTGCTAGTGATCCTACAGATCAACAACATACACATTCTCAGCTCGATAGAGCCTCCTCTTTACTGGCTCAAGCTTTAGCTAATTATGATCCTAACACCTTTGCAGAAGCTTCAAGCCATCCAGATTGGGATGTAGATATGAATGAAGAATATCATTCATTATTAGCAAATGGTACATGGGATCCTGTTCTTCTTCCAAAGGGACGAAAACTTGTTAGATGCAAATGGGTTTACAGAACCAAGTATGGCCCAGATGGAAAAGTTGATAAACATAAATCTCATCTTGTTGCTATGGGATTTTCACAAGTTGAAGGCATTGACTATACTGAAACCTTCTCCCCTATTGCCAAAATGAACTATATCCACCTTGTTCTTTCCCTTGCTGCCTCTTTCAAATGGGATGTCCATTAGATGGATGTTAAATCTGCCTTCTTGCATGGAGACTTGCATAAAGAAATCTATATGGAACAACCAACTGGCTTTATACAAACAAACTCCAACCTTGTCTGTTGGCTTAAGATATCCATTTATGGTCTCAAGCAAGCCCCTCGAGCTTGGTATGCCAAAATGGATAGATTTCTTTTAGAAACTAGCTTTTCTAGGTGTCATTCTGACAATACTGTCTACACCAAGAAAGTGGGAAAGTATCTTATCATTATTGTTCTTTATGTTGATGATATTATCCTTACTGGTAGTGATCCCAACCTTATAAACCATGTGAAGTCTAGCCTTAAAAATAAGTTTGAAATGACAGACTTAGGACACTTGCATTATTTTCATGGTCTTCAAGTCTTGCAATCCAAGGAAGGTATTTCCATCTCCCAGTCCAAGTATGCTTGTCATCTTCTATGCCATTTTCACATGGAAGACTGTAAGCTAGCCCCTTCTCCCTTTCAGTCTGGAGCCAAACTTTCAATCACTTGTACTTCCACTGAAGTTGATGCTACCTTATACCATGAACTTGTAGGAAAACTTTTGTATCTGACCCATACTCATCGTGACCTTTCCTTTTCTGTTGGCCTTATTGCTCGGTTTATGCAAAACCCACATGAAAGTCATTGGAAAGCAGCTAAAAGAGTACTTCGTTATGTTCGAGGTACAGTTCAGTTTGGGATTCATTACAGTGCAGAAGCATCTCCTCTATTGGTTGGTTTCACTGATTCTGATTGGGCTGGTGACCCTGATGATCGGAAGTCTACTGCAGGTTATGTGTTCACCCTTGTTTTAGGACCTATTACATGGGCTTGCAAGAAACAAAGTGCCATTTCACTTTCTTTAGCAGAAGCAAAATATCTTGGTGCCATAGAAGCTAGCAAGGAGGCCCTGTGGCTTCATCAGATCCTGTTAGAGTTTGCCTTTCAACAACAACATCTGATTACACTTTGGTGTGATAATCAAAGTTCCATTCAACTATGAAAAGATCCAGTCCAACATCAGCACAGTAAACACATTCAAATTCACATGCACTTCATCAAAAAGCTCATTCATGACCAATTTCTTGAAGTGAAATATTGTTCAACAGATGATCAAGTTGCAGACATATTTACAAAGGCTCTCACAGAGGCGAAGTTTACTAAACTTTGATATATGGTTGGAGTTTAGGAAGTTGCCACTAAGGGGGGATAGGCTCTAGTGCCTCCTTCCTTCTCCTATTGTGTCATATTTTTACATCCTTCAATCCTATCCCAAGTTATTCTTAAGGGGGGATGTTAGGATATTCCGACACATAGGAAATAGTTAAGTATAACTTGGTCTAGTGTAGAGTTAGGTAAAGTGTGTTTCTTTACTATGTACTTTTGTAACTTACAATCTGACAGTCACGATATGTTCTAGTCATGAAGTGTTCCGACGGTTCATTCTCTCCTCAGTATTACCTACACTTGATTCATGGCTTAATACCCGATTCGTCCATGATCTCTATTTAAAGAGCATGGAGGGACATTTGTAGGGTAATCGTTCATGAGAGAAGCTTATGTAAATTTTCATTCTTTTATTAATAAATTGCATGAAGTGGCCATGTTGCCTCAGGCCGTGGACTGTTTCCCTCTTTGAGGGTTTTAACCACGTCAACAATACTGGTGTATTGATCTGTGATCTGTTTGTGAGTGGTCTCCTTTGGTGTTCTGTTTGAGGAACTTACCCTGTAAATTCCTACATTTTTGGCATCGTTTCTAGGGAGGTGTCTAAGTAGATGTGATTTCTTCTTTCTTTCTTTCCTTATTTATTTCTAACTCCACAAATAGTTCCATTCAACAGATAATTGAAATCTTTTGCTTTCTTTCCAATTTTGCAAGTAGTTCCATTTAGCAAGTAGTTGCAATTTTGTCTTTCTTTCTTTCCCATTCTATAAGTAGTTCCATTCAGCAAGTAGTTGAAATTTGGTTTTTCTTTCTTTCCATTTTGCAAGTAGTTTTGAAAAAACCCTAAAAAGAAAAAAACAAACTCCTTTCATGCCTGATAGGAGTAGAGAAAACTTAAGGAATTTTTTACCAAATACCCCTACTGCATGAAACAAACAACCTTCCCTCTTCTTCTATGGTTGTGTGTTAGAGGACCCATTAGGCGAACAACCATGTATTTTTGTAGAGCCTATTGGGGAAGAATAAGAGACCATTCCACCAACTTACACCATGGATGAAAATAGAAATGGGATTGGAGACATAGAAGGATGAAGAAAATAAGCCCCTCTTCTCTTCCTCACTTTCATGGCCTGACCTCAAAGGACCGAGATACTTGTCTGTTCGAGTTGCTGTCATATGCAGAACTTATGATTACACCTCTCATGCCCAGAAATTGAAATTGATTCCATCCACTCTCGAAGATGCAACATTGCACTGGTTCATGGGTTTACCTGGGGATAACATCACCAGCTAGGATCAGATGCAATAAGCCTTCGACAATAAGTATAGGTACTCCTGCAAGTCCAAAGATACCAAAGAGGAAAAGTTTTAGAATGACCTTAGGACATGATGAATATTTAGAAGATTATGAGGAAAGGTTCCAACTCAGCTACAAAAGGACCAGGTGCACCCTTGATCCTATATCGATTAAGCTAGTCCTTCTTAGAGGGATTAGAGAAGATATCCTAGAAACCCTAAACATGTTGTTAGAAGCGGACATGTATTATTTACCCTATGATGATATCAAGACAATTTTGAAAAATCATTCTAGGTCAGCTAGAAAGAAGGGTAGGGCTAGTCAAACTTTGGCCAGTTCATCCTCCTCCAAGACATCCATAAAAAGTGAAATTGGGAACATGTTGGAAGACTTTAAGAGTGAAATGTTGCATTCCCTTTCTCTACAAATGGACACCATTCAGATTAAGAGGAAGAAGGAGGAAGAAGAGAGAATCTTAACTTTCTTCTGCCCTAGATGCACCAGGAGGCACCCTAAGAACGAATGTCCATTAAATATTATAGAAATTTGTTAAGTCTGTTAGGAAAACCACTCCACATACAAGTGCCCTTCACTGCTTGGATTAAAAGTTGTGGATCAAGGAACTGAATGGGTGACTAAAAAACTCTGCTACATCAACCAAAGGAGGCCTCAAGGACCTTGACCATACTAGCAAGGCATACCAGTGGCATCCTATTCATATTACAACCTGAACTAGAATACATCCATTCCCCCTTGGTTCCCTCCTGCTCATCCTTCATGGTCTACACCTTCTCCCTAGTCTTTTTCACCTCAATACCATTCCAAACCTGCTAACCAACCATTTCAGCCATATGCTCCTCCACAACCTCCATGGAATGCACCATCCCAGGGATGGAGGCCCCCATACAACCAAGCTCTAGCTTTACTGCCTCCACCTACATCTCAACCACAACTCCTATAGTATGCTCCACCTAAGCAACCTTAGATGCCTCCTTAAGCAAATCCCAACCCGAACAACAGATAGGCATAGTAGGTCTACAGTGGAGAAGAATCCTACCCTACATATGTTGTGGAAATTCAAGAAATTAACCTCACGTCTAGAAGATTTCTTATGGATAATCAACCTCCATCTCCACCTGAGAAGCATGAAGAGGAAAAGGAGGAAAGTTTCCCTCAAGAAAATCCACCTCCTTTTCACGAGAGATTAATCCATCCTATCTAGCACACCCCAGAAGAGAATGAACTTTTGGCTGAATTGAAAAACTTGTGTGTTAAAATCCCGCTTATCCAAGATATCAAGGATGTCCCCATCTACAACAAGTTAATCAAGGAGAAATGTTTGAAACATCCTTGGAGGCGAAAGAAAGACACCCCTACCATTAATGTCATTGGATAACTGTCTGAATTAATGTTGGGGCAGGTGATTTGCCTAAAGTATCTAGATCCTGGAAGTCTTGTGCTAGATCTACACATCGATGGAATCATTCTCCCCCAAAGCTCGATCGATCTTGGGGCTGCCATCAGTGTGATGCATCAGGAGACTATGCTTAAACTAAATCTCCAGGGATCATTAAAAAAGACCACAATAGTCTTGCAGCTCGGGGACAGGTCCATAACATCTCCTGAGGGAGTTGTTGAGGATGTGATGTTCTCTATTGATTCCTGGGAATACCCTGCTGAATTCGTAGTTCTCCAACCTAAGACCAAGTTCAATGATTATCCTCTCATCCTTGGGATGCCATAGTTAGCCACTTCTGCTGCATACATAAGTTGTAAGGCTGTGAATATGACCATTAAAAATGGTCATTTTTCCAAACAATTGGTCTTTTACCCTCTTTCTCAACCATCTCTGGAGCATGAATTACCTTTATGGTTAGAAGAGGAGGAAGAAGATGAAGTCTACTCTTCCCCAATCTGTACCTTAGATGCTACTATAGGAGGGAGGCAACTTGATGAAAATGACCTGATTGAGAAAATCCTCGAGAATCAGCTCCCCAAGACCATGTCTCTTGAGGAGTTAGTGAAGAAAGCTGAAGATAACTGTTGGAATGATCTATTCCTAACCGACTGAAGCTCTACTCATGTCAAGATGATAAATTTTGGCCCAAAAATAACATTGAAAATCAACCCCTCTCTCTTTGTACATTAGGAATAGGAGTTATGTGACATGCTAAGAAAGCATCTAGATGCCTTTGCCTACAGTTACATGGAAATTACTGGAGTGCACCCTTCGGTGTGTATTCAGTACATTTAAATCAAGGAAGGCTGCAAGCTAGTGTGCCAACCTCAGAGGAGAATGAACCTAGCCCTCGAAGATGTAGATTGAGAAGAACCGCAGAAGTTGTTGGATGCAGGGTTCATTTATGCCATCTCAGATAGTGAGTGGGTGTCTCCTCTGGTTTTGGTTCAAAATAAAAATGGATAGTGGAGGATCTGTGTGGATTAGAGAGAGCTAAACAAAGCTACAAAAAAGGACCATTTCCCTCTACCTTTCATTGACCAAGTATTAGATGGACAGACATGAAAGAAGTTCTTCTCTTTCTTTGATGGATTTAGTGGTTATAATAATATCTAGATCACCCCATAGGACCAAGATAAAACCACCTTCACCTATCCCTGGGGCACCTTTACTTATAGGGTCCTTCCTTTTGGGTTATGAAATGCCCCTACCACTTTTTAGGGTAATCCTTAGCATCTTTGTAGAGTTGGTCCATGACTCTATGGAAATTTATATGAATGATTTCACCCCCTATTGGTGGGATTTCCTGGAGGCTCTCTCTAACATAGGAAAAGTATTAAACAAATGCATTGAAATTAACTTATCCCTTAGTCATGAGAAGTGTGAATTGTTGATGACTGCAGGGACTGTTGTAGGTCACTCAATATCCCAAGAAGGACTACAAGTAGACCCAAATAAGATAGCTATCATAAAGAGGGTCCCTACTCCTCATAAGAAGATGGATTTCAAAAGTTTCTTAGGCTTAATTGGGTACTATAGGAGATTCATAAAAGACTTTAGCAAGGTAGCCTCACCTTTGTTTGGATTGTTGGACAAAGAATCCAAATATTTATTGTCAGAAAGGTGCCATGAGGCCCTAGAAACCCTAAAGGACAAGTCGAATGCTACACCTATACTCTGAGGCCCAAATTGGGCTCTTCCTTTCCACATCCATTCTGATGCCTCTAACAAACATATAGGATCAACTCTAGGCCAAATAGATGACAAGCTACCTTATTCCATTTACTTTATCAACAAAAATTTGTCCAAAGCTGAGCTGAACTACATTGTGATTGAAAAGGAGCTCCTAGTTGTTGTCCATTCCTTGAATAAATTTAGACATTACATTACTGGTTACTAGACCTTTGTACATAATTACCATGATGATATTAAATATTTGATGAAAAAATAGGATGTGAATGACCGAATTATTAGATGGTTTCTTTTGTTACAATAGTTTGATCTAACTATCATTGATAATCCTGGCAAATAAAATGTAGTTGTATTTTTTGTCCAGATTGGCTTTGCCTGTAGGTGAAGAAGGAATGGTTGATGACCAACTACTAGAGGAGAATTTATTCGCCATTTCAGTTCTCTCTCTGTGGTTTGTTGACATAGCCAACTACTTAGTAGTTGCACAGTTCGCTCCAAATTTTTCCTCCAAGGAAAAGAGAACAATTATAAGAAAAAGAGCCCCATTCACTTGGGTTGGGGGAAATCTCTTCAAGCTAGGCCCATATAAAATTCCTAGAAGATGTGTCATGGAGGTGGAAGTTTTTGACATCCTTCTGGCCTGTCATGATGGGCCTTGTGGAGGTCACTTTGCAGCCAAAAGGACAACCTTCAAGGTACTACAAGCTGACTACTATTGGCCGACTCTTCACCAAGATGCAAGAAGATATACCAGCCAATGCGACCGGTGCAAAGGAATGGGGAAACCTACTCCTAGGGATGAAATGCCTTTGCAACCTCAAGTTACTTTTGAGCCATTTGACAAGTGAGGCATGGATTTCATTGGACCCATTAATCCTCCATCAGGATATAAAAAGTAAATCATTTTGTGCAATGACTAATTAACAAAGTGGGTTGAAACCAAAGCTGTCAAGGTAGCCATAGAAGAGAAAGTGGTTGAGTTCTTGAGGGAGAATGTGTTTTATAAGTTTGGATACCCTAGAGAGCTAGTCATTGATCATGGAACTCAATTCACCTCACACATCATTGAAAATATGTTAAGCCAACATATGATCAAGCACAGGAAATCCACTCCTTACCATCCTCAGGCCATTGGAAAAGTATAAGTGACCAACAGAGCATTGGAAAACATTCTAACAAAAGAGGTGAGTAGCAGCAGGAAGGATTGGATTGACAGACTAGTGGAGGTCACTTGGGCCTACAATACAACTTGGAAGACAGTTGTTGGATTCACCCCTTATGATTTGGTCTATGGGAAGAAGGATCTTCTCTCCATTGAGTTTGAGTACAACATTTTAAGGATGGAAGCACAGTTGATCCAGATGTTACAAGAGCACAAAAAGAGAGGCTGCTATATAACTCTAGGTTCAAGGATTTCAATGGCAAGTTAGTGACCAGATGGTTGGGCCCATATGTGATAGAAACCTTCCATGAAAATGGGACTGTTCATATAAGAACCATTGATGAAGAAGGTATCCCCTTGCTTGTCAATGGGTACAGATTGAAAGTCTACAAAAAGCCTTTTTCAGAGAAGGAGCTCATCAATAGTATTAGTAAGGCAATAATGGTGATTGAAGGAGTCTCGGCTTCCACATCACCAAATTCTTGAAGACTATTGAATCTTTGAAAGAAAAAAGCAAAAAAAGAAAAAAACAGTAAGAAACTTAGGCTAAAACCTGCATGATGCACCTAAGGCCCAATTTTGGGTTGAAAACCTCCTTGAGGCAGCCCAAGAGTTAATAAAAAGAAAGGAAAAAGAGAAAAATAAAAGACCCTTAGGTGAAAACGTCCTTTGAGGCACCTAGGGAAGGCAACCAAGATGAAAACCTACTTTGAGGAAACCTAGTTGTCTTTGAAAAAAAAGAAAAAACACAAAAATAATGGCAAGGACCTCAAACATTCCCACTCATAATAGTTCTAGCTTCTACAGGTTTTCAAGAAAATGATGGGCACAAAGATCAGAGGGTAGCAAGCCATGCAAAACCCCATTTGTTCCTTCAGTGATTTCATCTGCTCCATGATCCCCATGTTTCATTCAACGATACTCATCTCCAACCATCAAAAATCCAATTTTCAGGTAGTTTTGTGACTTCTACAGGATTCCTATAGTTACTATAGGAGTTTCCTGTAGTACTATAGGAAGTCCTGAAAATCTACAGCAAAGAAAATCCGATTGAAAAATCATGTTGCAGGCCTATTTTGGGTTGAAAAATAAGTCTATTGACTCCACCAGATCTCAACCAACACCATTTCATGACCATGTCACCCTCTGCGTCCATCAAGAAATCCACTTAGAAGAAAAAAATAAAAAAAATGAAAAACAAAGAAAAAGAAAAAGAGAGGAAACAAAGAAAAATAAAATGGCCACACCACCACCAACCTACCTCACCTACCACTCCATGGACACACCTTCCACTCACTTCAATGTATATTCACCCTCTAAGAAAAAGAAAGACCATAAGAATTCAAAAAAAGAAGAAGGCAGCTATAGGATTTTCTGTAGTACTACAAGAAACCTTGTAGAAGCCTATTTTGAAGCAACAATAGTATCTAAGCTCAACCCTTAGAACCCATGGATTGGAAGAGGAGAAACACAAATACAAGCACTATGGAACCTCTCCAAAGCTCAAAAGTAATTGAAGAACCCAACACTTGCACATCACAACAAGAAGACAACCTATAAGCAGAATACAATCAACAAAAAGAGAGAAGAAGAGAATATGTACCTAAACCATAAGAAACACAATAGAGCCACCCCCAGCATGCATCAAAAATGAAAAGGAAGGCATAGGTATGTCAGCTCATCCATACTCTCTCCTAAGTACGAATATGATTAAAAATGTAGGAATATGGAAAAGTTTGTTTTATAAGCTGAAGGTGGCTAGTTAACTTGGCCACCCTCAACCCAATAACAAAATGTTAAAGTGCTAGTCAACTGAACATGTGGCAAGGTCACATCAAAGGGAATGCATGAGAAATGTAGTCAAGTTACATTTTACAGGAGTGCATGATGATTATGAGAAAGGGTTGCTTGATAACTAATAGTGGGCCAACAATCCGAAAGGAGAAATACATACCCAACCAGTCAGCACATCACTCAATGAAATCGACCATAAATAGAAATATTCCCTAACTTTCATGCAAGACATTGTTCATTTCATGATTTTGAGAGTTGGGACCACTTGGAGGAGCCATCTAAGGGAAAATATAGTCTCAGCCAGCCTACAGTGAGCACCTACATGAAACAAAGGAAAACTATAGGAAACAATAAGAATTGCCAAAAATGCTACGAGAGGGTGCCTAGGGCCCAACTATTCAAGAATTCTCCTCGACCAAGGCATTGCAGTGAAATGTAGGTGCCATATCCTCTGCGATTTCATTTTTAAAAAGAATAAGAAAAGAAATTGTAATTTCTTTTAGTAATTACAGTGTGCATAGAGATAGGCAGAATTGTGTGGAGGATTGTGTAGAGTAACGACAAAATTGTAGTCATCACCTGGGAAAGCTCTTAATCTATAGCCACCAAACTTCATACAATCATATTTATAGAGAGAAAAGATGACAGGGGGTTTCAACAGAAGGGAACCCACAAGAACAACTAGAATACATCAACATCCTCATGTGGTAGAAATCTTTACAAGGCATCAATGGTTGGGATTCTTCTAGCTACTTAGAGGATATGATGATGATATAGCTAGGCAATTTGCAATGTTACTCACACCTCAAGCTAGAGTCAGTGCCATTGTTGTAGTGAGGCGATTGTCAATAAAAATTACCCTTGAAAGCAATAGTAGGATCACCACACTTCCTCTAGGGTTACAATGGGAAAAAGAGAATAAAGCTAGAAGCACTCCTGTCAAAAAGAAATTTTTCTTGGAAGGTGCGGAACCAATTGAGGAAAAAATGGGATTAAAAGGGGGAGAATTCCTTATCCTTGGGATTAAGTAAGCTATCACATTCTCAAGTATATTTCTTGTGAGGGACGACTTAGTATAGTCTATGGTTACCAGTTTAGACTCCTCCATGAGCTGAGATTTTTAGAAGAGTTACCTCCTCACAGGAGACTTAGTGCGCCCTACCTTTTGTTGTAATCAATTATAAACATGAGCATCAAGGTACAAGAAGGGAAGCATCAACAACTGGACCATCATGGACTGATCAACCTCATACTAGAAGATGCCCTAATCCAATTAAGAATCCTTATTATGTGATCAACATTTACATATATGAACAGAGAAGATGTAATTCAAGCCATTAAGTATGAAAGAGACCCTACGTAGAGCGGTGAGGAAGAGGAAGAAGAACCAGAAGAAGAAGAGCAAGAAGAGCCTGAATAAGAGGAAGAAGAGCTTGAAGAAGAGGAGCATAGAGAAGAAGAGGATGAACTAGAGGAAGAAGAGGAGACAAAGATAAATAAAACAGAGGAAGAAGAGGAGACAATGATAAATAAAACAGAGGAAGCAAAGGACAATAGGGAAGAAGCACAAAAGGATGAATCAACTCATGAAATACATAGCAAGGAAGGAGAGGAATCCCTAAGCATGTATCCTGAGCCCACAGAGAAGGAGGAAGTTTCCACCTTAATTGATCTAAGTACACTTATAAAATCAGCAGGAAAAAGGTAATGGTAGACTCCCCTATATTTTAGAAAAAGGAGAAGCACCGAGATAAAATAAGGGAGACTTCAAACACCTACCAAGTCTCCTATAATCATTGAAGACTCACTAAGAGAACAAGAAAATCTAGTCTCTCTAGGAATGAAAGGTGAAGAGAGCACATCAAAATAGGCTTCCCCAAGGTCACATATCACCTATGTTAGGAGGCGTGTCACTAGGGAACAGAGAGAGTCCTATAGGAAACTCTCTCAAAACTATAGGAAACACAGAAACAGGAGCAGGAAGGACAACAGGGACAAAGGGAAGGAAAGGAAGCAGCAACACTAGTACATGGGGAGACAAATACTTAAAAGACAGTAATGGGAGAGTCCCAAGAGCTGCAGGAACCTAGCCCACAACCAAATCTCATATCCTATTATAGATTCATTGAGGGAAGTGATGAGCACGACTATTGCAGTAAGAATGCTGCAACTCCTGGGGCTACTAACTTTACTTTATCAACCCAAGGTTCATACAAACTTGGAGGTGACAATGCTATATACAGAAGTGAAAGTGATGGTTTTTCCTTTTGTGATTGTTTAGCTGGAGAGAGACCACTAGGATTTTCAAGCTAGAGTTCTATGGATTCAGAATAAGCTTGATTAATGATGAAAGAAAGAGAAATATACTCTAGGAGAAAGCTTGTCTACTGCAATAAGGAAAAGGATTGAAATCCAATGCTAAAAACACACCATTTCCTAACTAATTGCTGAGAAAATATTCTTTACAAGAATGCCAAGCTAAAATGTATGAAATGCTACTATCCTAAGCATGGAATTTCAAAACATCAAACATCGCTACTGTGCATGTAAAGGACTGAAATAAATTTATTTTTTTTCTTTTTATTCTTTTTATGGGAAAACAAGTGTGAAAGCTAATCTCTTTTGGTGATGCGGCAGGTGGCTCAGGGATGCTATTGGATGGTTGGAAGGTTTGGGTGACCCTTAGGTGACCTTGTGTGGTTTCCAGGAGGTTTCCCCTCAATTCAGCCTCAAAACAGGCCACTACAGGAAACCCTACAGGATGTCCTAAAAACCTACAAGATTCCCTATATTTCTACAGGATATAGCCGAGAGAAAAATGATGGGTACTGAAGGTGATGGAAGGATTAGGTAAGGTGGTTGGTGGATGGAATGGAGTGAGAAGATTCATAGTATCACTCATAACTTCAAAACCAAGGTTGGGAGATGGTTGGACTTGCTCAATATGCTTGAAGAAGTTTCATTGAAGAATGATGAAATTAGTGAGGGTCTTAGTGAAAATGAGGAATGATCATGGATGGATGAAGTTGGAAGGAGGTTGTTTTCTATGAAATGTTTCTCTACATCTGAAAAACTTGCACTACATTAAACAATGACATTTTCCCAAAAATCATGTAAACAAAAAGAACTTCACTAAGCTAGAAAAATAGAGTTTAATGAGCTTGCTGTCTACTTCATGCATAAGGGAAATTGCATAATAAAGTTGAATCATTGATGAGATCTACTATAATACTGAAAATGGAGGAAATGGTAATTAAATCCTACACTTGTAAACTGATCAAATGCTGGTTCAAGTACAATAAACTCTAAATTCTATGAGAAAGTAGAAATCTATCTTTTTGGGGTTGCATAGGGGTCCTTTTCTCAAATCATGATCCCTAAAGAAAGAGGTGACGCCAAGACACCCACTAACAACTTTGTGATGCTCCTTTTATCCCTTCTAACCTTCTTCTGAAGTAAAGCACAAGAAAAAGCAGACTAATAAACAAACTAATCACATCTACACTACTTGCGATGAAATACTTCTAAGGGCAATTTAACATGAATCTATGCAACTAATCTAAGATACAGATACAATAAGAGGAGCCTTTGCTGCTAGGGTTGGGCCCTAACCCAAGAGCTTCAACCCTCTAAGTTAATTAAGTACTGGATCATGAAAAAGCTCATTCTCATTATCAAAACAGAAAATTACATAGCAATGTCTTCCACAAGTCTGGACCTCAAAAATAACTAGTAGTTTTACAACAAAAATTCAAATCCTAATGAGGCTTTAGGACTCTTTATTTATACAACTAAAGTCTCCAACGACTTCCTTAGATCTAGGGAGGCTTGGTGCCCAAAATAAAGATGAACTAACTCTTTGACTATCACTTACTCGGTTGCCTTTTGATCTTCATGACTTGGTTGCTTGTACTCCGACATGGTGTGATTGATGGAGGAATATTCGAATGAGGGAGGAGTAAATGAGGTGGATTTACCTCCTACAATCTCTCTTCCTTGTCCCATTTGAGTTTCAGCCCTTAATCTTGCCAAAATTCCATGATTTTCTCTCACGAACCTACATTCAATGCACATGAGTGCACTAGGCATAATATCTCACTTTAACTCGTCTCATTAAGCAAAATATAATCAAAGCATGTAATAAGTTGTGAGAAGAGTTGATTTGACTAATCTAGGAGGTGAATGAAGGTCCATATAGTTACCCAATGATGAGGCTCATCAGGATGCAGAATAATACCAATTTTTTTTTTCCATCCCTCTATTCTTTGAGCTTGAAAATGAGAGATAAAGGGCACATTGCAGGATGTAAATTGCTAAATAAAAACGTATAGAGGATGTGGGCCATATGGAAGAGAAGTTGCTAGAGTTCGGCAAAGAATTAAGTGAGATAAGAGATAGGGAAAGAGTGATGAAATCTCAACTAGAGGTTGAGAACACATGGATGAGGAGGCAAGTACAGGAAAAAGAGAGCCAATTGGAAGCTATGGAAAGTCTCTCCATGGAGGCACTCTAGTGTAGGATGCCAACAAAATCATATGCCTTGTACCTCAAAGAATAGTGGATAGAGTTTCACATAAAAACCATAGCACAACGAGGGACTATGCCTTTCCAAGGCTATAGACAATTCATTGAGCTCTGTGACCAAATAACCCAGGAGGACATGGCCAAGATATCTGAATTCTACCTACATAAATTTGTCTTAATAGACTTGAATGTGTGTGACCCCAATCCAAAGCTGGGGGACTTACAACTAATGGTCATAGCATCACGGATGAGTCATGAGGAAGCCATAGCTAGGGAAGTAAAAAGAGTATTGGAAAGTGAAGAAATGGAGCCCCTTTACATCAGAGAAAAATATAGAAATTCTATGGTTTTCATTAGCACCCACAACCTCATCCCCAATGATCCCCAGCTTGCACCAAGATACCTAGCTACACAAAAGCAAGCAGTCACTCATTTTGAGGACACTTTGAGATTGATAGGGGATGAAATCCAGAAAGCATGCCAAAGGAGATGGAACACCTTACCCTATAGCCTAAATATTAGGGAGTATCATTCCCCTGAAAGAATGAGGGATGCACTAGATAGGACCCCATTGTATAAGAAGGTACTGTAGAGACTCGAAGTCAACTGGATTGGCTTAAAACTTAGTCCACCATTGCTCTTGGGTATGTTAGAAGAAAGAAAGGAAGAAGAAGAAAGAACGAAGTGGGAGGAAATAGAAAATCATGTAGGATTTTATGCACAAGAGGAGGAGACAACAACGGAAGCATAAAATGTGAGGAAGACCACCAAGAAATGAAAGACATGGGCATAGATCGAGTTTCTTAGAGGATGAGAAACACTTTCAATAGGGGGTGATGATGAAGCTAATCAATGGGTAAATTATATGAACTTTAATGCCACTCTCCAGCTTATTAAAATCATATCCTCTCACATTTCTTTACATGTTTTGTTATATTTTTCTTAGTGGGAATGGAAAAGATGAGATGTCATATCTTGTGGTCTAATGTGCATTAATTGTAGGTTTTGGAGAAACTTTTGGCTAATTAAAGTGCAGGAACTCAAATTAGACAAGGAAGAGGGATTTTAGGAGATTACATCTCCCTCCTTAAATCCTCACTCACTCGAAGATTCCTCCACTAGATCTCATCAACTCGTAGTTACAAGCAACTAATCCATTAAGGTCATTGCTAGCCAAGCCAGTGATAGTTGAAAACTAGTTGATCTTGAGATGGGAACCAAAACTCCCTAAATTTAAGGAAGCTATTTGTATCTTCAATTGTATAAATAAGAAGGCCTAGAGACTCATTAGGATTTGACTTTTTTTGTTGTATCCAAGAGTAATTTTTGAGCTAAGACATTGTGATTGATTACACTGATGTATTTTTGATATTTTAATGAAAATGAGAAGCATTCCCTTGATCCAACACTGAGTTGACTTAGAGGGTTGAAGCTATTGGGTTAGGGTCCAACTCTAGCAGCAGAGATTTGTCTTTTTGTACATGTATGCTTAGATTACATTCATAGTTAGATGCTGAAGTGATTTTGGTTTTATTGATCTGCAAGTATTTTGGGTGATTAATTAGTTTCCTTCCATTTGTGGATAATTAGAGCAGTGGTATCATAGTGACAGTAAACACTTCAAAAAATATTGTGGGAGCGGCTTTCACCTCATATTCCTGATATGATCATGACTTCAGGGTTCCCTTAACACATCCCAAAAACAAATTTCTTATTTGATTACTGCATAATCTAAGGTTTCTTGATGAATAGATCATTGTCTTTCGGTTTCATGGAATTATTTGCAATTGTCATTTTGATCTCTTGAGTCTTGTTATGGTTCAAAGCACTTCCATTCATGAACTTAGCCATTAGCTAATAATAACTCTGTTTTCCTCCATTCAATAAATATTTTCCATGTATAGATGAATTTGTGCATAAATGAAGACAAGAGTGTATGTTGTTGCAGGAACTTCTAATTTACAGGGAGACCTCATCTCATTCGCCTTATCCAAGTCCTATCCACCCATGCTACCAAGGTCCATTAAACCCTAAATCCAAATTCTTGTTTTGTAAGCAAAGTTTTCATTTCCATTGAACAAATCCAACCATCTTAAAGCATCTTACTGAGCCCTGCAGAGTGTTCACCTCCCGCATGCCTTATTTCCCCATTAGACACCTTTCCCACACTTCATTCTACCTCTCCCACCATCTCCTAAGCTTTCAACCTGTTTCATGTAGTAAAACAGGGCATCTTGTAGTAGAACTAGGACATCCTATAGTAGTACTATAGGAAACCCTGTAGCAGTCTGTTTTAAGCCTGAATTTAGCAAAAATTGTCATCTGATCTTAGATTAGGCCTCCACTTGGCTTCCATCCCATTGATACTAGTCCATACATTTTCCTCCATACCTATCTCCCCTGCCAAAGATCATGTGAAAATTAGTATTTTCATTCATAAGACTAAACATCAAAAAAGTTATTTTTCTGCAATTTCTAAATTAGCACATGCATGTAGCAGTCATACTACTTCTTAGATTAGATTCCATGCTCAATTAGTCTAGATCATCACATGTTATCAACAAGGTTAAGTTAGGTTTATTTTGCAAGAAAAATGTGTAAATGTGTAGCTAGATGATTGCATGTCACTTTATAGCATGTTCTAGTTCAGTCTTTCATTTCCTAGAATAGGCAGCACTCCTTTTTTGCATTAAGGATAATTTTCCCTTTTTCATTTGGTAGTCAGATGCCGTCTAGCCAATAGAAGACTAGTTTGAAAAACCCTAGTGGTCTATCGCCCCAGTTGAAAAGTGAAAATAGTAGACCATTGAATCTACTGTGTATACAACACTGTCACCTCCAAGTTTGTACGAACCCGGGGTTGATGAAGTGAAGTTGGTAGCCCCAAGAGTTGAAGCATTCTTGCTGCAATACTAGTGCTCATCAGTGGGTGAGGAGAATATGTCCCTATAATCTTCCAAAACATTATCCACTTTCTTCTGATGTGAAGAGGAGCCCTTTCTATAGACCATGAATGTGGCCATGATCTTCCCCTGACTATGAGAGCGAATTAGGAAGGATTTTTTTCCCTTTCTAAGAGATGATGTTTCTGCATTATTTCATAGAGATCAAAGAAATGTAAGTAGGTGGGTCTATCTTTGGTATATTTTATAGATTTATACCCAAAGTAATAATAATAGTATGAGGTTTGGAGTCATACATAAGATGATGCTTCCAAAAGTATGGTTGTCCTAATAAAACATCACAAAATTCAAAGGGAGCAACAACACACAATATCTCATCCATCAAAGGCTTGATGTTGTAGGCTAGGCAACAATGTTGACTAACATGGATATTTCACCCTTAGTGGAGAAACTAGTTGGTGTATGGCTATGGGTGTGATATTGGCAGTAGGCCCAACCACTTAACAACCTCTATTCAGATGAGGTTATTTTGACTCACACTATCGACACTGAAATGTAGTGGAGAACCCTTCACCCATTGTTCTTCGTGGAAGAGACACTCTCCTTCCTCCATATATTTAGTCTCACTTTTCTTGAACTCGGTGGTGGAAATGGTGGTGCTAGGTTTTGCATCAATGA
Organism: Pinus tabuliformis; assembly: GCA_031772625.1. NCBI lineage: Eukaryota > Viridiplantae > Streptophyta > Pinopsida > Pinales > Pinaceae > Pinus > Pinus tabuliformis. Next base: position 498,309,131 of record CM062816.1, read on the forward strand.
TTTGTTTCCATTTCTGAGGTTCTGGCTGAGAGTCGAAACCTGTGTTTGACTCTGAATATTTTAACTCTACCACCAGTGATGAATTTACATGTTATTCATTTGTGTTATGAGTGGGGATCTTATGGAACTCTCACCACTTTCCTGTGCCTTTATTTCTCTTCCTATAAGTATTCTTTTCCTATCTCTTCAATGAGTTGTATTGGTTTTTTCCAACATGGCTATGTCCTTTATTCTTTAGTTTGGGGGTGTCCTTGCATTGCTTCAGATTCGCAGATCCCAAGTCTTTCTTCTTCTATTAAATTTGTTCTCTATTTTGACATCATATATGTATGTTGTGCCAAGTGAGGAGATATCTAGGAACTCTATTTCTTCCTAGATTTATTTGATTAAACAACCATGATAATTAAACATCATGTGTTGCTTAAAGTTTTTGATACTTGTCTTTGTGCATAAGGTATGTAAGCCATTTGGGAACTCTGGCACTTCTTCGTCCCTTTCCTGCCATAATGTGGTTCATTTTATGTACTTTTTTTCATAGCTTCCAACAAGGTAACACTGTTCCTTAACAAAATCTTGAAAAGAGTTCCAATAGGGTGTGATTGAAAATAGTGGGGATTCCTCCCTAGCCCTTTGCTCATAATAATTTTACCACTAGTTATGGATAGAAGGGGTGGCCTTAAGGAGTGCAAAAGTAATCTTTTCTCTATTGGAAAAATTATGGAATGAAAATATCCTTCCAACATATTTAACCATTTGTCTAAAGAATCTCCATCTATCTAGCCTTCAAATATAGGAATATCAAAATTAAATTGTACCTTAAAGGGTGAGACACCTCTGAAGTGGTTGCTGGATGAAGGTATGCTATCTATTAGTATTCACCAAAGGATCTGGGAAAATTTATCCATCATCTTGTTCCATTGTTTCTCGAGGGATTATTTAAGAAACAATTTGATACGATATCATTCTCCCTCATCTTTCTTTTCTTCCACCATGGGAGGGTGTCAAGGTTGGGGAGCCCAGTCTTGCAAGGGCTTAAGCGGTGTGATTCCAACCTTCTTATACCCCAACCTCTTTAGGGCTTGCATAGAAAAACATAGAAAGAGCAGACTGGTATGACACTAGTGATTCAAATTTAAGAAGGGAACACAATATAATAAAAATCTAAAACCAAACACAAAAATACAATGAAAATGAACTTCATTTAATAAATAGAAATGTTAAACCTGTTTACATGTATAATGAAAGAAAACTAGCTCGAATGGCAGTAGCTTATCTATGAGAATAGATGTGATGGATGCATGAGTTCTTAAACCATGTTACAATGAGGTTCAAAGGCATTTTAATCAAGAATAAAGAATGAGAGACCCTAAACATCCAAAATCATAATCCCACGAGATAAAATACTAAAGGTTTATAAGCCTCGATGGGGTAAGTTGGAACGTTAAATTCCTGGTTTGTAACTTAGGCATGCAATCTCAGTTTGGTACACACGATATCCCATTAGAAAGGTATACCTAAGGAAAATATTTCTACTACAAACATAAATATAAGTCTCACATTTACTCATTTCCCAAAAAAACGCCATTTAGCACCTCAAAACAACTTTGGAATTTTAGGACCTAAAAATTTTCAAAAATAGAAAACTTCCAAAATAAGAAACTATGCTGGGAAATAGGAAATTGATAGGAAGCTATTCTATTAGCCAAGTGGAATAGGTGGGTAGGCATCAATATCCACCAGAATCAATCCTCCCCCCTTAGGAAGAAATGACCTTCATTGCATTGAGTGCCTCAATGAAATGGGGAAACTTTTGGTAAACTTGATCCCTAGCGAGCTACATACCTTGGTGGAGTAATTATATTTCTTTGAAAATATCATACAAATGGATCCTCTAGTTAGCATATTCAATGTAATCTAGGTTGAGATCTATCAATGTGATTTGTTATACAATTTATGATGTTTCCAACAATGGTGGAAAGTAGGGCTGAAGGTAGTCCACATTAAACACTAGGTGTAAGCCAAGGAATGGGGGAATACTTTTCTCAAAAGCATTGCCACCCAGTACCTTGGTTGTGGTGTAAGATCCATATTGGAGTGGTCAAAGCTTCTAATGGCCCCTAGAAGTCATTCTTTATGGAAATGTAACCAAACTTTATCTCCTACCTGAAACTTGTGTGGAACCTAATGCTGACCATGATGTTGTTTGTACTTAGCATTATCTTTGTGCAATATATCATGGACCTGTCGAATATGTTGCAAGTTCTCTGCCCAACTCTTATTGAATATGATGATATCATCCTGATACACCACCATGAATGAGTTGGTGAAAGGCTACAACATGTCATCCATTAGCCTCATAAAAGTTGTTGGGGCATTCGTCAAACCAAAGGGAATGACCAACCACTCAAAGAGACCCTCCTTAGGCTTGAAGGTGGTCTTCCATACATTTGTGGGTTCTATTAGAATTTGTTATAGCCATACTTCAAATCAATCTTATTGAAGTACTTGGCCCTTTGAATTGGTCAAGAAGGTCACGACAAACTTTAAGGGGAGCGACATCACACAATACCTCATCTATGAAAGGTTTGATGTTGTACGAAAAGTAACAGTGTTGACTAATGCATATATCTCGCCCTTTGTGGAGCCACCTGATGGTGTATGATATGGGTTTCTGATCAAGGAGAACTTTTTAATGCTTCTGTTTCCCCAAACCCTCATATCTCACTAGGGTGGGTGAGATAATGGGACAAGTCTGCCAAAACAAATTAATGCCCTTTGTTGTGACTAATTTTTAAAGGGATTTACATATTTTTAGTGATCTAAAATGTTATTTACAAAGATATTTAAACATAAAGGAAAAAAAAACATAATATTGACAAATGATGCCTGAAATTTTGTAAAAATTCTGAAATTTAAAAATTCATATCAAAGATCAATGAACAAAAATCGAAAATCAAACAAAAGAAGAAACAAAATAGTCAATGTTTTAATGATTTTTGGCCTTAAACAACTATAGAACCTCAACTACATTAAATTTGTAAATAAAATAGAATTAAATTCCAATAAAATATGAAATTTTGTGAGAAGTATACAGATTATATATATATATAAATAAGGATGATTTTATTAATTTAAAAGTCTACGAGTACAACAAAATCAAAAGGTAGATTCCTGCAAAGAATCATTGGCCAAATCAAATTATAAACATCTGCAGTGTAAATAAATCATATACAAAAGTTTTGGAAAGAAAATAAAATACGAGACAACCTTCAAACACCTTCAGATGATCTGATACAATTATTGATAACTTGTTTCTCTACAATATTAATGGTTGTTAGCACTGGTTAAGTAAAAGCAAGGCCTTCAAACAATAAATGAAATGACAGGAAAACAAGTTTTACTTATTTAACTATATCTTCCTTTTGAAAATGATTTGTTTCCACCTTTTGGTTCAACTTATTGTAACTCACATAATATAAAAATTAGGAGGAAGGAATGAGAAATTACACTTAATGCATACCTCTCATTTTAGAATTATCTCTTTCCTTCATATCTCCCTCCCTCTTTTATGCCTCCTCAAAGTGGTTAGACAATTGAACTACTTTGGTCATATTTTATAGTATAATTTCTAATAAAGTAATGATTAGAGTTTGAGGTTTGGAGTTCGAAAGGGAAAAATTAAAAGATTAACTTTAAAATTATTATATTTAAATTTCCTAGTAGGTGGGACCTCCTTTCCCTAAAAATAAGTTATTTAATATGAATTTTAACCATCAATAATACAATAATTGTAAATCACACGTTCCATATAACTAAAAACCAAAATTTATCATGTTCTCATGAAATATGCATATGCAAACATAATCTTTGTGTGTCCATAAAAATCCATCATCATCTATGGGTATGCATGTTGAAATAAACATAATCAAAGAAAAACAAATAATCTCCTTGTGTCTCCCAAAACATCCCTTCCTCTCCACCATCATGATGATCAATATATGAATATGTCCTTAAAAATATACATGCATCCTCAAAAGGATATATAACATATGCAACATAAAAACCCTAAAAAATATGGCATCCTGTTGACAGGGAAAAATGTCCCGCCAATATTTAGGGCGTCTCCCCAGTGTGAATTCTCAAATAGGCCTTACATTGTTTGGGATAGGAGCCCCATCTAGTATGTGGGCTTGACTCCCACCATGAATTTTTTTTTTCCTAGCCATCAAATGCAAAGAAATGAGTGTGATACCAAGTGTGTGATGCCAAAAGAATGAGGATGAAATTAACTCTAAATTGACAAGCTATTTGAAAAATGTATGAGAACCTAATATAAAAACAATAAGAACAATATTCCTATCGAGAATCCAGTTAGCTAACATCATCTTAAGACATCCAAGCAAGAAGATACTAGAAACCCACTGCAAATTAGTTCACAATTAGTTTCTAGCATAACATTGGATAAGGAAATCAAAGCCTCAAAAAAATGTATGAGCCATATTCATGAATTAGTTCAACAACATAAATCCAACATGTAAGAACATATGTAGACTTGATTGGAGTATCAGTTTGCTAGTACAACCAACAAACGAATGCATGTGAAACTGTGCCAAAAGAAAAACTTCTCATTCATAATGATGCCAATTCAAACACATGTGCCACAAGACCATCCCAACCCAATAGTGGCATGGGATAAGTTCATATCATCCCCCAAAATGAAACCCTAGCCTCACCATAGCTTATCTTACTATCTACCAAGAACTGAGTGCTTCTAGATCCTTAAGCAAAAGTCAACTATTTAATTCCTAGCCTAGATCAAGTGCTAAAAGTCCCTTATAAATGAGACATGATGGTATATTTATAGAAATGAGGTGATAATTCACCTACTATGACCTTTCACCTACCCTCATGACTCTCTAATGTCTAATGACTTCTACATGATCGAATCAATCTCTGTATAACTGTTGACATTTCTCATTTTTACAATTATGATAAGAAATATTTACAATATGATAAAGGAGAGGTTATGAGGAAAATAGAGATGGTCATTGGAAACCATATAATACTTATTGTTCATGTTATTCTAAAGTCATAGATACTTTTGTGAGTTGATGAATAGGGTTGTGACTTTTATTTGCTATATTTGATGTCTATTTGCCTGCTACTACACTTGCCACCATGTAGATTAATATTAAGATCAATACCAAGAATTTCAATGTTGCATGGCATAAATATGCTTTTGACATCACATATTCCCACGTGATTAACCAAACTTGACATTTTCAGATATGCAGAGAAAATTGAACAGTGATTAGAACTTGAGAAGCTTGATGTTTGCACAAATATTGGTCACAGTGAAACCATAGCCATAAAAAAGGAAACTGTCTAGGGTTAACAATACCGACATTAGGCCATTGTAGCTATCTAGTTGTGATATCCATTTCCTCTTCCAATTCGTATTGATTCCTTGTCCATTTGGATTATTCTCCGGGGCAGTTTTTTTACCTTCAAGAATTTAGCATAGTTGGATTAGAATGTTTAATGTAAATTATCACCAATACAAAAGCTCTCATCTCCCTTAGTAATTTTTTTAGTTTGATTGGCACAATAAATGTCTTGATAAGTACCAATCACGGTTTTAAGTAGTGATTCTTTTTTCTGTAATTCAACCAAGAACCTCAATTTTTCATTGTTCTAGCCATTCTAGACGTACTCCTCATATATTGTGAAGTTATAATGTTTCAGAGTTAATCATTTCCTACTTGAAACCAAGAGCCTAATATATTAAAGCCAATAAAGATGGAGAGGGGTGATGCTATTATTTACTTGAAATTTCATTTCTAAAAAGAGGAGAAACTTTCTTTAGATAACCCTTACGTACATTTATGGATATATTGTTGGTTGGATGGGGCCTGACCTAGGTTCAACATTAATTAGCCAAGAAAATCCCTACACTACTGGCCCTTTCAGCATCAATCTGTGGAGCGCGGACCGAAGTCTCAACCAAAGCAATATGGGGGGAATGTAGGAACCAAGTTTCCACATCCTGAGATGGTAGTGATGTCGTTTTATACCCTAACCCTTCCTTTACACAGATCAATAAGCCTTTTAAGGATTATCGATATACTTCCTTTAGTCATCCTCTAGACCTCTACAAAGGTCTACGACTATCTTTCGCGTACCCTAAATAGGTGATTCAATCACTTACACGCCTCTGTAATTACTCTTATTGTTGTATTTAACCAGATTAGCTTAAGTAATGGATCACTTCAACATGCATTACGATTATCTTTGCATAGACATTCTTACTTGCTTTCATATAACAAGGTAAAACACATAGATTCACACATCAATACATCATTAAATCATAAACCCAGGATTCAACATAACATAATCGCATGCATTCATAACAGAAGTAAAATAGCTCATACATAGGTAATTCTAGAATAATTCTCTTTATTGATGTTTAGATCTCCTTTACAGACTCTAACTACCCTATGCACATAACGATAGGGGTCCGCGCACTCAGCTATGGACTTTTACCCTAGGCCTCTATGCACACAGCTGCAGAGCCTCTTTCTTACGCTAAGACTCTTCGCTCTTATCTCTCACAGACCCATTACATCAATGACTCTTCAAAACATATCTGAACTGAACTAAAACCGCCTTAGACTCTTCTAAGACTTCCCTTTGTATACAATCCCATGGTCCGTGGACCAAGGGTGGATCTCATAAAGCAGACACAAGTTATATAAACTAAGGGCAAAAACAATTGATGACTCTTTACATCTTCGCACTTCGTGACCACAAAATGTGGAGAATTTACATTATTTATACAAAACACGGGCCTTTAACCCCAAAACTTGTGCTTTTAACCCCAAACATGACACTAGGTAACCCGTTCCCAACAGACCCCCAACACAAATATGGTGACTTGCCCCCGAGTCACTCTACTGGTGCGAGATCTTGTCACGAAGACCTCCCAACTCCACCTGTACTACTGCAACCTTGGCGGTACACTACGTCATGACCTGCTTAACCTGGTCGACTAATTGCTTCGTTGCTGGTCCTGCACTATTTTCCTGTATTTTCTGTTGTGTTTCCTATAGACTAGCTAATTTTCCTTCAATGGTGGTCGTGAGCACATAGGCTTCATCTAGCCAAGGCCACAATCTAGCCTTTAGTATTGTCTCCTTACATTGTGCTATGTCCACCTATTCCTTCATTGCCTTTTCTTCATCGCCAACCTCTGTGTGATGGCAGCAGTTCGCGTCGTTGCTTTGACCTCGTCATACTTCTGCTGCAGTTCCCTTGCCTCTATTTCTAGCTGCTGCACATTGAGATCTTCCTACAGGTTGGTAACTAGTTCGAGCAACTGCTCAAAGAGAAAAGTGAAATCCTTCACTGCAGCATTTACTGCGGCAACTACATCCTTGATAGCCACCTCATGCTGCTCTCTGACTTTTGGTGGAGTCGAAGGCTCGGCCCTCAACTCAAGCTCTATGATCTTAAGGTTTAGCTCAAATTAAACCTTAGCGAGCTCTGTCCTTGCGTCACGAACACCTGCAGTGAGCTTCTAAATTCTTGTGCATCTTCTGTGATAGTCAGCTCTGGAACATTTCTACAGGCCTCAGCTACCACAACTATGGTGTGCTCATTCTTCTCTATGATATTCTCAAGAAGATCAATCACAAAAATCCTTTCTATGAACATCTAGGCATTATTGACCTTCTTCTTGCTGATCACATCCAGTGTGCGCTGCTCTCTGGACCGAAGTTCTGCGATCAAACTGTCTTGCAAGGTGTGAAGGGCTTCACTTGGAAACGTAACCAAGTTCAACCCAACATTCTTGAGAGCACTGAAGGTGGCCTTGTCAGCTTCCACTTCTATAGTCAATGCTCCGTCTGGTAGCACGGTGGCCCGAGGATCCAGAGAGCAGACCAGCTCTACTACTGCTGAGGTCCTAGGCACCAAGCTATTTGACGTTGTGCTCTACTATCCCACACTGGTTTGCACTTGAGTGGCCTGGATCTACAACTCATGCAGACCTGTCTGAATGGTGACCAAGGCTTGCTTCTACTATTGCTCAAATTGCTGCACCAGTTCTGTGGTTGCATCCCTCATTGTGTCCCTGATATCATTCAGATCACCTTCAGTTAGTGATTGGTTCAAGTGATGATTTGCTGGCCTTCGACTTCTTTTGTGGCCCTAGTTTTTCTTGCTCCCTAGTGCACTTAACCCAGAATGGAGTAGTCTCTGGGTCTGCACCTCCTTATCCTGATTTCTTCTCTTCTTCCTCCATTTCTAGCGAAGGAGACTTCTGACATCTGTTAGAGTCACGCTCATTCTCTTATTCTTCCTCCTCTCCCTGCTTTTTAGCAGCATGCCCTGCTTTAGCTTTATCTTCGACCTCCTTTTTCCTTCTATCAGCCAACTACTGCATCTTTAGTTGGGCCTCTTCCTTCTTCTGCTTCGTGGTAGACTTACTAGACCTAGCTGACAAGTTTGAGGTTGTGCGCCACTCTGATGGCAAACTCTCTAGGACTGCTGTGATTGCATCGTCCGTTACTTGGTATGAAAGATCATACCATTTTTTCTCGGGGTACTTCCACACTCGGATGGAAACATAGTGGAAGTTTTCTTTGAACTCCACATATCCTGACAACTACTCAAAGACAATTGGGGATAGCCTCGCCTTGTGGTTTATCGTAGCGTGGATGTTGCCTCTATCAGCACCCAAAAGATTTTAGCATCCTTGACTCTCGTGGCGTCCTTGGTAGCCGAGAGTGAAGCGAACTTTGCTGCTTCTGGTAGATCTAACGTGACTGCAGGAAACTAGCTATCGTCCAGTAATTCCCATGCAACTCATACAATTGATAACAGTAACCAAGAGTAGTGAAAGGTTTTACTCTGGTCTTGTGCTTCTCTGCAGTTCATGAGGAACTCGCCGTAGAGATAGCGTGCCCAATTAAATTGTACGCCTTCTATGCACTAAGCTGCTATTGACACAACTGGTTTCAAAACTTCATCTGTGCGACACTTCCTCATTACTATCCCAGCCAAAATCTGGGTGGCGACGTTAATCGCGGGGTCCATTATGCTAGAAATTGAGTATCCGTGTGGTTTCTTGGCGAGCTTGAATTTATCCTTCATTCTAATGGTAATGTCACACCCACCTGTCTTTTCACCAAATTCCATGGCCAGATTCAACCTTGAATGTGGCAGCAATGTGACCCTATGGATCAACATATCTGTGATGGGTATCGCTTCTTCTAACCACATGCACCCATTGTGCATTAAGCATAGAAACTGTTTGATCAGCATCAAGGTTATGGGTAGGCAGTGGTAATGTTGCACCCATAGTAGGTTTAACAGTCCTGCCTTGTCCACCCCTTTAATCCACTATCCCAGCTCTAGCACATAGACACCAAAATATTTATAAAACACACGGGTCATAAAGGTATCCATTGCCAAGTGGGGGAATTTCTTTGTGTCTTCCAAGTCCCAATCATCTAGCTTGAGAGTGGGAATGTTCACCAAGTGCGATCCTTCAAACATTATCTAGTCTAACAGCAATAGAGTATTTAGCATAAATTTCCCCTCATCCAGGTCCTTCGGGACCTTCACCTTACCCTAGCATGGAGGGATGTACTCGGGTAGCTTTGAGATAGGGTCTACACCCTCAATGTCAAATTCCTCTATGCCCATATCCATATCTTCATCACCCTCCTTAAATTCTAAGTCTACCACCTTGCCTTTCTCCTGAGCGATGGGCTTTTCCTTCTGGTGGTTTCTTGGCAAGGAAAATTTTAAGGATGGAAAATTTTCTTGAAGTTTAAAACATTGGCGAATCTCACTAATCCCTAATATGCAAATTATAAATGTTTATTGATATATTTGTAAAATTATTCAAATTTATAATTATTTTATATATAGTCTCTATATAATGTTGGCGATTTTTAAGGTAAAATAATTTTATATTCTAAAATTTGGGCGAATCGTGTTTTATAAAATTGGAAATTGGCGAATCTTTTTTGTGGAAAAGTCATGTAAAATTAGCCCACTGGGTGAACATTAGCCCCTAAAATTTTCCATGTTTCTTGGTGACTCGCGCACCGGCTATGTTTCTTTCTTCATATCCTTCTTTGTCTTGGGAATCTCTTTGGTTAGCATAGGCCTCAACCTAGGTGTCCTCTATGATTTTGGCACTTCTGCGAGCACTTCTACACTTGCAATCTCAATGGAAGTTCCCTCAGATGCCATTGACCCTCCAACACTTACTGTTTCCATGGGCGCTGACATGAGTCTAGTAAGAAGCTCCTTGGTTTCTTTAGGAAACTTGTCAAATAATGAACTAGCCTCCAAACCCTCGAAATTCTCAAGGTTCATGCTCACCTGATACCTCAACACCCCAATTCTCAGAATGCAAAGTGTTTTTCATTGGGCGGCCATTCATAATTTATAGGCGACTTCGAATTTGAATCTGACCATTCCCCCAAAAATTGGCTCATAAATTTTAGATTAGCGGTAGATTTTCAAAGATCTCACTCTTAAATTCCGACTTAAATGTTGCCCCCCTGCTCCACTTAACTAATTTCCCACTGTCAATTCATGAATAGTGACCATAATGGTCACTTTCTGGCTACCCTTTGCGGTCTCTCCTTCTATAGCGCAACTCCCTTCACACTTCTGCCGATACTATGACATTCCTCCCTTCCACGCAATCCACTAGTCACACAACTCTACAACTTTGGTAGTGTAGTTTATAGTCCTGCACCTCCTTTCAGCTGCCTCAAGTACTAAGAATGTGCCTCCACCATATAGTCATCTGGCCAGATCCCTAGTGTATGGCTTCAATCGGCTTCCATTTACCTTCCTTGGAAATGGCTCTCCATTCAACTTCACCAGCTGAACTGCTCCACCATCGATAATCTCCTTGATGACATAGGGCCCTAGCCAATACATTTGAAATTTTCCTGGAAATTTATCAAACTTGCTGTCATATAATAATACTAAATCATTTACCTTGAAGGTGCATTTTTTGATGTGCCAATCATGCCATGCCTTTTCGCACTCCTTTTGAACTTGCTGATGGAATCCAACAAAAAATATATCCTCTTCCATCTCAGCTAGCTGTGCAAGCCTTTCTTCTAGGGTTTCACGATCCAACATTCCTATGAATGCCACTATGCACAAACTAGGTACAATGTACTTGATTGGCATCACGACATCTATGCCATAAACTAGCCTAAAGGGCATTTGTCAAGTCATCTTTTGGCAAGTCGTTCTATACGCTCATAACACCGCGAATACATGCATATCCTAGTCATTCCTTTGTCCATTTCAAACCTTCGTTAGTGCATTCTCCAATATCTTATTAAATTCTTCCACTGTCCCATTAGCCTGTAGGTGATATGGTGTACTCTTCTGATGATAAACCTGCAACTGCTCCGTCAGCGCGCTGATCGTCTCATTAAGGAAATGTGAACCGCGATTGATCATAAAAATCTTTGGGCAACCAAATCTAGTCAGTACATACTCAAAGATGAACTTTGTTGTTGTTGCCCTTGTATAGTCCTTTATAGGTTGTGCCTCTACCCATCTAGTTAAATACTCAGTCGAGGTGATGATGTATCTTGCAATCGTCTTCTTTCCTGGAGGCTTAGTTGGTCCTGCAAAGTCAATCACCCACTTTTCAAATGACTGTAATGATATCTGTAGATTCAGAGGTAGCTCATCCCTCATGATGGCCTACCCGTCCTTTGACATGCATCACATGCCTTACAATAAGCCTTGGGATCCTTACAAAGTGTCGGCCACCATAGCCCAACGCATAAAATCTTCTGTGCTATAGCGTTTCTTGCATATTGTCCTCTCATAGCTCCTCCATGAGCTTTAGCAAGGAGATTTTTTTGTTTAAAGTCAGGTACATAACATCATAGAATTTCATCCAAGCCCATTTGATTTAAATTCCCTGCAATGATAGAAAAGTCTGCTGCGTGCACCACTAGCTCCTTCTTTTGTTTACTAGTATACCCTTCTCGACCCGTCCCCGTCGTTAGGAAAGGTATGATATCTGCAAAGTGATTGTCCACAACACACATTGCAAAGAGCTACATGTTAGGTAGTCCTTCCTCCAAATTAGTAGGCTCCTCTCCTGTTTCAATGCCCGACAGATGATTTGGTCTTGCATTCAGTCATCCTGGCTTTACAATAACTTCAAAGTCATATTCCTGAAATAGCAACAACCATCTGCATATCTTCCCCCCCAACACATGATTTTTAACCAGGTACTTCAATGCAGAATGGTCTGTATACATCTTGAAGTGTCCGCCTAATAAATAGTGCCTGAACTTCTGGAGCGTGTACACCATAGCTAATCCTTCATGCTTTGTCATTGAATAATTCTTCTTAGCTTTAGACAACTTCCTACTTCTGAATGGTATAGGATGATCCAATTCTCCCTCACTAGCCTACGTCAATACTGCTACGAGTGCAATACATGACGCATCCACATACACATGAAATTACTTCTTCTAATCCAGGAAGACTAGGATCAGAGATGACCATATTTTCCTTCAACACATATAAGATTTGCTGACACTCTTCATTCCAACAAAACGTAGCATCCTTCTTTAGCAGCTTCTCCATCGATGTGGTAATATAGACATAGCTTTTGATGAACTTTCTATAGTATACTATATGACCCAACGTTGCGCGCAGCTGTTTCACACTTATTTTTTCCTCCAAAATTAATTATAACCGCGATCTTTGCAGGCTCTACCATCAAGCCTTGTCTGCATACCACGTGACCCAACAAGATCCCAAAAGGGACAGAGAACAATAATTTCTTCAAATTGAGTTCAATCTGGTACCTCTGGCATGTATCCGACATCAAGTGTAGACTAGTTACGTGGCACTTTACCAATCCAAACACCATCCAATCATCGAAGTATACCTCCAAAAAATTGTGAATGAAGTCCTTAAACGCTGTAATGACTACATGTGAAAAGATCGTCCGTGCATTCTTCAGTCCAAACGGCATCACAATATATTGAAAGCATCCCCATTCAGTCATGAAAGTCATCTTACTTCTATCCTCTGGCATGATTGTTACCGGGAATAGTGTCTATGCAGAAATGCTAATCCCACTAAGGCTGGTAGCTACCTTAGAAACAAACAAACTAAAACTACTTTTCTTTTCCTTTATGAGAGATAGATGAGAGAAGAATAAAGGAGACCAACCTCGTCTTGCGCTTGGTTCCTTGCTTGATTCCTCTCTCTTTTGATAGTCCTTTGCTACTTGCTTTCTTGTGTACCCAGCTTCATAGAGTACTTGTAGAATCAAAGCAGCATAACACTATACAAGAACATAGATCTATTATCATAAGCAATATAGGATCAGGTGTATATTAACCATACAAATGCATAAAACATCAGTCACACAAGTGTATGAAGGAAAAATTGAATAGCTTTATTGATAATCAAGAAAGAGCTAAGAGAATTACAACCAATTGTTCTAACCCAGCATCATCCTCTCAGCCAGAAGCCCTTCTTCACCTCATGAAAAGCTTAGATCACCCAACACTAAGATATTGCACCAAGAAACCAGCAACACTTCCTTACAAGATAAAAAATTCCAGCCTTTGGATCTCTAGGATGAGGGATCCATATATAGATGTTTGCAAGGGGGGTGAGTCAGCTTTTGAGATTTGATTAGTGTCTTCTCTCTAATAGTTCTTGATTCCACTTGGAGATTGATGATCTCTTACTCATCCCTGGTCGAATTCAGAGAGCCAAGTGTCACAGGAGAAGTTTCAGGAAGATTCCATGCTCCTCCACCTTGTGGGTTGACCCTGCCATTTGTCCCTTCTCGCCCATCACACCCCATAGAAGGGATTTTTGACATGCATCGCACCTACTGTGTGTATTCAGGTGGGATGCAACGCACTTTGCCTATGGAGCGGGTGAAATGGTCCAGTTTTGACCAGTTCTGAGTGTTTTTTCATGGAGAACTTCTGGGAGAAGCTGTAATCAGTTGACCTTGTTATTTTAGGGGTTGGAACAACACCTTTAGGGACTTAGGAGCCCTTGGTTTATGGACATTTATGCTTGGGGTTGCAGTGCCCAAAAATGTCTATAACAATGATCTTGATCTGAAGGTACCTAGAGAACCTACCAGTGAATGAATACAATTCCTGGTGCCAACATTATCTAGTACTTTGTCGGTAAATGGAGTCAGAAATGGATCATGTACGCAGGCATCATTCAACTTCCTCAGGTCTACACATATCCTTATTTCATCCTTTTGCTTTTGTTCCTGAACCAGTATTTGGCTCACCCAATCAGATTCTTCGATCGGTTCAATAATACTTGCAACAAGCATTTTATCCAAATCTAAGTGAACCTTCTCTTTATACTTGGGGTTGAGGCGATAAGGCCTTTGCTTAATCAGCTTCACTTTTGGTTTCAATGTGATTTTTTGATTCTCAATTTGTGGTCCTTCAACTTGACGATGACCTATAATATCTAGGATATTAATGTTCTTCAGGTCTTCATCCTCTTCCTCAACAGTCACATCATAGCACTCCAGCGCGTGGCACAAATGGGTAGTCCAATCTGGTTGAATTAGGTCCAAGGGATCCTATGGTATTCTGAAGATCACTACCTTGACTTCCTACAATGCCTCTTCAATACATTCAAATCCATCCTCAAAACTAAATGTCATCAAGAACCCCTATTGAAAAATGTCCCATTCTTCAGTGCCATGGCATAGCTACACTTCTCAGTACCAGTTCATCAGTATTACATCCAAAGTATGACAAAACAAAAGCACCCATTCAGGTTGAGGTTTTGCTCCATAGACCTTAGTCCATTTGGCCAAGTGATCATATGGATCATCCCTTCCATCATATTTCTTTGTTAGTTGCACTTGTGGGTGACCAAATCACAATCTCATCATCTTTCTATACATGCACCAATCATCAAAACTGTCTTCTTTTGTACCCCACCATCTTGCAGGTGTAGCATGCGGTGCCCAATCCAAGGCTTGGAAGCGATGCTTCTTTGGCACTTCCCTCTCAAATGTATCCAAAAAATTATTTACATGAGTTAAACCATCATAATAAGGTAGATTCCTTATCTCTGATGATACATAGAGCAACGACTTGGTCATCATATTACAGCGCAGCATAGATAGTTCTTGCAGTCGGTTCTGCCAGTGTTCCAACTCCTCATATGAGTCTGAAGTGCAGGAGCTTTCATGGTCCCATGAAATATCTCCATCCACTGTTAGATTCACCCAATCCTAATCTCACATCGTTATCTTATAAATCTTGTCCAAGTCATCATCACTTTCATAATCATAGATGGGTTCAGTATAGTGCAGTCCTTCTGCAGGGTCTAGGGGGACTACTACGTGGATCGATTTCTTCTCAAATATCATCTTCCACTTCTTCAAATTGATTACCCCATTCATGTCAGCGCCCCAATTGATCCCAAGGAGCACAGGGTAGGGATTTCTATCATCCACAATCTCTATCACTTCGAAGTCAGCCAATGCACTCGTGCCCTCAATATCCACTGTCACTCCCTACAATCTTCCCATGGGGATGATTTTTTGTTGATTTTCCATCCTTAACTAAATCAGAGACCACTACAGCGTAGGTCTCCCCATCCTTTCCCATGTCTATTTAGGCAGAACATTCGTGTCCGACCCCAGATCTAGAATTACTTGATCCATCTCATATTCTCCTATCTGTGCAGTGAGCCTCATCTCACGCCCCGTTCTTGCCTTATGCTTACCAATCTTCCTGACTATGCACGGTCCATCAGGAGCGTTTTCTTTCCTGGCACACTTATTTATCAGTTCCTGTAGTCCTTTCACAGCCTTGTTGTCATGCAACAACTTCATACAGGTCTCCAAGAAAGTAGTAAGCATGGAAGGGTCCATCTCTTCAGCTGGCTTATCCTGACTTCTTGAGGTAGAGGCTTCAGCAAAGCTTTTCTTTGCTTCCATAAATGCTTCCTGTGCACACTTTGGATCAAAATCGACCTCATTTTATGGATCTTTGCAGACCCATTCACCTTCTTCAAGCTGCTTCCCCTTATCTTTGCATGTTGTCATCCCACTCCACAGCACAATATTTACCTTGGGATCCTTTTCGCGAGGCTCAGCCCTCATCATCTATAGGTTCTGAGTCAGCTATGGAGGTTGTGCCCCTTTTTCATGTATCTTAGCTAGCAATACTAAGTAATATTCAGTTTCATGGTCAAACTGATTACAATATCGGCATGACAAATGCGTCGAATTCGGGAAGTCTAGCGCATAGTGTCCCAGTCCTCCACAGTTGTAACAAATGACCTGTCCCCGACCTCTACCAGGTCCTCCCCCACCTCAGCCTCATCTGCACCCCTAATATTCACCTCCCACTCCGCCAAAACATTGGTATAGAGGCCGGGTTTCTACCTACCCCCTATATGCAGGAATTTTATCCATCATTAACATGTAACTACAAAAATTGTGCACATCATGACCCATCAATTGAAAGAAGTTGCAGAAGAGCTGTTGCAATGTCTGTACAAATTTCTGTAGCAAATAGAAATTTTTTGTCATGTATTTTCCAATTACCTGATAGATAGCACAACATAGCGCAGGCCCTGAACTTGGCCTTGCTTGAGCCTCCAACCTCAAAGGCATTGGTCCTCCTACAACAATATAATTCACGAAGACTGGGCACTGATCTTTGTCACGCACCTACGCCTCTGTGCACACAGTTGTAGAGCCTCTTTCCTATGCTAAGACTATTTTCTCTTAGCCCTCACAGACCCATTACATCAATGACTCTTCAACACATATTTGAACTGAATTAAAACTGCCTTAGACTATTCTAAGACATCTAGGCATTGTTGACCTTCTGATCACTGATCACATTCAGCGCGTGCTGCTCTTTGGCCCGAAGTTCCGTGATCACACTGTCTTGCAGGGTATGAAGGGATTCACTTGGAAGCGCGATGAAGTTCAACCCAACCTTCTTTAGAGCACTAATGGTGGCATTGTCAACTTCCACTTCTGTAGACAATGCTCCATCCGATAGCACGACGACCTAGGGATCCAAGGAGTGGACCAGCTTCACTGCTTTCTGAGTTCCCAGGCACCAAGCTAGTTGATGTTGTGCTACGCTGTCCCACATTGGTCTGCACTTGAGTGGCCTGGATCTGAAGCTTGTGCAGACCCATCTGAATGGCGACCAAGGCTTGCTTCTACTGCAGCAGTTCTATGGTCGCATCCCTCACTATGTCCCCAATATCATTTGGATCACCTTCAGTCAAAGTGATTGGGTCAAGTGATGATTTTTTGGCCTTGGACTTCCTCTGCAACCATACCTTTTCCTGCTCCCTAGTGCGCTTAACCCAGAATGGAGTAGTCTCTGGGTCTACACCTCCTTGTCTTGATTATTTCTCTTCTTCCTCTATGTACGACGAAGGAGACTTTTGACTTCTATCAGAGTCGCGCTCGTCCTCTTCTTATTCCTCCTTTTCCTACTTCTTAGCAGCGCACTCTGCTTTAGCTTTGTCTTTGGCCTCCTTTTTCCTTCTATCAGCCAACTGCTACATCTTCAGTTGGGCCTCTTCCTTCTTCTACTTCACGGTGGACTTACTAGACCCAGCTGACAAGTCTGAGGTCATACGCCACTCTGGTGGCCAACTATCTAGGACCACTGTGATTGCATTGTCTGTTTCCAAGTATGGAAGATCATACCATTTTTGCTTAGGGTCCTTCCGCGCTCGGATGGAAACACAGTGGAAGTTTGCCTTGAACTCCACATATCCTGACAACTACTCAAAGACAGTTGGGGATAGCCTTGCCTTGCAGTTTATCATAGTGCAGATGCTTGCCTCCATCATTACCCAAAATATTTTAGCGTCCTTGACCCTAGCGGCGTCCTTGATGGCCCAGATTGAAGTGAACTTCGCTGCTTCTGGTAGATCTAACGCGACCTGAAGAAACTGGTTGTCCTTTGGTAATTCCCATGTAACCAGCACAATTGATAATAGTAACCAAGAGTAGTGAAATGTTTTATTCTGATCTTATGCTTCTCTGCAGTTCGCGAGGAAATCACTACAGAGAAAGTGCATCCAATTAAATTATATGCCTTCTGCGCACTGAGCCGCTAATGACACAACTGGTGCCGACACTTCCTACGTGACACTTCCTCATTATTTCCCAGCCAAAATCTACGTGGTGACCTTAACCGTGGGGTTGGTTATGCTAGAAATTGAGTATCCACGTGGTTTCTTGGCGAGCTTGAATTTGTCCTTCATTCTCATGACGAAGTCGCACTCTCTCATCTTTCCACCAAATTCCATGACTAGATTCAACCCTGAATTTGGTAGCAATGTGACACTATGGATCAACATATATGTGATGGGTATTAGTTCTCCTAACTACAGGCACCCATTGTGCACTAAGCATAGAAAATGTTTGATCACCATCAAGGTTATGGGCGCGTGGTGGTAATGCGGCACCCATAGTAGGTTTAACACTCCTACCTTTTCCACCCCTTTAATCCACTACCGCAGCGCTAATGTAGTGACACCAGAATCTTTATAAAACACACAGGTCGTAAAGGTATTTTCCTCAAAGTGGGGGAATCTCTCTGTGTCCACCAAGTTCCAATCCTCCAGCTTGAGAGTGGGAATGTGTGTCAAGTGCGATCCTTCAAATGTGATCTGGTCTGGCAGCAACGGGTTATTTAGCATAAATTTCCCCTCATCTGGGTCCTTTGGGACCTTCACCTTACCCTAGTGCGAAGTGATGTACTCGGGTAGGTTTGAGATAGGGTCTACACCCTCAACATCAATGTCCTCTACGCTCATATCCACATCTTTAGCACCCTCATCAGATTCTAAGTCTACCACCTTGCCTTTCTCCTACGTGGAGGGATTTTCCTTCTTGTGCTTTCTTGGTGACTCGCACACTGACTGTGTTGCTTTCTCCTTATCCTTCTTTGTCTTGGGACCATCTTTGGTTGGTGTAGGCCTCAACCTAGGTGACCTTTATTATTTTGGCACTTTTGTGGGCACTTCTACACTTGCAATCTCAAGGGTAGCTCCCTCAGATCCCATGGATCCTCCAGCACTTGTGGTTTCCACGAGCGCCGACATGAGTCTAGTAAGAAGCTCCTGGGGATGCTTTAGGCAACTTGTCAAATACTGAACTAGCCACCAAAGCCTCAAAATTCTCAAGGCTCATGCGCACCTGATAGCTCAACACCTCAATTCTCAGAATGCAAAGTGTTTTTCGTTGGGAGGCCATCTATAATTTATAAGAGACTTTGAATTTTAATCCAACCATTCCCCCAAAAATCCACTCATAAATTCTAGATTGGCGGAAGATTTTCAAAGATCTTGCTCTTAAATTCTGACTTAAATGCTTCCCACCTACTCCACTTAGCCGTTTTCCCACTATCAACTCATGAACAGTGACCATGATGGTCACTTTTTGGCTGCCCTGTGTGGTCTCTCCTTATATAGCACAACTCCTTTCGCACTTCTACCAATACTGTGACATTCCTCTCTTCCACACAGTCCCCCAGTTGCGCAATTCTATAACTCGGGCAGTGTAGTTTATAGTCCCGCGCCTCCTTTTAGATGCTTGGAGCGCTAAGATTGTGCCTCCACCATATAGTCATTTGGCCAGATCCTCGTTGTATGGCTTCAATCAGCTGCCATTTACCTTCCTTGGAAATGGCTCTCCATTCAACTTCACCAACTAAATTGCTCCATCATCGGTATTCTCCTTGATGACATAGGGCCCCAGCCAATGCATGTGAAATTTTCTTGGAAATTTATCAAAATTGTTGTCATATAATAATACTAAATCATTTACCTTGAAGGTGTGCAGTTTGATGTGTCGATCGTGCCATGCCTTTTCACAAACCTTTTGAACTTGCTAATGGAATCGAGCTAGAAATCTATCCTCTTCTAGCTCTTTTAGCTACGCAAGCCTTTCTTCTAGGGCTTCGTGATCTGCCATTCCTGTGAATGCCGCTATGCGTAGTGTTATGAAACCAGCTCAAAAAAAGATATAAAATAGAGATAAATGCCTTAGAATTAAGCCTCTTCGAGGGGGCAACCTCCTTTACATTACAAAAATGAACAATTCTTGGATGATACAAATGACAAGATCTCCTTTCTATATATAGTAGTCTAAGGGGTCATAATATAATCAGAGCCGACATAACAATAATAATGTAAAGGCACAATAATA
Source organism: Pinus tabuliformis (assembly GCA_031772625.1). NCBI lineage: Eukaryota > Viridiplantae > Streptophyta > Pinopsida > Pinales > Pinaceae > Pinus > Pinus tabuliformis. The sequence continues at coordinate 498,329,403 of CM062816.1, forward strand.
ACAATAGCGGGCTTCAATGGGGCACAATAATGAAAATATGGGGACTACATGGGCACAACAATATAATAAGGGGGATGCACTAATAACAATTATGGGTTACACTAGTAGTATAGGGACCTAACATGCCCCTCTCCTTCAAAAAGTGTTGTCCTCAACGCTTGAGTAGGTATGGATGCTTCTGTATAAAACTCTTGTCCTCCCATGTGGAATTTTCAGTGGGTAAGTTCTTCCACTTGATGGGATAGTTTGAAATTGATCGATTTCGTAGCTGTCGGGTTCTTGTTCTTGTGACTGCTCCAGGTTCCAATATGATTTTTCCTTCCTCGTCAAGTTTTGGCAATATTTTTTGAACTGGGATCTTCTCATTATGTAAGGTCGCCATTTATTAAGTGCATGTAGTCTTGCCAACATTTCCTTATCATAAATAGCTTTGTGTAAATACTTTCCTTTGATTGGAAACATTTCAAAAGAAATGGGTTCTTCTTGCGTTAAAACATCACCAATTCCATTTCTTGATGCATCATATTCCACAATAAAGGTTTTTGTGAAGTCTGGCATAGCTAAGACCGGTTCTTGGCACATTACCTATTTAAGATGTTCAAAGGCCTTCGTTGCTTCTGGAGTCCATGAAAATGTACCTTTCTTCAATAATGTTGTTTTCAGAATGTCTATAGTCTTCATTCTTATTTGATGATATCCTGCACGAAGATCCAACTTGGTGAAGTAAATTAATCCATGCATTTAATCCAATACTTCATCAATGATAGGAATGGGAAATTTATCTTTAATAATGATTTTGTTGAGCTCTCTATAATCTAGACACATGTGCCATGACCCATCCTTCTTGTGCATCAATACTACTGGAGCAAAGAAAGAACTTTGACTAGGTTGAATTATACCCTCCTCTAGCATTTCTGCAACCATACGTTCAATTTCACTGCTTTGGGCATAGGGATATATGTAAGGCCTAATGTTTGGAGGAACACTTCCTGGAATCAAATGAATAGAATGATCATGATCATGAATAGGTGGGAGGCCTTTGGGAGGCTCCAATACCTTGGAATGATTGTCCAAGACTTTTTGGAGATCTGGAGAAATAGATGATTTCGATGTGGGAACCTGTAACGAACATAATTGTGCAATTATGCCTCGTTTTTATTTCTTTAGAAGCTTTGTCAGTCCATTAGAGCTGATTATCATTCCTAGTTTCCCTATGATACCCCTTAATTCAAATTCCTTTCCTTTCGAAGAAAATTTCATGAGAAGTTCTTAAAAATTAAAAGCTATTGTACATAAGGATTGTATCCATTGGACACCTATTACAACATCACATGCATTGGAATGGAAAGAATTGGGCCATTCAATACATATTCTCCCATGGATAGCTTGATATTATGGATAGCTTGATATTCTGGTGCTAGATATAAGAAGCAATTCAATTCCTTGGCTATCTTAAAATGAATAAAATTATGTATACTACCTGAATCAATCAACACTATTACCTTTTTCTTCTTGATATGTCCTTCTATCTTGATAGTTTGAGGAGTGGTATTTCTGTCCAATGCATTACAAGATATGGTCGGATTCATTTATTCTTTCTCGATGTGATCTTTCACTTCTTGAACCTTTTTCTTCTTCATATGTCCTTCTACCTTGAGAGTTTGAGGAGTCGTAATTCTTTCCAATGCTTTACAAGATATGGTCGGATTCATTTCTTCTTTCTCTCGGGTTGGTTCCTGGTGTATATCCTCTTCTTTTTATGTTTCTTGATCCTTTTCTTCCTCCTCTTCACAATCTCTATAAAATAATTTCTTCTCAGGATGATTATGACCTTTAATGTATTTGTTATCACAATTGTAACAAAGCCCTTTTTCTCTTTTTTCTTCCAATTGTTGTGGTGTCAAACTTGTAGGTTGTGGAAGGCTAGGGGAGACAACACTTCAATATTTGTATTTGTGAGGGGTATACTTCCTTGTTTCCATAATTTTGCTTTCCACTTTTCTTGCCAACTTGAATTCCTTCTCCAATGAATCAGGTTCCCAAAGATGAACCTCATGTTGAATGTTATCCTTTAAAGTCCCCATGGATACATCAATCCTCTGCTTCTCAGGAATATCATTTTCCCTTATATTCAATTTTTGAAAGTCCTCAATGTGCTCTGCCATTGAACACTTTTGTTTGAGGTTTAGCAATTGGATAAAGAACATGTTGCTCTTTGTATCCTCATAATGTGCTTTCATTTCCTCTGTGAAAATTGGCCATGTAACAAGTGGTTTACAAGAACAAAGCCCTTTATACCATAAAAATTGATCTAGTTCTAAATATGAAGATGCAACACGTACCTTTTGTAATAGTTTCACCTCATGTAGATCAAAATATTGCTCCATTTATAGTATCCAATTTATCGGTTCCTTGCCATCAAACTTCCTCATATCACATTTTCTTGATTTTAGGAGCTCGATCTTGAAATGAATGTAAACCTATAATTTCATATCTCCAAGTTCTGGAATTGCGTCTTGCAGTAGCCCTCTGAGTGCTATTTCTAACCCCACAAGTCAAATGAAGATTAGATTCTACAAGGAAGAGTTATGACAAATATTCCACAATGAGCTGATTATAGATTGGTTCAATAGAGCGAACTTGTACAAAGTGCCACGTGTCACTGTTGCAACCTTTGGACCTGAAACCAATACATAGAAAACTACAGTCTGTTTTATTTCTTCAACTTCATATGCAATTTCAATCTGATGCTCAGAGAGAGAGTTATGATGAGTTTCCCAAGGTCACATGTTTAGGATGTAATTCAGGAGCCTACAGAAACCCTAAATGTCTTGGATTGTATCTCCAAAAATATAGCGAAACAAGATCTGAAATTTGGGTTTGAGCTTCACCAAAATTGTGGCTCAAATGGCTTTTAATTTCAGAGTCTGAACCTTCACAGAAAAACAATTATAGCAAAAATTCCATGATGACCTGTTTGAGATGGAACTCGGGAGTTTTTCAAAACCCTAACTTCCTCAGATCATAGCTTCAAAAATATAGCGAGAGAAGATCTGAAATTTTTACTTGAGGTGTAGAACGATTTTGGATCAAATGGGTTTTTGTTTTATATTTTGGAATTTCGTAGCGAAAAAGTTATAGTGAAAATTCCATGATGGCCCATTTGGAGCAGCGAAACCCTAGAATCCAAACCTCTGATACCAAATGTTATGAAACTAGCTCACCCAAAGATAGAAAAGAGAGATAACACCTTAGAATTCAGCCTCTTCGAGGGGGAAACCTCCTTTACATTACACAAATGAACAATTCTTGGATGACACAAATGACAAGACCTCCTTTCTATATATAGGAGTCTAAGGGGTCATAATATAATCAGGGCTGACATAACAATAATAATGTAAGGGCACAATAATAACAATCTAGGGACTACATGGGAATAGAAATATATTGAGGATGCACTAATAAAAATAATGGGTTATACTAGTAGTATAGGGACCTAACACGTGGACTAGGTACAATGTACTCCATTGGCATCACAACTTCTACGCCATAAACCAGCCTGAAGGGTGTTTGGCTAGTTAGATTTTTGCAAGTTGTTCTGTAAGCCCATAGCACTGTGGGTACGTGCATATCCCAGTCATTCCTTTGTGCATTGAAGACCTTCATCAGTGCATTCTCCAATACCTTATTAAACGCTTCCACCATCCCATTAGCCTGCGGGTGATATAACGTACTCTTTTGATGATAAACCTAGAACTCCTCCATCAGGCATTGATCGTCTCATGAAGGAAATGTGTACCGTGATCGCTCATCAAAATATTTGGGAAACCAAATCTAGTTAGTACATACTGAAAGATTAATCTTGTTGTTGTTGCCCTTGTACAGTCCTTTACAGGGTGTGTTTCTTCCCATCTAGTTAAATACTCATTTGAGGTGATGATGTACTGTGCACCCGTCTTCTTTCTTGGAGGCTGAATTGGTCCTACGAAGTCAATCACCCACTTTTTGAATGGATGTAGTGACATTTGTGGATTCAGAGGTAGATCATCCCTCTAGGATGGCATGCCCATCCTTTGAGATGCATCACATGCCTTACAATAAGCCTTGGAATCCTTATGAAGCATCGACCACCATAGCCTAGCGCTTAAAATCATCTGCGCTATAGCTTTTCCTGCATAATGTCCTCCCATGGTTCCTCCATGAGCTTCAACAAGGATTTTGTTTCATTCAAACTCAGGTACATAACATCGCAGAATTTCTTCCAAGCCCATTTTATATAAATTCCCTGCAATGACAGAAAAGTCTATCACGTGTACCACTAGCTCCTTCTTTTTTTTACTAGTATACCCTTCTGGAGCCGTCCTTGTCATCAGGAAGTGTATGATATCTGCAAAGTGATTGTCGGAAACATGCACTGCAAAGAGCTGGTGTCAGGTAGTCCTTCCTCCAAATTAGTAGGATCCTCTCCTGTTTCAATGTACGACAGATGATTTGGTCCTGGATTCTGTCATCCTAGCTTTACAATAACTTCGAAGTCATATTCCTGAAGCAACAACAACCATCTACATATCTTCCCCACCAACATGGGCTTGTTAACTAGGTACTTCAATGTAGAATGGTTTGTATACATCTTGAGGTGTCCACCTAACAAATAGTTCCTGGACTTCTGGAGTGCTTACACCATAGCCAACCCTTCGTGCTCTCTTGCTGAATAATTCTTTTCATCTTTAGAAAACTTCCTACTTGTGAACGATATAGGATTATCCAATTCTCCCTCACTACCTGCATCAGTACTACTCCCAACGCAATACATGACTTGTCCACATACACATGAAATTCCTTCTTCCAATCTGGGAAGACTAGGATTGGCGCAGTGACCATATTTTCATTCAACACATCTAAGCTTTGCTAACACTCTTCATTCCAAAAAAATGTAGCATCCTTCTTTAGAAGCTTCTCCATCGAAGCGGTAATCTGGGCATAGATTTTAATGAAATTTATATAGTATCATGTATGCCCCAATGTTGCGCGCAACTGTTTCACACTTCTTGGTGCCTCCAAATTAATTATAGCCACGATCTTAGCAGGGTCTACCATCAAGCCTTGTCTGCATACCACGTGACGCAGAAAGATCCCAAAAGAGACACAGAACAAGCATTTCGTCAAATTGAGCATGATTTGGTACCTTCGGCATGTATCCAACACCAAGCGTAGACTAGCTACATGGCGCTTTACCAATCCAAAAAACGTCGAGTCATCGAAGTATACCTCCAAAAACTTGTGAATGAAGTCCTTGAACACTACAATGACTACACGCGAAAATATCGCCAATGTGTTCTTCAGTCCAAATGGCATCACATTATATTAAAAGCATCCCCATTCAGTCATGAAAGTCATCTTAATTCTATCCTCTGGTGCGATCTTGATCTGATGGTACCTAGAGAACCCATCAGTGAATGAATATGCTTCTTGACCGCCAACGTTATCCAGTGCTTCATTGGTAAACGGAGTCGGAAAGGGATCATGTACGCAAGCATCATTCAACTTCCTGAGGTCTACTCATATCCTTATTTAATCCTTTTGCTTCTTTTCCTTAACCACTATTTGGCTCACCCAATCAGATTCTTCCACTGGTTCAATAATACTTGTTGCAAGCATTTTATCCAAATCTAAGCAAACCTTCTCTTTATACTTGGTATTGAGGCGATAATGCCTTTGCTTAATTTCCTTCGCATCTGGTTTCAAATGTGATCTTCATGACTCCCAAGTCCCCTATTATCCCTTTCAAATCTGAAAACTTCATAGGGAACAAGTCTTGATATTCCCAGAGAAATTCAATGACCTTATCTACTGTTGCATCATCCCAGTAGTCCCCAATGTTTGCAAATTTCAGCTTTGCTTCTATCTCGATGTTTACTTGTCTCGTCTTTAGTGGCGCGGTGATATCTGGATTCTCAATTTGTGGTCCTTCAACTTCACAGTGACCTAAAGTCTCTGGGATATTAATGTTCCTCGGGTCTTCATCCTCTTCATCAGTAGTCACATTATAGTACTCCAACGCATGGCATAGTTGGGTAGTCCAATCTGGTTTAATTAAGTCCAAGGGATCCTGTGGTATTCTGAAGATCGTTGCCTTGACTTCCTGCAATTCCTTGCCAATACATTCAAATCCATCCTCGAAACAAAACGTCATCAAGAACCCCTATTGCAAAACATCCCATTCTTAAGTGCCATGCCGTAGCTCTATTTCTAAGTACCATTTCATCAATATTACATCCAAAGTATGACAAAACAGATGCACCCATTCAGGCTGAGGCTCCACTCCATAGACCTTAGTCCATTTGGCTAGGTGATCATGCAGATCATCCCTTCCATCATATTTCTATGTTAGTCGCACTTGTGGGTGACGAAACCACAATCTCATCATATTTTTGTACATGCACCAATCATCAAAACTATCTTTGTGCATACCCCACCATCTCACAGGCGTAGCATGCAGTACCTTATCCAAGGCCTAGAAGAAATGCTTCTTTGGAACTTCCCTCTCAAATTTATCCAAAAATTTATCAATGTCAGTTAAACCATCATAATAAGGAAGATTCCTTACCTCTGATGATACATAGTGCAACGACTTGGTCATCATATTATAGTGCAGTGTAGATACTTCATGCAGTTAGTTCTCCCAGTGTTCCAACTCCTCATCTGAGTCTAAAGTGCAGGAACTTTTTCTCTCCCATGCAATACACACATTCGTTGTTGGATTCACCCAATCCTGATCTCGCGCCATTATCTTATAAATCTAGTCCAAGTCATCATCGCTTTCATAATCGCGGACGGGTTCAGTAGAGCGTGATCCTTCTGCAGGGTCCAGGGGCACTACTACTTAGAGTGATTACTTCACAAATATCATCTTCCACTTCTTCAAACTGATTGCCCCATTAATGTCAGTGGCCTAATCGATCCAAGGAGCAGAGGGTAGGGATTTCTATCATCCACAATCTCTATCACTTCGAAGTCAGCCAATGTGCTCACACCCTCAATATTCACTGTCACTCCCTGCAATCTTCCAATTGGGATGATTTTCTACTAATTTTCCATCCTTAACTGAGTCAGAGACCACTGCAGCGCAATTCTCCCCATCTTTTCCCATGTCTGTTTAGGCAAAACATTCGCGTCCGACCCCAGATCCAAAATTACTTGATCCATCTCATATTCCCCTATCTGCGCAGTGAGCCTCATCTCATGACCTGTTCTTGCCTTATGCTTACCAATATTCCTGACTATGTGCAATCCATCAAGGGTGTCTTCATTCTCGACACACTTATTTATCAGTTCAAGTAGTCCTTTCACAGCCTTCCTGTAGCACAAAAGCTTCATACATGTCTCCAAGAAACTAGTAAGCATGGAAGGGTCCATCTCTTTAGCTGGCTTATCCCGACTTCCTGAGGTAGATGCCTCAGCAAAGCTTTTCTTTGCTTCCATAAATGTTTCCTATGCGCGCATAAGATCAAACTCGACCTCCTTTTCTGGAGCTTTGCAGACCCATTCACTTTCTTTAGGTTGCTTACCCTTATCTTCACTAGTCATCATCCCACTCCATAGTGCAACATTTACCTTGGTATCCTCTTCACAAGGCTCAGCCCTCATCATCTGTAGGTTCTTAGTCGGCCACGGAGGCTGCATCCCCTTTTCATGTATCTTAGCTAGCAATATCACAATCTTTAGTTGCGTGGTCAAACTGAACATAATATCAGCATGATAGATGCATCATATTTGGGCAATCTCATGCGTAGTGTCCTGGTCCTACACAGTTGTAACAAATGACCTATCCCCAACCTCTACCAGGTCCTCCTCCACCTCAGCCTAATCTGCACCCCTGATATTTGCCTCACCCTCCCCCAACACATTGGTCTGCAGGCCAGGTCTCTTCCTTCACCCTATATGCAAGCGTTCTATCCATCATTAACATGTAACTATGGCAGTTGCGCTCATCATCACCCATTGATTGACAAAAGTTGTAGAAGATCTGTTGCGGTGTCTATACAAATTTCTGTAGCAAATTGAAATTGTCTGTCACATGTTTTCCAGCTACCTAACAGATAGCACACCATAGTGCAGGCCCTGCACTTGGCCCTCCTTGAGCATCTGGCCTCAGAAGCATTGATCCTACTACTACAACATAATTCGTGAAGACTAGGCAATGATCTTTATGATGCCTCCAGGCCTGTGCGCACATAGTTGCAAAAACTCCTTCCTACGCTAAGACTCTTCACTTTTAGCCCTCACAAACCCATTACATTAATGAATCTTCAAAACATATATGAATTGAAGTAAAATTCCCTTAGACTCTTCTAAGACATTGGGCATTGTTGATCTTTTTCTCATTGATCACATTCAGCGCGTGTTTCTCTCTGGTCCGAAATTCCATGATCACGCCGTCTTGCAGGGTGTGAAGGGCTTCACTTGGTAGTGCGGCCAAGTTCAACCCAATGTTCTTGAGAGCATTGATGGTGACCTTGTCAGCTTCCACTTCTATAGTCAATGCTATGTTTGGCAACACGACGGCCCAGGGATCCAAGGAGAAGATGAGCTCCACTACTTCTGAGGTCCCAAGTGCCAAGCTAGTTGACGTCGTGATGCATTGTCCCACACTAGTCTGCACTTGAGTGGCATGGACTTGTAGCTCGCGCAGACCCATCTGAATGGTGAGCAAGGCTTACTTCTGCTGTTGCTTGAACTACTGCAACTGTTCTGTGGTTACGTCCCCCACTGTGTCTCTAATATCATTCAGATCACCTTCAGTCATAGTGATCAGGTCAAGTGATGATTTTCTAGCATTGGACTTCTTCCACGACCCTAATTTTTCCTACTCCCTAGTGCTGTTAACTCGGAATGGAGTAGTCTCCAGGTCTACACCTACCTATCCCGATTACTTCTCTTCTTCCTTTGTCTGCAGTGAAGGAGACTTATAACTTCTATCAGAGTCGTGCTCGTCCTCTTCTTCTTCCTCCTCTCCTGCTTCTTAGCAGTGTGCTCTACTTTAGCTTTATCTTTGGCCTCATGTTTCCTTCTGTCTGCCAACTGTTGCATCTTTAAATGAGCCTCTTCCTTCTTCTGTTTCGTGGCAGGATTAGTAGACCCAACTGACAAGTCTGACGTCGTGAACCACTTTGATGGCCAACTCTCTAGGATCACTACAATTGCATTGTCTGTTGCTAGGTATAAAAGATCATACCATATTTTATCGGGGTCCTTCCATGCCCAGATGGAAACACAGTGGAAGTTCGTTTTGAACTCCACATATCCTAACAACTACTCAAAGACAGTTGGGGATAGCCGTGGCTTCGGGTTTATCACGGCGCGAATTCTTGCCTCCATTAGCACCCAAAATATTTTAGTGTCCTTGACCCTTGTGGCGTCCATGGTGGCCCAGAGTGAAGCGAAATTCTTTGCTTCTGGTAGATCTGACATGACCAGAGGAAACTGGCTTTGTCAAATGTGATGGAGGCAATCTCAGTCTCAAGTCACAATTATAAATGGTCGTCATAAGTCACTAGGAACTAGAAATGTAAATTTTTACTTAAGAGAGAAAGCTTCTTATGGTAAGTCACAAATCACACTTCTATAGGCTAGGAAGACCAACACCACAAGTTGCAGTTGCAACTTGCAACATAGGAAAAAAACATAAGTTTTTCAAATATTAAGGAAAATCCCATTGCCACTTATGGATTAAAGTGTGGATGAAGCCAGTTTGACCCCTTTGATAGTTTGCTGACCTTGAACCATAAATTCTATGCAACTAGATCACAAAAAAAATATATAGATCAACAACTTGAAAATTATCCTCTTTGAGGGGGAAACCTCCTTTACATCACATAAATAAACTATTCTAGGACCATAGTACTTGGGTGATAATTTATTATTCTTCCTATATTGCGTGAGGGCCATTTTTTTGTAAGGTTGTAGCTGAAAAAAATACCGATTTGCCTACGTCAAAACTATTTTCACTGCGACACTGATATGCTTGTTGTTTCTTTTGATTTTGTGCCAGAGTGAGGTTATCCTTTAAGAGTTGGAGAAATTGATGTTGATGTTCAATGTGATATTCCAATGCTTTAACCTTATAATTTCCTCTTAAAGATGATGCGATGGATGGTATCCATAAAGTGCCATAAATGGGGTCATTTTTGCTGCAATATGGAAGGAAGTGTTATACCACCATTCAACCAAAGGTAACCACTTGAGCCATTATGTTTTTTTATCATATACAAAGCAACGAATATATCCTTCCAAATATTTGTTCAAAATCTTAGTTTTCCCATCATATTGAGGATGATAATATGAGCTACGAGCTAATTGAGTTCCAAGACAGGAAAATAATTCCATCCAAAATTTTCTAGTGGAAATTGGATCTTTGTCAATTACAATAATTTTTGGGTTTCCAAGTTTCTTTTGAATTGTTTCCATAATGCAGTAGCAACTATATTGGCTTTAAAAGGATGATATAATACACAAAAGTGTGCATACCTGATAAGTTTATCAACTATCAGCATGATGACACTCTTTTCTTCAAACTTAGGTAAACTTGTGATAAAATCCATTGAGACCTCCTCCCAAAACTAACAAGGAATGGCTACAGGTTGTAATAGACACAAGGGCTTAATTGTCTCAACATTATTTTGATGGAAAACCAAACATTGTGCCAAAAAATTATGAACATCAAATTTAAGGCCATCCCAAAAATGTTCCTTCTTGACCCCTGTTGATGGTGTTGGACCCACCAACATTTAGGGGATCTCCTCGATATGAAGTCCCAACTAGACCTCACACCATTTAAAGTAGGATACCAACAATGGGTGGTAATGTAATGCCTTGACCATGGAAACACGCAGAGGAAGGTATGGTAACTTTGGGTGGGAGCAAGTGTGCTACCCTATGGAGAGTCAAGTGCAATGCATGAAGGTTCCAACACATGAAGGGAAAGGGAAGTGTGCCCCTTCGAATCCTGTAATAGTACAGAACTTGAAAGGAACACACGAGCGAAATGACATCACAAGCTAAAATGAAAAATAGTCCACAAATTAAAGTAATGAGTTAATCCTACAAGACACATTCAAAAAGATTCATACAAATGCAAAACAAATAGTTCATAAGCATATACATAAGTTAAATAACATACATTCCCAATAAAACAAGAATAGTCCTACTATATTAACACCATATGCATGAAAGTGTGTCAGATTTGATTTTATTATTATAAGTGAAAGTTCCATCCATACATACACCATTGATGACCGTAACCCCAATAGTGAAACATTATAGTCAAGAAAACCTGCTCCTCCAAAGAAGTATACTCACTTGATGCTATGGAGAAGTCAAGGCTCTTCACAATATTCCCAAGCTCTTTATAAGTCTAAGCCTAGCCAAAATCTTGGCTCCCAAAAGCCCATTATATGAGTTATGAGGTTCTATTTATAACAAGAGGGGGTGGCTCTTCAACTCCCCTTTGTGACTTTTGGACTACCCTCATGACTCTTCAACTTCTTCATAAAATGACACATTATATTACATAGTGACTTTTGATATTCCAATATTGACACTTGGAATTTCACTTACAACATAATTAAAAATAAAATTACATTTTCTACTCATAGCCATATAAGACAAAATAGGGTAGAGATAGCCTAAGTAGACACAAAACTATAATTATGAAGTTTGGCGGAAATCTAGCTCAACAACCTCCACTTCTTGTTTCACGGTCACATATTGCCAAGATTGGTACTATGTGATGGTGTCCCCAAACTGCTTAATGATGTATTTCTCGAAGCGGACTCTAGCCTCCAAGACATCCAGGTACACAAACTTGGAACCTCTATCCAATTCATTTTGAAGCATGAGAAATATTTTATTAACCTTGAAAGGACCACCAATGAACTTCTGCTTGTTGTGTGTGTTCAACTCCAAGTCTTCCCTGATGGCTTCTTGTATTAGCTGCTCCAAGTACTCATCAGTCTCCTGCCAACTTGGTTCTTGGGTTTAGAATTGGTGAGGGAACTGATTGATGGGATATGGCGTGTTCTCACTAAGACATCTAAACTACTATACAACCAAACACATGAGGCATGTGTGTTGCCGATGAATGAGGCAAGCTGCTCATTATTATGAATCAACATTCGAACATTCGATTTCTCTAGATATGCATGTGGCTTCATCTTCTTCACTAAGTCGAGAGAGGACCCTTTGTGCCACATTTTTATGCATGGTGAAAAATCCATAATAGAGCTTCCACATGGTTTCTCCAAGTTCCGAGACTTCATCAAGTATCACTATACTCATTTGCCCTAATGAAGAAACTACATTTTGTGCTATTTCTCAGAGTAGCTCTCATTCTTACCTAGAAACCTGCACGTTCTTCTCCAGTTTCTCATTCTCGGCCATCAGATATTGAACATTTTGACTTTTTTCTCTGCATAGGACAAGTCAGCGTCAACAATGGTTTTTGGATGCTTCCTAGTGTTTGACACTATCACCCTTTCTTTGATGAATGTAAGTGATGCATGATCATCTAGAAAGTGATTCCTCCGTGCCTGTACAATCCTCTTCTAGAACTAATCAAATGATAGATTGTATATATAAATCATTGAATAATCATCGAGGAGAACAACATCTCCTTTCTTGCTCGGGGTTGGCTCTTCTTCTTGAGGTGGTGGAGCCTAGGGAATGACCTATGCTGCTTTTGACATCAGGTCAACATCTTCATGTTGCAGCTCCTATTCCAACTCCATGTCTACCACTTCAATCAATTTCTCAATCTGCTGAGCAAGCTCCTGATCCTGCATCTATTCACCTTCTTCCTCAACTATTTATTGTTCCATCTCTTAAACCTATATTGGCATTGTTTTCTCTGTCATCGCACCTTGCCTTTGTTCTTATTCTTGAATCTTCCTCTCTTCTCTTTCTCTCCTCCTTAACTCATGTTCTTCCTTCAACTTCTTCTCTATCTCTTGCAGCTTGATTTTTTCTTCCTGCAACTTCTATTTTTCTCTCTTCCTCTGCTCTTCTCTCTTCATCATTTGCTTCCTTTTTGCTTCCACTACCAAAGTTGCCTTCACGATAATAGGAACTTCCTTCATTTTCTATCTTTTCTCTCCTTCTTGATTGTCAGAAATCTTCCTCTTTCCCTTGTTTTGCACGAGATTGCTACCTTCTAGTACTCTTGTTGTTGCTTCTGAAATTGCTATTGTCTATGGAGAAACATTCAAAGTCCTTCCTATATTTACCGGCTCATTAAGCTAGACTCATTATAGAAGTACCTCCAAGGATGCTCCTCTGGCCAATGAAATTCCTTGCTAATCCACGAAAAGTAAAGTATCGTACAATGGTCCTTGAAAATATAGTGGGGATCATATAGATTAAATTCCTTGGTGTCGAACTGGAATTTTAGTATATGCTTAGGCTTGACATCTTCATATTTTAAGTTCTTAATCTTGTATAATCTGATTTGTGAAGGAAGAGTGGTCCATGGTGCTTTCTTCTTCCTTTGTAGTGTTATTGACAACCCTGTAGCGAGGTGATATGATACTTATTGCATGACCAGTTTGTTAGTGGCATACCTTGGTAAGACATATAGAGGCTTCTGTTTGCCAAACACTTTAATGGAGGTGTCACCTGGTGAGGCATACAATATGCAATGTCTACTATCGTATACATTTCTTCTCGGGACATGCTAGGTGGATGTTGTTTAAAGAAAAGCTTGTATAGTGGGATGATGAAGTGGTCAGTTAACCGTGCCATTACTCCTCGATAACTAAAGTTAGAAAGAAACTTGAAATAGATGTTCGTGATAGCCTCTCATTGTGTCCATGTCCATTTCATGCCATGGAACTGCTACTATGAACATATTTCATCCAGTAAGTATGTAGACATATAAAACCTTTCCAACTCATCCTTGGGCGGATTTCAAGCCTTAGCTACATGGGATTTCAATTGTTGAGAAAACATATCTGATCAGTTGAATGGCCTCCCACCATTAACCAATTGGTCTTGTAAGACTGCCCACCCTTCAAGAAAGGTTTATGTGCTCTCTTGACCATATATTTTGCAAGTGAAGATTATCAATAACTGGTAAGCCTTCCTGGGGGACTTTGTATTGTAAACATGGGTAGGTGTCTATCTAAACTTTGATGGCTCTTTCACCCAATGCTTGGCAATGTCTCTTGAGTTCAGATAATTGTGGGTGGCATAGAAGAGTGAGTCCATGCACTTCATTGGCTTAGGCAAGTGATACATATGCTGAAATTATTTTTCCTTGAAGGTGGCAAGATTTTGACCACTGCCACTCCTCAATGTCATAGTCTGTTCATCGATATGTTAGACAATCCAGCTAATGATGTCTACATGCGGGAAGGCGAGGTATCTACATGCAACCTTGTATAACCCTGTCGTATGTGAAGATAGACATGTTGATCCTCCAAATATACCTGATAGCCTTTTTCAAAATTGTTGGATCTGTCTCCATGTCAATGTTGTTCCCTTCTCAATAAACATGTGAGTATCTTCATACTTTGGTAAATGAACTGATGTCTATTCGATTGATTCCCTAGTCCTACTGTCAGTGGTTTCCTTTGATGCAGCCCTGTTTGATTAAATGTTAACTATGACTGCTAGAGAGATTCTCAACAATGTTGTACCCGTGGGAGAGAGAGGACACTCATGGCACGAAAATGTTAGTTTAAAAGAAAAATAACTTCAAGGAAATTTAAAAAAGCAAGCCAAGCACTAGATGTGAGAGATTGCATAATTTTTCTTGAAAAGGGTGACTGACTACCTATGGAAACTATGTATTGTGCATTCCCAAAAGCCAAGGTGGAAGCTTTATGATTGGAACTACGCAATGCACAATTTAGCCTCGGAAAAGGCCTGGGAGAGACTGCAAATTGCACAGTCTCAGTGGTCAGGCTGGGAGTTTGGCTACTGGAACTGCGTAGTGCATAGTTGGATCTAGCTTAGGCTATGATCTCTATAATTATAGAGGCCAAGCTTGTGGCTTGAGCCTCTAGATTGCACAAAGAAAGTTGTGCAAAGTGATATTTGGCAAAGGGAAACCATGATCTGCTGAAGGGAAGTGTGGAAAAAAATAAGATTTGAGAGATAGTGTGAAGCTGAGTGTATATATGACTAAGTGTAGATCCATTCATGTGAAACAAGTGCAACAATTGATTAAATGGAAAGAAAATGAAGAATGTGAGGAGAGTCACTGCAACGATGACCATTGGTGAAAAAACAGGAAAACTCATGCAACACTTGGGAATGGAAACCTATAACTTGAAACAAAACTTCTACTATTTAAACAAGTTAAAACACCAACAAATAAGAAGAGAAAAAGTGAAATAACACTCATGCAAGCCAAACAACAAAAAGCGGCAAAAGACAAAAAAAGAAAAAGTCACCCAGAAAAGTGACAACGATCGCAGCTAAGGTTCCTTGATCTCCTCAAGAATTCTAGAGCTCCAAGATTGAATGTGAAAATGAGCTATAGAAGTGTCAAAACAAATAATTTGGACAAATTAGGGTTTATGACATGCGTGCCTAAAATCAATGTAAAGCGACACTTAACAGAAGTTTCTAAAAATAGCGCAAGTGCCTACTTTGAGATGCTAAAAATAGATCCCTATTTTTTAGGATGTTTTGTGGATTTTTTATTTTTCTGGGGAAATATTCCATGCACATTTTTAGGAAAGGAAACACAATTTCGAGAACTGGGCAACTTTCCAGCTCAATGCACTATGCAGTTTCTCAGCTCAGTGAGGGTTGCACAATTTATGGGCTTAGTGCTGGGTTGCCTCCTCATGAATATGCATCTTCTGAGATCAAGGCTCACTGACAATCACCACTGCACAATTCCCATCATCAAGGCTAGTTTCCATTAGGGATTGTGTAGTTTATGAGGACAAGCCTAGAACTACTATGGGACCAAGTTAGGTGATCGACTTGTGAGTTAAAAAACCAACTAAGTGAGCAAGCACAAGACAAAATGAAATGATGAATCTTAGTCGAAGCACAAATACCTATATCAGTGCGAGATGAGTTGTTGGGGTTAAGAAGGAAGGATCCAAAATCGAAGCATAGGAAACATTTTAGAGGGTGGTTGTATCCGCTACAATATTGGCGACAAACTGGTAGAACTCCAGCTCTCTGTATAGAACTTTCCTCGTGAAGGGAGAGTTTAAATCTTCTGGAAGTATTGCTTAGTTCTTTGATTATCATATCTTCTTCACTTAGCTTGAGTTAAAGATGTAGTCCCTACCATTCTCTTCGTCAGCAACATACATACCAAGCCAAGTCAAACTACGTTGTTTTAATTGGGGATGAAGGGTATATATATGCACAAGTAAAATAAACTGTCAGATTTTTATTTTCATCTCTGGTGTTTCTCCACTACCATCTGGCCTAGATAGTAACCTGATGGAGTCACTTCAGGAACACAAGAATTACTTCGTTGCTAGTGACCTTGGACAATACCCCAGCGAAATTACTTGCTTCACCTCTCTGCATAGGAAGGCTTTCTCTTCTTTCGCCCTTTATTTCATTTTTTCATTTTTTTCATTTTCATTGGTTCAATAACTATGCATAAGCACTTATTTATTTCATGACGCAGAAGACCGATCCTGACTTATTGAGAGCAGAAGAGGTTATTCCTTTAGAGAAGGATATTTATATATACTTCTGACATACTTGTTAAGGTTTTCCCCCTCTCCTTACTCTACTTTACTGAGTTGAAAATGGTTAATAGAAAAAATAAACCGATTACAGTAGGCAGTACTAGTTAAACATGTAAGCATTGTGATTTCACCATGACTCTCTCTAAAAGGAACATAGTTTCCATTAGGGTATCATCGACTAGAAGAAATTAAAGATTCACATAAAGAGAAGGAATAGGCAGATAACCAAGTTTTGATATTAATATGAGTTCCTCTTGAAATTCGAATTTCTTGTCTAAGAAGCCAAACATGATTTCATGCAGAAACTAATCTACAGCTACAAAAGAAAACAAACAAAGGAAATAAGCGAGATAAAGCAAAACAACGTAAATAAAATTAGGAAACAAACAAGAAAAGAAAAACTACTCCTACTCCTAACCTAAGCAAAACATAAGCCAACTTATGTAAAATGATACTTCCAAATGCTGCCATCAGTGCATTGGTTGACCCATGTAGGTGAGGGCATGTATGTCAATAAACATATACAAGCAAACCAATAAACAAGAAAGATAAAAAAATACAAATTAAAACGTTCAAATCTTGAATGCATCTGCAGAAAAGTAAAAATGAAAAGTGCATGAAAATCATTTGTTGGGGCTTGGTTTTGCCCAATTTTGATACCTTTTCCTATACTTTCCCTCTCCCATTTTTACTATTTTTAACCCCTAATATGCCTATCTCAGTTGTAATACTTGTTTTTTTTCCAAAAGGGTGTCGTAGGCTGAAGGTATGCAAATTAATAATAAAAAGCATCTTTTACCCTAACTTTGAGTATTCCTTAGCTAGTTGTTCTTTAGTTTATCACCATGCCAACTAATCAAAAGTTCCTGTGCAGATTTGCTTTGATTCGGAGATAGGCCCATAATTCCTATAGATAGTTGTGTGATCTCATTTCCTGTAATTACTATGGATTTCCTGTAACCGCATGGATTTCCTACAGTAACATCAGTGGTTAGACATGTTCCATGAATATCTAAGTCCAATGGGAACATTGGTTTTGCAGGGAATATATCACATATGATTTCTATCCTATTGGCCTTCTTAGATCTGCCAACTACACCGTCCATATTCACAAGCTTTCTCTTGCTAGCCATTTGGTGGAACAACTACAACCATGTAATGCATTTTCATCTAATCCATGCTTTCAGTCATGGATTAGACCCAGTATGGCTAAAAATGATATATTGTAACTAATTTGTTAGCCTATAGCTTAGATTAGTAGTCTCCTTTATTTCAAGCCATCTATGGGCTTTGTACATGTATAAATTTTGTCCTAGTTTCGATGATAGGGTTCTGTTAGAGTTCTGGGTTGGTTTCAGTACTAACTTTGTATCAGATTGTACTCAGATGTATTTTCAAATTAATATAAAGATATATGTTCTACCCATTGCAGTGAGCAAGCTCCACTAATTTTAAGGGGTTGTGAGTAAGGGAGGGCCCACTTTGCTCACAACTCCCATAGTGTAGTTTTCATGTATGTTATTTCTATTATGTAACAGTAATTAATTTTTACTACTAATGTACTCTTTTGAATATATATTAGCAACACTGGATTAATTGAATTAATTTGTTGTTCATGTGTGGGATTTAGTTAATGAATATTTGATTCCTTATGTTGATTGAATTTTTGAATTTGTTGTAACTTGATTTTTATATCTTTTCTTAATCATCATCGACAATATTAAGAGTTGTAGAGGGAAGTTTGATCCACTCTATAGTATTTTTTGCTAAGTGATTGATGTAGGAAAGAGTCATTGGTTTTGTATGATTGGTTAATTATATTAATCACCACTTACAGTATTAGGTCTGGATATACTTTGCATGCACCTCACAAGCTTACCTTCTCGAGTTGATGATTTATGTTTAATCAAGTTATAATGCTATAATTTGACTCAAAATTTTGGCGCTATTGCCGGGGAGGTGCTAAAGGGATAATACTGAAGTGTTTTTATTACATTCATCGTTTGGAATTTTTTTTAGGACTAGGGGAGTCGAAGTGGTAAGACAAAGGGCAAAGCCCATGCACCGGAGGAGGTCAGAAATTCACTAAAGCTATGTCTTGATTGTTTGGTAAGTAGTTTCTTTTGAATTTTTTTTCATAGTAGATGATTGGGTCCAACATCTGCAAATGTATTTTGTGGTGGTGTGAGCACCACTTCATTTACTAATACACTAGCAAGGAAAAAGAAGTCTACAAGAAATAAGCTAGCAAGAGAATAAGATTCTGATCAGGAGGTTTGTGGTCCTGAAAAGAGCCCACAGCATATTCTTGCTTCTATCGAAGTAGCTTCTGTAGGAAAATATTCTGTTGCTGCCCATTTTGAATCTTCTATTGCAAGGAAAACAACATCTCTGCTCAGTGGTCTGCCTAAAAAGGAATTCCTTGGCAATCCTATTCGAGAACCAGAAATCCAAACCGTTGATTCTGCAGAATCTACAGTCTACAAATCCCCCACTTCCTTTTGGTCTAGAATGGCCCATGAAGAGGGAACTGGTCACACATATGGATACAATGGGAACGAAGAAGAACTGGTCACATTCGAATTCCCTATCAGGGAGGCTAGTGGAGCTACTCAGATGAAGAATATTCCTCCTTCATCCTTCCCTAATTTTTGTGGGGTTCCCAGTGAAGATCCTAATGCCTTTCTATTCGAATTTGATGTGTTATGCAGAATCTATGACTATTATTCCAATGCTCAGAAGCTGAAGTTGTTTCCTGCAACATTGAAGGATGTGGCTTTTAGGTGATTCATGGGGTTGGCTTCAAACTCCATTACAACTTGGGAGGAAATGAAAAAGGTATTCTTGAGAAAGTATCAAGATTATTACAAGACTAGGGACCTCATAGAAGAAATATTTGGCATTGCTCAGAAGGAGGGGGAGAGCCTTAAGGTCCAAGGACTTGGTGGAGAGATTTCAGTACCATCTGCAGCGGTCTAAAATGAATCAACTGAGCAAGGATACTAAAAGAACAATTTTTCTCAGAGCAATCAGACTAGAATCTCTGGAGATTTTGAATCTAATGGGAGGAGGTGATATAATCAAGTTGGGTTATGATGAAGTATGTGATATATGTCGTTGATATTCAAGAGGAAATTTGAAAGTTGGAGGAGGAACACGAGATACTGCTTCCAGGCTTGTCAAGTCAGTTGCTAGAGTTGGAGTAACTAGAGATGAAATGGGTAATTTATTTGAAAATTTTAAGACTAACATTCTTAGCAGATTATATTCTCGATTGGATGTTTTGCAGGTTAAGAAGAAATACGAAAAATAGGAGGAACTAGAAAAATCCCTGGTCGTGTTCTGTTCGAAATGCAGGAAGAAGGATGCCTTGAGGGAATGTCCTGCAGCTAACATAGAGATATGCTAAATCTATGAGGTAGAACACTATACTAATCAATGCCTGTCACTTCCTAAAGTCAAAGCCACATATGTAGCTGATCAAGGAGTTGTCAACGTACTTTATGCAATGTCACCTCAAAGACCATGACAACCACGTGCTACAGGTATGGCTCAATCACATTTTCAAGTTCCTTATAATCAAAATCAGATGTGGAATATTCCAATGCCCTGGCAGACCTAGCCTCCACAACAACCTTGGAAAGGGAACTTTTCTTACCCTACCACTCAGAATTTTCCTTCTCAAAACTTTTATCCTCCATAGCATACACAACAACAAATGATTCAACCTCAACAGCAGCAGCTTCAGTCACCTTCCCCACCAAATCAACCTCATCCTACACAACTTCTTTCCTAACAAGTGTCTAACCCCAATAATAAAACCATCCAATCCACTCACAACATTGGATTGGTCACCTATCCCACGTTTCCTACTTACTGTATTGCACCACAGTCGCTATAGGAAATTTTTGTTCTTGTTTTATAGGAATTTCCTGTGTCATTGCAGGAAATCCAGTTGAGGTTAGGAAAAGTGGTGAATCAACCCAAAATAATTGAAGAGATTGTAGAGGAAGACTCTCTATAAATGCCCGAAGTTGAGACCACACCTGAACCAACAGAAAAACCTACTTCACGGCCACAAGAACCTTCCTCATCCCATACAATCCATTCTCCTTATCCAGAGAGGTTGGAAATGAGACTAAAGGAACTCGAGTTTGATCTTGTGTCTGAATTGAGAAATGTATGCATTAAGATCCCATTGCTGCAAGCAATAAAATATATCCAAATCTATGATAAAACAGTAAAGGAGCTATGTACCAAGAGACCAGGAAGACAAAAGAAAGAACTCTCTACAATATAAGTAGGTGGAAAGCTTTCAAGTTTAATGTCCACTAGATTTGTTACTGAAAAATATGCAAACCCTGGAATCTCTATGGTTACCACCTTTATCAATGGACAACCTATAAAAAATACTTTAATTTTTTTAGGTGCAATCAGCAATGTGATGACTATGGAGACCTTATCTAGAATAGGAACATTTGACTTATTGCCTATTCATACCAAACAGGTCTAAGGTAAAGCTAGATGGGGTACTAGAAGACATTGTCATCTCATTAGATTCCTTGAAGTACCCTACAGATTTTTATGTTATTTAACCCAAAACTAACTTAGGAGGGCATCCATTGATCTTAGGGACACTGTGGTTAGCCACGACAGATGCTTATATAGGGTGTAGGTCCAGAAATATGACCATCACTCATGGAACTGAAACAAAGCACATTAATTTGTATCCCCCCACTCAACCTCTCTTGAGATCAGAAAATACACATTGGGTTGAAGAGAAGAGCATGATTTAGAATGTGCCCGACCAGTATTGACAATTTCCCATGCCATGAGCCTCAAAGAAAATTTAGAAGAAAATTTGATAAATTGTTGTATTTCTAATCCAGATTTTCTGCAGTAAGGAGGGTATTCTAGTCATAATTTAGATCTCATTACTAATCTGTAGGATTTTCATAAATATAGTACATCAACCGAATTACATTCAGCCTTATTATCTACATTTCCTGCATATTCCATGACTGAATGGGGGAGTAAGGTGGTTGAATTTTTTCCTGAAAAACCTTTGAATATTAATTCTGCCTTAACCCTTGAATAGGAAAAAAAAGTTAATTCAAGCATTGAAAATTTTTTCAGACACTTTTGCTTGGGAATACACAGATATGAGAGGCATTCACTTGGACACATGCATTCATAATATTTATATAGAAGAGAAATCTAGGCCCATGAGACAACCACAAAGGAGGATGAACCCCGTTTTAAGCAAAATTGTGAAAGATGAATTGCAGAAATTGTTAAATGTAGGGTTCATCTATCCTATCTCAGATAGCTAGTGGGTATATCCATTGGTTATTGTCCCCAAAAATAATGGTAAATGGGGAGTGTGTGTAGATTACAGGGAAACAAATAAGGCCACATAAAAAAATCACTTTCCCTTGCCTTTCATAGACCAAGTGCTGGACACTTTGGCAGGAAAAAAAATATTTTTCCTTCCTAGATGGGTTCAGCAGGTACAATCAGATTAGGATGGCTCCAGAAGACCAGGAAAATACTACATTCACATGTCCCTAGGGCACCTATGCATATAGGGTACTTCCATTTGGTATATGCAACGCACCAGCCACATTCCAACGGGCATTCCTTGGTATTTTCTCTGATCTTTTGCATGATTGCATAGAAGTTTATATGGATGACTTTACAGTCATGGGTGATACTTTTGAAGAATCTTTACATAATCTTGAAAAAGTTTTGCAGAGATATAGAGAAACTAACCTCTCATTAAGTAATGAAACATGTTTTATGATTATGAATGAAGGTATTGTTTTGGGTCATCATGTTTCTGCTGCAGGAATTAAAGTTGATCCGACAAAAAATGAAGTCATTGCAAATCTACCCCTACCAACAAATCAGAAGGGAGTCCGAATTTTTCTTGGGCATGCAGGCTACTATAGAAGGTTTTTTGAAAATTTTACAAAATTAGCCTCTCCATTATTTAAATTTTTGACTAAATAAGTTGAATTTAATTGGAATGATGAGTGTCAAGCTACATTTGATACACTCAAGGAACAAATTTCTTCAGCACTGGTGTTGAGAGGCCCGGATTGGAAATTACCTTTTCATATTTTGATTGATTCCTCTAATTCAGCCATAGGAGTATATTGGGATAGAAGGAATATCCAGTAACCCATGCTATTTATTATGTTAGTAAAAACTTAACTCCTGCAAAACTGAATTATACGGTAACTGAAAAAGAATTCCTTGCTGTGATTTATGCTATTAATAAGTTTAGACATTACATCACAGGCTATGAAGTTTTTGTACACACTGATCACTCTGCCATTCGATATCTCATGAATAAACCAGTTACTAATGGCAGGATTACTAGGTGGCTTTTGTTGCTACAGGAATTTGACATCACGGTATTGGATAGGCCTAGAAAGGAAAATCAGGTAGTTGATTTCTTATCTATACTTAACCATGTAGGTGACGATGTTCATGTTAATGATAGCTTTCCTGATGAAAATTTGTTTGCTATTTTTGTTAAAACAACTTGGTTTTTAGACATGGCCAATTACCTTGCTACAAGAAATTTTCCTCCTTATTTTTCATCTAATCAGAAAAAGAGAATTATTAGAAAAAGTGTTGATTACTCTTGGATTAGGGGAGATATTTTTTTCACTGGACCTAATTTGATTATCTGCAGGTGTGTCTGGGAAGATGATATCTATGAAATTTTGAGATCATGTCACGATGAACCATGTGGAGGAGATTTTGCAGACAAGTGAACAGCTTATAAAATCCTTTTCTCAGGTTATTATTGGCCAAGTCTTTTCAAAGATGCAATGGAATATGTCTGAAAGTGTGACAACTACCAGAGAATGGGGCAGCCTGTACAATCAGATGACATGCCTTTGGAGCCACAGGTTCTTATAGAACCTTTTGAGAGGTGGACTCTTGATTTTGTAGGTCCCATAAACCCTATGTTCAATGGTAAGAAGTATATTTTAGTTTGTACTAATTATGTTATGAAATGGGTGAAGGAAAGAGCATTACCTAGAGAAACAAAGAAAATAGTGGTAGTTTTTCTTTTTTCTGATATTTTTGTAAGATTTGGGGTACCTAGAGAAATAGTCACTGATTAAGGTACTCAGTTTGTATCAAAGCTTATGCAAGGAATTGTGCAGAAATATCATATTACTCACCGGAAGTCCACCCCTTACCATCCACAGGCCAATGGGCAGGTGGAATCAACAAATAAGGTGTTGGAAAAAATTCTTACCAAGACAGTGCAATTACATAAGAAGGATTGGTCTGATCGACTTCCTGAAGCATTGTGGGCCTACTAGATTACATGGAGGAATACCATTGGCTTTTCTTTGTATGAATTGGCGTATGGAAAACAAGTTTTATTGCCCAATGTTAAAGACATATTTGGGCACTTCAACCCCAATATGATATGTCGATAAACTAGGGTTCTTTAATCCCTAAAATTGTTGTTTCATACCCTAAAAGATCATGGTCAACTGATTACATCATTCCCAAAAAGTTCCACTTGAAAAACCATCTAGAACTGGCTTGAATTGGACCACACTGAGAGCTCCACTGTCAAGGTGCGATGTATACTGACTTCTACACTAGCCAGGTGTGATTTATACTAACTTCTACACTAGCCAGGTGTGATGCATACCAAGGAGGCCTTCTGTGAGGTGCGATGAGTAAGAATGGACAAATGTCCGAGATAGTTTGCTAAGTGGATACTCATGGAATCTTCTAGAAACTTCTCATATGACACTTGTTTCTCTGAATTCACCCAGGGATGAGTAAGAGATCCAAGAAATCTCCAAGTGGAACCAAAAACAACAAGTGGAATGACACTAATCAAAAACCTAGAGATGACTCACACCCTTGCAGACATCTATAAATGGATCCCTCATCTGAGAGATCTAGAGGCTAGAATTTGGTAACTTGTAAGGAAGTGCTGATAGTTTGTATCTGAGAAAGAGCATTGTATTGTTGGGTGATCTTGCTTTTCATGAGGTGAAGAGGGCTTTGATGCTAGGAGGATGATGCTGGATCAGATAGATGGGTTGCAATTCTACCTTCTATTTTAATAAAGTTCTTTGAGTTTTCCTCCATACAATTGTGTATTTGTGAATGTTGTTATTCGTGAATGCTATTGTATGTTCATTGTATTTCTAATTCTGCAATGCTTATGATATAATAGATCAAGATGCTTTGATGGTGTTTTGTTACTTTATCTATACAGGTATTCACTAAGTGGGATAAGTAGGAGAAGAGGTGCAAGCTCTGTCAAGTGGGAGAGAGATCAAGCAAGGAGTTAAGCGGAAGATCCAGGTTGGTTCCTTTGCCTCTCTCTTATCTATCATACATATAGGAAATCACAAATTGCTTTAAACGGTTTGTTTCAAGATAGCTTCCAATCCTTGAGGGCTAGTTGATCGAAAAGACACTAGTTTTCCCGGAAACACCCATTGAATTTCAGATCAAAACTTTGAAAATGGCAACAGATTTGGGAATAAACCTTGATGAAGCTAAACAATAAAGAACCCTGCAACTCAATGAGTTGGATAAATTAGGCAAGATGATTTTCATCATACTTACTTGATTCAGTAACAACGGGCTAAATGGCATGACAAATACATTAAAAAGAAGCAGTTCAAAGAGAGAGACTCTGCATTGTTGTATGATTTTAAGTTTAAGAACTTTAAAGGAAAATTTAACACATATTGTTTGGGCCCCTATGAAATTGAGAAAGTCTTTGATAGTGGATCTGTTCGGGTTAAAACCATTGATGATGAGAATGTTACCTTCTTGGTGAATGGGCACAGACTCAAGTTATATCATAAACCCCAATCTAAGGAGGAATTTGTGGAAGAAATTGTGAAGAAAAGAGAGCTCGAGATGGTGAGAGATGGGATCATTCCTTCCACTATCTCTTCTTGATTTCCTGCTGACACAATGTGCTCACTTTGTTCCTCCTCGTGCTCAGAAAAACATGAGAGGAATGTCTATTGGGTATAGGTTATTCCTTTTGCCAGGCCCAATGGTCTAATTACGGAAAAAGAACCCTCTTGAGTCTTCTTTTCCAAGTATTTCAGACTCTCTAAAAATGAAACCTAGCGAGCATGGACTACCCTAGGCTCGTTAAAATTATAGGTCAATAGGTTCTCTTAATAAAATTTTGTTTTTAGTTAAATCAGGATTGCTCGTGTTGGACTGATGTAAGATTTCTTAAGGCCCTCCTTCAAACAATCTTAGCCCATCGACATCAGCAAGATATCTGGGTGCAAGTTCAGAGCCTTATGATGCCTTGAAGCTTGTATGCCCTAATGACTGGCTATCTTGCCAGCAGCAATGGGGAATCACTATGGCTCCTTGACTATTGGATCCTACGGGGGGGTTCAACATCATCACATTAATTTACACCCGATAGGATGCATCAGGGTACCTTGGTCCTCACTCTTATTAAAGGTGATGGGCCTCACATAATTAACAACTAACCTCAATGGTTGGCAATCTAATGAGATCATTGCACATTTGACATCGACACCTTTTATTCATGTGTAGTGAACTCTACACAAGCGAGGGAAAAGTGTTAGTCATGGTCAATTTCCTGTAGAGGTTCTACAAGTCATGGTCTATTTTCCTGCAAAATCTCTGCAAGTCATGGTCCGAATTCCTGCAGATGTTTCGACAGTCGTGGTTCGATTTTCTGGAAAATTCAGCAATGTTGTTTCATTTCCTGCAGAAAAAGTTCAACAGTCCCGATTCCATTTCCTACAACGACACCCTGGTTTTCTGAAAAACAAAACAAAAGTCATAGACAGAGCATTAATTTTATTTTATTTAAAAGTACTGACACTTTTTTAATACTAGTTGAGGTCATGAATTGTAAAATCATATATCTGATTTAATTATTAAGTGGGTTATCATCTCAAGGACATGCATGCATCATCTGAAGTACTTGACCGTTGGAAGGTATAAGGTAAAGTACAACCGACGAAGGGACACCTAAGGTAAAGGGTAATTAACGCTTTTGTTTTTAATTATTTGTATGATTTTTTAGCTATGGTCACCCTTGCGACAAAACGCAGCCATAATTCAGTATATTATTACTCTAACTCCTCACTTGATCGCCATGATTCTGAAATGACCATTATACGCACTCCCCATATCTTCCTACAGGTCAAATCATGATGACAATCATGATCACAACCTGTCTCTCAAAAATCCCATTCTTTGCGATCACATTCTATAAGACCTCCCTTGTCACGCGAGTCTGTTACAAAGCTTAAGCCGATATTTCAAAGAATTGCATACGCCCTATCTTTCAGTCTTTCACCATGTCGAAACTACGTGCCTCCATCTGCTTTGAGCTGCAAGGGCCTGAGTTGTTGGAGGTCGACCCTTACAACAAGGCAATATTGGAAAGAGCAGGGTGGCTACCATTTTTCTAGCTATTCAGTAGCCACAACTCTGAGGTGACAAAATATTTCGCCCTGAACTTGAACAACAATAAGGCTCAAGTCTGGGATGTTCAATTTAGGTTGACCAAGGGTTTGGTAGCACGAGCATGTGGTATTTCACAAATGGGGGAAATGTTGGTTCAAGAACCAGTGTTTAAACAAGAGTTTATGTGCACCCTTCCTCAACAGAGAGAATTTGGACGCTGAATGGACTAAGCAAATCTCGCAGGAGTTCTTGAAGAGTAAGTACTGGAACTTGTTATTTTCCTACATAAACACATCACGTGTGAGGGTCGCTTCAGGCTTGCATTGCTATTTCATATTTGACTCCTCGCCCATTTCCATGACAAGCCATTAAATTTTACCTATTACTTTAGGATGTCACTAATGAAGATGTCAATGGCTGCTAAGGAAAGGGGATTTAATTTTGAGGAAAGCCTCTACCACCACGGGTTGGTGAAAATGATCTTGGCGGAGGTCTTGAAAGAGAAAAATCGGACATGGGAAGAGTTCTTGGCCGAAAACTATTTTGCAGAGAATGAGGATTTTGATTCCTCAGATTCTATGGAGGAAGCATCAGCAGATAAACCGAAGAAAAATCCACGGATATGTGGGCTACAAATAAAAGGGAAAGAAGAGGAGAAAAACTATGACCCTTTAGAGTCTACAATAGAAAAACCGATGGAAAAAGAAAAGAAAAAGTTACAGACTCAAAATCCACTGGTAAAGAAGGAAAAGAGGGATGGCCTCAGCTCTCCGAAGCCCACTAAGAAGAAACCTGAAGAAAACCAAAGAAGAAGAAGAAGCCTCAGACCCTTGAGCTACAGACGAAGGAAGCAGAAAAAGATGAGGAGGTGGTAGTGACAAGGGAGATTGTGGGCCAAAAGCCCAAGTCGAAGAATGGTATTGCCACCTCGACAAAGAGATTTACTAGAAGCCAGGCTGATTAACTGGTAATAAAAGATACTGCGGATGTAGAAGTACTACCTAAGACACTGGACAAGAAGAAGGAGAAACATCGCTGCCTATCCAAAGGTAAAGAAAAGATTGACTTAGCTAAGTTTACTGGTGAGGTAGCAATGCCTGTTCAAGACTCCCCGCTTCATGGAAGCGGGAATAACATAGAAGAGGAAAAACAAGCAGAGGAGGACCTCGGGTCCTCTAAATCTATCCAATGACATTAGGGAGGGGAAGTAACCCCTCAAAAGAGATGGTATCTGCAATAATTGGAATAAATCATTACCGATCTCACCATTTTGAAGAGAGTTTTGAGAAAGGAAAACAAGACCTTGAAGGAGAAAAACTTGGGTATCTAGAAGGAGCATGAAGAGTGGGTGAAGAAAACAACCCGAATTATGAAGCAGGATAAGATCAACCATTTGAAAAAGAAGAACGAATTGTACAACGGTCAAATTCCTACAGAACCTAGTGGTAACCAATTGAACCAGTTGGTGGAGGTAGCAGATCGGTTGGTTACAGTAGATGCAGCTCTGGATAAGGAATGATTTCCCTTTTCTTTTTGGGGAGATGCAACAATTTTGCTTGCATAAGGGGCATGCAAGGACTTAGGTGTGGGGGAGATGTTGGGGTTTTGGTTTTGCCCAATTTTGATACCTTTTTCTATACTTTCCCTCTCCCATTTTGACTATTTTTACCCCTACTATGCCTATCTTAGTTGTAATACTTTTGTTTTTTCGAAAAGGGTGCCATAGGCTGAAGGTATCCAAATTAATACTAAAAGGCATCTTTTACCCTAACTTTGAGTATTCTTTAGCTAGTTGTTTGTTATTTTATTACCATTCCAACTAATCTCAAGTTCCTGTGTAGATTTGCTTTGATTCAGACATGGGCCCATAATTCCTATAGACAGTTGTGTGATCTTATTTCCTGCAATTACTCCTGATTTCTTGTAGTCGCGGATTTCCTGTAACCACGTGGATTTCCTGTAGCAAAATCAACAGTTAGCCATGTTCCATGAATATCTAAGTCCAATGGGAACATGGGTTTTGCAGGGAATATATCACATATGATTGCTATCCTATTGGCCTTCTCAGACCTGCCAAAAACATCGCCCAGATTCAGAAGCTTTCTCTCGTTGGCCATTTGGAGGAATAACTACAACCATGTAACAAGTTTTTTTCTGATCCATGCTTTCAGTCATGGATTAGACCCAGTATGGCTAAAAATAATATATTATAACGGATCTGTTAGCCTATGGCTTAGATTAGTAGTCACCTTTATTTCGAGCCATCTATGGGCTTTGTGCATGTATAAATTATGTCCTAGTTTCGATGATAGGGTTTTGTTAGAGTGCTAGGTTGGTTTCAGCACTAACTTTGTATCAGATTGTACTTGGTTGTATTTCCATATTTATATAAAGATATATGTTCTGTCCATTGCAGTGAAAAATCTCCTCTAACTTGAATGGGTTGTGAGTAAGGGAGGCCCCCCTTTGCTCACAACTCCCATAGTGTAGTTTTCATGTATTTTATTTCTACTATGTAGCAATAATTCATTTTCATAGCTAATGTACTCTTTTGAATATATATTAGTAGCACTGGATTAATTGAATTAATTTTCTGTTCATGTGTGGGATTCAGTTAGAGAAGATTTTATTCCATATGTTGATTGAATTTCTAAATTTGTTGTAAGTTTATTTTTATATCTTTTCTTAATCATCATCGACAATCTTAAGAGCTATATAGGGAAGTTTTATCCACTCTATAGTCTTTGCTGTTAAGTGATTGATGCAGGAAAGAATCATTGGTTTTGTATGATTGGTTAATTATATTAATCACCACTTATAGTATTAGGCCTGCATATACTTTCCATGCATCTCATAAGCTTACCTTCCTGAGTTGATGATTTATGTTTACTCAAATTATAATGCTATAATTTGACTCAACAACATTTTGCAAATGTACCATGGTTGCCTAACACATTGTGAGTTGAAGATAAGCATGTACAAACTTTCGAACTTGAAAAACGAGAAGACACGAAGAAAGAAGAAAACTTTCGTTTTGCAACAGTAGTTGTGACGTATGACTCCTCCAATGATTGAGCAAGAGGATCATGTGATACAGATGGAGGATGAAAAAATTGTAAGATATATTGAATTTCAAAGTGAACAACAGAGTGATGAAGAGCCTAGAAAGATTCAACACATTTCTAATCAGAAGTGGAACTACCCTCAAGGCTACGAGAACTTCACTTAACCTTCATGTCAGGATGAAGTGCCTCGATAGCTTGGGGAGGTTCCAATACATCAGAAGATGGATGATTAAAGACCGATGGCTTAGAAAGTTCAAAAGTGGACAAATCATAATCGTGATCGAATGAATGAATGAAAAGATCACGAAATACACGATCAAAAAGTTCAAGTTCATGAACAGGGGCATCCTCATGATATGGATAATTGTAAAGAGGGGATGAAAAGGAACAATAAATTTCACCCTCTTTGTTTTCAGAAAGGTAAGATGAGTGATTAGGAGGATTGGGGAGGATAGATTTGTCCTATCTATGTTCAAATGAAAAACTGGCATTCCACGTGTTTTGAAAATGATTGGAATTAGAGACATCCGAGGATGAATTTTCACAATATTGAACAAAAATGAAATAATTGTGGAAGATGTTATGACACAGAAGAAGAGGCATGAATGGAAGGAGGTCATCCTTCACCGCAAGTTCTTGTTTAGACTCCCACACATACCCGTCAAAAATGATATTGTAGGTTGGTTGTTCAACACCAACTCCATCCAGAATTGATCCTCATGAACATCACAAGATGGATTTGAGAAAGATGAACACAAGACACCGAAATCTAGAGGAATAGAGGGACCGAAGGATAGGGGATGAGGAGATAACACTTCATGACAAACATCAGAGTCACAATCAAACTTTGCCCATAAATTTTGAGTAAGTGGGGTAGGAGGAGATGGTGGTAGATAAACAGGTGGATTCCCAACTCCCCCCACCTTGACTTGTTGCTATGGGGTAAAATGCATGGTGTATGGAGAATGAAAACTACCCTCAAAGGCCTTCCCGAGACCTTCAACAGACTGTAAGATTATCTGCAGAAGCTACCAAGTTATACACATGTTCATTTATCAAATATAAGTTGACAAATTATGGAAAGAGGATTACCTCAAGTCTCCTTCTAGATTTGTTTGGATATCACTATGCATCCAAGAAGAACTCCTTCAAAGCCAACTCCAAGACAATTCCTGCACAGAGGAAAGGCAAACACAATCACAACATACAATATGGAAAACTAATATAAGAATGCACAATGAACATATATTTGTATACAACTTAAACTAATCAACTCGACAAGTATCAAAATGAACAACTCAATGAACATTGTTACCGACACTATGGAGTAGGGAACACAACTGCAGTTATGTATTTATAATGGAAGAGTGATTACAACCATTGGTAGTATCAGCCTTCCCTTGCCCCTTCTTCTTCTCTCTATCTCTCTCTCTCTCTCTTTCAGCTCACTTCTAGAAGTGTATGACAGTTCACAACAGCTTTGTGGGCTATCCTTCAAATGCTCTGACCTCTTTCACAATAACCCTCACCTTGCTTATATAGAAATTGAGTTAGGGTTGCCAAGATCCTCCTAGAGTTCATTAGGGAAAAATCAATGAACTTGCCTCGATTTTTAGCTCTTTCCCATTTGCCTTCTTTTCTCAGATTGGAAATTCTCTAAATATCTTGCTTTTAGTTGTTTCCTTGCTTTTCTTGAGAAAATCCAGGGATAAATATCTAGATATTTGTGAGGGAATTCGTTGGCTTGTCCCTTTGAACATCTCTTAGTTTCAATAATGCTACCCTTTGTCTAACAACTTGAGTTAGCAGGGTCACTAACGCTCCCCTAGGCTTGGTAACAAGCTTTACAAAGCAGGTTAGTAGTGTGCAACCAGCGTTAGTGTGGAATCAAGGCTTGCAATTGTGATCTTTGCTTCAGTCATCATTTCTTTCACCTCTGAGTTGATGAGGAGGTCATTTTGTTGTATAACAAATGCCCCCTAAAGTGTGAGATTAGAGGCAGAGACGATGGCCAAAATACTTTACTAAAACTGTAATTTTCTGTCAAAATGTTTTTGAGAGAGAGAAGCTTTGGGTGGTAAGGGAAACCTGATACAACACATATATATAAAACTACTAAAATCATGTCCTGAGTCGGGCATTCCCCTGCTCAGTAGCTATGTCAGAGTAATTTTCTCCAAAGAGATATAACAAGTCTAGCCGCCCGATAATCACAATGTGGATCCAGTGTCATAACAGAATCATCTTGAAACAACTATCTCCAAAAAAACAATATCCGCAGCTTGGGAGAGGAAACAAGGCTGAATGATGCAAGCCTCTACCCAAGGTCTTGATTTTCACTTCACCGAACAACATAGATTGATACATGTGAAAAATATGTGTTGATGTCGAACATGCACTAAATAATCTGATTACTAGTCAATAATGGAGACTGTTAACAAATGTGAGGAAGGACATCGATAATGGTGATGGTCTCAAAGATGCACAATACAAACTAATGAGTGTGAAAGATTTCTTTGTTGTCGAACACCCGTAGAATCTCTTAACCAGGGGCCAATAATGAGAGCCCTTGATCAAACACAAGGTAACCTGCCACTAATATCTGCAAGTACCAAGGCACTGAATGTGTTTCTGGGTTATCTTCCTAGATAGAGTGTTGAAGTCGATAGGAAGAAACCCGTCGAAAGGTAGGAAATGATGTGTCATACATCAATCGACACAAAATGGGACAAGAATGATTTTGTTTTTTGAGGAATCTTTTGAGCTTTTGGGTCTAAACAATGGAGGGCATGATGAAAGGATATGTTTGATCAGTTGATGGAGGAAACAAATGGGTGACCCTTGAACAATAGAAGGCACAACAATAGTTTTAACCAGACAACACTAGACTCATGAACACCACATAGTGTTAGGATACAAAGATGCAATTACATAAGGGTATATTGGCTGAAACTCATAGAATGGTAGGGTTCATATTGAGAGGCCATCAAAAGGAAGGTTTTATTTTAGGGAGTGCCATGTTCAAGGGAACGACCGCTGCCAAACCATGCTTTCTAATACGGAATACAGTTGTATTGTCCACTTTCCTCATCTGATTAATTTAATGATTCCAGACGGGTAAACTCATCGATCTTTTCATGCTTAAAGAGTCTGAGAAGGATCGAAAAAAAGAATGACTCTTTGCCCTATCTGATTAGTTTAATGAATCCAGACAGGAAAACTCGTCAATTCTTTCATGTTTTAAGAGTATGAAAAGTATCGTAAAAAGAACGACTCTATATCTTGTCTGTGAAATTTAAAGAGTCTAGACTGGACAAATCAGTGGTCTTTTCATATTTAGAGAGTCAGAAAAGATCGTAAAGAGAGACTCCATGGTGGTCCCTTTCTCATAGTTGTTAACTGGGTGCGACAAAAGGTTAATAGTATACCCAGATTGGTTACTTTTCCATAAGTTAATCTATTGAACCCGGATAAAGAGAAACCTATTTTCAATAGATGTTGACCTCATTTTGTTACGAGTACAAGGGGACGGACTAAACTCGTTTTTCATCATGAATTTTTAATGAGTCACGCGACGACAAACTCAATACCTTCATCAAATTTTTAATGAGTCAAATGAAGAAAACTCAGGGTATATTTTTCAGTTTAGTGAGCAAGAAAAAGAGGGAAAAGAATAGCTCATCCCTTCTTCATAGTTTTACCAGCTTGAAGGAGGGAAAAAACTTGGGGATTTTTCAATTTAAGAGCAAGAAATGGTCCCAAAAAAGAAAGTGCTCTTGTTGTTGCTGTATATTTTTAACGAGCCCGGTAACAAAAACTCGGAATTTTTCGGTTTAACGAGTGAGAAAGTACCTAAAAGAATGCTCGAGTCATCTTCATCAAGTTTAATGAGAAGAGAGACTAAGCTCAGGATTTTTTTTTTCAATTTAAAGAGCGAGAAAAAAGCACCTAAAAAGAATGCCCCTTTGGTCTTTTTTAGTTTATGAGCTGGAAAAAGATCAAAAAAAGAGTTACTCAGAGCATCATTGTATGGATTTAACAAGCACAATGATCAAAACTCGAAGATGTTTCTATTTTTTAAAGAGAAATAAAATATCACAAAAAGTGCTCTATTGAGAATTGCCTAAAACTACATAGCATATGCCTAGTGCAATACTAGGCATAATACTTCTTTAGGTAGAGCCCATTTCGGGGCTCCTTGAGCAGGACTCCTTCCCAGTCCTGTAATTCATATGCCCCTTTTGAGAGGACTTTCTTGACGATATAGGGACCTAGCCATAACGGTTGGAGTGTGCCTACCCCCAAGAGATTGTGTTTTTGATCATAGAGTAACACAAGGTCACCCTCTTGGTAAGAATGAAGCTTAACTTTTTTGTCGTATTGGGATTTTACCCGGCGCTTGTGAGCTTCGAGTGCTAGTTTGGCATCTCGACGGGTTTCGTCCAGTTGGGCAAGGTATAGTAAGCATTCTTCTTCGACAGTAGTGCCGGGTAGGAGTTCAATGGCTAGTTTCAAGGAAGGGATCTGACACTCAATGGGTAGAACTGCTTCTAGGTCGTACACCAATTGAAAAGGTGTAAAGCCTATGGCAGTATTTACTGAAGTTCGGTATGCCCATAACGCCAAATATAACATTCGGTACCAATTGGTTTTATGGTTTGCTACCAACCTTCGGATCACAATTTTCAAGATTCCATTTACAGCCTCTACTTGACCATTAGCTTGGGGGTAGTAGGAGGATGATTGATCTTGACGAAAACCAAGTAGTGACATTAAATCATACATCATATGGTTCTAGAAGTGAGATCCATTGTCTGTAATGATTGTGCTGGGTACACCAAAACGATAGATAACCTAATTGAATAGGAATAGCGCCGTAGTTTCTTCATTGGCACTGTAGGTAGGAAGGGCTTCGACCCATTTCGTGAAATAGTCCATAGCTACTATGATATAGTTATGTCCAGCAGAGGAAACAGGATTACAAGTGACGAAGTCTATCCCCCATTTGGGAAAAGGGCCAATGGAGACTACCGGGTGCAGTAGGGCCAGAGGGGCGAGCATTTTCTTTGTGAATATTTGACAAGGATGGCATTGCCAGACGGCCTTGACACAATCTTTGAACAAGGTCGGCCAATAATAGCCTACGCGCAAGATTTTCTGTGCAGTGGATATGCGAGAAATATTACCACCACATGTTCCAGTGTGGCAGTCATTTAAAATGTGCTCCTCCTCTTCATGAGTGAGGCAACGTCGAAGAACTGTATCTGCACTGTGCCGATATAATGTATCATTAATCACTAGATAGTGTCATGCTTGGTGGCGGATGCGACGACGGTCACCGGTCATGAGTTCGGGGCAGAACCATTGCACTTGGAGGTAGACAAGAATGTCTCCATACCAAGGATCGATGGTGTCGATAAGATAGATAGCTTCATCTAGGAGAGGATCATGGGCTATCTCGTTTGGATCGACGATGGGAAGGTCCGACAAGAGTTTGGCGAAGACTAAGGAGTTCTTTGCCTTGGTAGCTGTGAAAACCAGATTGAATTGTTGGAGGATGACAATCCATTTTGAATATTTACCTCCAATTACTTGATGAGACAAAATATGTCTCATGGGATTCTTTAAGGCAATGACAGTAGTCTGTCGCAGCATGATGTAGTGTCAGAATCGGTTGACAGCAAAGATAACTGCCAATGACAGCTTCTCCACATGTGAATATCTGAGCTCAGGCCCAGCTAGGCCTTTGGACAAATAATAGATCACATGTTCACTCCGATCATCGTGTGCTTGAACCAAGACCATTCCAAGGGAGGATGGCGAGGCTACTAGGAAAAGAAGAAATTTGCGGGTATAGTCGAGCATTGAGTAGTGGGGCTGATATAAGTGCCTTTTTCAAGGCATCAAGTGATCATTGAGCTTGCTCATCCCACGGATACAACACTCCTTTCTTAAGCAGTCACGTGAAGCCTTTCATCAATTCGGCATAATTTACGATGAATCGTTGTAAAAATTTTGTTTTCCCTTGCAAATGTTGGAGCTGAAGAATGGATTGTGGTTCCGGAAATTGAACAATTGCTTTTACCTTATGGGATCAACCCTAATCCCGTACTTGGAGACAATGAATCCAAGCAAGTGTCGAGATTCGATGAAGAAAACACATTTATGCAGATTCAAGTGGATGTTGTAAAACCAACACCTTAGAAAGATTGCTCTTAAATGATTAAGGTGTTGCGTTCATAACTTGGAATGGGCTAGAAGGTCATCCAAGTAAGCTTGAACGATATGTCTGATATCCTAAAATGCGTAATCCATGGCTCTTTGAAAAATCGCTCTAGCATTCTTTAAACTGAATGGGAGTTTTCTATAGGCAAAGGCACCCCAGGGGCATACGAAGGAAGTTTTATGCTGGTCGTTGGGTTTTATAGCGATCTGGTTATAACCTGAGAATCCATCCATAAATGAAAATGATTCACAACCAGTGCAGTCGTCGATGATTTGGTGAATGAATGGTGTCGGATAATTATCCTTAGGACATGCGGCATTCATGTCTCAATAATCGACACATACGCGGATGGTTCCTTGTTTTTTATCTACAAGAACCAAACTGGAAACCCATTCTGTTAGAGGAACGGGATAAATGAAACTAGCATGTAACAATTTTTCCACTTCAGTTTTTATGGCTTCCGTTTTGCGGGGATGGACCGGTCGAAGTCTTTGATGGACAGGTTTTACATTGTCGTAAAGCTTGATCTCATGCTCGACAATAGAAGTACCTATTCCGGGCATTTCCTCATAACACCAGGTGAAAACATCATGAAATTCCTTAAATAGGCAGGTGAAGCTTGCAATTTCCTCAGGGTTGCAATCGGCTCCAACGTAGATGTTTTCCACAATGCCTGTCTTGATAGAAATATCGATGAGCAATGTCTTTGAAATATTGCCCATGTTTCCTTCTGCATCCAAAGTTTGGATGGCCATGTAGGGTGAGGAGACAATTTCTGGTATGTCAGGAGATAGGATTTGAAGAGGCATTGTGTCTGAATCAGATATCGAAACACAATGATGCCAATCCTCCCAAGGTCGCTCTTCTAAACTCATGATTTCTCAAATAGCCTTGTCCGTAGGGAGGACTTGATCAAGGAGATCGAAAGAAGGTGGAGTTATGGAAGGGGTAGTGGTACCGTCGATAGTAACTGACATGATTGGAGGTTCGGATGTGGATTGAATGGTCTGGTATGCCAATTCAGCTGGCGACAATGGCATCTAGTATCCGAATGTGTCAAGGTCCGAAGGAGCTAGCAAGATCCATGGATTGGTCAATTCGTGAGGAATAGATGAAAGCATATTGACTGATTGTGGAACCTTGGGTAGCTGAAGAGGAAAACAACCCATGAGGGAAGAAGCCTTCAGTAGACTAGTACCTAAATTGACATAAGAGTCAGTTCCACCTCCTACTAGGGGTACAGAGCCACTTGGTAATGGTAAATAATCGGGGGTGCAGAAAGACAAATAATCTACTGTAACTACCTTTCCATCCAATGGGAATTGGATGATGCGAAAGACAGTAGATACGACGACCATCATGGCATATGTCCAACTGCAACCCAGTAAGAGGTTATGGTCGAGTTTTCTATCTACAAATTCTATGTCCATTGTTACAGTTTTCCCAAACAAAGTGATGGGGAAACTGGCTAGGTACCCTTTTGGGATAAATGTGTGGCCATCGAAAGCTTTCAGGGAGTTCGATGGTGGGGTTAGGGTTGGAGAACCCAGGGCGAGCCAACATGAAGCTGACATGACTCAGGTAGAAGCACTTTTGTTGATGAGAGTTCTGTGTATACCTTTACCTTTCAAAGTGATATGCACCTGGAATGCAAGATGGTGAGAAAGTGAAGGTTTACACTTGTCCATGTCGAAAATAGCAAGCATGGAATCCACTGGGTCAATACCTCTAATAGCTAAAAGCAAAGCTTTCCATTGTGTTGGGCATGTTTGTAATACTTCGAGCACTGACATATCCGACGGTGCTTGCACCAAATCCTCTACGATGTTGTAGTGTAGGGTGGCATGTGAAGATGTATTGTGCATTGTGCGTCAAAGTGCCCCTTTTGGGGGTCTAATTACAAAGTACTCAACTGGAATTTCGATATGCAAATCATTGGGCGGCGATGGGATTTGATCTGAGGATGGTTTTGCTGCCGGAGCAACAGGAGCTCCATAAGATTTGGCTCTTATGGTGAGTTCTACCATTTCAAATGTGTAAATGGTAGAAGATCCTTCACCAGCCAAAGGATGTTGCAAACCATCGTTTCCCCTTTGTGGGGGTTGCAGTTGGTTGGCAATAAGATTTTGTTGCTGTTGAGTAGGAAAAGGATTTCTAAGGACATCAGGTGCCTTACCAGAATCCCTTTTAGCAAGGTAGTCTATGCATTCCTAAAGCCGTGGACAACACCAAGTTGTGTGGTCTTCAGCACAGAGTTTACATGGATATCTGGTGGGTTTTTCCTTTCCCTCATCAGTAGGCGCAGTGGCCTTCTGTTTTGGGTTGGGCTACTTGAGTGACTGCTCTTTAGAAGGAGTTGTCCTTTTATTATTCTTCTTGTTCTTGCCACTGGATTTTTGCGTATACTACACAGAATTTGTCACAATGGCAAGAAGAGCAGTTGTATTGGTAGAGGGGTCCACTGCCAACTTGGTAATGGAACCACTGAGTTGTTTTACAACAGCCCCAGAGGTTGCACCGATAATCCCCTCAGTGTGCACTCTGGGGTGCTGAGTGGCGGAAGTAGTGGGGTTCCCAGGAGCATTGGGGATTATGTCGTAAAGAGTGCCAAACTATGAATATATCAAATCTAAGTGTTGGGCATGATGTATGGATTGGTCTTCTGTGACCGCACCACCTAGAGCGACATCTCTAGCGATTTGCGGGAGTAAGGACTTGCAAAACCAGTCCGTTAAGAGAAAGTCTGGGATGGGAGCTTTTACTAACCTCTGCCTACATCTCCATTCATGAATATGATTGGAGATGTGGGTGGCGGTATCCTGACGAAATGAAGTGAGGAGCTCTGTCCCAGTCTCATAGCGGATTGGTAATTGGAAGTGCTTTAGGAATTCCATCGCTAAAGTGTTAAAGGTGTTGACTGACACACGTGGTAACTCAATATACCATTTCGCTGCATTTCTAGTGAGGGTGTGGGGGAAAAGGCGTAACTAGACACTATCATCCACCATAGAGTTTGAAACACACCAGAGATGGTAGGTGGTGATGCGGGTGCCCAAATCCTCCCCTTGTTTTCCATCAAACTTTGGGATGTCCATTGGTATTTTATGCGGGATCAGCTGCCATTGTAAGTTGTGGTAGATGTGGTTGTTTTTCACCTTGTATAAGTCGGGAATATCCAACGTTGCCAAGAAAGGTAGAGAGTTAGGTGCCCCCAACTCGAACCATGGTGATGACGGGTGACTTGAGGAGCTTTGCGCTCCTCCCATCATTTGGTTGCCCATAGTGTACATGGTTTGCGTGGTGTAGCAGTTGCTTTGCAGTATGGTGTTGTAGAGTGGATTTCCATGAGGATTTTGATATTGGGGTATGAAATTGCCCCCAGTGTAAGCGGTTCCCCCTTGACTCATTTGAGTATGTGAGTAGGGTGCCCCCATGGATTGGTTGGGAATCCATTGTGGATTCTCACCCGACACAGAGCTGACCATTTGGACTTGATTGATAGAGGGGACACTCATGTCAATTAATGACTGACCATGCATGCCTGAGAACAAAGGGGGAACTGTTACATTCCCTACTGACATGTGCATATTGGGAACCCCCCCAAGTGTCTGAGTCTGGGGGTTTGAACTGTACATTGGTAGCCGACCATATTGTTGGTGAATGGGAAGCGCTCCCATAGTGTCGCATTGAGTGTTATAAGGAGCACTTTATGTGGCACTTTTCGAAGGTATACAGTGTGGCACCAAAGGGGTGGAACCTGGCATCTGTTGGGTTACACTCATAGAGGGTGTCATGTGAGTGGTTGTACTTGGGACAAACGGGATAGCAGGATTTGCCATTACCAGTGTTGTGGAGACTGTCGACTGGGGAAGTGGTGGGGGACCAAAGTGTCCACAAAGTTCCATGACCTGTTAGTCGTCGACTGGATAGATTTAAATGTTCCAACTATTGAAGCAAGAAGTACAGGTACCACGGGAGCCAAGACAAGTTCCAACAGATTTGTGAGCAGAGTGTTAAAGGAAGGAAGGAATCCTTCGGTAAATAAATCCTCTCACAAACTTGAATCATCGGTATTCCAAAAAGATCTCGTGTGAGATCTACGAGACTGATCCCTTGTAGATGGGGAATCCGGTTCAATGGAACTCGGTGGATCCTCCACAATGAGTGGAGGAAGTCCTAACAATCATCTAGAGTGACAACGAGGGCCGGATGTAGCCACAGTGACTGTTAATTTTATCAATAAATTTTTATTGTGATGTTCGTTAAAGTCTCAAAGTGATAGCACTCAGGTACCTAGAAAAATGTATAAAAAATACACTGAATGGATCGATAAGCAAACAGAGGGAAATTGCCTCGTCTGATAAGCACCGATCACCGAAGATGAAACCCGGTATCTCAATGAATAACAGAGAAGGATGGCCAAATGTACAATTATGGTTACTTTAGAGCTTCACCCGAACCTCAAATTGAGGGTCCAAGTACTCTCATGAAGACGAGCACCCTCACAAAAACTGAAGACAAAGTAGATCCATCTGTGTTAGGTACCAGGACAACCCATCCCAGTCACCTTGTGTAAGTCCCTATAATTTTGGCCACTAGAGATACCTCAAATCACAGACATCACTGGGGGGGCATAGTCATAGACAGCACGCTGTATGGGCAGGATACCTAAGTCCCTGACTCAGTTCCGAAATCCCCGAAGGGACCCCCAATAGACAGAATGCCCAAAGGATTTGTAAAAGAAGGCGCGCTACCTTCAGTTACAGTCCGATGTTGTCTCGTATTTTGCTCCGTTATTAGTGGAGTGGTTCGAGTAATATGAGTGCAGAAGGAATTTTTCGCTCATTAACGACAATAGTTTTGGTTTTCAACCTTGGGCAGTTCACTCACATTCTTATCCCAAGATACTAGCCTAGCTAATGTTGGTTTGATCAAAAGAGTAACTAATTGATTTTAATGTAAATTTTATGTGTACTTGATTATTTGTCTTCGGTAGGGGTGTTGACGTATGAAATATAGTGAGACTCTTGACTCAATAAATCATGCAAAAACAATGCTTTGAATTTTTTTTTCAATTTGATGCAAACAAGTCTTATTCTACATATTCATATTTTTCACATATTCATAGTTTCGTCTGTGCATCTATAGTCTTTCAACACATGCATAACCAGAAGATTCTTTTCCAATATTTCCTAACAACTACTGAAAACCAAAATGAAGCAACTCATGACTATTTAAACAGAAGGATGAATACAAAATATCAGTCTTTCTTTCAAAAAAAATGTTTTTTAAGAGAGAAAAAACAATTTTTCCTAAAATTAAATTTCTAGGACACTAATGTTGTTTAAATAATATAGTTACAAATCTTATTTCATCCCATGAGAATATTTTCCATCCCTTTTTGTCCACATATACTACTGGAAATGAATACAAAGGGAGACTAACACTCTGTAACAGTGGTTACAGAGAGTTAGTAGGGTCACTAACGCACCCTGTACACAAGCACAGTGCTTTATAAAGCTCTGTGTAGCCTGGTAACCTGCATTAGTGTGGGAAATATTGCACAACAAGGGTTTCAAAGATCAGTTTCTGAGATGAATGTATACTAGTAGGATGCAGCATGATATTTGGTGGATCAGAAAAAGGATTGCTGAAGAATAGGGAACTCTTAGAAAGAAGAAAGAACAGAGAAGAGTCTGGGTAAATCAAGAACTAGATGTATAGTCCCTAGTGGAGTCGCCAATTCTTCTATGGGGTAAAATGCATGGTGTATGGAGAATGAAAACTACCCTCAAAGGCCTTCCCGGGACCTTCGACAAACTGTAAGATTATCTGCAGAAGCTACCAAGTTATACACGTTCATCTATCAAATATAAGTTGAAAAAGTATGGAAAGATGATTACCTCAAGTCTCCTTTTAGATTTGTTTGGAGATCGCTATGCAGCCAAGAGAACTCCTTCAAAGCCGGTTCCAAGATAGTTCCTGCACAAAGGAAAGGCAAACACAATCACAACATACAATATTGAAAACTAATATAAGAATACACAATGAACATATATTTGTATACAACTTAAACTACTCAACTCGACAAGTATTGAAATGAATTCTCCGGTCAATGATTCAAATGAACAACTCAATGAACAATATTACAGACACTATGGAGTAGGGAACACAACTGCAGTTATGTATTTATAATGGAAGAGTGATTACAACCATCCATTGTATTAGCCTTCCCTTGCCCCTTCTTCTTCTCTCTCTCTCTCTTTCAGCTCACTTCTTCAAGTGTATGATAGTTCACAACAGCTTAGTGGGCTATCCCTTCAAATGCTCTGACCTCTTTCACAATAACCCTCACCTTGCTTATATAGCAATTAAGTTAGGGTTGCCAAGCTCCTCCTAGAGTTCATTAGGGAAAAATCAATGAACTTGCCTCTCTTTTTAGCTCTTTCCCATTTGCCTTCTTTTCTCAGATTGGAAATTCTCTAAATATCTTGCTTTTAGATGTTTACCTGCTTTTCTTGATAAAATCTAGGGATAAATATCTAGATATTTGTGAGGGAATTCGTTGGCTTGTCCCTTTGAACATCTCTTAGTCTCACTAACGCTACCCCTGGTCTAACAACTTGAGTTAGCAGGGTCACTAACGCTACCCCTGGTCTAACAACTTGAGTTAGCAGGGTCACTAACGCTCCCTTAGGCTTGGTAACAAGCTTTATAAAGAAGGTTAGCAGTGTGCAACTAGCGTTAGTGTGGAATCAAGGCCTGCAATTGTGGTATTTACTTCAGTCATCATGTCTTTCACCTCTGAGTTGATGAGGAGGTCATTTTGTTGTATAACACTTGTGGAGATAGAGCTATTTGATGAGAAGAGGATGGAGGGTTACTTGGAACAACAACCTTGTCCATCTCAGATTTACAAGATCTAACACCAAGATATGTTGGGAGAGCTTCGAAAGATTATGTCTCATGTGGATTTTCAGAAATGTGAATAAGGTATTGAAATAATTTAGCCATGAATTCCCAATCAACTTCACCTTTAGAAAATTCAAAACAGTAATGAAGGAAACGATCATGAAATCCTTAAAGAGATTCATCATGTGCTTTTTTCAATTTTAAAATTTTCTTATTAAGGGCTTTATGACAATAGAGAATGAAAGTGTGACATGATTCAAAAACAAACTATTTGAAAGAGTATATGGAGGATGTTGGAAATGTGTGACACCATTGCTTTGTGCACCCTTCGAACATGAGAGAAAACAACCCACAGGAAACATCCTCAGTCTAAATGGCATGCCTGTCACAGAAACCAAGAAAAGAAACTGTGTGCATGAGCAAGGTTATTCCACCCTCACCATTGAACTTGAATTTGGATAGGTCATTTAAAATGATCGCCAATACTTTCAAATTTACAGAGCTAGAAAAACATGTCGGGGTTATGATTTGCTGAGAAGTCATCAAATGTGTGCAAAAATTAGAAACAAAATTCAAGGCCTCATCTTGTCATCTGGACCTCCTTCTATCACCATAAATGTTGATGGTGATGGACCCACCAACATTCAGGGGATCTCCTCGATATGAAGTCCCAACTACAACTCACATTGTTTGAAGTAGGAATCCCAACAGTGGGTGGTATTGTAATTCCTTGACCTCAGAAACACGTCGAGGGAGGTATGATAAATTTGGTTGAGAGACAGTGTGTGACATTACAGAGAGTCAAGTGTGATGCATGAAGGTTCCAACACATGAAAGGAAAGGGAAGTGTGCCTCTTGAAAGCCTATAATAGTACACAGCTTGAAAGGAGCACATGAGAAAAATGACATCACATGCTAAAAGTCAGAATAGTCCACAAATTAAAGTGATGAGTTAATCCAACAACACACATTCGACAAGATTCAAACAAATGCAAAAAAAATATTCATAATAATATTCATAAGTTAAATAACATACATTTCAAATACAACAATAATAGTCCTACTATATTAAGTGGCTCTAATTTTATTATTATAAGTGGAAGTTCCATCCATACATACACCATTGATGACCACAAGCACCAATAGTGGAACATTAAAGTCAAGAAGACATGCTCCT
Source organism: Pinus tabuliformis (assembly GCA_031772625.1). NCBI lineage: Eukaryota > Viridiplantae > Streptophyta > Pinopsida > Pinales > Pinaceae > Pinus > Pinus tabuliformis. The sequence goes on from CM062816.1 coordinate 498,373,977, forward strand.
CCAAACAAGTATACTCACTCTATGCTATGGAGAAGCCAAGTATCTTCAAAATACTCCTAGTTATAAGCTCGTTCTATGAGTTATGAGGTTCTATTTATAACAAGAGGGGGTGACTCTTCAACTCCCCTTTGTGACTTTTGGACTACCCTCATGACTCTTCAACTTCTTCACAAAATGACACATTGCATTACATGGTTACATTTCATATTCTAATATTGACACTCGGAATTTCACTTAAAACATAATTACAATTAATATTACATTTTATACTCATACCCATATATGAAAAAACAGGGTAGAGACAACCTAACAAGACACAACACTATGATTCTGAAGTTTGGGGGAAGTCCAACACAACAACCACCACTTGTTGTTTCCCAATCACATATTAGTGCCAAGGTTGGTACTATGTGATGGTGTCCCCAAACTACTTAATGGTGTATTTCTAGAAGTGGACTCTAGCCTCCATGGCATTTAGGTACACTGTCTTGGAACTTGTATCCAACTCATTCTGAACCATGAGAAACATTGTCTTGACCTTGCCAGGACCATCGATGAACTTATGCATCTTGTGTGCGTTTAGATCCATCTTTGCCCTAGTGACTTCTTGTATTAGCGTCTCCAAGTACTCATTGATCTCCTTATAGACTTGGTTCTTGGTTTTAGCGTTGGTGAGGGTATCGATTGGTCATATCTGGTGTTTTCTCACCAAGACATTCAAACTACTATACAACAACACATATGAGTCTTGTGTACTATCGATGAATAAGGGGAGCTTCTTGTTATTGTTAGGGGAGCTTCTTGTTGTACTTTCCATGTTGTCTCCAAGTGAAAATACTTCAGAAAATATCACCATTCTCAACTCTCAGAATGCAGAAAATGCATTATGTGCTGTTGCTCGGAGTTGTTCTGCCTCTTTCCCAATAGCCTACAAGTTCATTACTTGTTTCTCATTCTTGACCATCAGATATTGAACATTTAATCTTGTTGCTCCTGTATAGGCCAAATTGGCTTCAACAATGGTAGTTGGATTCTTCTTGGTGTTCAACACTTTCATCATTTCTTTAATGAATGCATGTCATGCATGATTGTCCAGAAAGTTCTTCCTCCACACCTGTATAATCCTCTTCTGGAACTCATCGAATGATAGATTGTACAGATCCATGACCTAATCGTCATCAAGGAGAAAAAAAATCCTTGCTTGCTTAGGGCTAGCTCTGTTGTTGGAGGTGGTGGAGACTGGGGAATGACCTGTCATGCTCTCAACACCAAGTCAACATCTTCATGTTGTGGCTCCTGTTCCAACTCCATGTCTTTCACTTCCAACAATTTCTCAATCTAGTGACAAATCTCCCTATCCTGCATCTTTTCACCTTCCTCCTAAGCTACTAGTTGTTCCAAGTCTTCAACCTATATCAAGGTTGTTTCCCCTATCATCACACCTTGCCTTTGTTCTTCTTCCTGCTTCCACTTCTCTTCTTGTTCTATCATCCTCAACTCCTGTTCTTCCTTCATCTTCTTCTCTGTCTCATGGAGCTTCCATTATGATTCCTACAATCTCTGCTTTTATCCCTTCCTCCGCTCTACTCTATGCATCCTTTGCTTCCTCCTGCCAAAGCTTCCTTTGCAATAATAAGATCTGCCTTCATTTTTTAGCTTTTCTCTCCCTCTTGATTGTCAACAATCTTTCTCTTTCCCTTGTACTACATGGGATTTCTTCCTTCTGTTGTTGCTGTTGTTGCTTCTAGAACTGCTATTGTATATACAACAACCTTCAAAGTACTTGATATACTAACCAACTTATTGAGTCTAGAGGCATTATAGTAGTACCTCCAAGGATCCTCCTTTAGCAAATGAAATTCCCCACTAATCCATGAAAATTAAAGTATCGTACAATGGTACTTGCAAATACTGTGGGGATCATATGGATTAAAGTCCTTGGTGTTGAACTCGAATTTCACTATATCCTTAGCCTCAACATCTAGATTGTTTAATTTATTAATCTCGTATAATCTAATACACAAAGGAAGAGTGGGCCATTGTTCTTTCTTCTTCATATGCAGTGCTACTAACAACCTTGTAGTGAGGTGGTATGATACATCTTTCATGATCAGTTTTTCAATAGCATGCCTTGGTAAGACATGCAGAGGCTTCTCTCCAGCAAACACTCTTATGAAGGTGCTTCCTGGTGAGGCATACCAATCTGCAATGTCTATTATTTCCTCCATTGCTTCGTGGGACATGCAAGGTGGATTTTGTTCAAATATAAGCTTGTATAGCGGGATGATAATGTGGTCAGTTATCCATGCCATTACTCCTTGATAAATATAGTTTGAAAGAAACTTTCAATAGATATTTACACAAATATCTCATGGTTTCCATGTCCAATTCATGCCAGGGAATTGTTGCTATCCACAGATTGCATCCAATAAGTATGCAAACATTTAAAACCTTGCTTGCTTATCCTTGGGTGGATTTTGATCCTTAACTGCATATGACTTCATTTGTTGAGCCAACAGATCCAACCACTTGAATGGCCTCCCATCATTCACCAACTGGTCCTATAATAATGCTCACCTTTCAGGAAAGGTTTATGTGCTCTTTTGACCATAAAATCTTCGAGCAAAGATGATCAAAGAACTGGTAAGCCTTCCTGAGGGACTTTTTCTTGTAAACATGGGTGGGTGTCTATCTAAAATTCGATGGCTCTTTCACCCAGCGCTTGACAATGTCTCTTGTGCTCACATAGATGTGGGTGGTATACAAGAGTGAGTCCATGCACTTCACTAGCTTGGGTATGTAGTACATCTATTGAAAGTATTCTGCCCTGAAGGTGGCAAGCTTCTAACTGCTAGAACTACTCAGTGGCATAGTCTATTCATCTGTATGTGAGACTATCTAGCTAATGATGTCTGCACATGGGAAGGTGAGGTATCTTCATGCAACCTTGTATAGCCCTAACTATCAGATGCTAAAATAAACCTTCTGATCCTCCATATATGCCTCAAAGTCTTTTGCAAAAGTGTCTTGGTTTATTGCCATGTCAGTGTTTTTCCCTTCTCAATAAACAATTGAGTATCCACATATACTGGAAAATCAACTGATGTCTACCCAACAACTTCCCTATTACTTCTCTCGGTGGTTTCCTTTGATGTAGATCTCTTTGAGGCCATGTTAACTGTGATTTCTAGAGAGATGCTCAAGAACTGTTGTACTTGTGGGACACAGAGGACACTCACAACAAGCAAATGTCAGTTTAAGAGCAAAACAACTTCAAGAAAGTTCAAGCAACATGTCGAGCACTAGATGTGATGGATTGCATAGTTTTTTTTACAGGGGTGACTAGACGCTTTTCGGCACTGTGCATTGCGCAGTCCCAAAATACATGGTGGAATCTTAATGACTAGAACATTTCAATGCGCAGTTCATCCTGGGCAAAGGCCTTGGAGATACTGTGCATTGTGGAGTCTTAGTGGCCAAAATGGGAGTTGGTTCATAGAACTATGCAATGCACAGTTGGAGCCAACTTAGGGTATTCTCTGCATAATTCTAGAGGCCAATCTTGTGGCTTGAGCCTCAAGATTGCGTAGTGCAAGTTGTGCAAAGTGAGATCTGGCCAAGGGAAACCTAGATATGCCCAAGGGAAGTGTGGAAAACAAGAAGATTTGAGAGATAGTGTGAAGCTGAGTGAAAATATGACTAATTTTAGATGCGTGCATGTGAAACAAGTGCAACAATTAATTAAATGGAAGGAAAATGAAGAATGCGAGGAGAGTCGCAGCAATGGCGACCCTTAGCGCAAAAATAGGAAAACTCATGCGACACTTGGGAAAGGTAATCTATAACTTGAAAAAAAACTTATACATGTTAAAACAAGTTAAAATGCCAACAAATACGAAGAGAAACAAGTGAAACAATGCTCACACAAGCCAAACAAAAGAAGCAACAAAAATGTGGCAAAGGACGACAAAAGAAAAACTCACCAGTTAAAGCGACGACGATTGCACTGAAGGCTTCTTGACCTCCTCGGGAATGCTATAGCTCCAAGATTGAATGTGAAAATGTGCTATAGAAACGTCAATTAAATAGATTTTGACAAATTAGTGTTTATGACGCTCATGCCTAAAATGAAGGAAAAGTGACACTTGGAAAAAGTTTCTAAAAATAGCGCAAGTGCCTCCTTTAGGATACTAAAAATAGATCCCTAATTTTTAGGGACGTTTTTTTCTTTTTTTTTTCTTTCTTTGGGAAAACATTCCATGTGTAGTACCAAGAAAGGCAGTGTAGTTTTGGGAACTGGTAACTTGTCGGCTCAGTGCACTGTGCAATTTTTGAGCCTAGTGAGGGTTTCACAATTTATGTCCTCAATGTTGGTCTGCCTCCTCATGACTGCACATTTTCTAAGCTCAAGGCTCACTAGAAGTCAGGACTATGCAATTCCCATCATTAAGGCTGGTTGCCTTTAAGGATTGTGCAATTTATGGGGCAAGCCGAGAACTGCTATGGGACCAAGTTAGGAGGTCATCTTTTGAGTTAGAAAATCAGCTATTTAAGAAAACACAAGCCAAAAACAAATGATGAGTCTTAGTCCAAGCATGAATCCCTGAATTAGTGTGAGATGAGATGTTGTGGTTAAGAAGGAAGGCCCAAAAATTGAAGCATAGTCAAAATTTTGGAGGTTGGTTGTAGCTGCTATAACAACCCCATGGTAAGTTTTAAAAACTCTAAGTGGCCTCCTAAGGGGGAGGTGTGAAATTCCAAAAGAATCTTTTGTTTGAGTTGGAAATTAATTAACCTAGATATAAATGACATTTGTACCATAAGCAATCATTTTTCTAGATAAATGAATTAAATGTCCCGAGATCTTGCTGCAAATTTTGAATGAGTGTCCACACCTCTTCTTCATTCTTCCATTCATCCCTTGCTTCAGTTATCCAATCAAGTTGTATAATGGAAATAGCACAGAGAAATGTTTCCACATCCTCATCCTTTCTTGAGAGTGTGTCTGCAACAATATTTTTCTTCCCCTTTTTGATCCAAGTCGGATCCACAAAACACTGTCAAGAACCTTGACTGTATCGAATTGAACAAATCCCTGAAAATTCCAAAACACCAATCGAAAATACCCTGAACCAGTGGCCATGGCAGCCGGCATGAAATGACGAGGACCTCAGTCAAAGCACGCTGACCGAGGCCCATGGCGACTGTGCGGGATGCCAAAATAGCCCCTATGAGCCCCGGATCGGGAAAAGGAGCTGATTTTCGAGGTGCGATTGCTGGGTGAACAGGGCCAAAATGGGAAAGCCTAAGCACCCAGTCACGTGGGGGGGGGGGGGGGGACCAGAGGAGCACGGGCGGAGAAATGAAAAGCCCTAACATACGAAGGTGGGACCCATGACTTGGAAATCGGCGGTTTTGATCAGGGCGCCCTTGCACGGTAAGAGGTTTTGGAAGAGAGCAGAGCGATCCCACTCAGCGATCGACACGTGGCAGCGGAGGTGAGAGAAAAACCGCTGTGATCACGCGCTATCGGTCGAGCAAGTCAACCGCGCTTGACATGCGTATGACGTTGGATCTGGAGGAGTCCAGATCGGACAACGGAGATTGCGCCCAATAGAAAGAAGCGAAATTGACAAGGAATTAAGCCGCGATTAAAGGGGATTTGGAATCCGTTTGACCACCACGATGGAGAAAGAACATATCCACAACATAACCGAAGAAACGAATCGATGAGCAAGCTGGCATTGTTCCGATGGGGATGCGTGGCTACTTCCCGAGCGTTCATGCTGACGCCGAACAAGGAAATCCAAGAACGTAGGTGGTAGGCGAATCGACATAGGTGGGAGAGGAACCGAACAGGCATAGGGCTCGAATGACTAAAGCCATGAATAGAGCCAGTCGAATGCAGATTCAGAGAGGAGGAATAGAGAGGAGTCCAAGTGACCAAGAGAGACAGTGAATAGTGAACCCTGAGAGGAGGACTGAACACAGAGAACAGTAAAGCCAAGCAGAGGAGACAGAGGGCCGAGCTGACCGTAGGCAGCATCAAGCACCAGAGAGCTTGAAGAATCAAGCCTTTCCCTAGAGGAATCTATCTGGACTAAGCATCACATTTGGCTCTTTCCACTGTAGACCAAGGGTCACAGAGCTGGTAGGAAGAAAAAGAGTCTATGAACTCTGAGTGACTTGGGGAATCCAAGAACCACCCTACCAAGAAAAATCTGCTTCAGGAGAACTCACATTGAGTCCCTGTATTGTAATTTCTCTGCTGTAAGACACAATAAAACAAGGCCACCACTGAAGCTGGATCGGAGACGTAGCCTTGGCGAATAGGGTGAACTCCTTATTAAAAACTATTTGTGTCTTTGTGTTGCTTACTGTATTTCTCTACTATCTTTCCATTTATTTTCTGTGTATTTGCAATCTGATCGATCTGTTGCTTAAATAACATAGAACACACACCATCACATGAGTATGTAATACCTTCTTTTTAATAAATCTTTAACTAAGGTCACTCATAGGGTGATTATCAGATCAAGTGGTATCAGAGCTCTAGGCTGTAAGGTTAGACAAGCTAGTGTTGGTTTAGCTGTGAATGCTTACTAGATCAAAGCTCAAATTAGGAGAAGGAGAGTTGGTGGAAACTAATCCTGAAATTGGGAGAGTCTATTCTCGGAAGACAATGTCAGAGGAAGGTTCTATAGGGCCAGACCCTTAATTCATAGAAAGTTTCCTAGCTATAAAGTCTATGGTAGAAGAAATGTATAGGGACTTTAGAAAGCATAAGGATGAAGATTCATCAGGCTCTAAGCAAGATAAAGAAGAAGATGAATCTCATTCCCATGACCCCTCCAAAGGAAAGGGGAAAGAGGAAAGCTTTCTCACACCTCCTAATAGCCCTGTGCATAATAAAAAAGCATCTTTGATTAAGTTAGATGATAAATTTGATTTTCCTATATATGATGGAGAGCTAAATGCTGAAAAGTTGGACAATTGGATTAGACAAATTGATGTGTATTGCAAAGTACAAAATATAGACTCAAACAAGATTAAGATTCAGCTGGCAAGCCTACGCCTAGGAGGCACTACCTTAGTTTGGTGGGAAGGCAAAACCAAAGCTGATATGAAGAAGCATGGTAAGACCATCTCTGTCTGGAGTGAATTTGTTGCTGCAATCAAAAAGAATTTCTATCCATTGGCCTACATGCAACAAGCCATGATGAGTTGGCAAACTCTTCAGCAGTTGAAAGGGCAAAGTGTACAAGGGTATACTCAAGAATTCAGAAAGAGAGCATTGATGTTGGGTATCTCATTAGACTCACCAGAGACTCTTTTGAAGTATATTGGTGGTCTACATAGCTACATGAGTCATACCATCCTCATGTTTAATCCCACTAGTATAGATGAGGTACCTATACAAGTTACTCATCTAGAAGCTAGAGGAAAGAATGGAAATCCAGAAGTTGGGGGACCATCCCAACCCACTATAAGCAAGAGCAACGAGAAAAGAAAGAAGAAGTGGAAAGCAAGGAAGGCTAACACTGCACAAAAAGGCAAAGATTCATGCACTCACTGTAAAAGGGAGGGGCATGATGATGAGCATTGTTGGATTCTGCATCCAGAGCTGAGACCCAAGCATTCCGAGTGCAGCAGGAAGAAGACTGCTGCAGCTATTTATAAACATTTGGGGTCAAAGTCAGGAGATGAAACAATCATTGAAGCCACAGGTATAAAAGGTAAGAATTCTAAATCATCTACTAGTAATTCTGCTCAATCTGTTATTGATGAAGAACATGAGAGAAAAAGACATGAGCTTTTCCATATTCGAGTTGTTTCCAAACATCAAAAGATTGATACTTTGTTTGATAGTGGCTCACAAGTAAATCTGATTTCTGAAGCAATTGTAAAGAAATTAGGATTAGCAACTACACCTCATAAGAAGCCACACCCATTAGGATGGTTGAATGATAAAGCACAACTACAAGTGACTAGATAGTACAAACTCAAGTTTTCTTTTGGGTCAGCATTTCTAGATGAGGTTGAGTTAGATGTAATTCCTTTAGATATATGTGGAATTATTTTAGGAAGTCCCTACTTGTATGACAGAAAAGCTATTTTCTATAGAGCTGAGAACAAGTATCTACTTGTTAAAGAAGGAATCGAATACTTTGTAAGAGCTCATAAGCTCAAGAATAATTATACTCTCATAAACTCAGGACGGATGAAAAGAATGATAAATTCCCGCAAATAGTTCTTACTAATGGTTGTAAAGGAAAGGAAAACTGATAAAACCAATGTATTTGAGTGTTGTAATTCTGATCAACAAGCTGATATAGAAAAGATTGTTTCTGAGTATGATGTCTTGTTTCAAGAACCTCAAGGTCTGCCACCCGAAAAGGGAATAGTACATGATATTATTTTGTAGCAAGATGTTCCTTTGCCTAACATTGGGATGTACAGGTTATCTGCTTTAGAGAATGCTGAAATCAAGAAGCAGGTGCAGGAGTTGCTCAAGAAAGGGTTCATCAGGCCTAGCACATCACCATGTGGGTCACCAATCGTTTTCGTGAGAAAGAAAGATGGCTCGTGGAGAATGTGCATTGACTACTGAGCACTAAATAAGATAACAATAAAAAATCATTATCCCCTTCCTCGCATAGATGATCTTTTAGATCAATTGAAGGAAGTTATTTATTTCACCAAGCTGGATTTGCACAGTGGATACCATCAGGTCAGAGTTGCAGAGCAAGATGCATGGAAGACTGCTTTCAAAACAAAGCAGGGATTGTATGAATGGCTAGTTATGCCTTTTCACCTAACTAATGCTCCTGCTACTTTCATGAGATTAATGAATGATGTACTCAGACCTTTTCTTGATGATTTTGTTATTGTGTATCTGGATGACATTCTGATTTTTAGTAAAACGTTGGAAGAACATTTAAAGCATGTTAAGCAAACATTAGATGTTTTGAAAAGAGAAAAAATTTATGTTAAACTCTCCAAATGTGAATTTGGCAAAACCTCTCTAAATTATTTGGGTCATATAGTAGGGGGGGTGAATTGAAAATAGATCCCTCTAAAGTGGCAGTCATTGTAAACTGGCCTAAACCCAAGTCTGCTACAGAAGTGAGAAGCTTTATAGGAGTAGCACAATATTGGAGGAAGTTCATTTCAAATTTTTCCTCAATTGCAGCTCCCTTACATGCTTTGACAAGATTGAACAAGGTGTTTCAGTGGGGAGGCAAATGGGAGAAAGCCTTCGACACCTTGAAAGACAAGAGTAGTACAACACCTGTAGTAGCATTTCCATATCTACAAAGACCATTTGAGATCCAAACTGATGCCAGTGAATATGCCATGGGAGCAGTGTTGACACATCACGATAAACCCATATGTTATCATTATGAGACTTTAATCCTGCAGTAGTTAACTATCCTACCTATGATAAAGAATTGTATGCATTAGTTCAGAGTGTGAAAAAGTGGAAACATTACTTAATGGGCAAAGAAACAGTAATACATATTGATCATCAGCCACTTCAATATCTACACTCCCAAACTAAGTTGCAACAATCAAGACATTATAGATGGATGGGTTTTCTACAAAAATTTCATTTAGTCATCAGATATAAAAAGGGCATACATACCAAGGTTGCAGATATGTTATCTAGACCCATTATAAATGCATCTACCATACTTAAGCATAATACTATGCTGCATGAAAGCTACATAGAACAGTGTGCTCAGGATATGGACTTTAAGGATGTATATGCAACTTTGAGTCAAGGAAAAACAGTAGAAGAATTGGACTATCATGTGAAGGACCGACTCTTATATCATTGTGGGAAACTCACCATTCCACAAACTGAGAGAGTAAAGATAATTAGGGATGCACATAATTCTCTGATATCAGGTCACTTTGGGGTAAGTAAAATAGTTGCACAGCTACAAAGGCTCTACTATTGGCTGAAAATGAATGAGACAGTTTCTAGAAATGTAAAGGGATGTGCTATGTGTGCTAAAAGCAAGCCCAGCAACAGAAAACTAGGCTTATACACTCCATTACTAGTTCCTTCCCACCCTTGGGAAAGCATTTCCATGGATTTTGTTGGAGCACTGCCCAAATCTAGGAAAGGTCATGATTATCTGTATGTTGTTGTGGATAGGTTCAGCAAAATGTGTATTTTGATACCCTGTAGTAAATAGATTATAGCTCAACAAACTGCAAAATTATTCTTTGAACATGTATGGGTTCATTTCGGATTACCCACTTCTATTGTATCTGATCGAGACACACGATTTGTGGGGAATTTTTGGTCAAGTATGTGGGAACTAATGGACACCAAGTTAAAGAAAAGCACAACTTTTCATCCACAAATAGATGGCCAGACAAAAGTAGTTAACAGGACGGTGATCTAGTTGCTGACAGGATATTATAGCAAACATCCTAAGCTTTGGGATGAGCACTTGTGTTATGTGCAGCATGCTTACAATAAAGCCAAACACTCTTCTACACAAAGATCCCCTTTTGAGACCTGTTTTGGTTTCATACCAAGGTCTCCTTTGTATTTTGTCTTTGGTAAAGATACCATGGTTGATAGACACAATGATGTGGACAGGGCAACTAGGTTCATTGACTAGATCTAGGAGGTCCACCAGGCAGTACAGGAATGGCTGGAAAAGAGCCAGGCCAAGTACAAGGCTAGGCATGATAAGCATCGGATGGAGCATAGTTTTCAAGTTGGAGACCAAGTCTGGCTGTATATCAGCAAGGACAGGATGCAAGGTGAAGGTAAAAATATAGAACCTATCAGGTATGGACCCTTCAAGATACTTGAGAGGATTGGTGAAAATGATTTTTGCCTTGATCTGCTAGCTTACATGCACATCTACTCAGTCATGAACGCGGATTTCTTGAGGTTGTTTGAACCTTCAATGATCGAGGACCCTAAGAGCAGATTCAATTACCTTCTGTTGATGACCTACTACCTGAATATCTTAATGAGTTATAGGAAGACACAGTGCTGGATAGGAAGGTAAGGATGACGTACAAAAGACAGGTGGAATACCTCAGGATTGGGCTTAAAGGTTCAAAGCCGAGCAGTGCGAAGTGGATTGAGATTGGACAAGTGAGACAACAGTTTCCTCACTTAGTCGATGCTTGAGAAAAACCAACTTTTGGTTGTCCAAAATCTTTTCAGTAGGGAGGCCGTGATCTAAATCAGATCCACAAAAGACTATCAAGAACTTTGACTGTATTGAGTTGAACAAATCCTTGAAAATTCCAAAACAACGATCAAAAACACCCTGAACTAGTGGCCATGGCAGCCGACATGGAACGACGAGGACCTCGGTCAAAGCGCGCTGACCGAGGCCCATGGAGACTGTGCGGGATGCCAAAATAGCCCTTGGGATCCCCTGATGAAGAAAAGGAGCTGATTTTCGATGCGCGATTAGTGCCTCGGTGAACAGGGCCAAAATGGGAAAGCGTGAGCACTCGGTCGCATGGGGGGGGACCAGAGGACCACGGGCGGAGAAACGAAAAGCGCCAACATATGAAGGTGGGACCCATGACCTGGAAACCGACGGTTTTGATTGGGGCGCCCTTGAATGGTAAGAGGTTTTGGAAGAGAGCGGAGCGATCCCACTCAGCGATCGACGCGTGGCAGCGGAGGTGAGAGAAAAACCGTCGTGATCATGCGCTATCGGTTGAGCAAGTCAATCGTGCTCGACGTGTGTATGATGTTGGATCTGGAGAAGCCCAGATCGGACAACTGAGATTGCACCCGATAGAAAGAAGCGGAATTGATAGGGAATTAAGCCATGATTTAAGGGGATTTGGAATCCATTTGACTGCCACGATGGATAAAGAACATATCCACGACATAACCGAAGAAAAAAACTGGCGAGCAGGCTGGCGCTGTTCCGATGGGGACGCATCGCTACGTCCCAAGCGTTCATGCTGACGCCGAACAGGGAACTCCAAGCACGCAGGTGGTAGGTGAATCGATGTAGGCAGGAGAGGAACCGAACAGGAATAGTGATCCAATCACTAAAGCCATGAACAGAGACAGTCGAATGCAGATTCGGAGAGGAGGAACAGAGAGGAGTCCAAGCAAACAAGAGAGATAGTGAACAGTGAACCCCGAGAGGAGGACTGGACATAGAGAACAATAAAGACAAGCAGAGGAGACAGAGGGCCGAGCTGACCACAGGCAACGTCAAGCACCAGAGAGCTTGAAGATTCAAGCCTTCCCTAGAGGAATCTGTCCGGACTGAGCTCTTTCCACTGTAGACCAAGGGTCACAGAGATGGTAGGAAGAAAAAGAGTCTGTGAACTCCGAGTGGCTTGGGGAATCCAAGAACCACCCTACCAAGCAAAATCTGCTTCAGGAGAACTCACATTGAGTCCCTGTATTGTAATTTCTTTGCTGTAAGAAACAATAAAACAAGGCCACCACTGAAGCTGGACCGGAGACGTAGCCCTGGAGAATAGGGTGAACTCCTTATTAAAAACTGTTTGTGTTTTTGTGTTGCTTACTGTATTTCTCTGCTGCCTTTCCACTTATTTTCTGTGTATTAGCAATCTGATCGATCCGTTGCTTAAATAACACGGAACAAACACCATCACATGAGTCTGTAATACCTTTTGTTTAATAAATCTTTAACTGAGGTCACTCATAGGGTGATTATCAGATCACCTTTTGTAGATGATTTTAAAGTGATAACCCAACATCTTTGTGACCCATGTTTGTTTCTCTTCTAAAGATAATATTTGTTCCAAAAATTATTTAAGGCTATCATGATATGATTTTACCTTGAAGTGATTTGCCATTAGGTAAGGTCACCATTTCTTTAATGCATGTACTTTTTCCAACATTTCCTTCTCATAAATAGGTTTGTGTAAATACTTTCCCTTTATTGGTTAACTTTCAAATGGAACAAATATTCCTTCTTGGATTAAAACAACACCAATTCCATTTCATGAGCCATCACATTCTACAAAAAGGTTTTTTGTGAAGTCTTGTGTAGCTAAGACTAGTGCTTGGCACATTTCCTCTTCAATATGTTCAAAGGCCTTAGTTTCTTATAGATTCCAAGAAAATGCATCTTTCTTCAATGATGTTATTAGAGGGGCTTCTATTCTCCCATAATCCTTAATAAACATGCAATAATACCCTGTCAACCCGAGAAATCCTCGAATATGCTTTAGGGTTGTGGGGATTTTCCATTCCTTAATGGATTTAATTTTTTTAGGGTATACCTTAACCCCTAATGAGATACAATATGACCCAAATATTCTACCTCTTATTCCAAAGAAACATTTTTAGGTTTTTTCATATAATTGTTTCTCCTCCAATACATTGAGCACCCTGTCAACATGTTGAATATGATCCTTCCAAGAATATTGTAGATTAGTATATCATCAAAAAATAGTAACACAAATTTTCTAAGGATGAGTTTGAAAATGGAATTCATCAAACATTGAAATGTGGAAGCTGCATTAGTAAGGACAAAAGGTAGGACCAAAAATCCATAATGACCTTCATGAGTTATGAATGTTGTTTTTATAATGTCTTCACTCTTCATTCTAATTTGATGATATCGTGAATGAAGATATAGATTGGTTAAGTAAATTTATCCTTATAATTCATCCAAAATTCATTGATGACAAAAATGGGAAATATACCTTTAATAATGAGATTGATGAACTCCCTATAATCTAGACACATATGCAATCATCCATCCTTCTTGTACACCAATGCTACTGAAGAATAGCAAGAACTTTGGCTAGGTTGAATATAGAGGCCTCTAACATTTCTGCCACCATATCTTCAATTCGACTCTTTTGGGAATAGGGATATCTTTAAGGCCTGATGTTTGGAGGAACACTTCCTAGAATCCAGTGAATAACATGTTGGCTTTTAGGTTGGGTTTACCTAAGTTCAATGCTTTACTACGCACCAATCAAACCCCCAATCATTGGCCCTTCTAGAAATGACCTGCAAGCAGATTGCAGACTCACCCAAAGTGACTATGGGAGGATGTAGAACCAAGTTTGTGCAACCTTGAGGGATGATGTGATGTAGTTTTCTTATGTTTCCGGATACTTAACATGCATAGATTACTTCGTATTCATATATTACTTTGCCATATTACATTTATTAATTAAAACATATCATATAAACCCTTAATCATTAATGCGTTGCAATAAAATACAATTGTAATAAAACTAGTATGCTACAACAAATCATAAGCAAAGATACACATGACGACATATATTTTACCATGGTTCATCCCAATGTGGGACTACGTCGACAAGACCTATTTCTTATAATAGAGAATTTGTACAACAAAGAGTTCTTAGCCTATGCACTCAACTATGGACTCAGGCCTCTACGCACTCAACTGCAAAGCCTTGCCTTCTTACCCAGAACCCCAATTCACAAAGATACAACCATTCAACACATGATGCGATTCTTCAAGCCTAGGCTCTCATCTTCTTTATTATTCATCCCTTTATACTACTATATTGAGGGATATATCATCGCAATACCATAGTCCATATACTATGGAATCCCCTAATACAAGCTACTATGGTTCGAAAACCATTCATCATATACAAAATAGTATTCTGTTACAAAAAGGGATGGGCTTCGACCTGCTTCGATACTCATATACTGCACAGTATATCTTCTACGTGGTCCACTTTTCACGTTGTTGCATCCTTTACTTCACACTCCACTCCCCAAAATACAAAGCCTTTATCAAAATCTAGGCCAAGTTGGGCTGCACCCAATAGACGCCCAACACTGAAATGTGATTCGTCCCTAGTCACTCAGCTGCTTTGCCTCTGATTTTTGCTACCATGTTATTGTAGGCCTGATTGAATTGTTTCATAGTGTATGTCACCTGCTTATCCTTGCTGCGTGCTTCCTCCAACAGTGCCTCTGTCAAATGTTCTACAACCTTCTCCAAAAACATTGGTTTCCTTTGTCAAAGCTCCTAAAGGTTCTCATCCACTTCCTGTGATAACTAGAGGGCCTCATCCTACCAAGGTTGATTCCTCTCTATCAAAATCTACTCATCCTTCTTCAATTCCTCAATGTTCTTCTAGGGGACCTTACTCTTATTGATTTTGATGAGCCTCTATGAGATTGGTAAGGTCTTCGTAGATGCCTAAACCTCTTCTAACTAATGCTGCTTCTGTTGCATTTCTTCCTACAGTTTTTGCACAGTTGGATCTTCCTGCAGCAAAGTCTAAATTTGAAAAATTTTGTATAAAAACTTCCCATAATCTTCCAATGCTACAGAGATGCTGGCCATTATATCCTTTAGGTCAATCTCTCTTTGATCCCTTATTTCCCTTGGTGTAGTTGGTTGCAGCTTCATTTGTAACTCACTAATATGCATTTCATACTTGAATTGCACTTTGGAATTTTTGTCCTTATACCCCTTCACTACAAGGCCAAGCTTCACGACCTTTTCTTCTACTAGATCTTGCTCTCGGACATAAAGGTCCAAAATCTCTTTACATGTGGCTTTGACCACCTCCGTGATATTCCGGTGTTCCTCTGCCATTTAATCATTTTCTTGCATCACTTGCTCGAGCCTCTACCATAGTGCAACTTGTTCTTTTTCTACTTGTATATTCAGCTACAATGTATGATATTCCCTCAACTTGAGTTCTTCAATTATCTCTATGTGTAACTTGTGTAGTCTTGGCAACGACAGTGCTGCAATGTTCATGTCGACGTGCTTCCATTATTTACCTTGTTGTTGCAATTCGGAAGGTTAAAACTGTAAGGCTCCTAAAGGTATCTGTGCTAGCCTCATTGCAAGCATAGGCTCTATATGCCTTTCTGGTCCAACCCTTTGTACTATCTGCATGGGTTGTCTAACCGTCTGTGCAAGTATCTTCAATTTTGTGATGTATTCTACAACACTAGTGAGAAGTGCACCATAGCAATCTTGGACTCTATTCCAGGACTCTGTTGCTGCTTCCTATATCCTTCCCATGATTTGATCTAAGTATTCTTCAATAAGGACCATGAGACCCTTCGTCTCATCGACCTTCTACTTCTTCCTTTTATTTGAGGTAGCTTTGACCTTCGCCTTCCTTTTTTCTATGACACTTTTTTATGTTTATTCCTTTTCTATCTCCTTGGTCTACTCATCTCCCTCAAGAGGATACTACTCACCCTCATCATGCTACTCTTACTCCTCTGACTCATGTTGACCTTGCTCATTATTTTTTCCACTAGCTTCGCCATGCTTCCTAATTTTTTTTTCCTAAAACTTCTCCTTTAAAGGGTATTTCTTCTAGCAACAAGGGTGTAAATGTGCCATATTTCAAGTCCTTTGATTCCTTTACTGGTTTGGAATTTGGTTTCCTCAATGGGATGTATGGTGGTAGGGGTGATAAAAATACTGCGCCACCTTCCTCTGCCTATATCTCCTCAACTTTTTGATCATTGTCTTTGACTGGCTCGGGCTTTTTCTAGGGTTTAACGAGTTTCTTATCTTGCTTATTCTTGTTTCTCACTTCCTTAGCCGGTTTCTTCCTTGGTGATTTCCTATGTTTCTGCAGTGATGGTGATGCTACTGCAAGCATATGAAATGATGTTGTGGGTGTACCAGGGGTTCCAACAATGACTGCTTTCATGAATCCTTCTATGCATCTTTTGTCGAATATACACACAAATTATTCAATTGGAAGAATGTTCATGTGAAAATTCTCTACAATTTCTTCGTACTATGAACACTCAAGCTCTCAAGTTAGGAAAGTTCTTAATCTAATCGGGAGGCAGCTTATCTATAACAATTTTGAATTCGAATCCCATCATTAGATTTGATTTTTCCATATTGTGATAATATTTACTCATTAATTGCACATCTATCCTTAGATCTTTCCAATCTATCATCATAAATGCAAATTTCCGCGTATTTTTCCCTTTTAATGGTCATATTTTTGTTTTCTAGCAAACTTTGACACACTCTCCACTATATCACACATCCTCTCTTCTATCATGGATTCTATAAACTTCGACATACTCCAGACTGTATTGAAGTAACTTCCTATGTCGAAGCTCTCTGCAGTGTAGTTTACAGTCCAGTGCCCACTTTCAACTGCAGGTGGAACTAAGACTTTTCTCCTTTCTTCCTCAGAGTGAAGCGTAGGGGTAGGATTATCCCTATACAACTTCAACCTACTACCCATAATTTTCCTTGAACCAATTCTCCATTTAACTTCACTAACTGAAATTTGCCTCCATTATTAATATACTTGATAACATATGGACCTAACCAATGCATTTTGAATTTTCCTAGGAACTTCATAGACTTACTTTCATAGAGAAGAACAAGGTCTCCTGCCTGGAAGTTCTTTTGTTTAATATTCCTATCATGCCAAGCCTTTTCCCTTTCTATTTGTACTTTCTGATGGAATCCTTCTATAAATTTGTCTTCTTCCAAATCAATCAACTGTGACATTCTTTCCTCCATTATGTTAGGGTCTGCCATATTTGTAAAGGATGTAATCCTTAAGCTAGGGACAATGTATTCCATGGGCATCACAACTTCATTCCAATAAACTTATCTGAAGGGTGTCTAACATATAAAATTCTTGAATGTAGTTCTATAGGCCCATAATATTATTGGAATCCTAAGGTCCCAATCATCTACGTTTACATTTCATACCTTCGCCAGTGCATTTTCCAAAATCTTGTTAAATGCTTCCACAGTTCCACTAGCTTGAGGGTGATAAGGAGTAATCTTTTGATGATAAACTTGAAATTCCTCAGTCAATGCTTCAATAGTATTTTTCAGGAAATGTGAACATTGGTCACTCATCATGATCTTTGGACACCCAAATCTAGACAATATGTGTTCAAAGATGAACTTCATAGTAGTCTCTGTGGTACAATCTCTTACTGGTTGTGCTTTGGCCCATCTTGTAAAATAATCAGTTGCAGTAATTATGTGCCTCACACTAGTCATCTATCTAGATGGATTGATAGGTCCAACAAAATCAATAGCCCATTTATCAAAAGCCTGTAATGTAACTTGCGGTACTAGTGGCATCCCATCTCTTCTTGAAGGTTTTCGTGTTATTTGGTACACATCACAAGCTCTGCAATTCTCCTTTGCATATCTATGTAGTGTAGGCCATCACAATCATGCTCTCAAAATATTATGTGCAGTAGCTTTTCCTACATAATGTCCACCAGTTGCGCCCTCATGAGATTCTATTAGAATGATTTTCCTTTCATGTTTAGGAACATATCTTTGCAATATCTCATCTGGTCCCATCTTATATAAGTTTCCTTCTATCAATGAAAAATCAGGTGCCTTCACCACTAATTCCTTCTTCTGCTTCATAGTATATTCTGAAGGCGCCATTCTTATTTTCAAAAACTGAATAATATTTGTAAAATGATCATCTACAACTGTGATTGCAAATAGATACACATTAAGGAGATTATCTTCTATATTATTGGGTTCTTCACTTGTTTCCAATCTTGACAAATTATCAGGTCCTTCATTCAGCCTTCCTGGCTTAACAACAATTTCAAAGTCATATTCTTGGAACAACAATAACAATATGAAAATCTTCCCTCCTAAAGCAAGCTTGTTAACCAAATACTTTAATGCAGAATGATCTGTAAATATATTGAAATGTGATAACAGCAAATAATGTCTAAACTTTTTTGTAAGGCATATACCATTGCCAATCCTTTTGTTTATGTAGTTGTATAATTCTTCTTAGCTTTGGATAGTTTCCTACTTGCAAAATCTATAGGATTATCAATTTCTCTTATACCAGGCTGTGCTAGTACCACTCCCAAAACTATACAAGAAGCATCCGCATGTACATGAAATTCCTTATTCCAATCAAGGAATACTAGTATAGGAGGAACTACTCTCTTTTCCTTCAATATGTCAAGGCTCTTTTGACATTATTCATCCCATTGAAAAGTGACATCTTTCTTCAACAATTGTTCCATAGGCGCAGTAATATCAGCATATCCTTTGATAAAGTTTTTATAATATCATGTATGTCCCAATGTAGTTCCAAGCTATCTTACTGTTTTTGGTGGAAGTATGTTCACAATGATAGAAATTTTCATGGGGTCCACCACCAATCCTTGCTTGGAAACAATATGTCCAAACAATATCCCAAAAGGTACAAAAAATATGCACTTCTTCAAGTTCAAGGAGATATGATGTTGCCTACATGTATCAAGCATAAGTCTTCAACTTCCAGTATGTTTTCTTAACAACCCAAATACTATCGAATCATTCAAGTGTACTTCTAGAAATTTGTGGATATATTATTTGAAAGCTACAACCACCACTCTTGAAAATATAGCAGGGGAATTCTTCTATCCAAAAGGCATCATTGTGTATTGGTATTAACCCCATTTTGTAGCAAAAGTGGTCCTTGTTTTGGGAGAGTTTAGCATCTACAGATAAACACTAATTCACTAGAAAAGTAGATGTGCCTAGAACAATAGTTTAAAGTGTTTTAGACATTCCCTATAAGAAATAGATAAGAAGATAGGATAGAAGGCCTACATGCAGTTTCGCTTTCCTCTCATCTCCCTTGTATCGATTCTGTCACTCCTTTCCGTACTTAAACGCTTGAAAAGTACCCTGTCAACACAACAGAAAATGAAAACTGATCAAATAATACAATCCATTGAATATAAATGAAAGGAATCAGAAGCGATTCATACATATAAGCATTATGAAAGAACACAAATATGGAAAAAGGTTCAAACATTT
Source organism: Pinus tabuliformis (assembly GCA_031772625.1). Lineage (NCBI taxonomy): Eukaryota > Viridiplantae > Streptophyta > Pinopsida > Pinales > Pinaceae > Pinus > Pinus tabuliformis. The sequence continues at coordinate 498,393,764 of CM062816.1, forward strand.
TATTAGATAGAAGAAGGAATTACAACCGTCAGTGTCTGATTCAATGGCATTCCTCCAGCTTGGATCCCATCCACATCACATCAAAAGCAAGACAAGCTTTTGGCATCACATCATTTGCTCCAAAGTCAAGTCTCAAAGCAGCATTATCTCCTTACAATTCAAGATAGTCCAGCCAGTGCCTGATCACTTAGATGAGTGGTCAATTTATAGGAGGATGAAGGAGGTTTTATCATTGATGGTGACATTGAATGGCCTTCCATACTTAGAATTATTTCCATGGAGGAAGGGATGAGAGGATAGGATGCTCCTTAACTCATTCCTCATCCATTTTCGAGCTCATAGGAGTTGATAAGACAAGGAAACTTCTAGATGACTCCACAAGATAAGAATATTCCCAAACCCTATGTGAATTTCGCTCATTATCACCCGGCGTAGGTGAAAGGAAGCCTAAGTGCTCTGTAGAGCACCCTGGTAGTGGACTTAGCTGCTCTGTAGCGCACCTTCATAAGGGCTTACCTGTGCTGGTCCTTCTAAAGGCAATTTCTGGATGTCTTCAAGTCATGAAACAATCTAGGAAGGAGGCATTCAAAGGGTTGACTTATTTAGGGCATGAAACAACTGATTTTAGGGTTTGATGAATCCTAAATCACTGATCTAATTGTTGGGATTTGATGTGCCCAAATGGATCTGTAATAGTTTCCCCCTAAAGCATGAAGTCAAAGAAATGCCAATGTCAAATGAAATGCTTTACGATGTGATGAGAAGGTATCGAAGTGGAAGGTGACCTACATCAATTACAATACATATATCATGATATTTGATTTTACATGAATAGTTGAGGGAAGGCATACCCATGCTCAACTTATAAACTTTCACTACATGTACATAAACAGTCGTCTACAGATATAGACCCATGATCAAAATGACTATCAATGTAAAGCCATTGTACATATGATTTAGTAGTCCTGATATCACATCTCAGATGGATGAAACTAGATCTGGGGTCTTCAATCATGTTCAACTATTTTCTCAAGTACAAGTATAACCATGTGAATATGTGATCTGAAGTCGAACATGGGAAGACACCATCTGATTACTAGCCAATGATGTAAGTTGTTAACAGATGCGAGAGAAATCACCGATAATGATAATGATTCTCAAGGTACTGCAGTACATTTTCCATGGTGTGAATAGATGATTTGATGTTGAACACCATACAAAGTCTTTTGGCCGAAGGCCATTGATGTATTCCTATCGCCGAAAGTGAGAAACCTGCCATTGATGCATGCAAGCCCCAAGGTACTGAATGGGTGTTTCTAAGTTAACTTCTTGGATAATGAGTTGATGTCAACAAGAAGTGACTCATCGAAGGAGGGCCTTGATTTATCCCACATCAATGACACGAAATGAGTGTAGTGATTTTAGAGATGGAATTTGACTGATAACACAAAGTTTAGGAATGGTGGTCATGAAAACGAAGGTTTATGGTATTGCAAAAGATGGATTTTGACTGGATGACTTCTCTTGAACATGTCGGCAACACTAAAGTGAATTGGTAGTATTGACCCAAAAAAAAGTGATGGATGGTATTATAGGCCAATGGTATGATAACCATCAAGCTAATAACCCAACTCAGATAGTCACGGTGATGGAGTGAGTGTCATGTTCAAGAGCGACTTGCTACAATAAAGTGGTTTTCCCCTTTTTCCATTTTCCCCAGTCATTTCTAACCAGTACCTCTTTATTTTTATCAAGCTTGAGGAGTATAACATATGCTTGTTGTAAAATTTCACCCTTCAAGTGAATCGATCACTTTTTGATGTATTAACGAGTCTAGCGAAGGTGAAACTCAGTCTTGTCTAGATGGACAAGTTTGTCGATATTTTATGTTTTTAACGAGTTTAACGACAAAGAGAACTCGGTCATTTTCATGTTTAGAGAGTTTGAAAGGGTACAAAAAGAAAACTCCACAAGTTATTTTTCATAAATTAATCTCTCAAGTCTAAAAAAGCATAAAATAATACAAGAGAGATATCATTTCCAATCTGTTAACGAGCTGGAAAGGACAAGTGCTCGGCAATCTTTTGACATTTAGAGAGTCTGAAAAGAGCTTAAAGATGACTCTACTTTATGGAAAGAGTGGTGTCTAGGATAGAAAATGGTTCCTGTAATGTTAGAACTTCTCAAAACATGTTGATTTATGTGAAGAGGCTGGCTAATAAGACCACTCATTGCAACTGTTCCTCAAAAAGGGTAAAAAAACCAAGTGAAAGCGTATGACCAGCCAAAGGGATGGTGGTGATGGGATGAAAACAACCAAGGCTCATATGATGAAAAAGGTTGATAGAATGGAAATCATGAGGGTTAAAAATGGAAATGGGTTCATTTTTACACAAGCTTGAACCATAGGGAACTATGCTTGGATTTCGTTTCATGTTTACACAAGCTTGAAACAAACAACTATGCTTGGATTCAATTTCACTTTTACACAAGCTTAAAATGAAAAACTATGCTTAAATTCATTTTCATTTTTACGCAAGCTTGAATCATGAAAAACTATGCTTGAAATTGGTTTACATGCCCCCAGCATGATGAAAGGGAGAGTCTCTTGTAACCAGATGGAAATCGCTGTGGTGAAGCAAGACGGTTATCCAACACCTTTTTTGGCTTCATCCAGATAGGGACAAAGGTGAATGGGATGATTCCCTTCACATAACCTACAGGGAAACTTAACTTTACTATGAGGTGCATGCCCCCCAAGCTTCATTACATTCACCTAAGTAGAGTACTTGTGGCTATGAGGTGGATGGAATGAAGGTTCTTTTATGAGATCAAATGAAAGACTCGACTTAGAACTTTGCTCTAGGGGACCTTGTTTCATTTTTTAATGAGCTTGACACAAGACAAGGAACACTGCTTAGATTCCTTGTTTTATTTTTTAACGAGCTTGACACAAGACAAGGAACTATGATCATGGACCTGTTTCATTTTTCTAATGAGGTTGACACAGTGAAAGAACCATCTTCATATCCTTGGTTTCATTTTTTAACGAGGTTGACACAAGACAACAAACTATCCTCTTTCCATTTGTTTCATTTTTTAACGAGGTTGACACAAGACCAGGAACTATCCTCATGGACCTCTTTCATTTTTTCATGAGGTTGACACAGTAATAGAACTATCCTCATATCCTTGGATCACAACTCATAAGAGGTCATGAAGGAGAGATTTGGTTCCAATGCCCCCAGTAAATGATGTACAACATCACTGAATTGATCGTCAGGTGATGTAGGTATGGAAGAGGTTGCCACATAATTAACCTGTGGTGGGGATGATACCATTGGTACAAAAGGAAATATGCACATAGAATCAATCAATCTTTCATAAGAATGAAGACTTTAACGACAATTCTGATTCGAAGGAGGAGAAGACTTTACGACACTTTCTTTCAAATGAAGACTAATCAACTATATTCTAAATTTGACTATAGATTGATCATGACAAAGAAAACATTAAAGGAACATTAATCAATCAAATCAAAGTAGGGCTGGCAAAGGAGATAAAAATATGTTCTCTGAGACGTGACATTGATTGATCAATCAACAAGCAAACAAATAAAGAAAAATTGGCAAATTTTTTTCCAAAGTTGGGAATTTGACCTAAGGTTGATCAGCGCAGGTCAAAGAGGGCCTAACTGCACTGTAGAGCACTATCTCTCACTCAAGGTTGCTCTACAGAGCACTGTCCCCTGACTAAGCCTGCGCTGATTTCTGAGAGGCCACTCAAGAGTCATCTAACCTCAATTTTTGACCAAAATTCAATGAAAAAGTGTTGAAATACAATCAATGAACACAAGTAGGGCCTGCAAGGATGTCCTAGGAGGTGGATAAGCTACTAGGAAAGAAGATTCTTCCCTAGTGGAGTCACCAATTTGTTTTGGGAGAATTTAGCATCTACGAATAAACACTAATTCACTAGACAAGTAGTTGTGCCTAGAACAATAGTTTAAAGTGTTTTAGACATTCCCTATAATAAATAAATAAGAATAGAGGATATAAGGCCTATCTATAGTTCCACTTTCCTCTTGTCTCCCTTGTATCGATTCCATTCCTCCTTCCCATACTTAAACTTCTTGAAAAGTACCCTGTCAACACAACAGAAAATGAAAACCGATCAAAGCATACAATCCATTGAATATAAATGAAAGGAATCAGAAGCAATTCATACATATAAGCATTATGAAAGAACACAAATATGGAGAAAGGTTCAAACACTTTATTATATAGAAGAAAGAATTACAACCATTAGTGTCTGATTCAAAGTCATTCCTCCAGTTTGGATCCCATCCACATCACATCAAAAGCAAGACAAGCTTGTGGAATCACATCATTTGCTCCAAAGTCAAGTCTCATAACATCATTATCTCCTTACAATTCAACATAGTCCAGCCAGCCCCTAATCACTTATATGAGTGGTCAATATATAGGAAGATGAATGAGGTTTTGTCATTAATGGTGACATTGAATGGCCTTCCATACTTAGAATTAGTTCCATGGAGGAAGGGATGAGAGGATAGGATGCTCCTTAACTCTTTCCTCATCCATTTTCGAGCTCATAGGAGTTGATAAGATAGGGAAACTTTAGATGACTCCACAAGATAAGAATATGCCCAAACCCTATGTGAATTTCTCTCATTCTCGCCCAGCGCAGGTGAAAGGAAGCCTAAGTGCTTTGCAGAGCACCCTAGTAGTGGACTTAGCTACTCTGAAGTGCACCTTCATAAGGACTTACCTGTGCTGGTCCTTCTAGAGGAAATTTCTGGATGTCTTCAAGTCATGAAACAATCTAGGAAGGAGGCATTCAAAGGGTTGGCTTTTTTATGGCATGAAGCAACTGATTTTAGGGTTTGATGAGTCCTAAATCACTGATCTGAATGTTGGGATTTGATGTGTCCAAATGGATCTATAACATTCTTATTTCGATCTTCAGGTGCAATTCTAATTTGATGATATCCTAAAAATACAATTGTAAATGAATAAACTTCCCACCCTCCTACATTGTCTAACACTTCATCTTTGGAAGAGGTAGGGAAAGGATGATGTAAGCATGCATCATTCAACTTGCTCCAATCAACATAGATCCTGATTTCTCCTTGAGTTTTCTTTTCTTGTACCATCATAGGACTTACCCATTCTGATTTTTCTACAAGTTCAATGACTCCTGTTGGTATCATCTTATCCAACTTAGCTTTTACTTTCTCCTTATACTTTAGTTTCAACATGTAAGGTATTTTCTTGATTGGCTTTGCATCACGCTTAAGTGGGATCTTCATAACTCGTAAATCTGCTACTATACCCTTCATTTCTGAAAGCTTAGTGGGAAACAATTCCTGATATTCATGAAACAATTATATCACTTTACTGACTGTTTCTTCATCCCAATAATCTCCAATAGTTGTAAACTTCAATTCCTCTTCTGATCCTATATTTGCCTTCTTTGTCTTTACTAGATTTTTCATATATGGTATCTCTGGCTCAATTCCATTTACTTCGTTGTGTCCTTATGATTTTGCTATGTCAATGTTGAGAGGATATTCTTATCTTTTGCAATAAGGTTATAGCATTCTAGTGCATGTTCTATCTACACAGCCCAATTAGGTTGCTGCCATGTCCTTGCAGCTGAATTCTCAAAGATATTCCTCTTAACTATCTGAAGGGATGAATCTATATATGGAAAATCATATTCAAATCTAAATTTCAATATAAACCCATCAACCATATCTTCTCAGTTCATAATACCATGTCAAAGCTTTGTTCCCAAGTACCAGTTCTGAGGAATTGTCTCCAATGTATGAATAAACCCATGTACCCATTCCTGTTGTGGAATATCCTTCATGCTATAGTACATAACCTGACATGCTCCTTGGGATTGGTTTCACCATCATATTTCAACTCCATATATATGTTCATATAACTAAATATTATCCACATCAACCTTCGACATTCCTGCCAAACTTCTATATTCTTCTTATGTGTACCCCACCATCTAGTAGGAGTAGTTTTTAGGGCTATATCCAAAGCGAACAATATTTGAATTTCTGGAACCTTTTCCTCATAATCATCAAGAAAAACATTCACATCAACTAAGCCATCATATGAAGTCAGGTTTCATACCTTAGATGTCACACAACAAACTTATTTAGTAACTCTTGGACAACGCCTTGTAGATACTTCATGTAGCCTGTTTTGCCAATTCTCCATTTCTCCTTCTGAGGCTGATGCACAAGAAATATCATGCTCCCAGGTTAACTTTCCCTCTATAGTAGGGTTAAGAAAATCTTATTCCTTTGTTGTCAATTGATAGATATTATCTATATCAACTCTACAATACTATTCTCTAACTGGCTCTGTATACCTTGCTCCTTCTGATGGATCCAAGGGAACAATTAGCCTCATATTATTCCATTCAAATGTCATTTGTCTCTTCTTTATATTAATTATAGCCATGTTATCAAATGCCAAATCAAGTCCAAAAAATGAAGGATAGGCATTACTTTCATCCACAATTTCTATTACTTCAAAGTCAGCATAGTGTGAACTCCTTCAATGTCCACTGTCACACCTGATAGTCTTCCTAAGGGGAAGATCTTCTACTGATTTTCCATCCTCAGCTGAATAGGTGACCACTATAACTTCGGCTTACCCATTAACTCCCATGTCTGGTTCGTCACAACATTAGCCTCAGATCCCAGATCTAAAATAATGTGATCCATCTCATAGTCTCCTATCTGTGCACTAAGCCTCATTTCTCTTCATGTTCTCTTCTGCTAATGCAAATTGTTAACTACACGCAAATCACTTCACGGTATTTATTTAGATGCACATGAATCTATCAATTCTTGAAGTCCTTCCACAACCTCTTGGTCTCTTAATAACTTCATGCAAGTTTGCAGAAAATATTTTAAAATACCTTCTTGGTTCGCTGCCTCTTAATGTTGTGTCAAAGCTTGTTTATGTGTCGAAGCTTATGCTATGTCGTAGTTACTTTTTTTTTTGGTTGTGCATTAGATGTCGAAGCTCCAACATCCATAAAGCTTATATTTTCTTCCATAAACACCTCTTTTTCCTTCTAAATATCAAAGACAAGAGTTTTTTCAGCAATCTTTCTAACCCATGTGGTTTCAGATTCCTTCTTTTCATTTACTTTGTCATCACTGGTCGCAACTCCACTTCTAGTGACAATAGATATTCGAGGATCATTGGTTCTCCTTTTAGCAGTCATCAGCCGTATATTTTGTGTCAGCTACTAGTTTCTCTTTTCTTGCGTTTTTTCCATAAGTATCAGACATTCTTCAATTACATGATCAAAGGCTTTAAAATACTTACATGTTATGGTGGGATTCTAACAATCTCTCGCAAAGTGTCCTGGTTGGCTAAAGTTATAGAGAATAATATGTCCACATCCTCGACCACCTCTGCCACCTCGACCTCTTCCTCGATAAACACCTCGCGTACTGCATTGTCCATTATCCTCATGTCAATTTTATTCCACTTGCATTCTATAAGTGTGAGCACCACGCTCGATCATTAGTTCATAAGCTCAACAATGGTTCTCATCATGCCCTACTCATTTACAGAGCTTGCAATATAAGTTTCTGGGTGTCTACAAATATTTTTGCAATAAATAACAATCTTCTGATATATGTTCGCCTCTAGTTTTTCATATCTCACACCATAGGCTGGATCGGGTATTCAAAGGATTCGATGCTACACTAGCCATGTAATTTATCAAGATAGGGAAATGTTCTTTAGAGTAGCCTTCTGATTTTCACTTTGTACACAACACTTCTTCTCTGACTTCTTTTCTTTTCTTCATATCTTGTAACTGCAGAGTCAAATTTCCTAGCTGACACTTAATCTGTTGCATTCCTGCATTGGTATCTCTATAGGCAAAGCTTCTAATTTCGTTGCTAGTTCTAGAGCTTTGACTTGAGTTTCTATCTTCTGTTATGTCAAAGGAAATCTGATATGTGGCAGCAGTGCAACTATGAACCATTCCTTATGTTGCTACAGAGTTATGTCGAAGCTCACCTGATCCAATAATACTTTGAATCTCTAATCATATTCCCAAACAGACTCAGTAGCCCTTTTTTTGAATTGCTTTAACTCTGTGATACACTGCGATTCAGATTTGGGCTTCTTAAATTATTTTAACAATGATGTTTTAATATCTACGAATTATCTGATCTGATTGCTCCAATACTTCATGTAACATTTAAATGCTTGATCTAAGAACATCGTGACAAGTTGTGCCTTCTTTATATTTTCATCATGGATCTGGTTCGCTGTCCATACTACTTCGCATAAAAACCAGAATTGTTCTTGATCTTCTGATCTAGCTCCTTTAAAAACAAGTAGCTTAATATCGGCCATATTTTTTCTCATAGGGGGAGGGGGATAATGGGTAGGGGAATGTGGAAAACCAAAAGCACCCTGATTATTACTCGATTTAGCTTCGGTGAACGTTTAGGTTGGAAGGGTAAATACTGTGGAGTTACTTCGGGGTTTTCAGGGAGGCTTTCTTCACTTTCAAATTCACTCAAAAGAGGGCTATAGTTAATTTCTATGAAAGTCTTTGGATCTTGGCCATGAGATATCTATATAGTGTCTATTATATATCTTTTTCCACTTCACGTTGTTCCAATCTCTTCTTTGGATCTTCTAAAAACATAAGTAAACTAATAATTTGTCTGCATTCATAAAACTCCCTTTTCACACAAAAGCATCTTAATCCAGATTTTTAGAGATCTCAAGTACTTACCTCGTGATCCCTTGAAAAATTATCATTCTTCTTCGTTGTAGGACACAATTGAGTCTACCACAAACTCAGTAATGAATCCTCCCAAGATGCTATCAATCTAGAAATCAAAAGCTATTGGAATTCTATTGTCGGTGTTCTTGAGTCATGGTATTAGTTTAGGAGTCCACTCAGATTCGTCTCCTTTAAAACAATCTTTTATTTTATTCAAACTTTATATCCACTCATACAACTCCACATAAAATGAACCGAAGAAAATTTCGTATTGATCTTTGAAAATATACTTCTGTAACCACCTTTCAGATGACAAACAAGGGTGTATATTCTCTTGATTTTCAAATTATCGTTCCTTCTGTTCTGCCTAGTCTTGGATGTATTTCTTTGACAGATTCCACGTAAACATATCCCTAAAATAGATCTTGATCTCGGCCATGCAACCATTTGTTTATTTTTAGGTTGGGATGACCCAGGTTCAATGCTTTACTGCACACAAACAAAACCCCAAATCATTGGCCCTTCCAGCAACATCCTCCAAGCAGATCACAATCTCACCCGAAGTGACTATGGGAGGATGCAGAACCAAGTTTCTGTAGCCTTGAGGGATGATGCGATGTGGTATTCTTATGTTTTATGATACTTAGCATGCATAGATTATTTCTCATTCATATATTACTTCGCCACATTACACTTATTACTTAAAACATATCATATAAACCCTTAATCATTACTTCACTGTAATAAAATACAATTCAATAATAAAACTACTATGCTACAACAAATAATAAACAAAGATACACATGAAGTCACAGATTTTACTGTGGTTCATCCCAATGTGGGACTATATCCACAAGAAATATTGCTTATAATAGAGAATTTGTACAACAAATATTCTTAGCCTGCACACTCAGCTGTAGGCAGTCCGTGCATTCAACTGCGGAGTTAAGCATCTGCACACTCAATTAAAGAGCCTCACCTTCTTACCTAGAACCCCAATTCATAAAGATACAATCATTCAACACATGATGTGATTATTCAAGACTAGGCTCTCCTCTTCTTTATTATTCATCCCTATATGCTATTACATGAAGGGAGATATCATCACAATACCACAGTCCATATACTATGGACTCCTTTAATACAAGCTAGTATGGTCCAAAAACCATTCATCATATACAAAATAATATTATTTTACAAAATGGGAAGGGCTTCAACCCACTCCAAAGCATATATAACGCGTGGTATATCTACTGTACAGTCCACTTTTCTCTCTACTACATCCTTTAATTTGCACTTAGGTCCCCAAAATGCAGAGTCTTTAGCAAAATCTATACCAAATTGGGCTGCACCTAAGATAGCACGATCATAATCACGAATAAGTGGAAGGCCTTTGGGAGTCTCAAACAACTTGGAATAATTTTCCAAGAATTTTTTCAAATATGGGGAAATGGATAATTTCGATGTTTGAACCTCTAGTGAGAATAATTATGCAATTATGCTCTATTGTTCTTTCTTAAAAACATTTTTCATGCCATTATAATTGATTATCTCCCCTAGTTTCTCTACAATACCCCTTAATTCAATTTCCTTACCTTCCCTTTAAAATTTCAAGAGAAGTTCTTAAAAATTAAAAGTTATCACCCCCAAAGATTGTAACCACTGGACTCCCAGTACAACATCAACACGACCCATTGGAATGGAAATCAAAAGACTATTCAATACATATTTTCCCATGGTTAGATTGGTATTGTGGCAATTTTGAGAGAAATTTATAGTTCCTCCATTTGCAACCATCACTTGAAAATGGTGTTGGATATAGAAATAAATTCAATTCCTTGGCTATCTTACAATGAATAAAATTATGGGTGCTACCTGAATCAATCAACACTATTACCTTTTTCTTCCCGATATATCCATCTATCCTGAGAGTTTGAGGAGTGGTAATTCTCGTCAATGAATTACAAGATATGGTTGGATTCATTGCTTCTTTTTCTAGGGTTGGTTTTTGGTGTATATCCTCCATTTTTTATGTTTCTTGTTCCTTTTCTTCCTCCTCTTCACAATCTATGTAAAATAATTTATTCTCATCACATTTATGAACTTTAGTGTATTTGTTATAACAATTGTAACAAAGCCATTTTTCTCTTTCTTCCTCGAATTTTTGTGGTGTCAACATTGCCGGTTGTGGGAGGCTAGGAGCAACAACACTTTCATATTTATAATTGTGAGTGGTAGACTTCCTTTTTTCCATATTTTTTTTTAAACGTTTCTTTCCACCCAGAATTCCATATCCAATGAATTAGGTGTCCAAAGGTGACCCTCATGTTGGATGTTATCCTTTAAAGTCTCTATGAAGACATCAATCCTATGATTCTCTGGAATATCAGTTACCCTAATATTCAGTTTTTGCAAGTCCTCAAAGTGCTTCACCATTGAACCCCTTTTTTTCATATTTATGAATTGGCAAAATAAGGCATTGCTCTTTGAATCCTCATAATGTGCTATCATTTTCTCTATAAAAAATGATCAAGTGAAAACTATTTTATGAGAACAAAGCCATTGATACCATATAAACTAATTGGGTTCTAAATATAAGGATGCAATGCATAACTTTTGTGAATGTTTCACACTATGTAGATCAAAATATTTCTCCACCTGTAGCATCCATGTTATCGGATCCTTGCCATCAAACTTCCTCATAAGGATCTTTGGAATGTGGTTGATGTTCAACCCAAAGTTATAATCTCTAAAATCATTATTAACATTCCCTTTTTTCTCATCATGAGTTTCATGGAATACCTTGTCGACATTAGGAAGTATTTCTTGTAGCAACTTTGTCAAACCTTCCTTCAAAACTTCTATATATGCTTTTAAACCATTCCCATCACCTTTTATTTCCACTTTTAAACCATCTATGTAAACTTTTATTTATGATTTTAAACGATCCATGTCCCCCTTTAGTTCATCTTTGGTTTCTCTTTGTGAGAGTGGAATTTGTTGCACTTGGTCTTGTAATTTTGATCTATCGTTGCAATCCTTCCTCTTCATGCATCATAGTAGAAATTTCCGAGGGATTAATGGGTGTAGAATTATTTCTTTTGGGAGGAATTTTAGAACCCACTACTGATATATATTCTTAAATATGCCCTTGGAATTACTTCAAATTGATTTTCAATCAAAAGTTATACAAATTTTAAAAAAACTACATACCTTTATCTTGCTTTTAGGAGCTCGATCTTGAAACAGTTTTATCTCTGTAATTTCAGCTCTCCAATGTATGAAATTTCATCCTATGGTAGTCTTATGATATTTTTTTCCAAATCCACAATTTAGACTGATATTGGATTCCTGAGGGTAAATATATGTCCAATATCCCACAATGTCCTGGTTATGGACTAGGTCAGTAGAGCGAACTTGTACAAAATTCCGTGTGTTAGTGTTTCAACATTAGAACCTGAAAATGATATAAGGGAAACTAAAATTAGTGCAATTTTATTGAATTCTTACTAAATTCAAATCCAATATTCGTAGATAAATTTACCATGAGTTTCCTTAGGTAACCTATTTGAGACAGAATTTCGGAGCATGCAAAAACCCTAACTTCTTCAGACCATATCATAGAAAATATAGCGAACCAAGAGATAAAAGTTTTAAGTGAACTTCACCAGGTTCTTAGCTCCACTTGGTCAAAATTTCAGATTCTAAAGCCTCGTAGAAATAAATTTATAGTAAAAATTCCAAAATGACCTATTTCAATGAGCGAAACCCTAGAATCCAATGCTCTGATACCAAATGCTATGCAACTAGATCACAAAACATAATAAAAGATAGATCAATGAATTGAAAATTAGTATATTCAAAGGGGAAACCTCCTTTACATCACATAAATGAAGAATTCTTGGTTGATACAAATGACAAGACCTCCTTGGTATATATAGGATTCTAAGGGGTTAGAATATAATCAGAGCCTACATAGCAATAATAATTCAAGGGCACAACAATAACGATAGTAGGATTCTATGGGGCACAAAAATAAAAATATGGGGAATACATGGGAACAAGAATAACAAAAAGCGGGATACACGAACAATAATAATAAGGAGGCTACACTAGTATTATAGGGACCTAGGAATAGATGAATATTGATATATCTTATAAAATTGACATAATAATATCTAGTTCCCATTAAGAGATGTTCTTGATGGTGATGAACCTTCCAATCTAGTTGCATCCTTGTCAAAACCCTATGAATACAAAAAAATTGCATAAGCATACTATTGATAACTTCTGAGAGATGTAATTATTATAACCTACATAAACATAAATGGAGTAGCAACACCGAAAAATCCTTTGCAATATAAATGAATGAAAAATTCCATAAAATATAATGCAAAGGATGAAGCATATAGTCAATCATATGCGATATGACTCATGGACATACATGCACTTGTACCCTTGATGATCACTAGGTTATTAAGTGGTTTTGACCATGACAATTAGGATTGAATTCATTAAGACGTTGAAAGGCATAGGAATGCCTCGTCCCACATTTACCCAAATTCACAAGCTCGGTAGGGTAAAAGTGAAATGAGTGTCATTATGACATGAAATGACCTCCAAGTTCTAGTTATGGAAGTGGAGTCGATACACTAACACTAACAAACATGCTATAGGGACTACAATTCACTTAGGAATTGAACAACCACCCCAAGTGACAAATCCATGATCTGGAACCTTTTTTCTCTGACCTAACACCCGAACCACATGCACAACAAGGAAATAGTGTGCTTATGAGGCCCCAGACTCACACACATTCCTACTTCCATGATATTATGACCTAAATCCTCCAGTTCGGTGTTAACGGTTCTAAGATCTAAGCCTCTTTTTCAGGTTAGCTTCTAGACCACTTCCCATAAATTCCTGTAACTTTATACAATCATAATTAACATGACAACAATGAAAAAAAATCAAAATTGAAGCAATAACTTGACCTATACATGTATAATCTATTACAAACATTTCATTAAACATATGGAAAGCATGTAAGTTATAGGTGATGAATGCATATCTAATCATAAACTGATAGTATTCATCTGAAAATCACTAATAAGGATCTAAGCCATCTCTAGCTAGGTGTAATAACGCTTGTTAGTCCATGCATTAATCAACCATTCAATAACTTCTCAAAAAAAGTTAAGTGCCATAAATAAAATACATCATATGACCAACATATAACTAGCAAATAACCAACATAGAAACCATGAAAAAACAACCATAATATCACCAACATAATCACTACAAATTCTCATTGATCACATAGGGAAATATATTATATTAACATATGAAAATTCCAACGAAGTGAGGGACTTCCACATACCACCAGACCATAGATTGGGCTAAACCAAATCTCTCTTTTAGCTCATCACCCTTGTGCCATATTCCTTGCATGAATGTGGGATCTCATGGAAAAAAACAAACCAACGCTTTGAGAGCCCAGACCATCTCAACCATCATCCACAGCGATTCCACCTCTATGGTTCAAAAATCACTAACATCAACCATATCAGTCTCTACCCAATATTTCCAGGTATTTAGGAACTATTAACTCAACCCATATCTTTCCACGGCTCCAAAGCATTTGTTCCAATCATGACTCCAGGGCCTAGTAACTCAATCCACTAAGGGCTACAAAGCATTTGTCTCAATGTACCACTCAAGGAACTATTAACTCAACCCAATATGTTCTAGGGATTTCAGAGCATTTGTTCTAACCCATAACCATCGAGAACCTAAGAACCAATTAGAAAAACAAGTGGAAAACCTACAACACCATGGCTACCTAGGAAATGGAAAGGCAAGATTGAAACCAATGTCAATCCAGGAAAATCTCCATGCCAATGACAATACTTAACTAAGGAATAAAATCCATATACCATGCATCCAAAACCGAAACCTATTACCTGGAAAATAAATCTAGATGTAGTTGCTAATCCAAGTGTTTCCTTGTGCTCCCTGCTTTCCTTTGCCTTCATTCTCCAAATCTAAGTGAATTCTAGAGTTCTCCAAGCATGCTGCAAGAATACTCTAAGTGTGTAAGAGTGTATGAGAGAATGAATGAAAGGAGAGCTCAACTCAAAACTATCAAAATTATAGCACCTGATTCTCTAATGTCTTTTTATAATTGATCTCTCTGTTTTCTTCATTTTCCTTCATTTTCCCTCTAATTTCCATTGCATGCAAATATGTGTCTCTTCACCTTCCATTTCTCATATTTTCCTTTATTTTCATAAATAAATTCCAATTAGTGCCGCTTTTCCGTTGCCAATTTCCATAGGCATCAGTTAATCATAATTGATGCCCACTATAGTGTTTTCCCAACATTAAGATTATAATACGTGTCACGTGACCTTGGTCTTATTTTTTTTACATGGAAAATCAACCAAGGGCTATTAAAAGCCCTCCCCCTTGGGGGAATACCATCCTCGGTGTTTAATGACACTTATAACCAACAAAACATGTTTTCCATGGAGCTTTATAAGACAACTTGATGCAACATTTACATCATACCAAACTGCTGAAAACATGAAAACCATACTACTTATTCGAGCTTTATAACACACATCATTACAATATATAAAATACACATATTCATAAACATAAACCAAAACACATAAATCAAGCTCATATTCTTAGCCAATAAATAAGGAATGATACATAGCCCACATTTGATTGGCAATCTCCCATGTAGCTTCAGAGGGCCCAAAGTGCTTCCACTGCACTTTAACCTGATTGATTGCTCAGTTCCGGAGCATGAGTTGTTTCTATTGAAAAATGCACTAAGGTTCTAGATGGAATTCTCCCTCTAGTTCCACCTGCAATATAGAGAAATCAATCACATGATCAACATCCTCGACATACTTTTAAAGTAATAAAACATGGAAAACATTATGGAATTTCACTGTTGGTGATAGTGCAAGTCTATAGACCATTGGATCAATCATCTCAATGATCTCAAAAGGTCCACAATATCGAGGTGCTACCTTGGCACATGATCCAATACTCAAGGAGATCCTCTTGGGATTGATGCACAAGTACACATTCTCCCCAACCTGAAACTCCTTGAATTCCCTGTGCTAATTTTCATAACTCTTTTGCCTGTCATGTGCTACATTCAAATTCCTTTTAATAACCTGCATATCCTCTTCCATCTCTACCAACATATCCATTCCAATCAAAACCCTATTCATTAGATCGCTCCAACTGACATAAGTATTACAACTCCATCAATACAAAGCATCGAATGGACTCATCCTTAAGGATTCTTGATGCCCATTATTATATGAAAACTCTATTGGTGGAAGATACTCCTCTCACTTTCTCTACTTGATCCAAATATTTTAACTTCATGGATGCATGAGGATTGCATATAAAAGAGCATATTAACTAAGTCACTTAACACATAGAAAATAAGCAGAAATCATAGAGAAACCATGAGATCAAAGGCACATAAATGATTTGATTACATAGGTCACCCAATGTGGGCTATCTCTCTGGGCCCTACTCAAATTGGGGAGGCCTTCCTTCATTACATTGTAGCAAAGAAATGAATTATAATCAACTTTACAAAAATGAACCTTATACCTCCATTTTTGATGATAGCCTAAAATTGAAGACTTTGGCTAGAGAAACGAACTGCCCGGTTGGATTCTTGGCACGAAAACATGGAAAAATGACTATAAATTTGTCAAATTTTGACACAAAACTATGGCCCCCAAGGGAATCCTTTTAGCATCTATAAATATTCCTCGCTCATGGTTTCAGCCCTCCTGGCTGCTCAAGGTTCCGTGCTCCGCTCCTCTGCTAGTCTCTATCGAATGGAAAAATGAGAAGTTAAATAATGTTTGTGTGGCGGAGTTAACAAATCACAAGTCATGGATCATTGGTAACTACGAATGGATTATGTGGGGGAAGGCTTGGTTCAAAACCCACCCACCCCATACTTGGTGTGAATTTTGTTTAAAACGAGGCAAAATTATTAATATAGTCAGCATATGTTTTGGCGTTGTGGTATATATATGTAATGTCATTGTTGACATGTGGCCGGGCAAGTCTACTGGGGGTGGCCCAAGTCAATTGTTCCACCACCTACAAATCCCACACCTATGATCTTCTCATCATCCTCAGATTCAGAGTCTTGGTTTTCTTACACAGTTGTAACAATCTTCTCTTCATCCTTTCTGTTGTTCCTCTTAGGTCTCAATTCTAGATGCAGTTTCCAGCAATTCTCCTCATCATTCCCTTATTTCACACAATGAGTACAAGAGGGCCTTACTTCTCTATTGTTGGTTGCTGCTACCCTCTTCAAGCGATTATCTTTCTCATGCTTATCCCTTATTTCAAGATATACAACCTTCACACTAGCTTCATGAAGAGACTTAGGTTCAAAT
The DNA here is from genome assembly GCA_031772625.1 of Pinus tabuliformis. Taxonomy (NCBI): domain Eukaryota; kingdom Viridiplantae; phylum Streptophyta; class Pinopsida; order Pinales; family Pinaceae; genus Pinus; species Pinus tabuliformis. Next base: position 498,411,025 of record CM062816.1, read on the forward strand.
AATAATGATGACTGACACAAATAACTATGGAAAGAGACAATATATTTAATCAATATCCCAAAAGTGTCTAGTGGAACATTCAATGCTAACTCTTGTTTCCTAAACTCCTTTGTAAAATTATAAACAACTTGACCTTTTCTTTGTTTAAAATGTTTCCATTCTATCATGGCCTTCTGTCTATAACCCAATGGATAATATTGTCCTCTTAAATAATAAGTGAACTAAGACCAAGATGAAGGAAGTTTATGAATACTCTTATCACCTTGTTGTAGCTTACCTTCCCACTAGACAAGAGTGGTGCCACTCAATGGAAGGGATGCTAGTTGGATATTGGCTTCATCCTCTTTGATTTCTTGTATGAAGCAATACACTTCAACCTGTCTTATCCATTTATCTATATTTTCTGCATTAGATTCTCCACTAAATACAGGTAAATCAATTTTGAAATCCATCTTGAAAAAGGATTTTTAGATGGATTCTTATGATTCCATTTAGAATGATGAGAAGAGGAAGAAGAAGAACTCTCATGGGAGGATGGGGAGGGAGGACGATTTTCTCCTCCACCTTCATGATTTATTGAGCCATGACCATCTGGTTAATTTTTCTTAGGCATGTCTGTCTTCTCATTTTGAAAAAACAACTTTTCAACTTTCTCTACCATAACGAAGAAGATGTTGTGATAATTTCACTATTCCTCCATTCGAGCTTCCTCATCTGCCATGTTTTGTCTTCATGGTTCATGCCCCACTTCAGGATCAAAGGATCCAAGATTTCCTTAACTTATTTGGATCTTGTTCCTGGTTAGCATTCACTCATAAAACTCATACCAAGAGGACTTTATATGATACCAAACTTGATCTAGATATTTTAACTTCAAGGATGCATATAGAATTGCATATGAAGATCATATTAGCCAAGTAACTTAACACATAGAAAAGAAGAAGAAATAATAATGCAACCATGAGATCAAAGGCACAAAAATGATTTGATTATGGATTTCACCCAATGTGGGCTATGTCTTCGGGCCCTGCTCAAAATGGGGAGGCCTTCTTTCATTAAGTGGTAGCAAAGAAATGAATTACAATAAAGTTTAAAAAAATGAACCTTATGTAGGTTTTAACACTGTACAGAAATTTCCTGCATATGAATTCTAAAACACAGAAAATAAACAATGTGAGAGCATAAAACATAAAACACATATACATAGAGATTTCCCCTAGATCCCAAAACCGGGACTACTAGCTTGATTTTTCATTATGTTCCTTTCAATGTTACAATACATATTTATACATGCTGAAGCATCCAATGCCATGGACCCAAAAGCATCGCATCCAAAACCATGGACTGAAAACCATCGCATCCAAAACCATGTGTGAAAATCATGCACAAAACCATAGGTGGGTTCGCCCAACCTAAAATAGGGTCTAAAACCAAAATTTTCCTGGGCACTAACCCGGACCCCATAGAGTGGGGTTACCTATAACCCTCAAACCCCTTGTGACCCCCGTTGCTACGCAATCGGTGCAACAAAGGGGGGGCTCTGCCCCCCTTCTAACCCCCCGGTTAACTACGTGGGCTAGTCGTGGAAAGAATATAACACAACCCATAATTCTCCCACTTGTTGTTTTCTTTCCATGGGGGGCCACAAGAGAGCTTATTCATTTATCTAGCCCTACAATGCCCATTGTTTCTCTACACCAAGAGAAATTCTCAGAGCTCACAGATTTTGTCAATGCATTTGCAGTATTCTTCAAAGTGTCCACCTTTACTAGCAACACCTTTTTGTCTTCTATCATATCCCTCACAAAGTGATACTGAACATCAATGTGCTTTGTCTTTGAATGATATACAGGGTTCTTTGTCAAGAAAATTGCACTCTGGCTGTCACAGTCTATCCTTATACCTCCTTGTACTAACCCCATACTTGAACACAATCTCTACAACCAAACTGCTTCCTTGCTTGCATGAGTGGCTGCCATGTATTCTGCCTCTGTAGTTGATAGTGCCACTACAGATTGTTTCTTACTCATCCAACTAACTGCACCTCCAAATAGGTTAAACACATACCCACTTGTAGATATTCTCTAATCTAGTTCTCTATCCCTATCTACATCAACAAAGCCATGAATATCCAACACTCTATCCAATCTTTGTCTTCCTTGGTAGCATAAACCATAATCACTAGTGCCATGCAAATACTTGAAAACCCGCTTCACTGCTGTCTAGTTCTCCTTCCCTAGTTTTGACATAAACCTGCTCAATACTCCCACGACATGTGCAATGTCTGGTCTAGTACAGACCATTGCATACATCATGCTACTGACTGCACTTGCATATGGAACAAGAGACATGTCCTCTTCCTCTTCTTGTGTCTTGGGACACTATTCAGTAGATAACTTTAGACCTACAAGAATAGGAACCTTCATCGGTTTACTATCTTGCATATTAAACTTCTACAGTATTGTCTCGACATACTTCCTCTAGTTTAACCAGAGCTTACTCTTTGCCCAATCTCTTTTAATTTCCATGCCCAAAATATAGTTTGAAATACCAATATCTTTCATGTCGAATTTGGAGGACAATTGGGTCTTCAAATCCTAGATAATTTCTTTGTCATTTCCAACCAGCAACATATCATCCACATACAAGACCAAATAAATAACACGGTCACCAATTAATTTAAAATACACATAGTGATCTGCTTTGCTTGTGGTGAAGCCAAGTCCTTGTATAAATGTATCAAATTTCTGATACCACATCCTTGGTGACTGTTTTAACCCATACAGAGACTTCTTTAACTTGCATACCAGTTCTTTCGTAGCCTTCACCGCAAAACCTTTAGGTTGCTTCATGTAGATCTCCTCTTCTAGATCCCCGTGAAGAAATGTTGTCTTCACATCCATATGTTCTACCTCATAATCAAAAGCAACAGTAACAGATAAAAACAATCTAATAGAAGCTACCTTGGCAACAGGAGAAAAAATATCATATGGTTTGTAACATCTGTCGTAGAGAGGGATTAATGCAGGAGACAAATGGAGCAGACGGCGATGGCGGAAACCTTGGTTCTAAGAGGCATGAGGAAGGGGCACACAGGCGCAGGTACTGATTGTGCCTCCTTGCCGGATCCCATAGGCACGACCCCGGACAAGTCGATCTTCCAGAGCGACCCAGCAAAGGACCTTGGGACCCAAGAAAACCCTCGGCAGAGTCTGATTGACTATACGCAACCTGTCCAGGGCAAGGTTCTGTCATCTGATGGCTATGATGCCCGATCTGGCCATGGGCAAGGAGAGTTCATTACTGTTGGGCTCATCCGGATCAGCCCTAAATACGCGCACCCCATCGACCTTGGAAAAACCGTCTTTGCCTCCTGCATGCACAGGACTACAGACGTTAAGGAGATCGGCCAGAAGCATAGCCCAGATCGGAGTTTCCAGACCCCTGGGGCAGATGTGAGGCGGGAGGAAATACTGATCGTGGAAGAAGCCGAAGCAGGTAGACCTCAAGGCAACGTATCTGCGGTAAGGGTAACTCCATTCTTTATTTATCCTCCCGTTATACCAGATGTAGTACAAGAGGCGTCTGTAGGGCCGATTTATAGAGCTGGATCGGGTATCTGGACCACGGAAGGTGGTCAGACACTCAGATCCGCCATGATGCCCAATAAGCAGAACAGTCCGCACCAAACCCTACTCTGGATGCCAGATAACAAAAAGTCTCCTTCAGATTGGGCTCACATTAGACAGATTGGCCAAGTTCCTGCAGGTCTGACACCCCAGAGGGAAAGTCGCCATGGAAAATCTGCTCCCAGAAGCACAAGAAGCCCTGACATTGGGTCTAGGCTCTTCTTAGACTCCTTTCAGATCCAAATTTCTCAGCCTACAGGCAGAACCATCCTGCATTGGGTCTGTTCTTCATCTCTAGCGCTGGATCTCAAACTGGAGCTAGAACGACGAATTGGGATCCCTTCAGGCCTTTAGAGAGTCCTCTTTCAAGGCAAGCAACTTGAAGACCTTCTTCCCCTCTCTTCTTACAACATTTCCAGGAACATCTCTTTGGTGGTTACCCTTCGTCTAAGAGGAGGTGCAGCGGGACAGTCATCCTCTGCTCCTCCTTTCTCATACAAAGAAGCAGTACACTCTGAGAACCCCAAACCCCCGGAGGTCCATAAATATAAGCCCTTTTTGGTTGATAAGATAGACGAAGTCCCCTCTGTTGAAATCACCCATGATGATCTTGCAACCCAACTTCAAGAATTTGCAGAAAGAGCCATCATTTGCAGATTTAACGGACTGTGGCCACGATCTTAGGATCTCTATGCATGGATCCATGCAAACTGGACTCATCATTGTAAGATCAGTTTCTCTTCAAAAGGTTACTTCATTGTTCTATTTGATAACAGTAAGCATTATAAAAAGGCTTTAGAAGAAGGCCCTTGGTTCATGGGAACGATAGGGCTCTTCTTGACCCCTTGGTTCCCAGATTTTGATCCAGCAACTGCCGTCATTACCAGGACACCTGTATGGATCAGGCTTCCAAATTTACCTGCCCACTTATGGCATACTATTGTATATAGATCCATAGGCAACACCTTGGGCAGTTTCATCAGTGGAGATTTCTGGCGGGAAACCAAAGGTCTCCACACATATGCCAGAATATGTGTGGAGCTGGATTTAAGCAAAGGACTTCCAGACCAAATCATTCTCAAGATCAATGACTTTGTCTGGACCCAGAATCTGGATTACGAAAACACTGCCTTCTGCTGCCGCCACTGTCACCTAACAGGGCACCTGCAGAATTCTTGCCCATCGCTGCCTGCAAAATTGAAAAAGGGCAACTTTGCAAAGACCAAACCCAATTGATGGACCCATTGTCCCCCGCCGCCAGCAGTGAGTTCTGATTCCTCAAGCTCGGAAGATGAGGAGAGCGATGCAGAACGGACCAGGCGCCTCAGACGATGGATCTGTCCACTGATACTCCTGCGCACACCACTGTCACAGCAGTCGCCCAGAAACGCGTCCATGAGACCTCCTCTTCTAAATCAGATAAGGAGATCCCCCTATTGGAGAACTCCAGCCTTCAAGTTGTTTTAGCTCATACTCCCCAGGATGGTTGGATAAAAGTCAATAAAAAGAAAGGGAAAAAACATCGTGTTGAGAATTCTGCCGCTGTGGGGTAATTGTCAGTTTTTGCTCTTAAGTTAATTGCTGTACCTCCGTGATTGGTTCACCCCTTCTCCGGGATCGAGGTTGAAAGTTTCATCATTTCCGGTCACCCAGTTTCTTGTCACTCTGGATTGTACTATATTTTACTCAATAGAAATAGTTTAATTTTACGGAGAAAAAAAAAAACAGGAGAAAAAATATCACCAAAATCAATTCCTAGAACCTGGGAATAACCTTTTGCTACTAACTGAGTTTTGTATCTCTCCACCTTTCCTTCTTCATTTGTCTTCTTCTCTAACACCCATTTCCTGTGAATGGGTTTCCTTCTAGCCAGCAACTCCACCAGATCCCAAGCCTCATTTTTGTGCAAATATGCCATTTCATCAACCATGGCCTCTTTCCAGAGTTTTCCATCCTCTGAATCTACTGCTTCCTTCACAGTTCTGGGATGATTCATTGTTAGTAATAGATAAAGAAAAATTTGAATAGAAAGTAGATGGACTATACCTTTCTGGCTGCCTTCTTTCTCGAACTGATTTTCTTACACCCAGAGTTTGTGGCTCTTCATCTTCTGATTCCTCCTCTGTCGTAGAGTCCGATTCTTCCTCCTTTAGCTCAAACTCTATCTTCTTAGGTTCCTTTGGTTGGACTTCATGTTTAATAACATCTTTCACCTCTCTGAACACCACATCTCAGATATACACAACCTTCCTTGTTGCTGGGTTCCAAAGATTATAACCCTTTAAACCATCCTTATACCTAATAAAGATGCACTTTTCAGATTTACTATCCAACTTGGTTCATTTCTCCTTTGAAACATGTACATATGGATCACATCCCAATACCCTCAGATGTGAAAGAGAGGGTTCCTTACCAGTCCATACCTCTTGTGGAGTCGTATCCTCCAACGTTGATGAAGGTGATCTATTGACCAGGTAACATGTTGTCTCCACTGCCTCTGCCTAGAATTTTTGTCCTAACCCGACACCACTGAGCATGCTTCTTGCCCTTTCCATCAATGTCTTGTTCATTCTTTTTGCAACTCCATTCTGCTGAGGTGTATATGGAATAGTCTTCTGCCGTGCTATACCACACTTCTTACATAATTCTTCAAATTCCTTACTGCAAATTCTCCACCATTATCTGTCCTCAACACCTTTATCTTCTTCTCTGTCTGGTTTTCCACCAAAGCCTTAAATTCTTTAAACCTGTCAAAGACTTCAGATTTCTTCTTAAGGAAATATATCCATGTATTCCTTGAGAATTCATCTATAAATGATAAATAGTACATAGAAATACCCAGTGATGGAACCTTCACAGGTCCAAACACATCACTATGCACAAGTTCTAATATATGTTTCACCCTTTTACCACCAGAGGGGAAACTCACCTGATTATGCTTCCCATATATACAATTTTCATAGAAATTAAAATCGAAAGAGCTATTACTCATAACTTCTACCATACCTTTACCATGAAGTTTTCAGAGGCCCTTCTCTCCAATATGTCCAAGCCTTTGATGCCACAACATGGTATTCTCTCCAGAGACCACTAGTGATCCAAATCGGATCCATAAACGACTGTCATAGAACCATGATTGTATCGGTACGAAAAAAATCTCGAATGAAATCCAAAACAGCAATCGAAAACACCCTGAACCAGTGGCCATGGCAGCTGGCATGGAACGACGAGGACCTCGGTCAAACCATGCTGATTGAGGCCCATGGAGATTGTGTAGGAGGTCGGTGTAACCCCTGGGAGCCCCAGAATGGGAAAAGGAGCTGATTTTCGATCTTCATCACGGGTGAACAGGGCTGAAATGGTAGAGCCTTAAGCACTCAGTCACGTTGGGAGCTAGAGGACCGTGGGTGGAGAAATGAAAAGCGCCATCGTACGAAGGTGGGACCCATGACCTGGAAACTAGCGGTTTGATTGGGGTGCCCTTGAACGATAAGAGGTTTTGAAGAAAACGGAGTGATCACACTTAGTGATCGACATGTGGTAGCAGAGGTGAGAGAAAAACCACCGTGATCGCGTGTTATCAGTCAAGCAATTCAACTGCGCTTGACGTGCGTATGACGTTGGATCTGGAGGAGCCTGGATCAGACGACTGAGATTGCGTTCAATAGACAGAAGTGGAATTGATAGGGAATTAAGCCACGATTTAAGGGGATTTGGAATCCGTTGACCACCACGGTGGAGAAAGAAACGAATCGATGAGCAGGCTGGCGCAGTTCCGATGGGGATGCGTGGCTACTTCTCGAGCGTTCATGCTGATGCCAAACAGGGAACTCCCAGCACACAAGTGGAAGGAGAATAGATGCAGGCAGGAGAGGAACCAAACAGGTGTGGGGGTCGAATGGCTAAAGCCATGAACAGAGACAGCCGAATAGAGATTAAGAGAGAGAGAGCGAAGAGTCCAAGCGACCAAGAGAGACAGCAAACAGTGAACCCTAAGAGGAGGACTGAGCATAGAGAGCAGTAAAGCCAAGAAGAGGAGACAGGGGGCTGAGTTGACCATAGGCATCATCGAGCACCAGAGAGCTTGCAGATTCATGCCTTCCCATAGAGGAATCTATTTGGATTGAGCACCATAGTTGTTTCTTTCCACTGTAGACCAAGAGTCATAGAGCTGGTAGGAAGAACAAGAGTCTATGTACTCCGAGTGGCTTGGAGAATCCAAGAACCACCCTGCCAAGCAAACTCTTCTTTAGGAGAACTCATATTGAGTCCCTGCATTGTAATTTATCTGCTGAAAGACACAATAAAATAAGTCCACCACTGAAGCTGGACCGGAGACGTAGCACTGGAGAATAGGGCGAACTCCTTATTAAAAATTTCTTGTGTCTTTGTGTTGCTTACTATATTTCTCTGCTGTCTTTCCATTTATTTTCTATGTATTGGCACGCTGATCGATCCGTTGTTTCAATAACTTAGAACACACACACCAGCACATGGGTCTGTAATACCTTTTGTTTAATAAATCTTCAACTGAGGTCACTCATAGGGTGATTATTAGATCAAGTGGTATCAGAGCTCTACGCTGTAAGGTTAGACAATCTTGTGTTGGTTTAGCTGTGAATGCTCACTAGATCAAAGCTCAAATTAGGAGAAGGAGAGTTGGTGGAAACTAATCCTGAAATTGGGAGAGTCTGTTCTCGAAAGACAATGTCAGAAGAAGGTTCTATAGGGCCAGACCCTCAATTCATAGAAATTTTCCTAGCTATAAAGTCTATGGTAGAAGAAATGTATAGGGACTTTAGAAAGCATAAGGGTGAAGATTCATCAGGCTCTAAGCAAGATAAAGGAGAAGATGAATCTCATTCCCATGACCACTCCAAAGGAAAGGGGAAATATGAAAGCTTCCCTACACCTCCTAGTAGCCCTATGCATAATAAGAAAGCATCTTTGATTAAGTTAGATGTTAAATTTGATTTTCCTATATATGATGGAGAGCTGAATGCTGAAAAGTTGGATAATTGGATTAGAAAAATTGATGTGTATTGCAGAGTACAAAATATAGACTCAGACAAGAGAAGATTCAGCTGACAAGCCTTCACCTAGGGGGCACTGCCTTGGTTTGGTGGGAAGGCAAAACCCAAGCTGATTGTTGGCATTATGTTATCTGGTATGACTGTATGTTATAGATGTTGTACTTGATGGCAACTCCAGTGGTAAGGCTCTCAGTTTGTTGAAAAATTAAGAAGGACGCAGGCAATCGGTTCAGAAAGTGCGTCCCCGCAGGTATACCATGCAGAACCCGCGTCCAGGGACGCCGGCCAGCCGTTCAGGGGGTGCGTCTACCCAGTGCACACATTTCAAGGCAGAGAAAAGCTCGTGGGGGTTTCTTGTGTGGTATCTAGCCGACGGTTTTATGTTTCTATGGTGTCGGCTCGTGGTATTGTTCCATGTTTTGAGGAGAAGCTTGCCTATATAAAGCAAAGGAGTTCATTTGGATTGAGCAATTGTCTTGGGTTGAATATCTTATTTGGTGAGATCTAGTCCAGATCTAAGAGGGCGAATCTTCTAATGGACTGTGATCTCTATGGCGCATGATCAGATCTGTAGATCTGACTATTTGGGTTTGTCCTGAAGCCTTCATATCATTTATATCTAAAGGGTCGCAGGTTCAGTGAAGGGAAAGTGCGCCGGGACGCAGGTACTGTAAAGGGCAAGTGCGCCGAGATGCAGCACAGTAGAGAGAGACCTGCGTGGGGACGCAGGGTGATCAAGGTTCAGGTGCGTCTCTGAAGCAGAAGGACGCGGCGCGATAGTGTTTTCAGGTGCGTCTCTGTAGCGAAAGACGCGGCGTGATAGTATCTTTGGGTGCGTCCCTGAAGCAACAGAACGCAGAGCAGTCAAAGGAACAGTGCGTGGGCACGCAGCGGAGCAGAAGGATATCTGCGTGTGGACGCAGAGTAGCAGAAGGTTAACGGCGTCTGGTCGCAGGCCACAAAAAGAAAAACTGCGTCTCTGTTTTAAGATGTTTTGTTGATTGAATTTCTCTATTGATAAGGTGTTCTGGGTTAGTTCTGTTGTTGCTGATTTGATATCTGTAGTGATCTATATCTGTTATGTACTTGTTGATCATCTGATGCTTTATGAAAAGAAGTAGGGGGTTGTAGCTCCCTTCCAGGAGTAGACTGGAAAACGAGAGAGAGAGAGAGAGTTGTAGCTCTCTGCAGGTTGCAGCCTGCGTACTGGTAAAGGACTGCACCAGTACAAAATCATTGTAAAAGAAGTTTCTAAATTGAAAGAAGATAGAGACATATTGCAGCAGGTGGTTTTCACCCACATTGGGTTTCCACCTTACATCTTGTGTTCTTTGGTGTGACTATCTGTTTTTCATGCTCATTATTTTATGGTACTAACATGCTAAAATAATTCAAAGATCAAATAAGGAAGATTTATTAAATTGCTAGATAATACTGATTCACCCCCCCTCTCAGTATTATTTCCAACAATTGGTATCAGAGCAGGTCCTTCAGAGAAGCTTGATCGCTTGAAGGTAGATCGTTCATCATGAGCAACTACGAGAGAGAAGCATCAATCAGGCCACCGATTTTTGATGGGACAAACTTCAATTATTGGAAGGTAAGAGTTACTGCATATCTTCAATCTCTTGGTACAGAAGTTTGGGACATTGTAGAAACAGGCTATGCTTTTCCTTCAGCTACTCCTACAGATCCAGCTGAGAAAAAGAAGTATGAAACAAATGCAAAAGCAGTCAGTACTCTATTAGGAAGTATATCCCAAACAGAATTCATGAAGGTAATGCACTTCAAATCAACAAAAGAGATATGGGACAAAATGGTCACGAGCTATGAAGGAGATGAACAGGTAAAACAAGCTAAACTTCAAACTCTCAGGATTCAATATGAGACTCTCAAGATGTATAATGATGAAAGTGTGGCTAATTATTTTCTTCGGGTAGATGAGATTGTTAATTGTATGAAAAATTTGGGTGAAGAAATAAAAGAGGCTATAGTAGTTCAAAAGATTCTAAGATCATTATCCCCCAAGTTTGAATCTAAAGTATCTGCAATAGAAGAAAAGGAAAATCTCCGTGTTCTCACTATGTCTCAGCTACATGGAATTGTAACTGCTTATGAAATGAGAAAGGGAGGTCCATCAGACAGAAGGGAAGCTGCTTTTAAGGCATCAGGCAAAGAAGATTACTATGAAGCAAGCCATGTTCCAGAAGAAGAGGAAGAAGAATCAAATTTTGTCAGAAATCTTCAAAGGGGTTCTGGAAGGTTCAGAGGTAAGCTACCTTTCAAATGCTTTGCTTGTGGAAGAGTAGGTCATTATGCTGCAAAATGTCCTTATAAGGATAAAGGAAAGGAACCTGCTAGATGGAACAAGAAACAAAGTGCAAATAAGAAAAGCTACTACACCCATGAAGATAGTGATGGTTTATCAAACAGTGATGAAGATGAACAAGGAAATAAATATAAGTTGTTAATGGCATTTGAAGATGATGATTATGAGGATGTTGTAGATGTGAATAACCTCTATGATGAAATTACTAGACTCAAGAGATGTATAGAAGAAAAGAATGTGACCATTGATACTCTACAATTTCAAATTAATGAAAAAGAAAAACATCTTGAAAAACTAGAAGGTGAAATTGTTGGTCTCAGAAAAGAAATTGAGAAAGCAAAAGCTATTAATCTTAAGTTTGTCAAAGGATCTGAAACTTTGGATGAGATTATCAATGTGCAGCGGTCTCCTCTAAACAAGACAGGTTTGGGTTACAATGGAGAAACCTCTCAAGCATCCACCTCAAAAAGTTATCTTGATGCGGCAAGAAGAAATGAGCAGAAGAACAATGAAGATAATCAGGTAAAGCAGGGACAAAATACAAACAGAAACTATCAGGGGCAATCCATCTTAAGGGTGAACAAAAGCTACAACCAGCCACAGGTAAAATCTTCTCAGTTTGGTTCAAGAATAGATGAAAATAGAAATTACAATCAGTTGGCAGGTAGATTCAATAACCGCAGAAGCTTCTTCAATGGACAATGCTTTTCTTGCCATAATTTTGGTCACAAAGCAGCTCAATGTGTTGCATATAAAACAATCATGACTAGGGAAGCTCAAAAACAAAGAAGTATGACAGGGATGACAAAAAGGACCTATAACAACTTTTCGGTTCTTGAAAATGAAGTCGAATGTTCTATTTGCAATAACTTTGGTCATGAAGAATCTGAATGCAGGAGCAGGTTTCAGCAGAAAAAGGAGCAAGCCTCAAGCACCAAAACATGGAGAATAAAGGAACCTCAAACAGAAAGATGTGGAATAGCATTTTATGCAGAGGGATAGGAAAATCTATGGTACATTGATAGTGGATGTTCGAAGCATATGACAGGTGATAAAGAAAAACTTGAATCTTATTCTGTTCTAGAAAAAGGAAAGAAAGTCTCTTTTGGAAACGATACTCCTGCAACTATAAAAGGAAAAGGCATTGCTCAGTTAAAAGGAAAGGTCAAAGCTGGAAATGTTTTGTATGTTGATGGATTGAAGCATAATCTTCTAAGTGTCAGCCAGATGTGTGATCAAAGAACCGAGGTTATTTTCAGATCGAATGGATGTCTTGTTCGTGATCTTGATACAGGTAAAACAGTACTCAAAGGCAAAATAACTCCAAATAATCTGTACATATTTGAAGAAGGACAACAACAATGCTATCTAAGCAAGGATGAAGAGCACTGGTTATGGCATCGAAGGTTGGGACATCTAAGCTTCTCACAAATAAGGAAAGCATGCAAATATCAGGCAGTTCGCGATCTTCCAGATATCAAAATTCCCGACAACACCATATGCAGATCATGTCAGTTTGGAAAACAAACCAGGACTAACTTTCCAGAGAAAGAAGGATCAGCTAGCATGCCTCTTGAGCTAGTACATACAGATACATGTGGTCCATTCAGGAAAAGAACACCTAGAGGAGAGGAATACTTGATATTATTTATTGACGATTTCTCCAGGTTTGTCTGGTTAGGACTTATGAAGCACAAAGATGAAGCATTCGAAAAATTCAAATCCTTCAAAGCCTTGGTTGAAAATGAATCAGGTCACAAAATTAAGTGCCTCAGATCCGACAGAGGTGGGGAATTTACTTCAAATGAATTTTTCGATTTCTGTGATGAACATGGGATAAGGAGAGAATTCTCTACAGCTAGAACTCCTCAGCAAAATGGAGTTGTTGAAAGAATGAACAGAACAATCCAACAAATGGCTCGTGCTATGCTTGATGAATCAGGAACTCCCGCAACTTTCTGGGGTGAAGCTGCACATGCTGCGGTTGTTATTCTCAACAAAACAAATGTCCGGGTGAACAGCACTCAAACTCCTCATGAGCTTTGGAGTGGCAGGACTCCTTCGGTAAAGCACTTCAAAATCTTTGGGAGCAAATGCTATATCAAGAATACTGATGAGCAGCTTGGCAAACTTGAACCTAGAGCAGATGAAGGCATTCTTCTTGGCTATTCTCCACATAGCAAAGCATACAAATGCTACAATAAAAGACTTGGTAGAATTGTTGACAGCATTGATGTAGTGGTTGATGAGAAGGGATATATTCCTAGGCAAGTACATCATGAAGATATAGAAGAAGATGAAGGCTACCCTCAAAGACAGAATAATGAAGAAGAAGAACCCCAAGGAGAACCTCAAGAAGAACCAGAGGACCAGACAAGAATAGAAGAGAAAACTCCATCCAGATATGTTCAGAAGAATCATCCAGAATCTCAGATTGTGGGGCAGAAAGAAGCAGGTGTACAAACAAGAAGAACAGTTGCAGAAGCCTCAAGCTATTTGGCATTACTCTCCTCTACTGAACCACAAAATGTGAAAGAAGCATGCAAAGATGAATGTTGGGTGAAAGCAATGGATGAAGAACTTGAGCAAATCGAAAAGAACAACACTTGGGAGCTGGTTCCTAGACCAAAGGATAAGAATGTTATCGGAACAAAATGGGTCTTCAAAAATAAATTGAATGAAAATGGAGAAGTAATTAGAAACAAAGCCAGACTTGTTTGTAAAGGGTATGCGCAGCAAGAAGGAATAGACTTTGAAGAAACTTTTGCTCCTGTTGCAAGACTTGAGGCCATCCGAATGTTCCTTGCTCTCTCAAGTTTTCAAAACTTCAAAGTATTTCAAATGGACGTGAAATCAGCCTTTCTGAATGGAGACTTGGAAGAAGAAGTGTACATTGAACAGCCAGATGGGTTCATTCTTGGAAATGATCCAAATCTTGTATGCCGATTGAAAAAGGCTCTCTATGGTCTCAAACAAGCTCCAAGGGCTTGGTACTACCGGTTGGACAAATATCTTCATCAACAAGGTTTCTCAAAAGGTTCAGCAGATAGCAATCTATATATAAAAGTTGAAAATGACAAATTGCTAATACTTGTTGTGTATGTAGATGACATTATTTTTGGCAGCAATGAAGAAGCTATGAGTCAAAGCTTTGCCTCGGTCATGCAAAAAGAATTTGAAATGTCCTTGCTAGGAGAACTGACATATTTCCTTGGTTTGCAAATCCAACAAAAGGAAGGAGGAATCTTTTTATCTCAAACCAAGTATCTCAAGCAGATTTTGAAGAAATATGGCATGGAAGATGCAAAACCAGTATGTACAACCATGGTCACAGGATGTAGTCTCAGTGCAAATGATGAATCTGCAGCAGTACATCAACCAACCTACAGATCTATGATTGGAAGTTTACTATATTTGACAGGTACCCGACCGGACATCATGCATGCAATTGGAATAGTTGGAAGATTTCAGGCAAATCCGAAGGAAACTAATCTTCAGGCAGTAAAGAGAATTTTCAAATATCTTCAAGGGACTCAAAATTATGGCTTATGGTATCCTAGAGATACAGATCTTACTCTTCATGCTTATACAGATGCAGATTGGGCCGGAAGCGTGGATGACAGGAAAAGCACAAGTGGTGGTGCGTTCTTTATGGGTTCCAGACTGGTATCTTGGTTCAGCAAGAAACAAAGTTCCATTGCCTTATCTACAGCTGAAGCAGAATATGTTGCTGCTGCATCTTGTTGCACCCAACTCCTTTGGATGATGCAGACTTTGCAGGATTTTCAAATCACTTGTACTCCACCAATCCCCATCTTATGTGATAATACAAGTGCAATCAGCATCTCAAAGAACCCTGTTATGCATTCAAAAACCAAGCACATACCAATCAAGTACCATTTTCTCCGGGAACAAGTGCTTGAACAGAAAGTCAAGTTGCAGTATGTTCCTTCCAAGGAACAAGTTGCTGATATTCTCACCAAACCATTGCCCAGGGACACATTTGAATACCTCAGGCAAAAGTTGGGGGTTGTTGATGCATCATCTTATTGTTGAACATCTTCTTATTGGTGGTACAAGGCTCAGGGGGAGCACATAATGCATTGTTGGCATTATGGAGAAGGAGATCTTGGAAATAACTGCAATATGTCTCTATCTCTTTCATGGTGGATTTCTGGTTATTTGTTGCAGATCTGGAGGAGCATGAGCTAAGGGGGAGCATACCCTTTGCCCTTGATGTCAAAGGGGGAGAATGAAGCTGAAGCTTGTAAGGTTGAGGTTGCCAGGTTGAGGTTGCCATCAAGTCCAAAGGGGGAGATTGTTGGCATTATGTTATCTGGTATGACTGTATGTTACAGATGTTGTACTTGATGGCAACTCCAGTGGTAAGGCTCTCAGTTTGTTGAAAAATTAAGAAGGACGCAGGCAATCGGTTCAGAAAGTGCATCCCCGCAGGTATACCATGCAGAACCCGCGTCCAGGGACGTCGGCCAGCCGTTCAGGGGGTGCGTCTACCCAGTGCACACATTTCAAGGCAGAGAAAAGCTCGTGGGGGTTTCTTGTGTGGTATCTAGCCGACGGTTTTATGTTTCTATGGTGTCGGCTCGTGGTATTGTTCCATGTTTTGAGGAGGAGCTTGCCTATATAAAGAAAAGGAGTTCATTTGGATTGAGCAATTGTCTTGGGTTGAATATCTTATTTGGTGAGATCTAGTCCAGATCTAAGAGGGCGAATCTTCTAATGGACTGTGATCTCTATGGCGCATGATCAGATCTATAGATCTGACTGTTTGGGTTTGTCCTGAAGCCTTCATATCATTTATATCTAAAGGGTCGCAGGTTCAGTGAAGGGAAAGTGCGCCGGGACGCAGGTACTGTAAAGGGCAAGTGCGCCGAGACGCAGCACAGTAGAGAGAGACCTGCGTGGGGACGCAGGGCGATCAAGGTTCAGGTGCGTCTCTGAAGCAGAAGGACGCGGCGCGATAGTGTTTTTAGGTGCGTCTCTGTAGCGAAAGACGCGGCGTGATAGTATCTTTGGGTGCGTCCCTGAAGCAACAGAACGCAGAGCAGTCAAAGGAACAGTGCGTGGGCACGCAGCGGAGCAGAAGGATATCTGCGTGTGGACGCAGAGTAGCAGAAGGTTAACTGCGTCTGGTCGCAGGCCACAGAAAGAAAAAATGCGTCTCTGTTTTAAGATGTTCTGTTGATTGAATTTCTCTATTGATAAGGTGTTCTGGGTTAGTTCTGTTGTTGCTGATTTGATATCTGTAGTGATCTATATCTGTTATGTACTTGTTGATCATCTGATGCTTTATGAAAAGAAGTAGGGGGTTGTAGCTCCCTTCAGGAGTAGACTGGAAAACGAGAGAGAGAGAGAGAGTTGTAGCTCTCTGCAGGTTGCAGCCTGCGTACTGGTAAAGGACTGCACCAGTACAAAATCATTGTAAAAGAAGTTTCTAAATTGAAAGAAGATAGAGACATATTGCAGCAGGTGGTTTTCACCCACATTGGGTTTCCACCTTACATCTTGTGTTCTTTGGTGTGACTATCTGTTTTTCATGCTCATTATTTTATGGTACTGACATGCTAAAATAATTCAAAGATCAAATAAGGAAGATTTATTAAATTGCTAGATAATACTGATTCACCCCCCCTCTCAGTATTATTTCCAACACTGATATGAGGAAGCATGGTAAGACCATCTCTATCTGGAGTGAATTTGTTACTGCAATCAAAAAATAGTTCTATCCATTGGGCTACGTGCAACAAGCCATGATGAGTTGGCAAACTCTTCGGTAGTTGAAAGGGCAAAGTGTACAAGGGTATACTCAAGAGTTCCGAAAGAGAGAATTGATGTTGGGTATTTCATTAGACTCACCAGAAACTCTTTTGAAGTACATTGGTGGTCTACAAAGCTACATGAGGCATACCATCCTCATGTTTAATCCCACTAGTATAGATGTGGTATTTGTACAAGCTACTCATATAGAAGCTAGAGGAAAGAATGGAAATCCAGAAGTTGGGGGACCATCCCAACCCACTGTAAGCGAGAGCAAGGAGAAAAGAAAGCAGAAGTGGAAAGAAAGGAAGGCTAACAATGCACAGAAAGGCAAAGCCTCATGCACCCACTGTAAAAAGGAGGGGCATGATGATGAGCACTGTTGGATTCTACATCCAAAGCTGAGACCTAAGAAGTCTGAGGGCAAGAAGAAGAAGATTGCTGCAGCTATTCAGAAAGATTTGGGATCAGAATCGAGAGATGAAACAATCATTGCAGCCACAGGTATAAAAGGTAAGAATTCTGAAGCATCTACTAGTAATTCTGCTCAATCTGTCATTGATGAAGAACATGAGAGAAAAAGGCATGAGCTTTTTCATATTTGAGTTGTTTCCAAAAATAAAAAGATTGAAACTTTGTTTGATAGTGGCTCATAAGTAAATATGATTTCTGAAGCAATTGTAAAGAAATTGGGATTAGCAACTACACCTCATAAGAAGTCATACCCATTAGGATGGTTGAATGATAAAGCACAACTACAAGTGACTAGACAGTGCAAACTCAAGTTTTCTTTTAGGTCAGCATTTGTAGATGAGGTTGAGTTAGATGTAATTCCTTTGGATATATGTGGAATTGTTTTAGGGAGTCCTTACTTGTATGATAGAAAGGCTATTTTCTATAGAGCCGAGAACAAGTATCTACTTGTTAAATATGGAATCCAATACTTTGTAAGAGCTCATAAGCTCAAGAATAATTATACTCTCATAAACTCAAGACAGATGAAAAGAATGTTAAATTCATGCAAACAGTTCTTACTGATGGTTGTAAAGGAAAAGTAAACTGATAAAACCAATGTGTTTGAAGGCTGTAATTCTGATCAACAAGCTGATATAGAAAAGATTGTTTCTGAGTATGATGTCCTGTTTCAAGAACCTCAAGGTCTTTCACCCAAAAATGGAATAGTACATGATATTATTTTGCAGCAAGATGTTCCTTTGCCTAACATTGGGATGTACAGGTTATCTTCTTTAGAGAATTCTGAAATCAAGAACCAGGTGCAGGAGTTGCTCGAGAAAGGGTTCACCAGGCCTAGCACATCACCATGTGGGTCACCAATTGTTTTGGTGAGAAAGAAAGATAGCTTGTGGAGAATGTGCATTGATTACTGAGCACTGAATAAGATAACAATCAAAAATCGTTATCCCCTTCCTTGTTTTAGATCAACTGAAGGAAGTTGTTTATTTCACCAAGCTGGATTTGCACAGTGGATACTATCAGGTCAGAGTTGCAGAGAAAGATGCATGGAAGACTACTTTCAAAACAAAGTAGTGATTGTATGAATGGCTGGTTACGCCTTTTGGCTTAACTAATGCCTCTGCTACTTTCATGAGATTAATGAATAATGTACTTAGACCTTTTCTTGATGATTTTGTTATTGTGTATCTGGATGACATTCTGATTTTTAGTAAAATGTGGGAAGAACATTTAAAGCATGTTAAGCAGACATTAGATGTTTTGAAAAGATAAAAACTCTATGTTAAACTCTCCAACTGTGAATTTGGCAAAACCTCTCTAAATTATTTGGGTCATATAGTAGGGGGAGGTGAATTGAAAATAGATCCCTCTAAAGTGGCAGTCATTGTAAACTGGCCTAAACCCAAGTCTGCTACAGAAGTGAGAAGCTTCTTAGGAGTAGCACAGTATTGGAGGAAGTTCATTTCAAAATTTTCCTCACTTGCAACTCCCTTACATGCTTTGACAAGATTGAAAAAGGTGTTTCAGTGGGGAGGCAAACAGCAAAAAGCCTTCGACACCTTGAAAGAAAAAATTATTATAGCACCTGTACTAGCACTGCCAGATCTACAAAGACCATTTGAGATCCAAACTGATGCCAGTGACTATGCCATGGGAGTAGTGTTGACACAACACGGTAAACCCATATGTTATCATTCTGAGACTTCTAATCGTGCAGTAGTCAACTATCCTACATATGATAAGGAATTGTATGCATTAGTTCAGAGTGTGAAAAAGTGGAAACATTACTTAATGGGCAAAGAAATAGTAATACATACTGATCATCAGCCACTTCAATACCTACACTCCCAAACTAAGTTGCAGCAATCAAGACATTACAGATGGATGGGTTTTCTACAACAGTTTCATTTAGTCATCAGATATAAAAAGGGCATACATAACAAGGTTGCAGACATGTTATCTAGACCCATTATAAATGCATCTACGATACTTAAGCATAATTCTGTGCTGCATGAAAGCTACATAGAACAATATGCTCAGGACATGGACTTTAAAGATGTATATGCAACTTTGAGTCAAGGAAAAAGAGTAGAAGAATTGGACTATCATGTGAAGGACCGACTCTTATATCATTGTGGGAAAATCTACATTCCACAAACTGAGAGAGCAAAGATAATTAGGGAAGCACACACTTCTCTAATATCAGGTCACTTTGGGGTAAGTAAAACAGTTGCACAGCTGCAAAGGTTCTGATATTGGCCGAGAATGAGTGAGACAATTTCTAGATATGTAAAGGGGTGTGTTATGTGTGCTAAAAGCAAGCCCAGCAATAGAAAACTAGGCTTGTACACTCCATTGCTAATTCCATCTCACCCTTGTGAAAGCATTTCCATGGATTTTGTTGGAGGACTGCCTAAATCTAGGAAAGGTCATGATTATCTATATGTTCTTGTGGATAGGTTCAGAAAAATGTGTATTATGATACCCTGTAGTAAACAGATTACAGCTGAACAAACTGCAAAATTATTCTTTGAACATGTATGGGTTCGTTTTGGATTACCCACTTCTATTATATCTGATCGAGACACCCGATTTGTGGGAAAGTTTTGGTCCAGTCTGTGGGAACTAATGGACACCAAATTAAATAAAAGCACAACTTTTCATCCACAAATAGATGGCTAGACAGAAGTAGTTAACAGGACAGTGATTCTGTTACTGAGAGGATATTGCAGCAAACACCCTAAGATTTGGGATGAACACTTGTGTTATGTGCAGCATGCTTACAATAGAGCCAAATACTCTTCTACCCAGAGATCTCCTTTTGAGACCTGCTTTGGTTTCATACCGAGGTTTCCATTGGATTTTGTCTTTGGTAAAGATACCATGGTTGATGGACACAGTGATGTGGACAGGGAAACTAGGTTCATTGAACAGATCCAGGAGATCCACCAGGCAGTACAAGAACAACTCGAAAAGATCCGGGCTAAGTACAATGCTAGGCATGATAAGCATCAGATGGAGCATAGTTTTCAAGTTGGAGACCAAGTCTAGTTGTATATCAACAAGGACAGGATGCAAAGTGAAGGTAAGAAGCTATAACCTATCAGGTATGGACCCTTCAGGATACTTGAGAATATTGGTGAAAATTCTTTTCGTCTTGATATGCCAGCTTACATGCACATCTACTCAGTCGTGAACGCAGATTGCTTGAGGTTGTTTGAACCTTCAATGATTGAGGAACCTGAAGAGCAGAGTCAATTGCCTTCTGTTGATGACCTACTACCTGAATATCTTAATGAGTTGCAGGAGGACACAATGTTGGATAAGAAGGTAAGGACGACGCGCAGTGCACTGGTGGAATACCTTAGGATTGGGCTTAAAGGTTCGAAGCCGAGTAGTGCGAAGTGGATTGAGATTGGACAAGTGAGACAGCAGTTTCCTCACTTTGTCGATGCTTGAAGAAAAAAAAACCAACTTTTGGTGGTCGAAAAGCTTTTCAGTAGGGAGGCCTTGATCCAAATCAGATCCATAAATGACTGTCATAGAACCATGACTGTATCAGGATGAAACAGATCTCGAATGAAATCCAAAACAACAATTGAAAACACCCTAAACCAGTGGCCATGGCAGCAGGCGTGGAACAACGAGGACCTTGGTTAAAGCGCGCTGACTGAGGCCCATGGAGACTGCACAGGAGGTCGATGTAGCCCCTAGGAGCCCCAGAATGGGAAAAGGACCTGATTTTCGATGCGCGATTAGCGCTTAATCACGCCAAGTTGGGCGAACAGGGCTGAAATGGTAGAGCGTTAAGCACTCAGTCACATTGGGAGCCAGAGGATCGTGGGTAGAGGAACGAAAAGTGCCATCGTACGAAGGTGGGACCCACGACCTGGAAACCGGTGGTTTGATCGAGGTGCCCTTGAATGGTAAGAGGTTTTTGAGAAAACAGAGTGGTCACACTCAGCGATCGATGCATGGCAGTGGAGGTGAGAGAAAAATCGCCGTGATCGTGTGTTATCTGTCGAGCAAGACAACCGCGCTCGACGTGTGTATGACGTTAGATCTGGAGGAGCCCAGATCGGATGGCTGAGATTGTGCCCGATAGATAGAAGCAGAATCGACAGGGACTTAAGCTGCAATTTAAGGGTATTTGGAATCCGTTAACAGCCACGGTGGAGAAAGAAACAAATCGATGAGCAAGATAGCACAGTTCCAATGGGGACATGTGGCTACTTCTCGAGCATTCATGCTGACGCCGAACAGGGAACTCCCAGGACATAGGCGGAAGGAGAATCGATGCAGGCAGGAGAGGAACCGAACAGGCATGGGGGTCGAATAGCTAAAGCCATGAACAGAGACATCCGAATAGAGATTAAGAGAGAGAGAGCGAAGAGTCCAAGCGACCAAGAGAGACAGCGAATAGTTAACCCTGAGAGGAGGACTGAGCACAGAGAGCAGTAAAGCCAAGCAGAGGAGACAGCAGGCCGAGCTAACCGTAGGTAGCATCGAGAACCAGAGAGCTTGAAGATTCAAACCTTCCCATAGAGGAATCTGTCCGGATTGAGCACCATAGTTGGCTCTTTCCACTGTAGACCAAGAGTCACAGAGTTGGTAGGAAGAACAAGAATCTGTGTACTTCGAGTGGCTTGGGGAATCCAAGAACCACCTTGCCAAGCAAACTCTGCTTTAGGAGAACTCATATTGAGTCCCTGCATTGTAATTTATCTGTTGAAAGACACAATAAAATAAGGCCACCACTAAAGCTAGACCAGAGACGTAGCCCTGGGGAATAGGGTGAACTCCTTATTAAAAATTGCTTGTGTCTTTGTGTTGCTTACTGTATTTCTCTGATGTCTTTCCATTTATTTTCTGTGTATTGGCAATCTGATCGATCCGTTTTTTCAATAAGTCAGAACACACACACCAGCACATGGGTCTGTAATACCTTTTGTTTAATAAATCTTCAACTGAGGTCACTCATAGGGTGATTATCAGATCAACTAGATTTGCTGCTCCACTTTCAGGAACCACATAACTGTTGCACCCATCAACAACAGTGCTACCTTGAAGCTTGTACAGAGTTCCAATCCAAACTCCCCGCATCAATACCAGTGCTCCCCGAACCATCTTGCAGGTATCCTTCTCAAACACTGTTTTTACACCTGCATCATCCAACTTGCTTACAGAAATCAGATTTCTGGCCAATACAAGAATATGCAGAACACCCAGAGGTGTTCTATCCCTTCCACCTTTCAACTTCAACTTAAGTTTTCCACAACCAATGATTCTAGCCTTCCTATCATCCCCTAAGAAGACATCACCACAATCGTATTTCTCATACTCGCAAAACCACTCTCTATGGGGAGTGAAGCGAAGGATGCACCTGAGTCAATCAACCATGCCTCATGATCTACATGTGTACTTGAAGAAGCCAAGTACACATCCCCACCTTCATCTGAGGTGGTTTTCACCTATGCAGAAGGAGCATCATCAGATCCCTTTCCTTTATCAGGAGCTTTAGATTTACAGTCCCTTTTGTAGTGCCCTTCCTTTCTGCATTTCCAGCACACCACCTTTACAGGCTTTCCTGAAGATTTAGATCTCCCTCTAGATTTAGAACTCCCACTCGATGACTTATTTTTGTTTCTGTTCTGGGACCGTCCTTGTACAGACAAGGCATCAACATTCTAGCTCTCCATATTTTTACGTCTCATCTCCTCCGTCAGCAAGGATGAGACTATTTCATCAAACTATAAGGTAGTTGCATTGCTACCTATTGCAATAACCAGACTATCCCACGAATCTGGTAGAGAACACAACAAACTGATGCACTTATCTTCATCTGAAATTTTAATATCGACAGATGCTAACTGACTTACCACAGTATTAAATGTGTTTAGATGCTCTGTCACTGAGTCTCCATCTATCATCCTCACATTATACAGCGTTTTCCACAGGAACAGTTTATTCACCAGAGACTTAGATTGGTACAAAGTCCCTAACTTGTCCCACAAAGCCTTCACCATAGCTTCCACTGATACATTCAACAATACTGAATCTAAGACACACAATCGTATTATGCTCTTTCCCTTCCGATCCAACTTCTTCCATTCTTCATCAGACATTCCTATTGGTTTAGTACCCAGATCTACCATGATCCACTGATATTTATCCACCAACAAATCCTCCATCTTGAGTTTCCACAACTCAAAACTCTAACCATTAAATTTATCGATCTCTATCTTTCCACTGCTCGCCATGTTCTTTCACCACCAGAATCAATTGCGCAGATCTCCCACTGGACAGGGTCTACCACAGGCCCGAGAAGAACCCCTCAGCAAGAAATGCATCCCCCTGAAGCCAAAACAGCTCTAATACCAAATGTAGGTTTTAACCCTGTACAGAAATTTCCTACATATGAATTATAAAACACAGAAAATAAACAATGCAAGAGCATAACACATAAAACACATATACACAGATATTTCCCTTGGATCCCAAAACTGGGACTACTAGCTTGATTTTTCATTATGTTCCTTTCAATGTTACAATAGATATTTATACATGCCAAAGCATCCAATACCATGGACTGAAAACCATCGCATCTAAAACCATGGACCGAAAACCATCACATCCAAAACCATGTGTGAAAATCATGCACAAAACCATAGGTGGGTCCACCCAACCTAACATAGGGTCCAAAACCAAAATTTTCTGAGGCGTTGCCCTAGACCCCATTGAGTGGGGTTACCTGTACTCCTCAAACCCCCTGTGACCCCCCTTGCTACGTAATCGGTACAACTAAGGGGGGTGCTCCACCCCCCTTCTAACCCCCCAGTTAACTACGTGGGCTAGTTGTGGAAAGAATATAACACAACCCAACACCTTATACCTCCATTTATGATGGTGGCTTGAAATTGGAGACTTCAATTGGAGAAACATACTACATAGTTGGATTCCTGGCGTGAAAACATGCAAAAATGAGTATAAAATTGTCAAATTCTAACATTGGTACCTCTGCCCCCCCAAGGGAATGTTTTCAGCTTCTAGCAAGGTTCCTCAGTTATGGTTCCAACCCTCCTGTCCATTCAGGATTTTGCACTCCGCTCCTCTGCTGATCTCCATTAAATGGGGAAATGAAAGGTTACATAATGTTTGTGTGGCAGAGTTAACAAAGAACGAGTCGTGGTTCATTGGTAACCACCGACAGATTATGTGGTTGCGAGATGGGTTCAAATCTGCCCACCCCATACTTGGTGAGAATTTTGATTAAAACACGACACGGCTATTATTATAATCGATGTATGTGTTGGTGCTATGGTATATATATATCTATATATATATATATATATATATATATATATATATATATATATATATATATATATATATATATATATATATATATATATATATATATATATATATATATATATATATAGATAGATATATATATATATATATATATATATATATATATATATATATATATATATATATATATATATATATATATATATATATATAGATATATATATAGTTGTTAACAAGTGGTCAGGTGGGTCCGCTAGGGGTGACCCATCCACCACACATTTTTACTATAAACATAATAATGTCTTTGGTTTCATTGGAGGGTGGTGGCCTGCCCCCCAAAATTATATATATTATTTGATTTTTTAACATAAATAGTTAAAATAATTCTGCCGGAAATTAGGGGTTACTAGAAGAATTAAGGAGGTGATAAACTTCCTTTCCGACCTCCATTTTTCATGTGTCGTCCCTTCGCAAAATTGTTGCTTCTTTAGTTGCTGCCACTTGACCAAGTTTGACTAGAAATTTGACAAACTTTGACTTGGGCATACGAACTCATATTTGAGTGTCGTTCGCACCGCTGGAATCATGGTCACAAGCACTACGATATGGTCCTAGTTTCACTTCCATATGATGACTTTTATTTTTGATCTATTTTCAAGGCCACTTCTATTTCTAGATCCACCCAGATCACTATTGATGCATGACATACATCATCAACATATCCTCAATAATCTTGTTAACCATCTCTGTTTGTCCATCTGTCTATGGATGATAAGTTGTACTGAAAGCCAATTTTGTCTACAAACTTACAAACAACTCCTTCCAAAACCTTGAAGTGAACTTAGCATATCTATATGATATGATCTTCTTGTAAAAACCATGCAATCTTACTATCTCCCTGATGAATATATAAGAACCATCACTATTTGAATTAGTATGATTCACTGCGATGAAGCGAGCTACCTTACTTAACTTGTCAACCATAACCATGATGGAATCATGTTACTTCAATGTTTTTAGCAAACCTGTATTGAAGTCCATGAAATGACCTCCAATTTCCACTCTGGAATTGGAATAGCCTATAAAAAACCAGCTGGATGCTTATACTTAGCTTTCACTTGTTGATAGTCCAAACATCTAGCAACAAACTCAAACACATATTTCTTCATGTTCAACTAATGATAGAACTTCTTAACTATTGTCAAAGCCTTCTGATGTCTCAGGTGACTTGAATATGGATTGACATGAAACTCTCTCAAGATAAGCTTCTTGAGATCATGGATATCTAAGACATAAATCATGTTCTTGAATTTGACCAAGCCAATTGCTATGAGGTGATACTCCTCATCCCTATCACCTTCACCCTAAAACTACAATCTATGCTTTAGTTGTTGGTATCTATCATCATGCTTCTCTACTTGCAAGATATGATCCTGCAAATTTGTCACATAATAATTTACTGGTTAAATGTGATTCATTTGCACTCTCCTATTGAGAGCATCTGCAACCCGGTTTGTTGTGAAATCTAGGGGCACCTATATTAGGTGATTTCGCTTTCTTTGATAACTAGTTGTGATGTATTTTTACTTAACTTGATTAGCTTCTTTGATCTAATTTAGAATATTTGTTTGTAGTGCTAAGATCTTCCTCAGATTATAAACAAAATGCTTTCATTGTGCTTGAGGATTCATCAATTTTTGCAAGTGAAATGAAGAGTTTTTATGTTAATTTTATGAGCAATTTAACATAAACTAGAAACTGAATAGTAACATAAAAATTTACAGAACATCATCAAAAACACATTACAACAATAACATGATAAAGGAGTTCACCCCTCCTGGGCTAGGTCTCCTTGGTCCAGATTCCAATGACGTCGGCCTCTCTATTATGCTCAAAAGTGTAAACATCTGTGTTTATAATGCTCAAATGCTTCTAAAACCTGCTCCAATCAGTCCATCATAGTAAAAAATGGCTATCTAGCCTCTTTTTGTAACCAATTTGGTGGAAAAGTGAAGAATTTATGACTTCCCCTTGTTTTCCCATTATTCGTTCCACAAATTGCTCCACATCTGATAGGAACCCACAATTTTGCTCCAAAAATCCACTAACTGAGCAGGAATTTTTCCGCATGGTGGGCCATAATCCATTAGCACCAACTGTCATTCACAAATTTCAATCGACGGAGTCTTGTGGTCTTGTAAATCGTGAACCAAGAGGGCGATATGCGATTGTGATTCGGCGGACTTGACAGAACTTTTAACAGTAGATTATAAATGTATCGTGTCCAAGATCCTTTCCCAATCAAAAAAATACTAGGGTTTTGAATATGTGGGACTTTGCAGCGTGTTGCAATTTGAAATTGCAAGATCGCATCACAATCTAGTACCTGTCGAGGGCCAATTCTGTAACGCTGACCCTTCGTCGATCTTTGATTGCAATCTATCGCTGTTATAGACATTTTTGTGCCTTACAGCATGAAGCATGAAATGTCGATAATCTAAGGGATCCAAAGTCCCTAAACATGTTGTTCCTACCCCTAGAGGAACAAGGTCAGCAAACCACAGCACTGAAAATCAGTTCTCCACCTGAAAACACTCAAAAACAAGCTAGTTCTGGATCATGTCAACTGCTCCACTGAACATCTGCGCTGAATGTCAACTGCTCCACTCTGTACCTGCGCTGAATTTCAACTCTAATGAAGGCTACCTGCGCTGGGCGAGATTGGCCAAGTGGCACAGTCATTCTGCAAGGTGTCAAATGCCCAGGAAGCTTCCAAAATGACACTTGGATCAGGGAATTCGCCTTGTGATGAGTAAGAGGATCTAGATCTCCAAGTGGAAGCAAGAAACTCCAAGTGGACTCAAGAACTGAAGTATAACTGAAGTGGGAGAGGACACTAGTCAGCTTCATGCCAAACTCAAGCTGACTCATCCTTTCTCCAAATCTCCTATATATAGAGCTCTCTCATGAGGTCTAGGAAGGCTGGAATCTTGTGAATGTAAGGAAGTGCTGTTGGTTTGAGTATAGAACTATTGGGTGATTGCTTTGAAGGAGGTGAAGAGGAGATTTCTTTCTGCTGGGAGGTGTTGCTGGATTGGGCCTATTATGGTTGTAACACTCTCAGAACTTTACTTCTTCCATTAATAAAGCATTTGAGGTTCTTCTATATGCATGTGTCTCTGTGGCGTATTGATGCTTGTATATTTGATTTATTCTAATCCTTGAATCAATTATGGATGTATGCTTCTTGTAGTTTCCCTTTCTTGTGCTTTTGCAGGATCTTTGTGTAGCTGGGCCAGTGAAAGAGCAAGGAGCTAGGAGCAAGAAGCAAGGAGAGAAGATTGGGTCAATCATTAGCGGAAGACAACGGTTAGTGGATCTCTTTCTCCCCTCTCTTACATCTCATAAAGAAGTAATCTTGAATAGCTTTGCATTCGGTTGTTGCTGAGGTACTATCACCCTTAGAGTGGGATAGGGTCATTCCGTATTGGATACTTTTCCCAACAACAAATTGGCGACTCCACTGGGGATCGTATCTTGTTGGTTGTTTGTGTTTTTGCTATTCATTTCATAAACAAAGGGAGTACCGAATCGAACTGCATTTGGATCTTTCAAATGCAAAGTAGAGGGCAACTACTCTAGCTCAGTTTTTGGGCAAGTTTATGATTTGAAGAGCTGATCCACAAGGACTCTAATAAGCTCTTAGTGATAGCTTTTCATCCTCTTTGTCATCCCTTAGTGTGTCCTTGACTGATAGCTTCTGATTTGGCCAAAAACTGTGAATTTTTGAGCAATCTGTGACCCGGAAACCAAGAGAAACGAAAGTTTCGTTCTTCAGTGCAACTGCTGTGAAGGCTGTTTGCATTTCAGCGCAGTTCCTGAAGAGGCTACATGCGCTGAAGGTCAAACAGACAGTGTCCCACCTGCGCTGGACCAGTCTTGCCTTGTGCTACTGGGGTTTCCTACTGTTTCTTGCCCTGTTTTCACTCTTGTTTTTGCTGCCTGTTACCAGTCAATGTGCCTATCTGAAACCAACTTTCCTTGTCACTATTCCACCTCGGTTGTATAAAGAAACTGTATTTGTTCTTTGTGTATTTCTTACATCATTTACAGTTTCCCATAACGAAAGTGAACTAGTCTTGCTGTGGCCTCTTAGATCTAGACCTGTGATAAAGTGTCGTTTTGATCTTAAGAGTTAGTTGGTTTGCTGTTCATAGCTGATTGAGCTTTTGCTTTCATCATATGGTTTGAATTTATATATTTCTAGTGTCGAAACAAGTAAATCTTAAGGTTTCTTTCGATTTTGGACAAGCTTATTTGCTTTCACTTGAAATTGAATTCGAAATTATACAACAGCTTTCTTTTTTGTGTCGCACAAACATTAAGAAAGAGAAAAGAAATACCTGCATTTTTGCATATAAGTTTGTATGTTGATTTAGGGAAAAAGTGCATTAGCGAGTGCTCTTTGATCTGTGTGAAAAGATTTTGTCTCTCTTTTCCCTCAGTAGTTAAGATTTTCATAAGTCGAAAAGATTGAAAAAGCTTGCTTCTCATCTTAGACTGCATTTAGGAATTTGTATTAATACATCTCGTGGTGAACCTTGAAAGGAAAACTTTAAAAAGATCAATTAAAATATATTGAATGAACCTAACAATGCTTTGAAACATAACGCAAACATCTAGAGGTCTAAGCTAGAGACGTGTTCCGGCGTCGTTAAACGTAGTGACTGTCGATCTCGACGAAGGTGGGTGATTCCTCCTGAGAGTCGGTGGCACTAATACGGACTTGTGCTCCCACGTACCGCCGCGTATATATTGGGAGACCCCTATAGGCTTATATCTTTTATCCTTAGGAAGCCGTGTCGGCCGCCCTACTGATCGCAATGCAGTGAACATAGCATTCACGAAGATCGACCACCCGTACCGTAAAACGTATTCTGTGGTTTTGCGAAAGGTTTGGCACACCCTCTGCCTAGATCTCCAGAGCAGTTTCTTTTGGCCTTTTTCAAACTCTATAACTGAAAAATTCCAACCGAGCATTTGTCACTTCGGGCTCGTTAATACATCGAAGGAGACTAGAGTCATCTTTAGCTTTTTCTCGACTCTTAAAAAGTGAAAAAGCAAGTTGTGTCTAAAAGCGTCTAATAAAATTCATTCAATTCGGAAACACAAATTTCCCCTTTTAATATTTTAGTTGATCGAGTAATCCGCAACCGTGGAAGAAAGTCAATTGAAACCCCGTCGTTCGCGGAGGCTTACGAGTCAACCGTCTTTGCCTCCGGAATCGAAAACAGTACGGGCAAAGCGAACTCATTTAACCGGTTCAAAATCTCCTTTGAAAGTTAGAACAAGTGTTCCAACTGCGTCTGAGGTTCCGGTTACTCCTAACATTTCTGGAAACCCTGCCTCTATAGAAGAAGTTCAACAGCCACAGGAGGACAGTAATACTGATCCTAGTCTGGGGGCAAATACTTGTGTAACTGAACCAGTTCCATTTGCAACCGGTCCAGAGAGTTTTGTTCCTCAAACAACTGTCGCTGTCGAAGCAACCACTTCTTCGGCACCAGAAATATTTTACGGACCTGACGGTCTTCCTCTTCTACCGGGTTTGATTGCAATAGAGGAAATCGCAGAGGATCCGCAAGCAAGTACTCCAACTCATTTTGGAGTCAGGGTCACTCTATTTCCTTCATCAGAAGTTAATCCACCACAAGTGGAAGTTCCTGTAGAATCGCTAGGCAATCTATTGGATAGACTTAAGATGTCTGAACAACCGTCATCATCTAGGACTATTTCAAATGACACAGCGACAGCAGAAGTCCCTGCCATCACTCCGACAATGTTTGCCGGCATACCAGCTGTCCCAACTAGCTCACAACAGCTAGAAGGAGTCCACCAAGGGACTATTTCGACAGTATGGTCTGTTCCAGTTTGTTCATCCGGAGTAATACCCGGTAATTCTTATGTTGAAACTCGCCAAATTGATCCATTTGGAGGTCAATCTGAGCAATCAATCCCCTTTAGTTCAGGATTGGTACCGTATGGGGGGCAGTGTGCTCTTTCATTACCTCCTCCGGGAGGATATCCATATGGCAGTTCTCAACAGTATTCAGGTTATACTGGAATTGCATCAAGTAGTTGGGTACCTATGCTACCTCAACAACCAAGGGTTGTATATTCTATGCAACAGTGTGTACCTGTGATGAACATCCCAACCACACCGGCTATTGTAACAGTGTCACAAGTTCAAGCGATACCTGTTGCATGTCAACCTCAGATTTCTCAGGTTGTAATGCAACAGCCACTTGATCATGGGTCACAACCACAATCGCCAACTGGTGGGGCGACACAAGTACAAACGGGTACCATTACCCCACACCTCGGTCCAACGGTTAGCATAGCACAACAAAACATGGCGTCACAACCATGGCTTGTGCAATACCAACAACCATAATTCCAACAGGTGTACCAGGGTTCTGAGCAGTAGATCTTTGCGAATAGTGGACAACCGTATATCCAAAACAGTCAAAACCAACCACTTTACAGTGGTCAAGTCCACCAACCGTATCAGTCATACCAACATCAATTACATTATGCTGGTATGCAAAGGCCCACTGCTCAAGCGATTCCATCGTACCCTGGTTACGCTTCGCCTAACCTGAATCAACAGTTACCATTCGTGGTAACTTTAGAGTTACCCGATTTACACCGGTTAACCAACGATCCAATTGCTTATGCCCCTTGGTGGCCAGCGATTCCTCATAAACTTCCATCTGACATTCCTAAATTCAATGGAAATCCAGGTGAAGACCCATCGAATCACGTGATGACTTTTCATCTGTGGTGTTCGTCGAACACCCTTAACGACGATTCGATAAGGCTTCACCTTTTTCAGAGGACATTGACAGGTCCAGCGGCTAAATGGTATATTGAATTGCCAAGAGCCTCTTTCGACAATTTTAGTTCCCTAGCCACAACTTTCTTAACCCATTTTCAATTACCGATAAGGTATGAAACGGGAACAGAAATATTAACCAACTTCAAACAGGCAACTGCGACCCATATATCTGATCATATACATGAGTGGCGTCGTCGTCGTAGGATGGTGAAAACATATGTTCCCGATCAACTATTAGCTGAATGGTTTATAAAGTCGTTACTTCCGGCTATTACGGAAGATGTGGCCAAGGGGGGAGTCGTAACAGAGGAGCAAGTCATTGCTCGTGCGCAGTATTTGGACTTAGTTTATACTCAGTCCAGCACGCTCTACGACAAAATACCTGACGCCCCTAGACCAGAGTTTTCAATTCCTCCCCCTCCTAAATCAAATAGTGACTCTCATGCCGGTGACGGTGTGATTGGCACGGCAAACGCGAAATCGATAAAGGCTTCGTCAAAGAAAGCCCGTAAGAATTCAGATCAAAATGCAAAAGGAGAAATTCTT
The DNA here is from genome assembly GCA_031772625.1 of Pinus tabuliformis. Lineage (NCBI taxonomy): Eukaryota > Viridiplantae > Streptophyta > Pinopsida > Pinales > Pinaceae > Pinus > Pinus tabuliformis. The sequence goes on from CM062816.1 coordinate 498,443,026, forward strand.
GCTTCGGAAGTAAATGCCATATCGGAAGATAAAGGCAAAGAAACCAATCAACCAGGAAGCAAGAAGAAGAAAAACAAAGGCAAGAAGAAGAAACAGGGTGAGTCATCCCCTAGAAAAAATTCTTCAAACCCTCCTGGAAAAGGGAAACCAAACAGTCCATGTATGATATGTGACGAAGATCACTGGACAAGGGATTGTCCTTACAAGGCTGAACTTAAAAGGTTCTTTAAAAGTTCCCAAACCTCAGCTGTGTTGACTGATCCGTTTCCCAACCCAGGTCAAAATCTGGTTGATAGTGGAAATGCTTCCCCGTCGCAAGTACTTATGTTGTCAGTTTCGAAACAGCAGAATGATGCGTTAATTTCGACAAGGAACAAAGATTATGGGAATCCTCAGCTGTCGAACAAAAAAGGAAAAGATCAACCAAGTAGTTCGACAACAACTTCGACAGAAGTTGTAACGCCCACCATCCCTGAATTAACAATAAAACCGCCGAAGGGTGTAGTACACAAGTTGACATTTAATCCTCGTGCCAGAGCGGCGCAGCATTATAACATAGTGGAAGATTTAGCCCAATCGCCATCCGCTATGTCGACTCTTGAAGTGCTACAAAATTGTCCAACCCAAAGGCAGGCGTTGTTATCAGCAATTGGTGGGGTTGATCCCAAGGATTCCAATCTTGTATCCTTTGATCACAAGGGATATGATCCTCAGTTACCAGCTCAGCTAGCTTTCCTTATTCAAGTGAAAGCACTCAGCAAAACTGTTCACAGAACAATAATTGATGAGGGAGCCTCGACATGTATTATGTCGATGAGTTGCTGGAAAACTTTAGGATCTCCAACCTTGTCGTGATCTTCGACAACATTAAAAGCTTTCAACGGAAGGACTTATACCCCTTGCGGTATCCTTAATAACTTGAAAGTTGAACTAGGAGGAAAGACGGTAGAAATTGATGTAGAAGTCATTGATGGAAATCTTGACTATAACATCCTACTGGGTAGACCATGGATTTATGCCATGGCAGCTGTCGTGTCGACTTATTTTAGGAAGATCGCATTCCCGTTTGAAGGAGGGATTACGATCGTCGACCAACAGAATTTCCTCCCTAATGGTTCGCAAGTTACAAGAAGCATTCCCATGATCCATGAGAGCAACCATTCAATTCAAGATATCGGAGTAGGATTATTGAAAGACCCCACATTGATGGGAACTTTCGCGCTACCACCTCCTATTTATACAAGAAATGTACCGTTTGTAGCAACCTGCAACATGATATCTTCCACGAAGGTCAACATGGATCATTCAATGGTTTTGTCCCCAAGCCCTTTAGAAATATTGTAGCAATCAATGTTTCAAGCATGGGAGGCAAACCCAAATCAACGCTCGTCAAGCGTTTGGGTAGATAGGTCTAGAGAATATGGAACCCCATTAGATCCTTGGTCGAAAGTACATGGGACTGACGAAGGAATCTTACAATCAATGATGATTGAGGGGGCACCATGGAATGATCACCACCATCGTTCCATGATGATTTGGTAAGATACTCAAAGTGACCTTTATCACCCTTCAGTTTTTGAATTCCTAACAAATACTGTAAACACGGTGGACTCCGAGCGAAACCTATCCAATATAGAAGAGACTATAGCCATAAATATCTCGACTAGAACAGATGTTGTAGAGAATATTTATGTCGGCAAAGGTTGTTCCCCTTCAGAACTGGAAAGATATAATGCTCTTTTTCGCGAATTTAGAGATGTCTTTGCTTGGTCATATGAAGAAATGCCAGGCATTGACTCGAGTATCGTTGAACATGAAATTAAAATGTATCCTGATGTCAAACCAGTAAGACAACGACTTCGACAGGTACACCCCAAGAAAGCCGCTGCCATTAAGGCAGAAGTTGAAAAACTCCTCCATGCTGGATTCATCTACCCGGTTCCTCTAATTGATTGGGTATCAAATATTGTCCCTGTTATGAAAAAACAAGGGACGATTAGAGTGTGTGTCGATTATAGGGATGTAAACCAAGCTTGTCCGAAGGACAACTACCCTACACCCTTCATCGACCAGATAATTGATGAATGCGCCGGATGCGAAATCTTTTCATTTATGGATGGATTTTCCGGGTATAATCAAATAAATATTCGCCCACAGGACCAGTCAAAGACTGCATTTATTTGTTCGTGGGGCACATTCGCTTATCGAAAATTACCCTTTGGTTTAAAGAACGCAGGGGCGACATTTCAGAGGGCAATGAATTATGCCTTCCATGACATCAAGAACATTGTTCAACCTTACCTCGATGATCTTCCGGCTCATTCGCGAAAGCAGACTGATCATCTGCAGCATTTAAGAGCGATATTTCTACGTTGCCGACACTACAAGATAAGACTCAATCCGCACAAATGTGTGTTTTGCGTCGGTTCTGGTCGTTTACTTGGCTTTGTAGTCTCTAAGGATGGGATTCGTCTCGACCCTTGTAAGGTTCAGGCAATCATTAATTTGCCTCCACCTTCAAATTTGCTTTAGATTCAGAAACTCCAAGGGAAAGCAAACTTTCTGAGGAGGTTCATTCCAAATTACGCAGAACTTGCTAAGGGTTATACTCGTCTTTTGAAAAAGGATGTACCTTTTGTCTGGGACCAGGTGGCGCAAGCTTCCTTTGATGCTCTGAAAGATTGTCTAGTAAAAGCATCATTAATGTACGCCCCGAACTATCAGAGAGATTTTAACCTGTATCTGGCTGCAACGGATACGACCATTGCGATGGTTTTAGTTCAAGAAGTCGATGGAATAGAACATCCTATCTATTATTTAAGTAAAAAATTAAATGATACAGAAAGTAAATATTCTTATGTTGAAAAACTAGCGCTTGCAGCTGTTCAAGCGATTCAAAGGTTTCGACATTATGTCCTCTTTCGGAAAACTACCATCTTGTCAGATTGCAACCCCATGACTTATATACTGTCGCGACAGTTGCTGGGGGGCAAATATTCAAAATGGATAGCGATCCTTCAAGAGTTTGATCTGGAATTTGTGAAATCCAAATCAAAGAAAGCTCTAGTTTTCGCAGAATTATTGTGCGATCTCCCATCATCGTCCAACGATGAAACATCGGAAGAGTCAATCGTGGACGAAAGTTTGTTTCTAATATCTGTAAGCGATGAGTGGTATGGAGATATCATAGTTTATCTCCAAACCCAAAAGTTCAGGCCTAACACCTCTCGCTCCGAACAAAAACGTATATGATACCAAGCAAAAGACTACATGATCGTCGGTGATACACTTTATCGTCGTGGTGTCGATACAGTTCTGAGGAGGTGCCTTACCCATGAGGAGGCCGAAAAAGCCCTGAATGATTGTCATTCAGGCGCGTGTGGGGGGCATCAGTCTGGATATGCAACAGCACAAAGAATCTTACGAGCAGGATACTTCTGGCCAACCATGTTCAAAGATTGCATAACCGCAGTCAGAAGTTGCCATGCTTGTCAAATCTTTGATAGCAAAACCAGACGACCACCCGCACCTTTACAGCCGATAGTTGCTGTTGGGCTCTTCGCCAAGTGGGGCATCGATTTCATGCAATGTAACCCCACCTCGACCGGGGGGCATGGGTATATTATAGTCGCTGTTGACTATTTTACCAAATGGGCCGAGGCGATGCCTACATTGGATAACACTGGTGAAACAGCTGCCCTTTTCTTTTTCAATCATGTAGTCGCCAGGTTTGGCGTACCACAGGCTATAGTTACAGATCATGGGTCGCATTTTCCAATCACATGATGGTCGAATTAGCTGCCAAGCTAGGGCTATCTCACGACAACTCTACCCCATATTATTCGCAAGCCAACGGACAAGTTGAGGCAATCAACAAGATCCTGAAGCGTATGTTGCAAAGGATGATTGGGGTTCATAAAAGAAGGTGGCACCTAATCCTGTACTCAGCCTTGTGGGCTTACCGAACGTCGGTAAAGAACGCAACCGGGTTCACACCTTTTCAACTGGTGTATGGCCTGGAAGCAGTCCTACCAATCCAGTGCGAAATTTCGTCGCTTAAACTCGCAATCGATATTCTCCCCGGAACTTCAGAAGAAGAGGCTCGTTTCTTGGAACTAATCCAATTGGATGAAACCCGTCGTGATGCCGCTTTGGCTAACGAAGCTCATAAGAAACGAGTCAAGGCTCAGTTCAACAAAAATGTCGAACCCCGTGTCTTCTCAGAAGGTGATTTGGTCTTGCTTTATGACCAAGAATCCGATAAATTGGGAGTAGGTAAATTCAAGTCCTTATGGATGGGCCCCTATATTGTTAAAATGGTGTTAGCAAAAGGAGCCTACGAGTTAATGGATTACGATGGAATTCCACTGGCGCAGCCCCGCAACGGGTTGTACCTCAAGCGTTACTATGCTTAAATAGTAACTTGCATGCTTTTGTTGTATTTTGTTTTCGCTAAAGTGTTTGTCCTGGTCGAGTGATCCACCTTTTCATTTATTGCAGATGTCGAACCTTCTGGAGATATGTGTTGGATATGCCGACGGAGCGAGTCGTAGTTCGAGGAACCTATCCTCTGCAGCCTGGGCCATTTTTGATCCAAGCGGCGAGTTAGTAAGTTTCAGAGGTGTATGTATTGGGCAATCAACGAATAACATCGCTGAGTATAGCGCGTTGATAGAACTACTCTCTGATGCCATCACACATGCCATACGCCGACTAATTGTCAGGCTAGACTCACAGCTCGTAATACTACAACTCAATGGTATATATTATGTTCGCAATCCAGCTATTTATCGCATGTTCCTAAGGGTTAAGATCTTGGAAAGACGATTTGATTCAATTCAATATCAACATATTTCAAGAAACTTAAACACATTAACTGACTCATTAGCAAAATATGTGTTAGATAGACATTTGCAACATTTATAAAAGGACACATCATTAAAGATTGTACATATGGATCACATAAATCAACCAGAATAAAACTCGAAAATCAAAATATATATAAGCTGTTTATATAGTTCATACATAATGTTCTGTAACCAAGACAAAATTGGTCATATGACCTAAAACTCAAAAAGATGCTAGGGGGCACCCTAGCCTAGTGGTGCTCATGATAGTATGTCACGGCCTGTGCAATCATGCGCAAGAGGCGATTCCATCGTCTAGGCACACCAATAGTATGCCGCTGCAGCTGTAAAGGTAACTCGTCAATCTGTACATCCGGAAGACCGCGAGTAAGGCTCTCAACCTGCTCCTGCACAGCTGTAAGGGTCTCAGTATCGTCAAGATCGCGGATAACAACCCTCCTAGCAGGCTCCACTGCCGGGGCAGCAACTGGCGATCTCGGACGAACTGCTGGATGAACAGGACCAATATCTGCATGCACCCAAGAGTACAATTAAAAGTCTTCATAGAATAAAGCACAACAACATTATGAATAAGAACAGTAAACAGTAATATGGTCAAGGAGTTTACCAATGGCGCCCCACTGTTCGCCATCCGGTAGCACCAAATCTGGATCACCTCGGAAATCCATACCCACATATGGATACTCGGAAAACGCCATCTCCTGGCGCTCGAACCACCTAAAGAAGGCCTCGGTAAAAGTGATCTGAGGTTGACCAGCATGCCTAGACATGTGGTCGACCCACCTCTGCATGCGTGGCTCGGTCGGAGAAGGCAAGTCGAGTATGATGTACTGAGGCTGCATCAGTGGGATTTTCTCCAAGGCGAAGGCAGTCAAAATAGAACCAAATCCAAAGTTCTTCAGCTTCCCATCCTTTACCTTGGTCAATTGACTTTTCATCTGAACAAGTACTGCATCACACCAGTTGAATACTTTCGGTTGGAGACACTCCAAGGCGTGCTGCATATAAGATCTGTTGGCAACATGTAGAGCTGCGCTGCCGGCCATCCTACCAATAGTGAACAGAATGGACCTGAGAGCCCGATCAGTAATCTCACGGATAACAATCTTGCCGTCTCTGCTCGGCTGAGAACCTTCCCTGCAATACTGGCAGACATAATCTCTGGTGGAATCAGTCCCCCGGGCCGTACCTGACAAGGAAATGGGGGCACCTCGCCTTGACAGTCCAGTCAAGAAGTACATGTCCTCTATGGTCAAGGGGATGGCCTTTCCCCTAATCTGGAACACTTGGTTAACAGGATCCCAAGCATCAAGCATGTACTGCAGCAAAGAAATCTGTGCTCTCATACTAGAGATACGGAAGAACTTCAGCAGGCCACAGTTCCGCAGCGCGTTCACCATGACAGGGTCATGGAGGGCAATCATGTCCTCTTCTTCATGTTCTCGTTCTCGCCATGTAAGGGACATTTTGTTCAGAGTTCCCTGCAAAGCAAACAAGAGAAGGAGTAAGTTCCTGATTTTGATGAAAAACTGGCAAAAAAATCATCGAAAAATGACCTTAAAAACCCAGTTTTTGAGCCCAGCGCAGGCAGAGAGTCTCCCACTTGCGCTGAGGGTCAGGCTGCCTTAAGGCAGCTTGACCTTCAGCGCAGGTTTCGGAAGGGGAACCTGCGCTGATCCTAGGGCGCCCTGGCAAAACCCCAGGGGCTCAGAAATACTAGAAAACAGGCATGAAACAGGAAAAGGAAACCATGAAAAGAAAGAGCTAGGGTTTAGCTCCTACCTGGTCCAGACGGCGCCGAAAATCGTCCGCAGAATCTCCCGGAATCAGCTGGTGAAAATCAAGGGGGAAGAGGCACCTCCAGAGCTCCAACAAACCAAATGCAAATGAAATGGTAAATGAGAGGTAAAAACACCTTTTAATGGCTTTTTACACAGTTTAAAGTGAAATATTAGGGTTATAATCTCATTTTCATGCAAATATTATTCATTTCTAACAAAGTTTGTTGCAGCAATTGAAAAAGTAGTACTATATTTGAAAAGAGAAAAGCTAGTAATGGTAAAAAATCAAAATTTGACCATATAATCGAGCAGTTTTACCGCGGAATTTATGCTCGTTAAAAAATAGAAAAGCGAGATCCGAGCAGTTTTAACGCGGAAATCATGCTCGTTAAAAAATAAACATAAGCATTGAGCAGTGTTTTGGCACATTCAAGCTCATTAAAAAATGAACCCATCTTGGTAAATAACCACTGTGATCGTAAATTTATTAGCCATGAAAAGCCTTGGTCGTGTTTGCACCCACCACCTCCATTCCATTTGGCCAATCGTTCACCTCCATATGATTGTTTACCTATTTTGAGGAACAGCTGCGAAGAGTGATTTCACCTAGCCATCCTTGTGACACTGCCGTGATTGGAAAATTCCAACCTGTACCTGGAATCTGCTGCTATCCCTGTTTATCACTCGTTCCTCAAAAGACGAGTCTTCTTTGAGCTCTTTTCATCTGACTCGTAAAATATGAAAAGTTTGCCGAGTTTTGGCCTTCCAGCTCGTTAAATTGACCGGAAGAGCTATCCCTCCTCTAGATTTTAATCTTTTTGGACCGGAGGGATTATTACACAAAAAGGTCGAGCGCTTGTTTTATTCGGCTCGTTAAAGTTATCGAAAACTCATCCCTTCTGTATTGTTTTATACTTTTTCAGACTTAAGGGATTAGATGACGAAAAAGGAATTTTGGAGTTAACTTTCTGTACCTTTTCAGACTCTCTAAAATTGAAAAGGACCGAGTTTTCCTTGTCGTTAGACTCGTTAAAATGATTAAATAGCGACAAACTTGTCTTTAGATGAGAACGAGCTTCCCTATCGCTAGACTCGTTAAAACATAGCGATGGGCTTGCCTGAAGGGCAGGTTATAGAACAAGCATATGTTATCCTCCTCAAGCTTGACAAAAATAAAGAGGTACTGGTCAGAAATGACTGGGGAAAAATTGGGAGAACCTCAAAGCTTTAATGGTAGCAAGTCGCTCTTGAACATGACACTTTGTCCTCCGTATCACATCGGGTTGGGTTGTTTTCATTCACCGGTCTCATCACCATGGTCCTCGCCAAACCATCCACATTTGGGGTAATGCTACTGATCCATCACATCAGTGTCGTTATATGTTCAAGAGATGTTGTTCAGAAAGAGTCAACCGTGTCCCATCCACTGCCATACATTATCCTTCATCCACCCATGATCGCCACCCTGAATCATATTTCACAGATTGTTTTCACCTCCACTAAAATCATTAGCTCCGTTCCATGTCACTGATGTGGGATTCATTAAGGCCCTCCTTTGATGGATCGCTTCTTGTCGACTTCAGCTCATTATCCAAGAAGTTGATCTAGGAACAACCCCCTCAGTACTTTGAAGCTTGCATGCCTCAATGGCAAGTTTCTCACTTCCGGCGACAGGTATACATCAATGACCTTCGACCAGAAGATTTTGCGTGGTGTTCGACGCCAAGTCCTTTATTCACACCACGTGAATTGTACTGCAGTACCTTGAGGGTCATTTTCATTATTGGTGATTCCTCTCGCGCTTGTTAACGGTTTACATTATTGACCGGTAATCAAGCGATGTCTTTCCATGTTCGACTTCAGCGCAATTCTCACATGGATCGACTTGTACTTAGAGTGAAGATCGAACGAGTTTGAAGACCCCAGATCTAGTTTCATCCATCCGGGCTGCGATATATATTCAGGAAATATAAAGACATTTGATATGTACATCATTGCAACAGATGATCATCCTACTCAAAAGATGATAATTTCAGCAGAGAATTATCAGTCTACCATCAGACGATCGTCTGTTCTATGTACCAGAATGAATTTATAAAGCTGAGCATGGGAATGCCCGCCTCAGCTAGATCATGAAAGCAGAATGAAAAATAATGTATTGTATTGTATTTTATTACAGGGCACCTCTCAGCGATTGAATGAACTTCGGATCCTCCTGATAAAGCATTTCACCCGATAAACGACCTCATACTTTAGGGGGCAACTGTTATAGACATTTTTGTGCCTTACAGCATGAAGCATGAAATGTCGATAATCTAAGGGATCCAAAGTCCCTAAACATGTTGTTCCTACCCCTAGAGGAACAAGGTCAGCAAACCACAGCACTGAAAATCAGTTCTCCACCTGAAAACACTCAAAAACAAGCTAGTTCTGGATCATGTCAACTGCTCCACTGAACATATGCGCTGAATGTCAACTGCTCCACTCTGTACCTACGCTGAATGTCAACTCTAATGAAGGCTACCTGCGTTGGGCGAGATTGGCCAAGTGGCACAGTCATTCTGCAAGGTGTCAAATGCCCAGGAAGCTTCCGAAATGACACTTGGATCAGGGAATTCGCCTTGTGATGAGTAAGAGGATCTAGATCTCCAAGTGGAAGCAAGAAACTCCAAGTGGACTCAAGAACTGAAGTATAACTGAAGTGGGAGAGGACACTAGTCAGCTTCATGCCAAACTCAAGCTGACTCATCCTTTCTCCAAATCTCCTATATATAGAGCTCTCTCATGAGGTCTAGGAAGGCTGGAATCTTGTGAATGTAAGGAAGTGCTGTTGGTTTGAGTATAGAACTATTGGGTGATTGCTTTGAAGGAGGTGAAGAGGAGATTTCTTTCTGCTGGGAGGTGTTGCTGGATTGGGCCTATTATGGTTGTAACACTCTCAGAACTTTACTTCTTCCATTAATAAAGCATTTGAGGTTCTTCTATATGCATGTGTCTCTGTGGCGTATTGATGCTTGTATATTTGATTTATTCTAATCCTTGAATCAATTATGGATGTATGCTTCTTGTAGTTTCCCTTTCTTGTGCTTTTGCAGGATCTTTGTGTAGCTGGGCCAGTGAAAGAGCAAGGAGCTGGGAGCAAGCAGCAAGGAGAGAAGATTGGGTCAATCATTAGCGGAAGACAACGGTTAGTGGATCTCTTTCTCCCCTCTCTTACATCTCATAAAGAAGTAATCTTGAATAGCTTTGCATTCAGTTGTTGCTGAGGTACTATCACCCTTAGATTGGGATAGGGTCATTCCGTATTGGATACTTTTCCCAACAACAATCGCATCGTACCTCTGGTCGATTCTTGAAAACCTTCCCGCCTGCCTTATTGTGTCACACCCTTCCCTACAAAGGGGCTGATTTTTAACATTGACCTACCGGCGATTGTGATTTGCAACATGCGAGGGCCAATGGAGGATCACCATTTGGCACCTCCTCATTCACTGAAGGACTTTGCCACATCATCCAATCCTGCCATGTGAGCAAGTCAAACCTAAACTTTGACTAGCTATAAGTTCTGCATACGAGCTCGGATTTGAGTTTCGTTCATACTGTTGATGAGCACTTCGATCTGAAGCCAAGTTTATCAAGATTTTGACACTTTGATCTTTGAGCCTAATTCTGAGCACCTGATCATTCTTCTTTCACTTGATTATTATTATGTTCTTATAACCAACCAACTACCAAACTATGAAGATCAAATAGACAAGAGCACACAAAATGTAGGTTACAAGTTAGGGCCAAAACCTCTCCTCTTGAGAGGAAAAGCCAAAATAATTCTTCTCTTCTTATATAACTTCAATTTCTGAATTCCAAGATCTAATACCCTTGTCAAAGACCCCTCCAAGACCAAGTCAAATGTCTCCTTTTTCTAGCTACTTTGACCTTGTAGCTTCCAACAACTTCTAGCAATATGGACCTTCCAAAAACTTCCAGCAACTTTGACCTTCTAGCAACTTTCAACAACTTCGACCTTCGAACAACTTCCAATAACTTTGACCTTCTAGAAACTTCCATCAACTTCAAAATTCCCCAAAAGTTTCTTATGTAATTTCAACTTCCCAACAATTTCTTCTATAACTTCAATTTCCCAACAATTTATTCTACAAGTTTAACTTTTCTATAGTAAGGTTTCCCTAATCTTCGCATGTTTTAGAAGAAGATAGGGAATAAACACAAAAAAATTGTCCTTCTATGTTCTATCCTTCTTTGATTGTCTTTCTTCTACCTCTTCTTCGCTTGGATGATGGGGAATCAGAGAGTGTCCATAGGAGGTCGAGTTCTCTCCTATATATAGGCTTCTTAGGAGGTCAATTTGTTGTCCATGAGACTAACTTGATCCTTCTTTTAGGCCAACTTGTTTTACAAGGTCTTGGAGGGTCTTTATGAGACCTTTCACTATACAAAATTTTCTTTACAAGATACAGTAGTCCCAAAGGGGTCTTACATGTATGAAAAGAACCCTTTTTACTTCATAATTCTATTGCAAACCTATAATCACTCAATGGGAGCTTTACCTATAAATAAATTTATCTTGAGCATGAAATCCATGCCTAAAAAATGACAATAATGAATTTCTTTTCTCCTTAATATGAAATACATAAAATCATGATTACAATATACATTATGAGGACATAACCTAGTTTCATATTTCAACAATCCCTCTTAACTACGAAGGTATTCATAATCCATACATGGTACTTGGACATTCTCATACTAAATAATTATCATAAGAAGAGTTGGATTGGTAAGCCATCTCATAAGCTATCATATTAGCTTATATCAGTGAATCTCATCATACCAACCAACATTGTCAGATAGAAAGGCCTTGACTAACAACTATGTCTCTCCACAAGATCAGAGCACAATGTTGATGAGACAATGAATAATAGACATATTTCATCATTATCTCTTAAGGAAAATAACCCACCTAGATGTTCATAAGGTATGTCGTTTTAAAACCATTCTTATCTTAGAATAACACATCCTCAAGGAATTTCCTCTTCAACTACTCTTACCTATCAGATGCCCTACCACATCCTAAAAAAGTATCAAAATAAAACTCATATGCTTACCTAATCCTCCATTCTTTATTCATAACATGAAGATAAGAATGATGTGTCTATGTCTCTCTCATTGCCTTCACTAAGACTTACGGTTGTTAGTCCTATTCTAGTGCATGAAACATGAAATAGAGAGCCATATTGACCACTCCCTCTTAACCTTAGATGATCTAATTATTCCTATAAAATGAATATACCTAAGCTCCCTCTTAACAAAGGACTTCCCAAGATCCCTCTCAACTAGGGACTTGCTTACAATCAACATCCATATGCTCTTTGTTGGAGATCATGGTACTATCAACTGCTTGTAGGGCTCCTATTTTTGCATCATGTCATGAAGTTCATTTTCTTTACGATGTGGTCTTTGTTATGAAATGAGCTCACAAAAAGATAGAAAAGATAGATCAATGCCTTAGAATTCAGCCTCTTCGAGGGGGCAACCTCCTTTACATTACACAAATGAATGATTCCTTGATGATTCAAATGACAAAACCTCCTTTCTATATATAGGAGTCTAAGGAGTCACAATATAACCCAGCCGACCTATCAATAATAATATAAAGCCACAAAAATAACAATAGAGGGATTCTATGGGGCATAGTAATAACAATATGGGGGCAATAGGGGCACAACAATATTAATAAGGGATACAACTACAATAGTAATGGGGTAATCACTAGTATTATAGGGACCTAACATGCCCCTCTCCTTCAAAAAGGTGTTCTCCTCAATGCTTGAGTAGTTCTGGATGCTTCTGTATAAAATTCTCATCCTCCTGTTAGAAAATTATATATTATGGAGCAATGGAAAACATAAAATATTGCAGAAATATAAACACAGAAAACGCATAAAACAAGAGAGACACAGATATACATGGTTCACCCAGTTTGGGCTACGTCCACCCCAAATAGCCAGTCCTTCCTTTCTATTATCCAGCAAAATGAAGAGACACAACCTCAAATCCGCTGTAATATCCTCTGTTTTCTCTCACAGTCTCACCTCTCTGTTTCTCGCTCACATAATACACATCTATTACATAGCCTCAAATACAATGCCCTCATACAAAGAGAGGGGTTGCCTTCTAGGGCAAAAAACCCTAAACTAAACATAAGTTCTACCGTCAGATCATCCACCTAATGAATGGCCCAGATTGACTAGAAATTATTATACTTTTACAAGGAAATTTTACATCTATTTTTAGCTTCGGGGGCGCTGCTCCCGAGCCCCCGCCGAGGGACCGCTATCCCTTGGACCCCCTAGCCAGGGGGGATCAGCACCCCCAGACCACCACAGGGGGGACAAGTCCCCCTGCGTGGAGGGGTGTACAAACTTCCTGGGGTATACATCCGTCTGAAACAAAGACATCTGAACAATCATGCTCCACACACAACAATCTCCCACTTGGAGAATGATTGTAGCAACTCCATCGCTGCTTCATTTGCTGGATAATGACTCCTCTTTGAACCTGGATGTTTCTCATCTTCTTCATCATCCTTGAAAACCAATTGAAACTGAGCATGTTCTTAGTTTCTCCCTGGTTACGACTTTTGTTAGCATATCTGTAGGATTCTGGCTAGTGTGTATCTTTTCCAGCTTCAACTCTCCATCTTCCAACACTGATCATATGAAATGGTATTTGAGCTATATGTGTTTAGTCTTGGAATGAAATGCTAAGTTATTTGCAAGATGAATGGCACTTTGGCTATCACTGTATAATGTGCCCATATCATGCTCCTTATCCAATTCACCCATAAAGCTTTATAACCAAATCATTTATTTACTAGCCTCTATAGCAGCAACATACTCTGCTTCTGTTGTTGAAAGTGCAACAACACTTTGGATTTTTGAAACCCAACTGACAGCTGTTCCACAAACACTAAATACATATCCTGTAGTGCTCCTCCTATTATCTCTATCACCTGCCATATCGGCATCAACATATCCTTGTAGGGAAATGTTTGAACCACCAAAGCATAATGCTTGATTTGTGGTACCTTTCAAATATCTGAGAATCCATTTCACTGCCATCCAATGTTCCTTTCCTGGATTATTCATGTAACTGCTTACAACTCCCACTGCATGTGCAATATCAGGCCTCGTGCAGACCATTGCATACATTAAGCTTCCAACTGCTGATGCATATGGAACTTTAGACATATAATCCATGTCTTCTTGGGTCTTTGGGCACATTTCCTTACTAAGTTTGAAATGGCTAGCAAAAGGTGTACTAACTAGTTTTGCATTGTGCATGTTAAATCTTTTCAACACCTTTTGTATGTACTCATTCAGAGACAATGTTAATTTGCAATTTTTCCTATCTCTAGTTATTCTCATACCAAGGATTTGTTTTACAGCTCCCAAATCCTTCATTGCAAATGAATTTGCCAATTTTCTTTTAAGCACATTTATTTCCTTCATGTTAGATCCTGCAACAATCATGTCATCTACATACAATAACAATATAATATAGCTTCCATTATTTTGCTTCTTCAGATAAACACAATGATCAGAGTGACATCTAGTATAACCTTGTTCAGACATAAACTTGTCAAATTTTAGATACCACTGCCTTGGAGCCTGTTTTAAGCAATACAAGCTCTTCTTCAACCTGCACACTAGTTTCTCCTTCCCTTTCACTTCATATCCTTGTGGTTGCTGCATATATATCTCTTCCTCCAAATCCCCATGGAGAAAGGCTGTCTTTACATCTAACTGCTCAAGATGCAAATCTTCAACTACCACTAGACTTAAAATAGTTTTGATTGAAGTCATTTTAACAACAGGAGAAAATATTTCATCAAAATCAATACCTTTCTTCTATGCAAACCCCTTCACCACAAGTCTAGCTTTGTACCTCTGTTTTCCTCCATCTTCTTCCTTCAGCCTGTAAACCCATTTATTCTGCAATGTAGTTTTACCTGCAGGAAACCTGACTAAGTCCCATGTCTGGTTATGCATTAAGGAGTCCATCTCTTCTTCCATAGCTACCTCCCACTTCTTCCTTCTTTCAACCTGCATTTCTTCTTCATAACATTCGGGTTCACCGAAATCAGTCAACAATAAATAATATAATGAAGGAGAGTATCATTCAGGGGGTCTACTTATCCTGGTAGATCTTCTGACATCGATTTCAGGTGTTTGGGGTGATTGTTGCTGTTGTGGTGGTTGTTGCTATTGTGGTTGTTGATTATTATTATTTTCAGGCACCTTTAATTTTTCAGTGATTTCATCAAGAAATGCATATTCCTTGTTTTCTTTTTGCTGTTTCTTTTTCTGCAACTGATTCTTATACAAGACCTTTTCATTGAATATTACATATCTGCTCCTAATGATTTTGTGATTTTCATAATCATATAAGTGATAACCAAAATCATTAACACCATATCCAATAAAGGTACATTTCTTTGACTTTGCCTCAAGCTTTGTTCTATTTTCTTTATCAATATGAACAAAGGCCTCACAACCAAAAGGCTTTAAAAAAGAGTAGTTTACCTTTTTACCTGTCCATGATTGCTCTGAAACACCACCATCAAAGGAAATTGAAGGCCCTATGTTTATTAGATAAACAACAGTATCTACAGCATCTGCCCAAAACTGTAAAGGCACTCCTGCATGCAATCTCATACACCTTGCACGCTCCATGATTGTTCTGTTCATCCTTTCTAACACAATATTTCCTTGTGGTGTTCTTGGAACTATCTTCTCTCTGCGAATTCCATGTTCTGAACAATACCTATCAAACTCTTTGCTGCAATATTCACCTCCATAGTCTTATCTAAGACACTTCAATTTCTTTCCTGTCTCAATCTCAACCAAAGCTTTCCATTTCTTGAAAGTATCAAATACATCAGATCTATTCTTAATATAATAAATCCAAGTTTTTCTAGTTGCATCATCAATAAAAGTAACATAATAACGAGAGCCACTGAGAGATGATACCTGAGTAGGTCCCCATACATCTGTATGCACAAGCTCTAATTTTTCATTCTTCTTTTCTTTCCCAACTCTGAGAAATCTGACTCTCTTCTGTTTTCCATAAATGCAATTCTCACAGAAGTCCAAATTAACATTCTTCAAACCCGGCAACAAATTCCTTAAGTGAAGAATCTTCATCCCTTTTTCACTCATGTGTCCGAGCCTATGATGCCATAATGCTGCATCTGCTCCTTTAGAAGTTAAAGCATTAACAGAGTTAGAAATACCATTGCATAAATAAAATGTACCAACCTTTTCGCCTTTTGCTATTACCAGGGCTCCTTTGGTGACCTTCCAAGATTTATCTGTGAAAGTTGTCACACAACCTTCATCGCCTAACTGCCCTGTTGAAATCAGATTTTTCTTTAGATCTGGAACATGCCTTACCTCCTTTAGTAGCCATTGGTTTCCATTCTGCTGTTTTACAAGAACGTTACCCATTCCAACAATTTTACAGGGTTTATCATCACCCAAACGAACTTGTCCAAAATCTCCTTGAACACAATCATGAAAGTATTTCTTATCAGGTGTGGCATGGAATGAGGCCCCTGAATCTACCACCCACGAATCAGTAATATTTTTGAAAGAAAGAATCAAAGCATCTTGTAACACCTCACCTGTCACATTTTCTTCATGATTGTTTTATTGCTGTGAATCTCCTTTTCCCTTCCGAGATCTATAGTCTTTCTTTAGGTGTCCTTTCTTTCCACATTTCCAGCACACTATCCCTGATCTGGACTTGGATCTGCCTTTCCTTGATTTACTGCGATATCCTGAGCTCTTTCCTATTTCCATTTTTCTTCCTCTAGACTCTGCACTCAAAGCATTTCCCGATGTCTCACCGGAGCTTTTCTGTCACATTTCCTGGCTAAGGATAGCACCAACAACGTCATCAAACTTTAAAGTACTAGATCCAGACACAGAGTTACTAATGGCCATTACTAAACGATTCCAACTTTCTGGCAATGAGCACAAGAATAACAGAGCTCTAACTTCATCATCAAAGTTTACCCCTATAGAACATAACTGACTTGTAACAGTATTAAAATCATTTAAATGATCTACAACAGATCCACCTTCCAACATCTTCATATTAAATAACTGTTTCATAAGAAATACCTTGTTTGAGGCCGAGGGTTTTTCATATAGTTTCTCCAATGTCTTAATCAAACCCTCTATCATTGTTTCCTTCGAAATATTGAAGGTGACCAACGCTGCAAGGCACAACCGTATTGTTCTGAGTGCCTTTCTATCGAGAGGTTTCCATTCTTCATCTTTCATACCCGCCGGCATCTTTGCTTTTCTGCCCAATGGTAAGTATAGATCTTTCTGATACAGATAATCTTCCATCTGCATCTTCCACAATGAGAAGTTTTGGCCATTAAATTTCTCGACCCTAAACTTACCATCTTCTGCCATTGCTCCCACTCGAACGAGGAACCCTTTTTTCCTGCGAGTTTATCAGCCAAATAGACCTTCAGCTCTGATACCAATTGTTAGAAAATTATATATTACGGAGCAATGGAACACATAAAATATTGCAGAAATATAAACACAGAAAACACATAAAACAAGAGAGACACAGATATACGTGGTTCACCCAGTTTGGGTTACGTCCACCCTGAACAGCCTATCCTTCCTTTCTATTATCCAACAAAATGAAGAGACACAACCTACAACAAATCCGCTGTAATATCCTCTGTTTTCTCTCATAGTCTCACGTCTCTATTTCTCGCTCACAAAATACAAATCTATTACACAGCCTCAAATACAATGCCCTCATACAAAGAGAGGGGTTTCCTTCAAGCGAAAAAAACCCTAAACTAAACATAAGTTCTACTGTCAGATCATCCGCCTAATGAACGGCCCAAATTGACTAGAAATTACTATACTTTTACAAGGCAATTTTACATCTTTTTTTAGCTTCAAGGGCGGTGCCCCCAAGCCCCTGTCAGGGGACCGCTAGCCCCCAGACCCCCCAACCGAGGGGGATCGGCCCCCTCGGACCCCCGCGGGGGGGAAAAGTCCCCCCCGCACCCCCCTGCGTGGAGGGGTGTACAAACTTCTTGCGGTATACATCCAGCTGAAACAAATACCTCTAAACAATCATGCTCCACACACAACACCTCCCATGTGGAATTGTTGAGTCCCAAACTTGCATCTTCCCTATACACCTTTTTAGCCTTCTTTCCCAGTTACTTGACCCACCAAGCTGTCAAATCATTGCATATTAGTTTAAAAAGAGCTTATAAAATGGTTTCCTAACTATGTCTTGTGACTGCTGTTTGATTTAGATTTTTGTTCAATCAGTTGTGGAAACTTATCACTTTCTGCAGCCAGCTCAAGTTTCCGCAGCCATTTTGTTGAATTCCATGTTACAGGTGTCTACTGGAGAATCCAGCCACATGGGCAAGCTACAAATGACGTGTACATGGAGCGTGTCCCCTTGGTTCAGCCGAATCACTCACAAACGGCCATGGTCAAGGACAGTCAAAGCAATGGTCAACATAAGAGTTTTGTGGTGGCACGACTCTGTTTTTACCACGTGAAGATTCATGTGGCAAGCTCCTCAATCTATGGAGGTGTGCTAACACTTGTGGATCGATCCGTGAACCAAATCGAACAGCCACCACTCCATAGATTTAATTGTCACGGCTACCATACTGCTAGATCTCAGGACATGGATATTCATGTGTCTGTTTGGCAGCGCAGAATTTAGGAATTAGTTATAGCATCCTCAGTTATAAATAACGTGTTATCATACGCTTGATAGTTAGCTTTTTATATGTAATCTTAACTGTTTTTACAAGCCCACTGTGCCGTGCTATATCTTTATCTTATAACAACATTTTAATATATGAGAAGGCAACGTTCTTAAGTTCAATTCGTGACTGAGTATTGATTGGCCGAAGTTGCAGAGGGCCCCTGTACACCAAGGCTCTGTATCTACTGTATAGTTTCTTGCTTGCTTTCATTATGTTTTTGCTTTTATAATCATTTGCTTGTATATATTACACTGTTCTGATATTCATGTTAACTGCTGTCCATCTTTTCTTTTATGCTTTCTCATGATTGCTAACTGATCAGTGTTTTTCTTTCAGGTTCTTGTAGACAACCCGGGAAATTTACATAGTTTTTATTGATTAATGACATGAAATCATCTTGTCCTTCTGCTGATTTATGATTCTGAGTTTTAATTCCAGCATTGTCATTTCTTTCAGTTCTGTTTTGCTCATTTACTTTCATGCAATTTAGATATCATATTACTCCATTTGTTTATGATTACCTCCTATAGCCAAGCGACTCAAATAGTGAGGAATCAAAATATTAGTTGATGTAGTATGACTTAGTTTACTTTTCTGCAAGTTAGTAATTACATTACTCATGTCATTTTCAGAGATTGAAATATGAATGCGTAATTTAATCTTAGTCTCATTTTATGCAATTTCATTTCATGCAATTTAGATATCAGATTACTCAATTTATTTATGATTACCTCCTATAGCCAGAGCGAGTCGAATGGTGAGGGTTCAGAATATGAGTTGAAGTAGTGTGATTTAGTTTTCTTTGCTTACAGTCTTTGAATTGCTTTGATTTCAGTTTTTTTTTCTCTTTTTATACAGCAGCAAGGATACTGGGCTTCATTGTCTCTAGCTCACTGTTTTGGTACATTTTTATTCTTTTCTTTCTCAGGAATTGATTTCATCACAGCCAGTTTGAAAACCTTTTTGAGAACTTTAAAGTTTGGAAAAATCATTGTAGAAGTCACCATTTCCATCCATACTTGAATTTCAATTCTGTCATCTCACATTAGGGAATCAACAGAAGATAAACCCAAAAACAAACCAAAAACTCAAAAACGACAAAGAAATAAGGAATCGGTTATCTTGCATATACAGTGCACTTCACTTCAGCAGTTTACGACTCTCAGATTGACATTTTAAATATCAATTTAGGACACACTAAATTGACCAAACATTTTGGCACCATTGCTGGGGAAGTGAAACTAGGTAGCCAATTTCTTAAAAAAAAACAAGAAAATTTCAAGGAAGGTAAAAATTGATAACTTCTCAAAGTATGCTCTCCTCTTGCACCTAGTGTGATCTGAAGGATCAGAAAAGAGAGTTATTGGTTTAATAATTTCTTGAGTATGCTCTCTTCTTGCACCAAGAGTGACTTGGAAGATCAGAAAGAGAATTATTAGCCCGACTTGAAGAAAAATAAAAAATGACATGCATAGAGCAAGAGATTCTAGGGGAAGGTTTTTAGCTAGGGCCAAGAGTTCGATTTTTACAACTCCATCTACTTCAAGGAATAGACAAGAAACACCTCCATAATCTCCAACTCACACTCCTAGCCTAGGATTCCTAGAATTCAAGAGGCAGTAGTTGAATTAGGAGACTCTCCCACACTATCCACCGAATCTGAGTTAGGAAAAGACCCTTTCTCTACTTCTATAGGAAAACACATTGTAATTGAGGAAGTAGAATCACCTGAAAAAGAAGAGGGAGAAATTCCTCCTCATTCGCCATTGGTAGAAGAACCAGAGGACTCTGAGGTATTTGAGGAAAATATCATGACAGAGGAAGTAGCAAACGGATTTGGTAGAGGTAGAGGTAGAGG
The DNA here is from genome assembly GCA_031772625.1 of Pinus tabuliformis. Lineage (NCBI taxonomy): Eukaryota > Viridiplantae > Streptophyta > Pinopsida > Pinales > Pinaceae > Pinus > Pinus tabuliformis. The sequence continues at coordinate 498,463,384 of CM062816.1, forward strand.
AGGAGGAGGAAACAATGGAGGAGGTAGAGGTACTAATGGGGGAAATAGGGATGGAGATAACTCATTCGGATTTCCTATAGTTGATGAGGATTCTCGAGCAATAATGAAAAACATCTCACCATCTGTCCTCCCAAACTTTCATGGGTTACGAAATGAGGATCCTGAAACATTTCTATTTGAGTTTGAAGTCGTGTGTCGAACTTATGATTATTTGGAAGACTCTCAAAAACTCAAATTGTTTCCTTCAACATTAAAGGGAGCTACTTTGAAATGGTTTATGGGATTAGTCACTCAATCCATTAGGACTTGGAATGATATGAAACAAACATTTTTGGATAGATACCTGGACTATTGTATGCCCACCAATCACAAGGATGAGGTATTCAAAATGGTGCAAAGAGAAGATGAAAACTTGGAGGATTTACTTGAAAGATTTCAATACAACCTGAAAAGAGAAAAAATGAATAACTTAGATGAGGAAACCTTGAAAGCCCTTCTATTAAAAGCCATTAGAGATGAATGGATAGATATTTTGAACATGATGGGAAAAGGAGATATATCTCAACTTCCACTTCATGATATAGCAGAGCTATGTGTCCATCTCTCAAGGGGAAATCTAAAACTGGAAAAGGGCCTAGATATCCTTCTCTCATTAGAGCAAACAAATCTGCAACTGGATAAGTAGGTAGGGCTGAGATTGGCAACATGCTTGATGAATTCAAAACTGATATTTTAAGGAGTCTTAGTGAGCAACTAGACACCCTTAAGATACAAAACAGGTAGAAAGCAGAAGCTGAAGCTTTGGCCATCTTTTGTCCGAAATGTAGAAAGAAACATGCTCTAAGGGAATGTCCCTTGGATGCAAAAGTTGTAGAAACATGTGTGATTTGCTCAGAAAACCATGAGACCAAGGATTGTCCTTCAATTCCTGGGCTCAAAGCTGTCTTTCAAGAAGATCCAAATTCAATTGAGTCTCTCTGTTTTGTTGCAAGGAGACCTTGGAAGGGGCAACAAAATCAAGGGTTTAACAACTCTATGAATTTTCAACCCCCACCAAATTGGAATCCTTGCGAACAACCTTGGTCCCAACCTCAAAATCCTTTTCAATCATGGGTACAAGGTATGCAAAATCCTTATGGGAGATTTGCTCAATTTTATCAATATCCTCCATCTTTTTAAAATCAACAAGCTCCACAACTTCCAAATCAAAATCCACAATTATCATTGCCATTTCCACAACAACAACAACCTTCTCAACATAATTCAAATTCTCAACTCTTGCTTCCATTCCAACAAAAGACAAATAAACTACCTTCCCAGCCATTGCTGAACGCCAACAATAAAAACCCTCAAAATTCTTACGTGGTAGAAGGACAACAATTTCATACCTATATGATTGTTCCTCTTAATGATGTACAACTCAGATCTGGTAGAGTTTTAGACAAGCCTTTTGTAGATGCTCAAAAGCAAAGCATTTCTGAGGAAGATTCTCTTGAAACCAATAAAGGTTCTGAAGCATCTCTTCAAAACCCAAGCACTCAAAAAGAAAAAGAAAAAGAGTCAACCCCCACAACTCTTATAGTCGAGCAACCTGCATCTTCATCCACACCTCCATTTCCTGAAAGATTACAAATTGACAAAGGGGTGGAAAAACAAATCTTGTTGCCTGACTATGATTTTCTAGATGAATTAAAGAATGTCTGTATCAATATTTCCTTGTTACAAGCCATTAGAGAGATTCCTATTCTAGCAAAAACAATAAAGGAGTTGAGTCTTAAAAGACTAGGAAGGAAACGAAGAGATACAAGAAGAATCCACCTGGTAGGAAAAATTGCAGATATCATGATGGGAAAAATTACCATGCAGAAGTATGTAGATCCCGGTAGTCCAATTGTCAAAACATATAGTGTTATAGACATTTTTGTGCCTTACAGCTCTAAGCATGAAATGTCCATAAAAAAAGGGATCCTAAGTCCCTAAAAGTGTTGTTCTGGCCCCTAAAGGAACAAGGTCAACAAATTATAGCTTCTCCTAGAAGTTCTCCACCAGAAACTGCTCAGAATCAGTCAAATTAGGATCATTTCAGCTGCTCCACTAGCTAGTTGGGTTGCATAGCACCCAAGCACACTAGCTAGGTGTGTTGCAATGCACCTAAATGCACTACCAGGGTGCGTTGAGCGGGAAATGACAAATGGCAGTGTCATTCCGCGAGGTGGACAGACAATGAAAGCTTCCAGAATCTTCCCCAATGACACTTGCCTCACTGAGTTCGACCAAGGATGAGTAAGAGGCTCTCAGTCTCCAAGTGGAAACAAGAACTGACAGAGAGAAGCCACTAGTCAAATTATAAGCTGACTCATCCTCTTTGCATACATCTATATATGGATCCCTCATCCCAGAGATCCAGAGGCTGGAATTTTGGACATTGCAGAGAATTGCTGTTGGTTTTGAGATAGATATCAGAGTATTGGGTGATTTATGCTTTGTTGGAGGTGAAGAGGGGATTCCTTTGCTGGGAGGTTGATGCTGGATCAGGAATCATCGGTTGTAAGTCCTCCTGGATCTTCTTGTTATATCAATAAAACTATTTGAGTTTCTCCTACATGCTTGTGTTTCATTGATGTTTGTTACATTTGTATGTTTAGCTTAAATCTGATCCTAAGCTATTTATGAATATAAATCCATGTCTTTGTGTAGTTTTCTTCTTCTGTGATCTTACAGGAACTTGGTGAAGCTGGGCAAGTAAGGGAGCAGGTAGCTGGAAGCTGTCAAAGAGGAGAGAGATTGGATCAAAGGACTAGCGCAAGACACAGGTTGGTTCATCCTATTCCTCTTCATTTATAGTTCATAAAGAAGAATACGAAAGTAGTTTTCTCCGTTTGTTTCTAAGGTCACTGTCACACCTTAGTGGGATAGAGTCGTTCTGAATAGACACTTTTCCCGTTAACAAAATGGCGACTCCACTGGGGATCGTGTCTAGTTAGTTAGTTTGTGTTTCTCTTGTTGTTTGTTTCATAAACATACAAGTAGAAATTGAACTGCATTTGCCATTAACAAATGCAAAGTAGACATTTGCTACTTCAATCCATTCACTGGATCTGTTTATGATTTGAACAGCTGATTCACAAATGATCTGATTGCCCTTTGTGATAGCTCTTAGACCTCCTTTAAATCTACCCTCTGATTGTGCATTACTAATTGCTTTTACTTGGCCAAAAACCATAGATTAAACTGCAAACCATGACCCAGAACCCGGATAGAATTCTCGTTTCTGCCCTAGCGCAGGCTCTGTGAAGAGATTATGCATTTCAACGCAGTTCCCAAGAGGGCTACCTGCGCTGCAATCCAGTTTCTCTGTGTAACAGGTGCGCTGATCAGCCTAGCCCTGTGCAGCTAAGGTTCTTTGCTTCATTTTTTCAGTTTTGTCTCTGATTTTTGCACCCTGTGATCAGTGTGTGTCTGTTTAAAAACCCCTTTTCTTTGCCTCAATTCCGCCTCCTTTGTACAAAAATACTGTAGATGTTCTTTGTGTGTTTGTTACATCATTTACAGTTTTCCATTGAAAAAGTAGAATAGTCATACTGTCATCCTTTGATTTAGATCTGTCGTAAGTGTCAATTTTGATCTTAGGAGAAAGTTTATTTGCTGTTGACAGTCGATTATGCTTTAACTTTTGCCTTTGGTTTGAATTTGTGACTTTCTAGTGTCGAAACGAGTGTTTATTTCAAAATCATAAAGTGTCGTAATCATCTCTACCTTTTGATTTCGAAAAGAAGCTTGTTTGTGTTTGTCACTTGAAAGCAAATTCAGATTTGTACATCAACTTTCTTTTTAGGCATCAATATTAAGAAAGTGAAAAACAAATACGTGCACATGTGCATTTGCATATTGACAGTCTGTTTGGCTTGATTTAGGAAAAGTGCATTTACAGTGTGCTCTTTGCTCTTTGAGAAAAGATTGTGTCTTTCTTTTCCCCTTGTAGCTAGGATTTTCATTGCTGAAAAGAGATAAAAGTTTCTTATCATCTTTAGATTGCATTTTAGGAATTACATCTACATCTCATGGTGAACCCAAAAGGCAAACTTCATAATAAAGATCAACTTAAAATAAATTGAATGAATCTAACAATGCTTTGGAACTTAACGCACAACATTTAGAGGTCTAGGCTAGAGACGTATTCCAGCGTCGTAAAACCTGGTAACTGTTGTCCTCACTGATGGTTGGGTGATTCCTCCACTTTGAGACAATAAGTTCCAGTACGGACTTGTGCTCCCACGTACCGTCGAGTATATATTGGGAGACCCCTATAGGCTTAAAACCTTTTATCCATAGGAAGCCGTGTCGGTCACCCTACTGATCGCAATGCACCAAACATAGCATTTGAGAAGATTGACTGCCGTACCGTAAAAAGTATTCTGCAGTTTTGCGATTGGTTTGGTACTCCCTCTACCTAGATCTCCAAAGTAGTCCCTTTCGTTCCTTTTTAGACTCCTTAACGGAAAAGGTCCATCTGAGCACTTGTCACTTCAGGCTCATTAAAAATCGGAGACTAGAGTCATCTTTTGTTTTTTCTCGACTCTTAAAAACTGAAAAAACAAGTTGTGTCAAAAGCGTCTAAAATTCATTTAATTCGGAAACATACTTCCCCTTTTTATTTTAGTTGATCGAGTAATCCGCAATCGTGGAAGAAAGTCAATTGAAAACCCGTTGTTCGCAGAGACTTATGAGTCAACTGTCTTTGTCTCCAGAATCGAAACCAGTACGGACAAAGCAAACTCGTTTAACCGGTTCAAAATCTCCTATTAAAGTTAGAACAAGTGTTCCAACGACATCCAAGATTCCGGTTACTCCAAACATTTCTGGAATCCCTGCCTCTGCAGAAGAAGTTCAACAGCCACAGAGGGACAGTGATACTGATCCTAGTCTGAGAGTAAACACTTGTGTTACCGAACTAGTTCCATCTACAACCGGTTCGGAGAGTCTTGCTCTTCAAACATCTGTCGCTGTCGATTCCACCCCTTCTTCGGCACCAGAAATATTTTACGGACCTGACGTTCTTCCCCTTCCACCTGGTCTGATTGCAATTGAAGAAATTGTAGAAGATCCTCAAACAAGTACTCCAACGCACTTTGGAGTCGGGATCACTCTATATCCTTCTTCATCAGAAGTTAGTCTACCACCAGCGGAAGTTCCTGTAGAATCGCTAGGTAATCTTTTGGATAGACTCCAAATGTCTGAACAACCGTCAACGTCTAGGACTGTGTCGTCTGACACAGTGACAGCAGAACTCCCTGTTGTCACTCCGACAATGTTCGCCGACATACCATTTGTCCCGACTAGCTCTCAATCGCTAGAAGGAGCCCACTCAGGGGCTATTTCGACAGTCTGGTCCGTTCCTGTTTGTTCATCCGGAAACTCTTATGTTGAGTCTCAACAAATTGATCCATTTCGAGGTCAATTTGGGTAGTCTGGTCCCCAAGGACAAACAATTCCCTTGAGTTCTGGATTACCACCGTATGGGGGGCAGTACGCCCTTTCATTATCCCCTCCGGGAGGATATCCATACGGGAGTTCACAACAATATTCAAGTTATACTGGAATTACCTCAAGTGGTTGGGTACCTATACTACCTCAACAACCAAGAGTTGTGTATTCGATGCAACAATGTGTACCTATGTCGAATATCCTGACTACACCAGCTATTGTGACAGTGTCACAAGTTCAAACGCTGCCTGTTGTATGCCAACCTCAGATTTCATAGGTTGTAATGCAACAACCCCTTGACCTTGTGACTCAACCACAATCACCAACTAGTGGGGCGACACAGGTCCAGATGGGTACAATTACCCCACACCTTGGTCCAATGGTTAGTATAGCGCAACAACACATGGCTTCTCAACCATGGCTGGTGCAATACCAACAACCACAAATCCAACAAGTATACCAAGGTTCTGAGCAACAAATCTTTGCGAACAGTGGACAACCGTACATTCAAAACAGTCAAAATCAACCATTTTACCATGGTCATGTCCACCAACCTTATCAGTCATACCAACATCAAATGCATTATGCTGGTATGCAAAGACCAACTGCTCAGGCGATCCCATCATATCATGGGTATGCTTCACCTAACCTGAATCAACAGTTACCATTCGTGGCAACTTTAGAGTTACCTGATTTAAACCGGTTAACAAACGATCCAATTGCTTACGCCCCTTGGTGGCCAGCGATTCCACATAAACTTCCATCCGATATTCCTAAATTTAATGGAAATCCGGGTGAAGATCCATCGAATCACGTGATGACATTTCATCTATGGTGTTCATCAAACACCCTAAATGATGATTCGATAAGACTTCGCCTCTTTCAGAGGACGTTAACGGGTCCAGCGGCAAAATGGTACATTGAATTGCTTAGAGCTTCGTTCGACAACTTCAGTACCTTAGCCACAACCTTTTAATCCATTTTCAATTACCGATAAGGTATGAAACGGGAACAGAACTCCTTACCAACTTCAAACAGACAACGGCCACTCACATATCTGATCATATACATGAGTGGCGACGTCGTCGTAGGATGGTAAAAACGTACATTCCCGATCAGCTATTAGTTGAATGGTTTATCAAGTCATTACTACCTTCCATCACGGAAGATGTGGCAAAGGGGGGAGTCGTGACGGAAGAGCAAGTTATCGCTTGTGCACAATATCTGGACTTGATCTATACTCAGTCCGGCATGCTCTACGACAAAATACCTGATGTCCCTAGACCGGAATTCTCAATTCCTCCTCCTCCTAAATCAAACAATGACTCTCACGCCGGCGATGGCGTGATTGGCACAACAGACACGAAATCGACAAAGGCTACATCCAAGAAGGCCCGTAAGATTTCAGATCAAAATGCAAAAGACGAACTTCTTGCTTCGGAAGTAAATGTCGTATCGACAGATAAGGGCAAAGAAACCAAACAACCAGGAAGCAAGAAGAAAGGCAAAGGGAATAAGAAGAAACAGGATGAGTCATCTCCTGAAAAACCTGCTTCAAACCCTCCTGGAAATAGGAAACCAAAAACTCCATGCCATATATGCGATGAGGATCACTGGACATCAGAATGTCCGTACAAAGCTGAGCTTAAAAAATTCTTTAAGAGTTCGAAAACCTCAGCAGTGTTAACTGATCCGTTTCCGAATCCAGGAACAAATCTGGTTGAAAGTGGAAATGCTTCCCCGTCTCAAGTGCTAATGCTGTCGATTTCAAAATAGTAGAATGATGCTTTGATTTCGACAAGGAACAAAGATTACGGGAATCCGCAGCTGTCGAATAACAAGGATAAAGATCAACCAACTAGTTCGACAACAACTTCGACAGAAGTTGTACCACCCACCATTCCTGAATTGACAATAAAACCGCCGAAGGGAGTAGTACACAAGTCGACATTTAATCCCCGCGCTAGAGCGGCGCAGCATTATAACATAGTGGAAGATTTGGCCCAATCGCCATCCGCTATGTCAACTCTTGAAGTACTACAAAATTGCCCATCCCAAAGGCAATCTTTATTATCGGCCATTGGTGGGATTGATCCAAAGGATTCCAATCTTGTATCCTTCGACCACAAAGGATACGATCCTTAGTTACCGGCTCAACTAGCTTTCCTTGTTCAAGTGAAAGCCCTCAACAAAACTGTTCATCGAACAATTATTGATGAGGGGGCATCTACATGTATTATGTCGATGAGTTGCTGGAAAACTTTAGGATCTCCAACCTTGTCGCAGTCTGAGACGACATTAAAAGCATTCGACAGAAGGACATATACCCCATATGGTATCCTAAATAACTTGAAAGTTGAAATAGGCAGAAAAACCGTAGAAATATATGTTGAAGTCATCGATGGGAATCTTGATTACAACATCCTACTAGGAAGACCATGGATATATGCTATGGCAGCTGTTGTGTCGACTTATTTTAGAAAGATTGCATTTCCCTTTCAAGGAGGGATTACAATCGTCGATCAACAAAACTTCCTCCCCAATGGTTCTCAAGTTACAGGAAGCATTCCCATGATCCATGGAAGCCCCCATTCGCTTCAGAATATCGGAGTAGGCCTACTAAAAGATCCTATACTAATGGGAACTTTCGCTCTTCCACCTCCAATCAATCTGGCGGAAGTAGCGTCAATAGGAACCTGCAACATGATATCTTCCACAAAGATCTCAGAAAACGATATCAACATGGATCATGCAATGGTTTTGCCCCCAAGCCCAATAGAAATATTATAGCAATCAATGTTTCTAGCATGGGAGGCAAACCCAAATCAACGCTCATCAAGCGTTTGGATAGATAGGTCTAGAGAATATGATACTCCTTCAGATCCTTGGTCGAAAGTGCATGTCATCGACGAAGGAATTCTCCAAGCTATGGTAATTGAAGGAGCACCATGGAATGATTCCCACCATCGTTCCCTTCTTCCAGATTGTGAAGAAGAGACTCAAAATGACCTTTATCATCCCTCAATCTTTGATTTTCTTTCAAATACTGTAAATACGGTGGATTCCGAGCGAAACTTATCCAACATTGAAGAGACTATAGCCATAAATATCTCAACTAAAACAGATGTTGTAGAGAATATTTATGTTGGCAAATGTTGTTCTCCTTCATAACTGGAAATATATAGCGCTCTTTTTCGCGAATTCAGAGATGTCTTTGCTTGGTCATACAGTGAAATGCCAGGCATCGACTCGAGTATCGTTGAACACGAAATTAAGATGTATCCAGATGTCAAACCAGTACGACAACGGCTAAGGCAGGTGCACCCCAAGAAAGTCGCTGCCATTAAGGCAGAAGTTGAAAAACTTCTCCATGCTGGTTTCATCTACCCGGTTCCTCTAACCGATTGGGTATCGAATATTGTCCCTGTTATGAAGAAACAGGGGACAATTAGAGTGTGTGTCGATTATAGGGATGTAAATCAAGCTTGTCCAAAAGACAACTACCCTACACCCTTCATCGACCAGATAATTGATGAATGCGCCGGATGCGAAATCTTTTCATTCATGGATGGATTCTCCGGGTATAATCAAATAAATATCTGCCCACAGGACCAGTCAAAGACTGCATTCATTTTTCCGTGGGGCACATTTTCATATCGAAAATTACCCTTTGGTTTAAAGAACGCAGGGGAGACGTTTCAGAGGGCAATGAATTATGCCTTCCATGACATCAAAAACATCGTTCAACCATACCTCGACGACCTTCCGGCTCATTCGCGAAAGCGGACTGATCATCCGCAGCATTTAAGAGCGATATTTCTACGTTGCCGACACTACAAGATACGACTCAATCCACACAAATGTGTATTTTGCGTCAGTTCTGGTCGTTTACTTGGCTTTGTAGTCTCCAAGGATGGGATTCGTCTCGACCCGTGTAAGGTCCAGGCAATCATAAATTTTCCTCCACCTTCAAATTTGCTTCAGATTTAGAAACTCCAAGGGAAAGCAAACTCTCTGAGGAGGTTCATTCCAAATTACGCCGAACTTGCTAAAGGTTATACACGTCTTTTGAAAAAGGAGGTACCGTTTGTCTGGGATCAGGTTGCGCAAGCATCCTTTGATGCTTTAAAAGATTCCCTAATGAAAGCATCATTAATGTACGCCCCCGATTATCAAAGAGATTTTAACCTGTATCTGGCTGCAGCAGAGACGACCATCGCAATGGTTTTAGTTCAAGAAGTCGATGGAATTGAACATCCTATATATTATTTAAGTAAAAACTTAAATGATACAGAAAGCAAATATTCTTATGTTGAAAAAATAGCGCTTGCAGCTGTGCAAGCGATACAAATATTTCGACACTATGTCCTCTTTCGGAAAACTACCATTCTATCAGATTGCAACCCCATGACTTATATATTGTCGCGACAGTTGCTGTGGGGAAAATATTCAAAATGGATAGCGATCCTTAAAGAGTTTGATCTGGAATTTGTAAAATCCAAGTCAAAGAAAGCTCTAGTTTTTGCAGAACTATTATGCGATCTCCCATCGTCGTCCAACGATGAAACATCCGAAGAATCAATCATGGATGAGAATTTGTTTCTGATATCTACAAGCAATGAGTGGTATGGAGATATAATAATTTATCTCCAAACCCAAAAATTTAGGCCAAACACCTCACACTCTGAACAAAAACGTATTTGATACCAAGCAAAAGACTACATGATCTTCGGTGATACACTTTACCGTCGTGGTATCGATACAGTTCTGAGAAGGTGCCTCACCCATGAGGAGGCCGAAAAAGCCCTGAATGAGTGTCATTCAGGCGCCTGTGGGGGGCATCAATCTGGATATGCTATAGCACAAAAAATCTTACGAGCAGGATACTTCTGGCCAACAATGTTCAAAGATTGCATAACCGCAGTCAGAAGTTGCCATGCTTGTCAAATTTTTGATAGCAAAACCAGAAGACCACCTGCACCTCTACAGCCAATAATTTCTATTGGGCCGTTTGCCAAATGGGGCATTGATTTCATGACATGTAACCCCACCTCAACCGGGGGGCATGGGTATATCATAGTCGCAGTTGACTATTTTACCAAATGGGCCGAGGCGATGCCTACATTAGATAATACTGGTGAAACAACTTCCCTTTTCTTTTTCAATCATGTAGTCGCCAGATTCGGCGTACCACAGGCTATAGTCGCAGATGCATGGGTATATCATAGTCGCAGTTGACTATTTTACCAAATGGGCCGAGGCGATGCCTACATTAGATAATACTGGTGAAACAGCTGCCCTTTTCTTTTTCAATCATGTAGTCGCCAGATTCGGCGTACCACAGGCTATAGTCACAGATCATGGATCGCATTTTCGCAATCACATGATGGTCGAATTAGCTGCCAAACTAGGGTTGTCTCACGACAGCTCTACTCCGTATTATCCGCAAGCCAACGGACAAGTTGAAGCGATCAACAAGGTCCTGAAGCGCATGTTGCAAAGGATGATTGGAGTTCACAAAAGGTGGCACCTAATCCTGTACTCAGCCTTGTGGGCTTACCGAACATCGGTAAGGAATGCAACCGGGTTCACACCCTTCCAACTAGTATATGGCCTGGAAGCAGTCTTACCAGTCCAGTGTGAAATATCGTCTCTCAAACTCGCAATTGATCTCCTCCTCGGAACTTCAGAAGAAGAGGCTCGTTTCTTGGAATTAATCCAATTGGATGAAACCCGTCGTGAAGCTGCTTTGGCTAATGAAGCCCATAAGAAACGAGTCAAGGCGCAATTCGACAAAAATGTCAAACCCCGTGTCTTCTCGGAAGGTGACTTGGTCTTGCTTTACGACCAAGAATCCGATAAATTGGGAGCAGGTAAATTTAAGTCTTTATGGATGGGCCCCTATATTGTTAAACGAGTGTTAGCAAAAGGAGCCTACGAGTTAATGGATTATGACGGAATTCCACTGGCGCAACCTCGTAATGGGTTGTACCTCAAGCGTTACTATGCATAAATAGTAACCAATATGCTTTTGTTATATTTTTGTTTTCGCTAAAGTGTTTGTTTTGGTCGAGTAATCCACCTTTTTACATTTATTGCAGATGTCAAACCTTTTGGAGCCATGTGTTGGATATGCCGACGGAGCGAGTCGTAGTTCGCGGAACCTGTCCTCCACAGCCTGGGCCATTTTTGATCCAAGCGGCGAGTTAGTAAGTTTCAGAGCTGTATGTATTGGTCAATCAACGAATAACATCGCTGAGTATAGCGCGTTGATAGAACTTCTCTCTGATGCCATCACCCATGGTATACGCCGACTAATTGTCAGGCTAGACTCACAACTCGTAATACTACAACTCAATGGTATATATTCTATTCGAAACCCAGCTATTTATCACATGTTCCTAAGGGTTAAAATTTTGGAAAGACAATTTGATCTTATTCAATACCAACATATTTCTAGAAACTTAAACACATTAACCGACTCATTAGTGAACTATGTGTTAGATAGACATTTGCAACATTTATAAAAAGAAACACATCATCAATGTTTTACATGTGGATCATATAGCTCAACCAAAATAAAACCCCGAAAATCAAAAATATATATAGCTATTTATGGTTTACATATAATGTTCTGTAACCAAGACAAAATCAGTCACATGACCCAAAAACTCAAGATGCAAGGTGTGGAGCGATAAAAAGGTGTCTTGTGAACTCCTAATTACCTCACATTAATTATCAACCCAGGGACGACTTTTTATTTCAAGAGTGTACTCTGTCTGAGGCGGCTATTTACTTAAGAGTAATGTTTTGCGGTATAGTGCTAAAAACCCACAAGTAAATGAATGCTTGAAAAAAAAATCTAATTGAAACAGCAAGAAACCGAAATGTTCTAAACTAAATCATTCATTCAAATAACCATCAATCGAGGATACAGTTGCAATAACTCATTCCTCTAGAAATTGATGAAGGAAAAGGAATTAGAGTATGGATCATGGATCTGGGAGCATAATAGCGTCTGCTGTGTCTCACGACAGCCTTGATCCTCCTCCCACACTAAAACAGTAAATGCAAGTAAATGGAATGGAAATTAGAGCATGGACCAAAGATCTGGGAGCTAAGAAGCGACTTGCTGACTCACTACAGTTTTAGACCTTCTCTCACACCAAAGCAACAAAGGCAAGTAAATAAATCAGCAGAAAGTAAAACGGAACGGCGAAATGGAAATGGGACAGCAATAAATGATACAGCAGTAAAATGGAACAACAATAATCAAATGGAACAACAGTAATCAAATGGAACAACAATCCTTAATGAATTACGAAACAACAACTATCACCCGTATGTACATGATTTACATTAATATAGCAATCTGAAAGTATTGAATGATGCAGCTATGTTTCTAAACAGAATGATGCTACTCTCGAATCCCACAAATATTCATACCAGCACTCTGTTACAGAAATGGCTGAATAATGATACAATTCGACCCCGTGTGAATTCATTTACATAGTGCAGAGTTCTTACATGGAGAAATCGTTCATTCATTGATCATAACAGAATAATAGCGTATCATATAAAGAATGTATCAGATTGCTACGTCATAAAGATAAACAGTCCACACACAAATCACCGTATAATGATACAAAGGCAAGTGTCCTCCGGAGCCGGGCCCTTAGCTGCCGATGGTACACCGCCTTAGATTACTCCAGACGCAGCGACAGAATGAACACCAAGTCTTTTATATTAATTGCATCCACAAAAGTATAACAAAGTCAGGTCTCAATGAGACTCAGCGATCAAAGTTTATTCCGAAAGTGTAAAATTACAAAAACAATCCTCTCTCCTCTGATCTTTGGTTTCATTTAAATAGAGAAAGATCAGAGCATAGATAATTACAACATGATAAATTTGGGTTGATTCTAACCAGATGATCAACAAGAAAATATATTCCCTCTCATCTCTTCAACAAAAGCAAGACGAATTTGGGTTTACAGCTGAGATTTAGAGGGCGGCCGCAACTGCAAATCTGAGAAAATCGTGCTCAAAGAACCCTGCGTTTCTCCCTGTACAAGCCAAATTTGGGCAAACTGTTCTTTAAGAAGATAATTGGGCCCGTTCTGGACAAAACCCATGTTCCGGATTTTCCAAATTCGTCTTCATTTGCTCAGAATCTCAACCGCAAAACTGTCACTCCTTAAACCAACGAATTTCTGAGTTGGCAGATTTAAAAATCAAATCTTCAATCTGGAAGTTATCTTGGAGGCTAAAAATGGTGAATAATGTTATAACCAACTTATTAGCACTATCATTGGTAAAATAATGCATAATAATCAATTTATTAGAAATAAAGGAGAATAAATAATATTTATTCATGAGAGCATAAATAATTAATAAAATGGATTTAAATGATAAATTATAATAAATGGCATGATGAAGAATGGTAGAAATGGGTGAAATAAACGTTCACAAGTGACAATAATAATGGTATATTAACGACTCTACACACCCCCACACTCAATATGTTGCATGTCCTCATGCAACGAAAACTGAATATATTGCATGTCCTCCTGCAACGAAAACTGAATATATTGCATGTCCTCCTGCAACCCAAAGACAAAAACCATGTGTTAACCAAGCAATAAAAATTTGAGAATAAATGAATGCTTCCTTAATTAATGAATATTCAATTTTAGTAATCTTGATGAAGGCATAACAATTTTTACATTGACATTCAATTATATGTATATATGAAGTTGCAACAAAATATGATATATGTAACAGCAAACTTCATGAACCATTTTCTCAAAAACTACAAACCAGCTTTTGTTGAAATTTGGCAAGTAAATTTATAATATATGAATGCCTTTATGATCCAAAAATCAGATTGTTTTGATGCATGGATCATGAGATATAAACAAAATGGTTGTAGGTGAGAGTGCATGATTTCCAAAATTTTATGAACCAATATTTCTTGAAATTGTGTGGATTTGTATTAATGATACGTATGTGTTTTCCAAAAATTACAAGGATTGAGTTCATAGTTTTAAAAAAATATGTGGAAATCAATTTCTGCACTGTGTAAAAATGAAATTGTATGCCTTAAATAAGGAAGAAAGTAGAAAACATCCATCATGCATAGCAATTCCTCCCCCTCTCTGAAAAATTAGCATGTCCTCATGCGATGCTAGAAAACAAATAGAGGTGGTTGCTACCAGCTGTTGAATTCTATGCTTGGTGTAAAACAACATGGAATAAGGGAGGTGTTGAGAGTGAATAAGAATAGCAATGGATGATAAAGAATATAAATGGCGTGGTGATAAGAAAAAAATGAATGAAAGGAACACTCCCCCATACTCGAAAATGATATGCTGCTGAAAAAGGGAAAGTGGTAAAGATGTGGAATGAAAGATGACAAATAATGCTCAAAATAGAGTTTGATGAAATTCTCCTAAATTCATAATAAATTAGAAAACTATGCGATTTTACCTCAAGTTTTACCTCCAAAAAATGTGGAATGACATATAAAGACTGGCAGTTGTTGAAGCTGATGTAGGCAGAGTTGGTGCTGAAAGTGATGCAAAAGGTGGAATCCAGGTAAGCACATAATGTCTGAAGAGTTGTTCATGTTCGCAAGTTGCTCGAGCCGCGTCTGTTAGTTGCAATAGTGTGGTCATGCTGTGAATAGAATTTTGCCCATACTTGTTGTTTTCCTGTAAACAAAGCACTATTTTGCATACAATGTGCTTGAATCCATAGTGTTAGCTTTGAATAGCAACAGATAAGATGCATGCAAAATTGCAATTAGAAAAACTCAAATCAACAAGGTATGGCAAAGTGCAGTAATCATATCGCATGCAATCCCATAATGCATACATTCCCCCCTCCAATTGGAAAATGGGTTCCATAACCATAAAGCATATGAAAGGGGTGGTGCTGATGGCAAGGCAATGGAATGAACAATATATCAGTAAGGGAGGCAGAGTACACTTATCAATGATAGGACGGTGAAAGTTATGGTTATATTGAGAGCAAAGTGTGTAAATATAGTTATGAATAAGAGATAGGACGTTTTGGATTGATGATAGTTTATACAAAACGAAAAAGGACAACAATATGCTAAAAAGATGCTTTGCTGACAGTATTCTAGCTGAAAATGATGTGATTGATCATAAAACAATTTCTCATGCATAAAGGTTCAAACAGGGAAAAAGTTAAGGAAATAACTTCTCTGATAAAAAGAAAATAAGAAAAGGGTATTATAATAATAATTGACGAAAAGATATAACTTCAATACCATAAGCAGAGCCGCTGCTGCCAGCAGGCGTCTATAGCCTCGGCAGGGTTGCTTTTTAACCCATATGAGCCAGGATCCTCAATTTATAAATGGAGAGTTTTAGTGTTGTTCTACAGAAGAGATCAGTGTGCTGGCGTGGTAACCAGATAACCACACTGCCATTCACTAGGAGGTAGCAAAAGTGATCAGGCCGGCTCGTGATGAGACCTCCTGTTCCAAGGATAATTTGGCTATCCAATGGATCATAACCCTGGTGTGGTGGCCATAATGGGAATGTCACTTTGTTACAGCCTTATGAACATGGTAGGCTGGCTCGTAATGAGACCCCCTATCCTCCATCTGCGAACAAAATTTTGTTGTTATTACATATTTTTATGATAAAATGAGGGAGGCTCAATACTCCTTAAGAGGAGGGATGGCGGAAGAAGTTGAACATGTCAATATAAAAAAATATACCCATAATCTCATTTATTACAGACAGAGAAGATTATAACCAGGAAGGGTGGAACCAGCATGGTATTAAGATGATCAATCAATATCATGTACAGCAAAAACAATGCAGTAAAGTAATATATAAATAATTGTGTCCATTTTTGAAAAGAATCTAACATCAAGGAGTTGTCCTGTTAAAGATCATAACGTAAATGATAATACTTGCTTCAAAAGAATCCATAATTCTTGTCCTCATAAAAATAGTGTACTTCATGCCATGAAAGAGAATCAGGAGAATGTGGTTGAGCTGACTATGAATAATCCCACAAGAGAAAGGAAAGGGTTGCCCTCAAAAATATTCCCAAAGTGTTGCTCTTTTGAATGAACAGCAAAAACACTCACAAAGCGGTGTTTCGTGTAAGGAACATCAAAGAAAATGCACACCAAAAAAAACAAAAATACATACAAAAAACGTGAAAATGCAAATGTCGTTCGAAAAATCACAAATGTTGTTTCTTCTGAGAAAGGAACAACAGAGACACTCAAATGTTGTTCCTTTTCGCAAAGGATGAGCAAAAACACACAAGTGTTGTTCCTTTTCGCAAAGGAACAACAAAAACATGCACGTGCTGTTCCTTTTCGCAAAGGAACAGCAAAAAACACGCAAGTGCTGTTCCTTTTTGAAAAGGAACAGCAAAATCACACAAATGCTGTTCCATTTCGAAAAGGAACAGCAAAAACACACAAATGCTGTTCCATTTCGAAAAGGAACAGCAAAAACACACAAATGCTATTCCATTTCGAAAAGGAACAGCAAAAACACACAAATGATGTTCCTTTTTCGCAAAGGAACAGCAAAAACACGCAAGTGCTGTTCCTTTTGAAAAAGAACAGCAAAATCACACAAATGATGTTCCATTTCGAAAAGGAACAGCAAAAACACACGAATGCTGTTCCATTTTGAAAAGGAACAGCAAAAACACACAAATGCTGTTCCATTTCGAAAAGGAACAGCAAAAACACACGAATGCTGTTCCATTTCGAAAAGGAACAGCAAAAACACACAAATGCTGTTCCATTTCGAAAAGGAACAGCAAAAACACACGCAAGTGCTGTTCCATTTCGAAAAGGAACAGCAAAAACACACAAATGCTGTTCCATTTCGAAAAGGAACAGCAAAAACACACAAATGCTGTTCCATTTCGAAAAGGAACAGCAAAAACACACAAATGCTGTTCCATTTCGAAAAGGAACAGAAAAACACACAAATGCTGTTCCATTTCGAAAAGGAACAGCAAAATCACACAAATGCTGTTCCATTTCGAAAAGGAACAGCAAAAACACACAAATGTTGTTCCATTTCGAAAAGGAACAGCAAAAACACACAAGTGTTGTTCCATTTCGAAAAGGAACAGCAAAATCACACAAATGTTGTTCCATTTCGAAAAGGAACAACAAAAACACACAAATGCTGTTCCATTTCGAAAAGGAACAACAAAAACACACAAGTGCTGTTCCATTTCGAAAAGGAACAACAAAAACACGCAAGTGCTGTTCCATTTCGAAAAGGAACAGCAAAAACACGCAAGTGCTGTTCCATTTCGAAAAAGAACAGCAAAAACACACAAATGCTGTTCCATTTCGAAAAGGAACAGCAAAAACACACGAATGCTGTTCCATTTCGAAAAGGAACAGCAAAAACACGCAAGTGCTGTTCCTTTTTGAAAAGGAACAGCAAAGTCACACAAGTGCTGTTCCATTTCGAAAAGGAACAGCAAAAATAGCAAAAGCACGCAAAGAATGAATTAGCTGTTCACTGCATTGATGCTGAGGATGGGTTGTACTTTGAATGAAGCAACACCTGAAACACAAAATATAAAAGAAATTAGAAAAAAACAACATTTTATTTAAAAACAATATGTAAAATAAATTGAGTTGCAACAACTATGATGTTATGTCAAAAAAATGATCTATTCGAAAAATGTTTTGGCAGCAAAGACATGACATGAATCTTCAAATGGAAATCAATTCTTCATTTGTTCTATTATGAATCCGTTGGGTAATGATTTGGATAAAATTCCTTTGTTTTATAAAAATTTCTTTGAAAAATCACTCGTCCATAAATTGACCTTCTTTATTTTCCCAGGACCTGCAAAAAACGAGTGTCTACCTGCAATAAAACATTCAATCATGGAGAAAGAGAGGTGATCGGGCTCCCCTAATCCAAGAATTATGAAAAAAACAACAAGTAGTTACTCTGTTATAACAAATCCATAGAGAAAATAACAAAGTAAAATTTATTTGTTACCTGCGGGAGAGTAGTGGTCGACCATACTAACCAGCGGTGTTTTAATCACAACTTCTTTGTTTTTCGTCGAAATTGAGTGATTCTAAAGCCAAATGAGAGCTAATTCAAAGGTTTATCTCCATTAGAAACAGGTTTTAAATATTCAATGATATGATATGTCAATTTTAGTTAGAACGACCTGCATAATAGAGTCATTGTCGATTACCCGGCTTAGACCAACAGTTGATATTTCAAGCATAACTTTTTCGTTTGATGTTGGATTCGAATGATTCAAATTGGAAATGAAAGTAGATTCATTTATGTATCTCCAATAGAAACAGGTTTTGAAGACAAGAAGAATTGGTAGGTCAAATACTTTAAGGAACAGCTGGAAAGACATAGTTTTAAGGGTGCTGATTTATGATAGACAGTCAGTATTTTGATCATAACTTCCCCATACGATATCGAAAATGAGTGATTCCAATTGCGTTGTAAACTAGATTCATAGGGGAATCTACCATAGAAACATGTTTTAAAAATTCATTCATTTACGCCTCAAAAAACTGACTGTCCCAACTCTGTTCCTGAGCTGCCCGCTAGACATCCGGTCAATGTTTTGGCTCTAACGTTTTCGTTTCAAATCCAAATTGAGTGATTCAAATTGGATTGGAAAGTAGACATCAAGGGCGACTTAGGATAGAAACAGGTTTTAAAAATATGGTCATTTAGGCCTCCAAAAACTGACTGTCCCAACTCTGTTCCTGAGCTGCCCGCTAGACACCCTGTCAATGTTTTGGTTCTAACTTTTTCATTTCAAATCCAAATTGAGTGATTCAAATTGGGTTAGAAAGTAGACATCAAGGGATACCTAGGGTAGAAACAGGTTTTAAAAATATTCACTTTTGGTCCCTCAAAACATGACTGTCCCGACTGTTTTTCCAGAAAGTTCATCAAGCCCGCAAGCCAAAAAAAATGAAATTCAAGCATTTTTTTAAATTGGTGATAAAAATGAAAATGAGTGTTTGTAGAACTTATTATTTCCATTATGATTCATCTACATACACAAATTATAAAAAAATTATCACCGATATTGATTTGCATAGCATGTTGCAACAAAAACCCTAGTTTTACAAAAGAACAAAATGCACTTATTTATGTCCTTATTTTGTTTTATTTTATTCACTAACCTACTTTGATTGAAGGATGAATATGACTACATGTATGAGTACTTCCAGTGAAGCCATTTTCGAAATAAGGCTTCATGTATACGCATACCCAAATTTGAAAAATGGATATTAATGAAAATTAGGGTATGAGAAGGTGGCTTCCCTTGAAAAAATGATATCAAAAATTGTTGAAGCATAGAGTGATGTTGCAAACAAATGATTGAGTGAAACCAATCTTCAATGTATGCTTTACTTTTTTGATCTTGCCTAGCCATCATATCATGAAGTTCTTGGGCTTTTAAAATAGCTTGTTGATGCATAGTAAAAGAAACCTCATTTTCTTCCATAGCTTCTACAATTTTTGCATTTGAAACATTCTGAATCTCATTGTAGGTTTTCTCTAATAACACATGTGAGATAGAATGGGTGGGAAGGGTAGGTAAATTTGCCAGTTCAACATTGTAAGCATGTTGTACTGGTTTATTATGGTGAGGGTGTGGAATTAGTTGAGCAGGAAAATGTGTATGGTATGGAGCATTTTGATGATGTGGCTGATTGGGTTGTGTGAATGGTTTTGAGGAGCAAGCAAGGTGTTGTGAAAGAGCTGGTGAAGGATATGGAGAATGTGCTTGTGCTACAAGATGAGGGAGAGTAGTCATGCCATCATAAGATGAACCATGCCCAACTTGTAAACAAGATGGGTGGTTAAATTGAAATTGACATGGCTGCCCTAACACATTAGCATTCCATAATGGATTATGCAAGTATGACAATGGAGAAAAAGTGTTTTGAACCATACCTGTAGGCCTTGTTGCAGCTTCCTCACCTCTTTGATATGCTACTTCCATCGTAGATAAGGAAGAGTGAGTATCTATGAGATGCTCCTTTCGGTCATGAGAACAAAACACTTCATCAAATTCTTCATTTTTATGAACCTGCAAAATATCCAATTTTTCATTTAGAGAGCTAATAAAATCAACTTTAAAATTTTCAAATAAAACATTGATTTCAGCTCTTATGTCTCCTATTCTTGTAGCAGATTTGGAAAACAAAGAAAAAACATCTCTAAAATTCTTACCAGCCTTGGAGATTCCTCTTGAATACCTTATGCACAACTCACAAACATCATCATATGATAACTGAAAAACATCACCTTTTCCTATCAGATTTAAGATTTCTAAACATTCATCTTTGATTCCTTTAAGAAGGAGTGTTTTTAAGATCTCTTTCTCCAAATGCTTATGCTTTGATTTTTGAAGGTTATAATGAAATCGATCTACATAGTCCTCCAAACTTTCATCTTCCCCTTGTATCATACTGAAAATATCTTCATTGGATTTGCAATAGTCTTGGTACTTCTTCAAGAATATGTTCTTCATGTCCTCCCATGATTGGATGCAATTCCCACCTAGGCTCATGAACCATCGGAGAGCTGCTCCTTTTAGAGTAAGGGGAAACACTTTCAATCTCTGATCATTAGTACAATAATCATATCCTCTACAAAGTATTTCGAACTCAAATAAAAATGTATCTGGATCTTCATTTGCTAAACCATGAAAATTTGGTAAAGATGGGGGAATCATGTGCATTTGTGTCACTCCTAGATCTTTGATAGGAAATTCAAAAGTAGAAACGTGAGCCATTTCTTACCATAATAGAAGATGTTCTTCATGTGTTTCTTCGAGGCTCCTTCTTCAATTGTTCCTGTCAATCGGTTAGTGAAATGTGTGGTGCTTACATCACCACTTGCGTGAAATTATGTGATTCATTTTTCAAAATTTCTATTTTTTTCCTAGTCATTCCCAAAAATTCAAACATCTACTTCTACACAATAAAGCAAGAGCAAATCTGTTAGGAAAGCGGACAGTGGAGCAGGGCTTTTACATGCTCCGTACGCAGGTTCTTACCTTCCGTTTTTAAAATCCAACTCTTCCCTAACAGGCACTCATCAGATTCACACTACTCTTTAGAAATAGCTACACTCTCCCCGGCAACGGCGCCAAAATGTGGAGCGATAAAAAGGTGTCTTGTGAACTCCTAATTACCTCACATTAATTATCAACCCAGGGACGACTTTTTATTTCAAGAGTGTACTCTGTCTGAGGCGGCTATTTACTTAAGAGTAATGTTTCGCGGTATAGTGCTAAAAACCCACAAGTAAATGAATGCTTGAAAAAGAAATCTAATTGAAACAGCAAGAAACCGAAATGTTCTAAACTAAATCATTCATTCAAATAACCATCAATCGAGGATACAGTTGCAATAACTCATTCCTCTAGAAATTGATGAAGGAAAAGGAATTAGAGTATGGATCATGGATCTGGGAGCATAATAGCGTCTGCTGTGTCTCACGACAGCCTTGATCCTCCTCCCACACTAAAACAGTAAATGCAAGTAAATGGAATGGAAATTAGAGCATGGACCAAAGATCTGGGAGCTAAGCAGCGACTTGCTGACTCACTACAGTTTTAGACCTTCTCTCACACCAAAGCAATAAAGGCAAGTAAATAAATCAGCAGAAAGTAAAACGGAACGGCGAAATGGAAATGGGACAGCAATAAATGATACAGCAGTAAAATGGAACAACAATAATCAAATGGAACAACAGTAATCAAATGGAACAGCAATCCTTAATGAATTACGAAACAACAACTATCACCCGTATGTATATGATTTACATTAATATAGCAATCTGAAAGTATTGAATGATGCAGCTATGTTTCTAAACAGAATGATGCTACTCTCGAATCCCACAAATATTCATACCAGCACTCTGTTACAGAAATGGCTGAATAATGATACAATTTGACCCCGTGTGAATTCATTTACATAGTGCAGAGTTCTTACATGGAGAAATCGTTCATTCATTGATCATAATAGAATAATAGCGTATCATATAAAGAATGTATCAGATTGCTACGTCATAAAGATAAACAGTCCACACACAAATCACCGTATAATGATACAAAGGCAAGTGTCCTCCGGAGCCGGGCCCTTAGCTGCCGATGGTACACCGCCTTAGATTACTCCAGACGCAGCGACGGAATGAACACCAAGTCTTTTATATTAATTGCATCCACAAAAGTATAACAAAGTCAGGTCTCAATGAGACTCAGCGATCAAAGTTTATTCCGAAAGTGTAAAATTACAAAAACAATCCTCTCTCCTCTGATCTTTGGTTTCATTTAAATAGAGAAAGATCAGAGCATAGATAATTACAACATGATAAATTTGGGTTGATTCTAACCAGATGATCAACAAGAAAATATATTCCCTCTCATCTCTTCAACAAAAGCAAGACGAATTTGGGTTTACAGCTGAGATTTGGAGGGCGGCCGCAACTGCAAATCTGAGAAAATCTTGCTCAAAGAACCCTGCGTTTCTCCCCGTACAAGCCAAATTTGGGCAAACTGGTATTTAAGAAGATAATTGGGCCCGTTCTGGACAAAACCCATGTTCCGGATTTTCCAAATTCGTCTTCATTTTCTCAGAATCTCAACCGCAAAACTGTCACTCCTTAAACCAACGAATTTCTGAGTTGGCAGATTTAAAAATCAAATCTTCAATCTGGAAGTTATCTTGGAGGCTAAAAATGGTGAATAATGTTATAACCAACTTATTAGCACTATCATTGGTAAAATAATGCATAATAATCAATTTATTAGAAGTAAAGGAGAATAAATAATATTTATTCATGAGAGCATAAATAATTAATAAAATGGATTTAAATGATAAATTATAATAAATGGCATGATGAAGAATGGTAGAAATGGGTGAAATAAACGTTCACAAGTGACAATAATAATGGTATATTAACGACTCTACACAAGGGGGCACCCTAGTCTAATGATGCTCGTGATAGCAAGTCACAGCCTGTGCGATCATGCGTAAGAGACGAGTCCATCGTCTGGGCACACCAGTAGTATGCCGCTATAACTGCAAAGGTAGCTCGTCGATCCTCACATCTGGAATACCGAGAGTAAGGCTCTCAACCTGCTCCTGCACAGCTGTGAGAGTCTCGGCCACATCAAGGTCGCGAAGAATAACTCTTCTGGCGGCCTCTCCTGCTGGGGCAACAGCTGGTACTCTCAGGCGAACTACTGGACGAATAGGACCAACATCTGCATGTACACATGAGTTTGATTAAAGTCTTGATAGAATAAAGCACAAGGACATTATAAACAAAAACAGTAAACAACGATATGGTCAGAGATTTTACCAATAGCAACCCATTGCTCGCCATCCGGCAGTACTAAATCTGGGTCACCCCGGAAGTCCATGCCAGCATATGGATACTCGGCATAAACCATCTCCTAACGATCAAACCACCTGAAGAAGGTATCAGAAAACGAAATCTGAGACTGGCCAGCATGCCTAGACATATGGTCAACCCATCTCTACATACGTGGTTCAGTAGGAGAAGGTAAGTCAAGTGCAATGTACTGTGGCTGCATCAGTGGTATCTTCTCCAAGGCAAAGGCGGTCAAAATAGAACTGAACCCAAAGTTCTTCAACCTCCCGTTCTTTATCTTGGTCAACTGTTCTTTCATCACAAGAAGTACTGCGTCGCACCAGTTGAACACCTTCGGTTGGAGGCATTCCAAGGCATGCTGCATATAGGATCTGTTGGCTACATGAAGAGACGCACTACCGGCCATCCTACCAAAAGTAAACAAGATAGTCCTAAGGGACCTGTCAGTGACATCACGGATGATGATATTGCCGTCTTTACTCGGCTAAGATCCTTCCCTGCAATACTGGTGGACATAATCTCTCACAGAATCGCCTCCTCGGGCCGAACCTGACAAAGAGATGGGGGCACCCCGCCTCGACAAGCCAGTCAAGAAATAGATGTCTACTGTAGTCAAGGGGATAGATTTGCCCCTAATCTGGAAAACTTGATTGATAGGATCCCAAGCATCGAGCAAATACTGCAGTAAGTTAATCTACTGTCTCATGCTAGAGATGCGGAAGAACTTCAACAAGCCACAATTCCGCAGCGCGTTCACTGTAACTAGATCATGTAGGGCAATCATGTCCTCTTCTTCACGTTCTCATTCTCGCCATGTAAGGGTCATCTTGCTCCGAGATCTCTGGAAAAAAAACAAGAGAGGAGTTAGATCCTGATTTTGATGAGAAACAGGCAAAAATTTCATCAAAAACTGTGCAACAAATTCCCTTTCTGCGCCCAACGCACCTGCAGCAGTGTTCCAGCTGTATTGAATGTCAAACTACCTTCATACAGGCCAGCATTCAATGTAGGTTTCGATGTACTAAGGGTGCGTTGATGGCAGAACGAATCCCTCAAACCCTAGGGGCTCAGAAAAGCAGGGAATGAAGCACATAATACAAAAAGGAAACCATGAAATGAAATATCTCGGGTTTAGCTCCTACCTGGTCCAGACGGCACCGAGAATCGTCCACAGAATCTCCCGAAATCAGCTGATGAAAATCGAGGGGGAAAAGCACCTCCAAAGCTCCAACAAACCAAGTTCAAATGAAATGGTAAAATGAGAGGTAAAAAACACTTTTTGATTGCTTTTACGTAGTTCAAAGTAAAATATTAGCGTTTTAATCTCATTTTCAAGCAAATATTGTTCATTTTTGACTAGTTTGATGAAGCAGTTGAAAATACAGTACTATCTTTGGAAGGACAAAGCTATTTATGGTAAAAAATCAAAACAAGACCATCTAATCGAGCAGTTTTAGCACATAGTTCAAGCTCGTTAAAAAATAAACATAAGACATGAGCAAATGTTTCCACCCGCGTTTAAGCTTGTTAAAAAATGAACTATTCCCCGGTAAATAACCACCGTGAATGAAGCATTTCAGCCATTAAAGCCTTGGTCGTGTTTGCACCGTCACCTCCACTTTTCCATTGGCCGATCATTCACCTCCATTTGATTGTTTACCCATTTTGAGTAACAGCTGCGAAGAGTGATTTCACTAGCCATCCTTGTGACACTACCGTGATTGGAAAATTCCAACCCTTACCTGGAATCAGCTTTTACCCATTTTATCACTCGTTCCTCAAAAGACGAGTCTTCTTTAAGCTCTTTTCAACTGACTCGTAAAATATGAAAAGATTGCTGAGTTTTGGACTTCCAGCTCGTTAAAGCGACCGGAAGCGCTATCCCTCCTCTAGATTTTAATCTTTTTGGACCTGAGGGATTATTGCACAAAAAGATCGAGCGCTTGTTTTGTTCGGCTCGTTAAAACTATCGAAAATTCATCCCTTCTGTATTGTTTTATACTTTTTCGGACTTAAGGGATTAGATGACGAAAAAGGAATTTTGGAGTTACCTTTACGTACCTTTTCAGACTCTCTAAAAATGAAAAGGACCGAGTTATCTTTGTCGTTAAACTCGTTAAAAAGATTAATAGCGACAAACTTGTCTTTAGACGAGAACGAGTTTCACTATCTCTAGGCTCGTTAAAACATAGCGATGGGTTTGCCCGAAGGGCAAATTATAGAACAAGCATATGTTATCCTCCTCAAGCTTGAAAAAATAAAGAGGTACTGGTCAGCAATGACTGGGGAAAGATTCGGAAGAAACTCAAAGAATCTTTATTGGTAGCAAGTCGCTCTTGAACATGACACTTCCACTCCGTGCCTGAGTCGGGTTGGGTTGTTTCATTCACCGGTCACATCACCATGGTCACGCAATACCATCCACCTTTGGGGTAAATGCTACCAATCCATCACATAAGTGTCACCGACATGTTCAAGAGAAGTCATCCAGAGAAGTCATCCGTGTCCCATCCACTACCATACATTATACTTCATTCTTTCATGACCGCCATCCTGAACCATATATCATTAGATTGTTTTCACCACCATCAAAATCGCTTGCTCCATTCCATGTCACTGATGTGGGATTCATTAAGGCCCTCCTTTGACGGATCGCTTCTTGTCGACACCAGCTCATTATCCAAGAATTCGATCTAGGAACACCCCATTCAGTACTTTGAAGCTTGCATGCCTCAATGGCAAGTTTCTCACTTCCGGCGACAGGTATACATCAATGACCTTCGATCAAAAGATTTTGCGTGGTGTTCAATGCCAAGTCCTTTATTCACACCACGTGAATTGTACTGCAGTACCTTGAGGGTCATCATCATTATCGGTGATTCCTCTCGCACTTGTTAACAGTTTATGTCATTGACTGGTAATCAAGCGATGTCTTTCCATGTTCGACTTCAAAACATTTCTCACATGGATCGACTTGTACTTTGAGTGAAGATCGGACGAGATTGAAGACCCTGGATCTAGTTTCATCCATCCGGGCTGCGATATATATTCAGGAAAATAAAGACATTGAAATGTACAGCATTGCAACACAGATAATCATCCTACCAAAAGGATGATGGCTCTATCAGAATCATCAGTCTACCATCAGACGATTGTCTATCCTATGTACATGAAAATGAATTTATAAAGCTGAGCATGGGAATGCCAGCCTCAGCTAGATCATGAAAACAGTATGAAGATAATGTATTGTATTGTATCTTATTACAGGTCTCCTCCCAGCATTGAAAGAACTTCGGATCCTCCTAATAAAGCATTTCACCCGATAAACGGCCTCATACTTTAGGGGGCAACTGTTATAGACATTTTTGTGCCTTACAGCTCTAAGCATGAAATGTCCATAAACCAAGGGATCCTAAGTCCCTAAAAGTGTTGTTCCGGCCCCTAAAGGAACAAGGTCAACAAATTACAGCTTCTCCCAGAAGTTCTCCACCAGAAACTGCTCAGAATCAGTAAAATCAGGATCATTTCAGCTGCTCCACTAGCTAGCTGCGTTGCATAGCACCCAAGTACACTAGCTAGGTGCGTTGCAACGCACCTAAATGCACTACCAAGGTGCATTGAGCGGGAAATGACAAATGGCAGTGTCATTCCGCGAGGTGGACAGACAATGGAAGCTTCCAGAATCTTCCCCAATGACACTTGCCTCACTGAGTTCGACCAAGGATGAGTAAGAGGCTCTCAGTCTCCAAGTTGAAACAAGAACTGACAGAGAGAAGCCACTAGTCAAATTATAAGCTGACTCATCCTCTTTGCATACATCTATGTATGGATCCCTCATCCCAGAGATCCAGAGGCTGGAATTTTGGACATTGCAGAGAATTGCTGTTGGTTTTGAGATAGATATCAGAGTATTGGGTGATTTATGCTTTGTTGGAGGTGAAGAGGGGATTCCTTTGCTGGGAGGTTGATGCTGGATCAGGAATCATCGGTTGTAACTCCTCCTGGATCTTCTTGTTATATCAATAAAACTATTTGAGTTTCTCCTACATGCTTGTGTTTCATTGATGTTTGTTACATTTGTATGTTTAGCTTAAATTTGATCCTAAGATATTTATGAACATAAATCCATGTCTTTGTGTAGTTTTCTTCTTCTGTGATCTTATAGGAACTTGGTGAAGCTGGGCGAGTAAGGGAGCAGGTAGCTGGAAGCTGTCAAAGAGGAGAGAGATTGGATCAAAAGGACTAGCGCAAGACACAGGTTGGTTCATCCTATTCCTCTTCGTTTATAGTTCATAAAGAAGAATATGAAAGTAGTTTTCTCTGTTTGTTTCTAAGGTCACTGTCACACCTTAGTGGGATAGGGTCGTTCTGAATAGAAACTTTTCCCGTTAACACATAGCAATGGGGTAGAAATTCCAAATACTTTGATTGATTTAGGGGCTGCTATCAACATTATGAGTAGACAAACTATGGAAGAGCTAAAACTTCCTAATCTTCTTTTTACACCTACTTTACTGCAACTTGCAGATCGATCAATTATCAAACCAGATGGTGTATTAGAAGACATTTCAGTCTCGTTAGATTCTTGGGAATATCGAGTAGATTTCATGATTTTGACTCCCAAGAGTAATTTAGGAGCACACCCACTCATTTTAGGAAGACCTTGGCTAGCCACAGCTGATGCTTTTATCAGTTGTAGATTTGGGGATATGTATATTTCTGATGGTAATTCGACAAAGAAATTCAATTTGTATCCTCCAGCAAAAGCAATTACAGAAGTAGGAGATAATGAATGGGTTGACGATGAGGACACTATACAACTTGTCTTTACCATTTCTGAAATCAGTGAAGATAGTCAAATTCTGAACACATTAGAAAACTTTGAAACATCTTCAGAATATGACCACACACAATTTCAGTTAGATTCTGACATTGAGTATCTATCATCTAGACAAATGTCTCTTTACTCTATGGAAGAGTTTGGTAGTTCCGCCATTGAGATCTTTCTAGGTAAAACATTGAATATCAACAAAAACTTGGAAAAATCACAACAGTGAGAGCTAACCAAAATCTTGCAAAAACATTCTACTACATTTGCATGGGAGTATACTGATATGAAACGTATTGACCCTAAGACTTGCATTCATCACATCTACATTGAGGAAAACAGTAGACCAATCAGACAACCTCAGAGAAGGATGAATCCAAACCTTAGGGAGATAGTGAAAGAAGAGCTCCAAAAACTACTCAATGTAAACTTCATTTATCCAATTTCAGATAGTCGATGGGTTTTTCCTTTGGTTATAGTACCTAAAAAGAATGGTAAATGGAGGGTATGCATTGATTACAGGGAATTGAACAAAGTAACTTTGAAGGATCACTTTCCTTTACCCTTTATCGATCAGGTATTAGATACTCTAGCAGGCAAAAAATACTTTTCATTCTTGGATGGTTTTAGTGGCTATAATAAAATTCAGGTAGCACCTGAAGATCAAGATAAGACCACATTTACCTGTCCATGGGGAACTTTTGCCTAATGAGTGCTTCCTTTTGGATTATGTAATGCACCCGCAACATTTCAAAGGGCAGTACTAGGAATTTTTTCTAATCTAATCCATGATTGTGTAGAGGTTTATATGGATGATTTTATAGTTTATGGTGATTCATTTGAAGAGGCATTAGAGAATTTGGAAAAAGTCCTTATAAGGTGTAAAGAAACAAACCTTTCATTGAGTCATGAAAAATGCTTTATGATGTTTACTGAAGGTATTGTTTGGGGACATCATATTTCAGGGGATGGGATTAAAGTTGATAGATCAAAAGTTGAAGTCATCTCCAAGTTGCCTATTCCAAATTGTCAAAAATATGTTAGAAGTTTTCAAGGATTTACTGGGTACTATAGAAGATTTATAGAAAACTTTACCAAAATAGCATCTCCCCTCTTCAAATTACTTACAAAAGACTGTGAATTCAAATGGGATCCTGATTGTCAATCAACATCTGAAACTTTGAAAACAAGAATATCTGAAGCACCCATTTTGAGAGGACCAAATTGGAAACTTCCTTTCCATATTTCTACAGATGCTTCAGATACATCTCTATGAGCTGTGTTGGGTCAAAAGGATTTAGTTCCTTATGCCATTTACTATACCAGTAAAAATTTGACTCCCACTGAGTTGAACTATACTATGACTGAAAAAGAGTTCTTAGTTGTTGTTCATGCAATCAATAAGTTTAGACATTATATAATAGGCTATGAAACTTTTGTCCATACTGATCATTCTGCAATTAGATATCTAATGCACAAACCTGTTACTAATGGCAGAGTTACAAGATGGCTCTTACTTTTACAAGAATTCAATATTACTTTGTTGGATAGATGAGGGAAACAAAATACAGTAGCTGATTTCTTGTCTAGGATCCAAAATACTAATAAAGATTCTCCTGTAGAGGATAAGTTTCCAGATGAATATTTATTTGAAGTAACTACTAAGACTCCTTGGTATGCAGATATTGCTAACTATTTGGTTACAGGGAAGCTACCTCCATATTTATTTCCTAGTGAAAAAAGAAGAATTATTCAGGAGAGTTCAAATTATTCATGGATTTCTAATGAATTGTTTAAAACAGGGCTAGATTGTGTAATCAGAAGGTGTGTTCGGGAAGATGAAATGCCTGACATTCTCAAGGCATGTCATGATGAACCATGCGGTGGACACTTTGCTGACAAAAGGATAGCCTATAAAATCCTTTCTTTAGGATATTATTGGCCTTCCCTCTTCAAAGATACAAAACAATATGTCAGAAGGTGTGGCAGCTGCCAAAGAGTAGGGAAACGGATTCTTTCAAATGAAATGCCATTACAACCACAGGTACTCATCAAACCCTTTGAAAAATGGGCTTTAGATTTCATTGGACCCATTAATCCACCATCTAAACAGAAGAAGTATATATTGGATGCACTGATTATGTCACTAAATGGGTAGAAGCCAAAGCATTACTTTCTACTACTGAAAATTCAGTTGTTAATTTTCTTTATGAGAATATTTTTACTCATTTTGGTGTCCCAAGAGAAATTGTGACAGATCAGGGAAATCAATTTACATCTAACTTGATGGAGAAGCTGATGGAAGAATACAAAATCAAGCACAGAAAATATACTCCTTACCATCCGCAAGAAAATGGCCAAGTGGAGTCTACAAGCAAAGTTATTGAGAACATTATCACCAAAATTGTTCATCTACACAGAAGAGATTGGGCAGAAAGACTCCCTGAAGCCCTGTGGACCTACAAAACTACATGGAGGAATACAACAGGACATTCTCCCTATGAACTTGTTTATGGGAAAGAAGTCCTGCTCCCCATTGAGTTTCAAGTCAAGACTTTCAAGATGGCAGTTCAGTTGGGGATGAACCTATCAGAAGCCCAAAAGCACAGAATGGAGTAGCTGAATGAGCTAGATGAGATCAGACAAGAAGCAATCCTAAGAACTGATCTAGTTCAACATCAAAGAGCTAAGTGGCATGACAGATACATCAAAGAGAAAAAGTTTCAAGAAGGAGATTGGGCACTACTGTTTGATTCCAAGTTTAAAGACTTTAAAGGTAAATTTCAGACCCATTGGCTTGGGCCATATGAGATTGACAAAGTCTTTAGCAATGGAGCGGTAAGAATCAATACCATTGATGAATTTCAAACTCCTCTTATTGTGAATGGCCACCGATTGAAAATTTATCATAAGCCACTCTCAAAAGAGGAATTTATCAAAATATTTCAAGAGAATTCTGTAATAAGGCTGGTGAAGAAGAATCCTTCTTCCCTACCAGCCTAGCCTTTGTTTCTTTCAGTTAATATATATATATATATATATATATATATATATATATATATATATATATATATATATATATTTGTATAAGCCTGAAAACCAATCACTGATTGGCGGTCTTATACAGAAAATGTAGAGTGAAAATCAAGGACACATGACACTATATTTTCCAAAAAAATTCTCCCCTTCTTTTTCATTTTTACTCCACTTCATTTTCCATTCCACTCCATCTCCATTTCATTTTCATTTCACTTCACTCCGCTTCATCTCATTCCATTTCATTCATTTCATTCCATTTCATCGATAAATGTCTCTTTTAGGACCATTTCCACTCAATTAGTTATTATCTAACTATCTTTGTTCAGCCAAGTGGGTGCTGTTTCAGTTTCTGCAGCTGGAAGCAGTTTCCGTGAAGCAGTTTCCGCAGCCAGAAGCAGTTTCTGCAGCCACCACTCTGTTTTTCAAATTTACAGTCAAAATGTTAGTGAAATAATCATGAAAATGCAAGTGTGGCTGAGCATATGCTATGAAGATATGGAGCATCTCTAGACATCGATAAAGAGCAGTTGGTTAAAGGCTAATCGACAAAAAATGACAAGGATTCCAAAGGTATGAGCAAAAATTTCTTTCAAATAGCAATTAAAGGCACAATTTTGCATAGTTGTCAAACCATAAAAGCTCTATTATGTGCAATGATTATCACGATAGCTCCATTACCCATTACCATCCCATGACATTATTCCACAAACCATGCATTTATTCCTTAACGGTCTCATGATTGATTTTCGGGTTTAAACTCATATTCGACTGCACTTTCATACACCACTTGTAATCATGAGATGTGACCTATTTCATTACGGCTCCTCTCCACCGCATTTTCTGCAGCCATTCATTAAACGTGTAACATTTCGTACGCAGCCGTTCAATTCAAAATCCCGACTCAACTCCATTTCCTTACCATTCTGTTAAGACTATCTTCTTCACATACATCTACACTTCATTTTGTGAACTCACCTCGACTGCGCATCCTCTTTTCCGCTTGCAATTTCGAAACACTCCCGTTACCTGTTATCCTCCAATTGCAGCCACTGTATTTTTTCCATAAACCCTGCAACCGAGCCACCTTACCTCTGGTAAACCCTCACATGCAATTGAATTTTCAGTTGAATTTCAAAGCAGAGGAAAGAATGGGATGATTACTAAGGGTAGAACCAGAAGGACCTAAGTACTTAGAAGGTTACCCTCAAGCAAAAAAATTGCTGAAAAAAGAAAAATGGTTACGCTTCATCCAAAAATTTAAGGGCCATAATAAAGAGGTAACAAAAGCCTTTGCACGATCTTTCGACGGCCAGATGGTGGAAATTGGAGACTTGAAGTTCACAGTCACTGAAGCAACAGTAGCAGCTGCCACAGATTTTCCCTAGGAAGGTGAGCGATGGTTTAAAAACAAAAGCATGGATGAGCAGGCATGGAGAATTATGTTACATAACCCAGGTATGGACGTTACTATATTTACAAAAGGAATTCTTGTTCATGCATTGAAAGAAGAATGGGCCAGCTTACTGTTAATCATCCAAAAGTTTATCACTTGTGAAGGACGCTTTGGTTCAATGTACATGTATCATGCTAGGTTATTGATGAACTTCTTAGAGAGTCAAACTCTTAATTTGCCTTATTTCTTACTGCCGAGTTTGAAAAATATGAGTACCACAGTCCAAAAGCACATAGGAAATATAGAACCTCATTTATATCATCATGGGCTTGTAAGGATTCTAATTGAAGACCAACTGAAGAAAAACAAAGATACCTGGGAACGATTCTTAGTAAGAAATTACTTTCAAGAGCCATCTGAGGCTCCTAAAAGTAGTACACCTAGGACACCAAGAAGGAGTAGGAGAAAAGAAAAGAGTGCCATAATCCAAGACTCTCCTATTATCAAAACTCAAGAAGTTGGTCAAGAAGAAAAGGAGAAAAGAACTAAGGACAAGAAACAGAGAAAATTGGAAGGCAAAAGAAACATAGAAGAAGTCTACCAATCACCTGAGCCATCTATAGAGGAAGACTATCAAACATTGTCTGAGAGACTAGTGCATCTCCAAAAACAAGCTGCTACAACAAAGAAGAAGGAAAAAGGAAAACAAAACATAGAAAAAGGGAGTGCTAGCCCACAGTATTTAAGAAGAATCACTAGGCTTAAAGGAAGGGAGAGGAAAACACAAGCAAAAGGACCCCACTTCATTGACTTGGGTGGGGAACCACCCAAGAAACCTCTAGCTGGCCATAGTCCACCTCATCCTTAGCCAAGTATTGAAACTAGTCCTCCACATGTTGGTGAAAGCCCTTCTCGGCCAGAGCTAGAAAGCAGTCCTCCTCCTCCACAAGAATTTGAAGTCAGACCAAGAAAAACACCCGAAATAAATCCAAG
Source organism: Pinus tabuliformis (assembly GCA_031772625.1). Lineage (NCBI taxonomy): Eukaryota > Viridiplantae > Streptophyta > Pinopsida > Pinales > Pinaceae > Pinus > Pinus tabuliformis. Next base: position 498,497,555 of record CM062816.1, read on the forward strand.
TCAACAGGAGGTGTATGACTACCTCAAAACTTTAGAAAAGACAGTTGCAAGCCCAAGTACCACTCTGCCCCACATGACACAAGATGCACAAGTCCAATCCTTAAAGCAAGAAGTGTTTGAATTAGAGGTTCTAAATAGGCATATTAAGAAAAAAAAATGAAGCACTTAAGGAGCAGAGAAAAGTGGACAAAATTATTCATGATAATACTATGCTTCATTTGGGACTATGGCAAAAGAAGAACAAGAAACTAAAGAAAAAGTGCAGAACGTTGAGCAGAGAATTAATCAATCTCAAATTCAAATGTCTGATAAGGAAACCCAGGATGGTGGTAGCACCAAGAAAGAAGAAAAGAGGACTGGATGTACTAGCAGAGGCTTCAGAACATATGGATTAAAGGGGAATGACTAAAATTTTGGTTGCATGAGGATATGCAACACCTTCACAGTGGGGGTATGTTGAGTCCCAAACTTGCATCTTCCCTATACACCTTTTTAGCCTTCTTTTCCAGTTACTTGACCCACCAAGCTGTCAAACCATTGCATATTAGTTTAAAAATAGCTTATAAAATGGTTTCCTAACTATGTCTTGTGACTGCTGTTTGATTTAGATTTTTGTTCAATCAGCTGCGGAAACTTGTCACTTTCCGCAACCAGCTCAAGTTTCCGCAGCCATTTTGTTGAAGTCCATGTTACAGGTGTCTACTGGAGAATCAGGCCACATGGACAAGCTGCAAATGACGTGTACATGGAGCGTGTCCCCTTGGTTCAGCCGAATCACTCACAAACAGCCATGGTCAAGGACAGTCAAAGCAGTGGTCAACATAAGAGTTTTGCGGTGGCACGACTCTATTTTTACCACATGAAGATTCGCGTGGCAAGCTCCTCAATCTCCGTAGGTGTGCTAACACCTGTGGATCGATCCGTGAACCAAATCAAACAGCCACCACTCCATAGATTAATTGTCACGGCTACCATACTACTAGATCTGAGGACGTGGATATTCACGTGTCTGTTTGGTAGCGCAAAATTTAGGAATTAGTTATAGCATCCTCAGTTATAAATAACGCATTATCATACGCTTGATAGTTAGCTTTTTATATGTAATCTTGACTGTTTTTACAAGCCCATTGTGTCGTGCTATATCTTTATCTTATAACAACATTTTAATATATGAGAAGATAGCATTCTTAAGTTCAATTCATGACTGAGTATTGATTGGCCGAGGTTGCAGAGGGCCCCTGTACACCAAGGCTCTGTATCTACTGTATAGTTTTTTGCTTTCTTTCATTATGTTACTACTTTTATAATCATTTTCTTGTATATATTACACTGTTCTGATATTCATGTTAACTGATGTCCATTTTTCTTTTATGCTTTCTCATGATTGTTAACTGATCAGTGTTTTTCTTTCAGGTTCTTGTAGACAGCCCGGGCAATTTACATAGTTTTTAATGACTAATGACATGAAATCATATTGTTCTTCTGCTGATTTATGATTCTGAGTTTTAATTGCAGCATTATCATTTCTTTCAGTTTTGTTTTGCTCATTTACTTTCATGCAATTTAGATATCATATTACTCCATTTGTTTATGATTACCTCCTATAGTCAAGTGACTCAAATAGTAAGGAATTAGAATATTAGTTGATGTAGTATGATTTAGATTACTTTTCTACAAGTTAGTGATTAGATTACTCATGTCATTTTCAGAGATTGAAATACGAATGCGTAGTTTAATCTTAGTCTCATTTTATGCAATTTCATTTCATGCAATTTAGATATCAGATTACTCAATTTGTTTATGATTACCTCCTATAGCCAGAGCGAGTAGAATGGTGAGGGGTCAGAATGTGAGTTGAAGTAGTGTGATTTAGTTTGCTTTGCTTACAGTCTTTGAATTGCTTTGAGTTCAGTTTTTTTTCTTTCTCTTTTTATACAGCAGCAAGGATACTGGGCTTCATTGTCACAAGCTCACTGTTTTGGTACATTTTTATTTTTTCTTTCTTAGGAATTGATTTCATCACAGCCAGTTTGAAAACCTTTTTGAGAACTTTAAAGTTTGGAAAAATCATTGTAGAAGTCACCATTTCCATCCATACTTGACTTTCAATTCTGTCATCTCACAATAGGGAATCAACAGAAGACAAACCCAAAAACAAACCAAAAACTCAAAAATGACAAAGAAATAAGGAATCGTTTATCTTGCATATACAATGCACTTCACTTCAGCAGTTTACGACTCTCGGATTGAAATTTTAAATAGCAATTTAGGACATACTAAATTGACCAAACAGGAATCTTCAGCCGATAAGTTCTTCCACTTGATGAGATACTCCGAAATTGATCGATTTTGTAACTGTCGAGTTCTTGTTTCTATGACTGCTTTCGATTCCAATATAATTTTTCCTTCCTCGTCAAGTTCTGGAAATATTGTTTGAATTGGGAGCTTATCACCTATAACCTTCTTTAAACATGAAACATGGAAAACTGGGTGCACTCGAGAAGCTGCAGGAAGCTCCAATTTGTATGCCATCATACCAATCTTTTGCAACACCTTGTATGGACCATAATACTTTGGTGATAATTTATTATCCTTCTTAGCTTGCTTGAGGGACATTTGTTTATATGGTTGTAGCCGTAGGAATACCCAATCACCTACATCAAAACTTCTTTCACTTGTGATGTTGATCTGCCTGTTGTTTCATTCTATTCTGTGCCAAAACGAGGTTATCCTTTAAGAGTTGGAGGACTTGTTGTTGATGCTCGATGTGATTTTCCACTGCTTGAACCTTAGAATTTTCTCTTAAATATGATGTGATGGATGGTGGCTGATATCCATAAAGTGCCATAAATGGCATCATTTTTGTTGCTGTATGGAAGGAAGTGTTATACGACCATTCAACCAGAGGCAACCATTTGACCCATTGTGTCTGTTTATCAGATACAAAGCAACGAAGATATCCTTCCAAACATTTATTTACTATCTCAGTTTGCCCATCAGATTGAGGATGATAAGATGAGCTATGAGCTAACTGAGTACCGAGACAAGAAAATAATTATGTCCAAAAATTTCCACTGAAAATGGGATCTCTGTCACTTACAATAATCTTTGGGTTTCCGTGTAGCTTTTGAATTGTTTCCATAAATGCAGTAGAAACTATACTAGCTTTAAATGGATGTGATAATGCACAAAAGTGTGCATACTTGGTAGGTCTGTCAACTACCACCATGATGACACTCTTTCCCTCGAACTTGGGTAAACCTGTGATAAAATCCATTGAAACCTCCTCCCAATGTTGGCTTGGAATGGATAAAGGTTGTAATAGACCCAGGGTCTTAATTGTTTCAACTTCATTTTGTTGGCAAACCAAACATTCCGTACAAACTTTTGAATATCTGATTTAAGGCCATCCCAAAAAAATTCCTTCTTAACCCTGTGGTAAGTCTTTAAAAATCCTGAGTGCCCTCCTAAGGGAGAAGTGTGCAATTCCATAAGAATTTTTTGTTTTAGTTGGGAGTTCTTACAGATGTATAAGCAATCTTTGTACCATAACGAATCATTTTGCCAGCTAAATGTATCAGATGTACTGGAATATTGTTGTAACTTTTGAATAAGTGCCCACACTTCTTCATCATTCTTCCATTCCTCTCTTGCTTCATTTATCCAATCTAGTTGGATAATAGAAATGGTGCACAACAATGCTTCCCAATCCTCATCCTTTCTTGAGAGTGCATCTGCCACCACATTTTGCTTCCCTTTTTTGTAGATGATTTCAAAGTCATAACCCAACATCTTTGTGACCCACTTTTGTTGCTCTTCAAATGATAATCTTTGTTCTAAAAAGTATTTAAGGCTATCATGATCCGTTTTTACCTTGAAGTGTCTTCCCATTAGGTAGAGTCGTCATTTCTTAAGTGCATGTAGTATTGCCAACATTTCTTTCTCATAAATAGCTTTGTGTAAAAACTTTCCCTTGATTGGATGACTTTCAAAAGCAATGGGTCTTTCATCTTGCATTAAAACAACACCAATTCCATTTCCTGAAGCATTACATTCCACAATAAAGGTTTTTGTGAAGTCCGATGTAGCTAAGACTGGTGCTTGGCACATTGCCTCTTTAAGATGTTCGAAGGCCTTTGTTGCTTCTAGAGTCCATGAAAATGCATCTTTCTTCAATAATGTTGTTAGAGGTGCTACTATTCTCCCATAATTCTTAACAAACTTGTGATAATACCCTATCAACCCGAGAAATCCTCGCAGTTTCTTTATGGATGTGGGGATTTTCCATTCCTTAATGGCTTTTATTTTGCTAGGGTCTACCTTAACTCCTTCATGAGATACAATAGGACCCAGATATTCCACCTCTTGTAGTCCAAAGAAACATTTGAATCTTTTTGTATATAATTGTTTCTCCTCCAATAGTTGTAGTACCTTGTCAACATGTTCAACATGATCCTTCCATCCCTTGCTATAGATTAGTATATCATCAAAAAGTACTAACACAAACTTTCTAAGGAAGGGTTTGAAAATGGAATTCATCAAACCTTGAAATGTAAAAGGTGCATTGGTAAGGCCAAAAGGAATGACTAAAAATTCATAATGACCCTCGTGAGTTCTAAATGCTGCTTTCAAAATGTCTTCAGTCTTCATTCTGATTTGATGATATCCTGAACGAAGATCCAACTTGGTGAAGTAAATTGATCCATGCAATTCATCCAGTAATTCATCAATGACAGGAATGGGAAACTTATCTTTAATAGTGAGCTTGTTTAGCTCCCTATAATCCGGACACATGCACCATGATCCATCCTTCTTATGCACCAATACTATTGGAGCAGAGAAAGAACTTTGACTAGCTTGAATTATACCAGCCTTGAGCATTTCTGCAACCATACGTTCAATTTCACTCTTTTGGGCATAGGGATATCTGTATAGCCTGATGTTTGGAGGAACACTTCCTGGAATCAAATGAATAGCACGATCATGATCACAAACAGGTGGGAGACCTTTGGGAGTCTCAAATACCTTGGAATGATTGTCCAAGACTTTTTGGAGATCTGGAGAAATAGATGATTTCTATGTGGAAACATCTAGCGAACATAATTGTGTAATTACACCTCTTTGTTCCTTTTTTAGAAGCTTTGACATACCATTAGAGCTGATTATCTTTCTCAGTTTCCCTGCAATACCCCTTAATTCAACTTCTTTTCCTTCCGCATAAAATTTCATGAAAAGTTCTTGAAAATTAAAAGCTATTGTACCTAAGGATTGTAGCCATTGGACTCCTAGTACAACATCAGCACTTCCCATTGGAATGGAAAGCATTGGGCTAGTCAATACATATTCTCCCATGGATAGCTTGATATTATGGCACTTTCCAGAGCAATTTATTGTTCCTCCATTTGCAACCATCACTTGACACTCTGGTACTGGATATAGGAAGCAATTCAATTCTTTTGCTACCTTACAATGAATAAAATTGTGGGTACTTCCTCAATCAATCAACACTATTACCTTTTTCTTCTTGATTTGTCCTTCTATCTTAATGGTTAGAGGAGTGGTAATTCTAGCCAATGCATTACAAGATATGGTTGGATTCATTTCTTATTTATCTAGACTTTGTTCCTGGAGTATATCCTCTTGTTTTGACCTTTCTTGCTCATTTTCTTTTTCCTCTTCACAATCTATGTAGAATAATTTCTTCTCAGCACACTCATGACCTTTAATGTATTTGCTATCACAACTGTAACAAATCCCTTTTGCTCTTTTTTCTTCCAATTGTTGTGGTGTCAACCTTATAGGTTGTGGAAGACTAGGGGCAACAACACTTCCATCTTTATAGTTGTGAGTGGTATGCTTCCTGGTTGCCATAATTTTTCTTTTCATTTTTCTTGCTAACCTAAATGCCTTCTCTAATGAATCAGGTTCCCAAAGGTGAACATCATGTTGGATATTATCCTTTAAAGTCCCTATGAACACATCAATCCTATGCTCCTCTAGAATATTTTTTACCCTTATGTTCAATTTTTGGAACTCCTCAATGTGCTCTATTATTGAACCCTTTTGTTTGAGACTTATCAATTGGATAAAAAAAGTGTTGCTTTTTGTATCCTCATAATGTGCTGTCAATTCTTCTGTAAAAACTGCCCAAGTGATAATTTGTTTACGAGAGCAAAGCCATTGATACCATACAAACTGATTTGGTTCCAAATATAAAGTTGCAATACGTACCTTTTGTGTGTTTTGCACATTATTGAATCGAAAAATTGCTCCATCTGTAATATCCATGTCGCGGGATCCTTGCCATCAAACTTCCTCATATCAATTTTTGGAATATGGTGGGTCTTCGATCCAACATTAGAGTCTATGAAATCATTATTAACATTTCTTTTGTTCGCATCATGAGTTTCCTTTACTCTCCTTTCACCATTAGTAAGTATTTCTTGTAGAAAATTTGTCAAATCTGCCTTCAAATCTATCTTCAAATTGTCAATCTTAGCTTCAATACCCTTTATCTTAGATTCCACGCCATTTATCTTAGCTTCTGTTAGCTTTTGTGAGAGTGAAATTTGTTGCACTTGGTCTTGTAATTTTGATATATCATGTAGCATTTCTTCCTCTTCTTCATGAGTCATGCTAGAGCTTTCAGGTTGCTTACTAGGTGTTTGCATTTTCTTTCCTCAGGGCATCAGTTACCGATAATAATGCTCTACTATGCCCTTTGAATTCCTTTAAAATAATTTTTTAAACCAAGCTTAAGCAAAAACTTAAAAAAATCTACACACCTTTTTTCACTTTGTAGGAGCTCGATATTGCCTCTGATGTATCTCTATAATTTCAGATCATCTAGTTCTGAAATTGCAACTTGCAGTAGCCCTTTGTGTCCTCTTTCCAATGCCACCAGTTTGATCCCAATTGGATTCGCCAAAGAAGAGTTATGCCAGATCTCCCACAGTGACCTGATTATAGACTAGTTCAATAGAGCAGACTTGTACGACGTGCCACGTGTCCTTGTTTCGACCTTTGGCTCTGAAAAATATATACAAGAAACTACAGTTCGTCCTCTTTCTGATGCCCAGAGAGAAAGTTATGACGATTTTCCCTAGGTCACCTATTTGGAATGTAATTCATGAATCTACAAAAAGACCAACTTCCTCAGATCATATCTCCCCAACTATAGTGCGAAAAGCTCTAAAATTCAAACCCGAGCTTCAATGCAATCTTGTCTCAAATGGGTTTGCTTTTTAGCTTCTGAAATGTCATAGAAAATAAGATATAGTGAAAATTCCACGATGACCTGTTTGGAGCAGCAAAACCCTAGAATCCAAAGCTCTACTACCAAATGTTATGAAACCAGCTCACAAAAAGATAGAAAAGATAGATCAACGCCTTAGAATTCAACCTCTTCGAGGGGACAACCTCCTTTACATTACACAAATAAATGATTCCTTGATGATTCAAATGACAAAACCTCCTTTCTATATATAGGAGTCTAAGGAGTCATAATATAACCCAGCCGACCTATCAATAATAATATAAAGCTGCAAAAATAACAATAGAGGGATTCTATGGGGCACAGTAATAAGAATATGGGGGCAATAGGGGCACAACAATATTAATAAGGGATACAACTACAATAGTAATGGGGTAATCACTAGTATTATAGGGACCTAACAGTGTTCTTCATAATTAGTTATTTATGGGGATTTGGACATATTTCTTCATCATTTTCCTTCAATGAACCATAGGGTTGAATCAATTATTATGTTATCCTTCTCTTCATCAGAAAGTGATATTCTAATCCACATATGACTTTCTTTCATACAACTACCTATCTATCTTTCAGGATCTTCCATCCATTTTCATGAGTACTAGTTGTAGGTGACATCTACAACTCTCTTTCGGTAGCCCTATTTCAACCAAACTAGATGTTTCTCAAAATCAAAATGAACATCAAATTAAAGTTACCTTTTCATAATTGCCTTTCATAATGTCATCGGCTTCTTGCAACATCAACATCCTGCACATGTATGAACCCATTTCCAAGAAATTTGTTACCAAGATTATTCTTTTTATATATACATATCAGGGTTTTCAGACCTTATTCTTCCATGGAGATGTCATAGCTAATTCTTCTAGTTATTATATGTTGATCACCTACCTTATCTTACATGACTATAGTTTCATCATTCATGAACTCTTCTTCCTTTCTTTACATATTTCTTCCCTAGGAACTTCTATACATAGTTCCTTCAATATAGCAACCATAATTATCAGCCACCTCATATTCCATATGAGGTCATATTATGTTGATTTCATCTTATCAATATGTATAAGAGTTCAAAGAACATTTCATACATGCCTTCATGCATCATTCCAATGGAATAAATCCTTCTTCTTTGATCATGATCATGAGATAGAGCATTCAATTATGCTATATAAAACTATATGATGACATTCCTTTATCTATCAAACATATACATACCTCTTCGTCATTTTGGTCATCTAGAATTCCTTCTAGAAGCTTCCTTTCCTTGCTTGAAGATGGAAGTAATTCAACAAACTTGACATGCTGCACTTCTTTGTCACCATACCATCATCATTACAAACAATGGATCCCATAAGGTGTTATGTAGACAATCAACAAGACACTTGCTTCTTCCAAGTAGAGGTGTACGTTCTTATAAATATTCTAGTGGAGGATCGCCATGATCCTCATTCTGAAAATGTTCCTTTCTAATAATGGTTATGTGTGATGACCTTTCCTTATTTTCTAGATGAATTTCCTCCAACCAAGTAGAAGTATATACTCCTACTTGGTTGTCCCTATATGCTTTCAATGGAGATGTCATTTCTATTATTATGACTATTATAACCATGTAGACTTTCTACTTCAACTACCCTTCCATGATTCTATGATGATGTCATCTTTATCTTGCTTTAATGCATCATATCATACTTGTGATTCTTCCTATCATTTTCTATAACTAAAAAGAACTAAGTGAAGGAGATCATCTCAATAATAGTAGATATATTTCACTTCCTCCTTCTTTGAGTTTTTCTTTTCTAATTCTTCAACATCTTCAGTAACATGGGCTTCATTTCTTTCCTTTTTCTTCTTGGTGTCATTAATGAGGTTAGGACAATTCCTTTTAAAATTCCCATATTCATTACACTCATAGCATTGTATCTTTGACATATTCATCTTCTTCTTTTTCTAAGGATCAAAGATTCCAAACTCTATTTTTCTCTTGGCCATGATAGCGTCTGATTGAACTTGTTCATTTGATCCAACATCACTTTTTGCCTTCAACTTAATTCCTTCAATCTTACATAATGACCAAATTTCATTGAATTGAGTGGCTTCCTTCTTTCCATAGATACTTGATAAAACATTTCCCCATTCATCAAGTAGTGCCTTGATATATTAGATATCAAATAGTCATTTCTTTATTAGATATTATTTCTCCTAGTTCTTGTAGTTGATCTCTTATATGAGATACCCTCATAAGGTATAAGGCTACCCATTCTTCCTTTTATATATTCATCTTGTATAATTTGGTTCTCAATGATATAAATTTTCCTAGAGTGTTTACAGAAAATAATTCTACCAACTTTTCATAGATATGTTTTGATTTCTCCAACTTTGCTACATGAGGGATGAAATAATCCTTAATTGATTCTATGAGGATTCTTTGAGCCCTTATTTCCCCCTTCATATACTTCGATAGTTCTTGATTTTTTTTTGAGATTGTTTGGAGATTGTAATCTTAACATACTCAATAACTTCATTCTCTATGAGGATCAAAGCTATCCTATTTTTACATGCAAGTAAATTTGATGACCCAACCAGATTGTTTCTCTCCTTGCAGAATGAAGTCATGCTGATAGTAGATTCAGACTTAAATATAAATATACTTAGAATGAAGTCACATTGAAAGCAGATTCAGACTTAAATATAAATACACTTACTTATTAGTTGAAGATTCTCCCTTGATGATGATATCTTCATTTTGATGATCTTGACTTTTACTACTCCTTTTTACAATTGAAGGTTCCTCCTTGATGATGATGACTTGATGACCTTCTTCAAGGATGAGTGAGATGTGATTGTTTCTTGAATGTTAGGGAAATCACTTTGATGATGAAGTGATCTTTATTGCTTCCTTTTTAGATGATTGTAGAATGTGTAAGCTTCCTATGAATGCTTCAAGTGTAGACTCCTTCTTTGAATGGAGGTAGGGTCTTTATGGTCTTCTTATTCTCCAAAGTGGTGTTCATTATAGATGATTTCATCCTTGTGATGTGTTGAAGCCCTGAAAATCGGGTCGACAACAAGGGGGATACCCGCCCAGTCCAGACCTTGGTTGGCAGCTCCTTATCCGTTTGGTATAGCGGGTCCCACTGGGGATAATGGGACCAGTTTCCCAATCTATGAGTGTGTGTGTAGAATTTGATGTTGCTGATCTAACAGTTCCTATTTAAGATATTCTAATTCTATCTTTAATCTAATTCTATGCTATTGTAATCTAATAAGCAGTAACATCTAAGTCTATACTAACCCGGGATGTAATTCTTCTATTATGCGATCTAAAGAGATTTCAAATAACAATTGGTAATAAAGATCATTCAGTGATTATAAGAAAGGAAATCAATCAAGATGAACCACTTCGCATAAAAAGTTATACAAAACAGTTGTGAAAAACATATCGCATAATGAGTTATTCATACATTAAGCATAAATAAATAGCTATCACCGTACAAAAGTTCCAAATGATAACTCAGGCATTCATGCAATAATACATAAACAACTAAAAACTGTATATCAATTTAACATATAAGAAGAAATGGTCAAGAGATAAAAGTACCATTGATGACTAGTCCTCTTCATAAGCTTCAAGCGACAATGATTTATCTCTCCTTGCTCTAACATCCACTAAGAGTACAGAAGTGCAACATCAGTAGCAAATATCAAATGCAAACATCAACAAATCTTGATCCATTCATTCACCAAAACCTCCTCTGAGGGTGCAAAAGTGCATGTTCTGAGGGCAAGTTTTTGAAAAATTTGTGGACCTCTCTTTAAATGCATGAGAAGGGTTTAAATACTACTAACTAAATAACTTAATTACACAGATTCAGGATATGGTTTAAATGACTACCCTTTTTCTAAGCAAAAATAAAACAAAACTATTTCTAAAAATTAAATCTAATATCTAAGTATTTCTGCATTTGCTCCTTAATGTTGCAAGCATTCAGTATTTGCCTGCGTAGAGTCGGCTTACTGTCTTCCGCTTTTGGTTGAACTAAGCAAATAGAAATGGTAAGAGCTAGCACCATCTTTTGAGAAAAATGGATGACATACTCGAGAGTCATCCTCTGACTATGTGGATTTACTGTGTATGCCCAGTAATAATCCAAGTTCAACTTGGTTAACCCTTGAATTGCTTCTTCCTTTCTCGGGCTTATAGGTGACTGAGTAGTTAGAGGCTTTCCTTCTCACACAATTTTCTCAGCGATGCGCGATTAGCGCTAGGCGCTAATCGCACATCGGAAACTTCCTCCGTTCTTTGATCCGGGCCTCTCTGATGCGTTTTTTGCCTTTTTTGCCTTTTTCTTTACTGGGCATAAAGCTTCAAAATTTGCAAAAATAATGCTTTCATGAGCTCTTGACCTTGAGTCATTAAACTGCCTATTGATATCAACATCATTCAATACTCATTCAACCATGGCTGTAAATGAAAGATCTGTAATGGATGGCTCAGCAGCGTTCTGTGAATATGCGGCTCTGTTGCATGCGGTATCTATTTATGAGGGCGTCTTTTCTCTGTATTTGAACATTGGAGCGTTACCCTTTTTCCTCATAGCTTCCTGCACATCGCTTTGTGTAACTTCTGTTTTTCGTTCCTGCAGTTCACAAGTGAGGAAAGAGTAATGACAATAAAAATCGACAGGAAAGCTTTAAACTCTACGGATGTACAAAAACATGCCACCTGACGTGAGCTGACTCTTCGAACAACAAAAAACCATATTTCCTAACAACTGGCATATAATTCATTAATTATCATTAAAGCGCATATCAAGTTCTTGGTTTATGGAAAGCTTTCCTTGAATATTGAGCCGGGAAAATTTGCGATGGAATGTTTCTGCGATCTGTATCGCAGTATCGCATTTCGTTGTTATCGCATTACCGCAATTTCATCATGCTATGCTATTGCAAGGTTGGTTGATCGCGCTATCGCAAGATCGCGGATCGCAGTATCGCAGTATCACAAAATCGCAGATTGTTGTAATCGTTAAATCTTATGTGTTTTTCATGCAATTTTGCGATATTCGATATCGCATATCGCATATCGGCGATTTTTTAAGGTTTTCCAATGTGAGCGTTTCTTAATGCATGCGATGCGATGGAGTTCGCGTCGCAATCTCACAGTTTATCATTTTTACTCATAAGGAAATGTCCTATCATTCTTCGCGCGTTGCAATGTTTCTTTAGGAGTAAAATACGTGAGCCTTAATTGATTTTTTGAATTTTTTACTAAGAGTCCCCACTTACCTAGTGTTATTGCTAATACTAAAGAAAGAGGGGGGTTGTTGGTGGCCACAACAATTGGCGATTCACTTGGAAGAACCAGTTATCTCTATTTTTCTATTGAATTTTCTAAACTTCCAAAACAGAAAATTTTTCAGAAAATTAAACTTTATTATGGAAAAATAAAGTACATTATGCTCTAACCTGTCAATGATATTTTGTTTCAACCATTTTCCACTTTGATTATTTGCTTCCTCAGGCTAGTCCTTATATTTACATCAATCATTACTTGGTCTTGTAAAGATAAAACAAAGTCTCCTCTGTAAACCAGTTTTAAATATGCTCATTTGTCGTAGGTAGAGCCTCTGCTGCCAGCAGGCATTTATAGCCTCGACAGGGTTACATGTTACCCAACAATGATCTTGTATCCTACTTAAGGCAGCCTACAACTTTCAAAGAAAAATCCACATCCACACTTATTGCTTTGATTTTCTTTTTATTCTTAAAGAACAATGTCTTGGTTTGGTAGCCAAATTATGACACAGTCATTCACTTGATTTATAACTTTGCTGAACAAGCTGGCTCGTGATGGGACCCCTTGTCTTTTGATTGCAACAATCTTGAGTCATTGCCCTGTTGTGGTGTACAGTATTGGCAATGTCAGCAAATTATAATATCTGTGATAATGATAAGTCGGCTCGTGATGATACCTCTTATTCTTTAAGATAAAGTGTATCCTTGGGTTGTTCCTCTGAAAGTTGTGATTTCTTTAGCAGGGAGGAAGTCATTGTTTCCTTAAGATAGCTCTAGACGACAATAATAGAGTTTTTGGAAATAGCTGTTCTACAGAGAATCTTTATTTTGTTATTGATACCTTTCATTGTACTGAGATAAAACAATTTCTTCACTAAAGGTTGTTTTCATCAAAATTTTTGAAGTTGAAACTAGTATCATATCTAGGCTAGAGTTTTTAACTGTATCTATCAATAATAAAGACCAGTTTTCCAAAAGATTTGCTATTTATACAAGCGAAAAGTTCAAAATCTGAAAGAGAATTGGTGTCTTTTTCGTAAATGCCTAATGTAACTACTCACAACTGCTTTTATTATGAAAAAGAAAAACAATTACCCTACAAAAAATAGAAGAATAATCTTCTATGGAAAATATTTCTTGAGAATTTGTCCATTAACAAGCAAAGGATCCCTCTTACTTGCTAAATCCTGTAACACAAACGTTGATGGACCTATTACTTCTACAATTTGAAAAGGACCAAGCCACATTCTTTGAAATTTTGTATGTTTGCCCTTTTCTTCATGAGCCTTGTCCCACTTTAAAACTAACTCTCCCATCTGAAAAAATTTCTGGTCATTATATTTGAATCAAAAGAGGATTTTGCTAGTGCTTGATGATGATCATGCGTTTTTCTAGCCTGTTCTCGTTGTTCTTCTAATTTAATTATTTCCATTTGTCTCAGCTGTAAGGAGGAAGTGGGTACTTCATCAATGTATTGAACTAAAGACAAAGAGGGAATTGCTAATTGAGTCGGAAGAACCACTTCTTTCCCATAAACTAAATTAAAGGGAGAAGTGTCGATAGAAGCTTTTTGCATTATTCGGTCTGCCCATAAAGCATATATCAAAGCCTTGTGCCAATTCTTATGATTTTGGTCAACTGTTCTTTTAATAATCCTTATTAGGGTTTTATTTGTTGACTCAGCTAACCCATTGCCTTGTGGGTAGTAATTGGTTGAATATTTAAGTTTGAATCCTCTTTTAAGTGCGAATTCAGTCATTGCATTTCCATAAAAGTATGATGCATTATCAAACATTAAAGCGGATGGCAATCCAAACCTGGTGATTATAAATTGATCTATGAACTCAATGATATTTTCAGAATTAGCCGTCTTGAGCGGAACTGCTTCTACCCACTTAGTAAAATAATTTGTTGCTGTGAGGATGTATCTATGCTGCTTAGAAGAGTGAGGAACGATCTCACCTAATATGTCCAATCCCCACTGACTGAAAGGTTGCTCGATGTTTACCAGCTGTAGTGGCAAGGGTGACTTCTTTTGTCTTCCAGCGGTAGTTTGGCAGACTTGACATCTCCTCACGTAACTGTGCGAGTCTTTAAATAACGTCGGCCAGTAATATCCTGCGCGCAAGATTTTATGTGCAGTAGCATCTCCAGCATAGTGTCTGCTTGCCATCCCATCGTGGAGTTCCTGCAAAACTTTTTCAGCTTCAGATTTCTCAAGACACCTAAGAAGAACAGAATCATAATTTTTCCTAAAAATAATATCATTTATGAGCTGATATTGTTTGGCTTTCAACCTTAGAGCTATTTTCTTAGTATGATCGAGGTGTGAAGGAGCATACCCGTTCTTAAGATAATAAATGATATCAGCGTATAATGACTCTGCATCGTTTAGGCTTACCTCGCACATTTGTACTTCTTCAGATGGAATTTCATAAATTTGCGATGCTCCAGCCAGCATTTTGCAGAAGCCTTGACCTCTTACAATGTTTGCTAGTTTAATCTCAATGTCATATTCCTGTAAGGCAGTAACCCAATTGGCCCTTTTCTCACCCACATCCTTCTATACTAGAAGATTCCTTACCGCTGGAAACGGTACTATGATTTTATTATGGGTTTTAAGTAAGAAAGGTCTAAAGTATTTGACCGCTTTGAAAACAGCATAAGCCTATTTCTCCATGTCTGAATAATTTAATTCAGCACCCTGTAAATTTGAACTGAAAAACGCAATTGGGGCTTCCACTTTTTCTTGATTTGCTTGAGTTAGTATCACAACATATGACTTATCTGAGGCGAATGTGTATAAAATAAAAGGCTCTGAAAAATTCGGAGTTGCTAAAGATGGAGCATTAATAATAGCTTGTTTGATCAGGTTGAATGCTTCATGTTCATCTTGGCCCCATTTAAAATTTGAGTTCTTTTTAATCATGGTTTGCAAAGGAGACACGATTCGTGAAAAATCTAGAATGAATCTCTTTACAAAGTTGATCTGACCAAGGAAATATTGCATGGCCTTTTTGTTGTGAGGTAGGGATATTTCAGAAATTTCTTTGATTCTGTCGAAATCGATGTGAATACCGGATTTTGACACTATGAATCCTAGAAGTTTCCCTTCACTTAGTTCGAAAAAAGATTTCTTTGGGTTAAGTGAAATTCCATACCTTAAACACCGTTGAAAGATTTGTTTCAGGTCTTTGAGATGGTCACTTCGCTTCTTCAAATACACTGTTATATCATCCAAATAAATTAATACAGATTTATTGACTAAACCTTTAAATGCGATGTCCATGGCTCTCTGAAATGTGGCGCCAGCATTAACCAAACCAAATGGCATCTTTTGATATGCGTATGTGCCCCATTTAGTTCTGAATGTGGGTTTCAATAGGTCATCAGGATGTACCAACACTTGATTGTATCCTGAAAATCCATCCAAGAAAGACATTAATTCTGAGCCCGCCACTGCCTGTAGTATTTGTTCCATAGGTGGTAAAGGAAAATTATCTTTTTGACAGGCCTTGTTAAGATTTCGAAAGTCAATGCAAATCCTAATATCTCTGTTTTTCTTTCTAACAGGTACCATATTAGAGACCCATTTAGAATGTCTGACGGGAAAGATTATTCTGGCTTTCAATAACTTATTAAGCTCAGTTTTTATCTGGTTTTCTAAATTGGGGTGGATCTTTCTCAGCTTTTGTTGGACAGGTTTTTCATTATCGATCATGGGAATAGTATGTTGGATGATGGAAGTGTCGTATGTTTTGAGCTCATCATAATTCCAGGCAAAAACATTTTTATATTGTCTCAAAAGACGAATATACGCTAGTTTTTCTTCAGGGGTTAGGCCGAGGCCTAGATTAATGTTTTGTGGTTTAGCATCGGTTCCTAGGTTTACTAATTCGTAGTTCAAGGTTGAACTTTGGAGTTTTGAATTGGTAGACCTCTTAAACCGATCTTTCAAATCGTACAAGTCTTCTAACTTGACCACCGACTTAGGTATAGCATTGTTAGTGCTATCTTGTTGCAATTGTCGATCATGTTGGTCTTCGTCAATTATTTGATTGGAGTAGGATCCTTCAGATGTGAGGAAATTTACAATATCAGGATCGTCATTGAATACTCTCCAATTTGTGATGTTATCAGGAATGGATGGTCTAAAGATTAATTCTATTGAGAATCTATCTGGACTAAAATCTTCAGAAGGAATAAGCTTAGAAGCTACGTTAGCCAAAAGGCCTGCACTTGCGTTTTGGAGTCTGGGGATTGAAGAAATATTAAACGCTATGAAATTCTCAGTCAGATCTTGAACCAAGGATTGATAATGTTTTAAATGACCTGATAAGCAATGTATAGTGTTACGTACCTATTTAACCACAATCTCAGAGTCTCCGAAAACTTGAAGATACTTGACGTCTAACTTGATTGCTTTGTACAAGCCTTGGACCAAAGCCTCATATTCGGCTGTATTGTTGGTGCAATCGAATTCGAGTCTGCATGTAAGCATGATTTTATCTCTTTCTGGACTAATCAAAATGCATCCTGCTCCTGCTCCTTCGTTAGATCTAGAACCATCAAAAAATAATTTCCAAAACAAAGATTTATTTACAGGTTTATCTAAAAGATTAATACATTTCGAACTATCAGTTCGAGAAAAAATTTCGACTTGGGACAAAACAGAGTGTTCTAAATAGGGTGACGCATGAGCATTGAAATTGCCGAGGAAAGAATCTACCGAGTAATTTCCAATAATGCTGCTGTTATACGCTACTGGTTCATTTTCCCCCTCTAGCTCTATTACTATGTACCTATGATGTAGCTCTTGTTCAACTTTTATTTGATTCGGTTTACCGTTGTAGGGAAACCACATGTGTGACCAGTCCGTTGCAAAATATCCATGAAGTTTTTCTGACCAATCCCTACTAAGGATTAAGCCATAGAATTCAGGAATGTCAGCAACTAAAATGTCAATAACTTGACATACCTTTGGGTTGGATGACAACCTTATTGTTACTTGATTTAGTTCGCCAATCACTTCGACTTGAGATCGATCTAGCTGAACTATGCGCACAGCAGATTTCTGTGGTTGAACGTTTAACTTGGCACATATGGATTTGGGTAAAATATTCGATGAAGCACCAGAATCTACCAAATAATTGTGCACATTTTTATTGAAGATTGCATAAGTAAGGAGGAATGGGGGAGTGTAAGATCTTGATCTTCCTCCAATTAGAGCGATGTCATTTGGATCAATCTGATTGATCGTGTTAGTTGGAGGTCTTCCCATGTTATGGGAAGCTTGAGAAAGTATATCGGCAGGCAAAGGTGCAACTGGCACGGCATGTAATTCTTTCATCATTATCTTCTGTTGATGCTTTAACTTGCTCAGTTCGTAAAGGGTGATGTTGGCCCTAGTCTTTTTCATGTCTTCTATAATATTGTACTCCATTTCATCCGACACTATCAGTGTTTTAGATGGAGTTGTTTCATCTGTTTGGACTGGGCTGGTTTGAGTCGCTTTAGATGTCGTTTTCTTTGATGCGACTTTATCCTTTATTGCAGAGCTTGCGCTCTTCGGCTTAGGGGTAGTCTGGGGAGGATCAAGCTGATTTTTGCTTCGTGTGCTAACTGGGAATACTTCTTGATCTTCTTCTTGTGGGAGGATGAAATCCCACATTCCTTGTAATTCCACAACTTCTTCGTCATCAGTCTGCCCTTCAGTGGCAATTTCCTCTTCCTCTTCCTCGGATTCAGCATTTGAAATGGCATTGGGTGGCTTTGAATCCGTTGAAGGACCTATTTTAAAAGCTCTGTAGGGCTTTTTTGAAGAAGTTTCTGCTACTTGCTTTTTGATGTCAACCATTTCATTAGACATGGTCTTTAGAACTTTCTGCAATCCTTCCAAATCGAATGGATCTTTTGCTTGTTTCTTCTTGGAGTCTTCCTTGAAGGTGACTTTTTTGGATTTACGTTCCTCTATCGCGGATTTCTTTTCAAGAGCTATTATTTGTTTCTCTACTGCTATTGCTTCTTTCATGTTATCGGCTAAGGTTGTTTTATTGGCCCTGTCCATGAAGATTGCTATGTTCGATGGTAGAGCGGTAATATACCATTCACATCATACTTCTTCGCTGGGCTAGGAAGCAGTAGGATTTTTGTTGAAGATTTTGTTGAAACGTAAATTGAAATCCTTGATAGGCTCTCTAGATTCGGCTATAAGGTTGGATAGGTCGTTGATTAACGTTGCCGTAGACTTGTCATCACCAAACTTGGTCAGGAATTACTCCTGGAAGATGTCCCAACTAGTGATGGATCCAGAGGGTAATGAAAAATAACATGACCCGGTCGTTCCTTGCAGAGTATAAGGAAAAAGCCGAACAACAACATCTTCATTAGTAACGCCATTGAGATTAATGGATAGCATAAAGTTGTTTATGTGCTCTTCTGCTAGCATCCCTGCCTCGGGGTTAAACTTAGGCAGCCATTTCTCAGGATGGGCTGGTATTTGACTCAAGGGTGCAGGCATTAAGACTGCCCCAGGGTTATTCCATGGAGACTGGGCCATTGTTGAACTGCTAACAGAGGAAAGTGTAGAAGATGATCCCTGTGGCTGGGAGGATGAGGATACTACGATTGTAGATGATTGGAGAGGGGTTGTGGGGGTTCCGGTGGACAGATGTACGATGATATGGAGTGGTGGAGTGGATGGTTGACTTCGCGGTGAAGAATTTGAGATGGACGATGTTAACGAAAGAGTCTCGCTGTCGGACTCTTTAGGTGATTTCCTCGCTCTTTTCCTAGTGGGAAGAGGTAATTTGGTTGGCTGAACGCCAAACTTTTCACTCTTTAGCCTGGTCAGGGGATGAGCAGGGTTATACTGCGAAGTCACGCTACCTTGAGATTTATCAGACCTTTGAGGAAAACTGGAAAATCGTTGAAGTTTGTGAATCAGAGATTCGACTTCAGGGAGTTCAATGGTAGATTGTTCTGAAATGTCAGGGTGCGTAGCAGCGGTTGATACTTGAGCAACTTCTAACTCTGGATTTAAGTGTAATGGAGAAGTCGGGGGAGATGGTGAGGGTGATTTACTCTCAGAATGGTATTCAGATTTAGATTTACTTGCCATTCATAGTTCAGGCCCTCCTTCTAGCGCCAAATATGTTGAAGCCCCGAAAATCGGGTCGACAACAAGGGGGATACCCGCCCGGTCTGGACCTTGGTTGGCAGCTCCTTATCTGTTTGGTATAGCGGGTCCGACTGGGGATAATGGGATAGTTTCCCAATCTATGAGTGTGTGTGTGTAGAATTTGATGTTGCTGATCTAACAGTTCCTATTTAAGATATTCTAGTTCTATCTTTAATCTAATTCTATGCTATTGTAATCTAATAAGTAGTAACATCTAAGTTTATACTAACTCGGGATGTAATTCTTCTATTATGCGATCTAAAGAGATTTCAAATAACAACTGGTAATAAAGATCATTCAGCGATTATAAGAAAGGAAATCAATCAAGATGAACCACTTCGCATAAAAAGTTATACAAAACAGTTGTGAAAAACATATCGCATAATGAGTTATTCATACATTAAACATAAAGAAATCGCTATCACCGTACAAAAGTGCCAAATGATAACTCAGGCATTCATGCAATAATACATAAACAACTAAAAACTGTATATCACTTTAACATATAAGCAGAAATGGTCAAGAGATAAAAGTACCATTTATGACTAGTCCTATTCATAAGCTTCAAGCAACAATGATTTATCTCTCCTTGCTCTAACATCCACTAAGAGTATAGAAGTGCAACATCAATAGAAGATATCGAATGCAAACATCAACAAATCTTGATCCATTCATTCACCAAAACCTCCTCTGAGGGTGCAAAAGTGCATGTTCTGAGGACAAGTTTTTGATAGCTTTCTGGACCTATCTCTAAATGCATGAGAAGGGTTTAAATACTACTAACTAAATAACTTAATTACACAGATTTAGGATACGATTTAAATGACCGCCCTTTTTCTAAGCAAAAATAAAACAAAACTGTTTCTAAAAATTAAATCTAATATCTAACTATTTCTGTATTTGCTCCTTATTGTTGCAAGCATTCAGTATTTGCCTGGGTAGAGTCGGCTGACTGTCTTCCACTTTTGGTTGAACTAAGCAAACAGAAATGGTAAGAGCTAGCACCATCTTCTTAGCAAAATCGATGATATACTCGAGAGTCATCCTCTGACTATGTGGATTTACTGTGTATGCCCAGTAATAATCCAAGTTCAAATTGGTTAACCCTTGAATTGCTTCTGCCTTTCTCGGGCTTACAGGTGACTGAGTAGTTAGAGGCTTTCCTTCTCGCACAATTTTCTCAGCGATCGCTAATCGCGCATCGGAAACTGCCTCCGTTCTTTGATCCAGGCCTCTTTGATGCGTTTTTTGCCTTTTGCACCTTTTTCTTTACTGGGTATAAAGCTTCAAAATTTGCAAAAATAATGCTTTCGTGAGCTCTTGACCTTGAGTCATTAAACTGCCTGTTGATATCAGCATCATTCAATACTCATTCAACCATGGCTGTAAATGAAAGATCTGTAATGGATGGCTTAGCAGCGTTCTGTGAATCTGTAGCTCTGTTGCATGCGGTATCTGTTTATGAGGGCGTCTTTTCTCTGTCTTTGAACATTGGAGCGTTACCCTTTTTCCTCATAGCTTCCTGCACATCGCTTTGTGTAACTTTTGTTTTTCATTCCTGCAGTTCACAAGTGAGGAAAGAGTAATGACAATAAAAATCGACAGGAAAGCTTTAAACTCTATGGATATACAAAAACATGCCACCTGACGTGAACTAACTCTTCGAACAACACAAAACCATATTTCCTAACAACTGGCATATAATTCATTAATTATCATTAAAGCGCATATCCAGTTCTTGGTTTATGGAAAACTTTTCTTGAATATTGATCGGGAAAATTTGCGATGGAATGTTTCCGCGATCTGTATCGCAGTATCGCATTTCGTTGTTATCGCATTACCGCAATTTCATCATGATATGCTATCGCAAGGTTGGTTGATCGCACTATCACAAGATCGCGGATCGCAGTGTCGCAAAATCGCAGATTGTTGTAATCATTAAATCCTTATGTGTTTTTCATGCAATTTTGCGATATGCGATATCGCATATCGCATATCGGCAATTTTTTAAGGTTTTCCAACGTGATCGTTTCTTAATGCATGCGATGCGATGGAGTTCGCGTCGCAATCTCGCAGTTTATCATTTTTACTCATAAGGAAATGTCCTATCATTCTTCGCACGATGCAATGTTTCTTAAGGAGTAAAATACGTGAGCCTTAATTGATTTTTTGAATTTTGTACTAAGAGTCCCCACTTACCTAGTGTTATTGCTAATACTAAAGAAAGAGGGGGGTTGTTGGTGGCCACAACATGATGATATGACTGGCCCTCCTTAATTCTTCTTAGTTTTCCTTATGCTCGACCCTTATGTATGTTTCTTAAATGGAGAGATATTCAAGATGCATTTCCTTATTATAGTCACCTTATCTCTGATACCATGCTGATAAATCTAGGGGAAGCTAGATTAGTTGATTTATCTTTCTTTCTTAATTTCTTGTGATGTATTTTTAGTTAACTTAATTAGCTTCTTATTTCACTTGATTACTATTATTTTATTATCACCAAACAACTACCAAACGATGAACATCAAATAGACAATAGGACACAAAATGTGTGTTGTAAGCAAGGTGATGAGCCTCACCATTGGGTAATTATATGGGTCTTAATTCACCTCTTAGCATAGTCAAACCAACTTTTCTCATAACTTATTACATGTTTTTTATTATATTTTGTTTATGAGGTGAGTTAGAATTGGATATTATGCTTAGTGAACTAATATGCATTGAATGCAGGATTAAAGGAGAAAATCAAGGAATTTTGGCAAAGAGTAAGGTCAAAACTTGAATGGGACAAGGGAGAGGGATTGTAGGACGTGACTCATCCTCATTTAATACTCCTCAATTTGAATATTCTTCCATTCATCACATCAGCTTGGAGTGCAAACAACCAAATCATGAGGATTAGAAGGCAGCCAAGCAAGTGAGAGACAAAGCACCAGTTTATCTCAAGTTTGGGAGCCGAGCCTCCCTAATTTTAAGGAAGTCATTGGGGACTCTAGTTGTATAATTAGAGATGCATAGGACCTCAGTAGGATTCAGATTTTTATTGTAAAACTCTAAGCTATTTTCGAACTACAATACTTGTGAAAGTTCTATTGATGTAATTTGTTGTTTTGGTAATAAGAACAAGTTTTGTTTTGAGCCAGCACTGAGTTAACTCAGAGGGCTAAAGCTCTTGGGTTATGGCCCAACCCTAGCAGCTAAGGCTCCTCTTTTTTTTGTACATGTATGTTTAGTGTAGTTTCATAGCTTCATTGTTTAGTTGCTTTTAGATGTATTTCCATTATAAGTAATGTAGATTAGATTGGTTGTTATTTAGTTTGCTTCCATTTGTGCCTTACTTCAAGTAGCAGGTTAACAAGGATAAAAAGGATCACCACAAGGTTGTTAGTAGGTGTCTCGGCCTCACTTCCTCTCTCTGGGATCATGACTTGAGGAAGGGACCCTTAAACAGCCCCCAAAACACAGATTTATGGTTCTTTTATGAGCTTTGGAGTTTGTTGTCTTTAATTTAGTATTTGGTTAGTATTGCAAGGTAGATTTCCATTGCCATATTTTTCATCTTTATTGGTGCAATAGATCTCATCCAAGCTTTCATTCCTTTCAGCAACTTTCTTCATTCATATTATAGGCAGTTAATCCATTAATTATGATTTTCTAGTTTATGAAAATGTATATTGTTTTCATAGATTTTTGGAAGACACACATGTTTTATGTAGAGGAGGTGCTTCAGGAGGAGACTAAGAGTTCATATCTAGCAGCCACCTTCCACTCCATCCACCTTAGCCATCCCTTGTTTTCACCATCACCTTCACTAGTTTTTCATAATTTTCATAGAAATCCTTCCAAGCACATTGAGCGAATCCAACCATCTACTATCTTGGATATTGACTTCTGAGTAATCCTAGACCTTCTCCCATTCCATTCAACCCATCGCAGACCTTTCCTAGGCCTCCCATCACCTCCAACAGCTCACATTTTGCTCTCGAGTGTATCATGTAGGTTCACTGTAATTCCTATAGGAACATCCTGTAGGTTTTCCTAAAATGGCCTGTTTTAAGGCTGAATTGATGGAAAGCATCTAGGAGGTCACCAAAAGCCTCCCAGGGGTCCTCCACACCATCCAACCATTTCATAACCCTTGCATCCATCCTTGAACATCGTAAATTCACTTGCCACATCCACAGAAGCAATTAGTTTGCATACTTGATTTTGCATAAAAAGGAAAAAAAGCAAAAACAGATTTAGTTCAGTCTCTTTACTTTCACATTAGTGTCGTTTGATGCTTCTTACTTCTACAACTTAGTTAGTAGCATTTGTTTCATGTTGATCTAGCATTTATGCCTAGCATCACTTCTTAAATGGTTAATTAGGGAATGGTTTGATTTAGCATTACATGTCGACCTTCTCCATTATTGCAGTAGAGTAACTCTCTCTTAGAGTAGATTTACCTTTCTTCCATCAAAGAATCAAACTTCTTCTGAATCCATAGAAGTCTGGCTTGGAACCCCAGTGGTCTCTCGGCAGCTGAATAGTGACAACAGGCAAAACCATCACTTTTACTTGTGCATATAGCATTGTCACTCCAATTTTGTATGAACCCCAGGTTGATAAGTAAAGTTGGTAGCCCAGGAGTTGCAGCATCGTTGCTGCAATATTGGCACTCATCACTTTTTGGAACCATTTTCGAGGAGGTATCTGAGTGGAATGTGATTACTACTTTATTTTCTTCTATTTCTTGTCTTCAATATTTTTCCATTAGTTTATTTCTGCAAAAGTAATCTAGTTGTTTCCTTTCTTCCATTTTACATTTTCTGCTTTCCTTTCCATTTAGTAAGAAAGATTTCAATCCAACAAGTATCTTTTTCATTCTGTTAGTAATTTTCCTTCAATCAATAACTTCAATTTTGCAAGTACTTTCCAAGTTTGAAAAAATACAAAACCAAACCAAAAATATTTCCTTTCATGCCTCGTAGGAATAGGGATAGCTTAGGGAAATTTGCCAATTACCCCCACTACATCAGACACCAGCCTTCCCACTTCTTCAGTGGATGTGAACTGGAGGAACCCTTAGGTGAGCAACCTAAAATATTTGAAGAACCTACATGGGAAGAAGACGAATAAGAACCCATTCCTACTGAACCAATGGCTGAAAACAGAAATGACAGAGGGAATGGAGAGAGAGTTGAGGGTGCCTTCCCCATCAGGGAAACCAATGGGGACACTAAGATGAAAAATATCAGCCACTCTGCCTTACCTCATTCCCATGGCCTGACCACAGAGGACCCCAACACTTTCCTATTTGAGTTTGTTGTTATATGTCGAACCTATGACTATACAGATGATGAGGAAAAGCTAAAACTAGTTCCATCGACCCTCAAGGATGCAACATTGCACTGGTTCATGGGTTTACCTGGAGATAACATAACAACTGGGGCTCAGATGCAGCAGGCCTTTAACAACAAATATTGGGACTACTATTAGTCAAAGGATACTAAAGAAGAAATTTTTACGATGACCATAGGAAATGATGAATCCCTAGAGGATTACGAAGAATGATTCCAGCTTAGTTACAAAAGGGCCAGTGCACACTTGACCCTCACTCACTAAAGTTGGTCCTGCTTAGGGGAGTAAGGGAAGATCTTCTGGATACCCTACATTTGTTAGCAGAAGGAGATATCTACCAATTACCCTATGAGGATATCAAGACTGTCTTCAAAAACCATTCTAGGGAAGCTAGGAAAAAGGGTAGGGGTAGTCAACCTATGGTCAGTACATCGTCTTCCAACTCATCCATCAAGGGTGAAATTGGAAACATGCTGGAAGATTTCAAAAGTGAGATGTTGCAAACCCTTGCCTTGCAAATGGAAACCATGCACATTAAGAGGAAGTAGGAGGAAGCAGAGAGAGCCTTGGCCATTTTTTGTCCTAGATGCACGAGGAGGCATCCTAAGATTGAATGTCCATTGAAATCTATTGAAATTTACCCGGTCTATGAAGAAAACCACTCCAAAGACAAGTGCCCTTCTTTGCCTGGACTCAAAGTTGTATATCAAGGAGATGAAGGGGTCACTGAGTAGCTCTACTACATTAACCAAAGGAGACCTAATGGGCCTAGACCATACCAGCAGGGCATGCAAGGGTCATCCCATGCATATTAAAACCCTAGCCAAACCACATCCATACCTTCTTGGGGACCACCTACTCATCCTTCTTGGTCTACACCCCCTCCTTGGTCCTTTGCATCTCAGTATCACTCCCAACCAGCCAACCAGTCATTTCAACCTTATGCTCTGCCATAACCTCAATGGAATGCACCACCCCAGGGGTGGAGGCCCCAATACAACAATTCTCTAACTCTATTACCTCCACCACCTGCCCAAACACAACTCCTACACTCTACTCCACACATGAAACCCCAGATTCCTACCCAGCCAAATCCGAACCCGAACAACAGGCAGGCTTAGCAAGTATATAGTGGAGAGACATCATGTCCAGCTTATGCTGTGGAAATCTAAGAGATCAACCTGAGATCTGGGAGAGTTCTCTCAGACAACCAACCTCTACCTCCACTTAGGGAGGTTGAGGAAGAGACAGAGGAAAGAAATCTTAAAGTAAATCCACCCTTTCCTAAGAGATTATCCCAACCACTCTAGCCTACCCCAGAAGAGACTCAACTTCTGGGAGAATTTAAAAATCTATGTGTAAAGATTCCACTTCTCCAGGCAATAAAATATGTTCCTATTTACAATAAGTTGATTAAGGAGAAGTGCTTCAAGCATCCAGGGAAGTGAAGAAGGGATGCCCCTACCATTAATGTCATTGGTAAGTTTTCTGACTTAATGTTGAGGCAGGTAATCTATCCAAAATATTTGGACCCTGGAAGCCCTGTAGTAGTTGTGCACATCAATGGCACCATTGTCCCACACACTCTGATCAATCTTGGGGCTGCCATTAATGTGATGACCAAGGACACCATGCTCAAGCTCAACCTCCAAGGTTCATTGAGGAAGACTACAATAGTTCCGCAACTTGTAGACTGTTCCGCAGTAATTCCTGAGGGGATTTTGGAGGATGTGATGGTCTCCATTGACTCTTGGGAGTACCCTACAGATTTCCTAGTTCTCCAGCATAAGGCTAATCTTACTAGTGACCCTCTCATCCTTGGGAGACCATGGTTGGCCACTGTTGAGGCTTACATTAGCTACAGAGCTAGGAATATGACCATCAAGAATGGGCATATGTCCAAGCAGTTAGTCCTATACCCTCCTACTCAACCTTCTCTAGAGCATGACTTACCTTAATGGTTGGAGGAGGAAGAAGGTGAATTTTATTCTGCCCAGCTTTATAATTTAGAAACAAACATGGCAAGAAGACAACAAGATGAGGATGACTTGATTGAACACTTACTCCAAAGTCTAACTCCCAGTTCATTACCCTTAGAAGAAGCAGTAAAGGAGACCCAAAACAATCATCCAATTGACTTATTCTTGGCTGATTCCAACCCACTCTGTGTCAAAACCATATAATTCATCCCATAGAGGACCTTGAAAATCAATCCATCTCTTTCTTCTCTCCAAGAAGAGAAGTTATGCAACATGCTAAAGGAAAAACTAGAAGCCTTTGCTTGGAGTTACAAAGAAATGAAGGGAGTACACCCCTGAGTGTGTACTCACAACATATACATCAAACAAGGTTGCAAGCCAGTCCAGCAACCCCAAAGGAGGATGAATCCATCTCTTAAAAATATATTCAAAGAAGAACTCCAAAAATTGCTAGATGCAGGATTCATTTACCCTACAGTGAGTGAGTCTCTCCTTTGGTGTTAGTTCCAAAGAAAAATGGTAAGTGGAGAATTTGTGTCGATTATCGAGAGTTGAACAAATCCACAAGGAAGGACCATTTCCCTCTACCCTTCATTGACCAAGTGCTATTTGGCCTCATAAGAAAAAGGTTTTTCTCCTTCCTAGATGGATTCAGTGGCTACAACCAAATCCATATCTGCCCGGAAGACCAGGATAAAACCAAATTCACTTGTCCCTGGGGTAGTTTTTCCTATAGGGTCCTTCCTTTTGACCTATGCAATGCTCTTGCCACTTTCCAGAGAGCAATCCTGAGTATTTTTGCCGAACTAGTCCATGATGCGGTGGAGATTTATATGGATGATTTTACACCTTATGGCTGTGATTTTCAAGAAGCCCTATCTAACCTAGGAAAAGTACTACACAAATGCATTGAAATGAACCTGTCTCTCAGTCCCTAAAAATGTGAATTCTTGATTACTGTAGGGACCATCCTAGGTCATTGAATATCTCAGCAAGGACTGCAGGTGGACCCAAACAAAATAGGTATCATCCAAAGGCTCCCACCTCCTCAAAATCAGAGAGATGTCAAAATTTTCCTAGGGTTAGTTGGATACTACCGAAGGTTCATAAAGGACTTCAGCAAGTTGGCCTCTTCTTTATTTGGTTTGTTTGCCAAGGAATCTAAGTTTATATGGTCAAAAAGTTGTCAAGAGGCCTTAGACATCCTGAAGGACAAGTTAACCACTGCATCAATTCTCCGAGGCCCAAATTGGGCCCTCTCCTTTCATATCCATGTTGATGCCTCACACAAAGCCATATGAGTAGCCCTAGGTTAGATAGATGAAAATTTGCCTTATGCTATCTATTTTATCAGTAAGAATTTGTCAAAGGCTGAACTAAATTATACAGTGACCAAAAAGGAACTCCTAGTTGTTGTGCATTCATTGAACAAATTCAGGCATTATATTACAAGCTATCAAACATTTGTGCATACTGACCATGCTGCAATCAAATATTTAATGAACAAACCAGATGTGAATGCTTGAATTATAAGATGGTTACTTTTATTACAACAGTTTGATGTAACCATTGTTGATAAGCCTGGTAAGGAAAATTTTGTTGCGGAATTTTTGTCTAGAGTAAATTTTCCTACAGGTGAAGAAGGAATGGTTGATGACCCATTACCGGATGAGCACTTATTTTTTATTTTAGCTCTCTCTCCATGGTTTGCTAATATAGCAAACTATTTGGTATCAGCACAGTTCCCACCAAACTTGTCCTCCAAAGAAAAGAGAAAGACGATAAGGAAGAGTGTTATAGCTCCAAACCTCACTCTTGGTGTTTGTGATGCTGCACCCATGGCCTAGGGCAACCCCTCCTTCTAGACCTGGTCCAACTATTCAAAAAATAGTGTTTTACTCCCTATACGCAACATTGCCCTGAGCTAAACGTGTGTGTACGCCGGTTTGTGTATACCCAACCTGCGTATATGTCTTAAAACACTTTAAAAAAATTAAAAATCCTTAATTTCGGGTGGAGATCGTGGGTTTTACCTACTGATTACCTATTAGTGACCGTGGCCCAACTGTTCCCAACTAATTCCCAACTAAGAAACTACTTTGAGAAAAGTATAAAAAGGCTTCAATGGGAAGGCCTAAGGGAGGAGAGAATAGACAGAAAGATCACTCTGCTGAGATTTTCCCTGACCAGGTCTAAAGATCCTTGTGCTTCCAGCACTTCCCCCATTTGCAGGAAACCCTTGTTTCCCTGTGTGATGATGTCTTTCTACTTGAGAGATCATGGAGTAAGTCATGGAAGGAGTTTGTTGAAGGCTTGAAACTGGACGAATCTGGAGGACAGTTCTACTTGGAGCCTTCAAAAGGACGAATTAGGTGAAATCATTCCTTTATGTACTTTAGTTATTTATAATAAAATAAACACTTGTCTTATTCCTAATATAAATATTCTTCATGTTCATGGTGTCAATGTTATAATTCCTATGTGAATGGTTTCTTTTAATGGTATAACTAACTACCTTTCCTTATGTTATGAAGATGATTTATTTATGATGCTTGGTCAATATACTGTTGTACTTTCTGGAATTGTTTGCTTTGCAGGTTGAAGGACTAAAAGGAACTCAAAGAGGGTTTGGATACTAACTGGATCTTCTCAAATGAAGGACCTCAGGTGCACCCATTTTTTGTATAGTTTGTTTATATTAGCATCGTGGTTGTATGGAATGAGTGTTTCTCTGTGTAAATAACCTCCGATTTGCTAGGGTATAAACCCAAGACCCTAGGGGAATTTATCCCTTAACAGAATTGGCAACTCCTTTGGGGACAACAGTATTGTTGTTCCTAGTTTGGGTTTATTCAAGCCAATCAGGGCTCAACTGTCTGTTTGCTTGCTGTTACTGTGTATTTTGTTCCTGTAGGAACTTGAATTGTAAGTTTGATCAGTTTCTTTAGACTGTTTTTTTGTTTTTTCTTTAAATCTTTTATATACGTTGTTTTTCCAGTTTACAGAAGCGTATATACACATGTTTCCTTAATTAAACCTACGTATACGCATGTTTCCTTAGGCTGAGTCGCGTATACACGCAGCTGTGCACTAACATAGTTGCGTATATCTTGTAATTTTCAAGATTTTTCAAATCTTTTTGTTTCTGAAGGTCTGTCTGCTGGTTTGATTCAGTCCTGAACAATTACTTTTCTGTGTCAGTCTTTAGTTTTACAACAAGTATCTGATTTCAAATTCTCTCTGATTGTGAGAAGTGTTGGTCTTGGTTTTATTCTTTTGCAAGCCTCATCATTTTTGTTTAAGCACACAAGATTTCTTGCTAGGAATCTTGGCTGCTCTGATCCTTCAGGGTAGAAAGATTGATCTCAATCTTTGTGTCAAATCTTGTTTTGGTGACCTTTTCGTTTGTTGTCGAAACTACATTTTGTGACCATCTACTTTTCTTGTTTTCCAAAAAGTTGTTGATTGACACTTTCTTGGAAATTGTCTTTATGATCTTTTGGTCTTTGTTTCCAATCTCTTATTGTTGCTTTCGATTGTTAAGAGCATCTCGAAACACTTGTTTTTGTTGAGTTTTCATCCATTTTGTGTTATCAGCTTGCAAAGTGTTTCGTTGCCGATTTTTCAATCATAGAGTTTCAGTCTTGTTGAGAGTACTTTTGAAAAGACATTTTTTGTTTTTCTTTTGAAGAAAACTTATTGAAAATTTTGGTTTTTCTTTCTTGAACTTTGTTTTGATTTAGTTTCTTTTAGTGAATGAAAGTGCATTTTTGTTTGTCTTGAAACTTGCCTTTAGTGTAGAGACGAAAATGAGCATTAGCAACTCACATTCCATCTAAACATTTTAAGTGGCAAATCATATTGATAAACAAGTTACTTTCATTTCTTGATTTAGAGTAGTCTTAAGTCTTGCATCAGCATGTACTCATTGCATTAGGATAAATTTGCACATATTTTTAGGACATCCATATTTTTTTTAACTTTTGTGAGTGTGAAGCTTGAGTAAAAGAAAAGAAAAGAAAAAGTTGTTGCTTTCTTTGAAGTTCCTCTGAACCTAGTAGAAATGTCTTTCATCGAAGAACAAAACGAGTGCATTTGCATATAGTTTGGTTTTTATTAATTTCTTTTGCATCAAAACACCACAAGTTTCATTTCCGCTTATCCCTTGACTTAAGAACAACCCATTTAAAAACAAGAACTAATTAAAATATACTAGAACTTTTTATAATTGTCAAGTTAGACACACCAACAAGTTTTAGGATATTTTAGGGCCTTGGATTAGGCGAGTGGAGAGAAAACTCTCCAAGGCCATCTAAACTGTCAAACATAGGAGTCTGAATAGTGAGTGAAAATCCAATAGCATTAGGAAGACCAGGAAAGCTCCAGATTTGGGAGTTAAGCACGAGGGTTTTTGAAGATAAGGAAGAGAGATACCCCCTCTCCTACTTGTCAGATCTAACCTCAAGACTATTCCGCCTGGCTTTTGATACGAATTGGTAACCTTAGTTGCTACTCCTAGGGATCTACATAGGTGGCTGTGAAGGGGAATCCCATGGCACCTGAGGCCGACATTGTATCACTCTCAACGGTACTACTGGAGGGCACCCTTGCGAAGCTTGGGGCGTGCACCGGCACAGGCTATTGTTAGGAGGTCAGCGTAACTTCCTCTGTTACCTTCAGTGGTATGATTGGGCCGTCATTATCCCAGACTATCTTCGGAAGGCCCCTTACTTCACTTTCTTGTATTTTGGTGTCTAGTCCTAATCACTCGGAGCAGAAATACTTGGAAGTTGTTTGACTGGCTGACTTCTTTTAGGGACTTTTTAGTGAGTGCTCTTTGCTCCTTGTATATAGTTGGCTTTAGGTATTTTTGTCTAGTCACTTTTTTGACATTGTATCCTAAGTGACTAACTTTCCACTCCACCGATCGTGAAAGGCATTTGGTTGTTCTTTCGAAAGTTGTGGAGTTGCCTCCTCAAGGGCAAAGGTCTTGATTGTGTGTATATCTTCCTTGAAAAGTAATTTCTCCATTCCCGTAAGGGAAGGGTCTACAAATCAGTTAGATATGGCCAATATTTGTGTGGAAACCAACCAAGGTACCTTTCCAAAGGGAGATCCTTGTGATTTTCCTTTCTTTGGAAACGTTGGTACTCCCTTGATGGCCACTTTGAATATTCCTGGGTTGAATATTGGACTACCCGTTTGGCTATGGTCCACCCCAAATATTCCCAATACTCTTGAAGCTTCTCGGATGAATGCTTTATTTCAGTGGCATCACATGGGTGCTAATTGTTCATCTTCTTTCCAAGAGAAATCTAGGATTCATTCTTCTCCTCCTTCTTGTAACAAGAAATCTAAAAAGAGGAGAGAGAGAAAGTCAAAGAAGAAGAATAATTCTATCCCTTCATCATCAAACTCTGCAAGTCATGTTGGAGATGAGCCTTTAGCTGTTGCAAGTCATGCTAGGGGCACGAGTCTAGTCACTGTGAGTCATACTAGCAAAGAGTCAGGATCCTCTGTAAGTCATGTTCAGGACTCTCTGCAAACCACTACTAGTCAGGTTGGTGGAAGGGAGGTTGATAAGAAACCTGGACGCAGAAGTTTTAAACCTAAGTTCCCTTGTAAGATATGCAAGGGAGACCATCTTACTCATTTATGCCCTGGTATTCCAGAGATTCAAAGGATATGGTCCGAGTCTGAAAGTACTTCTACTCCTAGGTCTGATATGGTTTCTCATCAATCCCACCAACCATTGGTTGATAATGTGGTTGAGCCAGTGCAATCTCTGGCCGATTACACTCCTTTTTTGGGGGGTGAAGTGCCTAACAAAAGAGTCTGTTTGATCTCTAGTGCAGAGTCTTCTGGTATAGGGGGCATTCTAGCTGCTTCAAATGTTCCCCCTCCAAGTTCTAGGAGTGTCTCCTTTGATTGGGATAGTCTTGTCGAGCCTCGTCTTCCTTCTGCTGCACCTTTCCAAATAAAGGTCAGGGTTAATTCCACAAATGTCTATCGATGTATGGTGGATGAAGGATCCTATGCAAGTATTATATCCTCTTTGACTTGGAAAGCTTTGGGTTCCCCAAAGTTGTTGACAACTCAGAGTCAGTTGTTAGCCTATGATACAAGACCTAGTGAATCTATGGGTGTTCTTCCTCAATTGCCTATCACTTTAGGTGGGAAGATTGTCTTAATCGATATGATGGTGGTTCATAGCCCTTTAGACTTTAATATGCTACTTGGGTGTGATTATGCCTATGCTATGAATGTTGTGGTGTCTTCACTCTTTCGAGTAATGTGCTTTCCTCATAATGGGAATATTGTCACTATTGATCAGCGTGCATCTGATAATTACCACCCTAATTCGACTTTACTGCAAAATACCCCTTGGTTTGTTCCAAGTGTTCAAGTAGACTCTACCC
The DNA here is from genome assembly GCA_031772625.1 of Pinus tabuliformis. Taxonomy (NCBI): domain Eukaryota; kingdom Viridiplantae; phylum Streptophyta; class Pinopsida; order Pinales; family Pinaceae; genus Pinus; species Pinus tabuliformis. The sequence goes on from CM062816.1 coordinate 498,531,044, forward strand.
CGCCATGGGTGAATTATGTGGCATTGAATCCTCAATGTTCAAACGCTTCTGAGAAGGATCCTTTGACTCGTTATTCTCCTTCTTCAGACTTGGTCCCGACAGTTGACCAAGAGATTTTTCCTATAGGGACATGGGACCCTTTAATTCCCTCTTTTGATCCTTGTAGTTCTCATGGTTTTCTGGAACTTGATTTGCCTTCACAGGAGGAACTCTTTGAAGCCATGCTTTTTGACTACCAAAGGAGTCCTTGGCCTGAGCCCTATAAAGGGTTCGTTCAGAAGAACCATTGTGTGTAAGCCACAAGGTTGCGTGGTTCCCTGTACCATATTGTATCTATGAGGTACGTATTTTCAAGTTTTGTATTCTATCACACAAGATTTTATATGAAGTCTATATGTGGGATGTATTAACTTCTTGTCTAGTGTTGCTATTTATGTTTATAGAACTTGGAAAATTTCGCCTTTGGAAGTTTATGGTTGGTCCATTCTGACAGGTATTGGTTCTCGAAACTGCCATATAGGTTAGGTTTTTCTGCCTGCATTGTGCACTTATCAGTTTCCTTTCCCATTTTGGCCTTAGAATCGACCCCACCAAGTTATGGTGCAAAACCTTCTCATTGCTTAGAAGTATCATGACTTGTGTGGTAGAGCCTACCTTATCATGGGTGACCTAGTTAGTACCTTGTTGTCACTTGGCACTCATGCTAATTTTTTGTCCCTAGGCTTGGGAGTCCTCTGTAGTCCTGCCATGACTTATGTGATGAAGACTCATTCCTCTTTACTTCTTCGCTTTGTTCTGGCCTTATACCCTAGAGGCTCCTTTGTGTTGAGTTGTACTACTGCATTGCATTTTGACCATTTGCACCCTTTTGGCCTTAAGCCGGCTTCACTTGGACTCGTGTTTAAGCCAAATTTTGACCATGATTACTGCGAAATCAAGCTTGCATGCCCTTGCCTTCTGCAACTTGACACAACTTGATCTGTGGAAGGAACACACCTTTGGGTGTCTTTGACCAGTTTTCACCTCCCTAATTTGAGCATAGGAACGTTCCAATCCCAAGAACTAGATCATCTGTTTCATCGACACTCATTCCTTCCACTGTACTATAGAATTCTTTTATTCTTTTTCTAGCTTAAAGAAAAAGACAAAAAATTTATATATTCCAAAAAAAATAGCGGGAACGGGACAATATTTCCACTTATTGTTGGCAGCTAGATTCAGTCGCGTCGCCCTTGAACAAAGCACTCAAAGCAAAGTCTCCTCCATTTCGGCGGGATTTAGTTTGACCTAGGCATGCCTTAACCTTGTTATTGAGTCAGTCCTCCCCCGACTGGTTATCTCTTTCAAGCATATGGAGGGTTCGTCCGTGCCTCCTACATGACGAACTTACACAGGGTCATCATATGCTGCCACATGGTCACATTGAGTCGTGCTTTTGTTCAAGGGAAGTTAGCCTAAGTCAGCCTCTCTACGGTGTCTCTTGACTCATTTTTCATTCGGCCATCCCTGGTTGTCAGTATCATGTCCATCATCACATCAACTATATTGGTCCTCTACTCATGCCAGTTTGAGAAGGTCCCCATTGACTCCTTGCTGGCGGGTCTTGTCCTTATCGACGACAACATCTTGCTCTGAGGACAGGCCTAGAGCTGCACCCTGGCCCTATTTTCATTATTCATAGGTCACCTTGTGCTCAGCATCGATCAGTATCATGGGTCTTTGACTAAGTGGTTTCCCTTGTGTTTGACATCAGCTTACATTGTCACAGATTGGGATTCGTGCAGTACCTTGGTTTCCATTTGACCCTATTGGTGGATACCTTGCCTCTGTCTCAGCTTTCATTATTGGTTGGTTCAGAGGGTTTCTGTCGTGCACTAGCCACATCTTGTGTACAATGGAAACGTGCTTCGGTTGGGTTACTACATCTTTTTTTGTCTGATTCCCTCCACATTATTGGCCTACAGGTTACACTCACACTCGATTGATGAAGGATGCCTTAATGCCTTCCTTCTAGCAGATCTTTCCCCATCGACTACGACTCATTGCTCTAGGGCAAAGATCTAGAGTCCATTTGGCAGTACCTTGGGGTTTGCAGTCATCAGTGGCAGATCCTTCGCTATCGACAATGGGAAACCATCATTGTCTCCTGATTGATAGATTCTTACATGTGTTCGACTCTAGCTCATCTATTCACACTTGTTAGATTGTACTAGGTACCTTGACACTCATCATCATTATCGATGAGTAGTCTCGTGTTTGTTAATGGTATACATCAATGACCGGTAATCAAATGATTTCTCACATGGTTGACTCTAGATCATTTATTCCCATAGTGTGGAAATGTACCACGGCGGTCGATGAAGACCTCAGGTTGCATCAACATTCATTAGGTCACTTGACAGTTGTTCCTGTTACTGCTAGTTGATACCACTCTACCTTATATGTTGCAGTCATTCATGGCGACATTCTATATGCTGGCACTTGAGTTTTCAGTGTAGTACCATCCTACTCCATCATGTTCATTTGGTACCTTTTGTGCTCAGTCTTTGATATCAGTGATCTGGTCCATTCTTCAGCATCATTGACATTCTTATATGTGATATTCAGACATGTACTTGTTCGATTGTGATCAGATGATCCATTATATATTTTTGAGTTCTTTATACTTGTATACTTAGTGTATCTGCTTGTACTTGATATGTGGACATGCTTTACTTTCACTGAGCATGGGTATGCCTGCCTCAGATAGTGTTTCTTTCTGATCTCCTTTTGTGGCTTAGTAGGCTGAACTCTAGTGAAGTCCTTCTCAGTTTTTCGCAGATTTCCTTTCCATGAACTTTCTTAATATTTTTCGGCCATCATGTACCCCTTCTAACCTCATATGTTAGGGGGCATCTGTTATAGCTCCAAACCTCACTATTGGTGTTTGTGATGCTGCACCCATGGGCAACCCCTCCTTCCAGACGTGGTCCAAATATTCAAAAAATAGTGTTTTACTCCCTATACGTGACATTTCCCTAAGCTAAACGTGTGTGTACGTGGGTCTGTGTATACCCAACCCGCATATATGTCTTAAAACACTTAAAAAAAATTAAATCTCCTTAATTTCGGGTGGAGATCGTAGGTTTCACCTGCTGATTACCTATTAGTTCCCGTGGCCCAGCTGTTCCCAACGAATTCCCAACTAAAAAACTACTTTGGGAGAAGTATAAAAAGGCTTCAATGGGAAGGCCTAATGGAGGAGAGAATAGAGAGAAAGATCACTCTGCTGAGATTTTCCCTGACCAAGTCTAAAGATCATTGTGCTTCCAGCACTTCCCCCATTTGCAGGAAACCCTTGTTTCCTTGTGTGATGATGTCTTTCTACTTGAGAGATCATGGAGTAAGTCATGGAAGGAGTTTGTTGAAGGCTTGAGACTGGACGAATCCGGAGGACGGTTCCACTTGGAGCCTACAAAAGGATGAATCAGGTGAAATCATTCCTTTCTGTACTTTAGTTATTTATAATAAAAGAAACACTTGTCTTGTTCCTGATATAAATCTTCTTCATGTTCATGGTGTCAATGTTATAATTCCTATGTGAATGGTTGTTTTTAATTGTATAACTAACTACCTTTCCTTATGTTATGAAAATGATTTCTTTATGATGCTTGGTCAATATACTACTGTACTTTCTGGAATTGTTTGTTTTGCAGGTTGAAGGACTAAAAGGAACTCAAAGAGGGTTTGGAGCCTAACTAGATCTTCTCAAACGAAGGACCTCAGGTGCACCCCTTTTTCATATAATTTGTTTATATTAGCATCATGGCTATATGGAATGAGTGTTTCTCTGTGTAAATAACCTCTGATCTACTAGGGTATAAACCTAATACCCTAGGGGAATTCATCCCTTAACAAAGAGTACCCCCTTCACTTGGATTGGGGGAAATCTCTTCAAACTTGGCCCAGATCAAACCTTGAGAAGATGTGTCAGGGAGGAGGAAGTCTTTGATATCCTTCTGACTTGTCATGTCAGGCCTTGTGGAGGTCACTTTGTAACAAAGAGGACAACATTCAACTTACAAGCAGGCTATTATTGGCCCACTCTTCATCAGGATGTAAAAAAATATACTAGTCGATGTGATCGGTGCCAAAGGATGGGAAGGCCTACTTCAAGAGATGAAATGCCTCTGCAACCTCAAGTGACTTTCGAGCCATTTGATAATTGGGGAATGGACTTCATTGGGCATATTGACCCTCCTTCCAAGAAAAAATAGTACAGTATTGTGTGCACTGATTATTTGACTAAGTGGGTTGAAACCAAGGAAATTAAGGAAGCAACAGAGGAGAAGGTGGCTGAGTTCCTAAGGGAGAATGTATTCTACAAATTTGGGTATCGTAGAGAGCTAGTCATAGACCAAGGCAGCCAGTTTACCTCCAACATGATTGAAGACTTGCTCAGCTAGCACAAGATCAAGCATAGAACCTCCACTCCCTATCATCAACAAGCTAATGGGAAAGTGGAGGTGATCAAAAGAGCACTGAAGGGCATCTTGACCAAAGTGGTAAGCAACAACAAGAAGGATTGGGAAGATAGACTAGTTGAGACCACCTGGGCCTATAATACCACATGGAAGACCACCACTGGATTGACACCCTATGAGCTGGTCTATGGTAAAAGTGCCTTGTTGTCCATTGAATTTGAGTATAACACATTAAGGATGGCAGCCCAAATAGATCTAGATATCTGCAGTGCACAGAAAGAGAGATTGTTCCAGTTGAATGGTTTCAATGAATTCAGGATGCAAGCCCCCCACATACAGAGGTAGTTCAACTTTAGAGGAAGATCTGGCATGATAAAAACATCAAGGAGAAGAAATTTTAGGAAGGTGATTGGGAGTTGCTATATGATTCTAGGTATAAAGACTTCAAGGTCAAGTTAAGGACAAGATGATGGGGCCTTATGTTTTGGAAAGATTCCATGATAATGGTTCTGTGCAAATCAAAACCATAGATGAAGAGGCCATTCCTCTACTTGTTAATGGACACCGATTGAAAATTTACAGGAGACCTTTATCAAAACAAGAGTTCATTGATGATATCAATAAAACAATGATGATAGTGGAGTAAGTTCCAGTGCCTCCCTCATCAAAACACTGAGAAAAATAAAAAATAATAAGGACTCAGGTGGAAACCTCCATGAGGCGCTTGAGTCCCATAATTGGTTTGGAAACCTCTTCAAGCAGCTCAATGGTGTCAAAACAAAAAAAGAGAGAAAAAAGAGAATAAGGGAGATCCCTGGGTGAAAACCTCTCTTGAGGCACCCAAGGCAAACAACTAGGGTGAAAACCTCTCAGAGGCAACCTAATTGTTTTTCAAAAAAAAAAAACCATGAAATTTTCATTTGTAGGTCAGCAAGAAGGACGATCAAGGAGCAAAGGAGGATCACAAAGAGACCCCTGTCACTCACATATTTATTTTTTCACTCATTACCATTCATTCCTCCACCATTTCTTTCATTTTTTCCACTCCATTGCTTCAGTTTACAAAGGGACTGTTTTTTCTACAGGATCCCCTATAAGCCTACAGGATCTTGTGAAAACCTACAGGATGATCCTGTAGGAATTACAGTGACCCAAAAATCCTACAGGAAGCAGTCCTAAGGAAAATGAATGAATTTCTAGGCAAATAAAATTCACCCTCTTCACCATTCAATCACCATACCTTGTCCACTATCATCACCCCTACACTCACCATTAAAAAAAAATAAAAGTTAGTTGCAACAGTATTTTTCTTTCCAGTCCTTAGAAAGAAGTGAAATAGGGAGGACTAAAGAGAATCACTTCAGTATGCCTTGCTCTCCACACTCCTCTTCTTTCTCTCCAGCCATGTCACCATCCTCACAACCCCAACAAAAAGAATGATTAAGAGTTCTGAGGGAGAAGCAACTACAGGACATCTTGTAGGAAATCCTGTAGTAGCCTATCCCACATAATACAATCATGCCAGTAGAAAACCTCCAACATGATGATCGAGGAGCTCCAAAGCAGCAACACCACCATATTCAACCACAGTTATCTGCACCAATAAAGGAGTCATTAACAAACAACAAGAGAAGGAAAAAGAATAGCATGCAACCAATACACACAACAACACCTCTGGTCTTCGACACCTACAACAAAGCATTGGCACCACAGGTGAGTATCCCACTTGCTCTCTCGTATGCATCATGTAGTCAAAAAAATGTAAGGGTTACGAGATAGTTGGTTTGTAAGCCAAAAGGTGGTCAGCTAACTTGGCCACCTTCGTTCAGTAAACACATACTCAACAAGGTGTCCTCTCACACATGGCTATTGGTATCCTAAATTTCCCTATTCTCTACCCCATTTCCATCAATATCAACCTTTGTTTTACCTTAATACAAGACCCTTCTTCCCCGCACTAGTACAAGATGGTTACCCTTTTGCTGCACATGATCATAGTTTACATTAAGATTTTCTAGCACACTTTATTAATATTTTTATGTAGATTTCATGTTATTTACATATTCTTGCAACTCATATTGATTTCCTAGAAGTAATCATGGAACGTAGTGTTAATAATGTATGAGTTGACTAGTGCAGGAATATTCCTGCACCGCCACTATCCAAGATTCTGAGAGTTATCTTCCATGAGGATGGATCTCAATATTCGACTCCAAGTTTAACTGCTGATAAAATGAAGTAGGTGGCACGCATCCAGGGGTTTTTCTCCAAACATAGATCATGGACCAATGAAGCTCATGTTGTTATAACCATTGCCGAAGTTTGTAATTCGGTTTCTAGGTCTGTTCGGCTGAGAGGCCTAAATGAGAATTATTTGTAATTAGTGTAAACAACCCAGATCTGAAGGATATATACCATGTAAATCATAGAGAGGAATGCTAGCAAACCATCAGTTATTATTTTGGTTTATGTAATCTGGTTATCACCTCATTCTAGGGTTGGACTACTTCGTAATGTAATTTGCTGAATCAAGTAAATACAAGAGGATCATTATGGTTTGCACACACAACATGTAATTTCATCTTTGATGTGTTATTTGAAGTGTTGATTACTTTCATTCCTTAGAAGGGGAATGAGCTGGTTGGCCAGGGCCCGGCCAACCCAACTCCTTGACCCCTCTTTCTTTCATGATTTGGGAAGACGATGTGTTTATTTCATAGAAAATATGTGATGAAATAGTTTAATCGTTAATATTTGAGTTCTGAATTAAATTATCATCTTTTGTAGCCTATGTGTAGAACGGATCCATAGTTTGCAGAGTATTTGTGTTCATTTCTGTTTATAAGATATCTTTCACACATTTACTTTATTCTTGCTTTCTGTTTTAATTCATTTTCGAAGCAAATTGTGCAAGGAACTCTTTCCTTCACCAATGTGTGTTGTTTCTTGCACCACGCCCAACCATTCATTACAACAACATTAAATCACTGACCTGCATTTTATTTCCCATTATTTCTCAAGTGAATGAATCAATAAATCAAGTAATTGTTTTTGGTATCAAAATTTCATCTCTAAAAATATCTAGAAGTAGTTATATTAACTGCCAAATTATACTTGCAAAGAATATCATTATTGTGGGTGAAGTACCAAAACTGGTTGACACATGCAAGGTACTTAGGCTATTGATTGATTCTTTTGTAAGTGTTTTATCTCATGAAGTTTATTTCCCTTATGAATTTTAATGAGTTGAAGCATTTTCTTTCTCACAGCTAGTTAATTCGTAATTTCATTACAGTTGCAATTCCTTTTCAGCGTATCTTTTCAGCTTTCGAAAGTAAACTGGAAACTGAGTAAAGAGAACCCTGCTTCGGGGCAAGAGCAAGTCTCTTGACACCGGAACAGAGTGCTCCAAGCCCTGAGGCATAGAGCACCTTCACTCAGACATGAATCTTCAGCAAGGAAGATAGAATATACTCTTACATAGAAATACTGTACCTGCACTAGTGCAAGCAAGATTGCCACTATGCAAGGATAGGTTGTTTGTGTGGGAGAAAGATTAGAAGAAAGGTAGAACTCTGCAAGGGCCAACTTTTCAGACTACTTATCATCCATCTGGAGATTAACATAGCATTTCATTCAGCATTTAAAATTTTTTCTGTTGTGTATAAGTTCTTTACCTAATTTACTTGCAAATTGTCTTTTACATTCCAGCACTAGATTTGCCTTGGTGTAAATTGCCTTTCCAATTGTTTTCTATCTGATTCTACAAAACATTCCCTTCAAGAAGTAGAATTAGAAATAGGAAAAGTTCATACCATTTCTGCAATTTCCTGGGCTTCGTCTCTAAGTTTACGAAACCCTCTCGTCGACAATTAATTGTTGTGGAGTTTTCTCAAGCACAATTCCTGCACCCAACATTTTGGCATCGTTGCCAGGGAGGCAATTTGAATTGGTAAGAAAGTTCCACTTTTTACAATAGGGGTAAGTCTGCTATCATTTTTTCCGCAGTGTGCTTCTATTGTTTGAAGGAGTTCATAAGTGCCGATTTATTTCTAAAACTTGCAGCTTTTACTTTTTGAATTTCGTTTGTCATTTTTTCTGAAATGAATGCCTAAAAGAGGTAGGGTTCGAAGCCCATTAGGGGCCAATGAAAGACTAACAAATCTAAAACCAAAACTCATATTGGGCCTTCTTTTGCAGGAAGAAAGTCCAAACAAACTCATACTCATCACGCAGGAATAGTCCACCTAGGCTCCAGTAGTAGTAGTTCAGGTGTGACACAACCCATAAAGGGGAAGAAGGGGACTATTGGAATCCATAGTTATCCTTCTCAGTCTATTAAGAGAGGTTCGCGTGTAAGAACAACAATGGAAGATATGGAAGACCACACAGAAGGAAGTGGTGAAAATCAGGTAAATGAGGAAGAGTCTACTTTCGGATTCCCTATTGTCAATCCTAATATACAAGCACAAATGAAAAATATTTCACCATTAGCTCTTCCTCATTTCTATGGTAAGGTACATGAAGATCCAGACTCTTTCTTATTTGAGATAGATATTTTGTGTAGAAGTTATGATTACTTATATGATGCCCAGAAGTTAAAGTTTTTTCCTGCAACTCTTAAGGACGCAGCACTCCGCTGGTTCATGGGACTAAGAGGAAACACTATAAATTATTGGGATCAAATGAAGAAAATGTTTTTATCAAAATATCAGGAATATTGTAAAACTAGAGATATCCAAGACAAAATCTTTACTATTGTGCAAAATGATGATGAAATTTTAGAGGACTATTGGGGGAGATTCATGTATATTCTCCAAAGGCCAAAGAACAAATTTGATATAGGTACTATTAGAACCTTGTTCTTATGTGGACTTACTGATAATTCTAGGAATAATATAAAGCTGTTAGGACAAAGGGATACTGCTCAAAAAAATTTTGATCAGATCTGTGACTTTTGCAAGAAATTCTCGAGGAACCAATATAGATCCGGTAAAGCAATTCAGAATAAAAACAGGAAAATCGAATCTACTGATGATGTGATTATTGGATTAGAAAACAAAATGGACAATATGAAAATTGAAATAATGAATACTGTTAGTAAAAAATAGACTCTTTGAAGTTTCAACAAAAACTTGTAGAAGAGCAAGAAACATTATCTATTTTCTATTCAAGATGTAGAAGAAAGCATCCTTTAAGAGAATGTCCTCTAGATATTAAAGAGACTAATAAATGTGCAATTTTTTCAGATAACCATGCCACGGAAAAATGTCCCTTCCTACCTGCCCTGAAAGTTGTATTCGAAGGGGGACAACCTGAAGCTAAATCATTACATGCAATGTGAGCACGAAGAAATTGGCGTCAGGTAAGTGCAGGTATGGTTCCTGAACCTCCACCACATTTTTTTGGTTATAATGCACACTCATATTCCTATCCTAACACCGGTCACTCTCAGCATTAGCAACATGGGAATCAATATCAATATGGATAGCCCTCCCAATCTTGGCAAAAAGGATGGAGAGGGCCAAACCATTCACATCATTCACATAATTCCTATCACGTGCCAATGCAATCATATCCTCCTACATATGCACCTTACCCAATGCCTCAACCATCATAACCTCAGCCGAGTCAACCTATGCCACCATTACCTTTACCTCCACCGTTTTGACCTTATTAGATGCCTGCTCAACCTTTACCCACTCCTAATAATAAAGTGGTACAAATGATCGATTCTATGCCCCTACTTTCTTCATCCATATTTCAAATTAAACCAGTTGGAGTCAATGATCTCCAATTCAGATCAGGGAAAGTGTTAACCTCAAAAAATCAAAAGCAACCCATGGTGATTATCGATGAGAAAGGAGAGGAGGAAAATCCTAACCATTCTGGGAAATATGACACCATTCAGCCTATCCCTATACATTGTGAGCCCTTGTCATCTTCTTCCAACCGACCTCCCTATATAGAAAGGTTAGTTGTGGAGAAGAAAGGCTCCATTCTTGAGTCTAACCTAGCTTCTGAGCTTAAGAACCTTTTTATAAGGGTACCTTTGCTCCAAGCTATCAAAGAGATCCACATATGTACAAAAATCATTAGGTAACTCTGCCTCAAGAAGCCAGGGAGGAGAAGGTTGGAACCCCAAACCATTCAATTTGTTGGTAGAGCAGCAGAGTTAATGATTGGATGTATGAACATGGAAAAATATACTGACCCTGGAAACCCTTTTGTCTCTGTTTAGATAGGTAATTTCCTTGTCTCCAATGTACTTATAAACCTAGGGGCAGTCATTAATGTTATGACCAAGCAAACCATGGATCAACTTGGATTGGTCCATATTTGTCCTACTCCCACTATGCTTGAACTCGCAGATAGATCTAAAATCAAGCCAGAAGGAGTATTGGATAATGTGATCATTTCCTTAGATTCTTGGGAATATCCCCTTAATTTCATTGTGCTTCAGCCAAAGAATCCTGTAGAAGGGCATCCCTTGATCTTGGGATGACCATGGCTTGCTACAGTTGATGCTTATATTGGATACCGCTATGGTGATATGTATATTTCCCATGGAGATTCTGGAAAGAAAGTAACCCTATATCCACCTGTTAGATCTATTCAAGAGCTCTGAGACACTTTATGGTTATACTATAGTAGTGATGAAGAGACCCAACCTATTTCATTTATACATCAGAATGTTGATTCCTCACAGGAGGGCGAGATTCAAGACTTCCTAAACAATCTAGACACCATGCCAAATTTTGAGTCATTAAGTCAGATTTTTAGTCTATATTTTCAGGAAGGATATGACTCTCTACCTCCATCATCACCGCCTCTAGCGACACCTTTGTGTACTCTGGAGCCTGACACTAGTCTTGTTGAGATTAGTCCAGGTAAATCCTTGTATATTAGTTCAGACTTGGACCCTTCTCAAAGAGAGCAGCTTGTGAATTTGCTGCAAAACCATCTTGATGCCTTTGCATGGGGTTATGAGGATATGAAAGGCATCCCTCCTGAAACTTATACACACCATATCTATCTTTAGGATGGAGCTCGACTTGTCCGACAACCCCAGAGGCGAATGAACCCAAATCTAAGAGATGTTGTAGAGGAAGAATTGCAAAAACTCTTAGATGTTGATTTTATCTATCCCATTTCTGATAGCCAGTGGGTCTCTCCATTAGTGTTAGTCTTGAAGAAATATGGGAGATGGTGCATTTGCATTGGCTATAGAGTATTAAATAAACCACTCTTAAAGATTACTTCCCCCTTCCTTTCATCGATCAGGTACTCGATACCCTTGTTGGTAAAAAGTACTTTTCTTTTCTAGATGGATTTAGCGAATATAACGAGATACTAATAGCACCCAAGGATCAAGACAAAACCACTTTTACATGTCCATGGGGTACATTTTCTTACCAAGTGCTTCCCTTTGGGCTATGTAATGCCCCAACTACCTTTCAAAGGGCAGTCTTGGCTATTTTCGTTGACCTCGAGTGCATGGAAATCTATATGGATGATTTCTCTGTGTTTGATGATTCATTTTAGGAAGCCCTCAGGAATCTAGAAAAAGTGCTTCTTCGCTTCCAAGAAGCTCATCTTGCCTTGAGTGACAATAATTCCATATTAATGTGCAAGGCAGGAGTAGTTCTTGGCCATCTTATTTCTGACAAAGGTATCCAGGTTGAACCTGCAAAGATAGAAGTCATTTTTGAGTCTTCCTATACCCAAAACTCAAAGGGAAGTGAGATGTTTTCTAGGAAACGTGGGCTACTATAGGAGATTCATTGAGAATTTCTCCAGGATAGCTACCCCCTTTTCCGAATTTTGGCTAAAGATAGTGAGTTTTCTTGGTCTACAACTTGCCAACAGTCTTTTGAGACATTAAAGGAAAAATTAGTTTAGGCACCAGTTTTGAGAGGACCAAACTGGTCCTCGCCATTCCATATTTCCTTTGATTCCTCAGATACTGCTATTGGCATAGCTTTAGGTCAGGAAGAAGACAAACAATCTTATGCTATTTATTTCATTAGTAAAAACTTGTCAGCGACTGAACTCAATTATACTGTTACTGAGAAAGAGTTTTTAGCTATAATTTTTTTTATTAATAAATTCAGACATTATATTACGGGATATGAAGTTTTTGTACATACCGATCATTCCGTTATAAGATATTTGATGAATAAACCATTAACTAGCAGTATAGTGACTAGGTGGTTGCTATTATTATAGGAATTTAATACTACTATTGTTGATAGACCAGGGAAATCAAATGTAGTAGAAGATTATCTTTCAAGATTAAATAATCCTGGTGAAGCAATTACTGTTGATGATGATTTTCTTGACGAACATATTTTTTCTGTGTCAATAAAGTCTCCATGGTTTACTGATCTAGATAACTATTTAGTCATTGGAAAATTACCACCCCACTTATCTGCTCATGAAAAGTGGAATATCATTCAGAAAAGTGTTGCATACTCCTAGATCCAAGGAGACATCTTTTACACTGGAGCAGATCTTGTTATCCGTAGATGTGTAAGAGAGGAAGAGGTGTTTAATATCTTAAAATATGCCCATGATGAACCATGTGGTGGTCACTTCGTCAATAAGCGAACTGCATACAAACTGTTACGAGCTAGCTATTTTTGGCCTTCCTTGTTTAAGGATGCCAAACAATACATCAAGCAGTGCGATAGTTGTTAGCGAATTGGCCAGCCTAACCAAACCAATGAGATTCCTTTATGTCCTCAAGTTATGATTGAGCCTTTTGAAAAAATGGCTATTGATTTCATAGGACCAATAAATCCTTCATCGTCAAATAAAAAGCATATCTTGGTTTGTACAGATTTTGTTACAAAATGGGTAGAAGCTAAAGTTGTTTCCTTTGCTACTGAAAGAGTTGTTGTTGATTTTCTTTTTACTGAAATCTTTACTAGATTTGGTGTACCTAGAGAAATTGTTTCTGACAATGGATCGTAGTTTATTTCTAATCTGGTACAGGGTGTAATGGAGCAATACAAAATCCGACACAGGAAATCCACACCATATCACCCGCAAGAAAATGGCCAGGTAGAATCCACAAATAAGGTGATTGAGTCTATCCTCACAAAGATGGTAAATATGAATAGAAAGAATTGGGCTGACAAATTACTAGAAGCATTGTGGGCCTATCGGACCACTTGGAGAAACAGCACGGGACACACACCATATGAGTTGGTGTATGAGAAACAATTCCTTTTGCTGATAGAATTCCAGATCAACACTTTTAGTACTTCAGTCCAATTGGGGCTAGATCTCTCTGAGGCATAGCAGCAATGCCATCTACAATTGAATGAGTTAGATGAAATCCAAAGGGATGCTATTTAGCAGAACATCTTGGTTCAACAACAATGCAACAAGTGGCATGACAAGTCCATTCAGAGAAAGCAATTCCAACAAGGTGATTGGGTGCTCCTTTATGATTCAAGATTCAAACATTTTAAAGGAAAATTCCATACACACTGGATGGGACCCTATGAGGTGGTTAAAGTGTTAAAAAATGGAGTGGTAGAAATCAAAACTATTAATGGACGAAATTCAGTGTTCATGGTAAACAGGCATAGATTGAAATTATATTTTCAGCCCCTTACTAAAGGAGATTTTATGTAGCAAGTCCAATAGCCATTTGAAAAGGAGTTGGAAGGTGATAACACTGACCTATTGAAGAATTGATTCCTCCTTGTCTTTATTTTAAAGAAAAAATAATCAAAGAAAAAAAATTCACAAAAAAATAATTATAAAAAGAAAAAAATTTCCTGTAATTGTGAAAATTAGTTGATTGACATGATTGCAAAAGGATCAACCTGAAAACCAGCATGCTAGCAGGAAGACCAAAATTTTTCATAAAAAGGGAATGTTACTTGAATTTCAGATATGCTAGCTGCCACCAAGAAGAATCAAGTTCACGAAATCGAGCCCTTACCCAAGTTTGGGGTAACTAGAAAGGACATTTTTTCCAAGTAAACGCTTACTTCCCGTTGCAGTTATTTTTCCTGCACCAGTGCAGGCAGATTTCAAGGTAAAATCTTCTTCTATTTCCCATTTCGAAATGTGCCACTAGTTTCTTTTCTAAATTCCCCAATGAATTACCTTCCTCTTTCTTCCAAGAAACCACCCTTACCTGATTCATAGAATACCTCTTCTCCCTTGAACGTTTTTCCCACATCCCATTTTGTTTATCCCTCTTGATGATATTGTTCTGAAATCCCTGCTCTAATATTCCTTCCCATTCTAAAATTTTTACCCTTTTCCCACTTCTTTATTCCCTCATAAGTTGATTGTAGAATTTGATGCAGTCATTAAGAAGGCATGTCGAGAAGAACGAAAGGATGGCGAATAAATTTTTCTTGTAGTGAGGCAAAATATTTAAAATTCCAGCTTTAGAAGTATGTCCTATCAAAGTTTCTATCTGGTAAAATTCTCTGGTGCAAGCACAACACAGTACAAGCAGGTCTGGTGCAGAGATACAATTGACTGTGGGAGCAATTTACACAGCCCTGAAATGGTTTATCAAAGATCTATGGGCCTGTATTTTTGTACATATGTTGATATGATAACTCACTCCATGTTTTAAATTGATGCTTCGTCTCATTAATTACTAATCTAGGTATAAATCTTTAAAGTGGAAGGTGTGTAAGGCTGAAATCTAATTTTTTAATAAATGTTGAAAATAAGTCTTATTGAATTATGATGATAACTGCAGAAGGGTACTTTGTCCGATAACCTGCACTCACCCTCTTTATAATTATTTTGCACTATCCTGCGATCATTAACCTACCTGTGATTGGATTATTCTAGTTGTTGCATCACCACCACCCATACCGCCACTACATCCAATCATCGCAATTCACCTATAATGATGATCGCTGACACGGATCTAGATCTGAAGTGGAAGGAATCTTCCATCATAGCCGGGTAAGCAGGTCTACAAAGACGGAAGGCAAGGAACTTCCAGTACAAAATTCTCGGTGAATGTTGGAGTTACATTGGAATTTTTCCAAAGGTCTAATCGGTGAAGTGGAAGAGGTTCGAAATGGCTCCTGTGAGGAGTGAACCATTGTTGCTACAGGAGATTGAACAAACTTCTGAGTACAGGAACAGTCTTGCACTTTTGCAAGAAACTAGTTTCCTACCATTTCTCCAAAAATTTGATGGATTTGACATGGGCATAGTGCTAGAATTTGCAAGAACGTTCAAGTAAGGCCGAGTTAGGGTCGGGTCCTTAAAATTTAAAATCACTAAAGAGTTCATTTCGCAAGCCACGGGCCTGCCACTTACAAATGAGCGTTGGTTTAAGAAGGAGCGGTTGACAGAAAAAGCATTGGCAGTGGTTCTTGGTCGATAAGAAGATTGTGGTCGATTGGAGAAAGGGACTGCCACAGACCGCCTTGGTCAGAAAATGGCGATATTTACTATTTATATTACAGAAGTTTGTCACAGGTGAAGGATGATATACCATGGCATTCGTATACCACCTTCGACCGCTCTCACATTTCGAGGCAAGGTAGCTAATTAATTTCCCTCACTTCTTACTCAAGAGCCTTGAAAAGATGGCAAAAATTGTGCAGAGCACGAGTGCAAGCCAGGTTGCAACCAAACTTTGCCACCATGGACTCATTATGATGTTGGTCAAGAACAAGTTAGAGAAAAAGGGAATAGCATGGGAAGCATTTTTGAGGGAATTTCGAGCAAAGGATGTAGAAGAACCTGCTAGCACAAGTACAAGAAAAAAGAGAAAGGCAGAGACATTCTCTCCTGCCAAGTGAAAATGTAAAGGCTCACCAGTGTAAGCAAAGAAAGGGGTTGTTGAATACACTCCACCTGCAACAAAGACAAGGAAAATTAGGACCTTAGTGAGGAGGAAAGTTGTTGGCCAAGGAACAAATCAGGCATTGTCCCCAATTGTAATCGACGACTCACCCCAAGTCTCCCCCACAGTTCACAATCTATCAGTGCTTGCAGACAGAGTAGCACACACTGTGGAGGATGAGGAGAATGCAGAAGATGATGTGTTATTTCCAACGTTCATCAGCAGGCTAAGGAGCAAGAGAACAATTTCGACACCAAACACTGGCGAAGTCCAAGCAAAGGAGGACGAAGAAGAATAACATGAAGAATCTCCTGACAATTTTAATGAACCAGAGGTGGAGACCCTTAATGATTTCGAGGACCAGGGTATTGAAGACCCTATGTTTTTTGAAGGACAGGGCATTGAAGACCTTGTGGGTTATGAGAGTCAAGGTACTGAAGACCCCACAATTTTTTAAGATTATGGCATTAAAAAACCTACGGTGTTCGAAGGACAGGGTACTAAAGTCTATGTGGTAGTAGAAGAATGGGGAATCGAAACCCCTATTGATTTGGAACGACAAGGTGTGGAATCCCTTCTGAAAATGGAAGAGCAAGTTAAGATCTTGGAGGAATTAGGCGCATAGGGTACTGAAACCCCTGGCACAGAGATTGGTGAGGGTATCCAAACCCTCAATGACAACAAGACCTAGAGCATAGAAACCCTCAGCGATGTCTTAAAGTAGACTTTTGATTGTCTTGACCTTGATGTTGAGTCTGTGGCAGAAAAGGAATTTTCTCTCGAAGATCTCTGTATAACACTATCCACTCTCTTCCTTAATAGTAGAATAATGGACTTGGACCAACAAGTCCATGACCTGGAAGCTCTAAACCAGGTCATGAAAGAGCAAAGTTGGCAGAAACAGAGTGTGGTGGAAATACGGGATGAAGTAAAGAAGTAGAAACATCAGGTAAAGGTGTGCAAATACCGGGATTCCAGATGCGATAGATGCCTGAAAAAGGTAACTAAGTAGCTGCGAGAATCCCAAAATAGGAAACCAAAGATAGTAAAGACATGAATAAACATTGAAGTGCAAAACTAAGGTGTGGCCACTCATTTTTGAAGGTTTTTTTGCAGAGGTAAAATGTTGTGTGAGGAAACACAACAATTGAGGGATGGGAGGATGTTGGTATCCTAAATTGCCCTATTTTCTACCCCATTTCCATCAATATCAACCTCTGTTTTACCTTAATACAAGACCCTTCTTCCCTGCACTAGTACAAGATGGTTACCCTTTTCCTACACATGCTCATAGTTTACATTAAGATTTGCTACAACACTTTATTAATATTTTTATGTATATTTCATGTTATTTACATATTCTTGCAACTCATATTGATTTCCTAGAAGTAATCATGGAACGTAGTGTTAATAATGTATGAGTTGACTAGTGCAGGAAGATTCTTGCACCGCCACTGTCTGAGATTCCGAGAGCTATCTTCCACGAGGATGGATCTCGATCTTCAACTCTGAGTTTAACTGTTGATAAACTGAAGTAGGTGGTGTGCATCTAGGGATTTTTCTCCAAAGATAGATCATGGCCCAACGAAGCTCGTGTTGTTATAACCATTGTCCAAGTTTGTAATTCAGTTTCTAAGTATGTTTGGCCGAGATGCATGAACGAAAATTATCTGTAATTAGTGTAAAAGGCTTAGAGCCGAAGGATATATATGATGTAAATCGTATATAGGAAAGCTAGAGAACCAACATTTACTATTTTGGTTTATGTAATCTGGTTATCGCCTCGTTCTATGGTTGGACTACTTCGTAATGTAATTTTCCAAATCAAGTAAATATAAGAGGATCATTATGGTTTTCACACACAATGTGTAATTTTGTCTTTGA
The DNA here is from genome assembly GCA_031772625.1 of Pinus tabuliformis. Lineage (NCBI taxonomy): Eukaryota > Viridiplantae > Streptophyta > Pinopsida > Pinales > Pinaceae > Pinus > Pinus tabuliformis. The sequence goes on from CM062816.1 coordinate 498,549,236, forward strand.
TGTGTTGTTTGAAGTGTTCATTGCTTTCATTCCTTAGAAGGGGAAGGAGCTAGTCGGACAGGGCCCGACCAACCCAGCTCATTGACCCCTCTCACTTTCGTGATTTGGGAAGACGGTGTGTTATTTCATAGCAGCTGTGTGATGAAATAGTTTAATCATTAATCTTTGAGTTCTGAATTAAATTATCTTCTGTAGCCTATGTGTGGAATGGATCCATAGTTTGTAAAGTATTTGTGTTCATTTGTGTTTATAAGATATCTTTTATGCATTTATTTTATTCTTGCTTTCTATTTTAATTCTTTTTTCAAAGCAGATTGTGCAAGGAACTCTTTCCTTCACCAGTGCGTGTTGTTGCTTGCACCGCGCCTAGTCATTCGTTGCAGCAAACATTAAATCACTGACCTGTGTTTTATTTCCCATTATTTCACAAGTGAATGAATCAATAAATCAAGTAACTGTTTTTGGTATTAAAAGTTCATCTCTAAAAAGATCTAGAAGCAGTTATATTAACTACCAAATTATACTTGCAAAGAATATCATTATTGTGGGTGAAGTACCAAAACTGGTTGACACATGCAAAGTACTTAGGCTATTGATTGATTCTTTTGTAAGTGTTTTATCTCATGAAGTTTATTTCCCTTATGAATTTTAATGAGTTGAAGCATTTTCTTTCTCGCAGCTAGTTAATTCAAAATTTCATTACAGTTGCAATTCCTTTTCAGCATATCTTTTCAGCTTTCGAAAGTAAACCGGAAACTGAGTAAAGGGAACCCTGCTTCAGGGAAAGAGCAAGTCTCTTGACACCAGAATAGAGTTCTCCAAGCTTCGCTCAGACATAAGTCTTCAATAAGGAAGATTGAATATACTCTTACACAGAAATATTGTGTCTGCACTAGTGCAAGCAAGAATGCAACTGTGCAGGATAGGTTGTTTGTGTGGGAGAAAGATCAGAAGAAAGGTAGAACTCTACAAGGGTCCACTTGTCAGAATGCTTATCATCCATCTATAGATTAACATAGCATTTCATTCAGCATTTAAAATTGTTTCTGTTGTGTGAAATTTCTTTACTTGATTTACTTGCAAATTGTCTTTTACATTCCAGCACTAGATTTGCTTGGTTTAAATTACCTTTCCAATTGTTTTCTATCTGATTCTGCAAAACATTCCCTTCAAGAAGTAGGATTAGAAATAGGAAAAGTTCATACTATTTTTGACATTTCCTGTTCTTTGTCTCTAAGTTTACGAAACCCTTGGGTTGACAATTAAGTGTTGAAGAGTTTTCTCAAGTGCAATTCCCGCACCCAACAGTGGCTGCAGTCAACTCAAAGACAGAGAAGCAGTAGGACAAAAATTGTTAAGATTACGGATGAATAAGGTGGGAGCTAATTACAAGGAGTGGGGAATGATGAGGTGGTAGTGGGGACCAACTGTCCAAAAATGGAAACGTACCTTTGCTGCCAGCACACCACCTCACCCTGAAACACCATAAGAGGAAATAAACATCGTTCCCATGCATTCATGCATTCACTTCCTCGAAACTCACTTTCTTAGGTCGCTCTCATACCCAGGAAACCCACGGAAGAAAAACTCCATCGTTTTGCTGCACAGGAATTCCTATAGGATCATGCACAGGAATTCCTACAAGATACATAGAGACTGTCTATAGGATTGGCAGAGAAGAGTTGAGAAGGGATAACATGGGAGTTGGCCACTACAAACAATCTAAAGAGGTAGGCTCTATAATTACATCCCTCTTTACAAAGTAATTGAATGATAAATCCTCTAAGTTTGAGTGAATTTAACAACTGTGTAAGGGAATTACATACATAGTCATTTCTGTTTTGGTTCTGCATTTGAAATTGTCTCAACCCTCTCATCTCCTCAAACTTCACCAACCAATATGATAGGAGGATTTAATAGGGGGGATCCCATCAGCACAGTGCGAATCCAAAAACACCCCCAAGTGCTTGAAATATTCACAAGACATAATTGGATGGGGTTTTTTGAAAAATTCAGAGGGTATGATGATGAGGTGGCTCAAGAATTTTCTCTCTCCCTCATTCCACTCACCAGAATCCATGCCATTGTTGTGGTAAGGGGCCTATCTATAGAACTCACCTCTCAGCTCATCAGCAGAGTCACCACACTTCCCCTAGGAATATTATGGAGGAAAGAAGACAAAGGAGATAGTCAGGTTGCCAAAAGGAAATTATTTTTAGAAGGCGAGGAACCTGTTACACAAAATATTGTCACCATGACTATTTGCAGTCAGTATGGGTCTATAATCATTCATACTGTCCTCCTTAGCAAGTCTCAAACCTCAGCTCTTCATGTCAAGCTTTGAAAATGAGAGGAAGACCTTAAAAATCAATAAAGCTCTGGTTCCGCACTTTCTCTCACTGTTGCCTGCAGTCTCGCACCCCTTGTTCATGTTACCTGCGGACCTGCCCGCTTTGTCTCTAAAGGAGTGGGTGCGGACCCCTGTGAAAGTCAAAAAGGTGCAAGTTTATTCTTAAAAAATTACTTGTGGTTAATTCTAGATGATTCTAGAAGGAATCTTGATGTGGATGGTTCACTCCTAGGTGGTTCATGCATCCCAAAACTGAAGGAGATAATCCCTTGATGAGAGGAGCTTATCCCTTTGAAGGAGGGCTTTATCCCTTTGAAGGTGGACCTAGTAACTTCCCTCCATTGCACTATAAATTAAGGCATTGGGCTGGTTGCTAGAGAGGTTAGAAGCTGAACATTTTTTAGGGTAAAGGCTGTTGGAATTGAGACTTCCTAGTTAAGCTTGAGAGGAGAGATCACATACCTTCTGGCTTCATTGGGAAGAGAGTGAAACTTGTCAAAGTAGAGGAGATTCTTGCTGGAACCTGGGAGGAGCTTTTACAGCATCAAGTCACCAAGGTTGTAAAGTTCTTCTTTGATTAAAGTTAATACAATCAGATTCATTTTTCTCAACAAATTGTCTTATTTGATTTGTTTCATGAATTCCTTGATCATCATGATAAATATGCTTTATTATATTGGCTTTGCAGGTGATATTTAATGTGTGCGCTTGTTTGTGTTTGCAGATTCTTTACAAGGGAGCTCATTTGGATCAACGGAGCTTGGCTTCCACAAGCTTGCACTGGACCCAAGGTAGGCCTAAAACACTTGTTTGCCTTTATCTATAAATTGCATATTTAGAGAAAGATAGAATTTGTTTGGTTTGCTTGTCGCTAGATATCATTAGATACTAGGGAGATCGGTCTTTTCCACAAGAACGACTTATCCGGCAGACAAAATGGGGACTCCGCTAGGGACTTGAATTTTTGATTTTTTCCTTTGCTTTTACTTTGACTTGAGAAACTATGTCTTTGTTTCTGGGATTTGGCTTGATGTGTGTGGGATTGTGTAGGTTTAGTAGATCTTGAATTTTTTTTTCTTTTCATACTTTTGGAAGAGGACTGCACCCTCTGCTTGTAACACAATGCGGACATACCCGCACTTTTGCTTTACACACAGAGCGGTACTGCACCTGGGTATACTAGGGGCCTGTGGACCCTGTCAAAATTTTGAAAAACTTAAGATTTTCTCTTTCAGTCAGCTTAGGATTTGTTTATGTGTTTTTAGCCTCTACCCAGATCTGCACGTGACTTCTCAGGAACTTTTCTTAGGTTAATTCCATTGGCATTCCTGTTTTAAGCTTTTATCAATTGGGTGTTTTGAGTCTCTTTTTTGAGAAATTCTTAATTTGATCTCCTTTCGCCATTACTTGGAGGTTTGTCTTAGTCTTTCACAATTTTTCATCTTTCTGCTTTTGTTTTTGCAAAAAAATTTCCCCCTCATTTGCCAGGGGGGACTAAATTGTGTATGAGTGTTAATCGCCTTTGAGTGTTGATCCTTGGAAATCTCACCCAATTTTCTTGACTTGCACTTTATTGGTTCTTAGATTACGTTAGAATCATCTTGTGTTTGAGAATTCTCTTGCATAGATCACATTTACATAATTAGAATTCTCATTTTCCAAATATGAATGAAAAATGTGCATAGATTACATTTGCATATTTTTCAAGTGAATTGTGCATAGATTACAATTGCATAGTTTACATTTTGAAAAATCAATCGTAGATTTAGATTAGATTTCTTTGATTTGAATTTACATATTTTTATTCTTGTTTTTAACACACAAAAATAAAAATAAAAACTGTTTTGGAATTGATTTGAATTAGTTTTTCTTAATGAAATTAGTGCATTAGAGAATTTGTTATATTTTCTCTTAGTGATCAATTTTTTGCATAGTTGGAAGTGAATGGAAACTCTCTCCTTACTTTAGTTAGGATTCATCGAATTGAAAAGATTACATTATCATATTCAATTGCATTCAGTTTTGGGTCGGGTCATAACACCATTGGTTTCATATCCATTTATCCTTTTGAGTAATAACAGCCTAAATAACACAACGCTTAATTAAAATTCATCTAGTAATTTTTACATCTTTAGGGCTCTTTCCACCAATATAGCTTAGGCTAGTATCTTGGAGTAGGGAGTCATTAACTCTCGAAGATAGTAAAACAAACAAGTAGTTGTATCTTGCGGTAGGAGATAAATTCCAATTGTTACATCTATGCTCTGGGAAAGCTCCTCTTAAAGGAGAAGCATGAGATCATATCTGAACCAGTGTGGGAATCAATCCCTCCTCATTGGGAATGATAGAAGATATTCACGTATTAAAAACGGTAAACCTCGGATTAACCATTGTCGAGGAGCCTGGGGTCACTTGTTGGTAAACCTTGGATTATGTCAAGGAGCCTTCAAGGGGATTGAGCTTGTTACTCTGCCCTTGCATGCGTATCATATCACAGACTGTTCCCCCAGGTATATTTGTTTCCGTTGGTAACCATAGTGACCATAATCTATAGGATTCTTTCCTAAGGTGACGGTGGAGGGAATATCCCACTGTACCTGGAACAGATGTCAACTAGACTCACTTGGATTTTCTGGGGGTTCTCTTCACTTGAGAAGGTTTAGTGGAGAAACTTGTGCCAGTCTATTCATTAAGCAGGTTGTCGGGGTAATTGTTCCAACCGCCATTTCTGTATTGAATTCTGCGACGTTGGATTTCATCACCAACTAGTGTTTTCGGTATGGAAGGTTACTGTTTGTGTGGGGTTTGACTCCTAGATTTGATAGCGCATGTTAATTTGTTTGTTTTTACTTTTAGAGACCATAGGTGTGAATTGTGAATTGTTAATTTTAGTTTTAAATTGTTAATAAAATTCACTGAAGTTGAATATAATGGCAACTGTTCCAGAATTTACCAACCAAGGAACCCCTCTTAATGAGAATCCTAGTACTTTTCCTTGCTTTGGAAATGTTGGTCCTCCTTATATGGCTACTTTGTCATTACCTAGATTTATAATAGGTTTACCGATATGGTTATTTTCAAATCCGTTGGCCCCAAATACTCTAATTGTTCCACCTCAACCGAATGCTTCGCCTCGACAGAGTTCACCATCTCAACATCACCAACCTTCTGTTGACCCTTTACCTTCTTCGCCTAATTTTTCTTCCTCCATTTCTTCCTCTTCGCTTGGTAAAAGCCTTGACGCTAGTAACCAGGTGTCTAAGAAGAAGAAGAAAGGGAAGAAGAAGAAGAAGAAGAAGAAGGAGCAAGATAAGGAAGAAGTCAACCAACCAACCATGGTTGTAAGTGTTAGTTGTGTTGAGGAAACCTCCAACATGCATCATAAACCCAAATACCCTTGCAGGCTTTGTAAGGGTGACCACTTCCTTATCAATTGTCCTGGTATTCCAAAGGTCTTGGAAGTATGGTCAGAAAAATCTCATCAACTGTCCATTGATCCATCAACCAGTGATAGTCAGGTTCCTAGGAAAAAGGGTAAAGCTAGGTTTCCTTGTAAGTTATGCAAAGGGAGTCATCAAACTCACATTTGCCCTCACATGGATGAAGCCTCAAAATTGTTGGAAAACTTTACTTTTCCATAGCAAGAATTTCCAACTAGTTACCGTAAACTTTCTCCCAACCTACCGTCAATTGACGGAGTGATTGATCTAATTTCAAGTACAGTTGATCCCACTCTTCCATTGGAGAGTGAAACTCATATCACTCAGGTTGATGATCCATTAGTTGATCAAGTGGTCGATTCAATTTCACAAGCAGTCGATCCCACTCTCCCTTTAGAGAGTGAACTTCATACTGCTCAGGATCTTCTTGTTACATCAGATTCTTCTACGCTGGGGGACATTTCACCTGTTTCTACAGAACCCCCTCCAAGTACTGAGGTCTTTTCCTTTGATTGGAATAGACTGACAGAACCTCGTCTTCCTTCCTCCACCCCTTTCCAAATCATTGTCAAGGCCGATGGTAGGGACATACACTGCACACAAGTAGATGAAGGTGCTTCTGTTAGTATTTTATCCTCAACTGATTGGAAAGCTTTGGGTTCCCCTCAACTTGCGCCTATTACACAAAATCTGAAAGCTTTTAACATAACCATTAGTGAACCTTTAGGGATCCTTCCTAAGCTTTCTATTACCTTGGAAGGTAAAACTGTCTATATTGATCTTATGGTAGTTCGAGGTCCCTTGGATTTCAATTTACTCCTTGGGCGAGACTATGTTTATGCAATGAAAGCTGTCGTATCGACACTCTTTCATGTGATGTCTTTCCATCACAATGGAAATATTGTGACTGTAGACCAGCTTTCGTTCCCTAGTCTTGTTTCAACTACCAATAATATGACACCGCTAAATGTTCCTAATTCTAAAGTGGTAAATACCCCGCCACGGGTTAATTATGTGGCAACTGGTCCCACGTTTTCAGTTACTGATGTAAGTGAGCCTCTCACTCTTTGCTCATCTTCCTTTGATTTAGATTCAGTAATTGACATGGAAAACTCTATGGGATTACTTGAACATGATGTTCTTATCCCTTTTGAGTCCCTTGACATGTGTTCCTTCCAGAGAACTATTCTTCCTTCTGATGAAGACCTCTTGGAAGCCATGATCAAGGTGTGTCCATTGACGTGTCTTTCTTCCAGGTGGAAGCCATGATCACTGAGTGCGAGGATAGTTTTTTCCCGTATCAACCTCGTTAAAAAATGAAACAGGCTGTCATGAGGACAACTCTTTTCCTGTGTCAACCTTGTTAAAAAATGAATTAGTTAGTTGAGGAAAGTTCCTTTTACTCTGTCAACCTCACTAAAAAATGAATCAGTGAGTATGAGGACAATTCTTTTCCTGTGTCAACCTCGTTAAAAAATGAATCAGTTGGTTAGAGGATAGTTCCTTATCTTGTGTCAAGCTCGTTAAAAAATGAATCAAGGATTTTTAGAGCATAGTTCCTTGTTAGGTAGATTGTAGAGAGTAGACACGAGGACGGTTTGTTCCTATATCAACCTCGTTAAAAAATGAAACAAGGAGTCATAGGTTATATAGGTAGATTGTAGAGAGTAGTCATGGGCATAGTTCCTTATCTTGTGTCAAGCTCGTTTAAAAAATGAAACAAGGGTTTTGAGGATACTTCTTTTCCTGTGTCAACCTCACTAAAAAATTAAACAACTCCCTCGAGTCTTTCCAAGATCTTGAAAGTAAAGCTTCATTCCATCCACCTGGTTGAATGCAATGAAGCTAGGGGGCATGCGCTCTAGCAGTTATGCCTAGGGGGCATCAAGCACAGTTTTCTCTCTGTTTCAAGCTTGTGTAAAAATGAAACTACTTTGAAGCATAGTTTTTTTGTTTCAAGATTTTGTAAAAATGAAACCTATCTTGAGTAAATTTTAGTTATTTTCAAGACTCGTTAAACTCATGAAAATCCTGAGATTATTTTGCTATCTTTTATTCTCGTAAAACAAATGAAAACGCCGAGTTCTTTCCATCTTTTCCTACTCGTAAATTAAATTGAAAGTTGGCCATATGAGTACATTTTTATCATTTTTTCGAACTCATTAAAACTTACGAAAAAGTGAAAACCATGAGTACATTTTTATAATTTTTTCAAACTCGTTAAAACTTACGAAAAAGTGAAACCTTGGAGTTCTCTTTTAAGCCTTTTTCAAACTCTCAAAATATGAAAAGATTGCTGAGTTTTTCTTTTTAAACTCGTTAAAATGGAATTAAAAAGACAGTCCACTTACAACTCGTTTCTGACCGTATAAACATGAAAAGATTGCTGAACTTTTGTCATTTCAAGTTCGATATTGGTTATAAAACGACGTGTCATTGGTCTCTTTTTTACTTTTTCATATCAGAGGCACTAATTATGAAAAGTATTCCTTGGTCGTAATGATCAAGCGGTTCTCTCAAGTATTATTTTATACTTTTTCAGGCTTGGGAGACACAAATTTACGAAAAAGGACAACCATGGAGCTTTCTTAAGTTTTTTCAGACTCTCTAAAATTGAAAAACTCCGAGTTTCTCCTATACTGGACTCGTTAAAATTTAATAGTAAAGGACATGTTTAATTACACACAGGAACGGACCACTCCTTCTTAGGGTTCGAATTTAAACTAAGTTGGACTCATCCGAAGGATGAGCTTATAATCAAGCAAATGTTATCCTCCTCAAGCTTGTCAAAAATAAAGAGGTACTTGCCAGAAATGGTGGGGGAAAAGAGAGAAAAATGCGCCTGTTTGTCATACTTTGTAACCACTCTTAAACACGACACTTTTTATTCACCTGGATTGGGAAATACTTTGCCTAACAGTTGATCAAACCATATTGAAAGTCTTCAGTCGGTTTCTGGGTATTAAATTTGGGTCAATTGTCACCAAACCATTTGCTGTGTCATTATGTGTTCAAGAGGTCAGTGCAAATAAACCATTCATCTGCAAAATATCTGTCATCCATCTTGACCATCCCTGAGTCAGTCCTTGCAACTAAATTTCTTCAAACTTGATCTATGATTTCATGCGGATTGCTTTCTATCAACTTTAGCTCATTATCTAGAAATATGATCTAGAAATCATCAGTACCTTGGGATCTGCATGCCTCAATGGCATGTTCGACATCAACACACCTATTCACATCTCATGGATTGTACTGAGTACTTTGAGAGCCATTGACATTAATGGTGGTTTCTCTCACACTTGTTAACAGTTTACATCAATGACTAGTAATCAAGTGGTTTCTACTATGTTCGACTTCGACACATTCATTCACATGGATAGAATCGTACTATTTCGGGAAGTAGAAATCAAGACCCTGGATCTAGTTTCCACCATCCAAGCTGCGAGGAATTTTGTATTCATTATACAGTGGAAATTCATAAACAGATGGCTGCGTCCATACTGTGTCTACATGTGTCTATTCTTGTGATGTATTACAAGATCATTCCTATATCAGAGCAGTAATTTGTTTTCTAGTCAGTTTTGATCTGAGTATGGGAATTCCTACCTCAGTGATGATATGATCTCATATATATATTTTGCATTGAATGTTTTTACAGGTTCCAATCGGGCTCTCCACAAGATTATCCTCGAAATGATAAAGTACTTCACTTTTCTTAGATGATAAATGAAATCCTCATCTACTACAGGCTTCGCACTTTAGGGGCAATCTGTTACACAAAATATTGTCACCATGACTATTTGCAGTCAGTATGGGTCTATCATCATTCATACTGTCCTCCTTAGCAAGTCTCAAACCTCAGCTCTTCATGTCAATAAAGCTCTGGTTCCACACTTTCTCTCACTGTTGCCTGCGGTCCCGCACCCCTTGTTCATGTTACTTGTGAACGTGCCCGCTCTGTCTCTAAAGGAGTGGGTGTGGACCCCTGTGAAAGTCAAAAAGGCGTAAGTTTATTCTTAAAAGCTTACTTGTGGTTAATTCTAGATGATTCTAGAAGGAACCTTTACGTGGATGGTTCGCTCCTAGGTGTTCATGCATCCCAAAACTGAAGGAGCTAATCCCTTGATGAGAGGAGCTTATCCCTTTGAAGGAGGGCTTTATCCCTTTGAAGGTGGACCTAGTAACTTCCCTCCATTGCACTATAAATTAAGGCATTCAGCTGGTTGCTAGAGAGGTTAGAAGCTGAACATTTTTTAGGGTAGATGTTGTTGGAATTGAGACTTCCTAGTTAAGCTTGAGAGGAGAGATCACATACCTTTTGGATTCATTGGGAAGAGAGTGAAACTTGTCAAAGTAGAGGAGATTCTTGCTGGACCCTAGGAGGAGCTTGTACAACATCAAGGCACCAAGGTTGTAAAGTTCTTCTTTGATTAAAGTAATACAATCAGATTCATTTTTCTCAAAAAATTGTCTTATGTGATTTGTTTCATGAATTCCTTGATCATCATGATTAATATGCTTTATTATATTAGCTTTGCAAGTGCTATTTAATGTGTGCGCTTGTTTTTGTTTGAAGATTCTTTATAAGGGAGCTCATTTGGATCAACAGAGCGTGGCTTCCACAAACTTGCACTGGACCCAAGGTAGGCCTAAAACACTTGTTTGCCTTTATCTATAAATTGCATATTTAGAGAAAGATAGAATTTGTTTGGTTTGCTTGTCGCTAGATATCATTAGATACTAGGGAGGTCAGTCTTGTCCGCAAGAACGACTTATCCGGCCGACATAACCCATTGAGGACAAAAATTGAGTAAGGAGGGAAAGTCTGCCATATGCATGGAATGAGGTAAGCTACCAACTGATCAAATACATTTCATGTGAGGGTAGGTATAGTGTGGTCTATAGGCTATCATTTTAGGATCCTTTAAGAATTTATAAGTGGAACAAAAACACCCCCTCACCAAAGGCTCAACATACCATACTTCCTACTGCAATCACTAATAGACTCAAGCATCAAAGTGAAGGAGGGAAATTCCCAATAGTTAGCTCACCATGGGTTAATTAGGATCCTTATTGAAGATGCCCTCCAAAAGCTCAGAATTCCTATAACATGGTCAGTTTTCAGAGACATGCCAGCAGAGGATGACATTAAAGCTCTCACATATGATGTTAGTCCTACTGCCAGTGAAGAGGAAGTGATAAATACTAAAGCAGAGGAAGAAGAAGCGAAGAAAGAAGAGGATGAAAGAGAAGGAAATGATGAATATGAGGAAGAAGAAGGGAAAGAGAAGGAGGATGATGAAGAAATAGAGGAGGATGTTAAGGAGGAAACTGATAAAGATACTGAAGATCTACAAGAAGAAGAAGAAGACAGGAAGGACATAGAGGAAGAATGATCTAGGTGGATATTGGTGGCCACCCGCTAATTCCACTTGGATCCCCTCTAGTGCTTCTTTCAGTTTTTTCAGTTTCCTTAATTATGGCACGATTTACTATTTTTAGCAGTTTTTCGGGTCCTAAACTTCCGGAGCCGTTTTGAGGCCCTAAACGATGTTTTTTTGGGAAATTTACCGCTAGCAATTTTCTATCTAAAAATTGCCTTTTCCGTCGTAGTCCTCGGAGAGATCTTTCCAACGGGCTATCATGCGCATCAAATGGAGATAATACGACCAATTCGCAACCCCGGGAAGTTGATGTACCAACTTACCCAAAAACGGGGCCCACAATTTGGCGTTTCATCTTCTAGGGTTAGGTTTTGGAATGTGAAGGGTTTTCCATTGTTTCTCAACAATAAATAGGCCTTCGAGCCTCATTGTAACACAATTCAGAGGCATGTAGCCACACATCTCTTCTCAGAGATAAGCTACCATCACCCTAGCTGGTTTATTTCCATTTCTGGTTGTAAGCATATTTCTGTATTTTCCATTAATGAAATGAAGTTTTATTTCCGCTGCATCTTTCTGTATATGGTTATCTCTATAATTTGTTGCATTCCTGTTTAAGTCTGGATCAAAGAAGGCAATGGGAAAGAGGGGACAGAAAAAAAGGAGGAGTCACCTAGGGTGTCTCAAGAAGACACTGAGAGAGAGGTAGCAACTACCCTCACTACTCTTACCACCCCCATCATGAAAAAAGGGAAAAGACAGAGGCAGACCCCATTATATTTCAAGACAAGAAAACTCACAAGAATAAGACAGGGGAAACCCCAAACATCAACCAAAATTCCTATTGTGATTGAAGACTCCCCTACACAGAAAGAGAAATTGCCTTCCCCTAAGTCTCCTATCACCTATGTGAGAATGACTACTACTAGATCAACTTCCTCCAAGGGAAAAACAATCCTATAGGATACTTTGCTAAACCTACAAGAGGCACAGAAAACGGAAAGGGAGGTAGGGGAGGAGCAAGAAACTAAAGAAGAGGACCCAGAGGCAAAAGAAACCAACCCCCAAACTAACCTGGACTCCTATTACATGTTTATTGAAGGAGGTAGGGTCATACCTCAAAAATTTTCTACCCCATTGTTCTTTGAGCTTGAGAAGGAGAGTGCCAAAACTCACCAATGGATGCAGATCGCCAAATCAAAGGGGGTGGAAGACATTGGGCACATGGAAGAGAGACTCAAGGAGATGGGCAGAGAGCTAAGTGGCTTGAGAGATAGAGAGGCCATAATGAGAAATCAACTAGAGACAAAAATGCATGGTTTAGGGGACAACTGTAGGAAAGAGAGAATCAATTGACATGTATGGCCAGTCTCTCTTTAGAAGCAATCGAGTGTAGGATGCCGGCTAAATCCTATGCTCTCTACCTCAAAGAACAGTGTGTGTAGTTCTGGATTAAAAATCTAGCATAGAGAGACACGATGCCATTTCAACACTATAGGTAGTTCATTCATCTTTGCGATCAAAGTACACTAGAAGATAGGGCCAAAATGGCTAAGTTTTATTTGCACAACATGGCCCTAACAGACATGAATGTATGGGATCCTAATGCCAAGATAGGAGATTTATAATTAATGGCTTTGGCATCATGGATGAACCATGAGGAGTCAAGGGTTGCAGAGATGAAAAGGATATTGGCAAGATAGCAAACTAAACCTCTTATGATCAAAGCCGAACAATCAAATCCCATGGCCCTCATCAGTACCCATAATTTGATTTCAAATGATCCTCAGCTGGCACCTAGATATCTTGCTGCCCAAGAGCAAGCAGTTTCACATTTTGAGGACATGTTTAGTTTGCTAGGAGATGATAGCATGCATACTTGCCTGAGGATATGGAACACACTGCTGTACAACTTAAAGATAAGAGAGTATCACTCTCCTCAAAGGTTGAGAGAGGCACTAAACAGGACACCTATGTATAAGCAGTCTATGCAAAGGTTGAAAGTCAATTGGATTGGCCTAAAACTGGGTCCACCACTACTCTTAGGGATGCTAGAAGGGAGGAAGGAAGAAGAAGAAAAGAGGTAGTGGGAGGAGGTAGAAAAGAAACCAGGATTCTATGAACAAGAGGAGGAGACCATAGTAGAGGCATGAGATTTGAGAGAGGCCAATAGAGCCATCCAGGATATGGATATTTATTAAGTTTCTTACAGGATGAGCAACACGTTTAGTAGCGGGGTGATGATGATCCTCATCATTAGGTAATTATATGGGCTTTAGTTCACCTCTTAGCTTAGTCAAACCAACTTTTCTCATAACTTATTACATGTTTTCAACTATATTTTGTTTATGAGGTGAGTTAGAGTTGTATATTATGCTTAGTGGAGTAATATGCATTGAATGCGGGATTAAAGGGGAAAATAAGGTAATTTTGTCAAAGACTAAGGTAAAAACTCGAATGGGACAAGGGAGAGGGATTGTAGGAGGTGACTCGTCCTCATTTACTACTCCTCCATTCAAATATTCCTCCATTCATCACATTAACTCGGAGTGCAAACAACCAACTCATGAGGATTAGAAGGCAGTTGAGAAAGTGAGAGACAAAGCACCAGTTTATCTCGAGTTTGGGAGCTGAGCCTCCCTAATTTTAAGGAAGTTGTTGGGGACTTCAGTTGTATAAGTAAAGAGGCCTAGGACCTCAGTAGGATTTAGATTTTGATTGTAAAACTCAAAGCTATTTTTGAGCTACAATACTTGTGAAATCTCTATTGATGTAATTTTTTCTTTTGGTAATAAGAATGAGTTTTGTTTTGAGCCAGCACTGAGTTATCTCAGAGGGCTGAAGCTCTTGGCTTAGGGAGTTTTGTTTTGTACATGTATGTTTAGTGTAGTTTCATAGCTTCATTGTTAAGTTGCTTTTAGATGTATTTCCATTACAAGTAGTGTAGATTAGATTTGTTGTTATTTAGTTTGCTTCCATTTGTGCCTTGCTTCAAGTAGCTGGTTAGCAAGGATAAAAAGGATCACCACAAGGTTGTCAGCAGGTGTCTCGGTGATCATGACTTGAGGAAGGGACCCTCAAGAAGCCCCAAAAACACAGATTTCTAGTTCATGAGCTTTGGAGTTTGCTGTCTTTGAATTAGTATTTGGTTAGTTTTTCATGGTAGATTTCCATTATCATATTTTTCATATTTATTGCCACAGTAGATCTCATCCATGCTTTCATTCCTTTTAGCAACCTTGTTCATGCATAGTATAGGCAGTTAATCCATTAATTATGCTTTTCTAGTTTATGAAAATGTATTTTTTTTGCATAGATTTTGGAAGACACACATGTTTAATGTGTTGGAAATAATACTGAGAGGGGGGGGGGGGTGAATCAGTATTATTATGTCAATAAAACCTTTTCATTTCCATACTCTGATTCATATATGTTGCTTCAGTTAAGAATACCCACGTATATTCAGTAAACTTATGATTTAGTTAATTGATCTTCGATGAGTGCATTAGAACATTATTAACCATATTAACAGTAAAAAGGTGCAGCAAAATAGAATAGATCATCACACATAAGCCACACACATGAACACCATGATATAAGGTGGAAACCCAATGTGGGAGAAAACCACCTGCTGTAAGTCATCTCAATCTTCTTCTTAATAAGAAAATCCTTTTACAAAAGTTCTGTACTAGTGCAGTCCTTTACCAGTACGTAGGCTACTACCTGCAAAGAGCTACAACCCTCTCTCGTTCTCCAGTCTCTCCTGGAAGGGAGCTACAACCCCCATAGTTCTTGTACTAGCCGATCCATTTACTAGTACGCAGGCTGCCACCTGCTACAATGCTCCAAAGTTTTCAGCTGCTATTGGAAGGGAGCTACCACCCCCTTAGCTCTTGTACTAGCTAAGATACTAGTACGTAGGCGCCGACCTACAATCTTCTCTCCTCGAGGTACCACGTTTCATACATTTTCATACTGGATACTCCTGAAGCACAAAACATAATCTGAAAGGCCACGTTTCATCCAATTTTCATACTGGACCCATTAATATCATTGGAGCACATAATCAATCAATCTTCTGAATCACCCAAACACCAGATCAATACATATACAAGGATAATATGTGAGTTAGCAACCAAATCTAGTCCATCAGATCACATAAAGATAAGTCATTAGGAACTTGATCCATTCAACCATCAATACTGAAGCTAAACATTATCATGTTGTTATCAGAACTCAATACTAGTAACCAGACATCAATTATGCACCCAGAACCCTGCAGAATAGTCAAAGGCAGTTAAAAAAAACTTCAAGCAGGGTCCGCAACTTCACCAAAAGACATCTGCGAACATTCGTGCCTGTGGTGCTTTCTGATATGAGGGTATCCGCACCTGCACAGTCTTCTTATCTACGGGTATCCGCACCTGCGCACTCTTCTGCTCTGCAGGTATTTGCACCTGCACCCTGTTGCACCTGCGATCCTGCAGCTACATCCACACCTGCGCACTCTCCTACTCTGCGGGTATCCGCACCTGCACTGTGTCGGTCCTGCGGTCCTACGACTAGATCCGCACCTGCACACTCTTCTGCTCTGTGAGTATCCGCACCTGCACTGCGTCGCACCTGCAGTCCTGTGGGTATAGAGAGTTTTTCAGTCTTCAAGCATACCCTAGACTATCATATCTAGAGATTTGATCATGCGCCATCGAGATCTTGACCCATTCAGATCTAGCTATCACTCACCAACCGATCACAAGTATTTCAGATCTAGCTCACCTTAGGATATTCAACCCATAAGTGTGCAGCCAAATGATCTCCTTTCCTTTTTATAGCCTTAGGCCTTTCACAATACCACAGACCAAAAACCATAACAATTCAATACCATGGACCCAATACTTGGGATCAACACTTTTGGATGCAATACCACGGACCAAAACCATAGGATCAAAAACTGTCGGACTAATACCATGAACCAATCATGAAAGTGCGTGATCTTTTCTCTACATGAAAGAAACTTTTCTCTGCATGAAAGTGCGTGAACCTTTCTCTACATGAAAGAAACTTTTCTCTGCACGAAAGTGCATGAACTTTTCTCTACATGAAAGAAACTTTTCTCTGCATGAAAGTGCGTGAAGTTTTCTCTACATGAAAGAAACTTTTCTCTGCATGAAAGTGCGTGAACTTTTCACCATATGAAGGAAACTTTTATCTGCATGAAAGTGCGTGAACTTGAAAATAACTTTGTTGCATTATAATTTATCATCTGTGTGATTTTCCATCAAGGACAACACTTGTCTCATAATGCCAACATAATGCAAAGCAGGTACTTCAGGAGGAGACTAGGACTTCACAGCCAGTAGCCACCTTCCACTCCATCCACCTTAGCCATCCCTTTTTTTCACCATCACCTTCACTAGTTTTTCTTCATTTTTCATAGAAATCCTTCCAAGCACATTGAGCAAATCCAACCATCTACTATCTTGGATATTGACTTCTGAGTGATCCTAGACCTTCTCCCACTCCATTCCACTCATCACTCACCTTTCCTAGGCCTCCCATCACCTCCAACACCTCACATTTTGCTCTCAGTTGTATCTTGTAGGTTCATCGTAATTCCTACAGGATCATCCTGTAGGTTTCTAGTACATCTTGTAGGTTTTCCTGAACTGGCCTGTTGTAAGGCCGAATTAACGGAAAACCTCTAGGAAGTCACAAAAATCCTCCCAGGGTTCATCCACACCATCCAACCATTTCATAACCCTTCCATCCATCTTAAAAATCCCAAATTCACATACCACATCCACAGAAGCAATTAGTTTGCATACTTGATTTTGCATAAAAAGATAAGAAAGAAGAAACATATTTAGTTCAGTCTCTTTACTTACACAATAGTGTTGTTTGATGTTTGTTACTTTGACAACTTAGATAGTAGCATTTGTTTCATGTTGATCTAGGATTTCTGCCTAGCATCACTTCTTAAATGTTTAATTAGGGAATGGTGTGATTTATCATTACATGTCGACCTTCTCCATTATTGTAGTAGAGTAACTCTCTCTTAGAGTAGATCTACCTTTCTTCCATAAAAGAATCAAGCTTCTTCTGACTCCATAGAAGTCTGTCTTGGAACCCCACTGGTCTCTTGCCAGCTGAACAGTGACGATAGGCAGAACCATCACTTTTACTTGTGCATACGTCACTGTCACCTGTAAGTTTGTATGAACCTCGAGTTGATAAGTAAGGCTGGTAGCCTAGGAGTTGCAGCATCCTTGCTGTAATACTGGCACTCATCACAAGGACCAAAACTTCTCCTCTGGAGAGGAAAACCTATAAGAATTCTTCTCTTCTTATATAAATTTAAATGAAAAATTCCAAAACCTAAGACCCTTTTCAAAGACCCATCCAATACCAAGTCAAACTTATCCTTATTTTTCTAGTTACTTTGGCCTAGCATCTTCTAGAAATTTAGACCCAACAACTTCCAAAAATTTCCAAAATTGAACTTCCAACAAATTCGACCTTCCAACAACTTCCACCAACTTTGACCTTCTAGAAAATTTGGAATTCCCCCATTAGTTTCTTCTACAACTTCGACTTCTGTAATGCCCTCCTCCCACATCTACCCAAGCAACCAACCATCTAGGGTAAACATGCGACAAGAGGCCACTATCATATGATTTAACCTCATAATTCATGTTAAGGGAGTGGAACTGACATAAACACACCATACAAACATTCAACATCAACATTAGGACCCTTAGGAACCAATCCAACCTTTCTAACAACTAGCCCTTGGGTCCCACTAAGATTTTGGACCACTTGACCTCTAGACGCTCTCATGCTATGGGAGTTTCGGCATCCAGGGACCTATGGACGCTCTCATGCTATGGGAGTGCCAACATCCAGGGACCTCTAGACAATCTCATTGGCCTACAAGCCAACATCCAGGGATTATTTTTCATAGTTTTATGCTAGTGTCCCCAGTATTTGAGTGACTTTTCCAGGCCCAAAGAGTAGGGCACTACTAAGATTTGAATGGAATCTTAAAAGTAGTAAAATAACTGAGAAATGACATTACAAATGCAATTACTTTAATAATACCTTAACTAGACCCCTACTATCTATGACATACATTTCGTCAAACATATCATGAATATGTAATCTACAAGTGCAAAATAAAATATTTGAGCATAGGGGTCTCATAATTAGCTGAGAATCACTAAGAAACATTGATGCATCAACACATCAACTACAATTTCATCCATTAGGTCATATATGTTGTTCATTCATTTACCAATAAAAATATGATGAGAGCCATACATAGCTACTATCATAAAACATATATATAACCAGCATAATACTCATAGAATGACAAGGAGAAAAAACCTCATATTGATGATGCAAAATAAAAACTTAGGATGGGACTTCCATGTTCCACCTGACCATAGAATGACTAAGCCAAATATATGTTTAGACATTCAACTCCATGCCATATTCCATGCATGAATTTGGGATCTCATAGAACAAATCAATAAAAAACCATCCAAGGCTTCTAGAGGCCATCCCCCTCAACCCATCAAACAGTGATTCCACCTCACGGTCAGACATCACAAAACCATCACCAAATTGGTCTCTATCGAATCCTTCTATGCCTTGCAGAGAATTTTTCCATCCAAGGCTTCTAGGACTAGTAACTCAACCCACAACATTTACTGGGATTCCAGAGCGTTTTTCCAACCAGGGCTTCCAAGACTAGTAACTCAACCCACTAAGGGCTTCCAGAGAATTTATTCAACCAAGGCTTCTAGGGATAGTAGCTCAGCCCAAGTTGCTACAGGGATTCCAGAGTGCTTATCCAACCAGGTCTTCGAGGACTAATAACTCAACCCAAGCAAAGGAAACATGAGAAACAACAAAAAAAAAAACAAGGAAAACAAACCCACAATCACCATGCCTATCCAGGAAATGGCAAGGGTAGGCAATCCACTGTCAATCTTGACCATCCACCATGCCAATGACATATCACAACTACCAAACCACATGCATATTCCATGCATGCCACAACTACTGAGGAAAACATACATGTAACTCAGTACCTGAAAGTAAAATCTGATGTAGTTGTTGATCTCGATGTCCTCTTGTGCTTTCCTGCTCCTTCTTTGCCTTCTTTATCCAAAAATCCAAGTATTCCACACCCTCCAAGAATGCTGCAATAAAACTCTAGGTATCCAAGAGTATGAGAGAGAAGGAATTATGAGAGAGCTCCAAACCTGAACTGACAAAAGGTTACCAACTCATCCTTAGAAGCCTTTTTATGAATGAGGCCTCCATTTTCTTCATTTTCCATTATTTTCCTTGATTTTCCTCCTCACATGCAACATGTGACATTTCGCCTCCCTTTTCTCCTAGTTTCCATTATTTTAATAAATAAATGTGCCAAAAATTCCATCTTACCTTTCCACAGCCTTAGTCATTGCCTTTGACAATTTCCTTAGCCATTAATAACCAAATGAACACCAATACTATGATGTCTTGCCCAACATTTAGCTTGGAATAAGTGTCACATCAGCCGTGGTTATTATTTTTCCCTTTATTATCTTTTATTACATGGAATTTTCACCATGGCTATTATAGAACCCTCCCCCTTGGGGAAACACCATCCTTGGTGTTCAATAACACCTATAACCACACAATTGTTGTAATAAAAATATATTGTCAATGGAGCTTTATAACTTAGCTCGATTCAATATTTACAATGATCAATCTATGTTGGTTTAAGGGGGCTTGACCTAGGTTCAGATTGTATTGCACACCAACAAAAGCATCAACCACTGGCCCTTTCATCAACAACCTGCAGGCAGATCATAGTCTCACCTGAAGTGGTTATGGGAGGCTATAGAACTAGGCTTCCACAACTAGTGGGATATGCACATTGTTGCATCTGTGTATTACTTATGTTTTCTACCTTCCTACAACTTTGTGCACATAAATAACTTCGCATTGATGATTTACTTTATAGAATTAACCTTATCGCATCAAATGACAAAAAGAAGCATAACATGTATTCTTTCTCGCAATTTAGTAAAAATCATGCATAACGATAATAACAACAATAGATAATGAACACATAAATATACATAATATTTTGGAAAAGCTTCTTCTTTATTAATAATTATCTTCAATACATGCTCTTTCCAAACCTGCGCACCTAGCTGCAGGTGGTTTGTGCACTTAGCTGTAGACTCTTCAAGGCCTTTTCTCTCTCAGTTATAGAGCCTTCCCAAAATACAGACTCAAGACAAAGAATATAGTTCACTTATGATCTTCTATCATGACATTGCTGATTGATCTCATTTAAAAAGTATTACATCTTATTTAAATATACCTCCTTACTAGAAGACCACGGTCCACATACCATGGATCCGACAAAACAATGACTAAAACTCAATACTTGTTAAAAAATTATGGGCTTTGACCCATCCTAAATCCCCTAAAACACCACGCGATGAATATAACTTCATCGTCTCTGCGCGCTTCATTCCTCAAAATGTGGAGTCTTTGACCAAAAACATGGACCAAGTTGGGTCGCGCCTAACAACCTGCTGAGAAGTAAACCAACATGAAAACATAACGAACATAACATCATAATGACATGAAACCCATACCACTTATTGAAGCTTTATAACACATCTCATGGTAGTATTTACATCCATATACATATGTACATATAACAACATCACCAAAACATATACGAAGACATATACCAAAACATCATAACAAAACTACTTTACCTCAGCTCGCAAACAAGGAAGGATACACAACCCACATTTGATCCACCATCTCCCATGTAGCTTCATTGGGGCCAAAGTGCTTCCATTGCACCTTAACCTACTCGATTTATCAGTTCTAGAGCATGAACACCTTTTTCTGCAATATACACTAAGGCTCAGATTGGAATTCTCCATATGTTTCCACTTGTAATACAGAACAATCAATCACATGATTGACATCTCGAACATACTCATTAAGCAATGAGACATGGAAAAAATCATGGAATTTCACTGTCAGAGGTAGTGAAAGTGGATAGGCTACTGGCCCAATCCTCTCAATAATAGTGAAGGATCCACAAAAACTGTGGTGCCAACTTGGCACATGATCCAACCCGTAAGGAGCTCTTCTTCGGTTTGATGTGCAAGTACACCTATTTCCCAATATGGAACTCAAACAACCTGTTCTGATCTTCATATCTCTTCTCCCTATCCTATGTTTCCTTTAGATTTTTCTTGATTACCTGCATTTCCTATTCCATGTCTGCCAACATGTTTGGTCCAATCAATAGCTTATTAAATGGATCACTCCAATTGATAAGAGTATTGCAACTCCACCCATGCAATGCCTCAAATATACTCATCCTCAAAGATTCCTGATACCCATTTTTGTAAGCGAACTCTACCAGTGGAAGTTACTCTTCCCACTTTCACTACTGATGCATCACATACATCCTCAACATGTCATCCAATATCCTATTGATCCTCTTTGTCTATCCATCTGTCTCTAGATTATAATTTGTAATGAAGAACTTTGTTCCCAAACCTCCAAATAACTCCTTCCAAAACATGGAAGTGAACTTCGCATCCCTTTCTGACACAATTTTCTTTGGAACACCATGCAATCTGACCACATATTTGATGAATACCTATGCTACATCACTGCCTCATAATGTAGACTTCACTGGAATGAAATGTGAAACCTTTGTTAACTTTTCCACAATAACCACGATGGAATCATGCTGTCTCACTGTCCTTGGAAAGCCTGTGATGAAGTCCATAGAAATGAATTCTCATTTCCACTTTGGAATCACAATCAGCTATAACATTCCACCTGGATGTTTACACTCTGCTTTCACATGCTGAAAATCAAATCATCTAGCCACAAACTCTACTACTTCCTTCTTTAGGTTTAGACAATAATAAAATATCTTCACTGTTGTTAGTGTCTTCTAATAACCTGGGTGATCCAAATATGGTTTCACATGAAACTCCCTCAATATCACCTTCTTGAGATCACTACTATCTAGCACATATATATTGTCTCTAATCCTAACCAATGCATCTTCTATAAGGCAATAGTCCACATCCTGTGCACCTTCACCTATTCCTATACCTGTACCATTACATGTACCTATACCTGTACCTATTCTTATACCTATACCTATACCTGTACCTTTACTATCACCTATAACTATACCTATTCTATCACCTATACCACCACCTATACTGTACCAGTACTCTGCTGCAACCTGTGCATAATCTCCATATATCTAACATCTTGCTGACCTACTTGCAAGATCCTATCCTATAACTCTGTCCTGTATGAGCTCATAGATGCTAAGTGATTTACCTGTATCCTCCTACTAAGAGTATCTATCACTCTGATCTCTTTTCATTTGATGTACCTGATCTCAAAATCAAACTCACTGATCATAGCCAATCATCAAGCCTTCCTACCATTCAGATTCGATTGGTGAAATAGATACTAGAAACCACTGTTGGCATTATGTTTCTAGTATGGCTATATGTTACAGATGTTGTATTTGATGGCAACACCTATGGCAAGGCTCTCAATTTGTTGAAAATTAAGAAGTACGCAGGAGATCAGTTCAGAAGATGCATACCCGCAGGTACACCGTGAAGGGACCGCGGCCAGACAAGCAGGTCAATCGTTCTAGAGGTGCGTACCCCAGTGCACTCACTTCAAGGCAGAGAAAAGCTCACGAGGGGTTTCTTATGTTTAACCCTTGGTAGTTAGCCGACGGTATTTGTGTTATTATGGTTTTGGCTCGTGGTGTTGATCCATGATTTTAGGAGGAGCTTGCCTATATAAAGCAAAGGAGATCACTTGGCTAAGTATCTTTTGCAATTGAATATCTTAAGATCTGAAATATTGGGTTAAAAGCTTGATCTATATGTAAGAGAAGTGGAAAGCGAATCTATGAAGGGTGATCTCTCGAGCGCATGATCAGATCTGGGCATCCGACTGACTGTGCCACACTGGTGGACTGCCAATTCGGCCCTAATCAGAAGTACGCAGGTGTTTGATGGTACAGCTGCGTGGGTACGCAGGGCAGAAACAGGAGAGCTGCATGGGTACGCAGAACAGAAGAAGGAGAACTGCGTGGGTACGCAGAGAGACAGAGGTTCAGGTGCGTACAATCAGCCATAGTGCGTGGCGCGATAGTATCCTTGAGTGCGTGGTTTCAGTAATGGTACGCGGCGCGATAGTATTTATGGGTGAGTACCTACAGTAAAAGTACGCGGTGTGATAGTGTCTCTGGGTGCGCACCTACAGTAACAGTACGCAGCGCGGTTGAAGAAACAGTTCGTGGACATGCAGTGCGGCAGAAGGGTCTCTGCGGGTATACGCAGGGGAGCAGAAGGTGAAGTGCGTACGCACGCAGACCAGAGAAAGCAAAACTGCGTATCTGTCTTAAGACCTTTTGTTTGGCTGTACTTTTCTATTGATAAGGTGTTCTGGGTTTAGTTCTATTATTGTTGATCTGGTTACTATAGTTGACTGGGTATTTTTCTTATACTTGATGATCATTTGATGTTTATGGAACCAGTTTGAAAATTTATGAAAAGTGGTCCTTGTAAGAAAAGAAGTAGGGGGTTGTAGCTCCCTTCCAGGAGAGACTGGAAAACGAGAGAGAGTTGTAGCTCTCTGCAGGTTGCAGCCTGCGTACTGGTAAAGGACTGCACCAGTACAAAACCATTGTAAAAGGAGTTTCTAATTTGAAAGAAGATAGAGACATATTGCAGCAGGTGGTTTTCACCCACATTGGGTTTCCACCTTATATCTGGTGTTCTTTGGTGTGACTATCTGTTTTTCTTGTTCATGCTCATTATTTTATGGTACTGATATGCAAAAAATAATTCAAAGTATAAATAAGGAAGATTTGTTAAAAGAACTTGATAATACTGATTCACCCCCCCCTCTCAGTATTATTTCCAACAATTGGTATCAGAGCAGGTCCTTCGGAGAAGCTTGATCACTTGAAGGAAGATCATTCATCATGAGCAACTACGAGAGGGAAGCATCAATCAGGCCACCAATTTTTGATGGGACAAACTTCAATTATTGGAAGGTAAGAGTTACTGCCTATCTTCAATCTCTTGGTACAGAAGTTTGGGATATCATAGATACAGGCTACGCTTTTCCTTCAGCTACACCTATAGATGCGGCCGAAAAGAAGAAATATGAAACAAATGCTAAAGCAGTCAATACTTTGATGGGATGCTTATCTCAAATAGAATTCGTAAAGGTTATGCAATATAAATCCGCAAAAGAAATATGGGACAAGATTGTCTTGAGCTACGAAGGAGATGAACAGGTAAAGCGTGCTAAACTTCAAACTCTCAGGATTCAGTATGAGAATCTCAGGATGTATAATGATGAAAGTGTGGCTAACTATTTTCTTCGGGTTGATGAGATTGTAAATTGCATGAAAAATTTGGGTGAAGAAATAAAAGAGGCTATTGTGGTTGAAAAGGTTCCAAGATCATTGTCCCCCAAGTTTGAATCTAAAGTATCTGCAATAGAAGAAAAGGAAAATATACGAATTCTTACTATGTCTCAGCTACATGGAATTCTAACTGCTTATGAAATGAGAAAGGGAGGTCCATCAGACAGAAGAGAAGCTGCTTTCAAGGCGTCAGGGAAAGGAGATTATTATGAAGCAAGTCACGTACCAGAAGAAGAAGAAGAAGAATCAAATTTTGTCAGAAATCTTCAAAGGGGTTCTGGAAGGTTCAGAGGTAAGTTGCCTTTTAAATGCTTTGCTTGTGGAAGAGTAGGTCATTATGCTGCAAAATGTCCTTATAAGGATAAAGGAAAGGAACCTGCTAGATGGAACAAGAAACAGGGTGCAAATAAGAAAAGCTACTACACTCATGAAGATAGTGATGGTCTATCAAATAGTGATGAAGATGAACAAGGTAATGAATATAAACTATTAATGGCATTTGAAGATGATGATTATATGGATGCTATAGATGTGGATAACCTTTTTGAAGAAATTACTAGACTCAAGAGATGTATAGAAGAAAAGAATATGATCATTGATACTCTACAATTTCAAATTGATGAAAAGGAAAAACATCTTGAAAAATTAGAAGGTGAAATTGTTGCTCTTAGAAAAGAGATTGAGAAAACAAAAGCTATTAATCTTAGGTTTGTCAAAGGATCTGAAACTCTGGATGAGATTATCAATGTACAGCGTTCTCCTCTAAACAAGACAGGTCTGGGCTATAATGGAGAAACTTCTCAAGCATCCACTTCAAAAAGTTATCTTGATGCAGCAAAAAAGAATGAGAAAAAGCACAATGGAGACTATCAGGTAAAGCAGGGACGAATTGCAAACAAAGAATATCAGGGGCAATCTGTCTTAAGAGTGAACAAAAGTTACAATCAGCCACAGGTAAAATCTTCTCAATTTGGTTCAAGAATGAATGACAATAGAGATTACAATCACTTGGCCAGTAGATTTGATAACCGCAGAAGTTTCTTCAATGGACAATGTTTCTCTTGTCATAACTTTGGTCACAAAGCAGCTCAATGTGTTGCATATAAAACAATCATGACTAGAGAAGCTCAAAAACAAAGAAGTATGACCGGGATTAGAAAAAGGACCTATAACAACTTTTCGGCTCTTGAAAATGAAGTTGAATGTTCTATTTGCAATAACTTTGGTCATGAAGATTCTGAATGCAGGAGCAGGTTTTAGCAGAAAAAGGAACAAGCCTCAAGCACCAAAAAATGGAGAATAAAGGAACCACATACAGAAAGATGTGGGATAGCATTTTATGCAGAGGGACAGGAAAATCTATGGTACATTGACAGTGGATGTTCGAAGCATATGACAGGTGATAAAGAAAAACTTGAGTCATATTCTGCTCTAGAAAAAGGAAAGAAAGTTTCTTTTGGAAATGATACTCCTGCAACTATAAAAGGAAAAGGCATTGCTCAGTTAAAAGAAAAGGTCAAGGCTGGAAATGTTTTGTATGTTGATGGATTGAAGCATAATCTTCTAAGTGTCAGCCAGATGTGTGATCAGAGAACCGAGGTGATATTCAGATCAAATGGATGTCTTGTTCGTGATCTTGATACAGGTAAAACAGTGATCAAAGGCCAAAGAACTCCAAATAATCTGTACATATTTGAAGAAGGACAACAACAATGCTATTTGAGCAAGGATGATGAGCACTGGTTATGCCACCGGAGGTTGGGGCATCTAAGCTTTTCACAAATAAGGAAAGCATGCAAATATCAGGCAGTTCGCGATCTTCCAGATATCAAAATTCCTGACAACACCATATGAAAATCATGTCAGTTTGGAAAACAAACCAGAACTAACTTTCCAGAGAAGGAAGGATCAGCTAGCATGCCTCTTGAGATAGTACATACAGATACATGCGGTCCATTCTGGAAAAGAACACCTCGAGGAGAAGAATACTTGATATTATTCATTGATGATTTCTCCATGTTTGTCTGGTTAGGACTTATGAAGCACAAAGATGAAGCATTCGAAAAATTCAAATCCTTCAAAGCCTTGGTTGAAAATGAATCAGGTCACAAAATTAAGTGCCTCAGATCCGACAGAGGTGGGGAGTTTACTTAAAATGAATTTTTCGATTTCTGTGAAGAACATGGGATAAGGAGAGAATTCTCTACAGCTAGAACTCCTCAGCAAAATGGAGTTGTGGAAAGAATGAACAGAACAGTCCAACAAATGGCTCGTGCTATGCTTGATGAGTCAGGAACTCCCGCAACCTTCTGGGGTGAAGCTGCACATGCTGCGGTTGTTATTCTCAACAAAACAAATGTCCACGCGAACAGCACTCAAACTCCTCATGAGCTCTGGAATGGTAAGACTCCTTCGGTAAAGCACTTCAAAATCTTTGGGAGCAAATGCTATATTAAGAATACTGATGAGCAGCTTGGCAAACTTGAACCTAGAGCAGATGAAGGCATTCTTCTTGGTTACTCTCCACATAGCAAAGCATACAAGTGCTACAATAAAAGACTTGGCAGAATTGTTGACAGCATTGCTGTAGTGGTTGATGAGAAGGGATACATTCCTAGGCAAGTACATCATGAAGACATCAAAGAAGATGAAGGCTACCCTCAACGACAGAATGATGAAGAACCTCAAGAAGAACCAGAGGAGCAGACAAGAATAGAAGAAAAGACTCCATCCATATATGTTCAGAAGAATCATCCAGAATCTCAGATTATGGGGCAGAAAGAAGTAGGTGTACAAAAAAGAAGAACAGTTGTAGAAGCCTCAAGCTATTTGGCATTACTCTCCTCTACTGAACCACAAAATGTGAAAGAGGCATGCAAAGATGAATGTTGGGTGAAAGCAATGGATGAAGAACTTGAGCAGATCGAAAAGAACAACACTTGGGAGATGGTTCCTAGACCAAAGGATAAGAATGTTATCGGAACAAAATGGGTCTTCAAAAATAAATTGAATGAAAATGGAGAAGTAATTAGAAACAAGGCCAGACTTGTTTGTAAAGGGTATGCGCAGCAAGAAGGAATAGACTTTGAAGAAACCTTTGCTCCTGTTGCAAGACTTGAGGCCATCCGAATGTTCCTTGCTCTCTCAAGTTTTCAAAACTTCAAAGTATTTCAAATGGACGTAAAATCAGCCTTTCTGAATGGAGACTTGGAAGAAGAAGTATACATTGAGCAGCCAGATGGGTTCATTCTTGGAAATGATCCAAATCTTGTATGTAGATTGAAAAAGGCTCTCTATGGTCTCAAACAAGCTCCAAGGGCTTGGTACTATCGTTTGGACAAATATCTTCATCAACAAGGTTTTTCAAAAGGATCAGCAGATAGCAATCTTTATATAAAAGTTGAAAATGACAAATTGCTATTACTTGTTGTGTATGTAGATGACATTATTTTTGGTAGCAATGAAGAAGCTATGAGTCAAAGCTTTGACTTGGTCATGCAGAAAGAATTTGAAATGTCCTTGCTGGGAGAACTAACATATTTCCTTGGTTTGCAAATCCAACAAAAAGAAGGAGGAATCTTTTTATCTCAAACTAAGTATCTCAAACAGATTTTGAAGAAATATGGCATGGAAGATACAAAACCAGTAAGTACACCCATGGTCACACGATGTAGCCTCAGTGCAAATGATGGATCTGCAGTAGTACATCAACCAACCTACAGATCTATGATTGGAAGTCTACTTTATTTGACAGGTACCCGACCGGACATCATGCATGCAGTAGGAATAGTTGGAAGATTTCAGGCAAATCCAAAGGAGACTCATCTTCAGGCAGTGAAGAGAATTTTCAAATATCTTCAAGGGACACAAAATTATGGCTTATGGTATCCTAGAGATACAGATCTCACACTTCATGCTTATACAGATGCAGATTGGGCTGGAAGCGTGGATGACAGGAAGAGCACAAGTGGTGGTGCTTTCTTTATGGGTTCCAGATTAGTATCTTGGTTCAACAAGAAACAGAGTTTGATTGCCTTATCTACAGCTGAAGCGGAATATGTTGCTGTTGCATCTTGCTGCACTCAACTCCTTTGGATGATGCAGACCTTGCAGGATTTTCAAATCACTTGTACACCACCTATCTCCATCTTATGTGATAACACAAGTGCAATCAGCATCTCAAAGAATCCTGTCATGCATTCAAAAACCAAGCACATACCAATCAAGTATCATTTTCTCTGGGAACAAGTGCTTGAACAGAAAGTCAAGTTGGAGTATGTTCCTTCTAAGGAACAAGTTGCTGATATTCTCACCAAACCATTGCCCAGGGAGACTTTTGAATACCTCAGGCAAAAGCTGGGGGTTATTGATGCATCATCTTATTGTTGAGACTCTTTTGATTGATGGTTGTACACATGACTCATCTGGGGTATATGCGTACTTGTGGTGGATTGCGGAACATGTTCAGGGGGAGCATATAATGCATTGTTGGCATTATGGAGGATGTACAAAAGGAGATCATGAAAGCTGGTCTGAATATAGTTGCAATATGTCTCTATCTCTTTCTTGGTCATTGATGGTGTCTGGTGGATTATGGTTCTTCTTTGCAGATCTGGTTCATATTCAGGGGGAGCATGTTCTTAGGGCGAGCATAACCCTTTGCTCTTGATGTCAAATGGGGAGAATGACGTTGAAGTTTTTGAGGTTGCCATCAAGTCCAAAGGGGGAGATTGTTGGCATTATGTTTCTAGTATGGCTATATGTTACAGATGTTGTACTTGATGGCAACACCCGTGGAAAGGCTCTCAATTTGTTGAAAATTAAGAAGTACGCAGGAGATCAGTTCAGAAGATGCGTACCCGCAGGTACACCGTGAAGGGACCGTGGCTAGACACGCAGGTCAGCCGTTCCGGAGGTCCGTACCCCAGTGCACTCACTTCAAGGCAGAGAAAAGCTCACGAGGGGTTTCTTATGTTTAACCCTTGGTAGTTAGCCGACGGTATTTGTGTTATTATGGTTTTGGCTCGTGGTATTGATCCATGATTTTAGGAGGAGCTTGCCTATATAAAGCAAAGGAGATCACTTAGCTAAGTATCTTTTGCAATTGAATATCTTAAGATCTTAAATATTGGGTTAAAAGCTTGATCTATATGTAAGAGAAGTGGAAAGTGGATCTGTGAAGGGTGATCTCTCGAGCACATGATCAGATCTGGGCATCCGACTGACTGTGCCACACTGGTGGACTGCCAATTCGGCCCTAATCAGAAGTACGCAGGTGTTTGACGGTACAGCTGCGTGGGTACGCAGGGCAGAAACAGGAGAGCTGCGTGGGTACGCAGAACAGAAGAAGGAGAACTGCATGGGTACGCAGAGAGACAGAGGTTCAGGTGCGTACAATCAGCCATAGTGCGCGGCACGATAGTATCCTTGAGTGCGTGGTTTCAGTAATGGTACGCGGCCCAATAGTATTTCTGGGTGCGTACCTACAGTAAAAGTACGCAGCGCGATAGTGTCTCTGGGTGCGTACCTACAGTAACAGTACGCAACGCGGTTGAAGAAACAGTGCGTGGACACGCAGTGCGGCAGAAGGGTCTCTGCAGGTATACGCAGGGGAGCAGAAGGTGAAGTGCGTACGCACGCAGACCAGAGAAAGAAAAACTGCGTATCTGTCTTAAGACCTTTTGTTTGGCTGTACTTTTCTATTGATAAGGTGTTCTGTGTTTAGTTCTATTATTGTTGATCTGGTTACTACAATTGACTGGGTGTTTTTCTTATACTTGATGATCATTTGATGTTTATGGAACCAGTTTGAAAATTTATGAAAAGTGGTCCTTGTAAGAAAAGAAGTAGGGGGTTGTAGCTCCCTTCCAGGAGAGGCTGGAAAACGAGAGAGAGTTGTAGCTCTCTGCAGGTTGCAGCCTGTGTACTGGTAAAGGACTGCACCAGTACAAAACCATTGTAAAAGGAGTTTCTAATTTGAAAGAAGATAGAGACATATTGCAGCAGGTGTTTTTCACCCACATTGGGTTTCCACCTTATATCTGGTGTTCTTTGGTGTGACTATCTGTTTTTCTTGTTCATGCTCATTATTTTATGGTATTGATATGCAAAAAATAATTCAAAGTATAAATAAGGAAGATTTGTTAAAAGAACTTGATAATACTGATTCACCCCCCCCTCTCAGTATTATTTCCAACAACCACTGTGATTATTCATCAATGTAAACCTCCTACCCAGAAGAGAGTGTCTCCACATATTCAACACATGTATAATCGCTACCTACTTAAGGTCATGTGTGGGGTAGTTCTTCTCATGCTCATTTAGTTTTCATGACTCATAGAATACCACATGTCCATCCTACATAAGGACTCCACCAAGTCCTTTCTTGAAAGCATCTGTGCATGCTACGAACTCTTTGTCTGGATCTGTAATATTTAACACTAGTTCATGTGTTGATAAATTCTTAATCTACTCAAAACTAGCCTCACACTCTTTTGTCCATTCAAACTTCTTACCTTTCCTCTGCAATGATGTGATGGGATAAGAAATCTATGAGAAGATCTAGATGAACCTCCTATAGTAGGCTGCTAACCTCATGAGAGATATCACCTCATCTACATACCTCGGAGCTACCCACTCCATGATGGTCCTTCTCGTTTCTAGGTCTACTGCAATGCCATCCTTGGAGACAACATGTCCCAAGCAATATATGTTTCTCACAAAGAAACTACACTTGCTAAGCTTAGCATACAACTGATTCTCTCTCAACAACCTCAACACTGCTGCTAAATGCTCGACATGATCTTCATCATATTTAGAATATACCAATATGTCATCAACGAACACAATAACAAACTTATCCAAATAGGGATGCAAAAAAGTATTCATCAAGCACATAAATGTAGCAGGAGGACTAGTCAAATTGAATAGAACTACAACAAACTCATAATGCCCATACCTGGTTTGGAAGGTGTTGATGCCTCTAAAATCCTAGCATCAACATTAGGGAAAACCACCTGGTTCGGACCTTAGTGCAGCTCCTTTTCCGTTTGGTATGGTGCCTCTGACTAGATATAATGGGACCAATTTCCTAGTGATGTATGAGTTGATGAGTGATTGTTTTATAATGTGTAATGAAGGTGATAAGTGTTTTATCCTACAATTCAAAAATATACAAATATAACTATATAACCCAGGTATCTTGTTAACCATGCGATTTCTGATTATTTCTAATAGACAAATAATCATAAAGATGGCTTATTCGTAAATAGAAAGATGTATTCATATAATGATTACTTTGTTTAAGAAATTAAACAAAGTAATTATAAAAACATTATCGCATTCATCACAATATATATCACTGACATATATCCTTTGAAATAAACAATTCTCAATCTTCAGAAACAATATAATAAAGAATCATTTGAAAAAACATGCATATATCAACAATAGCAACTTTTAAGAAATGTTCATTCACATAAAGAAATAAGAAAAAAACAGTGATAGAAGTACCACATGCATTTGAATCCTTCCGATGTAAAAAACACTCCGATTCCACTTTCCTATTTGAGAAAACCTCCAGAAGATGCAAAAGTGCAAGTCTTGAAAAATATTCTTTCACAAAAATGCAGAACCTTGATCCACTTTTGATAATAAAAGAAATATTTAGAAGTACAGAAGTGCCACTTCTTAAGTCAAATCTTATAAAAATTGAGGACCCTTTCTAAATACATGAAAGGGTCTTAAATAATAAAAATAAAAACAAACTATCAACAAAAATCACTATGAGCTGTTCAAACTATAGACATGAAAAATCTGGGATTTGCTATAAAAATAGTAGTGCGATAGCGATTAAACTAATTCATTGAATCGGCTTCCTTTCTTGAGCTTGTAGCTGACAGATTGCGAGCATTGGCTGGACTTCTGGAGGTTGACTCATCTTGGAATGTAGCTGGGCTATGTAGGTGGCATTAGAGAGTTCGGGAATTATGCAGTTGACTCCGTCAAAAAGGGATTTTTGGTTTCTTTGATTTCTTTGTCATTTTCACTGGATTCATAAATTCAGACTTGCTCTACACAACGAAATAGAAGAAAGTAACAAAGGAAATATTTTCTCAAAGCTAATACATAGTATACAAGATTAACGACAATTAAGTGCAATGAGTGTTATGGATTTGATATATTACACTACCATGGATGAAATCCTTGAAGGATTCAACCATAACTGCTTAATTAATGATTTTCCGTAACTGCCAATGTGACACTTAAATTCCATAAAGATATGTCGCATCGCAAATCTTGATAACGATTCTTTTAAAATAAATATCGTAACTTCCCGATCAGCGATAAGCGATTAATCACATATCACAGATCGGGAGGTATAACTGTTATGCTTAACTCTTTCCTCTGTAAAGTTCTGATTGTGATAGATGGTAAGCGGGATCACATGAATAAAACATTTTTCTTTTTATAATTGACTTATAATTTAGACCCGCAAACATTTTCTTAACGATTATATTTCACCTTTATTGAAAAGCGCACTTTCCAATAATGAAATTGCATCGACAGATTCCAAATGGGCATTTGTTATGCGTTTTGTGCTTTCAGTGACTGGCTTATCGCATTAGAAGATTTATATGACCCCTTGGAATGATTCCTTGATAAATTGCGATATGCGCTTTCCGATGGCATTATTGCACCAGCAATTGCCAATGGAAAACTTAAGTCTATCTTTTAAACAAAGGATGCAACAAATTCATTTATATTTGTTTTGTGACAAGGTCTTGTTTAATATTTTAATCAGATTGGACCTTTTCATAAGGATTTTCATGTGTTGTATAGATTTTTCAAAGTTGCAATGTTATTGAACTTAATCTAAAAGCAAAAGACTTATCACAACTATTGATTTTTTAAAAGTTTTATTGATTTTATCTAAGTTCTAAAAAGGTGACCCACTTCTTGTTAAAGTTTTAGATAAAAATTTTGAAATGAGGAGGGCTGTTGTATAGCACAACAGAACGTTGTCTTGTAAATGTCCTCCTCTTTGATGCATACTAGATAATATCTTAATCTTATATCAATCTTGGAGAACACTGCTACTCCCTTCAATTGATCAAACAAGTCATCAATCCTCGGTAACAGATACTTGTTCATAATGGTCACTTTGTTCAATTTCTTGATACTGGTGTGCCCCATGGTGATACACATGGCCTAATGTATCCCGTGTCCAACATTTCCTTCAACTATAGCTTCAAATCTACCAACTCAGGTGTGCTCATCATGTAGGGTGCTTTTAATGTTGAAGCTGCCCCTGGCATGAACTCAATAAAAAAGTCTACCTGCCTATGAGGTGGAAAATCTAAAATATCCTCTGGAAATATATCCTTGAACTTCTGTAAAACTAGGTACTTGCTCAAAACATCTACATCCTCAACTTCCTTACCCTTGTTAGTAGAAATGTTCACTACAAATAACAGACACCCTTTCATGCAACTACGCTTTTCTTTCATAGTTTTTACCATCCTAACCGATGTGGCTAAAATTTCTCATTGAAAATGGAAACTATGAAAAAGTGTGACTACACTGAAAAATAAACAAAAACCTTCCTTGAAATTTCATGTAGGCCAACTGTAGAAATTGTGGCTAAAATTTGACTTCTAGTTTCCATAGAATAATTTGGTGCCATCATTCCATGGATTTTGACCAGGGCTGGGATGATCACTTCCTGTAGAATTTCAATTTTTGGGAGTGTAAAATGAACAAAAAAAGACTCCAAGGGTGATTTATTTTCCGTACTTATTCTGCCGATCACAGAAAAGAATAATTTTGTACTCTGTAGATCCCTAGCTACAATTTCCTCATAAATTTAATTAGCGCGAGCTAGCCAATGCTCAGGGTATTCATTTTTAGAGAGTCTGAAAATTAAACCCAAAGTAGACTCCAGGCAGTTTCTTTTCCGTAATTATTTAGCTGAGCCCCAGAAAGAATAATTTTGTACTCAACACATCCCTAACTACTACTATCCCATTAATATTTATGAGCCTGGTTCAATCAATGCTCAAAACATTAAATTCTAGGGAGCCTGAAATGTTCATAATAAACTCCAAAATGTCCTTTTCCATAAGTAATGTGTCAATTATAGAAAAAGGAATAACTTACCCTTGATAGATTTCCTCTTTATTCTATGTCAGTTGTGGAACAAAACAAAAGTTCAGCCCACAAAACACACACACAAACACATATATAATAAAAAGAAGATCAATTTGAAGAACTAGTAGGAGCTGGGTCCCCCTTTTGAACCAACTCCATTTCTAGATCCTGCATCACATTCTCCAAAAATTCTTGGCGAGAGAGAAAACTGTGGTAGATTTTCAATCTATGGCCATTTACCACAAATGAGGTTTGATCATCATCAATGGTTTTTATCCTGACTGAGAAATTATCAAAACATTCCTCCACTTCATAGGGTCCTAACCATCTGGTTAAAATTTTTCCTTTGAAATGTTTAAATTTATTATCGTATAATAATACCGAATCTCCTAGTTGAAAGACCTTTTTCTTGATGTATTTATCATGCCATTGAGCTCTCTGATCCTATACTAACATGGTTTGTTGGAAGGAATCTTGTCTGATTTCGTCAAGTTCATTCACCTAAAGTATTCTTTGCTTCTAGGCCTCATTTATATCGTGTTAGGAAAACATCTCACAAAATACAAGAATGTGATAGATCAACGACCTCAAAAGTAGCCTCTTCGAGGGGGAAGCCCCCTTTACATTACAAAAATGAAAAATTCTTGGATGATACAAATGAAAAGATCTCATTTCTATATATAGGAGTCTAAGGGGTCATAATATAATCAGAACCAAAATAACAATAATAATGTAGTGACACAACAATAACAATAGTGGGCTTCTATGGGGCACAATAATAACAATATGGGGACAACATGGGCACAACAATAACAATAAGGGGCTATAATGACAATAATAATAAGGGAATACACTAGTATTATAGGGACCTAACATGCCCCTCTCCTTCAAAAAAGTGTTGTCCTCAACGCTTGAGTAGTTTTCAATGCTTCTGTATAAAATTCTTATCCTCCCATGTGGAATCTTCAACAAGTAAGTTATTCCACTTAATGAGATACTCTGAAATTGATCGATTTCATGGCTGTCGAGTTCTTGTTTCATTGACTACTTCAGGTTCCAATATGATTTTTCCTTCCTCATCAAGTTCTGGCAATATTGTTTGAACTAGGAGCTTGTCACATAGTACCTTCTTCAAGCATGAAACATGGAAAACTGGGTGCACTCGGAAAGATGCAGGAAGTTCCAACTTGTATGCCATAGTACCAATACTTTGCAGCACGTTGTACGTACCATAACACTTTGGTGATAATTTATTATCCTCCTTAGCTTGCTTGAGGGACATTTGTTTGTATGGTTGTATTTGTATAAATACCCAATCACCTACATCAAAAATTCATTCACTATGATGTTTATCTACTTCTTGTTTCATTCTATTCAGTGCCAACGTTAGGTTATCCTTTAAGAGTTGGAGAACTTTGATCTTCCATCGCTTGAAGCTTATAATTTTCTCTTAAATATGATGTAATGGACAGTGGATGATATCCATAAAGTGCCATAAATGGGGTCATTTTTGCTACAGTATGGAAGCAAGTGTTATACCACCATTCAGCCAGAGGAAACCATTTGACCCATTGTGTCTGTTTATCAGATACAAAGCAATGAATATACACTTCCAAAAATTTGTTCACTATCTCATTTTTCCCATCAGATTGAAGATGATAAGATGACATATGAGCTAACTAAGTACCCTGACAAGAAAATAATGCTCTCCAAAAATTTCCAGTGAAAATAGGATCTCAGTCACTTACAATAATCTTTGGGTTTCCATGTAGATTTTGAATTATTTCCATAAATGCAGTGGCAACTGTACTAGCTTTAAATGGATGAGATAATGCACGAAAGTGTGCATACTTGGTAATTCTATCAACTACCATCATAATGACACTCTTTCCTTCAGACTTGGGTAAACCTATGATAAAATCCAGTGAAACCTCCTCCCAACGTTGACTTGGAATGGATAAAGGTTGTAATAGACCTCAGTTCTTGTTTGTCTCAAATTTATTTTGTTGGAAAACCAAACATTTCGCAACAAACTTTTGAATATTAGAATTAAGGCCATCCCAAAAGAATTCCTTATTCACCCTATGGTTAGTTTGTAAAAATCCTTAATGCCCTCCTAAGGGATAGGTGTGCAATTCCAGAAGAATATTTTGTTTGAGTTGGGAATTATTACAGAGGTGTAAGCGATCTTTGTACCATAACAAATCATTTTTCTAGCTAAATGTATCATATGTACTGCGATTTTGCTATAACTTTTGAATCCATTTGCACACTTCTTCATCATTCTTCCATTCATCCCTTGCTTCATTTATCCAATTTGGTTGGATAATAGAAATGGCACAAAGCAATGCTTCCACATCCTCATCCTTTCTTGAGAGTGCATCTGCAACAACATTTTGCTCCCTTTTTTGTAGATGATTTCAAAGTCATAACTGAACATCTTTGTGACCCATTTTCGCTGGTCTTCTAAGGATAATCTTTTGTCTAAAAGGTATTTAAGACTATCATGATACATTTTTACCTTGAAGTGTATTCCAATTAGGTAAGGTTGCCATTTCTTAAGTGCATGTAGTGTTTCCAACATTTGCTTCTCATAAATAGCTTTTTGAAAATACTTTCCTTTGATTAGACAGATTTCAAAAGTAATGGGTCTTTCTTCTTGCATTAAAACATTACCAATTCCATTTCCTAAGGCATCACATTCCACAATAAAGGTTTTTGTGAAGTATGGCGTAGCTAAGACAGGTGCTTGGCACATTGCCTCTTTAAGATGTACAAAGGTTTTCGTTGCTTCTCGAGTCCAAGAAAAATCATCTTTCTTTAGTAATGTTGTTAGAGGTGCTACTATTCTCCCATAATACTTAACAAAGTTGCGATAATACCCCGTCAACCCGAGAAATCCTCGCAAAAGCTTTATGGAAGTGGGGATTTTCCATTCCTTAATGGTTTTAATTTTGCCAAGGTCTACCTTAACACCTTCATGAGATACAATATGACCCAAATATTCCACCTCTTGTACTCCAAAGAAACATTTGGAGGCTTTTGCGTATAATTATTTCTCCTCCAATAGTTTGAGCACTCTATCAACATGTTGAACATGATACTTCCAAGACTTGTTGTAGATTAGTATATCATCAAAAAATACTAAGAAATTTTTTCTAAGGAAGGGTTTGAAAATGGAATTCGTCAAACCTTGAAATGTGGAAGGTGCATTGGGAAGGCCAAAGGGCATGACCAAAAATTCATAATGACCCTCATGAGTTCTAAATTTTGTTTTTAGAATGTCTTCAATCTTCATTTTGATTTGATGATATCCTGAACGAAGGTCCAACTTGGTGAAGTAAATTGCTCCATGCAATTCATCCAATAATTCCTCAATGAATGGAATGGGAAATTTATCTTTAATAGTGAGCTTGTTGAGCTTCCTATAATTCGGACACATGCGCCATGATCCATCCTTCTTGTGCACCAATACTACTGGAGCAGAGAATGAACTTTGAATAGGTTGAATTATATTAACCACTAGCATTTCTACAACCATACGTTCAATTTCACTCTTTTGGGAATAGGGATATCTGTAAGGCCTAATGTTTGGAGGAACACTTCCTGCAATCAAATAAATAGAATGATCATAATCACGAAGAGGTGGGAGGCCTTTGGGAGTCTCAAATACCTTGGAATGATTATCCAATACATTTTGGAGATCTGGAGAAATAGATGATTTCGATGTGGGAACCTCTAGCGAACATAATTGTGTAATTACACCACATTGTTCTTTCTTTAGAATATTTTTTATGTCATTAGAGCTGATTATCTTTCTCACTTTCCCTGTGATACCCATTAATTCAACTTCCTTTCCTTTTGAAAAAAATTCAAGAAAAGTTCTTGAAAATTAAAATCTATCGTACCCAAAGGTTGTAGCCATTGGACTCCTAGTACAACATCAGCATCACCCATTGGAATGGAAAGAATTAGACTATTCAACACATATTCTCCCATGGATAGCTTGCTAGTATGGCACTTTCCAGAGAAATTTATGGTTCCTCCATTCGCGACCATCGCTTGACACTTTGATGTTGTTTATAGGAAGCAATTCAATTCCTTCGCTATCTTACAATGAATAAAATCATGGGTACTGCCCGAATCAATCAACACTATTACCTTTTTCTTCTTGATATGTCCTTCTATCGTGATAGTTTGAGGAGTGGCAATTCCAGCAAATGCATTACAAGATGTGTTCGGATTCATTTGTTCTTTCTTTAGGGTTTCTTCCTGGTGTGTATCATCTTCTTTTGATGTTTCTTGTTCCTTTTCTTCTTCCTCTTCACAATCTATGTAAAATAATTTCTTCTCAGCACACTTATGACCTTTAGTGTATTTTCTATCATAATTGTAACAAAGCCCTTTTGTTCTTTTTTCTTCCAATTGTTGTCGTGTCAACCTCGTAGGTTGTTGAAAGCTAGGGACAACAACACTTCCATATTTATAGTTGTGATTGGTAGGCTTCCTTGTTTCCATAATTTTGCTTTCAATTTTTCTTGCCAACTTGAATGCCTTCTCCAACAAATTAGGTTCCTAAAGGTGAACCTCATGTTGGATGTTATCCTTTAAGTCCCTATGAATACAATGAGCTTATGCTCATCTGGAATATATTTTACCCTTATATTCAATTTTTGGAAGTCCTCAATGTGCTCCACCATTGAACCCTTTTGTTTGAGATTTATCAATTCACTAAAAAAGGTTTTGCTTTTTGTATCCTCATAATGTGATATCATTTCTTCTATTAAAATTGCCCAAGTGACAATTTTTTTATGAGAGAAAAGCCATCGATACCATACAAACTTATTGGGTTCCAAATATAAAGTTGCAATGTGTACCTTTTGTGTGTTTTGCACATTATGGAGATCAAAATATTGCTCCATTTGTAGTATCCATGTTATGGGATCCTTGCAATCAAAATTCCTCATATCGATCTTTGCAATATGGTGAGTATTCAATCTAATGTTAGAGTCTATGAAATCATGACTAAAATTTCTTTTGTTCTCATCATGAGTTTTCTCTACTACCTTTTTGCCATTAGGAAGCATTTCTTGTAGCAACTTTGCCAAACCTCCTTTCAAACCTTCCATGTCTTTCTTCAAATATTCAATGTTTACTTCTAAACCATCCATCTTAGCTTCCATGCCATCCATCTTAGCTTCCACACCATTCATCTTAGATTACATGCCTCTCTTTAAACCATCCATCTTAGCTTATGTTACTTTTTGTCAGAGTGAAATTTGTTGCACTTGGTCTCATAATTTTGATATACCATGTTGCATTTCTTCATCTTCTTCATGAGTCATGCTATAGCATTCAGGTTTCTTACTAGGTGTTTCCATTTTTTTTCTTTGGGGCATCAATTAATGATAAATATGCTTCACTGTGCCCTTTGAATCACTTCAAACAAAGTTTTCAAACCAAACTTACGTAAATTTTTAAAAAATACTACACACTTGTTTTCTCTTTGTAGGCGCTCTATATTGAATCTATAGTATATTTGGAATTTTGGATCTCCAAGGTTTGAAATTTTATCCAGTTATATCCCTCTGCGTCCTCTTTCCAACCCCACAAGTCTGATCCATATTGTATTCTCCAAGAAAGAGTTATGTCAAATCTCCCACGATGACCTGATTATAGACTAGTTCAGTAGAGAAAACTTGTATGAAGTTCCACGTGTCATTGTTTTGACCTTTGAACCTAAGAATGATACACAAAAAGATATTGTCCGTCCTATTTCTATAACTATCTACTAAATTTAAATTTGATGCTCAAAGAAAAAGTTATAATGATTTTCCCAAGTTGACTTGTTTGAGATCAAATTCGAGAGCCTGCAAAAACCCTAACTTCCTCAGTACATATCTCTGAAAATATAGCGATATAAGATCTTAAATTCAGTCCTGTGGTTCATCAAGATTGCAGATAAAGTGGGTTTTAATTTCATCTTCCGAAGCTTTGTAGAAACAATTTTATAGCAAAAATACCACAATGTCCTGTTTGAAGCAGCGAAACCCTAGAATTCAAACATCTGATACCAATTGTTAGGCAACCAACTCACAAAATAGAAGAATGGGAGAGATCAACGACCTCAAAAGTACCCTCCTCGAGGGGGAAGCTTCCTTTACATTACACAAATGAACAATTCTTGGATGATACAAATGAAAAGACCTCTTTTCTATATATCAGAGTCTAAGGGGTCACAATATAATCAGAGCGAACATAAAAATAATAATGTAAGGGTACAACTCTAAAAATAGTGGGTTTCTATGGGGCACAATAATAACAATATGGGGACAGCATGGGCACAACAAGTGTTTTAGGGAAAAGTATCCGACTCGGATGACCCTATCCCACTCTAAGGGTGATAGTACCTCAGCAACAACTGTAAAGAAAACTGCTTAAGGTTTACTTCTTTATGAAAGCAAAAGAGAGTGGATAAATGCACTAACCGTAGCCTTGCGCTTAATGTCGAATCCAAACTCCTCTCTTCACCACTTGCTCCCAACTCTTTGCTCTTTTGCCGGCCCAGCTACAATGAGATCCTGCAAAATGACAAAGAAGGAAACTACAAGAGGCATGCAATCATAACTGATTCACGGATTAGCATAAACCAAATATACAATTATCACAAAACATCATTGGAACAAATGCATATAGAAGAACCTCAATAGCTTTTATTAATGAAGAAGTAAAGGTTCTGAGAGTGTTACAACCTTTGAAGGCCCCAATCCAGCAACACCTCCCAGCAGAAAGAATTTCTCCTCTTCACCTCTCTCAAGCAATCACCCAATAGCTCTATAGTGAAACCAACAGCATAGCATTACTTTGTACAAAATTCCAGCCTCCTGAGCTCATAGGAGAGAGATCAATATATAGATGAATTGAGAAAGGATGAGTCAGCTTGCAACTGATGTGTAGCTGCCTTGTGTCCTCTCTCTCTTCAGTTGATCTTTAGTTGATCTTCAGTTCTTGAGTCCACTTGGAGAACCTTGCTTCCACTTGGAGAAACAGAGCCTCTGACTCATCACAAGGCGAAATCCCTGATCCAAGTGTCATTTTTGGAAGATTCCAGAGCAATGACTTAGTGTGCCACTTGTCCAATCTCGCTCAACGCAGGTGGCCTTTGTTCTACCTACTTTGCAACGCAGGTACACCATGGAGGAGTTGTGTTTCAGCGCAGAAGCCTAGTGGAGCACCTGCTTTGATTTCAGGATTGCTTGTTTTTGAGTGTTTTCAGGTGGAGAACTAATCTGAGAGCTGTTGGTTTGCTGACCTTGTTCCTCTAGGGGTAGGAACATCATGTTTAGGGAACTTTGGATCCCTTGGATTATTGACAATTCATGCCTGTTGCTGTAAGGCACAAAATTGTCTATAACAGATGCCCCCTAAAGTATGAGGTCGTTTATCGGGTGAAATGCTTTATTGAGAGGATCCGAAGTTCATTCAATCTGCTGAGAAGTGTCCTGTAATAAGATACAATACAATACATTATTTTTCATACATTTTCATGATCTAGCTGAGGCGGGCATTCCCATGCTCAGCTTTATAAATACATTTTGGTACATAGAACAGACGATCGTCTGATTGTAGACCGATAATTCTCTGCTGAAATTATCATCCTTTGAGAAGGATGATCATCTGCTGTAATGATGTACATCTCAAATGTCTTTATGTCCTGAATATATATCGCAGCCCGGATGGATGAAACTAGATCCGGGGTCTTCAATCTCTTCCGATCTTCACTCGATGTACAAGTCGATCCATGTGAGAATTTCTTGAAGTCGAACATGGAAAGACATCGCTTGATTACCGGTCAATGATGTAAACCGTTAACAAGCGCGAGAGGAATCACCGATAAGGATGATGACCCTCAAGGTACGGCAGTACAATTCACATGGTGGGAATAAAGGACTTGGCGTCGACCACCATGCAAAATCTTCTGGTCGAAGGTCATTGATGTATACCTGTCGCCGGAAGTGAGAAACTTGCCATTGAGGCATGCAAGCTTCAAAGTACTGAAGGGGTTGTTCCTAGATCAACTCCTTGGATAATGAGCTGATGTTGACAAGGAGCGATCCATCAAAGGAGGGCCTTAATGAATCCCACATCAGTGACACGGAACGGAGCTAGTGATTGTGACGAGGTGAAAACAAACTGTGATGTATGATTCAGGGCGGCGGTCATGAAATGGATGAAGGACAATGTATGGCAGTGGATGGGACACGGTTGACTCTTTGCAGAACAACATCTCTTGAACATATAACGACACTGATGTGATGGATTGGTAGCATTACCCCAAAATGTGGATGGTGTGGCGAGGACCATGGTTATGAGACTGGTGAATGAAACAACCCAACCCGATGTGATACGGAGGACAAAGTGTCATGTTCAAGAGCGACTTGCTACCATTAAAGCTGTGAGGTTCTCCCAATTTTTCCCCAGTCATTGCTGACCAGTACCTCTTTATTTTTGTCAAGCTTGAGGAGGATAACATATGCTTCTTCTATAACCTGCCCTTCGGGCAAGCCCATCGCTATGTTTTAACGAGCCTAGCGATAGGGAAACTCGTTCTCGTCTAAAGACAAGTTTGTCGCTATTTAATCATTTTAACGAGTCTAACGACAAGGAAAACTCGGTCCTTTTCATTTTTAGAGAGTCTGAAAAGGTACATAAAGTCAACTCCAAAATTCCTTTTTCGTCATTTAATCCCTTAAGTCCGAAAAAGTATAAAACAATACAGAAGGGATGAGTTTTCGATTGCTTTAACGAGCCGAACAAAACAAGCGCTCGATCTTTTTGTGCAATAATCCCTCA
This sequence comes from Pinus tabuliformis, assembly GCA_031772625.1. Classification (NCBI taxonomy): domain Eukaryota; kingdom Viridiplantae; phylum Streptophyta; class Pinopsida; order Pinales; family Pinaceae; genus Pinus; species Pinus tabuliformis. Next base: position 498,592,934 of record CM062816.1, read on the forward strand.
GGTCAAAAAAGATTAAAATCTAGAGGAGGGATAGCTCTTCCGGTCCTTTTAACGAGCTGGAAGGCCAAAACTCGGCAAACTTTTCATATTTTACGAGTCAGTGAAAAGAGCTCAAAGAAGACTCGTCTTTTGAGGAACGAGTGATAAACAGGGATAGAAACAGATTCCAGGTATAGGTTGGAATATTCCAATCACGGCAGTGTCACAAGGATGGCTAAGTGAAATCACTTTTCGCAGCTGTTCCTCAAAATGGGTAAACAAACATATGGAGATGAACGATTGGCCAAATGAACGGATGGAGGTGAGACTGCAAGAACACGACCAAGGGCTTTTAATATGGCTGTCAAAGGTTACATTTCTCAAGGTTATTTACCGGTTCATTTTTTCTGGGTGAGCTTGAACTGTAGGGGAAGATTGCTCACAACTTATGTTTATTTTTTAACGAGCATGAACTATGTATTAAAACTGCTCGGATTCTTGCGTTTATTTTTTAACGAGCATGAACATTGCTAAAACTGCTCGATGATGCCCCCAGCATAATAATGCAGACGAGGCATATGCCCCCTAAACTTTAAGGGGCAGTTCATTTTTTAACGAGCTTGAATGCGTTCAAACCTTGCTCAATTATATGGTTTACTTCTGATTTTTTTTTACCGTAACTAGCTTCTCTTTTCACTGATAGCACTGCATTTTCAAATTGCTGCAACAAACTAGTTAGAAATGAGTAATATTTACTTGAAAATGAGATTAACACATTAATATTTACCTCGAATTACGTAAGAAAGCAAATAAAAAGGGTTTTTACCTCTCATTTTACCATTTCATTTGCATTTTGCTTGTTGGAGCTTTGGAGGAGCCTCTTTCCCCTTAATTTTCATCAGCTGATTCCAGGAGATTCTGCAGACGATTTTTGGCGCCGTTTGGACTAGGTAGGAGCTAAACCTTAGCTCTTCATTTTCATGGTTTCATTTTCCTGTTTTATGCCTGTTTTGCTGTTCTATTGAGCCTCTGGGGTTTTTCCAGGGCGCCCTCTGATCAACGCAGGTTCCCCATTCGAAAACTGCGTTGGGATCCAAGCTGCTTGAAGGCAGCTTGTCCCCCAACGCAGGTAGTACACTGGGCACCTGCTTTGGGGCATAAAAGCAACAATTTTTTGCAGATTTTGATGAAATTTTCGCCAGTTTTTCATCAATTTCAGGAGCTGACTCATTCTCTTGATTGTTTTGCAGGGATTCTTGATCAAGATGGCCCTAACATGGCGAGAACGAGAACATGAAGAAGAAGATATGATTGCCCTTCATGATCCTGTTACGGTGGGCGCATTACGAGACTGTGGTTTACTGAAGTTTTTCCGTATCTCTAGCATGAGAGCACAGATTTCACTACTGCAGTACTTGCTTGATGCTTGGGATCCTGTTAACCAAGTATTCTAGATCAGGAACAAACCTATTCCATTGACTGTGACAGATATTTACTTCTTGACTGGCCTGTCAAGGCGGGGTGCCCCTATTTCTTTATCAGGTACAGTTCGGGGGAATGATTCCGTGAGAGATTATGTCCGCCAGTATTGCAGGGAGGGGTCCCAGCCGAGCAGATACGGCAAGGTGGTTATCCGTGATGTTACTAGCAGGCCTCTCAGGTCCATTCTGTATACTCTTAGTAGGATGGCCGGTAGCGCATCTTTACATGTTGCCAACAGGTCTCATATGCAGCACGCCTTGGAATGTCTCCAACCGAAGATCTTCAACTGGAGTGATGCAGTGCTTAGTCAGATGAAAAATCAATTGAACAAGGTGAAGGACGGGAAGCTGAAGAACTTTGGTTTTGGTTCGATTCTAACTGCCTTCGCCTTGGAGAAGATCCCTCTGATGCAACCTCAGTACATTGATCTCGGAGTGCCTTCTCCTACCGAGCCACGTATGCAGCGATGGGTCGATCACATGTCCAGACATGCAGGTCAATCCCAAATTTCTTTCAATGCTGCTTTCTTTAGGTGGTTCGATCGCCAGGAGATGGCTTTTTCCGAGTACCCATACGTTGGTATGGATTTCCGGGGTGATCCGGATATGGTACTGCCAGACGGTGCTCAGTGGGATGCTACTGGTAAGAACTTCAACCATATTACTGTTCATTGTTTTCATTCATAATGTTCTTGTGCTTTATTCTTTCAAGACTTTAATTGAACTCATGTGTGCTTGTAGATGTCGGTCCTGTTCGTCCGGCAGTTCGTCTGAGACCACCTGTTGCTGCTCCGGCAGAGGAGCCTGCTCGGAGAGTTATTATCCGTGATCTTAGCGACACAGAGACCCTTACAGCTGTGCAGGGGCAGGTTGAGAACCTTACCCGTGGTCTTCCGGATGTACAGATTGACGAGTTACCTTTACCGATGCAGCAGCATAGTATCAGTGTACCTAGACGATGGACCCGTCTTCTGCGCATGATAGCACAGACTGTGGCTTACTATCAGGAGCATCACTAGGCTAGGGTGCCCCCTAGCATTTTGAGTTTTTAGGTCATATGACCAATTTTTGTCTCGGTTACAGAACATTATGTATGAACTTTATGAACAGCTTATATATATTTTGATTTTCGAGTCTTATTCTGGTTGATTTGGATGATTCATATGTACACTTTTTATGATGTGTCCTTTTTATAAATGTTGCAAATGTCTATCTAACACATAGTTTGCCAATGAGTCAGTTAATGTGTTTAGATTTCTTGAAATATGTTGATATTGAATTGAATCAAATCATCTTTCCAAGATCTTTACTCTTAGGAACATGCGATAAATAGTTGGATTACGAACAGAATATATACCATCGAGTTGTAGTACTACGAGCTGTGAGTCTAGCCTGACAATTAGCCGGCGTATGCCTGGTGTGATGGCATCAGAGAGTAGTTCTAACAACGCGCTATATTCAGCGATGTTATTCGTTGATTGCCCAATACATACACCTCTGAAACTTACTAACTCGCCACTTGGATCAAAAATGGCCCATGCTGCGGAGGATAGGTTCCGCGAACTACGACTCGCTCCGTCGGCATATCCAACACATGTCTCCATAAGGTTTGACATCTGCAACGAATGAAAAAGGGGAATCACTCAGCCCGAACAAGAACTTTTGGCGAAAACAAAATACAACAAAAGCATGCAGGTTACTATTAAGCATAGTAACGCTTGAGGTACAACCCGTTCCGGAGCTGCGCCAGTGGAATTCCGTCGTAATCTATTAACTCGTAGGCTCCTTTTGCTAGCACTCTTTTAACAATATAGGGGCCCATCCATAAGGAATTGAATTTACCTGCTCCTAATTTATCGGATTCTTGGTCATAAAGCAAGACCAAATCACCTTCTGAGAAGACACGGGGTTTGACATTTTTGTCGAACTGAGCCTTGACTCGTTTCTTATGGACTTCGTTAGCCAAAGCGGCATCACGATGGGTTTCATCCAATTGGATTAATTCCAAGAAACGAGCCTCTTCTTCCGAAGTTCCGGGGAGGAGATCAATTGCGAGTTTAAGCGACGAAATTTCACACTGGATCGGTAAGACTGCTTCTAGACCGTACACCAATTGGAAAGGTGTGAATCCGGTCGCGTTTCTTACCGAGGTTCGGTAGGCCCACAAGGCTGCATACAGGATTAGGTGCCATCTTCTTTTATGAACTCCGATCATCCTTTGCAACATACGCTTCAGGACCTTGTTGATTTCTTCAACTTGTCCGTTGGCTTGTGGATAATACGGAGTAGAGCTGTCGTGAGATAGCCCTAGTTTGGCAGCTAATTCGACCATCATGTGATTGCGGAAATGCGATCCATGATCTGTAACTATAGCCTGGGGTACGCCGAACCTGGCGACTACATGATTAAAAAAGAAAAGGGCAGCTGTTTCACCAGTATTGTCCAATGTAGGCATCGCCTCGGCCCACTTGGTAAAATAGTCTACTGCGACTATAATATACCCATGCCCCCCGGTCGAGGTGGGGTTACATTGCATGAAATCGATGCCCCATTTGGCGAAAGGCCCAACTGCAACTATTGGTTGCAGGGGTGCGGGCGGTCTTCTGGTTTTGCTATCAAAGATTTGGCAGGAATGGCAACTTCGGACTGCGATTATGCAATCTTTGAACATTGTTGGCCAAAAATATCATGCTCTTAATATCTTTTGGGTTGTAGCGAAACCTGATTGATGCCCCCCACACGCGCCTGAATGACACTCATTCAGGGCTTTTTCGGCTTCTTCATGGGTGAGACACCTCCTCAGAACGGTATCGATACCACGATGGTAAAGAGTATCACCGACAATCATGTAGTCTTTTGCTTGGTATCGTATACGTTTCTGTTCGGAGTGTGAGGTGTCTGGCCGAAACTTTTGGGTTTGGAGATATATAATTATATCTCCATACCATTCATCGCTTGCAGATATCAGAAACAAATTCTCGTCCACGATTGATTCCTTGGAGGTTTCATCGTTGGACGACGAAGGGAGGTCGCATAATAATTCTGCGAATACCAGAGCTTTCTTTGATTTGGATTTCACAAATTCCAGATCAAACTCTTGAAGAATCGCTATCCATTTGGAATACTTGCCCCCCAGCAACTGTCGCGACAGTATATAAGTCATGGGGTTGCAATCTGACAAAATGGTAGTTTTCCTAAAGAGGATATAATGTCGAAATCTCTGTACCGCTTGAATAGCAGCAAGTGCTAGCTTTTCAACGTAAGAATATTTACTTTCTGTATCATTTAAGTTTTTACTTAAATAATATACAGGATGTTCAACTCCATCGACTTCTTGAACTAAAACCATAGCAATGGTTGTATCTGCTGCGGCTAGATACAGGTTAAAATCCCTAAGATAATCTGGGGCGTACATTAATGATGCTTTTACTAGAGATTCTTTCAAAGCGTCAAAGGAAGCTTGCGCAACCTGGTCCCAATCGAAGGGTACATCTTTTTTCAACAGACGTGTATAACCTTTAGCAAGTTCTGCGTAATTTGGAATGAACCTCCTTAGAAAGTTTGCTTTCCCTTGGAGTTTCTGAATCTGAAGCAAATTCGAAGGTGGAGGCAAGTTGATGATTGCCTGAACCTTACAGGGGTCGAGACGAATCCCATCTTTGGAGACTACAAAGCCAAGTAAATGACCAGAACCGACGCAAAATACACATTTGTGTGGATTGAGTCTTATCTTGTAGTGTCGGCAACGTAGAAATATCGCTCTTAGATGCTGCGGATGATCAGTCCGCTTTCGCGAATGGGCCGGAAGATCGTCGAGATATGGTTGAACAATGCTCTTGATGTCATGGAAGGCATAATTCATAGCCCTCTGAAATATCACCCCTGCGTTCTTTAAACCAAAGGGTAATTTTCGATAGGCGAATGTGCCCCACGGACATATAAATGCAGTTTTTGACTGGTCCTGTGGGCGGATATTTATTTGATTATACCCGGAAAATCCATCCATAAAGGAAAAGATTTCACATCCGGCGCATTCATCAATTATCTGGTCGATGAAGGGTGTAGGGTAGTTGTCCTTCTGACAAGCTTGGTTTACATCCCTATAATCGACGCACACTCTTATCGTCCCTTGTTTTTTCATAACAGGGACAATATTCGATACCCAATCGGTTAGAGGAACCGGGTAGATGAATCCAGCATGGAGAAGTTTCTCAACTTCTGCCTTAATGGCAGCAGCTTTCTTAGGATGAACCTGTCGAAGCCGTTGTCTTACTGGTTTGACATCAGGATACATTTTAATTTCATGTTCAACGATACTCGAGTCGATGCCTGGCATTTCGTCATACGACCAAGCAAAGACATCTCTAAATTCACAAAAGAGAGCGTTATATATTTCCAGTTCTGAAGGGGAACAACCTTTGCCAACATGAATATTCTCTACAACATCAGGTTTTGTCGAGATATTTATGGCTATAGTCTCTTCAATATTTGATAGGTTTCGCTCGGAATCCACCGTGTTTACAGTATTTGTTAGGAATTCAAAGACTGAAGGGTGGTAAAGATCTTTCTGAGTATCTTCTTCGTATTCCGGAAGAAGGGAACGATGGTGGTGATCATTCCATGGTGCCTCCTCAATCATCATTGATTGTAAGATTCCTTCGTCAGTCCCATGTACTTTCGACCAAGGATCTAATGGGGTACCATATTCTCTAGATCTATCTACCCAAACGCTTGACGAGCGTTGATTTGGGTTCACCTCCCATGCATGAAACATTGATTGCTACAATATTTCAATGGGGCTTGGTGGCAAAACCATTGCGTGATCCATAGCGACTCTGCCTTCTGTGACTTTCAAGGTGGATACCATATTGCATGTTGCCACAAATGGTACATTTCCTATGCAAATAGGAGGTGGTAGCGCGAAAGTTCCCATCATAGTGGGATCTTTCAACAGACCTACTCCAATATCTTGAATCGACCGGTCGCTGCCATGGATCATGGAAACGCTTCCTGTAACTTGTGAACCATTAGGGAGGAAGTTTTGTTGATCGACGACCGTAATCCCTCCTTCAAAAGGGAATGCGATCTTCCTAAAATAAGTCGACACAACAGCTTGCATGGCATAAATCCATGGCCTTCCCAGTAGGATGTTATAGTCAAGATTGCCATCAATGACTTCAACATCTATTTCTACTGTTTTGCCCCCTAGTTCAACTTTCAGGTTACTAAGGATACCGTAAGGGGTATATATCCTTCCGTCGAATGCTTTTAATGTTGTCGATGATCGTGACAAGGTTGGAGAGCCTAAAGTTTTCCAGCAACTCATCGACATAATACATGTCGATGCCCCTTCATCAATAATCGTTCTGTGAACTGTTTTGTTGAGGGCTTTCACTTGGACGAGGAAAGCTAGTTGAGCTGGTAACTGAGGATCATACCCTTTGTGATCAAAGGATACCAGATTGGAATCTTTAGGATCCACCCCACCAATTGCTGATAACAATGCCTGCCTTTGGGACGGGCAATGTTGTAGCACTTCAAGAGTCGACATAGCAGATGGCGATTGCGCCAAATCTTCTACTATGTTATAATGCTGTGCCGCTCTGGCACGAGGATTAAACGTCGACTTGTGTACTACTCCCTTTGGCGGTTTTATCGTTAATTCATGTGTGATGGGGGGAACAACTTCTGCCGAAGTTGTTGTCGAACTGCTAGGTTGATCTTTACCTTTATCGTTTGACACCTGTGGATTCTCGTAATCTTTGTTCCTTGTCGAAATCAAAGCATCATTTTGCTATTTCGAAATCGACAACATAAGTACTTGAGACGGGGAAGCGTTTCCACTATCAACCAGATTTTGACCTGGGTTAGGAAATTGATCACTTGACACAGTTGAGGTATGAGGATTTTTAAAGAACCTCATTAGCTCAGCTTTGAATGGGCAATCCTTAGTGTTGTGATCTTTGTCATCGCATATTTGACATGGATACCGTTTCCTATTCCCAGGAGGGTTTGAAGAATTTTTCTTAGGAGATGACTCACCTTGTTTATTCTTCTTCCCTTTGTTTTGTTTTTTCTTGCTTCCTGGTTGATTGGTTTCTTTGCCCTTATCTGTCGATACGGCATTTACTTCCGAAGCAAGAACTTCTTCATGCGCATTTTGATTCGAATCCTTACGGGCCTTCTTTTGATTGGTCCTTTTCGGATTTGTGTTTGCCGTGCCAATCACGCCATCGCCGGCATGAGAGTCACTATTTGATTTAGGAGGAGGAGGGATTGAAAACTCTGGTCTAGGGGCGTCTGGTATTTTGTCATAGAGCGTGCCGGACTGAGTATATACTAAGTCCAAATATTGCGCACGAGTAATAACTTGCTCTTCTGTTACGACTCCCCCCTTTGCCACATCTTCCGTTATGGCCGGAAGTAACGACTTTATAAACCACTCAGCTAAAAGCTGATCAGGAACGTATGTTTTAACCATTCTTCGTCGACGTCGCCACTCATGTATATGATCTGATATATGAGTCGCGGTTGTCTGTTTGAAGTTGGTCAATATCTCTGTTCCCGTTTCATACCTTATTGGTAATTGAAAGTGGGTTAAGAATGTCGTGGCAAGGGAGCTAAAATTGTCGAACGAAGCTCTAGGCAATTCTATATACCATTTTGCCGCTGGACCTGTCAATGTCCTCTGAAAGAGGCGAAGCCTTATCGAATCATCATTTAAAGTGTTCGACGAACACCATAGATGAAATGTCATCACATGATTCGACGGGTCTTCGCCTGGATTTCCATTGAATTTAGGAATGTTGGATGGAAGTTTGTGCGGAATCACTGGCCACCATGGGGCGTAAGCAATTGGATCATTGGTTAACCGATGTAAATCAGGCAACTCTAAAGTCGCCACGAATGGTAATTGTTGATTCAAGTTAGGTGAAGCGTAACCAGGATACGATGGAATCCCCTGAACAGTTGGTCTTTGCATACCAGCATAATGGAGTTGATGTTGGTATGATTGATACGGTTGATGGACTTGACCACTATAAAGTGGTTGATTTTGACCATTTTGGATATATGGTTGTCCAGTATTCGCAAAGATTTGTTGTTCAGAACCTTGGTACACTTGTTGGAATTGTGGCTGTTGGTATTGCACTGTCCACGGTTGCGATACCATGGGTTGTTGCGCTACACTAACCATTGGACCAAGATGTGAGGTGATTGTACCCGATTGTACTTGTGTCGCCCCACCAGTAGGCGATTGTGGTTGGGTTGCAGGGTCAAGGGGCTGTTGCATGAGAACCTGAGGAATCTGAGGTTGACATACAACAGGCATTGTTTGAACTTGCGACACGGTTACAATAGCCGGTGTAGTTGGGATGTTCGTCACAGGTACACACTGTTGCATAGAATATACAACTCTTGGTGGCTGGGATAGCATAGGTACCCAACTACTCGTTGCAATTCCACCATAACTTGAATAAGGTTGAGAACTCCCGTATGGGTATCCTCCCGGAGGGGGCAATGAAAGGGCATACTGCCCCCCATACGGTGGTAATCCGGAGCTCAAGGAAATTGATTGTCCTGGAGGACTGGATGGCCTAATCAGATTCCCAAAAGGGTCAATTTGATGAGTCTCACCATAAGAGTTACCAAACATTACTCCGGAACAAACAGGAACAGACCATACTGTCGAGATAGTCTCTTGGTGGACTCCTTCTAGCGACTGAGAGCTAGTTGGGACAGATGGTATGCCGACGAACATTGTTGGATTTGCAGCAGGTAATTCTGCCGTCGCCGTGTCATTTGACACAGTCCTAGATGTCGACGGTTGTTCAGACATTTTTAGTCTATCCAATTGATTGCCTAGTGATTCTACAGGAACTTCCACTGGTGATGGACAAACTTCTGTCGTAGCAGGAAATAGAGTGACCCCTACTCCAAAATGAGTTGGAGTGGATACTTGCGGTTCCTCTATAATTTCCTCTATCGCAATCAGACCAGGTGGAAGAGGAAGACCGTCAGGTCTATAATAGATTTCCGGTGTCGAAGAAGGGGTTGTATCAACAGCGACAGATGTTTGAGGAACAAAACTCTCTGGACCAGTTACAGATGGAACTGGTTCAGTTATACAAGTATTTGCCCCCAGACTAGGATCAGTATTACCGTCCTTCTGTGGCGGTTGAACTTCTTCTATGGAGGCAGGGTTTCCGGAAATGTGTGGAGTAACCAGAATCTCAGATGTTGTTGGAACACTTGTTCTAACTTTTAAAGGAGATTTTGAACTGGTTTGACGAGCTCGCTTTGTTCAGACTATTTTCGATTCCTGAGACAAAGACGGTTGACTTGCAAGCCTCCAAGAACGACGGATATTCAATTGACTTTCTTCCACAATTGCGGATTACTCGATCAACCAAAATATAAAGAGGAAAATTTGTGTTTCCGATTTGAATGAATTTTATTAGACGCTTTTAAACATAACTTTGCTTTTTCATGTTTTAAGAGTCGAGAAAAAGCTAAAGATGACTCTAGTCTCCTTCGATGTATTAACGAGCCCGAAGTGACAAATGCTCGGTTGGACTTTTTCAGTTATAGAGTTTGAAAAAGGCCAAAAGAAACTGCTCTGGAGATCTAGGCAGAGGGTGTGCCAAACCTTTCGCGAAACCACAGAATACGTTTTACGGTACGGGTGGTCGATCTTCGTGAATGCTGTGTTCACTGCATTGCGATCAGTAGGGCGGCCGACACGGCTTCCTATGGATAAAGGCTTTGTTCCTATAGGGGTCTCCCAATATATACGTGACGGTACGTGGGAGCACAAGTCCGTATTAGTGCCACCGACTCTCAGGAGGAATCACCCACCTTCGTAGAGATCGACAGTCACTATGTTTAACGACGCCGGAACACGTCTCTACCTAGACCTCTATATGTTTGCGTTATGTTTCAAATGCGTTGTTAGGTTCATTCAGTATATTTTAAGTTGATCTTTTTAAAGTTTGCCTTTCAAGGTTCACCACGAGATGTATATGACAAATTCCTAAATGCAGCCTAAGATGAGAAGCAAGCTTTTTCAAATCTTTTTGACTGATGAAAATCTTAACTAATGAGGGAGAAGAAAGGCAAATTCTTTTCACACAGTTCATACAGCACAAACTAATGCACCTTCTCCTAAATCATCATGCAAACTTTTCAAATGCAAAATGCACAATGCATGTATTTTCTTTTCCCTTTCTTAATGTTGATGTATTACAGAAAGAAAGTTGTTATATAACTTTGATTTCGATTTAAAGCGAAAACAAACAAGTTTGTCCAAAATCAAAAGACACCTTAAGATTTACTTGTTTAATCACTGGAAATACATGAAATCAAACCATAATGACGAAAGTAAAATGACTGATCAGCTATGGACAGCAAACAAGCTAACTCTTTAGACCAGCAAAATGCCTAACACAGGTTCAGATCTAAGAGGCCAAAGCAAGACTAGTTTACTCTTCGTTATGGGAAATTGTAACTGAAATAAGAAATAAAAAGAACAAGTACAATTTCGTTATATAACAGAGGCTGAATGATGGAAAGTAAGGTTGGTTTCAGAACTGGTACAAGACTGGTAACTGGCTGCCAAATCTATAGTGAAAACAGGCAAGAGAAAGGGAGGAAACCCCAACTGCACTAGGCAAAATTGGGCCAACGCAGGTGCTGCTCAGCCAGTCTGGCTCTCAGCGCAGGTAGCCCCTTCGGGACCTGCGTTGCAAAGCAGGTAGCCTGTGTACTACCTGCTTTGGAAAACGAAAGTTGCGTTTTCACAGTTTCCGGGTCACAATTTTCTCAAAAATGCACAGTTTTTGCTCAAATCAGAAGCAACCAGTCAAGCACACTCAAAGGGATGATTAGGAGGATGAAAAGCTATCACTAAGAGCTTACAAGGATCCTTGTAGATCAGCTCTTCAAATCATGAACATGCTCAGAAATGAGCTAGAGTAGCTGCCCTCTACTTCGCTTTTGATATAGTCAAAAGCTTTTCGATTTGGTACTCTTTTGTTCAGGAAATGAATAGCAAAATACTACAAACAATCAAACAGATACGATCCCCAGTGGAGTCGCCAGTTTGTTGTAGGGAAAAGTATCCGACTCAGATGACCCTATCCCACTCTAAGGGTGATAGTACCTCAGCAACAACTGTAAAGAAAACTGCTTAAGGTTTACTTCTTTATGAAAGCAAAAGAGAGTGGATAAATGCACTAACCTTAGCCTTGCGCTTAATGTCGAATCCAAACTCCTCTCTTCACTGCTTGCTCCCAACTCTTTTCTCTTTTGCCGGCCCAGCTACAATGAGATCCTGCAAAATGACAAAGAAGGAAACTACAAGAGGCATGCAATCATAACTGATTCACGGATTAGCATAAACCAAATATACAATTATCACAAAACATCATTGGAACAAATGCATATAGAAGAACCTCAATAGCTTTTATTAATGAAGAAGTAAAGGTTCTGAGAGTGTTACAACCTTTGAAGGCCCCAATCCAGCAACACCTCCCAGCAGAAAGAATTTCTCCTCTTCACCTCTCTCAAGCAATCACCCAATAGCTCTATAGTGAAACCAACAGCATAGCATTACTTTGTACAAAATTCCAGCCTCCTGAGCTCATAGGAGAGAGCTCAATATATAGATGAATTGAGAAAGGATGAGTCAGCTTGCAACTGATGTGTAGCTGCCTTGTGTCCTCTCTCTCTTCAGTTGATCTTTAGTTGATCTTCAGTTCTTGAGTCCACTTGGAGAACCTTGCTTCCACTTGGAGAAACAGAGCCTCTGACTCATCACAAGGCGAAATCCCTGATCCAAGTGTCATTTTTGGAAGATTCCAGAGCAATGACTCAGTGTGCCACTTGTCCAATCTCGCTCAACGCAGGTGGCCTTTGTTCTACCTGCTTTGCAACGCAGGTACACCATGGAGGAGTTGTGTTTCAGCGCAGAAGCCTAGTGGAGCACCTGCTTTGATTTCAGGATTGCTTGTTTTTGAGTGTTTTCAGGTGGAGAACTGATCTGAGAGCTGTTGGTTTGCTGACCTTGTTCCTCTAGGGGTAGGAACATCATGTTTAGGGAACTTTGGATCCCTTGGATTATTGACAATTCATGCCTGTTGCTGTAAGGCACAAAATTGTCTATAACAACAAGAACAATAAGGGGCTAGAATGAGAATAATAATAAGGGAATATACTAGTATTATAGGGTCCTAACATATCCATTCCTAATTGAGTAGCAATTTGAAATGTTTTTACCTAAAACTCGATGGGGACTAACACCTTCTTCCCATATACTAACTCATAAGGATTATGCCATGTCATGTTGCTCCATGTTATCCGATAAGCCCATAGTGATTTTGGAAATTTGTTAGCCCAGTCGCCATGGTGAAGCTAAAATGTCTTGGTGAGGATGGACTCCAATAATTTATTGGTACATTCAACCTATTTGTTTTCCTGAGGGTGGTATGGAGTAGATTTCTAGTGCTTAATATGGTACTATTCAGTAATACGCTTCACTAGTTTGGAAGTAAATTGTGTCCCCTAATTGGTGACAATATCTCTAGGTACCCCAAACCGAGTGAAAATGTTTTCAAAGAGGAAAACTACAACAAAATTCTTAGTGGAAGAGTATTAAGTCTTAGCTTCCACCTAGTTTGTCACGTAATCCATAAAAACTAATATGTATCTATTCTTCTTGGACATGGAAGAAATGGGCCCCACAAAATCCAATGCTCACTTTTCAAAAGGTTCTATTGATATCTGAGTTTGAAGAGGCATTTCATTAGTTAGAGTAGGCCTCCCCATTCTTTGGCGGGCATCACAACTAGAAATGAATGTTTTGGCATCTTTGAAGAGAGTGGGCCAGTAATAACCTGCATGTAGGACCTTATAAGATGTTCTTTTGTCTACAAAATGGCCACCACAGGGTTCATTGTGGCAAGCTCTCAAGACATCATACATTTCATCTTCCCGCACACATCTTCTCATGATTAAATCAAGATCTATGCAGTACAAGTCCCCTTCTATCCAAGAATAGTTGGCACTTCACTGCACAATATTACGTTTCTCCTTGGTGGATAGATTTTTTGGAAACCTACTTGGTACCAGATAGTTAGCCACATCTACAAACCAAAGAGTAAGTGTTGAAACAACAAATAAATTCTCATCCAAAAAGTCATCCGGAACTTGTACTAGATCTATGTATCGTGCAATATTCATTCGAGACAAGAAGTCTATAGCTGAATTATCTCGTTGAGGCCTATCAATCACAGTGATAATAAATTCCTGGAGTAAGAGTAACCATCTAGTAATTCTTCCATTATTAATTGGCTTATTCTAAAGGTGAGAGATTTTTGATAACAAAATAAATAACATAGGGAATGTGATTCTCCCTTTGTCCTAACACATATCCAAGGGATGTATCTAATGCCTCAATACAAATGTTAAAAGGAAGAGACCAATTAGGTCCTCTCAATACCAAGGCAATAGGAAATTTGTTCTTTAGTTCCTGAAAAGAATTTTGACAATCAGTATCCCATAGAAAATCAACATCTTTAGTAAGAAATTTAAACATAGGTGCTGCAATTTTAGTGAAATTTTCGATAAATCTACTATAGTACCCTACATGTCCCAAAAATCCTCTTACATACTTTTGCGACATCAGCATTGAAATATGTGATATTACCTCAATTTTTGCAAGGTCAACTTTTATCCCTTCTTTTGAGACACGATGTCCCAAAACAATTCCCTTAGTTTGCATCATTTTACATTTGATATTACTAAGGGTCAAATGATATTCTGGAAAATGAATCAAAATTTTTTCCAAGTTCTCCAGAGCCTACTGGAAATCATCACCATACACTGTGAAGTCATCCATATAGACTTCCACACAGTCATGTATAAGATCAACGAAAATAGCTAAGACAACTTTCTGAAACGTAGATGAAGCATTGCACGGGCCAAAAGGAAGAACTCAGTAAGCATAGGTGCCCTTAGGACAAGAAAAATTAATCTTTTCTTGGTCTTTTGGGGCCATTTGAATCTAGTTATATCCATTGTACCCATCCAAGAAAGAGAAGTACTTTTTCCGTGACAATGTATCAAGCACCTTATCAATGAAAGGCAAAGGAAAGTAATACTGTAAGGTAGCTTTTATTACGCTCTCTGTAGTCAAAAAAAATTCTCCATTTCCCATTTTTCTTGGGAACTACGACCAAGGGAGATATCTATTTACTGTCAAAGATGGGATATATAAAATTTGCACTTAAAAGTTTTTGCAATTCATCTTTGACAATTTCTTCCATAGTTGGATTCATTCATCTTTGTGGCTTCCTAATAGGATTGATTTCTTCATTTGTGTAAATGTGGTGTGTACAAGTATCAAGATGAGTCCCTTTAATATCTAAATAATCACAAGAAAATTCTTTTGACTATTTTTTAATCATGTTTATTACCTGCTATTTTTGTTCTATACTTAATTCTGTACCAATGTACAACATTTTTCCAACACTGATTTCAATAGTTTGAGCACTTTCTTCGTTGTTTTCTTCCAAGGCTTCCATAGTAAATGATGCAAACACAACAAGGTGACAAGTTTCCTCAAATTCAATGCTAAAAACATGATGACATCCACTAAAAGAAATAGGATAATCTATGCAATTGATATCAAACAAGAATTGTTGCAAAACATGTTCTTCAGAACGTTGTTGAAGCCATATTGATTGTTCTAAAGCTAATAAGGGGAGCATGCAGTCTTCTTCGCCATAGGGATTTTCCAACCAAATACGTAATTCTAAAGCCAACTGAGCAGGTGGAAAAATAGCTAATTTTTGAATTTGTGACCCATTGGAAATAGTAATTTCCCCATATCTGCACCCAATAAAAACATCACCAGTGGCCAGCCAAGACTGCCCTAAAACTATTGGATGCCTTGGTTTAGTAGTTTTTGAAGGAATTACGATGAAATCAATTGGGTATTCCCAAGAATCTATTGTTACCAAAATGTCTTCTTGGACCACCATAAGTTTAATAATGGACTTATCTGCTAACTCCAACACAATGGGTGTAGGCCTTACTTATTGTAATTGTAAAAATGTCACAATGTCCATGGTCATTGCATTGATGCTTTCCCCCTAGTCCACTAGAGTATTGGGTAGAAAAGTTCCATTTATTTATATGGTTACCACAGGGTTCCGTGGATCATCATATTTTGGTGGTAATACAAATATTATTTCTGACATTTGACTTATTACTTTAATATTCTGAGTTTTACTTTTCTTTCTTCCTGATGTTTTGATGAAAATATCCCTAATAACCTTGGTATAAATAGGAATGTATGTAATAGCTTGCAGCAAAGGAATTTTTATGTAGACATTCCTCAATTCGGATTTCAGGTCATATTCCATGGGAGTTTTAGTTCTTCATGAGAAATCTCTCTAGATAAGGTGGCTCCTTAGGTTCTAAAAACTTTTGTGGTTCTCTTATTTCACTTTTTTTCTCATTTTTTGTTTGTTTATTGGTTTTATCCTTAAGTTCTATATGAGGATCCTCCTCTTGAATGCTTATAGATGATTTATTTTTATTAACCATTTTCCCATATCTTAACAAAATTTCGTTTAAAGGAAAAGCAATAATGAGATAAGTGGGAAAAGATTACAACTCAATATTTTGTACATGTTGAGGAGGTCTATTATTAGGATTAGCAATTGGTTGTGTAGGAAGCTGAGATGGGTGAGGAGGGTTAAATGATTGTTGCACTTGATGTGAAGATGAGTTAGTGCTTTGAGGTAAGGGAAAGGGTTGTTGTACTAGAGGTGATAGTGACAATGAAGGTTGCTGAAAGTGAAATGAATTATACCCTTGCTAGAATTGAGGCATATTGGACGCGTAAGGCATGCAGGGTGGACAACGATACTGATGGTATGTAGGTGCTTGGTTTTGAGGTTGAAATGTATTCCCATAAGGATTTCTTCTCCACCCTTGGTTCCAAGGTGAACTTTGAGGTGGTTGCTTAGGCCACAAAGGATAAGGTGGTTGAGAATTCCATGGCTAATTTTGAGAAAAACCTTGCATATTATGGTCTTGATAAATATTATTGTTTGGCCCCCTCCATGATGGTTTCCTAGTGTATTGAGGAAACTCACTAGTCTCGACCCCCCCTTGTAAATTTCTTGTAATATAGGAAGGGATGGGCATTGATCAGTGGAGTGCTCATGTTGATCGATCCCACAAACCTCTACCACATTAATAGGGCATTCTCCTTTAGCATGCTTACATCTGCGTTTATGACAAAAAACTACCAAGGCACCCTTTTGTTCTTCTTGTTTCTTTTTAATTTTTAGAGTATCTAGCTGGTCACCAATGGTGTTTAGGATATTTGCATTAAAGTTTTCCAAGAGGTTCCCTAGCTTAATTCTAGTGACACCACCTTGTACTGGTTTCAAATTCCTAGACACATAATCCCTTGATTTGTCTCGAATCCTTTTGCCTACCTTAGCTTGACTTCTAGAATAGGTTCTTCATAATTTAGCTATTTCGGAAAAGGGCTTCTTATAGATATCACCAGAAATTAGGAGATTTAGTGGTTCTTTGCATTCTTCCCTTAACCCCTTCAAAAATGCAGTCCTAAAGGTTCTCTCCTCTATATTACCCACTCGTGATTTGTGATAGTTATAAAGGAACTTCTCAAGGTATTCCTCAAACTCTCATTGTCCATATGTTGCATCCTAAAAATATCATTAACATCTTCTCTTTTACAGTAATCTTGACATTTATTAAGGAAGACAAACCTCATGTCATCCCATGAGTAAATGGTGTGCTTTCCCAAGCTTATGAACCATCTTAGGGTTGAATCTTTCAAGGTCACAAAGAATAACTTAAGTTTGTTTTTATCGTCATAATAATTATAAGCTCTACAAAGAATATCAAATTTGAATATGAAAAAGTTAGGGTCTTTAGAGGACATACCATGGAAAAGTGGAAGAGATTCCAAAGGTATATTCTTCATAGTAATATTTCTGGTGATGTCTAGTACCGGAAATCTGAAGGTCATCTCTAAATGTTCTTTGTTTTCCTCAAGTCCCCGTCTTGGCCCATCTCTCCGGTCATTATTCCCATTGAGTAAAGTGTGGATTCTATCATTATCCCCAACATTGGCCCCACCATTATTTTTGTCGTTGGATTCCTTAAATGAAATTGTCAATTAGAGTTTGTGAACATCGAGTTGCAATGCATTTAGATTCAAATTCAAACTTATCCTATATAGTTCTAGTGCGAAATTCAGTACATAATGCTCAAGATCTATTCCTAATAATCACACCTAGAATTGCTGAAGTGAAGAAGCCTATTTCATTGTAATCTAAATTACCATTAACAAGATCTATTTTCTATTCAACACTCAAATCACTATTCTGTTCTTAACCACGATATATTTAATTCAAAAACTTATTCGACAATAGAATGGAAAAATATCACTAATTATGTTCTCAAGCCAATTTAACATTAACCCTATTCAAAACCAGTGCACAAGCTAATCCCCGAGGCATTATGAACCAAGAGTAAAGTCAATGATAACTCAAATCAATCATTATCTTCTACTTAATTCAAAGTAAACTTAGATTTTTTCGTGAAAAACTCCGAACTGTTAATGGCGGTTCGACCTAGCTAGGGTTTGGACACTCTTCAGCAGCTGCAGCGCTGGTTTCCCACAGATCTTCTCTGGAGGCTCTGTCCCACAGGGAGCTCTGCGGTCGGGAAGGATGGGTGCTGAGGGGTCTAGTGGGACCCCTTCGTTTAAGCAAGTGGTAACGCAATCACAATCGAAGCAGGTAAAAGCGGGAGTGAGAATCGCGGGTCTGAACAGCAAGCTGCTCAGCGGCAGGAACGACAGAGAAAAAAGGCCGATTCAGTCTGACAAGACAGACAAAGCTACAAGTGCTAGGAATATCGTGAAGGGGAACACTGTGGACAGACAGGACAAAAATGATGACAAATCACAGCCATCAGAAAATGAAAAGGAGAACCCCACAAAAGACAAACAAGGGAAAGGAAAAGGAATAGTCCATCCGGAGAAGGAGGGGGAAACAAGCGCAGACCCCAAAAGAACCCATATGACCAACAACGCTTGCAAGCCAAAAAAAGAAGACAGTCTGCGGATAACCATCAACGACCCTGAAATCCAAGCATATAGGGATCACATGGCTGAGCATGCCATCATCTGCAAATTTATGGGCATTTGGCCGTCCGAGAGAACCCTATGCCAATGGATAAGACAGCAGTGGAAACCAAAAGGGGACGTGCAACTACATTTAGGAGCTAAAGGTTTTTTCACAGTAGTTTTTACCAGTCTAGAAGATAAGGACAGAGTGTTTGAGGGTGGCCCTTACTTTTTGGCAGCAGCAGGGCTCTACATGAGACATTGGAAGCCAAACTTCGTCCCGGAGAAGGAAACTTTCACCCAGGTGCCTGTCTGGATCAGACTCTTCTCCCTCCCCATAGATTATTGGGGTCTTAATGCCCTGAAACAAATTGGGGACAAGCTTGGGACCTTCGTCAAAGCATCAGAAGCAACCATGCAGAAAAGATACACAACCTACGCGAGAATATGTGTTGAACTGGATGTATCAGGAGCGCTACACGAGGGAGTTTGGCTTGAATACAGGGACGAAGAATACTTTCAGGCGCTAGATTATGAGAAAATACCCTTTAGATGTAGGAAATGCCACGAGCATGGACATCTGGTAAGGGACTGCCCTTTGAACAGAAAGGAGGCAGAAGAGGAGAAAACACAGACTACCAAAGACAAGAACAACTTCACCAAACCCAAGAACAGGCAGAGAGCCAACAGAAGGAGGAATGTAAAAGGGAAAACAGATAGAAACTATTTCAGCAATCCCTTTGAGGTCCTAGATCCAGAGACGGACTCGGAGGAAAAGCAGAACACCCCCCACAAGGAGGAGAGGCAAGAGGACCCGGAAAAACCCACAGGAGAAGAAAGGACAGATGCAACAATAGTAGGAGAGATCCTCATGCAAGACAGAGTAGTCGAAACAGAGGAGGAGACAGATATGCTAACTAGTGAAGCAAGCAGCGAGGACTGGGAGTTGGAAGACACCCTCGCAACGGATGGGATGGACCTAAACGCACTTGTGGAAAGCTGGAAAGCCAAAGGAGTAGAAGCAGTTCCAGAGGAAGAAATAAGGAAGGTCAATGACCTATTCATAGCGCGGCAGAAGGCTATCATGGAGAAACAGAAGAGCAGACTAGGAATAATCAAGGGAGGATCACCCCATTACCAAACGCAGCTTGGAAGAACATCAGGCTCAAGACACAAACGCCGACGAGGCCGAAAGACAAGCATAGAACAGCTACAGGAACTTGGCGAAATGTTAATTAATGCTGGCCTGATAAGGCAGCTAAATGAGTACCCGTCCTTCCAACAAAATAGTTAACTATGAAGATCATCTCCTGGAACGCTAGAGGTATAAGCAGTTAGGCCAAACAGAGGGTTCTAAAACGGAAAATGGGAAAGTATAACCCGGATATGTTGTTTCTCCAAGAAACCAAATGTAACAGTGAACTCATAGGCAAGCTACGAGGGAAGTTAAGCAGGAATTTCGAAGTTTTGGAGATTGAAAGTAAAGGGCGCGAGGGAGGTTTAGCAACCTTCTGGGACACACGAAGGTATCATCTCATAACAGCTGAAGCCAGCAAAAACTACCTGGCACTGGAGATGCAGCCAACAGGTAACTCATCCTCTTTTATTTGCATTAATGTCTATAGTCCCCAAAAGATAGAAGATAAATTTTGTTTTCTAGACTCGCTCACCAAACTCATAGAGAGACACCAGAATGCAAAATTCATTTTGGGAGGAGACTTCAACATGATAACCTCCCTCCTAGAGAAGAAAGGAGGCCTCAGAAGACTACACAGGGATGGAGAGGCCTTTATAAGCTTCATAGAGAATGCTAAACTGGTGGATGTATTTCCCAAAAGTGGCAAGTATACCTGGAACAATAGACGGGGGGGAGATAGGCTCATAGCTTCCAGATTGGATCGCTTTTTAATTTCAGAAAGTCTGCTCTTAGAAGGAACAGCCGTCGAATCAGACATCCTCCCCAGTGGAGGATCAGACCACTGGCCGGTTTCTCTAGCAGTTGAGATTCAGGATTCTCCCAAAAATAAACCCTTCAGGTTTGAAAAGTTCTGGATAGAACACCCCACATTCCTAGAAATGGTAGAGAAGTGGTGGTCAGAGCCCATAGGGGAGGAAGGCTCCAAAATGTTCATTCTACAACAGAAACTAAAAATCATCAAACTAAAATTGAAAGAGTGGAACAAAAAAGTCTTCGGAAATATTTTCCAGGAGAAAGCAATCATCGAAGATAAACTGGAACAGATCCAAAAGGAAGGTATGGAAGGACGCAGAGAGGAGGAAACAAGCAAACTAGAAGAGGAGCTCACACAACAATGGCACAACAGGTGCAAGCAGGAAGAAACACTATGGAAACAGAAATCTAGAATCCTTTGGCTGAAAGAAGGAGAGCAAAACAAAGTTCTTCCACAGATCAGCAATGGACTATAGAAGCGCCAACAAAATACTGGAGTTAAAAGACGATGAGGGGAACATTATCAGAAATCACAATGAAATCTCGGCCTCCCTCAGAAATCACTTTAGCCTCATAGCGCAGGAGCCAGATATTAACAGGGAGGAAGCCATCACAAAGATTACTGAAGTAATACCCAAAATGATCACTGAAGAACAGAACTGGTCCCTCAGAAGAAAAATCACGATGGAAGAAGTTGAGGAGGCTGTTAGAAGCATGCCCAATGATAAAGCTCCGGGTCCAGACGGTTTCACCATCAATTTCTACAAAGCATGCTGGAACATCATCAAGCAAGATATATGGGAGATAGTGGAAGATTCCAGACGGTCCAAAACCATTCTCAAATCCTTAAACTCCACCTTCATCACTCTTGTTCCTAAAGTGGAGGCAGCCAACACTCCGGACAAATTCCGGCCTATTTCTCTTTGTAATGTTATCTATAAAATAATTTCAAAGGTCATTGCAAACAGACTGAAAGCTATCCTACCTGGCATCATATCACCAGAACAGTCTGGCTATGTGGAGGGCAGGCAAATCATGGATAACATCCTGCTCGCGCAAGAGATGATTCACTCTCTCCATTCTCAAAAAGAAGCAGGCATGCTCATGCAGTTAGATCTCTCCAAAGCTTATGACAAGGTAAGCTGGTCTTATTTGGAAGCTGTGCTTGTAGCTTTTGGATTCAGCAGTCAGTGGATTAAGTGGATTCTAGCCCTCATCAAATTGCCTAGATACTCCATCCTCGTGAATGGGGTTCCCTCAGCGCCCTTCCAACCCACCAGAGGCATACGGCAATGAGATCCCCTCTCACCCTTTTTGTTTGTCATTCTCATGGAAGGACTAGGCAGACTAATAGCAAGGAATAAAGAAGAAGGCAACATCAAAGGCCTACAACCCATAAGAGCATGTCAAGCCACTACCCATCAACAGTTCGTGGACGACACCATGCTACACGGTGCCCCCACTGTCAAAGAAGCCTTAGCCTACAAAAATATCCTCAATCTGTTCAGCCATGCTTCAGGTATGGAGATCAACTTCTCCAAATCCACTCTATTCTTCTTCAACACGCACCCTTCCATCCAGTCTCATCTTTCCTGTCTCCTGGGGTTTAAAATTGGATCTCTTCCCTCCAGATACCTTGGTGCCCCCCTAACTTTGAAACCTTGGCAGAAAGGACACTGGGAGAAGATTCTAGCCAGCATGGAAAGGAGAAGTAAACACTGGACTCACCGAGCTTTGAACTTTGCAGGAAGACTTATTCTAACAAAGGTGGTTTTGCAGGCTATTCCCCATTACATGCTCTCTATTCTTCCAGCACCGAAAGGGGTTGTAAACCAAATTCGAGCCATTCAGCGCTCCTTTCTGTGGAGTGGAAGCAGCGAGAAGAAAAAATGGTCTCTTGTTGCGTGGGAGAAGCTATGCAGACCAAAGAACAAGGGGGGTCTGAATTTAGTTGATCCCTCTACAGTCAATAACATCTGCGGAGCTAAGATTTGGTGGAAATGGATAACAGAAACGAGTCTTCCCTGGGCTACTCACTGGAAAGAGAAGTACATGCCAAACAACAACAATCTAGACATAATCAGGATGCAGATCACCCGCAATGGCTCACCAATTTGGAACCACGCTCAGGCCAATAGAAGCATGGTCTAGAACCACAGCTTCTGGGAGATAAGAAATGGCAATAACGCTCTCTTCTGGGAAGACGCCTGGCAGCAGCTTCCCAAATTGGATTCCCCTCATCTCCTTCCCCTGAAACAAAGTCAGCAAAATGCAGGCAAATTTACAGTAAGTCAGTACTGGTCTACCAACAATGATAACCAGGATTGGAGACAGTGGAAAGCTTTCAATCTGAACAATAATGAACTCACTCAGGGAACAATTCAAGACTTGAATCAACGAATTTCAAAAAGGAAAATTCGAGTTGCAGCCGAGAATGACAAGCTCAGATGGGGTCCGAAAGGAAACAGGAACTTCTCTCTGAAAGAGGCTCGGAGTATCATAGATGAGGAAGAACAACCGAACATTCTACCATGGGCTACTAAGGTTTGGGATAGTCTGCTATGGCCGAAAATCAGAACTTTTCTATGGTTACTGATGCAGAAGAGAACTCTCACCTGGGAAAACCTTATGAAAAAAGGTTTCAGGGGACCCTCTAGATGCCCTATGTGCACTAAGGAGGAGGAAACCATGAACCACCTTCTTAACTCATGCGATTGGGCCTCCCAGCTCTGGAACTGGTTGGAAAACATTCTTGGAGCTTCGGACCGGAACAGGGATTCAATTCAGGAAACCATCTCCAACTGGAGGAACAAGTTTTCAAGAGTGAACAGAGTGGAAGGCATTTGGAAATCCGCCCCCGGCTTTATTGTTTGGACCATCTGGAAAGAACGAAACCGTAGAATTTTCAAAGAAGAAACTAGAAGCCTAGAATCAGCAAAGGAGTCTATTTCAACAAATATTAAACAGCTCATACAGGCTAAATGTAAGGTAGAAGCTGATGAAAAACCAACTAATCAGGATATACGAATCTTAAAGGCGTTTCAATTGGAAGCAGCTAGCAATCAATCAACAGGGGTAAATTCTCCCCAACCTTCATCACTTATTTCAAACTGGCAACGCCCTCCTGAGGGCAACCTGAAAATGAACTTTCATGGAGCCTCTCGGGGAAACCCAGGCATAGCAGGCATTGGGGGAGCTATCCGCAATCAAGCAGGGGAAATCATTCATATCTTCAGCAGAGCTTTAGGTGAAACCACTAATAATGAGGCTGAGTTCGCTGCGGTTGAGCAGGGCTTAAAAATCCTAAGGAGTCTCAGGAGGGGAAATTTAATAGTCGAAGGGGATTCTCTTCTGGCTATCATGGCGGCTAAACGCCTACAGACAAGAACGCCCATAAGCAAAGCCACCAAGCATTGGAGGCTCGCCAAAGCTACGGAAAACATAGCAGGGCTCATTATGGAGATGAAAGGTTTAACCTTCCAGACAATCAGGAGAAAGGCGAATGGTCTAGCTGACCATTTGGCAAACTATGGAGCAGACAACCCAAACATTGCCATGGACAGGTGCTGGCCGGAGATCGACGACCCAATCATAAAGGAAGCATGCGAACAGCTGGCAGCGAAGGATTTAATCCAGGCTACCCAACCTTAATCGGGGAAGGCACTTGGCCCCGGTCTCGGAATCGCAAGGAAATCGACAGGGATTATCAGCCCAAGTCTCTCTATGGGTTGATTGGACATATGAAAAGGTGGAGCTCCTGGCGGCAGCTGCTCTCGCAGATGGGCGATCATCATGATTCAAGAGACGGGATCCATTACATCAGATACCGTCCTATCAGTACGTATGGTGAGGGTCCGTATAGCAAGATTTCATTGCCATTAATGGCAATTCTGAGTGGAAGGAGGTGGAACAAGGTTCGAAGGAACAGAACCAAGCATGCCAGCATACGGGGCATATCAATCTTCACGCACCACCACCCCATCAGAAGGAATTCACCACACACCTGGCGCCTGGCTCGTCAGCCTGGAAGTAACATCATGTGCTCCGATTCGACCAGCGACAGCCTCGCTTGTGCGATTCTCCAGCACACTCAACAGCAAAGTACCTCCACCTTCAAAGGCACTTACTCCATTCTCATGAGGAAGCATCAAGGTTTTCATTATAAAGGCTTGGGCTATATCCCTGTCACCCTCATTGCTCTACGAGTGTGCGTTGAGAGTGGTTCTGTTTACAAGTTTGGCTTAATTCGGGCAAGTTACGAGAGGTTGGCTATGGAAGCGGGAGGCAGTCGCTGCGAGGCAGCAAAACGTGACCTTCAGGAAGCCAGAGGTGGTTACGAGACTAGGACTGCTACCAAATTAAAACGCAAGATGGCGGATTTAGAAGCTTAGGCTAAGCATGAGGAGGGTGGCAGAATGGACATGGAGATTGCTGCAGAGGTTGACTGGTTGACTGACCCCGGCACACCCTCGAAGAGGGCTACTCAATTCATGAGAACCCAGGCGGAGAGCTGGCGCACTAAAACCCTGATTGCAAAGGCTCTGGACTCCATTGACAAGGAAAGGCAACATATCGTTACAAAGGTAAATCTCACTGAAGAACAAATGGCTAAGATTATAGACTACAATAGTGCCCTGGACAGTAAGATTACTTCTGTGAATGAGGCTGTCAAAACCCTCAACCGCATGCTAATGCTGCTCATCCGGCTACTAAAAGACTCCATCAACACAGCTCCTACTGCTCAGCCAGCCACTTCTGCTGCGAACCAGCCTGCTTCCCTGGAAGAAATGCAGGCGAAGGTTGATCGCCACGTCCAGGACATAGGATTGGATACCATCGGCCTGATGGGAAAATACATCTAAGGACATGCGGGTGGCTCTCTTACTGTCTCGGTTTTTGCTATCCCTGTTTCTTTTTTCACTATGCTATCTCGGCCTTAGTGTTTGTCTGTTGGCTTGTTGTTACTTCTCTTGTCTAGTTTCGGTAGTACCAGTGTTATAGTAATGTCTTGCTCTGCTCCTCGCCACCCTGCGTGGTGGGCTTTCTTTTGGTCCATATGTATCACTTCCTCTGAGCAGGCGATTCGCCCAGGAATATTGTACATCCCTGCTCGCACTACTTCGGCAGTTTTTTGTATTATACTTGTTATATAATATAATCTTCTCACTTACACAAAAAAACAAAGTAAACTTAGCATTTAAAAGACATAACTGATGATTTCCTAACCTAGAGCTAATCTGAATCAACACACAACTTCAACTTATGAAAAAAAATAAATCTAATTAAAGCTTCTTACAAAATCAAACAAATAACCAATTATCTATTCAGATGTTTATTGGACTATGATTCAAGTCAATCTCACATAGGAGTTCAAACAACTATAGTACAAATGACATACAATTCCTGAAGCATTAACACATTTTCTATTCTAAAAATGATACTCTCTCTAATCGATTCTGAATATTCAAACAAAGAATAAGCTACAAGAGTCTCGCGCCACTGGTATATAAATTCATAAGCAATGAAACACTTCCATTCAAGACAAGAGATTCAATTTAAAACATAAGAATTTACTCCTTCATAAATTCATTTTAAATCGAAACTTCATTTTCCAACATTCAAGAATTTGGAAGAGTAATCATAGAGTTAACATGTACAAAGTATGCTCATAACAATGTTCCACGGCTTAAGAAGACTCAAAAACATTACACTTGTTATATTTAGCTTAGATGTATGAACACGTTTTAAAGAAACTCAAGTATGGAATTAAGTGTAGGAATTCTGTAAGTCACTAACGAAAGAAATTAGAAATTAAGTGCAATTAAATCTACGAAATTGAAACACACTTTCTACACACTGAAATGGCCACAACCTAGAGAAATCCTAAGCTAATTCAATACTTGCATATTAAAGAGACATGAATGCTTATGTTGGGAATCACAATTTCCGTTGGACCAAAACCCGTAGGTGGTAGCCAACGATCGCATCACTAGAGATAAGGATCCATGAGAGGAGGTTAGGCCATGTTGCAAGACACAAGGGGAGTGTTGGTTTATCTAATGTCCAACAATCTCCCCCCCAATGCGAGACAGGTGTGTATCAAACTCGTGACCTACACTTTGAAACCACTTGTTGGGAATCACAATTGCCATTAGAACAAAACCCGCAGGTGTTAGCAAATGATCACATCACTAGAGATAAGTATCCATGAGAGGATGTTAGTCCATGCAACAAATTACACGGGTAGTGTTGATTTATCCAATGTCCAAAAACTAAAATAAGAGTAAAATCCAGCACAATAATTATATTAAAACATTAATAAAATAACATTTCAAGAGTTATGTATTAACAGAATATAATCAAATAGTGTCATGCCACAATCACCATCTCAGCCTAAGCATGTATCTCTGCTTTCAAATATGTGTGTAACTTTACATACAAAACATTGGGCCTTTTAAAGAGCTCACAGCGATCAAATAGTTACAACTGATTGACTAAGGAAAGTAAAAATATCTTGGATTTAAACTAAGATAAGCCAAGTGAACTCTTTAAAATTATTTCTCCCAGATTGTAACTGAAATTGTCCCAATCGTGGCACTATCCTTGAACCAAAGAAACTAATTCCATATTTGAGAAGAAGAAGGACTATTCTGGGATGTTCATGGTTGAATGGTTTCTCACTACTGAGTAGAGTACTGAATTAAGTGCAAAACTAAGTACATAATGGAAATTCCAAAAATGGTTGCTTGATGCATTGTTGGACAGTGTGTTGGACCATTTGATGACCTGTTCATGTACATAAAATTTCTACCTATATTAAAGAGTCCTTTTATATATCAGTAAGATTGAATCAAGAGTTATAAATATATTTAACATGTACCTAAACCAAACAAAGACATACAAAAATAACACTTATTAATAAATATTACCTCCACTATAAAGTAACATGGTTTAACTAGTGTGTAGTGTTTTAAGGGTACTAAAAAATGGGTAAAGTAAGGTAAATGATAGTAAAAACATTGGGATAAGATGTGAAAAAGGGTACAAAAGTAGCAAACAACACCATCATTATGCTTGTCATCTCTTATCTTTTATTTCCTGCAGACATGCCATGTTAGATAAACCAAATATAGACATAATGAAAATCATATTTAGTGAAGTTCAGGGGAGGCTATCTGGTCTACACAATCAATCCATATTAATATGGTATACATATACATAATGGCATCAATACATCAATCGTCTTAACATTATCACACACAAATTTCATCACGATGATGCAAAACTGCAACAATGACCATCAAGATGCATGCATAACAAACATATCGATAACTAACATCCATGCATAAAAGTCACATCTACCGTGAGTTATAGTGATGCAACCTCGCTATGATACCACCTTGTAACGCCTCCTCCCACACTTACCGAAGTTCACAAGATCGTCAAAGTAAGCATGAGACAAGTCTCACTATGAATGACCTGACCTCCAAGTTCAAGTTATGGAAAAGGGGCTGACACACCAAGACTTATACACATCCTACAAGGACTACAGATCACTCAAGAGCATAACAACCACCCTAGGTGATAAATCCCTCCGATGGAACATTTTTTCTCTAACCTAGCACCTTAACTACATGCACAACAAGGTAAGAGTGCAGTTATGAGGCCCCGATCGCACATACAAGCTTTCTTCCATGTGGTTATGACCAATATCCTCCAGTTCAGTGCTACTGGTTCTGATATTTGTGCCACTTCTTTAGGATAGTCTTCAAACTAGTACCTAAAACTTCTTGTAACTTTCCAGAATTATAATTAACCTAAATGTTGGCATTATGGCTCAATTTTTGGTCAGCATTGAAGTCAAACTAGTAGAATTGGTGTATTGTTGGTTGGTATTGATGTCAACCTGGTATTATGTGATTTTTTATGCACATGGTTGATTGGTATAGGTACTGGGATTATGCTGGTGAGATAGTACTTGAATTGTGTATTGGTTGCAGATCTTAGCTTTGTGGTTGAAGATGTTAGTGCAGGTTGTTGGCATGCGTGTGGATGCATTGACATGATGTGGAGACTCTACACCTAGTTGACAGTATTTGACACTGTTAAGTCATGTTTATGGTAATTAATGTGTTTTGGATGGGGTTTAGCTTGTACGAACAGTTGTAGGGTCTATCATTGATAGTTCTAGATGTTGGAGTAGTTGTGGTGAAGTTTGATGACTTGAGTGTTGGAGAAACTGATGGATGGAATTCAAGTCAACCTAGTTTGACTTGTGGTGATGATCGAGTTGTGACAGTACTCTGTTGGAGTGATGTAGTGGCTATGGTGGGTCCCTAAGTTCTTACAAAAGGTTTTCAAGTAGTGGAGCAAGTTTTGGTAGGTTATGAGCTGAGGAATGATGATTTTGAGAATAATTTTCCCTAGTCACATGGATGAAGAGTCATCAGAGCGACTGAAAATTTATAATCGCTGGAAGACAAGCCTATGGGAGCAGCTGAGGAGCTCCAACTAAGGCTTTCCATGCCTACACATGCGACTGAGGCTTAGAGCTAAAATTTCTTCACATTCCTTCCACTCATTAGGTGTTTATTTGTTTTTCTGACTTGTCTTGTTTGGGACTCATCATGTAAAGGTAAAAAAAGGTTATTGGAAATATAGAAGATGGTTAAAAGAGAACATCCATTAGTAAGTGAAGTTAGTGGCTAGATCGATTCAAGAAGTAATGAACCAAACCACTTCCAACATATGAACATAGCTCCACTACGAAATTGTAATTATTGATTTAACCATTGCATAAGATTACAAATATATGGAGATCATGACTCTATTTGGTAGTTTCACTGGAGAAGCAAATGTGTTGGTGTGTGAACTTGGAGAATGTCAGTGAGAAAAGAGTGGTGATTGAAAGATGTGTAGGGATTTATGCAGAAAATATTTAGTAGATCACCATGGTAGATTATGGCAATAGAACTATGATTCAACGAATATATTATGTAGTAGTATGGTAGCTAAGTAGGAATTATTGTAGATAATTTCCTTCATGTTTTCTTATCATGTTTTCATCAAATTATCTTTTATGTATGTTGCATGTATTGTTAGTGAGATTGTTGTAGTGATTGAATGAGTTGTGCAGATTTGTATGTGTGAGATCAGCATAATGTTTTGAGCCTATACTTCTATCAGTTTATGTGTTGTTATATTTGAGAGATTCAAATTGACTTCAGTATGAAATATTGTTAAATGAGGTTTAGAGAGAAGAGTGGAGTTGGTGCTCCGGAAAAGTCAGTATAGAGAAAACATTTCTTCATATGTCCAATGGATGTTGGGCAAGGCTTTTTGATCAAATGAGAGTCTTTAGAGTCATGATATGAGGATCATAGTTCTAATGAAGAGTATCCATTTATATATATTCTATTTAACATAATAACTTGATGATTAATATAATTATTTGAGTAGCACAATAACAAAAAAGGTGGTTTAGGACCCAAAGGGGGTTTTCCACCAGAAATATCTTATGTCCTCTTGTGCGTGTTTATTTGGCTATCTCTTGTGGTTCTTATGTGTTTTGATATATGATTTAATATATTGGTGGGTTAATGCATATTGTGTTTCATTAATTGGAAAAAGAATTATAGGTTAATAAACTCTGTCAATACTGATTCACCCCCCCCCCCCCCCCCCAATAGTGAGGGCATTTATATAAATTCATATTAGAGCGGGATTCTCTCTATGAATCTTGATTGCTTGAGCTAAGATTGTGGGATTATGGTGAAGAATAAGAAGAAGAAATCTCAAAAAAGGAAGAGCTGCAAACAATTGAATAATGCTGCAAAATTGGGAGAACCTCTTTTGCTGGTAAAAGGTATGGCCAATGGTATTTCCAGGCATGGAAATTTTCCTTGCCATTATAGTGATGATTATTTTGGGGTTATTGAATAATTTTATGATCAAAGTTTTGAAGTTGATTCCTTAAGAAGTGAGGAAGGTGTATTTCCATTGTAGGAATCTGAAGGTGAAGAGCTTAAAAGAATAGTAACCCTTGAAGAAAAAGAAAAAAAGCTCAGGCAAGGTTGATCTAAGAACTTAAGATGGAGAACACATATTTGAAGAAAATTCTTCATATTCTTGAATAGAGAGAATATTTTCAAAGAATATATTTCTATTTTGAAAAATCAGTTGGAGATAGAAAACAAAAGTATAGAGGAGATTGACAGCCAAATCAAGAATTGAATTAGCCACTGTGAGAAACTAGAATATTATTTAGAACTTTGGATCAAGAGGAAAAATGAGGTAGCAGTTGAAGAGCCCAAAGAATAAATTTCAAGCAGTAATGAAAGAAACCACCAACAAAATTGAGTGCCAAGTCAAGAGCCCAAAAATGTGCCAAGGAAAGTTATGAGATATGTTAAGTGTTTTAACTTTCAAAAATTTGGGCACATTTTAGTCAATTACATGAACAATAAGATAAATCATTTCAAGAAAAATAAGAAGCCAAAGAAATAACATCCTCAAAGATCAGTCCCATCAGTTTCTAGGTATACAAATTCCTCTTATGGGTATTGTTTCTTATGTAATGATTTTGGTATAAAAGTGCTTATTGTAGGACCTATGGAGCAAAGAGTAGAAATTAGATCAATAAAAAATTTGAACATTTTCCTACATTTCTTGGGCACATTAGATTATATTTTTTTGATAAGGTGGGACATGAGGCCATGGAATGCAAGCCTCCCATGTGTTTCAGGAAATCGAATCAAAGGAAGGAAGTCATGCAAAGCTAATCAATCAAGAAGTCAAATAAGGCTATGCATGTCGAGGATCAACCTCACAAAATTTGGAGAAGAAAAGAGAAAAAAATCACTCCCATAAAAAAACTAAGGCCTTCATGCTCTCAGGGGGGGCATATGGTAGAATTATGGATAGCATACAAATCATTAAAAGTGCTTCCATATTGGAAAGCTTGAATGAGAATTATGTTGCAGATGGTTGTCACATTTTTGTAGCACTAATAGTTGTTGTTGCAAGAGATATTTTTTTTTTTTTATGAAACATATGAAAGGGGAGCATCTCACATGCTTTTATTTTTCTAGTGGCTTATTGATGGCATCATGGTCCATGAGATTATTTGGAGGAGGTTGTTATGTTTCTCATGATTATATATTTATCTAACATTGAGCATTGCAGGAGCTATTAGAGGTTGAGGAGAACTGCCTTGAGTTTATATGATCTATATGATTCTTCATAGTCTTGTATGAGTCGCATACAAATGATTATTCTCAGACTCATGGTTGTTTTGTGAATTCATGCAAAATTGCCTTTATTTGAACAAGTTGTGTATGTTATCAATGAGTGACATTCTAGTGATTAGATGCTATAATATATTTGTATATGAGATAAAACGAATTTCATCTATGTTGCTGTTGTGTATGGTCCATATGCATGCCTATGGATTTTCTACTGTTGTTTGATTTTATTGCATATAATGTGATGCATCGATAATATTATTGCATGGACAATCACCTATGTCTTATTGATTGGCAACATTGAGGAGATTAATTGTTGTCACTATGCTTATGGTGCTTCTGGTAGATCTCTTTATGGTTTGTTGTTGCTAGTATTACTGTTGACAAATCTTGTGTTACAAGTTTAGTGTTGATCGAAGTTGAAGATTATTTGTTGCTTCTTAATTGTTGGAATTATGCATATATGGCTTGGTGGTTACCAATCACATGATATGATGGTACTGGTTGGAGGTTTTGATGATCAAATTTATTATTATTTCATGGATCTTGTGTTCATTACCGTAATAGTTTGAGTCTTATCTTCTAATGTGAGATGTGTTGATTTGATTTATGCTACCTTGAGTGGATGGCTTCCTCCTATTGTAAATGGTGCCTTGATATATATGGATCTATCTTGTGCACATGGATGGTTGTATGCATGATGAGATTTACACATTTCTAAACACGCATCATCTTGTTGATTGGCCTAAATATTTGTAGTGCTAGTCAAGGAGCTTATTTGAGTATTTCTTTGTGAGAGACATGTGTTTTTGTCATATGTAACAACCACATGCTTCATATTGTACTTCATGAGTTTCACTCATGTATCATTTTTATGAAGCCATGTAATCAAGTGTTCATGTAATTGAGTTTATGTTGTCATGAGTTGGTGATAGGAAGGTTATGAGTCATGAAAAGTTGAAGTTGTTATGAGTTGTTGCATCCATTTTTGGGCTATTGTATATCATGTCATAGTCATTTTATAGCCTTGTATCTCATTATATAGCCATGTACTACATTGTATTGCATATAAGTTCTGACGATCATGTTGGAGAGAGAGTTTTAGTGTCTAATATCTATGGTTGAGGGATGAACCAACCATTCATGTCAGATGACGGGTGTTCTTTCAGTCATGTACTGTATATTAGTTGTATTGTATAGCCACTCCCTTGATATTTGAGGTGTAGCCTTCAACAAGAAGGAATTCGTTACAGGATGATGATGATGCTCATGGGGGGGTGTGTCTAGTGTTTCTATTGTTGATCAGATATAGTTTTTTGTTGCTACCACTACTCTATTTTGTTGTTGGTTTCGATGAGAGTGAGGTTGATGTAGTTGGTATTGCTGAGTTGAGTGATGTGGCTACTATTGATGCTATGATGTGTTTCTTCTCATATTACATTGATGCTAATGATGGTTATGTTATACTGTTGATGAATAGAGTGATTCTACTCATAATATTTGTTGTTGTTGTTCATGTTGCTGTTGAGTTGTGTGCTACTACTGCTGGTTGAGAGTGGTGTTCATGGAGATTTTGCTACTGTTAATTCAGGAGAGAGAGAGAGATATTGCTTTTATTTGTTTTCATGTTGTCATGGGGAGTGTTGTTATCTGTTGATGCATTATGATCTGACCTTGCTAGTGCATATGATGTGTTGATATTTTTGCTGGTTATGGTATGTTGTTGCCCATACTATGTTGATGGTTATAGTTATCGTTCTTTGTTGAGACACAACTAGTATCTAGGAGGACTAGTGTTTATTCAAGTATTGTTATTTAGATGGTATCAACCCTTTGCCATTGATGTCAAAGGGGGAGAGAATGAGGAGGTTTTGAGAGGCCAATTGGTTGGTTTAGCTAGGGTTTCCATCAATGCCAAAGGGGGAGATTGTTGGCATTATGTCTTAGTTGTTGGTTGGCATTGATGTCAACCTAGTAGCATTGGTGTATTGTTGGTTTGCATTGATGTCAACCTAGTAGTATGTGATTTTTTATGCACGTGGTTGATTGGTATAGGTACTAAGCTTATGCTAGTGAGATAGTACTTGACTTATGCATTGGTTGCAAACCTTAGCTTGGTGTTGCATATGCGAATGCAGGTTGTTGGCTTGTATGTGGATGCCTTGGCAAGGTGTGGAGTTGCTACACCTAGTTGACGGTATTTGAGACTTTCAAGTCATGTTTATGGTACTTGGTGTGTGTATGAATGGGTTTTAGTTTGTATGATCACTTTCAAGGTCTATCATTGATGGTTCCAAATGTTTGATTAGCTGTGGTGAATTTTGATGATTTGAGTGTTGAAGAAATTGATGGATGGAATTCAAGTCAACCTAGTTTGAACTTTGATGGTGATGGAGTTGCGAAAGTACTTTGTTGGAGTGTTTTAGTGGCTACAATGGGTCCTTAAGGTCTTATAAAACGTTTTCAAGGAGTGGAGCAATTTTGGGAAAGTTTTGAGCTGAGGAAAGATGATTTTTAGTATTCTTTGGCCTAGTCACATGGATGAAGGGTCATCAGAGAAACTAAAAGTTTATACTCACTAGAAGACATGCCTATGGGAGCAGCTAAGGAACTCTAGTTAATTTTTTGCAGGCATGTGAGTGCAAAAGAGACTTAGAGCTAAAAAATTTATGCATTCCTCCCGCTCATCAGGTGTTTATTTCCTTTTTTGGATTGTCTTGTTCGGGAATCATCATGTAAAGGTTGGAAAAAGGTTGTTGGAATTATAGAAGATGTTTAAAAGAGAATATTCATTAGTGAGAAAAGTTAGTGGTTAGATTGAGTCAATAAAATGAACCAAACTACTTCCAACATAGGAACAAAACTCCACTAAATAATTGTAGTTATTGACTTAACCATTACAGAAGATTACAAATAGATGGAGATCATGAGTCTATTTGGTGGGTTCACTAGAGAAGAATATGTGATGGTTTTTGAGGTTGTAGGATGTGAGTGAGAGAAGAGTGGCGAGTGAAAATTGTGTAGGGATTTATGCAAAAAATCTTCACCATATCTCAATGGTAGAAGATGGCAGCAAAACTATGATTCAACCAATATATTATGTAGTAGTATGGTAGCTAAGTAGGAATGGTTGTAGATAATTTCCTTCATGTTTGGTTATCATTTTTCTTCAGATTATATTTGATGAATGATACATGTATTGTTGATGGGATTGTTGCAGTGGTTGAATGACTTGTGTAGATTTGTTTTAGTGAGATAATCATATTTTTTTCGAATATATTGGTAGAAGTTGTTGTGTTGTTCTAGTTGAGTGATTGATATTGATTCTAGTTTGAAATATTGTGAAAGGAGGGTCAGACAGAAGAGTGGAGTGGGTGCTCCAAAAAATTCAGTATAGAGAACAAATTTCTTCATAAGTACAATAGGTGTTGGGAACGGCTTGTTGATCATATGGATGGTTGTAGAGTAGTGAGATGCAGATCATAGATCTCACTTATATAGCCATTTATATATATTCTATGTAATTGAATTTCTTGATGATTAATATAATTATCTGAGAAGCACAGTAGCAACAAGGGTAGTTTTTGACCTAGAGGGGGTTTTCCACCAGAAAAATCTTATGTCCTCTTCTGCATGTTTATTTGGCTATCTCTTGTGATGCTCATGTGTTTTGATATATGATTTAATCTACTGATGGGTTAATGAATGTTGCATTTCAGTAATTGGAAAAAGATTTAAAAGTTAATAAACTCTGTCACTACTTATTCACCCCCCCAGTAGTGAGGAAATTTCCAACAACAAAGACAATGCCAAACACTCAAACTTGAATAAATAACTTGACCTAGACATGCCTAATCCATAACATAAATTTCATCAAACATATGAAAGACATGTAAGGTACATTTCATGAATGCATAACTGATCATAAAATGATAGTCTTCATCTGAGAATCACCAAGAAGGCTCTACGCCCTTTCTAGCTACCTGTAATAACACTTGTTATTCCATGAATTCATCAACCATTCAATAACTTATCAAAACATGTCAAGATCCATAGATTGAAGATATCATATAACCAACATATGACCAACAAATAACCAACATAGAAACCATGAAAAAGCAACCATAATATCACTGGAATAATCACTACAAATGCTCATAGATCACAATAGTAAAATATCTTATACTAACGTATGAAAATGCTAACCAAGTGAGGGACTTCCACATAACACCTGACCATAGATTAGGTTGAACCAAATCCCTCTTTAGCCAATCGACCCCATGACATATTCGAAGCATGAATGTGGGATCTCATGGAATAAACAAAAACGAAACCAAACAACATCTTCTAGAGGACAAACCACCTCAACCCTCACCCACAATCATACTGCATATGTAGTTTTGAAATCACAAACATCAACCAGATTGGCCTCTACCCAAGATGTTTAGGGCTCTAGGAACTAGTAACTCAACCCACAACCTTCTAGGGCTCCAAAGTCTTTGTTCCAGTCATGGCTCCAGGGACTAGTAGCTCAACCCACCAAGGTCTCTAGAGCGCTTGTACCAACCTACGGTTGTAGGAACTAGTAACTCAACACAAGATATTCTAGGGCTTCCAGAGAATTGATTCCAACCCCTAACCATCAAGAACCTAAAAACCAATCAAATAAAATGAACAACACCATGGCTATCTAAGAAATGGTAAGGCAAGTTTGAAACCATTGTTAATCTAGGAAAATATCCATGCCAATGACAACGCATAACCAAGGAATTACATGCATATACCATGCATCCAAAACGATCAAGGAAATCACACATGAAGCTTGTTACCTAAAAATAAATCTATCTATAGCTTTTGATCCAATTGTTTCCTTATGCTCCCTTATTTCTGTTTCATTCTTTCTCCACATCTAAGTGAATTCTAGAGTGCTCCAAACATGCTCCAAGAATACTCTAAGTGTGCAAGAGCATATGAGAGAGTGAATGAAAGGAGAACTCAACCCAAAACTATCAAAAGCTAACAATTGATTACTTGATGTCTTTTTATCATTTATCTCTCTATTTTCTTCATTTTCCTTCATTTT
The DNA here is from genome assembly GCA_031772625.1 of Pinus tabuliformis. Taxonomy (NCBI): domain Eukaryota; kingdom Viridiplantae; phylum Streptophyta; class Pinopsida; order Pinales; family Pinaceae; genus Pinus; species Pinus tabuliformis. The sequence continues at coordinate 498,629,844 of CM062816.1, forward strand.
CCTTCATTTTCCTTCATTTTTCCTCTAATTTCCCTTGCATGCAAATTTGTAACATGCCTCCTCTCACATCTACCCACTTTCACCAGCTTAATTAGGATAAACATGAGATGAGCAGCTACTATGATATGACTCGAACTCCTATATGAACTTAAGGAAATGGAGTCGACACAACAAGATCTTACTGATTTCCCTTAGGTGCCACAGGACCTCCAGGAGTAACCCAAGACCTCCAAGTGTCCAACCCCTGAGACAACTCACTTTTTCCCTGAACTAGAGTCCCAGTCACTCCCTTGCCAAGGACTCCATGTAACTATGGGTTCCGAGTGACTCCCATAAGCCTACATTAGTGCGATTATGGCCTTTTTCTGGCTGTGTTGTGCCATCAACTACGAGAATTAAGGCTATCTTCCACGGCTTTGGCTTAGCCTCTATCCAGAAAAATATGAAACTTCTAGAACTCATAAAAGACACGAAGACAATGCTTGTAAATGAAAAATTGGAACTAGGACTTGGTTTGACTTGACTATCCCCAACCGGGACTGACATTTTGTCAAACACTTGGTAGATATGCAACCTACAAGTCATGAATGTAAGTCTGAACATAAGGGACTGAAAAATTATCTGAGGCTTAACAAGAAGGGTCATTGCCTTCTCACATTGGTTGTTATAACACCAATTAGGTCTTGCATTCATTATTCATTCAGTTACAAGCAAAAATATAAAAAGAGGCATGTTTGAGAATTGTCATATAACCATGCTTATAACCAATATATAACCAGATAAATAAAATTGAGAGAAAATCCATTAAAGACGCATAATAACAATTACACTAATCAAAAGTAAGAGAAACTTAACTTTTATTAAACATAGGAAAGATCCAACCAGGTTCAAGAATTCCACGTACCATCTGACCATAGATTGGCTAAACGAAATATCTATTTTAGCTATTAACTCCTATGTTGTATTAAAATCATGAATGTGGGATCTCATGGGATAAACCAATCCAAAAAAAACAAAGGGAATCAAGAGGTTAAATCACCTCCACCCTCACCATACTGTGATCTCACCTAAATTGGTCCCCAGATCACAAAATCAAATAGAACTTGGATGCCTCTAGATTCCTTCACCATCCTTGAGGGTTTTCTTGTCTCCACCCTCAGGCTTCACCGTGTATCCTGCGATTAGCATTCAAGGGATTCCTAGGCCATTAGGAATTTTCCTGACACCACTTCACCCCATATTTCAAAACCATCTAACAATCCAAAGCATAAACCGATAAAGAATCCCATCAAATCATAACTATCTAAAAGTGGAAAGGAAAGGCTAAAAACCTCTATCAAAACTAGAAAAAGTCCATGCCACTAACAATAAGAAACCAACTACACACATTCATATGCCAGACATGTGAAAACCAACTAGGAAATCATACATGCAACTTGTTACTTGCAAGTATTCCTATTGAAGCTACTTGATCCAACCTTTCCTTACTTGATGTTTTCTTTCCTTGTCCTTCCTTTGCTTTCTTGATCTCCTTCTCCTCTTGGTCCTCTTCTCCTCTCTAAGACTAATTCTAAGAATGAACTGAAAAAAAGGCTACAAATTGATGCTCTAATATCTTTTTATCATTCATGCCTCTAATTCCTTCATTTTCCTTCAATTTCCTCCTCACATACAACTTGTGACCTTTCATCTCCCTTTTCTCCTAATTTCCATTATTTTCAAAAATAAAATGCCAAAAATACCTCTTTGTATTTTCAAATCCTTTGTCATTACCTTTGCAAATTTCGCCTTAGCCATAAACACATCAAGTGGTTCCCACTAGGATATCTTGGCCAACATTTAGCTTGTAATAAGTGTCCCATGATGTTCGTCTTATTTTTCCTTTATTAACTTTTATTACATGAAATTTTAACCTGGCATAGTTAGAGACCCCTCCCCCTTGGGGGAACACTGTCCTCAGTGTTAAATCGCACCTATACCCAGAAAAACCACCGAAAAGAAAACATACTTCCCATGAAGCTTTATAACTTAGATCATTGCAATATTTACAATGAATAACCTGCTCAAAAGAAAAAACCATCATGACAACATGACAATATAAAAACAATATCTCTTATTGGAGCTTTATAACTTAGCTCATGGTGGTATTTATAATAGAAACCATACATAAATATGTATAAGTACCAAAATCGATTTTCCTCAACTAGAAAACAATGAAGGATACATAGCCCACATCTGATCCACCATCTCCCATGTAGAATTTTCGGGCCCAAAGTGCTTCCACTGCACTTTAACATTCTTGATTTCTTTGTTTTGGAGCATGACCTATTTCCCCTACAATATGCACTAAGGTTCCAGCTAGAATTATCCTTCTTGAAACACTTGGAATACAGACCAATCAAAAGCATGATCAATATCCTTTACATGTCTCTTAAGAAATTAAACATTGAAAACATCATGGAATTTCATTGTCGGAGGCAGTGCAAGTGGGTAGGTCGCTGGTCCAATCCTCTCAAGGATCTCAAAAGCCCCATAATACCATGGTGCCACCTTTGCACATGATCCAATCCTCAAGGAGCTCTTCTTGGTCTTGATGCATAAATACACATTCTCCCCAACCTGAAACTCCTTAAATTCCCTATTTTGGTATGCATAACTCTTTTACCTAACCTGTGTTGCATTTAGATTCTTCCTTATAACTTGCATTTCCTCCTCCATGTATGCCAACATGTCCATTCCAATAAGTACTATGTTCACAAAATCACTCCAACTGATGGGAGTATTACAACTTTTCCCATAGAGTTCCTCTAGAGGACTCATCCTTAGTGTCTCCTAATAACCATTGTTGTATGAAAACTCAACCAACGGAAGGTGCTCCTCCCATCTCTTTCCCTAATGTACCACATACAAGCTCAGCATATCCTCTAGGATCCTATTGACCCTCTTTGTTTTTCCATCTGTTTGCAAATGATAGGTTGTACTAAAGGCGAACTTTGTCCCAAAACCTACAAACAACTCCTTCCAGAACTTGGAAGTGAACTTAGTATCCATGTCTGACACAATCTTCTTTGAAACACCATGCAAACTCATAATCTCTCTAATCAAGACTTGTGCCACCTCACTAGCTGAATATGTAGTCTTGTTTGGAATTAAGTGAGATACCTTGCTAAACCTAGCAACCAAAACCATGATAGAATCATGTTGCCTTGATGTCCACGGAATACCTATAATGAGATACATGGAAATTACCTTCCATTTCATTTCTGGAATCAGATTAGACTATATTAATCCACCTGGACGCTTAAAATCTACCTTCACTTATTGACAATCCATACATCTAGCCATGAAATCTGCCATTTCCTTATTCAAATTTGGCCAATAATAGAACTTATTCACCATTGTCAACATATTCTAATATCCTGGGTGACCTGAATATGTCTTAGCATGAAATTATCTCAAAATGAACTTCTTGAGCTCACTGTCATCTAACACATAGATCATGTCCCTAAATCTCACCAAGAAATATGCCATGAGACGATAGTATGCATCCTAACCATCTATACCTTGTTACAACTTGTGCCTAAGCTCCATATACATGTCATACTTCTTCCCTACATGTAAGATCTGATCCTATAAATCTATCCCATAAGAGCTCATAACTGTTATATGATTCAGCTACACTCTCTTGGTAAGAGCATATGTGACCGAGTTCTACTTTCCCTTGATGTATCTGATCTTCAAGTTGAACTCGTTGATCATGGCCAACCATATAGATTTCCTGGAATTTAGATTCTATTGGTCAAAAAGATACTTCAACCAGTTCTGATTTCTCATCAACACAAACCTCTTGCCAAGAAGATAGTGCCTTCATATCTTCAAGGCACGAATAATAACTTCCAAGTCAAGATCATGAGTCACATAGATCTAGTCATGCTCATTCGGTTTCCTAGACTCATAACATTCCACCAAGTCCTCTTTTACAAGCATATGTAAACACCAAGAACTCTTTATCTAGATCTGCAACCATAAGAACAAGAGAATTGGTCAACAACTACTTCAACTGCTCAAAACTAGTTTCACATTCCTCTGTCCATTCAAACTTCTTGCCTTTCCTCTACAAGGATGTAATAGGATATGCAATGTGTCAGAATTTCCTGATGAACCACCTAAAATAACCAACTAATCCCAAAAATGATCTGACTTCCTGATCTACATTCTTACGAGTTTCCCACTCCATGATCACCCTTATATTTTTTGGATCTATTGCTATGCCTTCCTTGGAGACATGTCCCAAGTAGTGAACTTCTATCTCAAAAAAATTGCACTTGCTAAGCTTGGCATATAGCTGATTCTCTCTTACCAATCTCAATAGTGCTTCTAAATTCTCAACATGTTCTTCGTCATTCTTAGAATATATCAATATGTCATCAATGAATACAATAACAAAATTGTCTGGGTAAGGACGCAACACACTATTCAACAAGCACACAAATGTAGCTGAGGCATTAATCAAACCAAAAGGAACCACAACAAACTCATAATCCCTGTACATAGTCCTGAAGGAAATCTTGTAGATGTCCTCTTCTTTGATGCATACCTGACGGTATCCTGATCTCAAGATGATCATTGAGAACACAATCTCTCTTTTCAACTGATCAAATAAATAATCAATCCTTGCAATGGATACCTATTCTTGATCGTCACTTTGTTCGATTACCTGTAATCAATGCACAACCTGAGAGTGCCATACTTATTCTTCATGAACAATACTGGTGCACCCTAAGGTGATACAGTTGGCCTAATGTACCCCTTGTCAAACATTTCCTTCAACTGCAACTTCAACTCTACTAACTCTGGTGTGCTCATCATGTAAGGTGCCTTTGATGTTGGTGCTGCTCCTGGTACGAACTCAATAAAAAACTCCACTTCCCTATGAGGAGGTAACTCTAGAATCTCTACTGGAAACACATCCTGGAATTGTTGAAATACTGGGTACCTCTTGAATATTTATACATCCTAAACATCTTTACCCTTGTCACTGGAGATATGCATTGAAAACATCACACACCCTTTCCTGCAACTTCACTCATCTTGCATAGCGGTAACCATCCTCATTTATGTAGGCTTCTTCTTCCCTTGCAATATTCTCTTTTCCCCATTATTATCTAGACACTCAATGGCCTTGTCATAAAAATATACTTTGGTCCTATGAAGATACAACAAATGTATGCCCAAAAGCATATTGTATGATTGCAATGGTAGTACATTCAAATGTGCTACTGTAGGCATACCATTTAACTCAAATGCACAAGCTCTTACCTAATGGTGAACTATCTTCTTAGTACTTGTAGCCAACTACACCAACCAAGTCTGTACATGCAATTTTTTCTCAAGCCACACTTATCTACCACGTCAGGATTAGCATAAATATAATTAGATCTAGGATCAATCAAAATACAAACAAATTGATGACAAAGCTTACCATCCATCTCGATAATATATTCCTAGTGATCCACCTGCCTGTTGTCCATAGTTTCATAAATCTGAGGAATGTTATGACCAACATCCCCAATTGTTTGTGCCTCCTGGGCACTACAGATATGAGTTCTACCATCCTCATACAATGGAAAATCCTTCTTGTGATGATATTTTCCACATATCAAACACTACAACGATCCCCTACCATCACCTCTATTCTAATTCTCACCGGGCTATGACCCATGTCCCTTCTCAACTTCATTCAACTTCTTGTGAGGAACCACATTGTCTTTCTCACCTACTGTTGGAAATAATACTGAGAGGGGGGGTGAATCAGTATTATCAGGTCAATTATTTTTCATTTCACAATCAGATTTTCATACGCTACTTCAGTTAGTAAAAACTACATATGTACGCAACTGCAGTTAAGGAAACTAGCGTATAAACATCAGACTTGTAATTTAAATTATTCTTTAGATGTTGTTCATTAATCTGTGCATCAAACCATATAAACAGTAACCAGGAACAACAAACCAGAATAGGAAGTCACACATAAGAACACAAGATATAAGGTGGAAACCTAATGTGGGTGAAAACCACCTGCTGCAATTCGTCTCTATCTTCTTTTAATTCAAAACTTCTTTTTACAATGGTTCTGTACTGGTGCAGTCTTATACCAGTACGCAGGCTGCTAACTACAAAAGGCTACAACCTTCTCTCTTTCTCCAGCTTCTCATGGAAGGGAGCTACAACCCCCTTAGCTCTTGTACTAGCTGAGGTACTAGTACGTAGGTGCTGACCTACAGAAGGCTACAACCCTCTCTTTTCTTTTAGGGACCACGTTTCATAAATTTTCAAACTAGATCCATGAATAATATCAATCAAACATCAAGTATATCTGCATCAACCAATCTCCTTTGTAAAACTAAATCAAATAGTCACTTCTCTGAATGCTGCATGCATACGCTGTTGAATCAAGGCCAACCTGCGTATACGCTATTTTTAATTACAGAACCAACTTGTATAGGCGCCTTTGCTTCGCTGAACCTGTGTACAGATCTATAAAAGATAATTTATCCTTTTCACTTATTCAAACATCAGTTATACCCAAATTATCAAATTTATAGATCAAGTCATGCGCTAAAAATAGCAGATCAAAACCACACAAAGATAGTACTATTCAAGCCTTAAGATCTTGACCCATCAATAGTACTTATCGTTCTTCTTGTGCTCAGGTTCCTCCTTGATTCAGATCTAGCTATGCACCATAACCCAATGACTAGTAGATCTAGCTCTTCATAAGATATTCAATGCTTGAGTCGATGCCTTTGCCTAATGATCTCCTTCCCCCTTTATAGTCTTAGGCCTTACACAATACCATGGACCAAAACCATAAAGAATCAATACCTTGGACCAAATACCTGGGTTCAACACTTAAGACAAGATACCATGGTCCAAAACCATAGGTCCAAATACCAAGGACTAAATACCATGGAGCAAAAATAAGTTTTCCCACACGTACGTGCTTTTCTTTGCATGAAAGTGTATGCATATGTATACGCGCCTTTCGATCATTTAACCCGTGTGTATACGCGCCTTGGTTAAGAGGAACCTGCGTATATCTCTTTTTCCTTCATTCTGAGAACCTGAACTGTGATATGTCATTTGAGTGAGTTGCCATCAAGGACAACACCTGTGTAATAGCGTGAAACCAGTGTCGTAATGCCAACAATCTGCCCCTTTGGACTTGATGGCAACCCCAAGTCACTCATAGTCATTCTCCCCCTTTGTCATCAAAGGCAAAGGGTTATGCTCCCCTGAGTACATGCTGAAATCTCTACTCTGCTGTGTTGTCCATTCTCCCCCTGACTATAGGCAAGGTCTGCAAGAAGATGTTCTACAAGAAGAAACATGACTTTATACATCATAAATGACCTTCCTATCACCAAAGACTCATACATATATCCATTTCCCAACCAAGTGGGGATATACCAATATTGACTCATCCTCCCAACCAAGTGGGGATACACCAAATATTTACACATGATAAAACAAGAACATTACATCATCCATCCCAGGCATACTGGGGAAACAAACATAGGTCGTTACATAACCTTCATAAATAAAGAAATACATGACATAGAGACTAAATATCTAAGATAATACTATGATAGTCATCAACAACTAGCAGCATTTTTCAATCATCATTCAGACCGGAAACCATGATCTCACTCTGCACCTGTTCCACCTGAAACAAAAAACAGCTGTGAAATTGAACCAAGATCTTCAAAGATAATGCCAACAATGCATTATTAGAAGTATATGCTCCCCATGAACCTGTGCCAGATGGTCTCTGTCAGACCCATATCAGACTCTTTTCATCCTGAGCCTGGCCCACTATTTGTCTTCAAACCAACATATACGCGACTGTATCCACATAAACAGGCGTATGTACACGAATCCTCCTCATTAAACTCGCGTACAACCATTTTTCTCTGAAACAGACAAGTTTCAACAGCAAGATGATGCATCAACTACTCCCAACTTCTGTCTAAGGTATTCAAAAGTTTCCATGGGCAGTGGTTTGGTGAGTATATCAACAACCTGTTCCTTGGAGGGAACATACTCCAATTTGACTTTTTGTTCAAGCACTTGTTCTCAAAGAAAATGATATTTGATAGGTATGTGCTTGGTCTTTGAATGCATGACTAGATTTTTTGAAATACTGATTGCACTTGTATTATCACATAAAATGGAGATAGGTGGAGTACAAGTGATTTGAAAATCTTGCAAAATTTTCATCATCCAAAGGAGTTGTGTGCAACAAGATGCAACAACCACATATTCCGCTTCAGCTGTAGATAAAGCAATTGAACTTTGTTTCTTGCTGAACCAAGATACTAATCTAGAACCCATAAATAATGCACCACCACTAGTGATTTTTCTGTCATCCACGCTTCCTGCCCAATCTGCATCTGTATATGCGTGAAGTGTGAGATCTGTATCTCTAGGATACCATAAGGCATAGTTTTGTGTCCCTTGAAGATATTTGAAAAAAAAAATTAACCGCCTGAAGGTGTGCTTCTTTCGGATTTGCCTGGAATCTTCCAACTATTCCCATTGCATGCATGCTGTCTGGTCAGGTACATATCAGATAGAGCAGACTACTAATCATGGATCTATAGGTTGGTTGATGTACTGCTGCTAAATCATCATTAGCGCTGAGGCTGCATCCTGTTACCATAGGGGTACATACTGGTTTCAAATATTCCATGCCATATTTCTTCAAGATCTCCTTGAGGTACTTGGTTTGTGACAAAAAGATACCGTCTTGATTTTGTTGGACTTGTAAACCAAGAAAATATGTCAGCTCACCAAGCAAGTACATTTCAAATTCTTTCTGCATCATCAAAGCAAAATTTTGACTCATGGCTTCTTCATTGCTACCAAATATGATATCATCAACATACACGACAAGTATTAGCAATTTATCATTATCAATTTTTACATATAGATTGCTATCGGCTGAGCCTTTTGAAAAGCCTTGTTGATGGAGGTATTTTTCCAAATGATAATACTAAGCCCTTGGAGCCTGTTTAAGACCATAGAGTGCCTTCTTAAGTCTTCATACAAGTTTTGGATCATTTCCAAGGATGAATCCATCTCGTTGCTCAATATACACTTCTTCTTCCAAATCTCCATTTAAAAAATTATATTTCACATCCATTTGAAATACTTTCAACTTCTGAAATCTAGAAAGAGCAAGGAACATTCTTATGGCTTCAAGTCTAGCAACTGGTGCAAAAGTTTCTTCAAAGTCTATACCTTCTTTTTGAGCATACCCTTTACAAACAAGTCTGGCCTTGTTTCTAATAACATCTCCATTTTCATTCAACTTATTTTTGAATATCCATTTTCTCCCTATGACATTCTTATCATTTGGTCTAGGAACCAACTCCCAAGTGTTATTCTTTTCAATCTGCTCAAGTTCTTCATTCATGGCCTTGACCCAACATTCATCTTTGCATGCTTCACTTGCATTTCGTGTTTCAGTGGAGGAGAGCAATGCTAAATAGCTTGAAGCTTCTGAAATAGTTCTTCTTGTTTGTACACCTGCCTCTTTCTATCCCAAAATTTGAGTTTCTTGATGATTCTTCTGAATGTACCTGGATGGAGTCTTTTCTTCTACCCTTATCTATTCCTCTGGTGCCTCAGGGGTTTCTTCTTCATTATAAGTCTGATTTGATGATGAAGGATAGTCTTCATCATCTTTGAAATCTTCGGATTTTACCTGCCTAGGAATATTTCGTTCTTCATCAATCACTACATCAATACTTTAAACAATTTTTCCAAGTATTTTATTGTAACACTTATATCCTTTGTTGTGGGGAGAGTAACCAAGGAGAATGCCTTCATCTACTTTAGGTTCAAACTTGCCAAGGTTTTCATCAGTCCTTTTGATGTAACATTTGCTTCCAAAATTTTTGAAGTATTTTACCGTAGGAGTCTTACCATACCAAAGTTCATGAGGAGTTCGAGTGCAGTTTACCCGGATGTTTGTTTTGTTGAGAATAGTAACTGCAGCAAATGCAGCTTCACCCCAAAAAGGTTGCGGGAGTTCCAGACTCATCAAGCATAGCACGAGCCATTTGTTGAACCGTTCTGTTCATCCTTTCCACTACTCCATTTTTCTGAGGAGTCCTTGCAGTAGAGAATTCCATTCTTATTCCATGTTCTTCACAAAAATCGAAAAATTCATCTGAGGTAAATTCCCCTCCTCGATCAGACCTGAGGCATTTGATTCTACGATCTGATTCGTTTTCAACCAAGGCTTTGAATGCTTTGAAATTTTCGAAAGCTTCGTCTTTATGCTTCAGAAGTCCTATCCAACACATCCTTGAAAATTCGTCAATGAACAATATGAAGTATTCTTCTGCTCGAGGTGACCTCTTCCTAGATGGAACACATACATCAGTATGGACAAGTTCAAGTGGCCTACTAGCTGATCCTTCCTTCTCAGGGAAATTAGTTCTAGTTTTCTTACCAAATTGACATGATTTTCATATTATATTGTCTGGAATTCTGATGAGAGGGAGATCACAAACCGCCTAATATTTGCATGCTTTCCTTATCTAAGAGAAGCTTAGATTCCCCAATCTTCTGTGCCATAGCCGTGTTCATCATTCTTGCTTAGATAGCATTGTTGTTGTCCTCCTTTGAGTATGTATAAATTATTTGGAGTTCTTATGCCGTTGATCACTATTTCTCCTGTATCAAGCTCACAAACAATATATCCATTTGATCGAAATATTACCTCATTTCCTTGATCACACATTTGACTGACACTCAATAGATTATGTTTTAAGCCATCAACATACATAACATTTACAGCTTTGACTTTTTCTTTCAAAATAACAGAACCTTTACCTTTTATGAATGCAGGGGTGTCATTTCCAAATGAGACCTTCCTTTCCTTTCCAAAGGCACTATATGACTAAAGTTTTTCTTTATCACTTGTCATATGTTGTGAGCAACCATTGTCGATGTACCACTAATTTCCCTGTCCTTCCGCATATAAGGCTATGCCACATCTTTCTGGTTGCAGTTATTTCTTCCTCCACTTTTTGGGACTTAATGAAGCTTGCTCCTTCTGAGTTGTTTGCCAAAACCTACTCCTACATTCAGAATCTTCATGACCACAGTTGTTACAAATAGAACATTCTATTTCATTTTCAAGAGCATAAAAGTTATTGTAGGTTCTTTTCATGATTCCAGTCACACTACTTTGATTTCGTGCTTCTCTAGTCATGATGGTCTTGCAGGAAACACATTGAGTTGATTTTTGTCCAAATTTATGACAAGAGAAACATTGGCCATTAAAGAAATTCCTACTATTATCAAACCTTCCATCGAGGGGATTGTAATTTCCATAGCCATTCATTCTTGAGGCAAATTGAGAATGATTTACTTACATTTGGTTGTAGCTTCCATTCATCCTTGAAGTAGATTGCCCTCGATTTACTTGGTGATCTCTGTTCATTATTGAAGTAAGTTGTCCTTGATTTACCTGGTGATCTACGTTGTGCCTTTGATGTCGATTATCAACCTGTTCACTTCTCCTCGCTGCTTCAAGATAACTTTTGGAGGTAGATGGCTTCTGTGCTTGAGATGCTTCTTCAGTATACCCAAGACCTATCTTGATTAGAGGAGAACACTGCACTTTGATAATCTCATCTAAAGTTTCAGATCCTTTAGAAAATCTAAGATTAAGAGCTTTTTTTTTCTCAATATCTTTTCTAAGTCCCACAATTTCACATTCTAACTTTTCATTGTGTTTTTCCCTTTCAGCAAGTTGGAATGTTAGAGTATCTATAATCATATTCTTTTCTTCTAAACAAATTTAAGTTTAGAAATTTCTTCATAAAGACCTTCTTCATCTATAGCACCCAAGAAATCATCATCTCCAAAAGCCATCAAAAGTCTATAATCATTACCTTATTCATCTTCATCACTATTTGAAAATCCATCACTGTCTTCATGTGTATAATAGCTCTTCTTACTTACATTCTATTTTCTGTTCCATCTAACTGGTTCCTTACCTTTGTCAAGCTTATCTTTATGAGGACACTTGGTTGCATAGTGATCGACTCTTCCACAAGCAAAGCATTTAAAAGGTAGCTTACCTCTGAATCTTCCAGAACCCCATTGAAGGTTCTTGACAAAGTTTGATTCTTCCTCTCCTTCTGACATATGTCCTGACTCATTGTATTCTCCTCTTCTTGAGGCTTTGAATGTAGATTCTCTCATGTCTGATGGTCCCCCTTTTCTCATTTTGAAAGCAATTAGGATTCCATGCAGCTGTAACATGGTAATGCTCTGAAGACTCTGCTTTTCTTCTATGGCCGAAACTTTTGATTCAAACTTAGAAGACAAAGATATTAGAACCTTTTCAACCAAAGTAACTTCTTTTATCTCTTCACCCAAGTTTTTCATACGATTAACAATCTCATCTATACATAAGAAATAATTAGCCACACTTTCATCATTGTGCATTTTGAGATTTTCATATTGAATTCTGAGAGTTTGTAGTTTTGCACGTTTTACCTGATCATCTCCTTCATAGCTCAGAACAATCTTGTCCCATATTTCTTTTGCTGTTTTGAGCTGCATAACCTTGATGAATTCTAATTGAGATAAACTCCCTAATAGAGTATTGACAGCCTTTACATTTGTTTCATACTGCTTTTTACCAGCTGTATCTGTAGCAGTTGTTGATGGAAATGTGTATCCTTTTTCCACGATATCCCAAACTTCTGTACCAAGAGATTGAGTATAGGCTGTTATTCTTACCTTCCAATAGACGAAGTTGCTACCATCAAAGATTGGTGGCCTGATAGATGCCTCCTTTTCGTAGTTGCTCATTGTGGAGTAATGAAGAAGGTATGTTTTATTGATTATTTTGTCATATTTTCCTTAAAAACTCATAATCGCCTTGCATCATGAACTAGGTAAATAAGAAGAAATTATGACAAAATCGATGAGATTTGTATGTAAATTAGAATAACTAATAATCGCCATTTTCTTATGCAGAAAAAGGGAAAAACAAAAGATTTTCGTCCCAAGGAAGAAGACAGAGTAGAGTTAACTGTTGTCCCTGTGGCAGGAAACCATATGTAGACAAGGAGATCCAAACTAAAGCATATTAGCCAAGCAGAGGAAAAGGAGATATCGAATCGGTGCAAGAGAACAAAGGGATAACTGGAATTAATAGTTTGGCGAATCCCTCAGGATTCTCTGATCCTGAGGGATCGCATTGTTAACTATTTTTTCATCATTGATATCTCCACTCATCTATTATAAAAAGGGGTAGCATTGCTAGCCCAACGGACGGTTGTTGTTACTCTTATGTAATGTATTTAAAACTTTGATCATCGACTCTCGTTGAGAAGTGATCCACTGTAACTTTGTTTGAATGCTTTAATATAAATCTGGTTGCTGTTCCATCTTTGATCCTGGAATAATCTCAAGTAGTGTATCCCTGGAGGCTAAGGGCTCGGCCCTAGTGGAACACTTGCTCCTGTATCATTATCTTTAGTTCATGCGTGGTTTTCATTATCAGCTTTGTTCAGTAATCTGACGTGTTTTGTTATTTTATATCACAACTTTGTTATATTTACAATATCACTCTTTGTAACAGGAATATCGTATTGTTCATTCTGACTTTATAACGCATTGTTGTTCCTTTAAATCATTGATGTAACATTACTGTTCTTTACAGAATGCTATTGCTGTTCAATTATAGAGTAAGCCGACTGTAATATTCTTAAGTTGGTATTACTATATTTATCTATGGTTTATAATTAATTAAGATTGTTGTTCAATTGACATTGCTGTTCCATTATGAATTACGATAATTTTCCTTTATAATTGACATTAATACTTGTGGTATCAGAGTCAGATTACTATTTCTCTCAATATCAAGGTGTGTTGTGTGTGTTATTTATTTCGGTTTATTGTACATTCACAATTGGCTTTAAGCACTATTCTATATTTCATTGCTAATTGGTTGCCGTTCTATTTCCATTTGCTGTTCGATTTGTTCTTAGAGTAAGGATTGCTCTCTGATTTCTATAGGATACGATTGCTGCACTTATTCTTGTAGATTAAAGTGTTGTTGTTTATAAGAATCAATTGTTGTTACATTTTCTAGTTGCTGTTCCATTTCCTAGTTTCTATTTTAATTATAGTTGTTCTATTTCCTGTTGTTTACATTGCCTTTGCGTTGAATGATCTAAAACTGTAGTGAGCATTGACATTCGTTGTCTAGTTCCCAGGTTGATGATTTGTTCCTTACTTGTCTTCAGTTACATCAGTTTACAGAGGGATGATTTATTGTTACTGTACCCTTGATTGATAATTTACTTAGTCTTCTGAATGCATGATTGAAGTCTTAAAGTGCTTTGCTGAAAGTAGATTTTCTTTTAAGCATCCGTTTACTCTTGTATTTTCTTGAGCATTATACTACTAGCATTACTCTGACAAATGACCACCTCAAGCTGAGTACACTCTTTGAGATAACAAATCATTCCTGGATTGATAAGTTAATGTGAGGTAATTAGAGGTGAAAAAGACCCTTTTTACGGCTCGACATTTTGGCATCGTTGCTGGGGAAGAGTGTAGCCATTTGTTTCTTTTTCAGAGTAGTGTAAGAACCTGTTAGGAAAGAACTAGGTTTTAAAAATGAAAGGTAAGAACCTGCATGTGGAGTATGTAATAGCCCTACTCCCCTACCCGCATTCCTGCAGATTTGTTGCTATTTTGTTTGGGTAGAACTTAGCAGTTGATTTTAGTGCATGACTAAGCAGAAAAATCCTGAAATGAATCCCAAACCTCTACCCAAGCCCGATAAAGCTAAGGGGCCAGTGACCCTTGGCCGATCGAACTTTATAGACGAAATCCTTAAAAAAGCAGAATCTCAATCTTTAGTAGGACCTCGAAAATTTGCTTCTAGACAGCCTACTAGTTCCCTTCAGGCCACAGGATCACCATCTGTAGCCTTTGCTGAGGTGCACAGTCAAACCGAAGAGCAAGATTTTCAAGAAATTGAAACTTCTAGCCCAAAATCATTGCAAGAAGGGAACCTTAGCAATATTTGTGAAGGAAGAGAAGAAACAGGAGAAGATGAAGAACCAAAATCTCCTCTTGGGGTAATACAACCATTAAGCAGCCCAGATAAGGAAAGTGATGCAAAAAACATTTATAACGAAGTTGAAGAAATTCAAGAACCTGAACCCTCCCAGACATTATACACTCTCATCATCCCAAATAAAGGAAGTACTATTAAGGCCATTCTCGTTAAAGCCATTCCCCCTTGACAACCTAGGAATACCCGCCTAGACATCCCAGAAGCTTATTGGCATATATTTGACCAAATGGCCCAGAACCAGCCAAACACCCGAACCTCTACACTGCAATACCCCATTGTGGATACTGCAGCTAATGCACCTATGAAAGCAATTCCTCTTCAACACATCCCTACATTCCATGGCCTTACATCAGAAGATCCAGATGCATTCCTGTTTGAATTTGACGTGCTGTGTAGAGGATATGACTATACCACCGATCCCCAGAAACTGAAATTATTTCCCTCCACATTAAAAGGGGCTGCTCTAAGATGGTTTATGGGATTAGGTGGTGGTGTTATAAATAACTGGGACCAAATGAAAGAGTCTTTTCTAAAAAAATATCAGGACTATTGCAGGTCTAGAAAGTTAAAAGATGAAATATTTCTGATGGTAGCTAGACCAAATGAAACATTAGAAGAATATGTAGAGCGTTTCCAGTACAATCTTCAAAGATATGTTTATGCATCATTACCCTTACCTAATAATGTATTAAAAACAACATTAATTAGGGGAATAAAGGAACAATGGATTGAAACACTAAATATTATGGGGAAAGGAGATATTTATCAGGAAAATTTTGCTGACATTAATTATTTATGTATCAGGAGCTCGAGAGGCAGCACAAGACTAAAACTAGCAGAACATGATCGGTTTGCAAGCGATAACAGAACTTTGGCAGAAGGAGTAACTCGTGCAGAAATTGGAAATTTATTAGAAAATTTTAAAATTGACATATTGGGGACACTGACAACACAACTTTATATTATGCAAGCCAAACAAAAGCAAGCAAAAGCAGAACAAAATTTGGCAATCTTCTGTCCTAGATGCAGAAAGAAACATAGCCGTAAGGAATATCCATTAGATGCAGTCCAAGTTTACGCCATTTGTACAAAAGACCACTCCATAGAAAGCTGCCCCTCACTTCCTTGATTGAAAGCAGTATACAAGGAAGAAGAAGAAGAGCCAGAATCAGTGTATCTACTTAATCAACGCCGTCAATGGCAGCCGCGACAAACAGATATGTTTTTAGACCCAGCTTCTTCTTTTCAGCTTCCACAATATCATGCTCAACAATATAATACAATGTGGCAAAATCAACCTCCCTTCCCGAATTGGTCACAACAATCATTTCCTTCATCATCTCCATGGCCAAATCAAGCAATCCAACCCAGTTGGCTAAATTTCCCTATACCACACCATATTGGTAAAATAATGCATATCCAACACAATGGGCTCCTCCTACTTCACAAAGTCAAGCCTGGTAGACAAACTGGAAAAGACCGATGAATCAGCCAGTAGGAACCATCCCACTCCCTCAACATACACTGTCAGCATTACAACAAAATCCCCAGCCTAACTTAAGACCACAACTCCCAGCCCAACCCAACCCCAATCCAGATAATAGACCAGTCCGATCCATTCAAATAATTGAGACACCAGAGATAGGATACGATCTAAGGGAGTGTAATGATCTTCATAAAACAGCTCAAGTTGAAAATCAATTACCTATGGAACAACCGCCACAAGAAGAGGAAGTGACCAGACAACAAATGCATAATCCAGCAAACACATCCTCTCCTCCATTCCCAGAATGCCTAATTATACCTTGACCTATACAATACTCTGATTTTGACATTCTGGGGGAACTACAAAACTTGTACATAAAAATCCCACTCCTCCAAGCCATTCAAGACATTCCGATATATGCAAAGACTATCAAAGAATTATGTATAAAGAAACCAAGGAGGAAAATAACAAGCAACCCAAAAGTCCATGTAGTTGGCACTCTATCCGATTTATTATCAGGGAAAGAAACACCCATTAAATACGAAGACCCAGGAAATCCAATAGTAACCGTACAAATCAATGGACAAACATTCTCAAATGCCTTAGTTGATTTAGGAGCTGCAATTAATATCTTAACAACCACCACTTGCCAAAAACTGGGCATTACATCAGTAGAACCGACCTCCACTTTATTAGAACTAGCTGACCGATCTGTGGTTCAGCCAGAAGGCACACTACATGATGTCATGGTATCTGTTGACTCCTGGGAGTATCTGGCCGATTTTCTGATAATAAACCCCAAAAACCGACTTGATGGACATCCGTTGATTTTAGGCAGACCTTGGCTTGCAACTGCCGATGCTTATATTGGTTGCCGACAAGGCAGTATGACCATAGCTAGGGGGGAAAATATCAAGAATCTAGCTTTATATCCCTAGCGCAGCCAAGTGTCACAATAATAAAAACTAACAAGCATCCTATATCATACCTCACCAAAAATATTAGATCTCCATTAACCATAGAAGAGGCCCTCGATTCCAAAGACCAAACAGAAGATGATGCCATTAACAATTTCGTTAGCCAAACTAAAACCAGATCCCACAACAATGTCACATGATAGAAGAAACATTTGATAATGAATTAGAAGAAGATCCTCTTAAAGATACGCATGATCAAACAATACCTACTACCTCTATCTCAAATAGTAAAATTGTAGAAATTGACCCAGGAAAGACTTTAAACATTAATGCCAACCTGACTCCCAAACAAGAAGAGAAGCTCATCCAACTACTGAGGAAATAAAAAGAAGCATTTGCATGGGACTATCCTGATATGAAAGGAATTGATCCCCAGTTATGTACACACCACATTTACATAGAAAAAGAGTCAACAACCACAAAGGAGACTTAATCCTCACCTAAAAGACATTGTAAAAGCTGAACTTCAAAAACTTTTAGATGTGAAATTCATCTATTCCATCTCCAATAGTAAATGGGTCTCTCCACTTGTCGTGGTACCAAAAAAGAATGGGAAGTGGAGAATTTGTGTAGATTATAGAAAACTAAATAAAGCAACACAAAAAGACCACTTTCCCCTTCCATTCATTGACCAAGTATTAGACATTCTGGAAGGAAAGAAATTCTTTTCTTTCTTAGATGGCTTCAGTGGATACAATCAGATTCAGATTGCCCCTAAAGACCAAGATGAAACCACTTTTACTTGTCCTTGGGGAACATTTGCCTACATAGTTTTACCTTTTGGTTTATGTAATGCTCCTACCACATTTCAAAGGGCTATCCTCAGCATCTTTTCAGATTTAATAAATGAAGGACTCGAAGTATACATGGATGATTTTACACCATACGGAGACGATTTTGATCCAGCATTGGACACACTGGAAAAAGTTCTCCAGCGCTGCATTGCCACTAGGCTCTGTTTGAGCCATGAAAAATGTTATATGATGATGACTGAAGGACTTATTCTAGGCCATTATATCTCAGCAGCTGGCATACAGGTAGACCCAGCCAAAATTCAAATAATTTTACTAATTCCCACTCCCACCACTCAAACAGAGGTACACAGTTTTCTTGGATTTTTTGGTTACTATAGAAGATTTATAGAACATTTTTTGCATATTGCTGCACCTCTATATGCATTGACAGGTAATGTTGACTTTCTTTGGACAGAAAAATGTGACCGTGCTTTCCAGGATCTGAAGAGGCTTGTGTCAACAGCCCCAGTCCTTAGAGGACCAAATTGGGACCTGCCATTTCAAATTTCATCAGATGCCTCAGATACAGCTATTGGAGCAGTCCTTGGGTAGGAAGAAGATAAAAAAACCATATGCAATTTATTATATTAGCAAGAATTTATCCCCTGCTGAATTGAATTATACTGTTACTGAAAAAGAATTTCTAGCTGTAATACATGCTGTCAATAAGTTTAGGCATTACATTACTGGATATCTTGTTATTTTGTATGCAGATCACTCTGCCATAAAGTATTTAGCAAATAAACCAATCAGAAATGGTAGAATAAACATATGGCTAATTTTATTGCAGGAATTTGATATCACAATCAAAGACTGCCCTGGAAAAGAAAATCTTGTAGCTGATTTTCTCTCACAGATGTCTAAACCGGTGGATGCAGCAGCAGTTGAAGATCAATTTCCAGATGAAATTGTATTCGCTATCACTGTTAAAACACCCTGGTATGCTAATGTTGCAAATTACTTAGCAGTAGGAAAATTACCGAAACATCTGACCCCCAATGAATGAAAACAGATTGTCCAGCAAAGTGTTCAATTTTCCTGGATTGGGGGCTACCTATTCCATACAGGAGCAGATATGCACATCAGGAGATGTGTCTGCGAGGATGAAATTTTTGACATTTTGAAAGCTTGTCATGACGAACCATGCGGCGGAAACTTTGCCGATCGAAGAACTTGACATAAGGTGCTCCAAACAGGGTATTATTGGCCTACGATCTTCAAAGATGAAAAGAAGTTCATTCAAGCTTGTGATAGTTGCCAAAGAACAGGACGCCCTGGTCGGTCTAATGAAATGCCCCTGAATCCACAGTTGGCTATTGAACCATTCGAGTGATGGGCACTCGATTTTTTTGGTCCAATTAACCCATCCTCGAACCAGAAAACATATATTCTGGTGGAAAGAGAATATGTCACCAAATGGGTTGAAGCAGAGGCATTGCCGAGAGCTACAGAGGATTCTGTCATATAGTTCATATTCCATATATTTGTGTGATATGGGCTTCCAAGAGACATAATTATAGATGGTGGACCACAATTTGCTGGTAACACGATTGCCGCAACACTAAAAAACTATCATATCTAGCATAAATTTACTACTACATACCATCCATAGGCAAACGGTCAAGTAGAACGCAGTAATAAAATAATAGAAGCAATCTTAACAAAAAACATTGCGTCACATAGACGCGATTGGGATGCAAGACTACCAGAAGCCTTGTGGGCCTACAAAACAACATGGAGAAGCACCACTGGCTATTCACCATACCAATTGGTGTTTAGAAGGGAACCCATTTTTCCCATATAATTCGAAATCCAAACACTACGAACATCACAAGAAATCGATCTAGATCTAAACGAGGCACAAATTAATAGATTACAGCAGATCAATGAGCTAGATGAAATTAGGCTCTCTGCCCTCCAACACACTGCATTGATCCAACAACAGCGAGCTAAATGGCATGATGCTCTCATTAAAAATAAAGTCTTCTGCGAGGGAGATTGGGCGCTCTTATACGATTCCAGGTTTCAAGATTTTCCTGGGAAGCTTCAGACTCACTGGCTGAGGCCATATGAAATACATAAGGTACATGATAATGGCACCCTTACTCTAGTCACTATTGACAGATCTGGACATACCTTCAAGGCAAACGACCACCCAGTTCGACTATACCGCAAACCACTTACTCAGGAATCCTTCTACCAGCAACTCCGCGAAGATTCCGAAATGCAAATTTTGGTGGAGGAAGAGAAATCTTCCTCACCTTTGGTTCATTAAAGTGATTTAACTGTGTTTTCATTTTGTACATAATTCTTTGCTTTGTTAGAATAAATTATTCTATGTACATATTTTTTGCACTTTGTTGTTCCTTTCGAAGAATCAACAATTCTATTGTTTTTGTTGTTCCTTTGATTCCTTTCTTTCAGCTTGTATTTTTCTACTGTTCCTTTTTCAAAAGGGACAACACTATTGTTTTTGTTGTTCCTTTTCCAAAGGAATAGCATTTGTGTGCACTTTTGTTTTTCTGCTGTTCCTTTTCCAAAGGAACAACACTTTCGTTTTGTTGTTCCTCTTTCGAAAGAACAACACTTTTTGTATTCGCTATTCCTTTTTCACTTTGTTGTTCCGTTTCCAAAGGAACGACACTTGCGTTTTTGCTGTTCCTTTTCCAAAGGAGCAACACTTTTGCATTTTTGTTGTTCCTTTTTCAAAGGAACAGAACTTTCGATTTTTGTTGTTCCTTTTCTAAAGGAACGACACTTGCGTTTTTTGTTGTTAATTTTCCAAAGGGACAACACTTTTGGTTTTTGCTATTCCTTTTCCAAAGGAATGACACTTTTGTTTTTTGCTATCTCTTTTCCAAAGGGACAACACTTTCGGTTTTTGTTGTTCCTTTTCCAAAGGAACGACACTTTAATTTTTTGCTGTTCCTTTTCCAAAGGAACAACACATTTAGTTTTTGTTGTTCCTTTTCCAAAGGAACGACACTTGTGTTTTTGCTGTTCCTTTTCCAAAGGAGCAACACTTTTGGAACAACACTTGTGTTTTTTACTGTTCCTTCTCCAAAGGAATGGCAATGGAATTTTCTACTGTTCCTTTTCCAAAGGAACAACACTTGTACTTTTTTCTCTTCCTTCTTGAAATAGCAACATTCTTGTATTCCTTTTATTGATGCTTGTACTCCTTGCTGTTCCAATTAAAGGACAACTGTCGTTCTTCTCAATATATGATAATTTCGAGTCTTTCTGGAGCACAACTATACACTTATGCAATGGATACAAAACTAGAGCATACCGAAATCAGTAAATCATATGAAAATCGCTATTTTTATAGGAAATTTCTTTGAATTGATACGAGCAAAGAGGAAAGGACACAATTATCCATCACTTTTGCTGTCATTATTCTACTAATACGGATATGATTTCTTATCTTTATCATGGTGGTTCTTTTTTTAAAAATTCCCATAATCTTCATTCATCATTATTAAGGAATAAGAACAAAGGGTATATTTTTCTATTGAGATGTTAAGACTTCTTCCACCATTCCTACTCTTAAGGAGTGTTGAACCACCCTTTGTGTATACATAGGAAAGTACTTTATAAAAAGAAAAAAGAAAAAAAAGAAGAGAAAAATGATTATATAACTTATGGGTTGTCAAATGCAGGATAGGGGGTCTCATCAAGAGCCATCCTACCATGATCATAAGGAAGAAAGTGAAGTGGCATTCCCACTATGGCAACCACACTAGGGATATGATCCAAGAGGCACATCAGAAAAAATAAAGAGTCCTTGGAACAGGAGGTCTCATCACGAGTCGGCTTGCCCACCTTTCACTCCTTCCTGGTGAATGGCATTATGGTTTAAATGGTTACCAAGCCAGCATAATGGCCTCCATTTTGACATTGTACAACACTTCCTAAGCATACACAAAGGATCATGGTTCCATGGGTGAAACAAACAACTCTATCAAGGTTATGGACACCTGTCGGCAGCAGAGCTCTGTTGATGGTATTGAAGTCACATTCCTTATAACACTAATAGTAATCATTAACACCATTTTTTGTCTTATACCTTTGTAATATGTCACATAAGACTATGTATATTATTTCCCCGAACCATTAAACACATGAAAATCTATTACAGCCAATCATGACGGAAAAAATTGAGAATGACCGCATCGGAATTTTTGTGCACGTCAGCTGTCCTATCCTCCCAGCCTCACATCATATCATAGAATTCTCTTATTTGTTAAGCGATCCTACTATATACCTCGATTTCGAAAATCTGCTCCTTTTGTAAAACATGGAATTTTGGCATATGCTGTTCCTTTATGACTTTGTACTATGGCAGATCGGCATGCCGCTCCCTCATTTGACGGCCAAGGACGACCTATCACATTGCAGGGGGGAGGCAGGTGACCTCATAATTTACTGGTATACGTGTCAGACTGTTATTCAGAAAACTGTTTACTTGGAAATAGCAAGGCTCAATGGTATATTGTTTTTCAATCTGCATGGCTTGTTGTTCCTAAGCCATTTCCGTATTATGCTCTGTAGCAATTAGTAAGTTACCCAGGATTTGAACGAGCCCTGCTGTTTCATTATTTCCTCTGTATTTCTAACAGTTTGAACAGAATACTGTTCCATTGCCATCTCTATGTTTTTATAGTGAGCTAAAGCATGGGAGGAAGCTTAATTCGGAGAGAACCTCAGGTATTGATAGTTTCTGATGCTACACGGGAAATCCTGGCAAGGGCAGGATGGCTAGTTTATCTTAATCATTTACAGGAACCCAACAAGACTGTAGCAATAAAATTATTGCAGAATCTGCAAGAATACCACTCCACAATAAGGGGGAGACACATAGCAGTCACCGATGACATAATTGCAGAGGTCTTGGGACTGCCAGCCACTGGACTTGTGTGGACTCTAAAGAAGGAGAGACTGTGTAAGATCATGAAGATCTTCCAAGATGAAGGCCAGAACCTGACAGTCAGAGGAAAGGGAGTCCTACCAGTAGCATTGGGCGAGCCGTGGGCAGAATTGGCGAAGATCATCCAGAGCTACATCACCTGTGAAGGCAGGAAAGACATGGTAAGACCACGACACCTTAAACTCTTAGCTGTATTAAAAGAGAAATTCTCTGTGAACTTACCTGCAATTTTAAATTCATTACTTCACTCTATGTTAATGCCCCACATATCATAGTTCTTTCCTGTGAACAATGGAAGTTGCAGATAGAAACCTAATAAAGCCATATTATAAAAACTCCTTTTTAAATAATAATAAAACCCTAAAAGTCTCATTTTTTATATTCTTTTTTTTTTTTATAAAATAGTAAAAAAATAACTTTTTCAAAATAGATTTATAAAGGGGTCACTTCAAATATGTATTTGAGAACACATTTCTATATATATAAAAAACTTTAAATCCCACTATATCGAAGAACTTTGAAGTCTCACAATCCTTCATATGACCTTTTATTTTAAAAACAATTCCAACCTTTTGAAAAATGCATGTTTTTTTTAAATATAAGTTGATCTTCTTTGAAAGTTTTTCTTTTCAAAAATTTGTTGACTTTTCTAGGCTAACATACCTAGGTGAAAGATCCTCCTATGTTATAACACTCTCCTCGATAGGAAGGTCCATGTTAGTGATTTAATGCTCCTTGCGGCATATAAAACCTATGTGCATGGAAGCCCACGAGTTGTAACACGCCTTTTCTGTAACTCTCTTTCATTATAAAGCACCTCCACCAACTTATGGGGTGTGTTACAACTTCAACCAAGAGAAAAAAAATCGCCCCTCATGCATATAGCTACTTACATTAGCTCTCTTATGACTCTAGAACGTTACTCTAATACCAATTTGATGGAAAGGCAAATGAGATACGGTACAAATTTACACACAAAAATAATAGAGTTACTTCTCTTCTCAGTTAATCACATATACTTGATTGATTACAATGAATCCAATGTGGGGTATCTATCCTTTTTAACTAAAAACAATTGAATGTCGCTGAGACTGACTTCACTACACAAACACACATTAAATTTAACCTCTACAAATATCGGCGACCTCCTTATCAGCGACCAGCTCTTGTAAATCCACTTCCTATAAATGAGAGAGATATATATATATAGAGCGAGAGAGAGAGAGAGAGAGAGAGAGAGAGAGAGAGAGAGAGAGAGAGAGAGAGAGAGAGAGAGTTTAGTTTAACATGGACATTGAAATGTTTTTTCTATGCCTCACATTGAATTTTTTTATCATTAGTTATATTTTTTAAATGATAGATATTAGTTTTATATTAAAAATTGAATGAATTATATATTTCCCTCTTATTATTCTGATTATAAAGTAATTGAATCCTTTTACTTGCAATTACATCTTTTTTGGGGAATGGAAATATTTTAATATAGCGAAGATTTTTTTTTATTTATTTTTTACTTTCTTTCCTTATACACATATATATGAAATTAATATTGAAATAAATTAGTTAGTATAGATAATCAAATATTTTAATATTTGAAGTACTAATGAATGTGATGCAACATCTGCCTCAAGTGTCGTGATATTCCCCTCTGTGGCCACCTATGTGATCCCTAGGAATATAAACTATGGATAATAGTTTGTATCAAAAGTTAGGCAGAACAATCTCTTGGTGGGATCCAACAAGTAGGAGAGGGGGTATCTCTCTTTCCTTGTCTTCACTCTTCTTCATGCTTGACTCCCAGGAATGGAGCTTTCCCGGTCTTTCTAACGACACTAGATTTCACTAATAATTCAACGTATGTGTTTAATAGTTTGAGTGGCCTCTTAGAGTTAAATTTCCACTCACCTATTCCAAGGTCCTAAAGAGCTAGACTTGTTGGTGTAATTAATGACAAATATAAAAAATGTTCTAGTTCTTTTTAATTAAGCACTTGATTTTAAAGGGTTGTTCTTTAGGTCATAGGTACAAAGGGAGTGAAACTTATGGTTTTTTGACGGAAAAGAAATCAATAGAAGTTTAGTTATATGAAAATGCATCTATTTTTCATCAATGAAAATGGATTTCTATAAATTTCTATGAATAAACATGTACAAGCAAAATTTTCCTTTTTCAAAAAACACACTCAAAATCTAACAAAAAGACTAAAATGCATGCAATGCAAACTATAATGATGGTGCATGGATGCTCATACAAGAAGCAAAAGTGTTCCTTCACAAGATCAATCGGCAATTCAATATAAAGAGGGCACAAATCCAAAGACAAACTTCCCTCGAAACCAAGAAACACCAATCGAAGAAAGTTCACAATTGCTCAAAAACAACAAAGAAACCAAAAACAAAAACTAAAAAGAAAAAGAAAGGCAAGAACTATGTTTTTGGCCTTTTCTTTTTTAAATAAACCAACGAATTTTTTGAGGACACGAAGACTACTAAACTTAAAATACCAAACACAGGCATCAAGAGTCCCGAAATCCACAAGTTATACACATCACCAATGTAATGATACTTGAAATGATAAAGGACCATAGACTTGCATAAATTGATATGAAAAGTAGTACAAATAACTTCAACAAACCAAAAGAACGTCAAGAAATAATTTCAAGATTGCCAAAGAGGCACTCAAAAACCATGAAAAATAAAACAGGTCAACCAAACAAGAAAGAAAAGTAAAGAAATATGAAAATTGGGTTATAAACACAACTGCAATCAGTTCCTTGTTCTACCAAATCAGAACAACCAAGAACTTCCACAAGAAGCCTTGAACCTGAAGCTCAAACTAAAACCTTACATCAAAAAACAAACCCTAGGTTAACTAGGTTTTTCAACAAGAAGAAGATTAGAGATTGAAGACTTGCAAGAAAGCAGAGCTTTACAGACAGTGAATGACCACAAAATATCAAAAAATACCAGGAAATAAACTTAACTGAGCCAAATATTTGAAAAATCAATACAAAATAAGGTATACACAACTGTGTAAAGACACATAAGGGTGTATACGTGACTAAAACAGAGGAAACTCACGTATACACGAGTATATTTGGAGAAACTAGCATGTATACGCTACTATGTCCTCTGATAAAAGCATATATAAAGCTCAATCAAGAAAAAAAAGATATGCAGGACTGATCCAAAAGATCAAACTTGATGCCCCAAAACAAAAATAAGTCACAGACATTGCAAAAGCAGGTAACCATTCAAACAAGCCTTGATCAAGAAGAAACAACCCAATCAGCAAAAACAAGAATGTTTTCCCCAGCGAAGTTGCCAATTCTGTTATGGGTGGAAAAAAAGGAAAAGGAACCACAACCACCATTAGATGGAATGATTGGAAAATGATACTTAGGGATATTTGCAGACATCAAAGATCCATGATAAGAGGAAAGTGACCAAATTGAAGCACAAAATGTTATGGAGGCAGACAATAATGAAGCTCTAGAAGATGATGAACATGGATTATATGATATTATTGATTAATTTTAAGTTATCCATGCAAAACAAGCTCAATTTTGAGAACTATTCATTAGTTATACTTGTAATGTTTTCACTTTGAGATTTTATGAGAAGAATAAGTATTCAAATGTTGTTGTTATATGTTTAATATTTGAATTATTTTATTTTCATTTTCATTTTTTTGTAAATCATTAGTTTTTGTGTGGTTACTATTAGTTTTTGACATAAAATTCATACAAAAATTCTATTTTTTTTTTAAATTTTTAAAACTTTCCCATAAAAATCATTTATTTGACATCTCATTTTTAACAAAAATGTCTCAAATTTTGTATTTTTTTTATTATATCTATATTGAAAGTGTGTATTTTTTGTCAAATGTTTAAAATTATTGTTTTCTTAGTGACAACTTTTTGATGTGCCTTGAAATATTAATTAACAATACATAAACATATAGAAAATCCTAACTTTAAATTATTGACCTTTTTTTTCAACTATGCGAAAAAATGAAGATTTCATTACAATTTTTTTTGAAAACAAAAAAGAAATGACCACAAACCTAAAAAATGATTAAAATTAAATATCTCAGGGAAAAGGAAGAAGAAGAAGACATGAAAAAATTTGAAGTGTCAAAAATAAGCCCTCTAAAAAAAGGGGTTGATGTTGCATCATCACTTTTCAAAATCAACATCAAAATCACTAACATTTAAAAAAAATGTTTATACTTGATACATTAGAAATCTAAAGTGTCTAAAATATGCTCCAAAGAAAATGGTGTGATTTGAATCAATAGTTTTCAAAACAGGGTGATTTTTTTGCTACCTCAAAAAAAGGGTAATCGGTAAAGTTCTCATTTGATCAGTAGCTATGTTGTGTATCTTGTTGTAAATTTCTTTATAATTCCATGTTTTTTGTAGTAAACATGAAGCTCCTTCAAATCATATTCTACACCACAATCTGATCTTAATATTTTAATCTAATGGTCACTCTAGTTCTCTACTGGGGCTATGAATTCTTTGAATTTCTCAAAAGTCGAAGACTTATGCTTCAAAAAATAAATCCACATATTTTTGCCAAAACCATCATTCAATGTGAGGAAGTAACAACTTCCACCAATCAACTAAGTCCACATCTGTCCACACAGGTCTGTATGAACTAGCTTTAGTGGTTGCTTTGGTTTGAATGCAAATCATTTCAGAAAAATTTCATGGTGTTGCTTTCCCAAGATACAACACTCACAAGTACTAGAGGGTTCTTTGATGTGCGACAATCCTCTAAATATCTGTTTTTGCTACACCAATCTCAATCTAAAGAAATGTAAATGTCCAAACTGAAAGTTCTATAAGAAATAATCATCCTGAACATGAAACAGTAAAAGAAATAACCTAATGTTTGTAATTCATAATAAGAGGAAACAATTCATTCCTCGTTATACACACCTTCTTTATTAGTTTCTTTCTTGGGGGCTTGTCATATATAACAAAATCCTATCCATCAAAAATAATTTTATATCCTTTCTGCATTAGTTGACCAACACTTATCATATTAGGTTTTAAACCATAAACATAATATACCCCTGAGATTGTCTTCGACTCGACCTGCTTCATCATAATTTTGACCACCCCTTTAGCAACTACATCCACAATCATTCCAATCCCCAATTTTACCTTTGTCTTGACCGATTCATCAAGATTTGGAACTAGATTGTTTTTTCTAGTCATGTGCTTTACTGTAACCACTATCTAATAACCAAACATTATCAGAAGGTTCATGCATGGTATGAAAAGATAGAAACATGGAGTCACTATTTTCTGTAGTTATATGTTAGTTCTCTAATTTCCTTGATAAACTTTCCTCTTCCCACAATCACATGCATAATTACCATATTAATTGTAATAATAACATATCACCTTTGATTTATCGACTCTTTGATTGTTTTGAAGGTTTTGTTGTTGCTTCCACTTTATTGTTCTTTCTCTTCTCCACCATCTCTCTGACCACCATTTCTTCTGCCTTATCCTCTACCTCTCAATCTACCTATGCCTCGACCTTTGTCTCTTGAGATAGAAACCTAGATTTTAAAAGAAGTTTCTACGAAGGAATCCTCACTTATTTCTATCCTTGCCTCATGGGATATAATTAATCACATCAGTTCATCAACTATTAGTGTTTCCAAATCCTTGTATTCTTCAATAGTTTCCACTACAGCATAAAGTTTAGTAGATAAAGATCTGAGGACCTTCTCAACCACTAGTTGATCCTTACTTCAATCCCCATAAATTTTTAACTAGTTTAAAATAATCAAAGCCTATTTCATGAATGAATCGATATTCTCTCTTTATTTCACATGTAGACTCTCAAAATCTCTCCTATTATTCTACAACTTAAAACAGCGAGTTTGGCCATACCTTGATAACTCGTAGCTGAAATATCCCACATTTTCTTTGTTGAAGATGTGGTCATGATTTTCTAGAATACTACTTTGTCTACGAGTTGCTTGATAATTTTTTATGGTTTTTCATTATTCTTTTTGTTTATCCTAAATTTTTCCTTATATGTGAATGTGTGAGAGCTTGTTTTGCTACGTCATCTTCAAGTTCAGGAAATCCAATCCTGATGTAATTCCAAACATTGTGAGCCTTTAATAACATCTCTATATTAATGCCCCACATACCATAGTTCTTTCCTGTGAAAAATGGAAGTTGCGGATCGAAACCTAATAAAGCCATATTATAAAAACTCCTTTTTAAATAATAATAAAACCCTAAAAGTCTCATTTTTGATATGCTTTCTTTTCTTATAAAATAGTAAAAAAATAAATTTTTCAAAATAGATTTATAACGGGGTCACTTCAAATATGTATTTGAGAACACTTTTCTATATATATAAAAAACTTTAAATCCCACTATATCGAAGAACTTTGAAGTCTCACAATCCTTCATGTGACCTTTTATTTTAAAACAATTCCAACCTTTTGAAAAATACATATTTTGTTTCAAATATAAGCTGATCTTCTTTGAAAGTTTTTCTTTTCAAAAATTTGTTGACTTTTCTAGGCTAATGTAGCTAGGTGAAAGATCCTCCTATGTTATAAAACTCTCCTCAATAGGAAGGCCCATGTTAGTGATTTAATGCTCCTTGCAACATATAAAACCTATGTGCATGGAAGCCCACGAGTTGTAACACGCCTTTTCTGTAACTCTCTTGCATTATAAAGCACCTCCATTAACTTATGGGGTGTGTTACAACTTCAACCAAGAGAAAAAAAATCACCCCTCATGCATGTAGCTACTTACATTAGCTCTCTTATTACTCTCTAGAACCTTACTCTAATACCAATTTGATGGAAAGGAAAATGAGATATGGTACAAATTTACACCCAAAAATAATAGAGTTGCTTCTCTTCTCATTTAATCACATATACTTGATTGATTACAATGAATCCAATGTGGGGTATTTATCCTTTTTAACTAAAAACTCAAATGAATGTCGTTGAGACTGACTTCACTACACAAACACACATTAAATTTAACCTCTACAAATATAGAATGAACTCAAACTAGCTCAAATTGAAACAAGTTAATTCAGACTCTAAATCTAGATTGCAATATATATATATATATATATATATATATATATATATATATAGAGAGAGAGAGAGAGAGAGAGAGAGAGAGAGAGAGAGAGAGAGAGTTTAGTTTAACATGGACATTGAAATGTTTTTTCTATGCCTCACATTGAATTTTTTTATCATTAGTAATATTTTTTAAATGATACATATTAATTTTATATTAAAAGTTGAATGAACTATATATTTCCCTCTTATTATTCTTATTATAAAGCAATTGAATCCTTTTACTTGCAATCACATCTTTTTTGGGGAATGGAAATATTTTAATATAGTGAAGATTATTTTTTTTTAAACTTTCTTTCCCTATATACATATATATGAAATTAATATTGAAATAAATTAGTTAGTATATATATTCAAATATTTTAATATTTGATGTACTAATGAATGTGATGCAATGTCTGCCTCGGGTGTCGCAGGATTCCCCTCTGTGGCCACCTATGTGATCCCTAGGAATAGAAACTATGGACAGTAGTTTGTATCAAAAGTCAGGCGGAACAATCTCTCGGTGGGATCCAACAAGTAGGAGAAGGGATATCTCTCTTTCCTTGTCTTCACTCTTCTTCGTGCTTGACTCCCAGGAATGGAGCTTTGCCGGTCTTTCTAACGACACTGGATTTCACTAATAATTCAACGTATGTGTTTAATAGTTTGAGTGGCCTTGGAGAGTTAACTTTCCACTCACCTATTCCAAGGTCCTAAAGCGCTAGACTTGTTGGTGTAATTAATGGCAAAAAAAATGTTCTAGTTCTTTTTAATTAAGGACTTGATTTTAAAGGGTTCTTCTTTAGGTCATAGGTACAATGGGAGTGATACTTATGGTTTTTTGACACAAAAGAAATCAATAGAAGTTTAGTTATATGAAAATGCATCTATTTTTCATCGATGAAAATGGGTTTCTATAAATTTCTACGAATAAACTTGTACAAGCAATTTTTTCCTTTTTCACAAAACACACTCCACACACTCAAAATCTAACAAAAAGACTAAAATGCCTGCAATGCAAACTATAATGATGGTGCATGGATGCTCATACAAGAAGCAAAATTGTTCCTTCACAAGATCAATAGGCCAACTTGACTACAAAGGGGGCACAAATCCAAAAAAAAAATTCCCTCGAAACCAAGCAAAACTAATTGAAAGAAGTTCACAATTGCTCAAAAACAACAAAGAAACCAAAAAAAACTAAAAAGAAAAAGAAAGGCAAGAACTATGTTTTTGGATTTTTGTTTTTTAAATAAACCAAAGAAGGTTTTGAGAACACGAAGACTAGTAAACTTCAAAGACCAAACACAGGCATCAAGAGTCCTGAAATCCACAAGTTATACACATCACCAATGTAATGATAATTGAAACAATAAAGGAACACAGACTTGCATAAATTGATATGAAAAGTAGTACAAATAACTTCAGAAAACCAAAAGAACGTCAAGAAAGAATTTCAAGATTGCCAAAGAGGCACTCAAAAACCATGAAAAATAAAATAGGTCAACCAAACAGGAAAGAAAAGTAAAGCAATCTAAAAATTGGGTTATAAACACAAATGCAATCAGTTTCTTGTTCTGCCAAATCAAAACAACCAAGAACTTCCACAAGAAGCCTTGAACCCAAAGCTCAAACTAAAACTTTACATCAAAAAACAAACCCTAGGTTAACTAGGTTTTTCAACAAGAAGAAGATTAGAGATTGAAGACTTGCAAGAAAGCAAAGATTTACAGACAGTGAATGACCACAAAATAGCAAAAACTACCAGGAAATAAACTTAATTGAGCCAAATATTTGAAAAATCAATACAAAATAAGGTATACGCAACTGTGTAAAGACACATAAGGGTGTATACGTGACTAAAACAGAGGAAACTCACGTATAAGCGAGTATATTTGGAGAAACTAGCATGTATACGCTACTATGTCCTCTAATAAAAGCATATATAAAGCTCAATCAAGAAAGAAAATATTCAGGCCTGATCCAAAATATCAGACTTGATGCCCAAGAAGCAAAATAAGTCACAAACACTGCAAAAGCAAGTAAGCATTCAAACAGGCCTTGTCCAAGAAGAAACAACCCAATCAGCAAAAACAAGAATGTTTTCCACAGCGAAGTCGCCAATTCTGTTATGGGTAAAGTCACCCTAGAGTCTTAGGATGAGAACCCCAATAGAGCAGAGGGCTTACAACATAAAGAGGCATGAAAACAGGCAATCCTAATACTTAAAGTACTGAAGTAGGAAGAAGAGGTATTACCCGAGGTCCTACGTTTGAGATCGTTCTCGTAGGGTACAAACCCTCTACTTCCTCCAATTCTTTAGAACCTGCAGCTCATTCAAACAGAGCATATACAACAGAAATAATAGAAAACACATTCGTGATATAGTTTTTAGGTCATATAAGAATGTAAGCAAATAAACATTAACATAAGACTCATAAGAAAATCATAACATAGATTAATGCATTAAGATCTTAAATATCGGGAACATAACAACACCTCTTTATTGATGTAAACTAAAAGGTACGGAAGAAGTACAACCTGAGTTGTTCACCAACTCGAAGCAAAACCATCCTCTACATCCATCCTCCCTAGGCTTCATCAATCCTCCCCATCAATATACACAAAGGTGTCATAAGGGCATGAAGGACATCTCGAGAAGGAAACAGAGGTTTCCTATGACTTGGGAGTGTCGAAGGCACAGGGATTTCTTCAAACTTGATCAGGGATGTAACCAACTATAATATCAATATCCAATCCTTTCTCTCCTTAGCCCTTCCCATGGAGGTCTATTTATACTTCTCCAAATTAGTTTTTTAGTTGGGAAAAAGTTGGGCCATAGGCTATAGTAGGTGAGTAACAGGTAAAACCCGTAAACTCCACCCAAATTTAAGGAGATTATTATTTTTATTATTTTTTAACACATATAAACGGTTGGGTATAGACTGACCCACATGTACACATGATTTATACAGGGAAAAACAACATATGGGATTTAAAACATTGTTTTTTAAAATTTGGACCAAGTGTGGAAGTGACGGGTTTCCCTAGGCCATAACATAGAGCATCAAATTTACCAACAGTGGTAAATGGTTCTTGAAGAGGCATGGAGTGGAAGAAAGCATTGTGGAACTCACATATGAGTGTTTGGATGTGTGGCGTATGTACTTGTCCCAAATGGGTTGAGGAAGAAGTTAGAAAACAAGGGGGAGAAATGCATATTTGTTGGATATAGTGATGAATCCAAGGCATACAAGCTCTACAATCCATCAACCAATAAGGTCATAATCAAGATGTATGTACAGCGCATAGAAGAGAAAGCATGGGATGGAATTTTAGAGAAGAAAAACAATGTGAAAGCATGTATACCACATGAGGACAAAGAGGAATTGATAGTAGCAAGAAATTCCTCAACAATGACTCCCACTACTCCTATTCAAGCACAACAAAGAAGGCATCAAGTAACACTGTCAACAAATAATAGGACATCATCGCATAGTCAAGCAAGTACTTCTCCAAGAATTATGCAAAGCGCAACACCAAGTAACATGTCAAGCCCATCTTCAGCAAGCACAAGAAGACCAAAATTAATAAATTTAAATGAGATTTATGAGCAAGATGAAGTTGATAGTAGCACTGGTCTAAATTCCTTAGTTTCATTATTTTGTCATGTAGATGACCCAATCCATTTTGACGATGCAGTCAAAGAAGAAAAATGGGTTGCAATAATGGAGGAAGAAATAGAAGGAATATAAAATAATGACACATGGGAGTTAGTTGACCTTCTGTAAGGAAAATAAGTTATTGGAGTGAAGTGGGTCTATAAGACCAAGAGCAATGTCGATGGTAAGATCAAAAGGCATAAATCAAGGCTAATTGTCAAAGGATACAAGCAACAACATGGAAGAGAGTATGTAGAGACATTTTTGTCAGTCGCAAGGATGGAGACTGTGTACAATTGTGGCACTTGTCGTGTAACATAAATGGAAAGTGTATCAAATCGACGTAAACCCAACATTCTTGAATGGAACGCTGAAAGAGGAAGTGTATGTTGTGCAACCACCTGGTTATGATGTAGAAGGCCAAGAAGACAAAGTGTATCGGTTGATAAAAGCTCTTTATGGGCTAAAGCAAGCACCACGTGCATGGTATAGCAAAATATATGCTTACTTGATGGACAATGGTTTCAACAAATGTGATGGAGAGCCTACTCTCTACATAAGAGAGAGTGATGGTAAGCTTATTATTATTGTCTTATATGTCGATGATTTAATTTTTTCTCATAGTGATGACTTCCTCATCGCTAATTTCAAAGAATTCATGAAAAGTGAGTTTGAAATGACTGACTTGGGGTTGTTAAGATTTTTTTTGGGCATAGAAGTGAAGAAAATATAAAATGACATTTTTATTTCTCAAGCAAAGCATGTGGCAAACATTTTAGAGAGGTTTAATATGCATAAAAGCAAGCCCGCACCAACTCCAACTGTCATGGGGATGAAGTTGAGCAAAGAAGGTTGCAGCAGCGATGTCAAGCCGACATTATAGAAAAGCATGATAGGCAACTTGTTGTATTTGACTACCACTAGGTTGGATATAATATATGAAGTGAGTTTGGTGTCGAGGTTCACATAGACACCCAAGGAGATGCATTGGTAAGCAGTGAAAAGGATTCTAAGGTATGTCAATGGGACAAACGAATATGGTATTTTTGTATGCCACAACAAGTGATTTCAGGCTAGTGGTTACAACGATAGTGACTCGGTAGGAAGTGTCGATAACGGAAAGAGCACGTGAGGATATGTTTTTCATTTGGGTTTTGGAGCCATTTCAGGGGCCTCCAAGGAGTAGCAAATAGTGTCACTGTCAACAACAAAAGTTGAATATGTCTTTGCAACAACAACAACGTGTCTAGCAGTTTGGATGAGAAGGATGTTTAGGGATCTTCACCACGACCAAGAGAGAATGACAACTATTTTTTGCGACAACACTTCCGTGATTGCATTGTCAAAGAATTATGTTTTTCACAAGAGGACCAAACATATTGATGCTAAATATCATTTTATTAGAGAATTGATTAACAATGGTGAAATTGTGTTGCAACACTGTAGGTCACAAGAACAGTTCGTTGATATTTTCACAAAGCCATTGGCAAGTGAAATTTTTGCTTATCTTGGAGATTGTTTAGAAATTTTCAATGGTGACAGTTGTGATTAAGGGGGAGTGTTGGAAAATTAATCCTAAACACTCCGTTCAACACATTGACAACAAATATACTTGTTAGATGGAATTTTCTAGGTTGTGATTTTATTTGCAGGGGGAAGGACTCAATTTTTTAGCATTCCACAACACATCAGATAGTTAAAGAACTTAATGAAGTGTTGGTAAATATGTATGGGTAAACATTTGCTACGAAACTCTTGCTTGCAGTCCGCAAGCTATACAAGTTCATAAAATCATCCATTTTGTATAATCGCCCATCCCGTGTCTTAAATATTTTCTATGTCATGTCTTAAAGAGTCAAAGTTCTATGTTTTGATAAATATGAATGTAAAAGTCATTTGCATGGTTGAGTGAGTCAAGGGTGTAAGTCTGTGAGGTAGAGAGGAGAAAATTGTGGAAAAAATATTAGTGGAGGGTTTTATAGAGAGTTACTCTGCTACTCCAGTGAAGCGTAAATCACAGTAAGATCTTTTATTTTACTTGGAGTTGCAACCTCCATTTACCAAGCGAATATATTTTCATATGTTTTATATCATAATTTAAAGTATGGTTTGTTGCGATATGGTTTTAAACCTTCACGAGTAGATTTACCACAACCACTATGTTTTACTCTCTTTTTGCCGTGAGTAAATTTTTGTGTTTTATTTAAGCCTCTGTTTAGTTGTGATTAGCTTGCCGCAACTGAGGATTTGTTCGCCGCAGTTAATTTTTGAGGCAAACTCCTCTTCTATGCCCTTGTAAAATTTCTAACAAAATCAATGAAATCGTGTCCTTAGTCTCTACTTTCTACAATGAGCTGTACGAAATCAATTTTAGTTGGGAAGGTGGGTCGATGCCCCTGCATCAATCTCTTTTTCTTGAAATTTTTCATGATTTCTTGATCATGTGTTTCGTTGCTGCATCTCATCCATTCACAACCTTAGTATTTTTTTTTCTCACGTAGATTTGCAACCATAGCCTCTCCTCCTCTAGCTCAAAGTTTTGACATCTTAATTCACATGCTCTGAAAATCTTCCCTTCATCCTTCACTCTGATACCACCTGATGATAACCGAACCAACAGTTTAGCAATTTCGATCCCCTCGTGTCTTCAACTCTGAAATCCTGTGCGTTACGGGACCATGATCTCTACACTTTCTCGACATTTTAATTGCATCAATGAAGTATTCCTTCCGTTAAACTCCAACTCTGGAATTTTCGCTTCTGTCCAAATCTGTGTATGGGGACATCTTCTAGCCCTATTATCCCTTTCACAATATTTCCTCAGAACAACTCTTGGCGACATCACGCACGGGTACCACTTACGAACGAAGGCTGAAGGTTGCGTGCTTGCTGGATTCTTCCTTCTATTTTTGCAACCTATCTGAGTCCCGACCAAACCGACTAGGCCCCGCCCAAGTCAGGGTTGGGC
Source organism: Pinus tabuliformis (assembly GCA_031772625.1). Lineage (NCBI taxonomy): Eukaryota > Viridiplantae > Streptophyta > Pinopsida > Pinales > Pinaceae > Pinus > Pinus tabuliformis. Next base: position 498,666,967 of record CM062816.1, read on the forward strand.
TAGTTATCTACTTCACTTCCACTGCGTTGTGACCTGACCAAGAAGGTCCAGCGCCCTTCCTTTCTTGTTGCCTTTGCCGAAAAGACTAACACAACAATATGACAGCGTGTGAGAAATTAAAACAAACATACATATTTAAAAATGCACAAATAAAAGGAATATATCTTCGCATTACATCCTCGTGGGCCTTGGTTCAAAAAATGCACAAATTACATACTACGGCCTCTGTTGCCTGACGGCCTCTAGGCCTGGTCTTTTAGGTTATACAAACTCATTTCTTCTAACATCATAGGCTACCCATATAAACAAAACAAAACCCTAACAAATTCTAAGAGAATGAATATCGTCCCTTCCAGTTGCCTTCTAGAGGCTTACAAGATTTATTAAAATTAAAATAAAATCGCCGAAATTGTGTACTCTTTCGGTAGCTACCACGACGCCCTTTCTACAAGGGTGTGGAATCAATTTCAGAGGGGTTGGTAGGTGGATGCTCCTGCATCAACTTCTTCAGATTAAATGTGTATACTACAACTGATTATCCACGTATACATGGTGCTTCCCAATCCTTTCAGCATCTATTGGTTAGCGTTTCCGATTACGTACATCGTTGTTTCAAATGCCACAAAGAACTCCTTGTCAATTCGACCAATGATGCTACAACCATACTTATTGTAATGTTGTTGAGTTATTGCAGTGGTGCTCTGGTTGTTTCTAAAGTTGTGGAAGGTAGGATGAACTTGCGAACGTAGATAAAATGAAAACGCCCTGGCTTATTATGATACTCCAACGTGGCATTATATGAATTTTCCTCGTTAAGGTGAGGGCTAAAAGACGAGAGAAGTGTCGGAGCTATTGCTATTGAAATAATTGTCCACACATGTTATTGGAAATTAATTATCTGGATTAATTGTCATTTTAGGAATATATTACTAATCTTTTATTCAAAATAATGGTAAGGCATTGGAAGTTTATTAAAACCGGTAGATTTTGGTATAAAAATTAATTATCTGGATTAATTGTCATTTTAGGAATATATTACTAATCTTTTATTCAAAATAATGGTAAGGCATTGGAAGTTTATTAAAACCCGTAGATTTTGGTATAATGGAAATTTTAATATAGTATCAAAAGTTAGGCTAAAATTCTATTCCCTAAATTTCTAATAAAATGTTGGAAGAAGTGTCATACTCAACTCATTGGGAATCAAGTAAAATGACAAACAGCTACCTAAGAACATAAGAATAAGCAACTTAAAAGTTTACTCATGCCCAAAAAAACCTTGGATATTATTTTACAAACTATATATATATGACTGTGAACGCTTTGGAATAATTCATAGATACGCATGACAATGTAGTTGTTTACATTGAAATGATTTCATCGAGGTTGTCATTGTCTTGAAATTCTTCTATAGCATCTTCAGTAATTTAGGCTCCTGTATATACAATAACGAAAGAGATCCCTCTGCACCTATTTATATTATTATCGGACATGGAGGAAGCCTCTAAGGATTTGCCTCAAAGTGTGTACATTAATTAACCATCACTCTTGACTTTTAAGTTATTTGGTTTTTCCATTTCCTGCCTAAAAGTATGGACATTGATTAACCATCATTCTGGACATTAATTAACCGTCACTCTCGACTTTTAAGTTATTTGGTATTTCCATTTACTGCCTAAAATATGGACGTTGATTAACCATCACTCTCGACATCTAAGTTTCTGACAGTTTCATTTCGTTGTCGATGAATTTATTCATAATAAGTTATTATTTGGATGCTGGATTGCCTACTTAACTTAGACAACTACTTAATTTGTGGTTAATGAATGTTGTTAGGCAATGGTAAAGATAGGCGATAAACACAAGAAATTGAAGGATGCATTTTAGAATATGATTAAATACCTCTCATTTTGCCTTCGAATCTGAACCTTTTGAACTCCAGTGGTAGATTATACATCTGCAGTGCCCAAAACTGTAGAAACTGTGTGATTAGAAACCTTTTGTCTTTGTCAAGCAAGCATTGAATACAGCAAAGCCATTTTCTCAGCGTTTTTACCCTTGGTTTTCTCACTGGTGAATGATGGGTTTGCACTTAAAAAAAATTAATCTCAAAATTGGATAAATCAATATCTAAATTACATGAAACTAATAAAACAAAACAATATCTCTAATTATTTTTTAAATATTTTGAATTCCAATAGACCTAACATTATAACCAGGCAACTTTCACATTGGTTACGCCCCCCACAAAGTATGATTAAGTTAAATTTCTATGGTGCCTCCAAGGGCAACCCGGGCAAAGCAGGATACGGGGGCATGTTCAGAAATTATGAGGGCCAACCCCTACTATTGTATTTTAGCTCCACTGGTTGGGATACGAATAATTCTGCAGAACTGGAAGGATTGTGGCAAGGTATGAAACTAGCTCACCAACATAATTTTTATCCCATCATTATAGAAGGGCACACCCAGATTCTAATCAATATGGTCACTCAAATCCAACAAGGAACCACAGCTTCAAGAGTTGCCAAAAGCTGGAGATTAATGGCCAGGACTGAAACAATAGAGAAATGGATAAAAAATAGGAGAGCAAAAACTTTTATTCACGTCAAAAGGGACAGTAACAAAGTTGCTGATATCCTAGCAAACATTGGGGTGGAACATGACCAGATCCTACATTTCGGTCTTCTCAACATTATAGATGACCACACTCAATTGCAAGTTTGCATTGACCTGGTGCACAAGGAAGCTCAACCCCCGGACGCAGGTGTTAATTACGGTAATTGAGCTGATGAGACGGGGCGACGGCGGATGGGGTGGCCAGATGGCCCTCTGCAACCTTTCCAAGGTCACCGTGAATGGCATTCATGGCACCTCGCAGAAGTCATTTAATGCATGCTCAAGTCGAGGCAAGGCCATTACCCGCTTAACCATGGAGCCGGAGAACTTTCCTGTTATTCTGCCCATGATTCACTGTGTATTCCCTCCGCAAGCGGGAGAGCCGAGTGAATGCACCAGCACTAGGCGCAGATGTTGGCTTGTGAGTTGCATTGATTTGGGTAATGGCTTCCACTATTCCCACACAGACCTCTGTAATTCGGCTCAGTACCTCCAGCCCTCTGTAATTTTCGCGAAAAGCTCTTCTGTCAATTCCTCTTCTGCTCCTCCTTACTCTCTACTTGTTCCCATATCCACCATGGTCCGCCATCGTATGCACAGCCAACGTGGTGGCATGCGAGGCAAAAGTTCTCATTCCCCTGCTTTGCATAGCCATGACTCTGCTTCCCTGACATCCTCTGCCGAAGATCCCCACCAGCACAATTTTGTAGGTCAGTATCCAGATACAAGAAGTGGCAGAGGCAGAGCCGGCCTCCACAGCTCAAGACATGAAGTTGCAGTTGTTCGCACTACAACCTTTCCTTTGCCTCTGCATCCTATTCCTCACACAACATAGTTTCAGTTTCACAGCTCTTTGAATCGCCCTGTTATTGTAGCCACTGTCTCAATTTCCATTACAGAAGAGACCAAGTAGCATATTCCCATGACCATTTCTACGGAGGAGGCGAACAGAGCTGGCCCGAGCAGGAACAGGGGCAACAATGACGAGCAAGCAGTTGATGGAGGTCGGAAGAGAAGGCACGGTAAAGCCATTGCTGGTAGTTAGCATGTTGAGATGGGCATTCACAGTGACATGCAGGCCTTCGAGAGCGTCTATATGACACATTGGTCCCGTAGGTTGAGGCTGGAAGCATGGAGGAAGGCCATCAGGCATTGGGACATGGCGAGTCGGACAACTCAGATGACTGGGTGTGTCCAATTGTGGAGGAGCTCCGGAAGACTTTGCGCCACGTGTCATGTCTACCAGGTGGCATTTCTTCTAGTTCTTGGTTTAGCTTTGTCCAGTCTTATGTGTCCCTGTTGGTCAGCTAGTCTAGTCAGGATAAATTGTTGGTTTTGTTGTTGGTTTTGGTCGGTTGGTCTAGTCAGAAAAAACTGGGGGTTAATTTTTGGATATATTCTGGACATATCATTGGACTGGTTTCCCCTTTGTTGGGGCAGTCTCAGACAACTATCATGGATGCGTGTTGATTGAGGCCAGGTTCCTCTATGTGGCCAAGAATTACTGTAATTACTTTTTTGTATCATATTAATATATGAACCTTACTTAGAAAAAAAAATTATTTCTAAAAAATTTAACAGAGATTTTTCATCGTTGTTTTCAACCAGCATAAATCTTAAGAAAAGATTTAACATGAGGTGAGAAGATCAAATTTTATCAAGTGCAAACTTATTTTAAAGTGAAAAATACAATGTTCATTGTTTAAATTCAATTTTGTAATGCTATATATAGTACATATTTTAAAGTTGTAACTCAAAGAATTTTTTGTTGTATATATATCTATATATATATATATAGATATATATATATACTATAAAAAAAACCAAGTTGTAAAATACTGATACCACTTCAAATGTTGCATCCATTAAAAAATATTTTTTTCCATAGCATTATATGATATATACATAAAAAAATTTAAACAATATATACTATATACATAGTAGTAAAATAATATTTTTGTTATTAATATATTTTTATGTCCAAATAAATCTATATTAAAATATTTTGTTGATAATTCACATTGAATATCTTATTATATATAACATTTAAGTATTTCTTTCAACGTCATTTTCTATATTTAGATATATATGAAGTTCGTACCTACATAAATTCGTTAAATTAGATGTTCAAATGGTCTCTTTAAATCTCTGGTTGAAACATTATTGAAAAGTATAAGGTTCAAACATCTTAATTCATATGGACTAACTAAACATGCATATCATATTTGTTTTTGTTCTTTATTATAAATATTGTTTTATTATTTAGAGAAAATTTTATCTTTAATTTAAGAGGTATTCGTCAACTCTACTTTGAGCATGGACAAAATTACACATCACTCTAGACTGGATTGTAAAATAAATCTGTGGGCTCAACCAATACTACATTGCAATAATACAATAAACCAAGAGATGACAATGGTACAAATACTCTTGACAATGGTGATGAAAATATCTGAATCCTGATCAAAATATCTGAATCCTTTTGTGTATATAATTTTTTTTTAATTACACTATTTCATCTTTCAAAATTATGATACTAATAAATAGCCCATTTATATATTTTTAATGATCTTGTTGTTGGTGAAACATATATCTAATTTAGAAAAAACGTTCAAAATCTATCACTTCCATTGAATTGGCCATAATCTGAATGGTCTCTAGAGAACTAACCATTATGAAATTCAAATATACACTACAACAGAAGATGATGTGATTTTCCATCATAAAATGGCTTTATTTCAGATAATTAGCCATTGTGAATTTCGAATATACATTGCAACACTAGCAGATTGGATCTGGCACCATAATGAAGATGATGGAGCACTTATAGCTGATTAAGTCTCGCATCATAATCAAGAGGATGGCTTACTTGTACCTGATTAAGTTTGGAATAATAATTTCCGCAGTTCAATAGACTTATGAGAGTACCACTTCGGCAATTACAGGAAAATCCTTTATATCATTTACTCAATGCACGATGGCATGCACTCCATTAAAGCTTTCAGTACAAGGACAACGGTTCTGTAACCGTGATTTATCTAAAGATGTAATCTTGTTATTAATTATCGTGATTAAGCGTAGCTTTTGAATTAGTAATGATCGGTGGCCATTTAATATGAATATAATTTACATAAAATAATAAAATAATACAAGCCTGGCCAGGCAAAATAAATAAATACCTAAATAAATTTCATTTATTGATTAGAATTTTATATATTAAATTATTTCTCATATATTAGTGTCATATTTCTATTATAAACTTGTGTTCAAAATATATATTGATTTTATCATTATAATTTTATTATTAAAAATAAATAATATTTTACTAAACAAATACATCATATTATAATGACTTTCATACATTTATATATTCAGGCATTTTCTTACGATGTTGAATTAATCATGGTTGGTTGTGATTTAATATGAGTACGATGCCAAAAAAGAAACGCCAAGAGTTAAAAAAAGGGTAAATATACTAAATTTCTCATTACATTTACCTTATAACAATTAATTAAATTTATAATATATTAATGTCTCAAATTTGGAGTAGAGGTAGAGGAATTGTCGTGAAAGTTAAAAGTGGCTAGAACGGTAAAAAAATTTCAAAAAATCTTGTAAAGTGAGTGTTTGAATGATGTTTTCGATAGTGGAAATAGATTCAGCATCATCAAAAACTTCTAGGACACCTAAAATTTTGAAATTTAACAACTATAACTTAGATTTACAAAAATCCTTGCCAAATTTTCTCTAAATATAACCAGAATTTCCATAACTTTCCTTCAATTCCTCCAGCTAATTAGTCTACGGCCTCAAATTTAACTGCCAACTATACAAACGCTATCTATGTTATAATCAAATGTATTTTAGGAAAATGATAAATATTTCTACCGACAAATGTTTAACATTTTAAAATTTTGAATGAAATTTAACTTTATTTATTGACGGTTGTGGTCCATGGTTTTAACTGAACACCTTGTTCAAATTATTGAAATGAAAACTATAACGCATAATCCATGATTGCCTTGAACCTTTATGTTGCATTGGGTCCATGAGTTCAAACCATGAAGTAACCATGAGACCTACTTTACAAAAACGTACACTTCAAATAATCTTGAAGGTAGGCACTAGTTGCATCATTACTGAAACCATGATAATATGTTTAGTGGAATTACAATGATGTAATACCTCGATGTGAAGAAATAATTCCCATTTATGGTATGATGGAACTGAGGTCTCGATGAACAAATCGACATGATTTGGATAATCTACCTCCATCTCAGTGATTTTTTTTGTGTCAATAGAAAATTCGCTTGAGTAATTTCGAAGGATTTGATTACGGATTCCCATGGAATTATTGGAATAGACTTCTTGAGATGTTTGACCTTAACTAGAAAATGAAGGAAGAGATAGAGGGCCATGGATTTTCACGGAGCTGAAGGTATTTTTTTAGAAATAAAAAAACTTACGTCAGCTATTTCTTTTTTTTAAGAAATAAGAAAACTTACGTAACCTCAAATTGTTATAAACAAAATAAGTTATATCTAAATTACTTATATATTAAATGGAAAGTAAATTTTTAATATTTATAGTTATCCATTTATAATAAGTATAAAAATACTTATTATATTATAAATATTATGATGATAAAAACATAAGAGACAGAACATATAGACTATATATTAACTCGGTTTTTTTAAGATATTTGGAGAGTGTACAAACACTCATACACACTATTATATCATTGAGTCAGAGGAGCCTCACATATATAGGCTTTCACACTAAAGGGTGGTTTGAACCACTCCCTAACAAATAGGATCTCAATCCTATTCTAAAGCAACAAACATTTAAACATAGGAAAGCTATCTTTCTCCATTAATGCTAACACTCCCCCTTAATGGAAAAAGGGTTCACTAAAAAACTCAAATGACATAGGAGGCCTGCTGGTGTGAGTCTCAGTTAGGCTTACAATGGTAAAACACAGAGCTTTCATTTTGGCCTTCCTGCAGCAGAGCCCATACTTGTTCATTTGTGGATGAATCTTCGTCTTCACTTTCTTTGCCATAAGAAAATGATGGAGCTTCACCTCCTTTTTATGTTTTCTCCCCCTCCAGAGGAGCACATGAACACTTATCCTCCTCTTTGAGTATATACTAACATTCTTTGCATTTGATGTTGTAGGTTCTTGGGATTCTTCAATTGCTTCTTCTTGTCTCCCAATATCTGTACAAAATACAATGTTAGATTTATAAAGAGGACCACATTTGCTTTTTTCCTCCTGCTCCTTCATGATAGCTTTCTTTTCTCCATCTCTACCTACTTCATCCCTTTCTGCTGACATAGTTATGCCTTCAGCCTCTTCACTCAGTTTTGTTGCTACAGGAATGTTCTTCATTTAATCTGTATGTGAAGATAGACCTTCCTTCTCACCAAATAGTAATTCATCAATAAGATGTTTTTCAATCATCAAATTGATCCACTCATCATGAGGTATATAAGTCTCATCAAACTTTATTTCTGCATCTGGAAAACTTTCAGGTTCTACAATAATGGATGTGTTTTCATCATCACAAGTTTCAGTTACAGACACACATTCATCACCCATCATTGCATCTTCAGTTTCAAAATCAAATATGGGATCATTTTCAAGAGCAATATCTTCAACATCATTGCCCTCATTCAAATAGTATTTCATTTCTAAAACATCCCATAAGAATTTTGTACTAAGAACCTCTCCATATTCATATATTATGTTGAGTATGATGTTGTCATCTAATGCAGATGTTATAAGACTTAATGCTAATGCATCTGCACTATCATTAATAACATCTTCAACATAATCTAGTAAATTTACCTTCCATAATATTGTTTTCATTTCATTTGCACATATTTCATAATTCATACCTGAAAAAGATGGAAAATTTGGCATTAACCATTTAATAATCTCACCAAATTCCAAATCTGCATCTTGATCAGTTACTTGTCCATCAACGTCAACTTGAAACACATTACTAAATTCAGAAAAACAATATTTTGCATCTCCTTTGATGCTTTCTCCTTAGTTTTCTATGAGACTCTTTCAGTTTACTTTGAAGACCCATTTTCTCCCCTATCAATTTCGGATATGGAAATCTATCCACCACAGTTAAATTCTCCACTAGCACTCGAATATCTCCATCGGCTCTATGGCTCCACAAACAGATCAAACAATCTCCTCTTTAGGAAAATACACCTCTCTAGCGGAAGTCTGAATGCAGACACCACTCCACACACACAATGAGAGATTTCCTCACACTGCTGGCAGCATCCCACGGCTCTCACCAGCCCCACGCAGATCACTTCACAAGCAGTTCCTCAACAGTGTCCATAGCTATATTCTCAACAACGAATCCTCACACAGATCTTCACGCAAATATTTATGATCTGCTTCACGATCTTCTCAATTGTGCAGCAGATCTTTCTCTTCTCGTGTCTCCTCTTCACATAGGTGGCCACCAATTTGCATCAATCTATAGCACACAAGGCAGATCTCAACACCACAGCCTTCTCACCAATAATCCACGCAACGGCCTTTCCATGCCACGTCAAAAAAAACTAATCCACGCAACAGACTTAGCATATTGGTTGTTCAACTCAGCTTAGCACCACGATGGGTGCCAAGATCAACCGCAACTACAACTACGCTACACGATGAACGACAACTGCAATGATAGGAAGCTCCAGCTCTTCAATCTCTCATATAATAACATCAATCACACTGTTATGGATTCAAACCGTGCCCAAGCCAGTCAAACACCTCCACGGGCTTCACCAGATTACTAGTCCACTAAAGCTCCAACTATTTAGTTTCACAAATTCATAGCAACCATGCCCTCTGCTCACAATAACATCAATCTGGTAGAAGACACACCTTCTATGAAACAAACCAACCTCACCTCACTTTTCTCAAAACATAAAGTTAATCGGCTTTCTATGAGCATTAGGAGGATCACCTATCAATTACCATTTGATAATCTGTGTGTTATTTGACCACGGGCCTTCAGGCCTCACCATGGAAATTAAGCCTCTGCCACGACATGGATGTCAACACCACGATCTTCTTCTTAGTTCTCAATCGATGGCACACAATAGACAATACACTTGGCTCTTTTACGATTACTCGATTCGATTCTCAAGGTAGCACTCTACACTTCACACTCACTCTTGGCTCTCTCTACTAGCTCCACGCACAGGTAGATTAGACAACGAATAGCTCCACAGCTACTTTCTATTGTTTTCACGATCGTCATGATTAGCCACCTCGGATTCGCGAAGGTCTTCGCGACTATACACTAGATATTGACGATCGACGTGATTAGCCCTCCAATTTAAGCGACGATTTCACCTCAGTCGCGCTCTTCACTCAACATACAGGATTGACAACCCTAAAGCTCTGATACCATGATCAAAACAGAAGAGACAGAATATATAAATTATATATTAACTTGGCTCTCCAGGTGAGATACCTAGAGAGTGTACAAACACTCATACACACGATTATATCATTGAGTCAGATGAGCCTAAAAAATATAGGCTTTCACACTAACGGATGGTTTGAACCACTCTCTAACAAATAGGATCTCAATCCTATTCTAAAGAAACAAACATTTAAACATAGGAAAGCTAACTTTCTCCATTAATGCTAACAGATTTGCTTGAGTAATTTCGAAGGATTTGATTACGTATTCCCATGGAATTATTGAAATAGACATCTTCAGATGTTTGACCTTAATTAGAAAATGAAGAGATAGAGCGCCATGAATTTTCACAGAGCTGGAATTATTTTTTAGAAATAAGAAAACTTACGTAGCTGAAATTGTTGATAGAGAAAATAAGTTATATCTAAATTACTTATATATTAAATGGTTGGTAAGTATTTATAGTTATCAATTTATGATAAGCATAAAAATACTTATTATATTATAAATATCATGTCGTTAAAAAAACTAAACTACAATTTTATTTTCAATTGTTGTTATTATTTTTAAATAGTAAAAAAATATATCATAACTCAATTGTCAAATCATTTGTGAGACAACTATCACTCGCTACTACTCGCTAGGCTGACTCATCATTGTCTATAAGGGTGAGTGGCTACTACCCTCTAGGCTGACTCATCATTGTCCATAAGGGGGTAGGCTTTCACTCCTGTGAGATGGTTGTTAATGTGTTTCATTACATTACAGGAAGAAGAGCCCTCATCTAAGCAACAAAATTTTTAGGGCATATGTTAGACAATAAAAAATATTAATATATAAGTTAAAGATATGTACATTTAAAAAAATATGGAATAGGATTCTTATCATGGTGTTTCAGCTCAACTTTACTATGGATATTATCAATTTGTAAATAGCCTTTGTTACAATACCATGAGCAATACTGTGACCTATAAATAGTAGATACCAAAAAACCATAACTCAATTCACATAACACTTTTTCATATAACATTTAAACTAATGAATTCAGTTAAAATGATATAACTATGTTAGAGATAAATTTTAACATTTGATTTGTGTATACTATTATGAATATATTTTAGAATATTTAGTAAAAGTTAAATCTCATCATTCACCTAATATTTATTGATAATTAAATTAAAATTTAAAAAGTCTTATTCTAAAAATAATGACACTTATCATTATCATTATAAATATTACAAATAAAATAAAGTTATTCAATAAATTGATATTTTTTTTAATGTAATGTAAAACAAAATCGAGTGGTTAGGAAGGGAAAAATATAACAATGATATTATTGAATCATATAGATATGTGCAATAGGTTTCAGAGTAAGGTAATGAACATAACTATAAAAATTTGTAACTTGGCATACAGAAATATCCATCCAATGGCCAAAATCACATCAAAACGTGGTTCTCATTGCATTCCAATTTTTATTAGACTGTCATATTAATATTTTTACCTACATGCTAAAGAGAAAACTAAAGTACTTTAACAACTCGGAGGGAAAAAAATAAATTAAACCGCCTCGGATTGTCGACAAGTCAGAATAGGAAGGGTATAGGATTAAACTAATTATCCAAATGTTGCAAAGAGAATGGATTACTTTAGTTGTACTCTCAAAGAAAATGTATTTATTAAAAGAAAGGATCAATCAACCATGTAATTAATATATTGAAAAATAGGTTTCCAAATTGAGATTTCATCTTTTGAATCTTAAAGAAATATATTTTAAACTAAACTTTTTAATTTCAGATGTAAATATAATTTTTCAGATTTAATGCTTATGCACTAGTGTTTAAGGAGAATAAAGTAGTGTTTCATAATAAATGTTAAAAGAATCTCTTCACTAGTTATTTTCAAGCTGCAAATTCTTTATTGATTATGGGATCTTAGGAAATACATGACGACCAAAATATATGATATGGTGTTTCATGAAGTATTGGAGGGAAATTATTGATTCACAAGTGTAAGTTAACAATAAAGGAGTTGAGGTTGATTAATATCTAGTCTATATTAGTTAACATTTAGATAAAATAATGGTTTTACTTCTAAAAATATCAAAGTGATAGAGTGTAATTACTATAAAAAATAATCTGTTGTAAGGGAAACAAAAATCGCTGGAATTTTTAGTGTAGCCATTTTAGAGAGCTTTATTTCCGGTGGAAATTTGTATTGAAAGTAAGAAACTTGAGGTTTTAAGGAATTTTTATTTCTCGAGGTTCATAAACCATTACAACTCACCAATAGAATTTAATATCATACGGACTAAGTTCTATGACCACAAGCACAATGGAGAAAAAACAATGCAAAAAGACATCAATTTCCTCTTTGGTCAAGGCATGGTCTATAACACTAGTTCTCTAAGACTAATGTTCTCTAAGGTTCCAAGAACCCAAAAGCAAATCAATGCTCTACTTTGGCATAGCTGCACGAATGATCCACTTTAAGCAACAATGATGCCTCACAATCCATGCTCACTCCAACACTAACAAGTGCTGCATGCAGTCGGTAGTCCCTGCCTAACCATATAATATGCCATTTGTTAAGGCTCATAACCGTTTTATACACATGGTATCCATGGGAGGGTTAGAATTCTAGTAGAAACCCTATTTCAGGATATCATGAACAAATCACTTTTATCTTCACGTTAGGATAACTTCACACAAAGTTTGTGGTGAATTGAGAAATGTATGACCTGTAAACTAAGGAAGAGAAAGTCAATTTAGGAATTAAGTTGAATGTCTTTGGTACAACAGAAGCAAAATTCTTTTATTTCCTCAAGTCGTACCTGTAACGATTGAAAATAATATAGGGGATTAGTCGTTGCTATGTGCGCTAGGTTGAAGTTGCTTACAAGATATTCGGAGGAACCACCCCTTCACTTTCCTCTCTGGGAATAACTTTTTAGAATTGTACTAATTCTACAAAAATGCTGATACGCAATCTTCATAATGATTCCAAACCTATTCTGAGCATGATAGTTGTGTTCTAATGCAAACCAAAACATAAAACGTTGATGCATAACCTCCAAAATTAATTTTACACATGTAGTGGAATAAATTTTATACAAGCGAGAAACATAACAACCAAATAAATACGGAAAAGATATTGCATGTTTGAACATACTTCCATTCGGAATCGACCTCTTAATGTATGAACATATAAAATGATCAACAATGCACTTATGTTTCTACTGCATAATGTAAAGAGGTAATGTTTTGCACACCCAGGTCAGTAGCATACTACCTGCGGACCATACAAAAGAGTACACGGTAGAATGTTAAATGTGATACTATGTGAATCGAAGTTCAGAATTACACCAATTAGCATCGTTAAACCATCAACAAACCCAGTTGACAACAAAGAGGATAATCAACCATCAAAAGGCATTCAAGTACCCCGGTGGCCTTACGATTAAAAAGAAAAAAATAACTATGTTACAAACAAGAATTACATGCATATGAAAATATGCTTGTCCTGGAATATCATTACTAGATTTAAAAAAAATAAAAAATATTCGACTAGATTCTCAAGATCTCCCTTAATTGGAACTATATATATATAAAAGGAATTACACATCTTCATACTAAGCCCTTCTCATTATTCAGATCAATTTACTTACAAATATATTTCCATAAAATAATTATAATAAAAAAATTCTTATACTTTAAATATGAAGTGATATACTTATTAATATCAATATCATGTCTTTATTATAAGTTAAATATTGGGTAATATGCTTATTAATATCAATGTTATGAAAATATGTAAATATATCAATTCCATTTTGAATATAAAATTAATTATTTTATATAATATTTAATTTTTAAAATAAATAATAATTTTTTTTATATATTATTAATATTAATTTTTCCTTATTTATATAGAAAAATACAAATGAAATAACAAAACACTATAATAATTTTTGTTATTTCAAATATCAAAGTGAGTATTTTTTTTTAATATTTCAAATATAAAAATGAGTAAGTTTTTATTATTTTAAATATCAAAACAAAAACAAAAGTGAATTGCAACTAGTGTCGTTCCTTTTTTTTCAAAGCACTAGATTCCGTGGGCAGTTGTGTTGAGAATTGTATGTCTCCTTTAGATCTTTACCAGTCGCCGAAAAAAATGTAACGGGTAGTTTATGTCATTCAAATTTCAAGGGATGAGATTTTTATTGAATTTATTTCTTATGCACTGACTGTCTTTGTACTCTGATCACGTTCTTTAATTTTATTCAGTTAAAAATTTAACTTTCAAGGCGATACAGGAATTTTTCACTTATTTACTTTTTATGTCTATATTGCCTTTTTTCGGGTTTATAAAGATAGGTTTGCTCTATTTTATAACTAGCAATTTTATATCATCTTTTTTCTGAGTTATATAGATAAGATTGCTCTATTTTATATCCATTTGATTACGTAACATCCCGCTTCATCCTGTAATTGTTATATTCAATTATAGTCATATACTTGGAACCTTTTCAAATAAATTAAATGTGAAAATGTATATTACAAAAAGATAGTATAAGAAACTGTTTTAGAATAATTTAAAATATAAATAGATATAAACTCCTCATTCAAATGACCTGCATAACTCAATCTTATTATGTAAAACTCTAGAGACTTAACAAAAAACCATAACTGTCTTCCGCTGCAAATTCAGTTGACTAGAGCTTAACGCTCTTAGACATAAGCTTAACGCGACTCAAAGTTTTCAAAAAAGTGAAATCAAATCAACGCGAACGCTAAAATGTTGGTTGTAGATTTGTCTCAGAAACGTTTCAATGCAGAGGATGTATTTGTATAGGAAAACCCAACTCCAACAAATGAGTCCAAAATTAACATGTTTGTCTCTGTAAAACTGTTCAAAGAATAATATAACGATAAATTATTCGAAAATGTAACAATTCTATTGTTAAAATTTGTAACTGCCTACATTTTATATATTAAATAAATAATAAGAAGAAAATTTTGAAATTAAATAATAAGTTATTCGAGAATTGCAAACAACTTCACCTTTCTCTACCTCTTAACATAAGAACTACTCTCAATATCCGAGCAACTCCCCAAGCTTACTTTAACTTTATCAACAATAACACTCTGGAAGTCCAAAATGTTATATCTTTTAAAAAAGTATCGAAATCACTGATGGGAACACATTACCTTTTTTGTAGTTGTTGTAGATCGATTTTAGCAACGACGATTTGCCAATGACACCAATGCCATATATATCCATTATTAGGACTTGATGATCTTCCGAGTTAAGCCAGGTATGCAGCTGCTTCTCAGCAGATCCAAAGCGGGAACCTATAAAGCTATGACTCTATGCTAACACATGCTCTAGTAACATCTCTGTCATCAAACAGAAGCAAACCAGAGCAGAGAACAAAGGCAGAAAAAGTAGAGGCAGAAATTTGCAGGTAGATAAAAAACAAATCGAATGTGAAGAAGAACTATTTTTTCATAAAATAATGTCTATGATTGCGGCTTAGATGAACTATTTTTTCATAAAATAATTTCTATGATTGCGGCTTAGATGCACTGGATGTAGCTAGGGAATGAGTGACAATCAATCCCAAGCTAAACATGCAGGGTCACTACAAATAAAGAAAGAGAACACGATTTTGTGCTAAAACCTATAAAGAAAATAAGGTTATTCTATTCGTTACAGAAAAGTTGAAAATCGAAAGCAGGTAGCGTTCCAATTTTAAAAATAGTATATAGTGTTCGACATGAATACCTCATCTACGACGGCCAAAACAAAAGGCTTTACAAACTAGGCAGAGAATAGTGAAGACATACATAGTTGAAGCCTGGACCGGATCGAGAAGCAGCGGTTGTGGAGGAGGGAAATGATGTTTTGATCCCATGCCTTGCCCTCGCCTTTGCTCTGCTGCTTGCTGATTTTTGATATCGCAGCAGTTGCCCGGATGTATTTAACTAGTCCTCCCCATAAACCTTTGAAGAAGAGGTCCTAAACCTTTGAGCAAGAGCTTCTATGCAGTGGTGACTTTGGATAATAAAAAGGCCACTTTGTCTTCTTAACTGCCAATAGTCCAGTTCATGCAAGTAACAAGCATTTTGAATTAAACATTGCAACAGCACCGTAGTTCCAAGTGGTGTTCCCTCCAAAAATTTATGTGCGGAAATTTGAGTTCCCTGATGGTTGATTAGAGGCTGACGGAGGTTGCTAGGCCTTGTAGCAATATATTCATCATCACTGTCATACTCTTCAGGACCTCTGTTTGTTGCTTTAACCACCAAAGCTAAGATTACAGAAAAAACCTGATAACAGGTATAAAATTCAGTTTACAGTGTGCACTACTTAGCTTATGCATTCCAATGCTCATAGCAGTCATCTATTATTTTAGTTGTCTTTCAGCATTTTGCAGCAGCGTAAAATTCCCGAACAGAAGGCAGGGAAAAAGGGCAGTGATGAGAGGAAAAGTTCGATGAATTGTTAAGACAAAGAATGATTTATTGTGTGGCAGGTGTAAGCAAGCTGTGTAAGCTGTGTGGCGTGTGGCAGTGTGAAGTGTAAGCAACGGACGAATTCTCGCCTAAATAAAAACGAGCCATCCAAACTTTGGTTAAAAAAAATATTTGGATTTGGAAATTCAGCAACCCTGCAATAAGACCTCCAATATGAAACTTTAGATAAAAAGCAAAACACATCAAAGCTCTAAAATAAAACTTTGGGTAAAAGCGAAAAACATCAATTAAATGCTCCGGTCAACTCAAATTAATAGGAAGTCAACACCTGATCGAATGCTATTAGTCCCAGGCAGGGACTAATAAGGCAAAAATAAATTGGTACCTTATTCCTAATTAGGAGGACCAATACTCCACATTGGTATCAATGCAGTAGCACCATTCTTAGGTATGGAAGGATGTGTGCTTCTCT
Organism: Pinus tabuliformis; assembly: GCA_031772625.1. Lineage (NCBI taxonomy): Eukaryota > Viridiplantae > Streptophyta > Pinopsida > Pinales > Pinaceae > Pinus > Pinus tabuliformis. Next base: position 498,683,994 of record CM062816.1, read on the forward strand.
TTGGTATGGATGCTCTCCTTTTTACATTTAATTATTCTAATATTGATGACGATGGCTAACGTCCACTGAGACCAAACTTTGGTATATCAGAAATAAAGAAACTAATATACTAAGGGTTCAAAATCAATGCATATTTCTTTAGCTTATTAAAAGAGGTGGAAAAACCATAGGGTGATTCTTAAAAAGATGGAAATTTGAGCGTTTGTTTCATTTATGTTTCATTTCATAAGTTCACATTATAAAAGAGAAAGGGGAGGTGGCTTTATAAGAAAATGACATAGAAATAGACATGAATATAAGGAAATATGATTAGAAATGTTACTAGGTGACATTATTTTTGCTTTTCATTATTTCATAAAAATAGAAATCAAGATAGGAGAATATGAGTAGTGATGCAACATAGTGATATTATTTTTTCTCTTCATTATTTAATTTTTTCTAATTGCTAGTTGTATTTTTGTTATTTTCTATTTCTCATTCTTTTTTTTTAAATTCCCTACCTAATTTTCCTTTTTCTTTTTTATTATTAATTTCATCTTGATGATTAACTACGCATTTGTTTTATGTGTTTACATGAGTATATATTGTAAGAAAATCATGAGTAACCAGAGAATCAAAATGAATCTGAATTGTTGGTGGTTTATCTTTAATAAGAACCTCAGTTAAAGATATTGTTTCAGTTGTGTTTGGATCTTTATTCCTGATGGAGGATGAGGGTAGTTATCATGTGGAGGGTTTTGAATCCCCACTTCTATCATAAAGGGCTATAAGGGGGATGTAAACAATACTTTGGAGGCCCCATTCAATAGGGTTCCTGGAAAATATTAGGGGCTAATATTTACAAGTGAGCTAATTTTCTATGCTTTCTCCAAAAATAAGATTCACTGAAATTTTATAGATGAAATTATGTTACCATAAAAGTCACCAAAATTTTATAGATCTAATATGAAATGATTATGAATTTGAATAATTTTACAAATATAATGCCAAATATTTTACCATTTGCATATTAATGACTAATATGGTTTGCTAAGATTTTTAAATATTAAGATGAACTTTGATGCTTAAACATTAATTTGATGACATTGACCCGAAAGAGAACTTTTAGAAAAATTCTTCATAAAACTTTAAGGCTTCATAGTCAATCTAGACTGGTCATCAAAATGTAGTAGAACTAATGGTAAAAGTTATGTTAATGCTTTTTAGCCTATGATACAACCCTTTTTTATGAGGGAATTATATTTTGATTATTTATTTGGAGCGAGGGCACTATGAAAGAGTAAAGTGGAGGTTGCAGTGTTTGTGTCGTAGGTTGTATCCCTTCATTTTGCTCGATCAAATAAAAAGGAAAGACTAATATGTTCTATGTAGATGTGGTCATATTTGGTGAGACACATATATTCATCTCTCTCTTGTATCATTGTTTTTTGTATTATATTTTCAAATTCATTTTGTTTTATTGCTCCATGGTCATATTCCTAACACACAATGTGTCATCTTTTAAAATTTGAAATTAATTTTGAAATGTTTCAACTAAAATTTTTAAAATCTAAAGCCATGGAAGATGGAATGTTGGAATTTTTCACTTATAAGGATAATTTAACTTTAAGAATGCCTTTGGAGACAAATAACAGATGTGATTTATAGAAAAATTAGCTTAGAAATAACAAGGGCACCAGCAAAAGAAAAAGAACATGAGAAGAATAAACCTACCTAAATATCAAATGAAGAAGGAAAGATGAAGCCTATTTATGCATGCTTGAAGTACTTCCCTAAGACATAATATGTGCAAAAATATCTACTGAGAGATCAAATCTCACCCTTCATAGCAATTTACTACATACTATAGAATCTCTACCAAAAGTTGCTTTTGCTTATGGGTTTCCAAGGTGAAATTCATATTTGTATTTATCTGTTTGGCTCTCTTTCTTGTTGGTTTATTTTTTTAATATTCTTGTGTTTACTCCATTTATTACAGGTGAAAAAAGTATTGTACTCAACTATTATCAATCAAATCTAATTATGGTTATTAGAATAATTTGATTTAGTTATGAAATACACCAAAACGTAAGAAATTAAAAGTCTTCCTACAACCAAATATTTTGGTGTCTTATTAATTTTTGGGTTATAATCCAAATTCTTGATCACTAGATCATTCTTTGTGTACTCATTGGGTAGGGTAGCCGAACAATTAATTTTTTACTCTACCCTAACCTACAACATTAAATCTAGTCACTTAAATCATAATTGGCCACAATTAAAATTAATAGTGTAGTGAATACTTATATATTGTACTTTTGTTGGATTTTTCTTTATCCGTGGCTCAATCAACTATGTATTTAATTAATGGTTTGAAATATAGACTTTAATGGTGTATGGTACACGAATTACAACCCTATGGACTTATATTTGATATTATAAAAAATAGTATTCCCGTGTCATTTTCTAAGTTGAAATTTCTATTCATTGGCTACAACTTGATCCAACATGTCATTCAATGATTAGTTGGAACTACATCTCATGTGTTAATTTGCTAGTGATATTTTAGCCTTTTAATCTAGCAACTTTAACTAGGGAAAGAAATATTATGTTTTTAGTTTATTGGAATATTAAAGAATAAATGTAGTATTGGAATATTTTCATCTATGAAAATTTTAACACTATGAGTTTCAATTTAATTGTCAGTGAATTAGATTGTCTAGCATGAATTTTACTATTAAATAGAGTGTAAGTTTCAAATAGATTTGTATTGACTAGGAGTTCGATTCAACACATGACAAAAATTGTAGACCAATTTTGCTTAATAACATATTTTGGCACATGGTTCTGTTAGCCTTAACCAAATAAGAAAATAAACAAATGAGTTGGGCAATGACTACCAACTCTAAACTCTATTCATGCATGGAGAAAACAACCATTTAATTCTATAGAATATTCACATTTGAAAAATTTGTGGACTATAAATCCCTCATTTATGGATCGTATTGGTGTCAAAGTTATTGGACACATAACCTTGAATGATTTTCCAACACTTTGAGGAGGATTAAACTCGATATGTATAAGGAAATGAAAATAAATAGGTTCAAATATTTAATAAAATACGATGTGTTGATTGTAGAGGATAATTGACACTTGAGGAGAGGATAGAATATTGAGAAATGAATATTGAATCATTGGAAAAAATTTTCTTATTGCACTTATCTCATTCATGGTATTGGATTTTTATGGTTTGTTTTAAAGTCCAAGAGATTAGGGAAGCACAAACACTTTCTTTTGCAAACCATAAAATCTAATACCATGAACTAAATAAGCAAAGTATGGAATGCCCTCAATAGACCTTTTCCAAGAACCCTTTCATGGTTTTGAAAATCATATGAAAGGGAATAGTTCCAATATGTTGAGGTAAATGGGATATAATTGCTAACATTTACATAAGGGAAGCCAAGTTATTGAAAACTCCATTATAGCTAAGAATAGATTTGTACATGAAGGCTTTGTTTCCATTGGAAGAGAGGAAGTGTTGGAGTAATGTTTTGGGTACAAGTTTCGGGAACTGTGTGTGAGAGTATTAGAAAGGAAGGCCAACCAAGGGATAGCGTGTGAAAGTGTGAAGAATAAGGAAAGTTGTTGGGATAATTTTGTATGTTTTAGCCCATATTAATGGTTATCACTCACAGTAATAATTTACTTCTATAGGGTTTTTGGTCATCTTGGGTCACCATTTATAACTATAAATAGATCAATGTCGTGAAATTAAAAGGAACACTTACACCTTGCCTTGGATAAGTCAATAGATGTAGACTAATAGTCTTCCTACATAATGATGGTTTACTAAGTTGTTGAGGTGCGATAGATATGAATGTAATGAAAGATTCAAAGTATTAATAAAGAGATATGTTTTGGGTCTATTCTACAGATTTTGTGCAATTTTTAATGTTTCATTCTATTCTATGGAATAATGGAACTACTCAAAACACACAAAGGTCAAGAGCCTGGCTAATAAGAGCACTCATAGCAGTTGTTCCTTAGGAAAAGGTAAAACAACTAATTGAAAGTGTATGATCGATCAAGCAGATGGCGACAATGGAATGAAAAATCCAAGGCTTATTTGGAAAAAACAGGCTGAAAAAAATGGAAATCATGTGAGATAAAATGGGAATGGTTTCATTTTTACAAAAGCTTGAAACATGGGAAACTACGCTTGTAATGGATTTCATTTTTACAAAATATTAAAATGGAGGAAAGCTATGCTTGAAATAAGTTAGCATGCCCCCAAAATAATGACTCAATTTGAGGTACACGTCCCTTAAACTTCATTTCTCGCACCTAAGTAGACTATTGGATACTAATAGGTGGATGGAATGAAGGTTCATTTATGTGATCAAGTGAAAAAATAGATTAGAAATTTACGATATCTAATCGAAGACTCTAACTGAAAGGGGATTTGTTTTCACTTTTTAACGAGCTTGACATGGGAAAATAACTATGCTCATAGGAACCTATTTCGTTTTTTAACGAGGTTGACATAGTAAAAGAATTATCCTCATAAGAGCTTGTTTCATTTTTAAAGGACCTTGACACAAGAAAATTAACTCTTATCATGAGGACCTTGTTTATTTTTTTAAGGAGCTTGACACAATAAAAGGAACTCTATTCCAAAGACCTTGTTTAATTTTTTAAGGAGCTTGACACAGGAAAAGGAACTCTGCTCTGAGAACCTTATCATGGGCTCTAAGGGACCACGACTTCCAAGAGGTTCTCATCATATGGGAGAATGATGCTATGGAAGGGATCACATGATCCGATGGAAATATCAGACTACAATGCCCACACTAAATGATGCACTACGTCACCTACTAGATCATCAGGAGTTGCGAGAATGGAGCAAGTTTCCACATAATTAACATGTGGCAGGCAAGATACCACTTTCATATAAGGACCATTTAGGGATGCTAGTTGATTGGGATCCAAATTAGGACCAATGAACAAAAGCTAGTCAATAGTCACGATTCTTCCTTCATGTGGGATACAGATCACATAAAGGAGTGAAGATGCAATAACTCCCATGAAATAAACATTATCATGCCCAAGGGGTAAATTAAAATAAAAATGGCTTTGGACAACCATAACATCGATGTAGAAAATATCTCCTCCCAAAGTAATAGGCAACTTAGGAATGATCTCTAACAATTAACTAGTTCCTCTGTTAAAAGCCAATAGATTTTGGGTAACGGGAACAAGCTACAAAGAACCTAAAGCTTGCAAAGTAGTTGAGAACAAAATACTAATAGATGCACCTTCATCTCTGATTTTTCTAGGTAAAACCACATTATAAACCTGTACTATGATCTGGAAGGGCATAGGACAAGGAAGACGATATCTTGTTAGTTGACTCCTATCAAAGGAATTGACCATGCTACTTGGAGGGGGTGTCATGGGAATGGGATAATTTCCCCATTATGCTATAAGAATGGGAGGATTTCCCCCCCGTACCATGGGAACGGGAAGATTTTACCCTAGTTCATTGGAATCTGAAGAAACAAGAAGAACCTAAGTGGCATGAACTTCACTCTCTACAACAAAGGTACACTCAACTGAAGTTGGAATCAAGTCAACTATTTTCTCAACCAATGGTTTCTCAGGAACAAACTGATCATATTAACATTTAAGAGAGCAGGATAGATGGGAGACATATTCTGATCAATCACTTCATAAACTAGTGGAGGATTAGGAGAAAGCTACCGGTAACCAATTGGAATTCATGCCTGAGAAGCTATAAGGTTTTCCAACACTTTTGAGGCTTCATACTTATAAAGACTTTTTCCCACGGGCCTTACTATCACTAGTTGAAGGTTTGTCACCAACATGATCTCTAGAAGTTGATGAGAAAGGCCAATGTGATCCTGTTGACCACACTTATAATACCTTGGAAATACGAGAAAAATCTCTAAGAAGGTGGTCCTAATTACATAATACGCAAGGGAATTTAAATTTTTGGGACCAATTAGAAGGTTTCTCAATACTAGTTGCATCCGTAGCAATGGCTACTTGGTTTGCCCCTTTCTTATTTTGCTTCTTCTTCTTTGTCCTTTTCTTTTTCTTCTTAGCTTCCTCGTTACTAGAATCAAGTATTTCACCAGGTGAAGATGAAGAAAGGAATGAAGAAATAATAGGTGTGGAAGGCAAAGGGTCAACTTTAGGATCAACATGAGGTTGATGTTGTTCAGGTGGAGGAGAACTTGGTTGAGGCATAGTTTGAACATTCAGAACTATAGGGGTTGGAAATAACCCAATTGGTAAACTAACGGTAAATACGGGAAGGGACAACATTTCCATATAAGGAGCACCAATTTTTCCAAAGGAAGGAAGAGGACCAGGATTCCCATGAGAGGGTTTTCCTTGAATCGTAGAGATAGGAACTATTGCCATTAGTCTCAACCTAAGATCTACTAAGGAGTATTTCCACTGCAAGGTTGTTGTTCCATGGTCAATTAATTGATTTTGGAAAATAAATACACAAACAAAAACAAAGAGGGTTAACTAGGAAAAAGGCTTTACCAAGCAACCATGAATTGGAATATGCACCTTAGCAAACCAAGGATTTCACGTACGTGCAAGAAATCTCACTAAATTTTGTGTTCATTGTATCACAGTATACAAGGCGGCTAACTCGGTTACCTATGGATGGATAGAAACCTATAAGGGACTCCCAAAATATACTCAATGATAAATGGGAGTGCAGTCTGTAGTAGTTTTGTCTAATGACTAACCGTTCGATGAGAGTGTTCCCACATAACTTTCATACGTGGAGGATCATCCTATATACCCGAAGGTATGTGAAGAACGATCACATACACTTATGTATGTGGGACAGGATTTTACCTCCAGGATGCAACCTTTGCAAACAACAACTACTCCTACCTTTAATGATGTTGCAACACGTCTCGAGCCAAGACCTCTTTGTGTTTCATTAAGTTTTCAATACTCCTTAGGTTAATTGAGATTAATTTTAGAGTTGATCTTGAATTATGTTTCAATATCAAGGCTAAAAAATCAATGTCACCTGAACACACCTATGATGCAACTAATATGACGAAATGAACTCTTTTCATTTTCGATGAAATATATCTAGTGTAGGGAAGATATGCAAACTATGATGCAACAATCAAATATGCAGCCAACAAGAGCTTCCAAACTAGATCTTTCAATTTCACTATTCCAATTCAATTCGAAGCATTGAAATATGCAAAACCAAGCACTGTAATCTATGCATGGTTTCCTTTCCTTCTATGAAAATGAGAATTCTAACTATGAAAATGTGACCTATGCAAGATAATTCTTCAAAATAGAGGACTCAAACTAAAATTGGGTGAAAATTCTAAAATCAAAAGAGATGGCACTCAAAAGTGATTAACACTCATACACAATTCAACAAAAATGAAAGCAAAAATATGCAATTTCACACTAGGGAATTACAATTTAACACAAAAAACACTAGATGCAAATGAAAAAAAAATCTTTTCACCACACTTAATTTTCGAAATGAAGAAATATAAGATGTAAATTTTCAATTAAAGATTCAATTACACTTTTTATAATGAGGACTAAAACAACAATTCATCCAAGAGATCAGTGATAAAAAAAATCAGTTTGCAAGCAACCAAATGATAAGAACAACGAAAAATGAAAACCAATTCTTACCAAAGGCAAAAAAAAATGAAAACCAAATTAAGGATTTAGAGAGAACACAAGACACTCGAGACTCAGGAAAGTTCAGCTAGAAGTAGACTAACCAAAGAGAGGGTCAAGAACCAAGGAAACATTTGTACAAAAACAGGGACCAATGATGGTGTAAAAGAGGCACTATTGCATTGCAACAATGGTACATAGTGGGCCTCGGTGAGATGAAACACGTTTTCAAAGGTAGTGGGGGAGCATTGGGTCTCAGAAAGAGGATTCCAACACAAAAATTGCAAAAAGGACTTAATGAAATCACTTCCTTGGTATGTTGTTGGTTGGATGATACATAAATGTTTTGTCAAGGAGGTAAACAAACATAATAGACAAGGAAACAACCAAGGGAATATTGTGTTCCCCAATGGAGTCACCAATTTTTTATACGGGATTTACGATTGCAGACAAAACTATCTCCCCTAGGTCGGTGGCTAACCTAAGACAACAGAGAGACAAGGAACCTAATGCTTTTTCTCAAATTAAATAAACGACTGAGTGAAGCCTACATGGAATCCTTCACACACTTTTCTCCTTCTTTAGCTTGGACGCTCCAATCCCAGCACTAATTTCCAAAATTATAACTCGCAGAGTCAGATAACACAAGCCAAGAAACTACGAGATCTATGTAGTATCATCTAAGTAATTCATTCAATATATAAACATGGTATTGAAATATATGAAATAAAAACATCCCATATAAAAAAATGAATTCTTTGCATTAATATAAATGGAAGGAGATTACAACCATAAGTAGCAACTGATCTTGTAGAAGAGGTCCTCCAAGTTGTTGATTTGTCCTTTCCTTGTCACAGTATGCACCTCCAATAACCCTAAATGCATGAGAAGATGACCACTCACTACAACATCATAAGGAAAAAATCACTCTCCAAAAGCCAACCCCCAACCACATAGAAGATTGGGAATATATAGAGAAAGATGGTAAATTGGGAGTTCCTATCCAATTACCAATTTAGTTCAAGAGATCCACCTTTGATAGAGGGATAGGATCAAAGTATAAGTGGTGAAAACTCCAATATAGAGAAGAATAGGATCTGAATGTTTTATGCAAGGTAACTAGTTGTAACAACTTTTGGAAACACCTAGAAGGGGAAGCTTCCAGAATTGTGATCATTCTCTTGGATTTCTAAAACCAACATACCTGCAAAGGGGTGAAACATGCTAGCGACCAAAGCAGGACATATTGGAGAAACCTATTGGTGAATGCACCCTAGTAGGCTTATAGGGAGCATTGGTCGTCAAACTGGCTCAAATGAAGTAGTTTAGGGATGAAATTATGGGAAATTAAAGTTACATGCTTAGGGCTTTCTGCAAGAGGGTGACAATGGGGAATAGGATGTTGATTGATCCCATTAGGAGGTTCACTGATCAGATGTGACAAAATGGCCTATAAAACCTCCAGTCACCGTTTACTTGGCATATTTAATCCCATCTAATGCAAATTTCCTCCATGATTTCCCTCCTCCCTTGGACTTCGAGTCGAATACACAAAAAACCCTATCTTTCACACCAGCTGAGGTTTCTTTAACTTTTACAAAAAGGTTTTGATTCACTACTTGTATCTTCATTATTGACATGCATATTTGATACTTTCTCAGATGGACCGTAAGGAACTTCATTCATGTCACTTCTAACTCCATTGTATGCAACCTAGTCAACTTCTTAACAAAATTTATCATTTGAGTGCTATGGTTTCATTGATCTCCTCTATTTTCTTCATGATTTGGGCCCTGTCAATAACACTAAAGGAGAATATTTGAGTCGCTACAAAGGATTATATATATGCAATTGTTAGGTTTCATCTCTAATATGATAGAAATTCCAATGGAAGATTCAATCACGATCTATAGAATTATGAAAAATATCATCTAAATTTTCGTATTCAATACAAAATGGATGGTGGCAAGTTGGGGAGGTTTGAGTTTCCTACAAACATGTATGCTACCACGTGTTGGTAAAGAGTGACACCTCTTAGGACAACTAGTTTCTATATGACACATTGAGTATGCCAAAATTAAATCTTGCAAAGTGATTTGTGGCTCTTTTATGTGATCAGTTTCAACGCCACATGTTGAGCATACATAAGTGGATTTGGTTTCATTAACTTCTAATCATGTCATATGCACTGTTCATATGTTGACATTAGTTTTAATCACAAACATTACTACTTTGAACGCAGTTGTTTACTTTTTCATCACATTGAAAATTTGGTCACATAATGGAGATTATTTGTCATTTATGTATTGTTTTAGACCAGAAGGTATTAAATTAAATGTGAACTGGGTATAATAATAATTGAAGTGAAGATTTGTTAATAACATAACAATGATATAAGTACAAATCATTTTATGGCTATTATTGGGATTAAATCCCTAATGAAAAATATATATCAAGACTAGGAATTCAAAAAAAGGAAACTATATGGTGGAAGTGGACAATTGAAATCAAAGAAGGAAGGATAAATATATACATAACCAGAATGTATCGAGAAGGGGAGAGTAAGTATGCTCACCATTATTTAGACAAAAACTTACACAAAAAAATCATTGTTCACAAATAATTCAATGAATATATTAAAAGTGTCATTTTATGCATTTTAGAATTGAGTTAATAAATGAGTGAACTAAAGTATGGGTAAAACTAACAAGGGAAACCTTTTCACTGGGAAGTATTACTACTCCACACCATAACAAGGTGTAGTCCAATATGAAAGAACTTGATAAAAGAATCATCATTTTTAATATTTTTAACACTTCATCATTGTTATGGCTTAGAATTTATGAACTATTATATTTTCCTGAAATTCGTGAATTATTATCATTATTATTATCACTATTTAAATTTTTTGTTATTTTAGTTATTATTATTTAATATTTTAGTTATTTTATTTAAAAAATATTTTGTTCTTTAATTTTTATTTGACATTTTCATTAAAATAATAATAATAAGTTAATTAAAAGTAATGTAGTTTAATATCAAAATTTAATATATTCACCTCCTATGTCATGGAATTATTGTGATGAAGGTATTCAAACTATTGTAAAAATAAGATTTGGACTTACTCCAAACCAAATTAAAAGTTTTCTTTAATGATTTTTGTTTGGATTGTAGATATTTCTCTAATCGCTGCTAATAAATACATAATAGGACATTTATAGGCACTAATCCACTTATTAAAACAAAAGACACTTTTAATTCATGAAGCTTTACTATTATTAATTATTAATATTTATTTATAAAGATTTGATTATTAAGAAAGGTATGTATAAATTTACTTTCATGAATTCCTACAATGTAAATTGGTTTATTTTCTTATATACCTTTAATTATTAGATATCGTATTCATGAAATAATTTTGAAGTGGGAGAAATGAATAGTCACTAGATAAATATACAATTTCTTATAAAATATAAAATGAATAGCCACTTCCTTTCATATATTTACCTTTTAGCAAATAAGATAATAATCAAAGTATTAAGTTATTTCTCAATTTGACAGCTTTTAGAAAATAACATAATCCTCCTAGAATTGAGTTATTCCTAAATTTGACATGATACCAAAGTTAAACATTTTCCAGTAACACAAATTTTTTTGTTTCACTTATGCTATGTTATGCCATGGAAATCTTGTGGTTTTGAATTATCATTCATTGGGTTTATAATATAATCCATTGGGTTTATAATATAAAAACCTTGGGTTTATTAATCCATTGCGACAAATATTGTCTCAGTATGAAAATAAATCAAATTCAACCATGATCCAATGTCGCATTCTGACAAGGATTCTCTCGATATGAAAATAAACCATGGTAAACCATGGTCAACCATGTTTATTTTAGGGTTTATATCAATCCCTTCGTTTTATTAATTTAAGGGTTCACATTCCTAGGGTACAATATTATTCATAGTGTTTATAATATTAATATTAGGGTTTAATATAAATCCTTTTGGTTTATAATCATGGTTAACCATGTTCAACCATCGTTAACCATCGTCAATCATGGTCAACCATGTTCAATCTTGGTCAGCCATGTCCAAACATTGGATTGTGATAAATATTGCCTTAATATGAAAATCAATCATGTTCAATGATGGTCCAACATTGCATTGTGACAAAGATTGATTCACAATATTAAAATCAACCATGGTCAAACATGGTTAATCATGATTAACCATTTATTTTTGTTTGTGGAAAAACCTATGAACAATTATTAAAACCACCGTTTCAGACTAGCTTAGTGAGTCCATCATCAGGGCAATGAAATTTGTATTTTGAGAAGAGAGAGCGTGAAATTATGGAGCTATTAATAGTTAATTGAAAAAATATTCAATGTTTTCTTTTATTGTTGGCTTATAAATGACTAACTAATTAATAATTATTTCTTTATTAATTTATATCTATATTAATTAATTAATTAATTAATTTATTATTATTAGTCTTATTATTATTAATTTATTGTTTTTAAGAGATCGATTATGCATATATTTAAATTTATTTATTAATTTTTTTTAAATTTTTTTTTTTTAATAAAAATAGTTTATATAATTAATGTATTTGCCTTAAGAAATATTAATAAATATTAATCTGGGAAAGCTCTAAAAGATTGATGTTTAAGGAATTAAATTAATATTAGTAATACATTATATAACTTAATGTATAAACAGTTAAATAATCTATTAATATATCCGTATATTGTTAATAGTTAATTAATATTATAGATAATATTACGATGTTACTAACATAGCACTATAATATTAATATATTAATATTTATATAATGTAATGTAATATATATTATATTAATGAAGAGTCTTTAATGAATTAATAATTAAATCCCTAATATCAAGATATTAATCTATGAATTTATTATGGAAATGTATTAATAAATTATTGTATTAAAATTAATATGATATAGTAATAAATTAGTAAATTAATATTAATGAAATACAATAAAAATTTAATTAATTAATTAATTATTTATTTATTATTATTATTATTATTATTATTATTTATTTTTTTAGATTTTAATGTTAAGTATTTAAGTTCTTTGCTATGTATTAAATACTATACTAGAAATGTGTTTAATCAAGGTTTATTTATGTTGACTAATTAAATTTTGTTTAAAAGAGGGTTAAAATTCTATTTTATTTTATTTTATTTATTTATTTATTTAATGAATGAATGTTTGTATATCTGTGTTTACTGTTTTTTAATTTTATTTAATAAGGGTTTCCAGGTGTTACTTAATTTTAGCATGTCATCTCTATTCATGTTGTTCGAAGATTTTTCGATTTCAATCGCTTCTTTCACCCTTCTTTTTAAATAATGATCTTCCTTGTGAATTAATTTTTCTTGTTCCATACAAATATAGTGTGAGGAAGAACATGTATGCTCTCCTAGGCCTGACTTTTCCGACCTATTCCTTGTAATATCATTAATGTGTTCTTTTAACCTTATGCCAAAGAATCTCCCTATTTCATCTATATATAATTTTCCACATGAGCAGGGAACCGAGTATACTCCTTTGTGATTTTTTGGGTCTATTAAGTCCTTGGCAGAGTCAAGCATTTTTTTTATGGTGTTAGGGGGCGTGAAGGCAACCATGATGTTATGCTTGGAGAGAATTCTAGCAATTTTTGTCTATGGTTCCTTTTATATAGGGTAAGGAGATTCTAGGGTTTTCAGAAGTTTTTCATGTTTGTCAATAATCATGGCCATAATGTGACAAAGATTGTCTCTTGCTACAACTTTGAATTATGACAAACATGCTCATCCATCGTCAACTATGGTAAACCATGGTCCAATATCTCATTGTGACAAAGATGATCTCAATATCAAAATCAACCATGGTCAACCATGGTCCAACACCATATTGTGACAAATATTATCTCAATATTAAAATCAATAATATTCGACCATGGCCCAACATTGCATTGTGACAAAGATTGTTTCAATATGAAAATAGATAATGGTCAATGATGGTGAACAATGTTTATTTTTGGTTTTATAATATTTATACTATGAAAATTAACAATGTTCAACCAGGGTCAATGGTGGTCATTCATGGTCAACCATGGTTAAATGTCACATTGTGACAAAGATTGTCTCAATACGAAAATCAATCACGGTCAAGAAAGGTCGATATGAAAATCAATATGGTTAATCATGGTCACTATGGTCAATATGAAAACCAATCATGGTCAAGTATGGTCAGCGATGGTTCAACACCACATTGTGACAAATATTGTCTCAATGTAAAAATGAACCATGGTCAAGCATTGTTAATCATTTTCAACCATTGTCAACCATGGTCAACTATGGTCCGGTGCCTCATTTTGACAAAGATTTCTCAATTTGAAAATCAACCATGGTCAACCATTGTAAATCATGGTCAATGATCATTAATAACCATGGTAACATCATGACAAGATTGTCATATTGCTCAACGTCACATCATGTCAACCATGGTCCAACGTCGCATTGTGCCAAAGATTCTCAATACTTAAATCAACCATGGTCAACAATGGTCCAACGTTGCGCTATGACAAAGATTCTCTCAATATGAAAATCAATCATGGTCAACCATTGTCCATCGTTGCATTGTGACAAAGATTGTCTCACTATGAGAATAAACTATGCTCAACCATAATATCGATAATATCAATCACTTGGTTTTATTAATCTAAGGGTTCATATTCCTAGGGTTTAATATAAATCCCTTGGGTTTATAATCATGGTCAACCATGTTCAACCATCATCAATCATGGTCAATTGTGGTCCAACATCACATTGTGACAAAGATTGACTCAAAGCAACCATGGTCAACCATGTTCAACCTTGGCCAACCATGTTCAACCTTGGTCAACCATGGCCAAACGTCACATTGTGACAAAGATTGTCTTAATATGAAAATTAATCATGGTGAACCATGGTCTAACATCACAAAGATTATTTCATGATGTCAAAATCAACCATGGTCAATCATGATCAACCATGGTCAATAATCATGGTCACATTCTGACGAAGATTGTCTCTTAGTTAAACATCACATTATGACAACCATGGTCATCCATCATCAACTACGGTCAACCATGGTCCCACATTGCATTGTGACAAAAATTATCTCAATTTGAAACTCAACCATGGTCCAACATTGTAATGTGATAAAGATTGTCCCAATATGAAAATAAATCATGGTCAACCATGGCACAAGGTCGCATAGTTAAAATTATTGTGTCAATATGAAAATAAATCATGGTCAACAATAGTCAACAATGTTCATTTTAGGGTTCATAATATTTACAATATGAAAATCAGCAATGTTCAACCATTGTCAACCATCAAAAATCATGGTCATTCATGGTTAATCATGGTCAAACATGGTTATATGTCACACTCTGTTAAATATTGTCTCAATATGAAAATACATCATGGTCAAGCATGGTCAATCATGGTCAACTATGGTCAGTCATGGTCAATATGAAAATCAACCTTGGTCAATAATGGTCAACCAAGGTTAAATGTCACATTGTGACAAATATTGCCTCAATATGAAAATCAA
Source organism: Pinus tabuliformis (assembly GCA_031772625.1). Classification (NCBI taxonomy): domain Eukaryota; kingdom Viridiplantae; phylum Streptophyta; class Pinopsida; order Pinales; family Pinaceae; genus Pinus; species Pinus tabuliformis. The sequence goes on from CM062816.1 coordinate 498,699,306, forward strand.
TCATGGTCAAGCATGGTTAATCATGGTCAATATGGAAATCAACTATGGTCAATTAGGGTCAACCATGTTTAAATGTCACATGGTGAAAAATATTGTCTCAATATGAAAATCAATCATGGTAAACCATGGTCAATCATGGTCAATATGAAAATAAACGATGGTCAAATATGGTTAGCCATGGTTCAACATCACATTGCGATAAGTATTGTCTCAATGTAAAAATCAACAATGGTCAACCATTATCAACCATGGTCAAGAATGGTTAATCATTGTCAACCATGGTGAACTATGGTCCAACGTCGCATGTGACAATGATTGTATCAATTTGAAAGTCAACCATGGTCAACCATTTCCAATCATGATAAATGATCGTTGATAATCATGGTCACATTATGACAAAGATAGTCTGATTATTCAACGTCACATTATGTCAACCATGGTCCAACTTCGCATTGTGATAAAGATTCTTAATATGAATATCAACCATGGTCACCAAACGTTAAATGTCGAATTATGACAAAGAATTTCCTAATAAGAAAATCAATCATGGTCAACCATGGTCCAACATCACATTGTGACAATATTGTGTCACTGTGAAAATCAAACATGGTCAACCATTGTCAAATTTCGCATTGTTTTTTTTGCTGAAGCAAGAGACTTTCCTTCTATTTCAATAATTCAAAAGTAAAGTTACACAAAGTACAAAAGGCTTGAATATCTCAAGGCCTACGAAACCAACCAGATCGTACTATAAAGATGTGGCCCACTACACAAACTAAATGACAAGCTAACCGACCACATGGTCCCCATGTTGATAGGTTGACCCAAAGTCAAAAGCCGCACACCTCCCATCCTTAACTCGCAAAGATTACACGTACTCGCGACCCCACAAACTAGCCCGACCAGATCTAACCGTTGACTGCCACCGCAGAAAAGGACGGCTCGGAGAGATTTCGGAGAGCCAAGATGCATGATCTTTAAGGTGCGATGAAGGGTGGTATGACGAACCCCACCCATGCCACGTGTTGAGAGCCGAATGGAATCGCTCTCAATAAACCAAAACCATTTACCATTTGTGTGCCTCGCGATCATAAGAAAACCGCTTAAAGCCTGGTTTTCCGATCCGTAAGAGAAGTGCAAAGGAGATTCCTTCGTGGGAGCGTTCCAGCCTTTCATTCTACTAAAACTGACAAAGGAGCTCGCAGTGGAGACATTCTGTAACTGTAAATAAAACTTGTGTCACCAATCAAGAAACGACGGAGATAAGTTCCCTTACACCAGTGGAAGTTATCACCATGCAGAGTACGCTCTGTTTCAAGGAGCCGGCCACAGTGAAGTGAATGAACAGGCATAAAAAGCTTTAATCATTGCCTGCCCCTCGTGCCCAATAATCGAAAATTTCCTTGTCCTCTGTGGCTTGTGCATCGCAGAGAGCCTTTAACCTGCTAGGAGGCATCTCCTGCCATTTCATTTCAATCCTACAATCTGGATTAGTTACTCCTTGGTTGGCCAGTAGATCTGCAAGTTTATTGGCTTTCCTCCGAACATGATTGAAGCTAACCGTTCGAAGACTCAGTAGATGTTTTTGGATTCTCTGGTACACTTGTATAAGTCTCCAATGTTTTGAGACCCTTTCTGGCGCTGTTCCATAACTGATTTTCTTAACTGCATTTATGGAAATCTCGGAGTCTGCTTCGATGAGGACATTTGAGCTGTGATTTAGTTTAAGAAGCTCTAGACATTGTTCCAAAGCCATTAATTCAGCCATGTTGTTGGTGGCTTTGCCTAAATGACAGTGGAAAGTAAAAATTATTTTTCCTTCTTCATCTCTCAACACACCTCCATAGCCTGCTATCCCCGGGTTGCTTTTTGAAGCCCCATCAATATTTCATTTCAGAAATCCTTTTGGTGGAGGATGCCAGAACTCCTTTTCCATTTCCAACACTCTTTCTTTTTTGCTAAGACCATGGTGGATGATCTCATGCATTCCCAGATGCTTGAGAGTTCTCAGTTCAAGCGCAGTGGGAGGATTCGAGGGATAACTGTGCACAGTGGTGGAAACGGTTTCCTTAATCTACTTTAATACCAATTCCATCAGGCAATGAGGAGTAGTTTTTTCATCCTTGAAAATTATTTTATTCCGTTCCTTCCAAAAATTCCAGATAATGAAGCTTGGTGTAAAGGTCCAGGGAAAATTAAGGATCTCGTACTTTGAAATGTTCTTTCTCCACTTATTCAAGGTGTTAATGATGCTACCTTTGTCTTTGTCAGTCTATTGAAAATGGTGTTGAAAGAATCCCACATCCAGGTGGTATAGTTGCAGTTGTTGAGAATATGCTCCATTGTCTCCTCTTGAGCTTCACATAATTGGCATCTAGAAGGCCCCATCACCCCCCTCTTCTGAATGTTTTCCCAGGTTAATATTTTCTTGTGATGAACTAACAACATAAAAAGTTTGATCTTCATCCACCCTTGGTGGCTCCAAAGTTTTTGCCAGGACTTAGCCAAAACGCAGGGATCGAGGTTAAGGGTTATTCTCTTTGCTTCCTTGATGTTAAAGATGCCTTCTTTGTTTTGGCCCCATCTTAACTAATCCTACCCATCTGTAACCAAGATCTTCCTCTACTCTAATATGTTCATGAGTTCTTCTATTTTTTCTTTTATGGGGTTGTTCCCTCTGTAGTTTATTTTCCTCCAGCTTCTCCATTTCTCAAAGTCATGGGGAAGATTCCAGAAATCCCTGACTTTTGATAGTCCTTGGAAATCGGTTTCCTGCTTGATGCTCATAAAGTCCTCCCTTAACAACATTGGTTCTTATTGCCATTTATCTTCCCAGAAGAGAGCTTGTTCTCCTGCTCTGTTTTCCCAGAAGTTGTTGTTTTGTACTAGGCTTTTATTTTCCCAGGCTTTATTCCATATGTGAGAGCCTTTTATGTTCCCTGACATTCTGATAAGATCACTTGTTTGCCGGGAGCTTGCATATTTTTCTTTCCAGGTTTTATCCCATTGAGCCCCTGGGTATTTAACCCATCTCCACCAGAGTTTGGATCCTAAAACATTACTCATAATCTCCTGATCATCTAAGCCTAGGCCTCCATGACTTTTGGGTTTACAGATTTTATCCCAAGAAAATAGGGCCCATTTCTTTCTGGTTTCCTCCTTTCCCTAAATAAAGTCTCTCTGAATGTTCCTGAATAGCTGTAAGACCCCTTTGGGAGCTGGCAGGGCTGATAAAAAGAAAAGAGGGATAGATTGCAGAACTACCTTCATTAGAATCAACCTATCAGCTAGGTTCAACGCTTTGAAAGTCCATTTTTTGATCTTGTCTTGCATCTTGTTGAGAATCAGTTCCCAGATACTTTTGTGCGTTGGTTTATCCGTAAGGGTGATTACCAAATATTTTGATGGGAGGATCTGCCTTTGGAACCCCAGAATTCTGGAGATATTCCTTTGAATAGCTATGTTAGTGTTTAAGAAAAAAAATTGATTTGGAGAGATTGACTTCCATACTTGAAGCCAATGCAAAGTCATTTAAGATTTTTTTGTATGCTGAAGCTTCTTTGACTGTGGGGATACCTTGCAGCATGGTGTCATCCACAAATTGTTGATGAGTCAAAGCTTGGTCCTTCTACGTTAATTGAAGGCCCTTGATCTTACCTAAGACTTTAGAATTTTTAATGGATCGACCCAATCCTTCCATCATGAGGATGAAGAGAAAGGGAGAGAGTGGGTCTCCCTGGCTAAGGCCTCTAGAAGGAGTGAAGATCTCTGAGGGCGAGCCATTCACAAGAATTGAAAAGCTGGGTGAAGTAACCAAAGCCATAACCCATCTGATCCAGTCATGATCAAACCCAAAAGCAGAAAGGACCTTTTTGATGTAAATCCAATTCACCTTGTCATATGCTTTTGCAATGTCTAATTTCATGATCATACCAGCCTACCTTTTGCTAGTGAGAGAGTGAACTACCTCGTGAACCTGAATAATATTATCTAGGATTTTCCTTCCTTCAACATAACCAGACTGTTCCCTTGAAATCAAAGAAGGAAGAAGAGGTTTGAGTTTGTTGGACAAGATTTTGGAAATAATTGTGTAAACCACATTGCATAAAGCAATGGGTCTGAACTTATCAGGAGTCAGGGATGAGATCCGTTTAGGGATTAGGAAGATGAAGGAGTTGTTTAAGGCTTTCAGAATGGATCTGCTCCTTCTGGAGTCCTCAACCACATCCAGAATATCTTGTTTAACCACATTCCAGTAGGCTTTGAAAAATTCAACATTAAAACCATCTGGACCTGGAGCTTTGCCATTCTACATATCTTTGATAACTGCACTAACCTCTCCTTCGGTTACTGGTTTGTTGAGGTTAAAATTATCCTCTCTAGACACCATCATGGGGATTTTCTTTATTATTTCCTTGATGTGTTGGTCTCTGTTTGTATTATTTTCATTTGTGATGCCTCTGAAATGTTGAACCATCACAGCTTCAATATTCTTGTGCGAGGTTTGAAGCTCCCCATCTTCATTAAATATTGAGGAGATTCTATTGTGAATTCTATTGGCTGTGGTGGAGCGGTGGAAAAATCTAGTATTTCGATCACCTTCTCTGAGCCATTGAACTCTAGACTTTTGTCTCCAAAAGACTTCCTCCTGTTTGCATAAATTCTCCCAATCTTGGTTGAGTTTTTCAGCTTGCTCACTTTTGATTTTATCAAAACCCTCTGTGATCAATGCTTGGTTTAGTTCCTGCATTTTGATCTCTACTGATTTTTTGTTTACAAAAATGTTACCAAAATCCTTCTTGTTCCATTCTTTGAGTTTGATTTTGATGTGGTTTAGTCTTTTATTTAGGAGGAACATTTTGGTGCCCTGAATCTGTAGATCTTCAGACCACCATTTTTCATTGTTGCTGATGAAATCTGGGTGGGAGAGCCAGATATTCTCAAATCTGAAGGGTCTGTTCCTCAGAGCATCAATTCCCTTGATTTCTAATTGAATTGACCAGTGATCCGAGCCTCCAAATGGGAGACCCCTTGCAGCTATTTCTTTATTTGTGGGCATCAGCTGCTCGGAGATCAAAAATTTATCTAACTTGGAGGCAACCTGAGCATTACCTCCTCTTTTGTTATTCCAAGTAAAAAGACTGTTATGCATTTCAGAGTCAACCATTTTCATGTCTTCTGTGAAAGAATGGAATCCTACTGATTCTCTACTGAGGATTCTGGTACCTCCTTTTTTTTACAAAAGAGATTTAATCATGTTAAAGTCTCCTCCAATGACCCAAGGAATTTCTTTATGTCTACTTCTGAGATCTACCAGGGAGTCCAGAAATCTAAGCTTCTCATCTATTCTTTGAGGACCATAGACATTCGTAACCAGGAAGGTCTTAGACATCCCCATTGGTTGAATGATAGTTGATAAGTAATTTCTCGTTGCCTCCGCACCTATAATGTTGACTTTTTGGGGGTTCCAAAGAGTGAGAATGCCTCCAGCTATGTTATCTACTTTGACTTCTAGAAACTCATATTTGCTGAGCCAATTGCTATGGCTTTGTTTTATTTTCTGAATGGAGCATTTTGTTTCCTGAATGAAGATTATGTCTGGCATTGCTAGTTTCATTCTGTTACTTAGCATTCTTTGTTTTCTTTTGCTACCTAGGCCTCTGATATTCCAAGATATAAACTTCATAATTAAATATTTGTAAAGGAGTAATTGGTTAGATTTTCATCTTACCCGAATCTATCATTAGCTTTCCACACTCCATCAGGAGCTCATTTTGATTTTTTCTGCCTCTCTTCTTTCCTGGATTTCTGGTAGCTAATCATGGATTTAGTTTCATTGTTTTCACCCCTTTGTGCTCCTGTTTGTGGATGTTTTTTACCTTTCTCCAACCCTCATTCCTTAGTTTTCCATAAAAACAACAACTGTATTCTGTTGCATTCTTCTTGAGGCAGAGAATCTATCCCACCTTTGGTTCCTTGCATTAGGAATCCTTCCAGATCTAAGTTTTCCTTGTCAAGAATTTCTTGTAGTTCATGATCTTCCAGTTCTGTTTCACTTTGGGTCATTTCCTGATCCATTTCCATTTCTATTTCACTTCTCATTGATTATTTTCGAGAATTGATCTCCAGAGAATGATTTTTGTCCTCTTTTTTTCTTTTTCTTTGGCATCTACCTCCTGATATTGATTCTCTCTTCTGATTTCTTCAGTCTCTTATAGCACTTGAAACTTATTCTGACTACACTTCTACCCCTCAGTATGTTGTTGATTTGACCCCTTTTTTCCTCCCCTTCCTCTGCTAGCCACTTTCTAAAAGCTTTCTGTGTCCTTCATTGTATTATGTTTTTGTTTGTTATCTTGTTTGCTGAGAGGGCAGTCTCTTAACAAATTCCCATGTTCATGGCATCTTCGGCATCTGAAAGGGATATTTTCGTAGTCTACCGTCTGCACCCACTCCTCATCGAAAGCTTCCAGGATAACTTCATCCGTAATTTCTCCTGATAGATCCATTTCCACACATATCCTGGCAAAGGAGGTATATTTTCCCCTTCTTGTGGCTTCAGAAGCTTTGACATAACATCCTAGTTTATTGCCAATGGCCGTCAACGATTTAGTTTTCCAATAATAAGGTGCTAGAGAGTAGAGCCTTACCCATACAATAACTAAAGAGAAAGTCTCCCTCTCTGGGACAAAGTTCATTTTCCAAGGTCTCATGTAGAGACCCATTGCAGCAAAAATTAGGGTCCTCCTTCAAATATTCTGTCTTTGTCTTCGATGTTAGAGAACACTACTGTGAAGAATCCTTTTGACCCAAGATGTAGGTCAATGCTTCCTTTGGGCCTCCAATGATACTTGATCCATGTTTGCAAAGCCTTTTTAGTGGGCCATACTCCCATAAATTTATAGATAATGGCGTAGTTTCCCATATGCTCCCTATGCTCCTGTAGTGTAGGATCATTTAATATTACTCGAGGAGTGATTTTTGCTTTTGGTTTGCAAGGTCCTTTTTGTTTTTTTTCTTTTGAATCCAGACTTTTGTCTTCTTCCTCTTTTTCCTTTGTGGCACTGTTTTCTTTGTTCTGGTCCCATCTGTTTCCTTTTCATTATCCCTGTTTTTGTCTCATGCAGCCTTTACTACTTCCAGTTGGTGATTTGCTTCTGCTGGCTACTACATCTTTGTAGGAGGGAGCCATGCTCCCTCCCCTGCCACTCTCCATTAGAATCGAACACTGCTCAATATTGAAACCCTAGCCGCTTTGGCTCTCCCGCGCTATTGTTCTCAAAATAATCTTCCAATCTCACATTGTTACAATGACTTTCTCAATATGAAAATCAACCATGGTCAAGCATAATATAAATAATATCAATCCCTACAGCTTATAATATAAAGCCCTTGGGTTTATTAATCTAAGGGTTCATATTTGTAGGGTATAATATTATTTATAGGTTCATATTATTAATCCTTGGGTTTAATATAAATCCTTTGGGTTTATAATATAAATTCCTTAGGTTTATAATATTAATCATAGGGTTTATATTCCTAGGTTTATTATTTAGCCTAGGGTTTACAATATTAATCCCTTATGTTTATTAATTTTAGGGTTTATGTTCCTAAGGTTTAATATTCAACCATGTTCAACCATGGTCCAACGTCACATTATGGAAAATATTATCTCAATATGAAAATAAATCATGGTCAACCATCACATTGTGACAAGGATTGTCTCAGTATGAAAATCAACCATGGTCAACCATGTTTGTTTTAGGGTTTATAATATTTATCTAAGGGTTTATATGCCTTGGGTTTACAATATTAATCCTTTGGGTTTTTATGTTTTTAGTATTAATCCCTTGCATTTATTAGTGCCTTGGGTTTATAATATCAATCATTTCAGTTTATTAATATAAGGGTTCATATTCTGAGGGTATAATATTATTCATATGGTTTATAAATAATCCTAGGGTTTAATATAAATCTTTTGGATTTATAATCCATTAGGTTTATAATATAAATTCATTGGGCCTATAATATTAATAATATGTTTTATATTCCTAAGGTTTAATATTAACTTTAGGGTTTACAATAATAATCCTTTAGGTTTATTAATTTTAGGGTTTATGTTTCCCGGATGCGGGTGTTTAATATGCAGCGCAGCCCACAGGTGGTGCGTCACATGGGCATGTGTCAGCACGGACGTGCCACGCAGTACCCTGCAGCCTGTTTCATATGGGCGAATGCAAGTGATCCTCCGCGGGTGTTATTACCAGTCTTGTCTGCCTTTATTGTCTTCCTGCAAATCTGTGCGATGGCGCTTCATATGCCGGGAGCCTCTGTCACATTCTTGCATTCATTCGAAGCTGCTAGGCACTCCGCTGCAGCGTTGGAGCATTCTCTGGTGAGGTGGGGGATTGCGCAGGGACATTCTTGCTCTGTGGCAAACTTAGCAATGCAGAGGGAGCGCCTCAGAATGAGCAGCCGACGAGGAGGCTCTAGGGGTCGAGCTTCAGCTCAGAGGACCGCAATTTCTCCTTCTTCCTCTGTCGAGGTAACATCTGACCAGCATTGCTTCCATGGTAGAGCAACGGGTAGTGGCAGCGTTCCTGGGAGTGGAGATATACCAGAATGTGGACATGCAGTGCATCCCACAGTCAGGTATAGAATACCTTGCACACTGGCAAACTCCACATTCATCATATCTGTTTCTGTCGAGCAGTGTGGCAATCTCAGAGGTCAAGCTGAAGCAACTCAAGGAAACCCTCCACCGGCTCAAGGGACTGTGCCCACAATTGATATGCAGGTGCCCACAATTGATCTGCAACGCCCTACTAGGGAAAGTTCCTCCCCAGCTACTCAAGCTGCCCTTACGGGCCCAAGCGAACCGGCTCAGAGGATCCAGACCAGCTCGATGGTCCCTCTCTCTGACTTGGATGACTCCCAACAATTTAGGGGCAAGGTGGAGGAAGAGCCCTATACCACAGACGATGATTAATTCAACAAATCAGTTCGCTCTCACCAGCCTGGAAAGGAAAGCTACACTCTGTTTTCGTACCTTGTTATCTGTATGTGTTCGGTTTCAGTATGGATTTCAAAATCTATGTGTCGGCTATAAGGATCCATATGTTTATCAGTCCTTGATCAAGTAATGTCATGTGTCGTTATGTTAGTCCGTCACAGCATGTCCATGCTCAGCATCCAATTTTTGTACCTGTTTAATTTTTGGGTATGTATAAATTTGGGAAAACTGTCAATCTTTCGGCAGGAGTTACAGGGCCATGGCCCTGTTGTAACACTGATGTAATTTTTTGACTTTTTGTACTATAATAGAATAGCTTGATTCAGAAAAAAAGAAAAAATAAAAAATAAAAAAGAAAAAATAAAAAAATTAGGGTTTATGTTATTAGGGTTTAATATTTGTACTAAGGTTTAATGTTATTCACTTCAATTTTAATATTAATGCCTTGGGTTTACATTATGACAAATAACATCTCAAGATGAAAATCAACCACAACCCAATGTCGTATTGTGAAAAGGATTGTATCAATATGAAAATCAATCATGGTCAACCATGGCCCAATGTCGCATTATGACAAAGATTGTGTCAATATGAAAATCAACCATGGTAAATGATGATCAACTATTTTTATTTTAGGGTTTATAATATTTATCTTATTTATATATATATATATTGGGTTTATAATCCATTGTGTTTTTTGTATTAATCCCTTTTGTTTATTATTTCCTTGGGTTTATAATCAATCGTGGTCAATCATGGTCAACCACGGTCAACCATATATCAAGCATGGTCAACTGCGGTCAACCATGGTCAACAATAATATCAAAAATATGAATCTGTTGGGTTTATAATATTAATCTCTTGGTTTTATTAATCTAAGGTTTCATATTCCATTGGTTTTTTAGTATTAATCCCTTGGGTTTATAATATAAATCCCTTTGGTATATTAATCTAAGGGTTCGTTCCTAGGATATAATATTATTCATAGGTTTATAATCTTAATCCCTTAGTTTCAATATAAATCATTGTCAACGAAGGGTTTATGTACCTTGAATTTATAATATTAGCCTCGTGGGTTTAATAATATTAGTGCCTTTGGTTTATATTACAATGAGGTTTTAGTATTAACCTGTTGGTTTTATTATTCCCTTGGATGTATAATATCAATACATTAGGTCTATTAATATAAGGGTTCACATTCCTAGGGTATAATACTAAATCCCCAAGGGATTATAAACCCAAGGGAATAATATTAACAGAAGGGATTAGTACTAGAAACCCAAGGAATTATAAGCCTAAGGGAATAATATTAAACCCTAGGGATTAATATTACAAACCCAAGGTATATAAAACCTAAGATAAATAATATAAACCCTAAAATAACCATGGTTGACCATGGTTGATTGCCATTTTGAGACAACCATTGTCACAATGCAACGTTGGACCATGGTTGACCATCGTCAACCATATTTATTTGATGGCATTCCAACCATTGTCCAATGTCACATTGTGACAAAGATGATCTCACTATGAAAATTAACCATGGTCAACCATTGTCCAAAGTCTCATTGTGACAACGATTGTCTCAGTATGAAAATCAACCATGGTCAGCCATAATATCAATAATAACAATCCCTGGGGTTTATAACATCAATCCCTTTGGTTTATTAATATAAGCGTTCATATCCCTAGGGTATAATATTATTGATAGGTTTATATTATTAATCCTTGGGTTGAATCTAAATCCTTTGGTTTTATAATATAAATTCCTTGGGTTTAATAGGGCTTATATTCCTAGGTTTATTATTCAACCTAAGGTTTACAATAATAATCTATTATGTTTATCAGTTTTAGGGTTTATGTTCCTAGGTTTTAATATTCAACCATGGTCAACCATGGTTAACCATCACATTGTGACAAATATTGTCTCAATATGAAAATCAACCATGGTCAACCATGTTTGTTTTAGGGTTTATAATATTTATTAAAGGGTTTATATGCCTTAGTCTTACATAATTAATCCTTTGGGTTTTTGGGGTTTTAGTATTAATCCCTTTCATTTATTAGTGCCCTGGGGTTATAATATCAATCATTTGGGTTTATTAATTTAAGGGTTCATATTCCTAGGGTATAATATTATTCATAGGGTTTATAATTAAGCCTAGGGATTGGTATAAATATTTTGGGTTTAAAATACATTAGGTTTATAGTATAAATTACTTGGGTTTATTATATTAATCATCGGGTTTATATTCCTAGGGTTTAATATTAAGTTTAGGGTTTACAATATTTATTCGTTAAGTTTATTAATTTTAGCATTTATATTCTTAGGGTTTAATATTCATGCTAAGGTTTAATGTTATTCCCTTCAGTTCTTAATATTAATACCTTGGGTTCGCATTATGACAAATACTATCTCAATATGAAAATCAGTCATGGTCCAACATCGTACTGTGACAAAGATTGTCTCAATATGAAAATAAATCATGGTTAGCCATGGTCCAATGCCACATTGTGACAAAGATTTTGTTAATATGAAAATCAACCATGGTCAACATGGTCAACTATGTTTATTTTAGGGTTTATAATATTTATCTTATTGTTTGCATATCTTGGGTTTATAATATTAAACCCTTAGGTTTAATATTATTCCTTTGGGTTTATAATCCCTGGGGATTTTAGTATTGATCCCTTTTGTTTATTACTGCCTTTGGTTTATAATCAATTGTGGTAAGTCATGGTCAATCATGGTCAACCATGGTCAACTATGGTCAACCATGGTGACTGATAATAGCAATAATATCAACCATGGTCAACCGTGAGCAACCCTAATATAAAAAATATCATTACCTTGGGTTTATAATATCAATCGCTTTGCTTTATTAATCTAAGGTTTTATATTCCCTTGGTTTTTTAGTATTAATCCCTTGGGTTTATTGTTCTATTGGGTTTATAATATCAATCCTTTTGGTATATTAATTTAAGGGTTAATATTCCTAGGGTATAATATTATTCATAGGTTTATAATAGTAATCCCTTAGTTTCAATATAAATCATGGTCAACCAAGGGTTTATATACCTTGGATTTATAATAATAACCCCCTAGGTTTAATAATATTAGTCCCTTTACTTTATATTACATTGATGTTTTAGTATTAACCCGTTGGTTTTATTATTAACATGGATTCATAATATCAAGCCATTAGGTCTACTAATCTAAGGGTTCATATTCCTAGGGTATAATACTAAAACCTTAAGGGATTATAAACCCAAGGGAATAATATTAAACCCTAGGGATTAACATTATAAACCCAATGTATATAAACCCTAATATAAATAAGATAAAACCTAAAATAAACATGGTTTACCATGGTTGATTTTCATTTTGAGATAGTTGTTGTCAACAATGCGACGTTGGACCATGGTTGACAATGGTCAACCATATTTATTCGAGGGTATGTCACATTTATATTAGGGTTTATATACCTTGGGTTTATAATATTAATTACTTGTGTTTAATTTTATTCCTTCGAGTTTATAATCCCTTAGGTTTAATACTAAAAGCCGAAGGAATTATAAAACCTAGGGAATAATATTAAACCCTAGGACCTAATATTCATTACAAACCCTATGAATAGTACTATACCATGGGAATATGAACCCTTATATTAATAAACCTAAGGGATTTATATTATAAACCCAAAGGAATTTAATATAGTCAAGGGGTTAGTACTAAAACCCCAAGGGAATAATATTAACCCAAGGGATTAATACTAAAAAGCCTAGAGTTTATATTCCCTTGGGTTTTTGGTATTAATACTTTGGGTATAATATCAATCATAGGGTTTATAAATGTAAGGGAATAACATTATAAATCCAAGGTATTGATATTATAAACCCAAGGGAATAATAAACCCGGGGTATTAATAATAAAAATGAAAGGATTATAAACCCTATGGTTTTTAGCATTGATCCATTGGGTTTATTATCCCTTGGATTAATATTATTCTCTTCGATTTATAATCCCTTTGGGTTTTAGTGTTAACCCCTTTGGTTTATTATTCTCTTGGGTTTATAATATCAATTCCATGGGTTTATTAATCTAAGGGTTCATATTCATTGTGTATAATGATATTCATATGATTTGTAATTAATATTAATCCCTAAGGTTTAATATTTTTCCCTAGTGTTTATAATTCCTTGGTTTTTTAGTATTAAACCTAAGGGATTATAAACTGAAAGGAACAATATTAAACACAAGGAAATAATATTATAAACTAAAGGTATATAAACCCTAAGATAAATATTATAAACCCTAGAATAAAGATGGTTGACCATGGTCAACTATGGTCCAACATCGCATTGTGAAAATCAACCATTCTCAACCATGGATATTTTAGAGTTTATAATATTAATCTTAGGGTTTATATACCTTGGGTTTATAATATTAATCCCTAGGGTTTAATATTATTCCTTCAGATTTATAATTCCTTAGGTTTTTAGTATTAATCCCTTGGGTTAATATTATTGCCTTAGGTTTATAATATCTTACAGTTTCAGTATTAAACCCTACGAATATTAACCCTTACATTTATAAGCCCAAAGGATTGATGTTATAAACCCAAGGGTTAATACTAAAATCCCAAGGTATTATAAACCCAAGGGGCTAATATTATTAAACCCAAGGAACGAATATTATAAATCCAAGGTATATAAATCCTTGGATGACCATGATTTATATTGAATCTAAAGGATTAATATTATAAAACTATGAATAATATTATACCCAAGTAATATGAATCCTTAGATTAATATACCCAAGTGATTGATATTAGAAACCTAAGCGATTAATACTAAAAACCCAAGGGAATATAAACCCTAGAGTTTTTAGTATTAATTCCTTGGGTTTATTATCCCTCAGATTGATATTATTCCCTTGGGGTTTTAGTATTAACTTCATAAGTTTATTATTACCTTGGGTTTATAATATCAATCTCTAAATTTTTAGATTAACAATTTTATTATTCTAAAGGTTCATATTCCTAGGGTTCATATCTATATTACATGATTTAAAATTAAATAATAATAAATAAAATTTAATATTAAATAATAATCATTATAAAGAAATAATTATGGTTAACTATAATGATAATAATAATAGTTTTTTTTTATTTATATTTATATTGTAACATATTTATTAATGTTAAATACAAATGAAGCTTTTTATTATATCAATTATATTAATATTTTAATGTGGTTGCACTGACCATATTAATATTTTAATGTGATTGTACTAACTATATTAATATATTAATATTTTAATATTAATATAGTTGTATTAGTGAAGTTGTTTATATTGAAATGATTTCATGGTGCTTTTTATTACCTTGAAATTCTTCTATAGCCTCTTCAGTGTTTTAGGCTTATGTATATACAGTAATGGAAGAGATCCCTGTGCACCTATTTAAATTATCATCGGACATGGAGGAAGCCTGGAAGGCTTTGCTTCAAAGTGTGTACATTAATTAACCATCACTCTCGACTTTTAAGTTATTTGGTATTTCCATTTCCTACCTAAAAGTATGTACATTGATTAACCATCACTCTCGACACCTAAGCTGCTGACATTTTCATTTCCTTGTCGATGAATTGATTCATAATGAGTTATTATTTGGCTGATGGATTGCCTACTTAACTGAGACACCTGCTTAATTTGTGGTTAATGAATGTTGGTAGGCACTTAATTTGTGATTAATGATTGTTAGTAGGCACTTAATCTATGGTTAATGAATGCTGGTAGGCACATAATGTGTGGTTAATGAATCTTGGTAAGAAATGGTAATGACACGCAATAAAAACAAGAAATAGAAGGATGCAATTTAGAATATGATTAAATACCTCTCATTTTGCATTTATATACACTTTTTGAGTGGTAGATTATACTTTTGTAGTGCCCAAAACTGTAGAAACTATATCATTAGAAACCTTTTGTCTTGGTCAAGCCAGCATTGAGTACAACAAAGCCATTTTCTCAGCGTTTTTTTCCCTGGTTTTCTTACTCGTGAATGATGGGGTCTGCACTCAAAAAAATAATTAATCTCAAAATTGGATAAATAAATATCTAAATTACAGGAAATTTCTAAAAATAAAATAATGTTTCTAATTACTTTAAAAAAAATTATCACAGATTTTTCATCTTACTTGCTCTTGTTTTTAAGGAGTATAAATCTTAAGCACAGATTTAACATGAGCTTAGATGATCAAATTTCTTTAGGTGCAAACTTCTTTTAAAGTCCAAAATATAATATGTAATTTTTCATTGTTTAAATTGGATTTTGTAATGCTATATATAGTACATATCTTAAACTTGTAACTCTAAAAGAATTTTATTATATTTCCAAAAAATATATATACCCAAAAAAAAATATTGTAAAACACTAACACTGCTTCAAATGTTTTAACCATAAAAACTTATTTCTTTCAACAACATTATATGATATAAACATAATTTTTTTTAACAATATATAATATATATAGTATTAACATAATATTTTTTATTGTTAATATGTTTTCATGTCAAAATTAATCCATATTAAAATATTTTGTTGATAATTGACATTGAATATTTTATTATGTACAACATTTAAATATATTCTTTTAACAATATTTTATATAAGCTCATACCTATGTAAATTAGTTAAATTAGATTTTCAAACAATTTATTTATATCTTTTGTTGAAACATTTTTTAAAAGTGTAAATTTTAAACATCTTACTCACACTTTTTTTCTTGTATCTAATGACTTTAAATGAAACTATATTAGTTCATATGGACTAACTAAACATGAATAGCATATTTATTTTTTCTTTTTTATTATAGCATTGCTTTTTTATTTAGAGAATATTTTCTCTTTATAAACATGGACAAAATTACACATAACTCTAAAACTAAGTTTTAGAAGGAGTCTTGCTCAACCATTACTGCAACCTCAGATAATGCTATAAACCAAGGGATGAAATTTGTACAAATACTCTTCAGCATTGTGATGAAAATATACTAATCCTCCGGAGTATACTTGCAATTTGTTTATATACTTTTTTTTAAATTACTCAATTGCATCCTTTGATGTTGTGGTACTAATAAAAGAATGGCCTATTTATCCAATGCATAATTAATATTTTTAATGATCTCATTGGTGACTATTAATCATGATTTTTTTATTAATATAATTTTTATTAAAAGGTGATGATGATAATTATCTGTGATTAATTCTAAAAGATATATCTAATTTAGAAAAAACCTCAAAATCTATCACTTTCAGTGAGAAATTAAAATATCTATTAACATGATAATGATGAACTTGTTAAATTTCCATAAGGAAATCTATATTCCCATTAATCAAATAATGTTACAAATAAATATATGAAGTCCTGTCTCAAGATAGGGAAACTATCTTGGACACACAATCTATTGGTTGAGAGAATATATCAACCATACACAAATCTAGGAAACAAAATAGGAACAAACTCCTCTAGATAGAAAGAATCACAATTGAGATAAGTAGGAATTACATATTCCAACACACCCCTTAATGAGTACTTCTCTCGATATCAATATGAAAAGTCTAGTTGTGGTCAAACATAACAAAAGAATATGTTGATGTCCATATAAGGGACCAACCATCCACCAGAATGCATGGGTGTCAACCACTGCAAGCACCAATGTACTAGGATGCCCTTCGCATACATTGTTCTGTAAACCATTATAACTACATAAATGTACATGTAGCTACAAATCCCCCTCCAATATCATCATCATGGGTTTTATCAAATTACCCGTAGCCATGCTCTGGGTTTTATTGGATTACCCTCAAGCATGCCACCAAGGGTTCTCAATCATCAAGGCTCAACTCAGCTACGAAGGCTCACCACAGGCCCAGCTTAAAAGACTTGGGATTTTCTCGGCTCACCCTCAACCATGCCAAGGGTTTTGTCAGGTGACCCTAAACCATGCTGATGAGCCTCATCATTGGGTAATTATATGGGCCTTAATTCACCTCCTAGATTAATCAAACCAACTATTCTCAAAACTTATTGCATACTTTTGATTATATTTTGTTTACAAGAAGAGTTAGAGTGGGATATTTTGCTTTGTGGTCTAATGTGCATTAAATGTAGGATTAAAGAATAAAAGAAAGGAATTTTGGCAAATACCTTGGTCAAAAATTGAATGGGACAAGGGAGAGGAATTATAGGAGGTAAATCCTACTCATTTACTATCCCCCCATCTGATCCAAAATGGATCCTAAAACCTCCATGTCTAAGTCTTTAATACTAGTAGAAAACACTATTGTAGAAGAAAAACCATGAAGAATGATGGAAAACAGAGTAAAGCGAAGGTTGAAGTATCATTGAATCAGAACCATTGGATTGGACCGATCAACGGCTTAGATTAAATCGGGATATTGCGTCAAAGAAGGCCAGTGGAGTGTATCGGAGGCAACCTTATGGGAATTGCGATTGTGATCCAGTGACTTAACGTGGACCATTGATCAAGCGTGCAGATCATTGGTGGAGATGGCATTATTGCATCGCAGATTCCAAAAGGGGAGGACTTACGAAAGGCCCGAAGGCCATGCAATATGCAATTGCAATATATCACATCGCAATATCACATCGTAACAATATATCGGAATGGACCATCGCCCGTGGCATTGTGAAGGGTCGATATGCGATACATCGATATCAGTGATTGATGATCGGCGAGTGGACTGGAAACAATATAAAGCCCCGCGATATGCGACATGTGATACACCCAGACCTGATAAGGATTATAGGTTGGATCTAAATATATTTGAAGTCTGGTTTTTGTACATTTCTTTATAAATTTTCCTCGTGTATTGATGTTTGGCCACATACAATGCAATATTACGATAGAATGGTGGACCCGAAAGGTTTATAAACGCAACCTTATGTTATTTAAGTTACAAGGTAAATTGTATTTCGGGCTGGCTTCAGGCGGTAAGTGGTATTGGATGGGCTCTGCCCAATCCCATACACCGACTGACACGTAGCACGTAATAAGGAGAGAGAAAACCGCTTTTTTGGGTAGGTGATCTTCGTGCAGGTAAGTCATCCGAATTGCACATCAGCTGTCAGATCAAATGGTCACAGATCAATGGTGCAGAATGCATGAGCAGGTTGGATGATCGGGATGGATGTGAACCGTCGGATGAGAATAGATCTACGGTGTGGGATGCCAAAGGACCGATAACAGACGATGCATAATAACCGTCTGATTCCTTTGTTTTAGAGTTCTTCCTGTGTATTTATCTATGTAAACAAAGAAGCAATTCTTTGGAATTTTCACCGCGCCAATCTTTCCATTTGAAAACAAGTGGCCACCATACCTTAAGCATTTTACAATGATTATTTAACGCTCCATAGGGAGTTGAATTGACAGTGGCCGGGAGCCAGAAAGCCCAAGAATGTAGATGAACCGACAACGCCGATAGGCTTAAAAGCCATTCAATGGTAGCACAGAGAGGGAGGTCAGTTGAAGATAGTCACAGAAAGACAGTCAGTCAGTTAGATTGAGGCAAATTGAATAGAGGAACAAGATAGAGGGAGAGTCTTTGCACTCTTTTAGACTCGAGGTTTTTGAGCAGATCCCTCTTTGATGTCACTATTGGTTGAGACTTTGTTTTGAGCTCACCCTTGTAATAATCTTTTCTTAAAGACTTAATATAGAGGTCGACAGTGAAAGCTTGACCAGGAGACATAGCCAGGAATTCTGGTGAACTCCTTGATTATTTACTATGTTAATGTGTGTGTCTTTTATGTTTTCTAACTTCTCATTGTCTATATTATTCACAATATTTTTGATCCATTGCACTAAGTAATATAGGCATTCTATCACATGAGTCTATAATACCGTAATATTGATTTAAGATCTCATTTTCAGATCAAGTGGTATTAGAGCATTTGGTTTTGGTTTAGTTAAGGTTGGACAAGCTTGTGCTAGATTTTGAATGCTAACTAGATTAAAGCTCAGACTAGGAGAAGGAGAACTTGTTGAGGCTAATCAAGAGATTGGAAGAGTCTATTCTCAGAGGAGAATGGCAGAAGAAGCCCCATTGGGATCAGAATCTCAGTTCATGGATAGTTTTATGGCCATGCGAGCCATGGTGGAAGAGATGTATCTGGAGTTTAAGAAGGGTCAGGGAGGAAGCACTTCAACACCTAAACTAGATAAAGGAGAAGAGAGACATTTTCTAGTTGCCTCTCCAGAAGGCAAAGGAAAAGGAGGAATGCCTCCTCAACCATCTCCTCCATCATCACCTTCATCATCTTCATCATCTTCTTCGCATAAACTAGCCCTAGTAAGAAAAAGAAAAAAACTTTTTTGATTAAATTAGATGTGAAGTTTGATTTGTAAATTTATGATGGAGAACTCAATGCAAAAAAGCTAGATAATTGGATAAGACAAATTGATGTATATTGCAGGGTACAACACGTTGATTCAGAAAGGAAAAAGATTCAACTGGCTAGCCTTCAACTTGAAGGAACTGCACTAGTATGGTTGGAAGGAAAGACACAAGCTGATCTGCAAAAACATGGTACAATCATTTCAACCTGGAATGAATTTGTTTCTTCTATCAAAAAGCAATTCTATCCTTTAGCTTACATGCAGTAGGCAATGATGAGTTGGCAAACTCTTCGTCAGTTGAAGGGTCAAAGTGTACAAAGTTATACTCGGGAATTCAAAAAGAGAGCTTTAACTTTAGGTATATCATTAGATTCACGTGAGACTTTATTGAAGTATACAGGTGATCTTCGTAGCTATTTAAAGTATACTATTTGCATGTTTAATCGCACTAGCTTAGATGATGTATCAGTTCAAGCCACACATCTAGAAGCTAGAGGCAAGAATGTAAACCCAGAGGTTGGGGGAACATCTAAATATTCTGTAAGAAAGAGCAAGGAAAAGAAGAAATTGAAATGGAAGGAGAGGAAAGAAAACACTGTACAGAAGGATAAACCTTCATGCACTCATTGCAAGAAAGAAGGACATGATGAGGCACACTACTGGTTTTTACATCCAGAACTGAAACCTAAGAAGTTCGGTGGAAAGGAGAAGAAGAATGTTGCTGCTATTCAGAAGGACTTGGGATCAGATTCAGGCGATGAAACAACAGTTACAACCACAAATATTAAAGGTAAATATTCTGAAGCATCCAAAAGTAATTCTACACAATTTGTTGATAATGAAAGTAATGAGAGGGAAAGAAATGAGCTTTTTCGTATTAGAGTAATTTCCAAGCATAATAATATTGATACTTTATTTGATAGTGGATCACAAGTAAATTTGATTTCTGAAACAATTGTAAAGAAGTTGGGATTACAAACAAAACCTCATGAGAAGCCATATCCATTAGGTTGGGTGTGTGATAAAACAAAGCTACAAGTAACAAGACAATGTAAACTTAGGTTTTCTATTGGATCAACATTTGTAGATGAGGTTGAATTAGATATAGTTCCATTGGATATATGTGGTATTGTTTTGGGAAGTCCATACTTGTATGATAGGAAAGCTATTTTCTATAGAGCTGAGAATAAGTATAAACTCGCTAAAAATGGAATAGAATACATTGTAAGAGCTTATAAACTCAAAGATAACTATTCTCTCATAAAGTCAGGACAGATGAAAAGAATTGTGAATTTAGATAAGCAATTTTTACTAATGGTTGTAAAGGCAAAGGATCCTGAAAAATCCAACGCATTTGAAGGCTGTGATTCTAAACAAAAATTTGATTTAGTTAAAGTTGTTTCAGAGTATGATTTTCTATTTCAAGAACCAAAAGTTCTACCACCCAAGCAAGAAATCGTACATGATATTTATTTGCAACAAGATGCTCCATTACTTAACATTGGAATGTATAGGTTGTCAGCTTTAGAGAATGTAGAGATAAAGAAGGAGGTATAGGATTTTCTCGATAAAGGGTTTATATGACCAAGCACATCACCATGTGGATCTCCAATCGTGCTGGTGAGAAAGAAATATGGTTCGTGGAGAATGTGCATTGCTTATAGAGCACTAAATAAAATAAAGATCAAGAATCGTTATCCTCTTCCTCATATTCATGATTTATTAGATCAATTGAAAGAAGAAGTTTACTTTTCTAAGTTAGACTTGCGAAGTGGTTATCATCAGGTCAGAGTTGCAAAACAAGATGCATGGAAGACTTATTTCAAGACAAAGCAAGGACTTTATGAATGGTTGGTTATGCCTTTTGGCTTAACTAATGATCCTGCTACATTTATGAGAGTTATGAATGATGTACTCACACCATTTATTGATAACTTTGTAATTGTTTATCTAAATGACATTCTTGTTTTTAGTAAGACTTGGGAAGACCATGTAAAGCATGTAAAGTAGAATTTATATGTTTTAAAAAGAGAGAATCTTTATGTAAACTATCAAAATGTGAATTTGGCAGAACATATTTAAATTATTTGTGTTATATTATAGGGGGTGTTGAATTGAAGATAGATCCCTCTAAGGTTGTAGTCATTGTGAATTGGCCTAAACCAAAATCTGCTACAGAGGTTAGGAGTTTCCTAGGTTGAGCACAATACTAGAGAGAGTTTATTGCTAACTTTTCTTTGATTGCAGCTCCATTACATGCTTCAACAAGATTGAAATAGGTGCTTAAGTGGGGAGGCAAACAAAAAAAAGCATTTGACACCTTAAAAGAGAAAATCAATACAACACCGGTACTAGCACTACCAGATCTTCAACATCCACTTGAGATTGAGACAAATTCCAGTGACTGTGCCATCGGAGCAGTGTTGATGCAACACGGAAAACCCATATGCTATGATTCTGAGACATTTACTTCTGCAGTAGTTAATTATCCCACATATGATAAAGAATTATATGCATTAGTACAAAGTGTGAAAAAGTGGAAACATTACCTAATGGGTAAAGAAACAATCATACATACAGATCATCAACCATTTCAATATTTGCACTCACAAACTAAATTGCAGCAATCAAGACATTATCGGTGGATGGGTTTTCTACAACAATTTCATCTTGTCATCAGATATAAGAAGGGCATACACAATAAGTTTGAAGACATGTTATCAATACCAATCATAAATGCATCTACTGTACTTAAGCATAACTCAGTAATACATGAAAATTACATTGAACAATATGCTCAAGATGTAGATTTTAAAGATGTATATGCAACTTTATGTCATGGAAAGAAAGTAGAAGAATTGGATTATTATGTAAAGGACCAACTCTCATATCATTTGGGAAAGCTATGCATTCCACAAACTAAAAGAGTTAACATAATCCAAGAAGCACATACTTCTCTCATATCAAGTCATTTTGGTGTAAGTAAAACAGTTGCACAATTGCAAAGGTTCTATTATTGGCCAAGAATGCATGAGACAGTTTCTAGATATATCAAAGGGTGTACTATGTGTGCAACAAGCAAGCCCAATACTCGGAAATTAGGCTTGTAGACCGCACTTCCAATTCCTTCTTGTCATTGGGAAAGTGTTTCCATGGACTTTTTTGGGGGATTGCAAAAATCTAGTAAAGGTCATGATTATTTGTATGTTGTTGTAGATAGGTTTAGTAAAATGTGTATTTTGATGCCTTGTAACAAGCAGGTTACAGCTGAACAAACAGAAAATTTGTTCTTTAAGAATGTATGGGTTCATTTTGGGTTACCCACTTTTATTGTATCTGATCAAGATTCTCGATTTGTTGGGAAGTTTTGGTAAAATCTATGGGAGTTGATGGACACCAGGTTGAAGAAGAGCACAACATTTCATCCACAAATAGATGGTCAGACAGAAGTGATCAACAAGACAGTGATCCAGTTGCTTAGAGGCTATTGCAGCAAGCATCCCATGCTTTGGGATGAACATTTGTCATATGTGCAACATGCTTACAATCGTGCCAACCACTCTTCTACTTAGAGATCTCCTTTTGAGACTTGTTTTGGTTTTATACCAAAGTCTCCCTTGGATTTTTCCTTTCATAAAGACATAGCAGTTGATGGACAAAGTGATGTGGACAAAGCAACCAAGTTCATTGAACAAATCCAGGAAATTCACCAGGCAATACATGAAAAACTGAAAAGAAGTCAAGCCAAGTACAAGGCAAGACATGAAAAGCATCAAGTTGAGCATAGTTTTCAAGTCAGTGATCAAGTCTGGCTATACATCAGCAATGACAGAATGCAAGGTGAAGGTAAGAAGCTAAAACCAATAAGGTATTTACCTTTGAAGATACTTGATCAAATTGGTGAAAATGATTTTTTCCCTGATTTTCCAGCTTATATGCAGATCTATTCAGTCGTTAATGCAGAAAACTTGAGATTGTATGAACCTTCATGATTGAAGATCCTAAAGAGCAAATTCAGTTTCCTTCTATTGAGGATTTGTTGCCTGAGTATCTCAATGAGTTATAGGAGGACACAGTTCTAGGCAAGAAGGTTAGAACAATGCATCGAGGGGATGTTGAGTACCTGAGAGTGGGAATCAAAGGTTTAACTCCAAGAAAGCACGATGGATAGAAGTTAAATAAGTGAGGGAGTTGTATCCTCACTTTATCGATAACAAAAACCAACTTTTTGTGGTCCAAAAGCTTTTCAGTGGGAAGGCGTGATCCAAAATGGATCTTAAAACCTTTAATTCTAAGTCTCTAATACTATCAAAAAACACTATCACAGAAGAAAAACCATGAAGAATGATGGAAAACAGAGTAAAGCGAAGGTTGAAGTATTGTTGAATCAGAACCGTTGGATCGAATCGATCAACGACCCAGATCAAATCGGGATATTGCATCGGAGTAGGCTAGTGGAGTTTATCGGAGGCAGCCTTGTGGGAATTTTGATTGCGATCCAACAACTTAACAAAGACCATTGATTGAGCGCGCAGATCAATGGCAGAGATGGCATTATCGCATCGTAGATTCCAAAAGGGAAGTACTTACCAAAGGCTTGAAGACCATGTGATATGTGATTGCGATATATCGCATCACAACAATATATAGGAATGGAACATGGCCCACGACATTGCGATGGGTCGATATGTGATAAGCCGATATCGGCGATCGGTGATCGACAAGTGGACTGGAAACAATACAAAGACCCATGATATGCGACATGTGATAGACCCAGACCCGATAAGGATTATAGGTCAGATCTAAATATATTTGAAGTCCGGTTTTTGTGGATTTCTTTGTATTTCCCCGTGTATTGATGTTTGGCCACATACAATGCGATATTGCGATAGAATGGCAGACCTAAAAGGTTTATAAACACAGCCTTATGTTATTTAAGCTCCGAGGTAAATGGTATTTCGGGCAGGCTTCAGGTAGTATGTGGTGTTGGATGGGCTCCGCCCAATCCTATACACTAACCGACACGTAGCACGCAACAAGGAGAGAGAAAACCACTTTTTCGAGTGGGTGATCATCACGCAAGTAAGTCATTCAAAATGCACATCGGCCATCAGGTCAAATGGTCACAGATCAACGGTGCATAATGCACGAGCAGGTTGGATGATCGAGATGGATGTGAACCCTTAGATGAGAACAGATCTACGGTGTGGGATGCCAAAGGACCGATAACGGACGAGGCATAACAACTGTCTGATTCCTCTCTTTTAGAGTTCTTCTTGTGTATTTATCTTTGTAAACAAAGAAGAAATTCTTTTGGATTTTTCACTCTGCCAGTTTTTTCATTTGAAAACAAGTGGCCACCATACCTTAAGCATTTTATAATGATTGTTTAACACTCAACAGGGAGTTGAACAGACAGTAGCCGGGAGCCAAAAAGCCCAAGAATGTAGATGAACTGATAGTGTCGATAGGCTTCAAAGCCATTCAATGGTAGCACAAAAAGGGAGGTCAATTGAAGAGAGTCAGTCAGTCAGATTGAGGCAGATTGAATAGAGGAATAGGACAGAGGGAGAGTCTGTGCACTCTTTTAGACTCGAGGTTTTCGAGCAGATCCCTCTTTGATGTCACTATTGGTTGAGACTTTGTTTTCAGCTCATCCTTGGAATAATTTGTTCTTAAAGACTTAATATAGAGGTCGGCACTGAAATATGCACTAGGAGACGTAGCTAGGAAGTCTGGTGAACTCCTTGATTATTTATTGTGTTGATGTGTGTCTTTGTTATGTTTTCTAATTGCTCATTGTCTATATTATTCGCAATATTTTCTATCCGTTGCACTAAGTAATATAGGCATTCCTGCACATGAATCTGTAATACCTTAATATTGATTTAAGATCTCATTTTAAGATCACCATCGAATATTCCTCCATCAGCTCGGAGTGCAAATAGCAAAATCATGAGGACTAGAAGGCAGCCGAGCAAGTGAAAGTCAAAGCACCAGTTTATCTCGATTTTAGGATTCGAGCCTCCTTAATTTTAAGGTATTCATTGGAGACTTAAAATCTATAAGTAGATATTCCTAGGACTTTAGTAGGATTCAGATTTTTTATGGTAAAACTCTACTCTATTTTTGAGTTGCAAGACTTGTGACAGTTTTTGATGTAATCCATGGTTTTGATAATAAGAATGAGTTTTTCTTTTAGCCAACGCTGAGTTAACTCAGAGGGCTGAAGCTCTTAGGTTAGGACCCAAGCCTACTAGCCAAGGATCCTCTTTACTATACATGTATGATAGCATAGATTCATGGTTTAATTGTTCATTTTCTTAAGTAGATACATTTGCATTACAATAGTGTAGAGTAGATTGGTTGTGTTTTAGTTTGGTTCCATTTGTGTCGTATTTCAATTAGCAGGTTAGCAAGGAGAAAAAGATCACCATAAGGTTGTCAGTAGGTGTCTCGGTCTCACCTCCTCCCTCTTGGATCATGACTTGAGGAAGAGACCCTTTAGCAACCCCAAAAACACAGATTTCTAGTTCTTGCATGAGCTTTGGAGTTTTTGATATTAATTCAATACTTGGTTCATTTCATTGTCATCTTTTTCCATCAATCTCTTTCTGTAATAATATCTCACTCATATTCTTATTTCCTTCAGCACTTTCTTCATGCATAATATGGGCAACTGATTCATGCTTTTCTAGTTTATGAGAGTGTATCTTGTTTCATACTTCTTGGAAGACACACACATTTTAAGCATTGCAGGTACTTCAGGCGGAGGTCTAGACTTCATCACCAGCATCCATCTTTCACCTCATCGACCTCAGCCATTTCTTGGTCCACGCTCACCCTCACTATTTTTTTTGTCCTTTTTCATTAAAATTACCCTAGACACATTGAAATTCTTAAGCAAAAGTTAATAAATTACATCTTAATCAGATTATACCCATGGATTTCCTTACCATATGATCCATGACAAACCGGACCAATCACCATAAACCACATGTCGCATAGCTGACATATTCATTTCAATGTTTGACTTTAGGTGCTCCAAATCTCCACTGTCGATTTAGCTCACTTGATCCAATGGCTATCACGTCACCTGCTCACCAACTATGTTGGCTGATCTCCACTATCGACCTGTCTCGCTTGATCCAACAGCTATCTTGTCACTCGCTTGCCAACTAGCTTGGCCGATCTCCACCATTGATTAATCCTACATGATCCAACAGCTATCACGCAATCTCGCATGAATTCTTGCAAGACCGATATCCGATTGAGAGAGCGTGAGAAAAGTGGTTTTCTCATGCTACGTGTCACCCACTTAGGCTAACTGCATGAAATTTAGGAATACCGCTTACAGCTCTTAGGGCGCGCAAGATACTACTTACCACCTACAAAGACTGCTCCATCATTCTGCACATTTTCCACCCTTCTGTCGACATGTGACTTGATGTGATCCATCCATCTATGAACTTACTCTCCTATGATAAGATCTACACCGCTCATCCTCTGTTAATACTTTTCGTTGATCCGATCTAATGGTTCCTGTGCACTGCTTCTTTATTACTTCTTCCTTTCACTAATTTCAATCTTTGACTGCTCTTCTACTTGAATCCTTCCCGAACTTTGTTCTGCGTATTATTTAAACATTACCACTCCTCATCTTTGATTTGATTATTCAAACAAAATCCAACAGTATCTGATCATCGCAATACTCCTCTGAGCATTGTCCTCTTTCTCTGATTCTCTTTGAATTCCCTACATAGTTATGTTATGTAGAATTACTCTAATCCACACACAGTTCATAATTCAATTACTCAATACACACCACAGAAACTCAAAAATCACACTTCTGTACTAACAAATAACTATTTACACAATGAGTTCGTGCTCGGCCTAATATTCTATATCAATGGCCATTCCTTTCACAAAAGAATTCCTAGGACCCTTCCACACCATCCAAACACTCCATAGACCTTATAGTCATCCACAACCACCTTCTATCCACCTGGTACATCCACAAGAACAACTAAATTCTGTGCTTGATTTTACCAAAAAAAAACATAAAAGTGAACATAGATTTGGTTTAGTTTCCTTTCTTACACATTAGTATGGTTTGATGCTCTTTACTTCTGTAACTTAGATAGCAGCATTAGGTTAGTGTTGATTTAGCAATTATGCTTAACATAGTTGTTTGAATGTTTAATTAGGATATGGTGTGATTTATCATTACATGTTGTTTTCTTCATTACTACAGTAGAGTAGCTCTCTTATAATAGATTTGCTCCTCTTCCATCAATGAATAAATATTCTTCTAACTTTATAAAAGTCTATCTTGGAACCCTTGGGGTCTCTCGCTAGACGAATAGTGACAACAGGTAGGACCTTCACTTTTACTTCTGCATATAGCACTGTCACCTCCAAGTTTGTACGAACCCCAATTTGATAAGTAAATCTAATAGCCTAGGAGTTGCAGCATCCTCTTTTGCAATATTGGCACTCATCACTTTTTGACACCGTTGCCGAGGAGGTGTTTGAGTAGAATGTGATTACTACTTTCTTTTCTACTATTTCTAATCTTCAATTTTCCGCCATTAGTTTATTTCTACAAAAGAAATCTAGTAGCTTCCTTTCTTTCAGTTGTCATTAGTTGCTTTCCTTTCCATTCTGCAAGTAGAATTTCAATTCATCAAGTAAGTTTTCTTTCTGTCAGTAGTTTTCATTCAATGCAATTTCATTTCTGTAAATTACTTTCCAGTGAAAAAATCTTACAAAAACCAACCCAAAAACATTTCCTTTCATGCCTCGTAGGAATAGGGACAATTTAGGGAAATTCATGCCAAATACCCCCACTTCATCCAATAACCAACCTTCTCTCTTCTTCAGTGGCTGTGAACTAGAGGAACCTTTAGGTGAGCAACCTGACATATTGAAGAACCTACAGAAGAAGAAGAAGAAGAACCCATTCCTACTGAACCAATGGCTGAAAACTGAAATGACAGAGGGAATAGAGAGGGAGAGTTGAGAGTTACTTCCCCATCAGGGAAACCAACGGGGACACTAAGATGAAGAATATAAGACCCTCTGCTCTACCTCATTTAGATGGCCTGACCATAGAGGACCCCCACACTTTCCTATTTGATTTTTCCATTATATGCCAAACCTATGACTATATGGATGATGAGAAAAAGTTAAAACTATTTCCATCTACCCTAAAGGATGCAGCATTGCGGTGGTTCATGGGTTTACCTGGAGATAGCATCACAACTTGGGCTAAGATGGAATTGGCTTTTAACAACAAATATTGGGACTACTATAGGTCAAATGATACTAAAGAAGATTTTTTCAGGATGACCATAGGCCAGGATGAATCCTTAGAAGACTACAAAGAAAGATTCCAACTCAGTTACAAAAGGGCCAGGTGCACACCTGACACCGAGTCACTAAAGTTGGTCCTCCTCACAGAAGTAAGGGAAGATCTTTTGGATCCATTACATTTGTTAGTATGAGGAGATATATACCAATTTCCCTATGAGGATACCAAGACTATCCTCGGAAACCATTATAGGGAAGCAAGGAAAAACGGTAGGAGTAGTCAACCTATGGCCAGTACATCATCTTCCAACTCATCCATCAAGGGTGAAATTGGAAATATGCTGGAAGATTTCAAAAGTGAGATGCTGCAAACCATTTCCTTGCAATTGGACACCATGATCATCAAAAGGAAGCAAGAGGAATTAGATAGGGCCTTGGCCATCTTTTTCCCTAGATGCACCAACATGCATCCTAGGAACAAATGTCCATTGAACTGCATTGAGATTTGCTCAACCTGTGAAGAAAACCACTCCACAGACAAGTGCCCTTCTTTACCTAGACTCAAATCTATATATCAAGGAGCTGAAGGGGTCATTAAGCAGCTTTGCTACATCAACCAAAGGAGATCTCCTGGGCCTAGACCATACCAGCAGGGTATGCAAGGGTCATCCCATGCATATTACAACCCCAACCAAACCACAACTATACCTTCTTGGGGACCCCCTACTCATCCTTCCTGGTCTACATCCCCTCCTTGGTCCTATGCATCTCAGTATCATTCCCAGCCAGCCAACCAGTTATTTCAACCTTACGTTCCGCCACAACGTCAGTGGAATACCCCACTCCTAAGGTGGAGGCCCCAATACAACAATGCTCCATCTTTATTGCCTCCACCACCTACCCAACCACAAGTCCTACACTCTGCTCCACCCAAGAAACCCTAGATGCCTACCCAGCCAAATCCGAACCCGAACAATAGGCAGGCTCAACAAGTATATAGTTGAGAGACATCATATGCAGCTGATGCTATAGAAATCCAGGAGATCAACCTAATATCTGGGAGAATTCTCATGGATAACCAACCTCCCTCTCTACATAGAGAGGTTGATGAAGAAAGAGAGGAAAGAAACCTTACATTAAATCCACGCTTTCTTGAGAGATCAGCCCAACAACTCCAGCATACCCCAGAAGAAACTGAACTTCTGGGAGAATTGAAAAATCTCTGTGTAAAGATCCCCCTTCTCCAGGCAACAAAAGATGTTCCCATTTACAATAAGTTGATTAAGGATAAATTCTTCAAGCATCTATGAAGAAGAAAAAGGGATGTCGATACCATTAATGTCATTGGGCAGCTGTCCGACTTAATGCCGGGGTAGGTAATATGTCCGAAATATTTGGACCATGGAAGCCCTGTAGTAGATGTGCACATGAATGACACCATCGTCCCACACACTCTAGTCAATCTTGGGGACACCATTAATGTGATGGCCAAGGACACCATGCTCAAGCTCAACCTCCAAGGGTCATTGACGAAGACCACAACAGTCCTGCAACTTGCAGACCATTCCATAATCATCCCTGAGGGAATTGTGGAGGATGTGATGGTCTCCATTGACTCCTCAGAGCACCCTGCAGATTTTCTAGTTCTCCAACCTAAGGCTAAGCTTACTAGTTACCCTCTCATCCTTGCAAGGCCACGGTTTCCCATAACGATGCTTACATTAGTTGCAGAGCTAGGAATATGACCATCAAGAATGGGCATATGTCCAAATAGCTAGTCCTATACCCTCCTACTCAACCTTCTCTAGAGCATGATTTACCTTTATGGTTAAAGCAGGAGGATGAAGATGAGGTTTATTCTGCCTAACTTTATGCTTTGGAAGCAACCATAGGAGGAGTACAACAAGACGAGGATGACTTATTTGAACACCTGCTCCAAAGTCCAACTCCTAGCTCGTTACCATTAGAAGAAGAAGTAAGGGAAACCCAAAACAATCATCCAATTGACTTATGCTTGGCCGATACAACCCACTCCATGTCAAAACAGTAGAATTCAACCCAGAGAAAAGTTTGAAAATTAATCCATCTCTTTCTACTCTCGAAGAGGAGAATCTATGCAACATGTTGAGAGAAAACCTAGAAGCCTTCGCTTGGAGTTACAAGGAAATGAAGGGAGTACACTCCTCAATGTGTACTCACTAGATATACATCAAAGAAGGTTGCTCTCTAGTCCGACAACCACAAAGGAGGATGAATCCAACTCTTAAAGATATAGAAAAAGAAGAACTACAAAAACTGCTAGATGCAGGATTAATTTGCCCTATCTTCGATAGTGAGTGGGTCTCTCCTTTAGTTTAGTTCCCAATAAAAATGGTAAGTGGAGGATTTGTGTCGATTACAGGGAGATGAACGAAGCCACAAAGAAGGATCATTTTCCCCTACCCTTTATTGACCAAGTGTTAGATGGCCTGGCAGGGAATAAGTTTTTTTCTTTCCTAGATGGATTCAGTGGGTACAACCAAAGTCAAATCTGCCAAGAATACTAGGATAAGACAACATTCACCTGTCCTTGGGGTACTTTTCCCAATAGGGTCTTTCCTTTTGGCCTATGCAATTCTCCTGCCACTTTCCAGAGAGAAGTCTTGAGTATTTTTGCCGAATTAGTACATGATGCAGTGGAAATTTATATGGATGATTTTACACGTTATGGTTGTGATTTTCAAGAAGTCCTTACTAACCTCGACAAAGTATTGCACAAATTCATTGAAATGAACATGTCTCTCAGTTCAAAAAAATGTGAAATCTTAATGACTGAAGGGACCATGCTAGGTCATACAATATATCGGCAAGGACTGCAGGTGGACCTGAACAAAATAGAAATTATCCAAAGGGTCCCACCTCCACAAAAGTAGAGAGATGTCAAGATTTTCTTGGGGTTAGCTGGATACTACCAAAGGTTCATAGAGGACTTTAGCAAGTTGGCCTCTCCTTTATATGGATTTTTGGCCAAAGATTCTATGTTTATATGGCCAAAACGCTGTCAAGATGCCTTAGACATTTTAAAGGGTAAGTTAACCACTGCACCAATTCTTCGAGGCCCAAACTAGGCCCTCCCTTTTCATATTCATGCTGATGCCTCAGACAAAGCCATAGGAGCAACGTTAGGTTAGGTAGAGGTGAAATTTCCCTATGCCATCTGTTTTATCACTAAGAACCTGTCAAACATTGAGCTAAATTATACTGTGACAGAAAAGGAACTCCTGGTTGTTGTGCATTCATTAAACAAATTTAGGAATTAGATTACAGACTACCAAATAGTTGTGCATACTGACCACGCTACAATCAAATATTTAATGAACAAATGAGATGTGAATCGTAGAACTATAAGATGGTTGCTTTTATTACAACAGTTTGATCTAACTATTGTTGATAAGCCTGGTAAGAAAAATGTTGTTGTAGACTTTCTATCTAGGATGAATATGCCTACAAGTGAAGAAGGAATGGTGGATGACCAGTTACCAAACGAGCATTTGTTTTCTATTTCAGTTCTCTCCCCGTGGTTTTCTGATATAGAAAACTATTTGGTATCAGCACAGTTCCCACCAAACTTGCCCTCCAAAGAAAAGAGCAAGATAGACAGAAAAAGCGCCCCCTTCACTTGGATTGGGGGCAATATTTTCAAACATGGCCTAGATCAAATCTTGATAAGGTGTGTAAGGGAAGAGGAAGCTTTTGACATCCTCATGACCTATCATGATGGGCCTTGTGGAGGTCACTTTGCAGTAAAGAGGACAACATTCAAAGTGTTACAAGTGGGCTATTATTGGCCCACTCTTCATCAGGATCTGAAAAAGTACATTAGTCAGTGTGATCGGTGCGAGATGATGGGAAAGCCTACTCCAAGAGATGGAATTTCCCTACAACCTCAAGTGACTTTCAAACCTTTTGCAAGTGGGGCATGGACTTCGTTGGGCCTATCAACCCTCCTTCAAAGAAAAAACAATACATTATTGTGTGCACTGATTATTTGACTAAGTGGGCTGAAACCAAGGTGATCAAGGAAAAAATAGAAGAGAAGGTCACTGAGTTCCTAAGGGAGAATGTATTCTACAAATTTGGGTACCCTAGAGATCTAGTCACTGACCAAGGTAGCCAATTTACCTCCAACATGATTGAAGAATTTCTCAGCCATCACAAAATCAAGCATAGGACCTCTACTCCTTATCATCCACAAGATAATGGGCAAGTGGAGGTGACCAACAAGGCACTGGAGAGCATCTTAACCAATGTAGTGAGCAGCAATAGGAAGGATTGGGCAGAGAGACTAGTTGAGGCCACCTGGGCCTATAATGCAACATGGAAGACCACCACTGGATTTACACCCTATGAGCTGGTCTATGGGAAAAAGGCTTTGCTGTCCATTGAGTTTGAATATAACACATTGAGGATGGCATCCCAACTAGATTCGGATCTAAGTCATGCACAAAAAGAAACATTTTTCCATTTGAATGGCTTGGGTGAATTCAAAATGTAGACCCTCCTACATACAGAGATAGTTCAGCTTCAGAGGAAGATCTGGCATGATAGACATATTAAGGAGAAGTAATTTCAAGAGGGCGATTAGGAATTGTTATATGATTCTAGGTATAAAGACTTCAAGGGCAAGCTAACGACAAGATGGCTCAGACCTTATGTGGTAGAAAGATGCCATGATAATGGTTCAATGCAAATCAACACTATAGATGAAGAAGCCATTCCATTTTTTGTTCATGGACACCGATTGAAAATATACAAGAGGCCTTTATCAAAACAAGATTTCATTGACAATATAAATAAGACAGTGATGATGTTGGAGCAAGTTTTAGCTCCTCCCTCATCGGGTCACTGAAAAAGAGAAAAAAGAATAAGGATTCAGGTGAAAACCTCTATGGCGTGCCTAAGTCCAATCTTTGGGTTGAAAACCTTGTGAGGCAGCCCAATGATGAAAAAAAATAATGGAAGAAAGAATAAGAAGATCCTTGGGTGAAAACATTCCTTGAGGTGCCCAAGGAAAACATCTAGGGTGAAAACCTCTCTAAGGCAGCCTAAGTGTTTTTCAAAAAATAAATAAATAAATAAAAATAAAAAAGAGAAAAAAAGGCACAATTGTTATTTGCAGGTGGGCAAGAAAGACAATAAAGGAGCAAAGAGAAGATCAAAAGGGAACCCTGCCTCACATATATTCATCTCCCCCACTCCTTACCATGCATCTGTCCATCAATTCCATTGTTTTCTTCACTTGATTGCTTCAATTTAGGCGAAGATTGTGTTTTCTACAAGATCCCCTGAAAACCTACAGGATGATCCTGTAGGAATTACAATGGCCTGGAAAACCTATAGGAAGAAATTCGAGGGTGAATGGTAGGTTGGTTAGATCCCCAAAATTCATTCTAGACATGATCTAACCCCTCACCTCGTCCATTACCATCATCCCTACACTCACCATTCAAAACAAAAAGAGATCAGTTTCTGCCAGTTATGAAAAAGAAAATAGAAAAAAGGGAAAACAAAGGAGAGTAAGAGCATTACCTGAATGTCCCTTGCTCCACACACATTCCTACTCCCTCGGTCCATTCTTTGTAGCATCCTCATAGCCTCATCCAACAACATGGTTAAGAAATTCTAAGGGAGAAGGAGCTACATGACATCATGTACGAAATCCTATAGCAGCCTATCCCACAAAATATCAATCATCAGCTACAGGTCTTCAATAGGATGATTGAGGATCTCCATAGCAGCAACAACATCAGATATTCAATCACAAACACCTGCAAAAGCAAAGAAACCATCAGCAGACAACAGAGGAGGAAGAAGAATTACCATTCATCAAATAAATAACGCAACACCTCTGATCTTCGAAAACTACAACATGGCATCGAGACCACAGGTAAGTATCCCACTCACTCACTCATATGCATCATTTGATAAAAAGCTATAAGCGTTATGAGGTAGTTGGTTCATAAGTGAAAAGGTGGCTAGTTAACTTGACCACCTTCGTTCAGTCATCACATAGAAAACCAGGTGTCCTCTCACACATGGCTACAGTCAACTCAAAGACGAGGAGGAGTAGGACAAGAAGTGGTTAAATACAGATCTATGAGGCGGGAGCTGATTATGAGGAGTGGGAATGATGAGGTGGTAGTGGGCCTAATGGTCCAAAAATGGCAACGTACCTCTGCTTCCAGCACACCACCTCACCCTGAAAATCCATAAACAGAAACAAAACATCATTTGCATGCATTCATGGATTCCACCTCCTCGAAACTCCCTCACTCAAGTCATTCTCATAACTCTGGACACCCATCAGAAGCAAGGATATATCGTTCTGCAAGAGAATTTCTACAAGAGCATGCATAGGAATTCCTACATGAACAGTCTATAGGAGCAGTCTACAAGATAGGAAAAGAGGGGTTCAAGAGGGAATATCACGTGAATTTTCCACTAACACCATTCTAAAGAGGTAGGATCTAAAAAACCATCCCCATTTACAAGCAAATGAACTAGAAATGCTCTAAAAGCTAGTGAATATAACAACTGTGGGAGGTGAATTACATACACAAGAAACTCTGTTTTCTCCTTAATTTAAAATTCTTGTGTCAAACCTCTCATTTCCTCCTCAAGCCTCACAAGCAAGATGATAGGAGGGTATAATAGCAGATAACCCACAAACACTATGAGGATACAACAACACCCCCAAGTTCTTGAAACCTTTATAAGACACCAACGGATGGGGTTTTTCAAAAAATTCACTGGGTATGATGCTGAGGTGGCTTAAGAATTTTCTCATTCCCTCACTCCACACAACAGAATCCATGCCATTGTTATAGTTAGAGGGCTCACTATAGATCTCACACCAGAGCTCATTAGTAGGCTCACCACACTTCCCCTAGGAATTCCATGGAGAAAAGAAGAAAATGCAGACAGTCAGGTGGCAAAAAGGAAATTCTTTTTAGAAGGTGAAGAACCCTCAGATGATAAAAATGGAGTAAGGAGGGATAGTCTACCATACCCATGGAGTGAGGTAGGTTACCAACTCATCAAATATATCTCGTGTGAGGGTAGATACAGTGTTGTTTATGGCTACCATTTTAGGATGCTTGAACAATTAAGATTTGGGGTAGAAACACTAGTTCACCAAAGACTCAGCATACCCTATTTCTTGATGCAATCACTCATAGACTCCAACAAAAAAGTAAACAAAGGGAATTCCCAAAAATTGGCTCACCATGGGTTGATCAGGATCCTCATTGAGGATGCCCTCCAAAACCTCAAGATCCCTATAACATTGTCAGTCTTCAGAGACTTACCAATAGAGGATGACATCAAAAACCTCACTTATGATGTTAGTCCTTCTGTCAGTGAGGAGGAGGAAAAAGAAGAAGAAGATACACAGCTAGATGGGGATGAGATGGATGAAGAAGAAACCAATAGAGAGAAACATGATCAATCAGAAGAAGAAGGGGGAGAAGAGAAGGAGGATGATGTTGAAATAGAGGAGGAAATGAAGGAAGAAACTGATAGGGATGAGAAGGAATGACAAGAGGAAGAACATAAGGGAAACAGTGAGGAAGAAGGCATTAAAAGAAAAGGGGAAGAACACAAGGATGAGTCAACTAGGGTGTCTCTAGAGGCCCCTGAGAGAGAGGCAATAGTTGCCCTCACTGCTCTCAGCACCCTAGTCAAGCAAAAAGGGAAAAGAAGGAGGCAGACCCCTTTATATTTCAGAACAAGAAAGAGCACAAGAATCAAACAAGGGAAGCCACAAATATCAGCAAAAATCCCTATTGAGATTGAATATTCCCCTACACCAAGAGATAAAATGCCTTTCCCTAAGTCACCAATGACCTATGTAAGGAGGCCTAGTACCAGATCAACTTCCTTAAAGGCTAAGGCCATCCTACAGGATCCACAACAAAAGCTACATGAAGCATAGAAATTGGAAAGTAAGGTAGGGGAGCATCAAGAAACAAAAGAGGAAGATCGTAAGACAAAGGAACTAAGACCACAACCTAACTCCTACTACCAATTTATTGAAGGAGGTAGGGTGATACCTCAAAAAGGGGTGGAAGACATTGGGCACATGGAAGAGAAGATGAAGGAAGTGGGAAAGGAGCTAAGTGGCCTAAGGGATAGAGAAGCAATAATGAGATATCAACTTGAGAGGGAAAATTCATGGCTGAGAGAATAGCTGCAGGAAAGGGAAATCCAACTAGCATGTATGGCCAACCTCTCCTTGAAGGCCATCCAATGTAGGATGACAGATAAATCCTATGCTCTTTACCTCATAGAACAATGGCTACAATTTCATATTAAAATAGTAGCACAAAGGGGCACCATGTTATTTCAGGAATATAGGCAGTTCATTTATTTTTGTGATCAAAGTACACTAGAGGACAGGGCCAAAATGGCTGAGTTTTACTTGCACAACATGGCCCTGGCCCCTCACAGACATGAATGTTTGGGATCCTAATGTCGAGCTAGGAGATCTACAATTAATGGCTTTGGCATCATGGATGAACCATGAGGAGTCAAGTGCTGCAGAGATGAAAATAATATCGGCCAGAGAGCAAAATGAACCTCTCCTCATCAGAGCTGAACAATCAAATACCATGGCCCTAATCAACACCCATAATCTAATTGCAAATGATCCTCAGCTGGAACCTAGATATCTTGTTGCCCAAGAGTAAGCAATTGCACATTTTTAGGATATGTTTAGGCTGCTAGGAGATGACAGTATACATGCCTACTTAAGGAGATAGGACACACTTTCACACAACTTGAAGATCAGAGAATATCACTCCCCTCAAAGGTTGAGAGAGGCACTCAATAGGACACCTATATATAAGAAATCAATGCAAAGGTTGAAGGTCAATTGGATAGGCCTAAAACTAAGTCCACCACTACTCCTAGGGATGCTAGAAGGGAGAAAAGAAGAAGAGGAAAAGAGGCAGTGGGAAGATGTAGAAAGGAAAGCAGACTTCTATGAACAAGAAGAAGATACCATAGTAGAGGCATGGGATGTCAAAGAGGCTACCAGAGCCATGAGGGACATGGACATTGACTAAGTTTCTCAGAGGATGAGAAACACTTTTAGTAGGGTGGTGATGATGAGCCTCATCATTGGGTAATTATATGGGCCTTAATTCACCTCCTAGATTAGTCAAACAAACTATTTTCACAACTTATTGCATACTTTTGATTATATTTTTTTATGAGATGAGTTAGAGTTGGATATTTTGCTTTGTGGTCTAATGTGCATTTAATGTAGGATTAAGGATAAAAGAAAGGAATTTTAGCAAAGACCTTGGTCAAAACTCAAATGGGACAAGGGAGAGGAATTATAGGAGGTAAATCCTCCATATTTACTACCCCCCCATTTGAATATTCCTCCATCAGCTCGGAGTGGAAACAACCAAATCATGAGGACTAGAAGGCAGCCAAGCAAGTGAAAGTCAAAGCACCAGTTTATCTTGAGTTTGGGAGCCGAGCCTCCCTAATTTTAAGGAAGTCATTGGAGACTTCAGATGTATAAGTAGAGAGCCCTAGGACCTCAATAGAATTCGTATTTTTGATGGTAAAACTCTACTCTATTTTCGAGTTGCAAGACTTGTGACAATTTTTGATGTAATCCATGGTTTTGATAATAAGAATGAGTTTTGTTTTGAGCTAGCACTGAGTTAACTCAGAGGGCTGAAGATCTTGGGTTAGGGCCCAACCCTAGCAGCCAAGGCTCCTCTTTATTGTATATGTATGTTAGCATAGATTCATGGTTTAATTGTTCATTTGCTTTACTAGCTGCATTTGAATTACAGTAGTCTAGAGTAGATTGGTTGTGTTTTAGTTTGCTTCCATTTGTGTCATATTTCAATTAGCATGCTAGCAAGGAGAAAAAGATCACCATAAGGTTTTTAGCAGGTGTCTCGACCTCACCTCCTCCCTCTGGGACCATGAATTGAGGAAGAGACCTTTCAGCAAGCCCAAAAACACAGATTTCTAGTTCTTGCATGAGCTTTGAAGTTTATTGTCTTGATTCATCACTTGGTTCATTTCATTTTCATATTTTTCGTCACTCTCTTTCTGTAATAAGATCTCACTCATATTCTCATTTCCTTCATCACTTTCTTCATGCGTAATATGGACATCTAATTCATGCTATTCTAATTTATGAGAATGTATCTTGTTGCATAGTTCTTGGAAGGCACACAGGTTTTAAGCATTGCAGGTACCTCAGGAGGAGGTCTAGACTTCATCACCAACATCCATCTTTCACTTCATCCACCTCAACCATCTCTTGGTCCACCCTCACCCTCACTAGTTTTTTTGTCTCTTTTCATTAGAATTCCCTTAGACACATTGAAATGCTTAAGCAGAAGTTAATAAATCACATCTTAATCACATTATACCCATGGATTTCCTTACCATCCAATCCATGACAGACCTGACCAATCACCATCAACCGCGTGTCACATAGCTGATGTATTCTTATAAACATTTGACTTTAGGTGCTCCAAATCTCCACCGTCGATCTGTCTTGCTTGATCCAATGGCTATCGCGTCACGTGCTCGCCAACTAGCTTGGCTGATCTCCACTATCGATCTCTCTTGCTTAATACAATGGTTATCACATCACCTGTTCGCCAACTAGCTTACCAATCTCCACTATTGATCAATCCCGCATGATCCAACAGCTATCGCGCAATCTTGCATGAATTCTTGAACAACCGATATTTGATCAAGAGTGCATGAGAAAAGTGGTTTTCCCATGCTACATGTCACGCACTTAGGCTAATCACGTGAAATTTAGGATTACCACTTACAATTCTTAGGGCGCGCGAGATACGACTTACCACCTACGAAGACCACTCCATCATTTTGCACATTTTCCACCCTTCTGTCGACACATGACTTGATGTGGTCCATCCATCTATTAACTTAATCTCCTGCGGTAAGATCTCCACTACTCATCTTCCATTAATCCTATTCATTGATCCGACTGATCCAATGTTTCCTATGCACTGCTGCTTCATTACTTCTTCCTTTCACTGATTTCGATCTTCGACTGATCTTCTGCTTGACTCCTTCCCGAGCTTTGTTCTGTGTATTATTTAAACGTTGCCACTCCTGGGCTCTGATTTGGTTATTCAATCAGACTCCAACACCATCCGATCATCACAATGCTCCTCTAAGCACTGTCCTCTCTCGGATTCCTTTTGAATTCCCTGCACACTTATGTTATGTAGAATTATTCTAATCCACACACAGTTCATAATTCAATTACTCAATACACACCGCACAAACTCAAAAATCACACTTTTGTATTAATAAATAAATATTTACAAAATGAGTTCGTTCTCAGCCTCATCTTCTATATCAATGGCCTTTCCTTTCACAAAAGGCGTCCTAGGACCCTTCCACACCATCCAAACACTCCATAGACCTTCTAGTCATCCTCAACCACCTTCCATCCACCTGTCACATCCACAAGAACAATTAAATTGTATGAGCTTGATTTTACCAAAGAACAGATTTAGTTTAGCTTCCTTGCTTACACATTAGTATGGTTTGATGCTCTTTACTTATGTAACTTAGATAGTAGCATTAGGTTAGTGTTCATTTAGAAATTCTGCTTAGCATAGTTTTTTAAATGGTTAATTAGGATATGGTGTGATTTAGCATTACATATTTTTTTTCTTCATTACTGCAGTAGAGTAGCTCTCTTAGAATAGATTTGCTATATATAGTACATATCTTAAACTTGTAACTCGAAAAGAATTTTGTTATATTTCCAAAAAATATATATACCTAAGAAAAAACAAATTGTAAAACACTAACATCGCTTCAAATGTTTTAACCATAAAAACTTATTTCTTTCAATAGCATTATATGATATATACATAAAAAAATTTAAACTATATATATATATATATATATATATATATATATATTATTAAAATAATATTTTTTATTGTTAATATATTTTTATGTCAAAATTAATCCATATTAAAATATTTCGTTGATAATTGACATTGAATATTTTATTATATACAACATTTAAATATATTATTTTAACAATATTTTATATATAATCTCATACCTATATAAATTAGTTAAATTAGATGTTCAAACAATCTATTTATATCTTTCGTTGAAACATTTTTGAAAAGTGTAAATTTTAAACATCTTACTCACACTTTTTTTTCTTCTGTCTAATTACTTTAGATTAAACTATATTAGTTCATATGGACTAACTAAACA
Source organism: Pinus tabuliformis (assembly GCA_031772625.1). Taxonomy (NCBI): domain Eukaryota; kingdom Viridiplantae; phylum Streptophyta; class Pinopsida; order Pinales; family Pinaceae; genus Pinus; species Pinus tabuliformis. The sequence goes on from CM062816.1 coordinate 498,740,353, forward strand.
TGAATATCATATTTTTTTTTTTTTTTTATTATAGCATTGCTTTTTTATTTATAGAATATTTTTTCTTTATAAACATGGACAAAATTACACATAACTCTAAAACTGAGTTTTAGAAGGAGTCTTTCTCAACCATTACTGCAAACTCAAATAATACTACAAACCAAGGGATGAAATTTGTACAAATACTCCTTAGCATTGTGATGAAAATATACTAATCCTCCGGAGTAAACATGCAATTTGTGTATATACTTTTTTTAAATTACCCAATTTCATCCTTTGATGTAGTGGTACTAATAAAATAATGACCCATTTATCCAATGCATAATTAATATTTATAATGATCTCATTGGTGACTATTAATCATGGTTTTTTATTAATCTATTTTTTATTAAAAGGTGATGATGATAATTATCTATGATTAATTCTGGAAGATATATCTAATTTAGAAAAAACTTCAAAACCTATCACTTTTAGTGACAAATTAAAATATTTATTAACATGATAATGATGAACTTGTTAAATTTCCATAAGGAAATCTATATTCCCATTAATCAAATAATGTTACAAATAAATATATGAAGTCTTGTCTCAAGATAGGGAAACTATCTTGGACACACAATCTTTTGGGTGAGAGAATTTCTCAACAACACACAAATCTAGGAAACAAAATAGGAACAGACTCCTCTAGATAGAAAGAATCACAACTGAGACGAGTAGGAATTACATATTCCAACGCACCCCTTAATGAGTACTTGTCTCGATATAAATCTGCAAAGTCTAGTTGTCGTCAAACCTAACAAAAGAATATGTTGATTTCCATATAAGGGACCCACCATCCACTCGAATTCATGGGTGCCAAATGCTACAAGCACCAGTGTACTAGGATGCCATTCGCATACATTTTTTTGTAAACAATTATAACTGCATAAATGTACCTGTAGCTACAAATCCCCCTCCAATATCATCATAATGGGTTTTATCAGATTACCCGTAACCATGCTCTGGGTTTTATTGGATTTCCCTCAACCATGCCAACAAGGGCTCTCAGTCATCAAGGCTCAACTCAGCTACGAAGGCTCACCATAGACCGAACATAACAGACCCAGGATTTTCTCAACTCACCCTCAACCATGCCAAGGGTTTTGTTGTGTCACCCTAAACCATGATGATGAGCCTCATCATTGGGTAATTATATGGGCCTTAATTCACCTCCTAGGTTAGCAAAACCAACTATTCTCACATCTTATTGCATACTTTTGAGTATATTTTGTTTATGAGATGAGTTAGAGTTGGATATTTTGCTTTGTGGTCTAATGTGCATTTAATGTAGGATTAAAGGATAAAAGCAAGGAATTTTGTCAAAGACCTTGGTCAAAACCCAAATGGGACAAGCAAGAGCAATAATAGAATGTAAATCCTCGTCATTTACTACCCCCCATTTGAATATTCCTCCATCAGCTTGGAGTGCAAACAACCAAATCATGAGGACTAGAATGTAGCGTAGAAAGTGAAAGTCAAAGCACCAGTTTATCTCAAGTTTTGGAGCTGAGCATCCCTAATTTTAAGGAATTCATTGGCGACTTTAGATTTATAAGTAGAGAAGCCTAGGACCTTAGTAGCATTCAGATTTTTGATGGTAAAACTCTACTTTTTTTTCGAGCTGCAAGACTTGTGACGTTTTTTCATCTAGTCCATGGTTTTGATAATAAGAATGAGTTTTGTGTAGAACCAACACTAAGTTAACTCAGAGGGCTAAAGCTCTTGGGTTAGGGCCCAACCCTAGTAGCCAAGGCTCCACTTTATTGTACATGTATGATAGCATAGATTCATGTTTTAATTGTTCATTTACTTAAGTAGCTGCATTTCCATTACAACAGTGTAGAATAGATTGGTTGTGTTTTAGTTTGCTTCCATTTGTGCCGTCTTTTGATTAGCAGGTTAGCAAGGAGGAAAAGATCACCATAAGGTTGTCAGCAGGTGTCTTAGCCTCACCTCCTCCCTCTAGGACCATTACTTGAGGGAGAGACCCTTTAAAAACCCCAAAAACACAGATTTCTAGTTCTTGCATGAGCTTTGGAGTTTGTTGTCTTGATTTAGTACTTGGTTTATTTCATTGTCATTTTTTTCCCTCACTCTCTTTCTGTAACAAGATCTCACTCATATTCTCATTTCCTTTAGCACTTTCTTCATGCATAATATGGGCAACTGATTCATGCTTTTCTAGTTTATGAGAATGTATCTTGTTGCATAGTTCTTGGAAGACACAAATGTTTTAAGCATTGCAGGTAATTCAGGAGGAGGTCTAGACTTCATCACCAGCATCATCTTTCACCTCATCCACCTCAACCATCTCTTGGTCCACTCTCACCCTCACTATTTTTTTTGTCCTTTTTCATTAAAAGTGCCGTAGACACATTAAAATGCTTAAGAGGAAGTTAAGAAATCACATCTTAATCAGATTATACCCTTGGATTTCCTTATCATCCGATCCACGACAAACTTTTCCAATCACCTTCAACCGCGTGTCACATAGCTAACATATTCATTTCAATGTTTGACTTTAGGCGCTTCAAATCTCCACCGTCGAGCTTTCTCACTTGGTCCAACAGCTATCATGTCACCCACTCGCCAACTAGCTTGGCCGATCTCCACCATCGGTTTGTCTCGCTTGATCCAACGGCTATCGCATCACCCGCTCACCAACTATATTTGCTGATCTCCACCATTGATCAATCCCACGTGATCCAACGGTTATTGCACAATCTCACATGAATTCTTGCATGACCGATATTTGATCGAGAGCGCGCAAGAAAAGTGTTTTTCTCGTGCTACGTGTCACCCGCTTAGGCTAATCGCGTAAAATTTAGGAATACTGCTTACATCTCTTAGGGCGCGTGAGATACTGCTTACCACCTACGAAGACCGCTCCATCATTCTGTACATTTTCTACCCTTCTGTTGACACATGACTTGATGTGATCCATCCATCTATTAATTTAATCTCCTGCGATAAGATCTCCACCACTCATCCTCCGTTAATCCTGTTCGTTGTTCTGACTGATCCAATGGTTCTTGTGCACTGCTTCTTCATTACTTATTCTATTCATGGATTTCGATCTTCAACTGCTCTTCTTCTTGAATCCCTCCCGAACTTTGTTCTCTATATTATTTAAACAATACCACTCTTGAGATTTGATTTGGTTATTCAATCTGACTCCAACACTGTCCAATCATTAAAATACTCCTCTGAGCACTGTCCTCTCTCTCGAATTATTTTTTAATTCCCTACACACTTATTTTATGCAGAATTACTCTAATCCACACACAATTCATAATTCAATTACTCAAGATACACCACACAAACTCAAAAATTGCACTTTTGTATTAATAAATAAATATTTACACAATGAGTTTGTTCTTGGCCTGATCTTCTATATCAGTGGCCTTCCCTTTCACAAAAGGCCTCTTAGGACCCTTCCACGCCATCCAAACACTCCACAGACCTTCTAGCCATCCTCAACCACCTTCCATCCACCTGTCACAACCACAAGAACAATTCAATTACGTGCTTGATTTTACTAAAAAAAACCAAAAAAGTGAAAACATATTTAGTTTAGTTTCCTTTCTTACACATTAGTATGGTTTGATCCTCTTTACTTCTCTAACTTAGATAGCAACATCAGTTAGTGTTGATTTAGCAATTCTGCTTAGCATAGTTGTTCAAATGGCTAATTAGGATATGGTGTGATTTAGCATTACATGTTGTTTTCTTCATTACTACAGTAGAGTAACTCTCTTAGAATATATTTTCTCTTCTTCCATCGAAGAATCAAGCTTCTTCTGTCTTTGTAGAAGTTTGGCTTGGAACTCCTCGGGTCTGTTGCCAAATGAACAACGAAAACAAGTAGGACCTTCACTTTTACTTGTGCATATAGCACTATCACCTCCAATTTTGTACGAACCCCAAGTTGATAAGTAAAGATTTTAGCCCAGGAGTTGCAGCATAATTGCTGCAATACTGTCGCTCATCACATGCCTACAGGAATCCCTGTCCACTTCACTCTCACAAGTGATTTCTGACTTACGACAAAGCGACAGTGAAAAATGGTTTTTGGTTGACCACAAACATTCAATTACAAAATAGTTTTAAGATTACCAAGAAATTTATGGGGGTACATATGCCTTATCATGTTTACATTACACACTCCAATTCTTGGAGTTACCAGGTACATACATTATAAAGACCACTACAAAACTTCTTAGACTTTCTTACTAATAAATGTATGTGACACATAATACATCATGTTCAAGAGTCTATTTCACACACTCACACAAACTTTCAACTCAATTGTCCATCATCCTTTAATCTATGATGTAGCTCCCTTTATGCCATCTTCAGTATCATGTCTTCGACATATCCTGCAAATTGGTGTATTGTTGGAATGACCAGTTCCAAAACACACTCATAACTGTGACAATAGTTGGTCAAACCACTATCACTTCAATAATAGCCAAAAATACCATCAAATGACATTAAAACAAGCATTAAAATCAACATCATTAGCCCGAAACTCCTGCATTTCCACTTGATCGCTGACACCTTTATGATTCAACCAACAATTTACATCTGCAAATTTAGATTTTGTGCATCTCAAACATCTTCAAGTTTTGTAAATTGAGCAAATCGTGATAGTCCTGTATGCTCCCTGGATCAGGAATGGGAAATAATTGGTGACCTCAAGAATGCTTCCAATATCCAAACCAAAAATTTTCCCGCTGACAAGAGTAGTCAAACATTCTTTGCAATGCTTTATGATTTTCAATACGACCAATCCATCAATCTGAACCGATCTGAGTGGAGCAACCACCTCTTCCATGGTAGCAGCTTGTGCATCATGTTCACCAGAGATGAGCAAATGAACCGCACTGCGAGCTGAAGCTCACCCATTTTCTTGCCAATCTTGGCATCCTTGGAAGCCTTGTCATTACCGCCATAAAAAATCTCAAACTATGATTACCGTGCACAAATAGAAAACTACTCCCAGATTCATAAAAAAAAAATAAAAAAATTGGCATACTTAAGCTCATTTTAATTGCCTGCATCGGAGGTAGTAGAATTAGAATTCGAATTATATGAGGAAAATCCAAAGAACTTCTCCATACATCTCACTCCATAATTCGTACCATGAAAATCTTCTTTGGTCTATCCAATCTGATCTAATCCGGATCCTTAAGAAAAAAGGATGCTCACTTGCAAGGGCGAAGAAAAAAAAAAAGGAGAACGTTGGACGGAAGGAATTGATGGTTACAACAGAGCATCATTATTGAGCAAGAAAGCAGCTCTCCACAGCTCCACTTTCATTCCTTTGCAGCATTCCTGAGCTCCACTTTAATTCCATGGCAGCATTCCATAGCTCCTCAACACTACTTTTATTCCACGGTAGTGTTCCATAGCTCCTCAGCACTTTCACAATTGGTTCACATGGCAGGTTGACTTTGAATGCAAGTCGCTAACCCAATCCACAGATATCTTCACCAACCTTTCATCTCGTCATCAGTTTCGTTTGAGATGCAGAAGATGAGGTTGACGAAGCAAAGATCTGATTGAAGGCTTATAAAATCCTCCCACATAGGAAGTTCTCCATGCCAGGATCTACAGGTCAACTAGTCCCCACATAGCTTGACATAATAGCTACAATAACGAGGACAAAGCTCTTTCAACGCTCGTTGGAAAGTCTCAAATTGAACAATGCTCCTTCACTTTATACGTTGCATGATGGATGACAGTTTCCTTCACTTTATACTATGCATGGCAGGTGACACTGCCAGTGAACAGAAGCTCCACCTCTTCAATCACTCGACTCAATTTACATTTGGTTCACTGCCTCTTTACATTTCTAATCTTCGTTTCAATCGTACCACCTCACTAGCAAACCTTCCCACTTGAATGCTGGTCTTTTATGTCAAAGGGATCGATTCTCACATGCAGATATCTGATTGACAAACAAAATACTAAAACAATACATTTTTTTTTTATTTCCCTCGGCCTGGAAGGGGCCAAGGCCTAGGCCCAAACCAGCTCTGATACGTGTTAAATCTCCATAAGGAAATATATACTCCCATTAATCAAATAATGTTTCAAATAAATATATGAAGTGTTGTCTCAAGATAGGGAAACTATCTTCGTCGCACAATCTGTTGGTTGAGAGAATATCTCAAGCACACACAAATCTAGGAAAAAAATAAGAACAGACTCCTCTAGATAGAAATAATCACCACTAAAACAAGTACAAATTACATTTTCCAATAGAACTCATATAACTTAATTTCCCATCATCTGAATGGCCTTTGTTTAGAAACCTAACCATTATGAACTTCAAATATACACTGCAACACAATTTGATTGGATTTTCCATCATAAAATGACTTTATTTCAAATAGTTAGCCATTGTGAATTTCGAATAGACATTGAGAATGGATCTGGAAACATAATCAAGATGATGGATCACTTATAGCTGATTAAGTCTCACATCATAATCAAGATGATTGCTTACTTGTACCTGATTAAGTTTGGAATAATAATTTCTGCAGTTCAGTAGACTTATGCGAGTACCACTTTCGACAATTACTGGAAATTGTTTATACAATTTAATCAATGCACTGATAAAATATGATGTTGTATTAATTAAATGGTTCTCCAGGTGAGATACTTGGAGAGTGTACACACATTTATGCAATACATGCTATTTTCTATGTGGAGAACAACCTATTACATATAGGCTTTCACACAAGGACGTGGTTTGAACCACTCCCTGAATATTAGGATTTGAGATCTAAAGTTAGAATCTCAATCCTATCATCACTATAACAACTTTCTAGGTTTTTCTTTCTCCATTATCTCCAACACTCCCTCTTAATGGAGAGGGGGTACTAAATAATAACTCATACTTGCTGGTCTAGTCTTAGCTAGGCTTACAATTAAACACATGAAAAAAAAACTTGGTAACAGAGTTTTCATTTTTGTCTTCTTGCTTGAGAGTCCATTCTTGTTCATCTTGAGTCGACGCTTCATCTTCACTTTCCTCGCCATGAGATAATGATGTATCTTCACCTTATTTCTTCCCCTGTGAAGGAACACTTGAACTCTTGTTCTCGTCCTTCTCAGAATTATGGCAGGCTGGATAGGATAATTTTCCTTCTCACTATTTCTAGTGTCTACTATCTGAACATCAACAATGATGTCTTCACCATTCATTAATGCAACTTCTTTGTTAACTGCATAAAGACATGGTGTTTCTACCCATGCTTCAAGAAACTTCAATTTTGTTTTTGTTTCTTGCCTCCCAATATCTGCACAAAAAACAATGTTAGATTTATAAATAGGACCACATTTACTTTCATCTTCCTGCTCCTTCAGGAGAGTTTTCATTTCACCATCTCTCCCTACTTTATCCCTTTCTGTTATCACAGTTATGCCTTCAACCTCTTCTCTCAGTTCATCAGGAATCTTCTTCATTTGATCTGTTTGTGAAGATAGTCGTTTCTTCTTACCAAACAACAATTCATCAATAAGATGTTCTTCAATCATCAAATTGATCCACTCATCATGAGGTATATAATATCATCAAACTTGATTTCGGCATCAGGAAAACTTTCAGGTTCTACAATAATGGATGTCTTTCATCATCACAGATTTTAGTTACAGGGACACATTCATCACCCATCATTGCACCTTCTATTTCACAATCAAATATGGGATCATTACAATTTAAATTCTCATCGGTTTTGTTTTCTTCTGCCACATCTTTGCAATCAACTTCAACTGGCTCGTCCCATTGATCTTCAACACTTTGTTCCTCTTCACATCCTTCCTGAAAAACAACTCTTCAGTTTTCAGTCTCACGTTGCTTTAGAACATATATAATCTCTTGATAATCGTGGTCATTAATAAAACCACTATGCCTTATGAAAAAGATATCATTAGGATCAAATATGTCTAAAAGTGCAACCATATTGAAAACAGTCTAGCTTATCTTGCTTTGAGATTTATTTTTGACTCAAGATGGTCCTGTAACGAGCTCCAACAACCCTGTTACCTCACAGGCGAGAAACTTCTCCCTTTGGTAGCTCTTGAACTGTAGAACCTTGTAGACTGTGGCTCTTATGCCACATAGGTCTTAGTGCCCTCGGCTTTGGTGACGAGCAACTAAACAACCTCTCACAAGCTAGAAACACTATCAATATGTAATTCTAATGCACATATTTCTGAAAGTGGGTTTAAATTAGAAAAATTAATTTCTCATTTTCTGTGGCATATAATAATTTAGAAGAAAATTTATGCAATTGGCTTTCAGATTCGGATCTCCATAATTATGTTACTCATGCATGTATTCCTGGCATCTCCCACTGCAAAGCTCAAGCCATACAATCTACCAGGAATCTTTCTGATGATCTAGGATATGGTGCTCTCCTTAACGGCCATGAGCTCCACAGCCCTCCTGCCCTGTGGAACTATAAAATGTGCCCAGTAAAAGTACTTGACACTGGTCTGCAAGCCAGATTGGTAGGGTGTTCAACATAGAGCCCGCTGTATATTTTATTCATCCCTTGCTTCTCGCGATCTATTGGGTGCTCTTCCCCTGTAGATTTGAGGTTTCATTACTACAGATTTGTGGCGTATTGCGAACAACACAGCTACACTAGGCCATCTCTCTTGGAATCTTAGGCCAAGAAGAAAATAGGGATCAGTAGACATGAGATTCAAATAAACTGTTCCTCCAATATAGACTGTAGAATGGTATTTTCTGCTCCTTTCCAGAATTTTCACGCTTGCACAGCTCAGAGACTTAAGGCACACATATCATCAATGGACACTGGATCCCACCTCTTCCAGATTGATCGTGCCGGAGGAAGGTGTTAAAGCGGCTTCTTCCTCAGGCAGACAGGGTGCCACCGTGCAACCAGAAAAAATACAGCCAATATTGATCGGCTTTTTACAGTGACAGCGTGATTACTCTTCATCTCCACAACGACGAGAGACATAAGTCACGCATATCATCAATATTGATCAAGGTTGATTGTGGTTGATGATGATTATCATGTTGAGACAATATTTGTGAATGTGATGTAAATTATAAACCCAAGGTATCTAAACCCAAAGATAAATATTCGAAACCCTAAAATAAACACGGTTGAGCATGGTTGTTTTCCATATTGATGCATGCTTTGCCACAATGGAACGTTGGGCCATGGATAACTATGCTTGACCAAAATTGATCTTCATATCGAGCCAATCTATTACAATGCGACGTTAGACTCTCGTTGACTATGATTGATTTTCATATTGAGACAATCATTGTCACAATGCAATATTCGACCATGGTTGACCATGGTTGGCTATGATTAACCATGGTTGACCATGATTGATATTATAAACCCAAGGGAATATAGTAAAACGAAAAGACAAATATTATAAATCGAAGGTATATAAACCCTAATATAAATATTGTAAACAGTAAAATAAACATGGTTGATAATGGTTGACCATGGTTGATTTTCGTATTAAGACAATCCTTGTCACAATCCGACATTGGACCATGGTTGACCATTCTTAACCATGGTTTATTTTCATACCAACACAATCTTTGTGACAACTTGATGTTAACAATATGATATTCACAATGAGACAATATTTGTCACAATGCAACATTCGACCGTGATTGATCATGATTGAGTTTATAAAACATGGTTGACCATGATTGATATTATAAAATCACGGGATGCAAATTATAAACCCAAGGTATATAAACCATAAGATAAATATTATAAACCCTAAAATAAACATGGTTGACCATGGTTGATTTCCATATTCAGAGAATCCTTGTCACAATGTGATGTTGCGCTATGGTTGAACATGCTTAACCATGGTTGATTTTCATATCGATACAATCTTTGCCACAATATGATGTTGGGCCAAGGTTGACCTTGGTTGATTTTCATATTGAGACAATCATAGTCAGAATGTGGCATTCGATCATGGTTGACCATGGTTGACTGTGATTGGCTATGATTGACCATGGTTAACCATGATTGATATTATAAACCCAAAGGAATAATAAACTGAAGGCATTGATATTATAAACCCAAGGGAATAATAAACCAAAGGGATTAATAGTAAAACCCAAAGGGATTATGAGACCAAGGGAATGATATTAGACCCAAGGGACAAATATTATAAACCCTAAGATAAATATTATAAACACTAAAATAAATATCATTGACAATGGTTGACCATGGTTGATTTTCATACTCAGACAATCCTTGTCACAATGAAGCATTGGACCATTGTTGACCATGCTTAACCATGGTTGAATTTCATATCAACACAATCTTTGTGACAATGCGACCTTCGACCATAGTTGACCATGATTGGCCATGAATGACCATGTTTAATTTTATAAAACATTGTTGACCATGATTCACCAAGATTAACCATTATTTACGATGATTATCATATTGAGACAATATTTGTCATAATGCAATGTAAATTATAAACCTAAGGTATATAAACTCTAAGGTAAATATTATAAACCCTAAAATAAACATTGTTGAGCATGGTTGAGCATGGTTAACTTCCATATTGAGACAATTCTTGTCACAATGGGATGTAGGACCATTGTTGACCATGATTGATTTCCATATCGAGACAATCTATCATAATGTGATGTTGGACTATCGTTGACCATGGTTGATTTTCATATTGAGACAATCATTGTCACAATGCGACATTCAACCAAGGTTGGCCATGGTTGGCTATGATTAACCATGGTTAACCATGATTGATATTATAAACCCAAGGGAGTAATTAACCAAAGGGATTAATACTAAAACCTCAAGGGACCAATATTATAAACTGAAGGTATACAAACCCCGAGATAAATATTATAAACATTAAGAAAAACATGGTTGACAATGGTTGAAAATGATTTATTTTCACATTGAGACGATCCTTGTCATAATGCGACATTGGACCATGGTTTACCATGCTTAACCATGGTTGATTTTTATACAAATAAAATCTTTGTGACAATGTGATGTTCAACCATGGTTGACCATGATTGACCATGGATGGCCATGTTTGATTTTATAAAACATGGTTGACCATGGTTGACCATGGTTAATTATGATTATCCTATTGAGACAATCTTTGTCATAATACGATGTTGGAACATGGTTGAGAAAATTATTGATTTTGAAATTCATACAATCTTTGTCACAATGGGACGTTGGACCATGGTTAACCACGATTGATTTTATAAAACATGATTAACCACGACTGAGCATGGTTGAATAATATTAAACCTAAGGGACTAATATTATAAACCCAAGGCATCTAAACCCTAAGTTAAATATTATAAACACTAAAATAAACATAATTGAATATGGTTAATTTTCAAATTGAGACAATCCTTTTGACAATGTGACATTGGACCACAGATGACCATGCTTGACCATGTTTGAGATAATTATTGATTTTAATATTAAGAAATTCTTTGTCACAATAGGACATTCGACCATTGTTAACCACCATTGATTTTATAAAACATGGTTTACCATGGTTGACTAATATTAAACCCAATGGACTAATATTATAAACCCAAGGTATATAAACCCTAAGACAAATATTATAAACACTAAAATATACATGGTTGACCATGGTTGACTGTGGCCAATTTTGATATTGAGGTCACAATGCGACAACATTTGTCACAATGCAACGTTGGACCATGGTTGACCATGCTTTACCATGACTAATTTTCAAATTGATAAAATCTTTGTCACAATGCGACATTGGACCATGGTTGACATTGGTTGATTCTCATATTCAGACAACATTTTTCACAATTCGACGTGGACCATCGTTCATCGTCATCGATATTATCAACCAAAGGGAATAATAAACCCTAGGGATTAATATTAAAATCCTAAGGTACATAAGCCATAAGATAAATATTATAAACCGTAAAATTAAATAAACATGGTTAACCATCATTGGCAATGGTTGAGAATGATTAATATTATAAACCCAAGGGAATACTAAACCCTAGGGATAAATACTAAATACCCAAGGGACTATAAACCTAAGTGAATAATATTAAACCCTAGGAGTATGAACCCATAGATTAATAAACAAAAGGGATTGATATTATAAACCTAATAGAATAATAAACCTAAGTGGTAAAAATTATAAACCGAAGATGTATAAACCATAAATAAATATTATAAACCATGAAATAGACATGGTTAACCGTGGTTGAATTCCATATTAAGACAATCCTTATCACAATGTGACGCTGGACCATGGTTGACCATCCTTGATCATTATTAATTTCCATATCGAGACATTTTTTTTCACAATGCGACATTGGACCATGGTTGATTTCCATATCGAGACAATCTTTGTGACAATGCGACATTCAACCATGGTTGACCATGTTTGATTTTATAATACATGGTTGACCATGATTGGCCATGGTTGACCTTTATTGTCCATGGTTAACCATCATCATTGATGATGATGAAAAATATTTTAATCAAGGTTTATCATGGTTGATGAAATTCAACCACAGTTAATTATGGGTGCCCATTGTTGAACATAGTTGATCATGGTTGACTATGGTTTTCCATAAAGACATAGACCATGGTTTTCCATATCCAGGCATGATTAACCATCGTTGCTCATGGTTGACCATAGAGACACTGGTTAACCATTACGATCATTGTTGATGATGGTGGAGAATGCTTGACATGGAAGATCATCGTTGAACATGGTTGATCATGGTAGATGATGCTTGACATTAATTGAACATGTTTCACTCGATTTAACCATGTTGACCATATTCAATTTTATTAATTTATTAATAAATTTAATTACTTAGTTAATTAATTAATTAAATAATTAATAATTCATTTAAAATCATTTCTTTATAATAATTAATAATAATAATAATAGCAATATTTATATTTTAATTAATATTAATATATTAATTTAAAGCTAGTTATTTTGAATTATAAACTATTTATAATTATATTATAAATAAATTATTATTAATGTTCTTTAAAATTATTAATATTATAATTAATTAAATAATATTTTGTTATTTATTAATAAATAATTTGAGATAAATCTTAATTCTTGATTTGTAAATATTATTATGAATATTTTAGCATATTTTATGGAATTAAAATTTTTACTATCTATTTAATAGTTACTAAAAAATAACTAAAAAATAAATAATAATAATAATAATAATGATATTGTGATTAATCCAGAAAACTTATATCCAAATTATTTATATGTTAATTTTTCAATTTTATATATCTATAGAATAATATGAAAAACTATTTATATACATGTAATAATATTATTAATAATATACCTGCAATAATAATACTTATATACATATATTGTCATGCTGAATATACATGGTGGAAACACTGTGTATAAATTATGCTACTAATCAGAGAGGAAGTTCGCCTCACTGGGCATATGTTTTAAACATCTACAGAATGTAACTTTCTATTTACTAATGGAAATTACGACTTTTTCTACGGGAAAAAAAATACTTATATACATATAGAATAATAATAATATTTATATGAAAAAGTTAAGAATATGTTAATTTTTCAATTTTATATACCTGTAGAGTATATTTATTGTCATCATAAATTCAACCATTAATTTTAATATTAAAAATAGATAATATTTTACTAAACAAATACATCATATTATCATGACTTTCATACATTTCTATATTCAGGCATTTTCTTACGATGTTTGAAGTAATCATGATTCGTTGTGATTTAATATGAGTACGGTCCATAGAGAGATGCCAAAAAAGAAACGCCAAGAGTTTAAAGAAGGGCAAATATTTTAAAATATATCATCACATAAACCTTATCATTACTAATTAAATTTATAATATATTAATTTCTGAAATTTAGCTACCAACTATACATTTAATCAACGCTATCTGATGGTATACTCAAATGTATTTTATGAAAATGATAAATATTTCTACCAATCGACAAATTTTTGACATTTTAAAACTTTGAATGAAATTTAACTTTATTTATTCGCGGTTGTGGTCCATGGTATTAATTCAAGACCCTCTTCAAATGATTGAAATGAAAGAGAGTATAATGCATAAGCCATGATTGCCTTGAACCTTTATGTTGCTACCTTGCATTGGGTCCATGAGTTCAAACCACTGAAGTAACTAAGAGACATACTTTGCAAAAACGTACACTTCAAATAATCTTGAAGGTAGGCACTAGTTGCATCATTACTGAAACCATGATAATATGTTCAGTGGAATTACAATGATGTAATACCTCGATGTGAAGAAATAATTCCCATTTATGGTATCATGGAACTGAGGTCTCGATGAACAAATCGACATGATTTGGATAATCTACCTCTATCTCAGAAAATTGTTTTTGTGCCAATAGAAATATAGTTGAAACTGTTGATCAAAGTATGTAATTAGAAGTTTCGCTGGATAATCTACCTCTATCTCAGAAAATTGTTTTTGTGCCAATAGAAATATAGTTGAAACTGTTGATCAAAGTATGTAATTAGAAGTTTCGCTTGAGTAATTTTGAAGGATTTGATCACGTATTCCCATGGAATTATTGGAATAGACTTGTTCAGATGTTTGACCTTAATTAGAAAATGAAGTAAGAGATAGAGGGCCGTGGGAAAACATATAATAATTTAATTGTCAAATCAACTATGGGACAACAATCACTGGCTATTATACGCTAGGCTGACTCGACATTGTCTATAAGGGGGAGTGGCTACTACCCACTAGGTTAACTCATCATTGTCCATAAGGGGGCAGGGTTTCACTCCTCTGAGATGGTCGTTAACCTATTTCATTACATTAGAGGAAGAAGAGCTCTTATCTAAGCAACAAAAGTTTTAGGGCATGTATTAGACAATAAAAATATTAATATATAAGTTAATGGAATAGGATTCTTATCATGGAGATTCAGCTCTACTTTAGTATGGATATTATCAATTTGTAAATAGGCTTTGTTACAATACCATGTGCCAATATTTTAACCTATAAATAGTAGTTACCAGAAAATCATAACTCAATACACATAACACATTTTCATATAACAATTTTTTTAAACTAATAAGTTCAATTAAAATGATATAGTTATATTGGAGATAAATTTTAACATTCGATTTGTGTATACTATTATGAATATATTTTAGAATATTCAATAAAAATTAAATCTCTACCATTCATTTAATATTTATTGGTAATTAAATTAATATTTAAGAAACCTTATTCTAAAAATAGTCACACTTCTCATTATAAATATTTATAAATATTGGAAAGAAATTAAATTTATTCGAGAAATTATTATTTTTTTTGGTAATATAAAACAAAATCGAGTGATTAGAAAGGAAAAAATATAACAATGATGTACCGTGCCTGATATTATTGATTCATATAGACATGTGCAACAGGTTTGACGGTAAGGTAATGAACATCACTACATATTGGTCTTAGGATTGACCTTTTCCAAATTCACAAGAAGCGTGGACTAAACCAAAATATTCCATTGCACATGAAAGGGTTGGGTTTTATCTTGTGGTATGATACATATTCAATGGTGTAAGAAACTAGACAATAGAACAATGATAGAGTTGGAAAATCTGTTAACTTGGCATACAGAAATATCCATCCAATGACCAAAATCACATCAAATCGTTGTTCTCATTGCCTTCCAATTTTTATTAATATTTTCATCTACATGCTAAAGAGAAAACTAAAGTACTTTAACAACTCGGACGGAAAAACATAAACTAAACCACCTTTTTTTAATTTCACATGTAACTATAATTTTTCAGATTTAATGCTTATGCACTAGTGTTTAAAGAGAAGAAAGTATCGTTTTATAATAAATGTTAAAAGAATCTCTTCACTAGTTATTTTCAAGCTGCGTATTCTTTATTGATTATGGGATCTTAGGAAATACATGATGACCAAAATATATGATGTGGAAGGAAATTATTGATTCATAAGTCTAAGTTAACAATAAAGGAGTCGAGGTTGATTAATCTCGAGGCTATATTAGCTAACATTTAAATAGAATTATGGTTTTACTTTTAAAATATCAAAGTGATAGAGTGTAATTACTATAAAAAATAATCTGTTGTAAGGGAAACAAGAATCATTGGAAGTTTTAGTGTAGCCAATTTAAAGAGCTTTATTTCCGGTGGAAATTTGTATTGAAAGTAAGAAACTTGAGGTTTTAAGGATTTTTTATTTCTCGAAGCTCATAAACCATTACAACCCACAAATGGAATTTAATATCACACGGACTAATGTTCTATGACCGCAAGCACATTGGAGAAACAACAATGCAAAAAGACATCAATTTCCTCTTTGGTCAGGCATGCTCTATAACAGTCTAAGAAAGAACACTAGTTCTCGAAGAAAAATGTTCTCTAAGGTCCCAACAACCCAAAAGCACATCAATGCTCTACTTTGGCATAGCTGCACGAATGATCCACTCTAGTCTAGCAACAATGATGCGTCACAATCCATGCACTAATAAGGCAAAAATAAACTGGTACCTTATTTCTAATCGGGAGCACCAATACTCAGCATTGGTATCAATGCACTAGCACCATTCTTAGGTACGGAAGGATGCGTGCTTCTCTTTGGTATGGATACTCTCCTTTCGTACATTCAATCATACTAATATACTAAGGGTTCAAAATCAATGCAGCTTTCTTTAGCTTATTAAAAGAGGTGGAAAAGCCTTAGGGTGATTTTTAAAAATATGGAAATTTGAGCCTTCGTTTCATTTCTGTTTCATTTCTTAAGTTCACATTATATAAGAGAAAGGGGAGGTGGCTCTATAAGAAAATGACATAGAAATAGACATGAATATAGGGAAATATGAGTACTAATGTGACTAGGTGACATTATTTTTGCTTTTCATTATTCTATAAAAATAGAAATGAATAGGGGAGAATATGAGTAGTGATGTAACATAGTGATATTATAATTTCTCTTCATTATTTAATTTTTTCTATTTTTTTTTATTCTGTTAATTTTTATTTCTCATTATTATTTTTTTTAATTTCCTAGATAAATTTTCATTTTTTTATTATTATTAATTTCATCTCGAGGATTAACGGTGCATTTGTTTTATTTGTTTACATGGTTATATATTGCAAGAAAATCATAAGTAAGCAAAGAATAAAAATGAATCTGAATTGTTGGTGGTTGATCTTTAATAACATCCTCAATTAAAGATATTGTTTCAGTTGTGTTTGGATCTTGATTCCTGAAGGAGGATGAGGGTGGTTATCATGTGGAGGGGCTATAAGAGGGATGCAAACAATACTTTGGAGGCCCCATTCAATAGGGTTCATGGAAAAAATTAGGGGCCAATATTTGCGAGCTAATTTTCTATGCTTTCTCCAAAAAAAAAGATTCACAGAAATTTTATAGATGAAATTATGATACCATAAAAGTCACCAAAATTTTATAGATCTGATATGAAATCGTTGTGAATTTGAATAATTTTACAAATATAATGCCAAATATTTTACCATTTGCTTATTAAGGACTAATAAGATTTGCTAATATTTTTAAACATTAAGATGAACTTTGATGCTTAAACATTAATTTGATGGCATTGCGCCCAAAGAGAACTTTAGAAAACAAATTCATAAAACTTTATGGCTTCATAGTCAATCTAGACTATTCATCAAACGGTAGTAGAACTAATGGTAAAAGTTATGTTAATGTTTTTTAGCCTATTATACAACACTTTTTTTATGACGGAATTATATTTTGATTATTTATTTCAAGCGAGGGCACTATGAAAGAGTAAAGTGTAGGTTGCAGTGTCTATGTTGTAGGTTGTATCCCTTCATTTTGCTCAATCAAATAACAAGGAAAGGCTGATATGTTCTATGTAGATGTGGTCATATTGGGTGAAAAACATATATTCATGTCTCTCTTGTATCATAGCTTTTTTGTATTATATTTTCACATTCTTTTTTTTTATTGCTTCATGATCATATTCCTAAGACACAGAGTGTCTCATCTTTTAAACTTTGAAATAAACAATTAAGTTTGAAATGTTTGAATTAAAATGTTTAAAATCTAAAGCCATGGAATATTGAATGTTGGAATTTTTCACTTATAAGGATGATTTAACAAAAGAACGTCTTTGGAGACAAATGACAGATGTGATTTATAGAAAAAATAGCTTGGGAAGAACAAGGGCACTAGCAAAAGAAAAAGAACACGAGAAGAATAAACCTACCTAAATATCAAATGAAATAGGAGAGATGAAGCCTATTTATGCATGCTTGAAGTACTTCCCTAAGACACAATATGTGCCAAATATCTACTTAGAGAGAAAATATCACCCTTCATAGCAATTTACTACATACTAGACAATCTCTATCAAAAGTTTCTTTTGTTTATGGGTTTCCAAGATAAAATTCATATTTGTATTTATATGTTGGGCTCTCTTTCTTGTTTCTTTACTTTTTGAATATGCTTGTGTGTACTTCATTTATTATAGGTGAAAAAAAATATTGTATTCAACTATTATCAATAAAAGCTAATTATGGTTATTAGAATAATTTGATTTAGTTATGAAATGCACCAAAACATAAGAAATTAAAAGTCTTCCTACAACCAAATATTTTGGTGTCTTATCAATTTTTGGGTTATAATCAAAATTCTTCATTACTAGGTCATTCTTTGTGTACTCATTAGGTAGGGTAGCAGAACAATTAATTTTTTACTACAACAATACACCCTAACCTACAACATTAAATCGAGTCACTTAAATCACAATTAGCCACAATTAAAATTAATAGTGTACGGAGTACTTATATATTGTACTTGTGTTGGATTTTTCTTTATCCGTGGATCAATCAACTATATATTTAATTAATGTTTTAAAATATAGACTTTAATATTCTATGATACATGCATTACAAACCTATGGATTTATATATGATATTACAAAAAATAGTACTCCCAAGTAATTTTCTAAGTTGAAATTTCTATTCATTGGCTACAACTTGATCCTATATGTGATTCAGTGATTAGTTGGAACTACATCTCATATGTTAATCTATTAGTGATATTCTAGCCTTCTAATCTAGCAACTTTAACTAAGGAAAGAAATATTATGTTTTTAATTTATTGGAATATTAGAGAACAAATGTAACATTGGAATATTGTTATCTATGAAAATTTTAACACTAGAGTTTCAATTTAATTGTCATTGAATTAGATTGTCTAACATGATTTTTACTATTAAATAGAGTGTAAGTTGCAAATAGACTTGTATCGACTAGGAGTTCTATTCAACACATAACAAAAAATGTAAACCCATTTTGCTTAATAACATATTTTGGCACATGGTTCCGTTAGTATTAACCAAATAATCAAATAGCCAAATGAGTTGGGCAATGAATCCCAACTCTAAACTCCATTCATGCATGGAGAAGACAACCATTTAATTCTATAGAATATTCACATTTGAAAAATCTGTGGGTTATAAATCCCTCATTTATGGATCATATTGGTGTCAAAGTTATTGAACCCATAACCTTGAATGATTTCCCAAAACTTTGAGAAGGGTTAAACTTGATATGGATAAGGAAATGAAAATAAACATGTTCAAATATTTAAGAAAATATGATGTGTTGATTGTAGAGGATAATTGACAATTAAGGAGATGATAGAATATTGAGAAATGAATATTGACTCATTGGTCAATTTTTTCTTATTATACTTATCTCATTCATGGTATTTGATTTTATGGTTTGTAGTAAAGTCCAAGAGACCAGGGAAGTACAAACACTTTCTATTGCAAACCATAAAATCTAATACCATGACCCAAACAAGCATAGTATGGAATGCCCTCAAAAGACCTTTCTCGAGAATGCTTTCATGGTTTTGAAAATCATATGAAAGGGAATAGTTCCGATATCTTGAGGTAAAATAGATATAATGGCTAACATTTACATAAGGGAAGCCAAATTATTGAAAACCACATTGTAACTAAGAATAGATTCATACATGAAGGCTTTGTTTCCATTGGAAAAGAGGAAGTGTTTGAGTAATGTTTTGGGTACAAGTTTTGGAAACTGTGTGTAAGTGTATTAGATAGCAAGGCCAACCAAGGGATATTGTGTGAAAGTGTGAAGAATAAGGAAAGTGTTGGGCTAATTTTGTATGTTTTAGCCCATATTAATGGTTATCACTCACGGTAATAATTTACTTTTATAGGGATTTTTGTCATCTTGGGTCCGCATTTATACTTATAAATAGATTAATGTCATGAAGTTAAAAGGCACCCTTACACCTTGTCTTGGATAAGTCAATAGATGTAGACCAATAGTCTTCCTACGTAATGATGATTTACTAGGTTGTTGAGGGGCGATAGATATGAATGTAATGAAAGATTCACAGCATTAATAAAGAGATATGTTTTGGGTCTATTCTGTGGCTTTTGTGTAATGTTTAATGTTTCTTCTATATTTATGATATTCTTATTTTACAATGTATGCATGATGGATTACAACAAAGAATAGGGGTATGGAATGATGGAACTACTCAAAACACGCAAAGGTTAAGCACCTAGCTAATAAGACTACTCATCGCAGTTGTCCCTCAGGAAAGGGTAAAACAATCAAGTGAAATAGTATTATCGGTCAAGCAGATGGTGACAATGGAATGAAAAAACCAAGGCATATCTGGAAAAAATAGGCTGAAAAAAATGGAAATGATGAGAGATAAAGTGGGAGTGGTTTCATTTTTTCAGAAGTTTGAAACATGGGAAACTACGCTTGTAAATTGGTTTCATTTTTACACAATATTGAAACGAAGGAAAACTATGCTTGAAATAAGTTGGCATGCCTCCAGAATAATGACTCAATTTGAGGTACATGCCTCCCAAACTTCATTTCTTGCACCTAAGTAGACTACTAGGTACTAACAGGTGGATGGAATGAAGGTTCATTTATGAGATCAAGTGAAAAACTAGACTGGGAATTTACAATATCTAATCAAAGACTTTAATTGAAAGGGGATTTTTTTCATTTTTTAATGACATTGACACGAGAGAAGAAATATGCTCATAGGAACCTATTTCGTTTTTTAACGAGGTTGACATAGTAAAAGAATTATCCTCATAAGAGCTTGTTTCATTTTTTAATGAGCTTGACACAAGAAAAGAAACTCTTCTCATGAGGACCTTGTTTCATTTTTAAGCAGCTTGACACAAGAAAAGGAACTCTTCTCCAAGGACCTTGTTTCCATTTTTAAGGAGCTTGACACAAGAAAAGGAACTCTCCTCCGAGAACCTTATCATGGCCTCCAAGAGACCACGACATCCAAGAAGTTCTCATCATATGGGAGAATGATTCTCTGGAAGGGATCACGGGATCCAATGCAAATATCATACTTCAATGCCCTCAGTAAATGATGCACTATGTCACCTACTGGATCATCAGGAATTGCGAGCATGGAGCAAGTTTCCACAAAATTAACCTATGGTGGGGAAGATACCACTTTAATATAGGACCATTTAGGGATGCTAGTTGATTGGGAGACAAATGAGGACCAATGAACAAAAGCTACTCAATAGTCTTTGTTCATGTGGGAAACACATCACATGAAAGAGTGAAGAGGCAAGAGCTCCCATGACATAAGAATAGTCATGCCTAAGCTGTAAATTAAAATCTAAATGGATTTGGAAAACCATAACATCGATATAGACAACCTTTCCTCCCAAAGGAATAGGAAACTTAAGAAGGATCTCTAGTAGTTAATTGGTTCCTCTATTGAAAGCCAACATATTTTAGGTAACAGGCACAAGCTGCAGGGAACATAAAGCTTTCCAAGTAGTTTAGGACAAAATACTAATAGATGCACCTTCATCTGTGATTTTTCTAGGTACAACCAGATTATAGAACTATACTATGCTCTGGAAGGGCATAGAAGAAGGGAGATGATATCAAGGGAGATGATATCTTGTTATTCGACTCATATCAAAGGAATGGACCATGTGACTTGGACAGGGTGTCATGGGAATGGGATAATTTACCCATTGTGTTAGAGGAATGGGTTTATTTCACGCTTGTATAGTAGGAACATGAATATTTCCCCCCGGTTCATTGGAATCTGAAGAAACAAGAAGAACCTGAGCTAGATGAACTTCACTCTCTATGGGAAAGGTACACTCAACTGAAGGTGGAATCAAATCAACTATTTTATCAACCAATGGCTAGTCGGGAACAGACTCATCATATTAGCATTCAAAGAGAGCGAGATTGCTTGGAGACAGATTTTGATCAATCACTTCATCAACTAGTGGAGGATTGGGAGAAAGCTTCCAGTAACCCATTGGAAGTCGTGCCTAAGACGCTGCAAGGTTTTACAACACTTTTGATGCTTCATCCATATAAGGTAAAAGGTGAATAATATGATTCAATTCACATAACTTATCGGGAAATTTAACTTTACCCTTTTTCCCTTGGACCTTACTATCACTAGTTGAATGTTTGTAACCAACTTGATCTCCAAAAGCTTACAAGAAAGGTCAATGTGAGCCTGTGGACCACACCTCTAATACCTTGGGAATACAAGAACAATCTCCAAGAAGGTGGTAATCATTACATAAAATGCAAGTGAATTTAAATTTGTGGGGTTGATTAGAAGGTTTCTTCATACTAGTTGCATCCATAGCAATGGCTACTTGGTTTTCCCCTTTCTTATTTTTCTTCTTCTTCTTTTTCCTTTTCATTTTCTTCTTAGCTTCCTCGTTACTAGAATCAAGACTTTCACCAGGTAAAGATGAAGAAAGGGATGAAGAAATAATAGGTGAACAAGGCAAAGGGTCAACTTTAGGATCAACATGAGGTTGATGTTGTTCAGGTGGAGGAGAACTCAGTTGAGAAGTAGTTTGAACATTTAGAACCATAGGGGTTGAAAATAAACAAACTCGTAAACTAATGGTAAGTCTGGGAAGGGACAAAATTTCCATATAAGGAGCACCAATATCTCCAAACAAAGGAAAAGGAACAAGAGTCCCATGAGAGGGGTTTCCCTGATTCATAGAGATATGAACTATTGCCATTAGTCTCAACCTAATATCTACTAAGGAGTATTCCCAATGCAAGGATATTGTTCCACAGTCAATTAATGGATTTTAGAAACTACAGACACAAACAAAAACAAAGAGGGTTAACTAGGAAAAAGGGTTTACCAAGCAACAATAAATTGGATTATACACCTTAGTGAACCAAGGACTCCACCTATGTGAAAGAAATCTCACTAAATGTTGTGTTTGGTGTATCACTGTATATAAGGCAGCCAAGATAGTTACCTACAGATGGATAACAACCTATAAGGGACTCCCAAAATATACTCGATGGTGCATGGGAGTGCAGTTCATAGTAGTGTTGTCTAATGCGTAACCATTTAATGAGAGTGTTCCCACATAATTTTCATGTGTGGAGGATCGTATAATATACCCGAAGGCACGTGGAGAACGATCCTATACACTTACGTATGTGGAACGGGATTTTACCTCTGGGATGCAACCTTCACAAACAAGGACAATGCCTACATTTAATGATGTCAGAACACATCTCAAGCCTATACCTCTATGTGTTTCGTTAAGTTTCAAATTCTCCTTAGGTTAATTGAGATTAATTTTGGACCTGATCTTGTATTATGTTTCAATTTCAACGCTCAAAAATCGATTTCGCCTGAACACACCTACGATGCAACTAATATGACAAAATGAACCCTTTTCATTTTCGATGAAATATATCTAGTATAGGGAAGATGTGCAAACAATGATGCAACAATCAAATATGTAGCCAACAAGAGCTTCCTAACCAGATATTCCAATTTCACTATTCCAATTCAATTCAAATCATTAAAACATGCCAAGCCATGCGATGTAATCTACGCACGACTCCCCTAAAAACTATGCAAATGTAATCTATGCATAATTTCCTTTCCTGCTATGAACATGAGAATTCTAACTATGAAAATGTGATCTATGTAAGATAATTCTTCAAAACAGAGGACTCAGACTAAAATTGGCTGAAAATTCAAAAATTCAAAATAGATGACACTCAAAGGCGATTAACACTCATCCACAATTCAACAAAAATGAAAGCAAAAATATGCAATTTTACACTACGAAATTACAATTTAAAACACAAAACCCTAGATGCAAATGCAAAAAATTCCTTTTCACCACACTTAATTTTCGAAATGAAGAAATATAAGATGTAAATTTTCAATTAAAGATTCAATTACACTTTTTAGAATGAGGACTAAAACAACAATTCATCCAAGCAATCAGTGATAAAACAAAATCAGTTTACAAGCAACCAAATGATAAGAACAACGAAAAATCAAAACCAATTCTTACCAAAGGAAAAAACCAAATGCAAAACAAATTGAGGCTTTAGAGAGAACAAAAGACACTCAAGACTCAGGAAAGTTCAACTGGAAGTAGACTGACAAAAGAGAGGCTTAAGAACCACGGCAACATTTGTACAAAAATAGGGACTAATGCTTCTGCAAAAGAGGCACAACTTCATTGAAACAATGGTACAGAGTGGCCCTAGGTGAGATGAAAGGCGTGTTCAGAGGCAGTGGGGGAGCATTGGGTCTTAGAAAGAGGTTTCCAACACAAAAATTGCAAAAAAGGCTTAATGAAGTCATTTCATATGTTTGTTCTTGGTTGGATGATACACCAAAGTTCTGTTAAGGTGGTAAACAAACATAATGGAAAAGGAAACCACCAAGGGAATATTGCATTACCCAGTGGAGTCACCAATTTCTTATACATATTTTATGATTGCAGACAAAAATATCTCCCCTAGGTCGGTGGCTAGCATAAAACAATAGAGAGACAAGGAACATAATGTTTTTTCTTAAATTAAATAAATGATTGAGTGAAGCTTACCTAGAATCCTTCGCACACTTTTCTCCTTCTTTAGCTTGGAAGCTCCAATCCCAGTTCTGATTTCCAAAATTAGAACTTGCACAGTCAAATAACACAAGCCAAGAAACTACGAGATCTATATAGTATCATCTAAGTACTTCATTCAATAGATCAACATGGTATTGAAATATATGAAATAACAACATCCCATATAGGAAATAAATGAATTCTTTTCATTAATATAAATGGAAGGAGATTACAACCATAAATAACGGTTGATCTTGTAGAAGAGATCCTCCAAGTTGTTGACTTGTCCTTTCCTTGTCACAATATGCACCTCCAATCACCCTAAATTCATGAGAAGATGACTGCTCACTACAACATCATAAGGGAAAAATCACTCTCTCCAAAAGCCAATGCCCAACCACATAGAAGATTTGGAATATATAGATAAATAAGGTATGTTGGGAGTTCTTATCCAATTACTAATTTAGGGCAAGAGATCCACCTTTGATGGAGGGATAGGATCAAAGTATAAGTGGTGAAAACTCCAATATAGGGAACAATAGGATCTGAACGTTTTATCCAAGGTAACTAGTTGTAACAACTTCTAGAAACTCCTAGAAGGAGAAGCTTTCAAAATCCTAATCATTCTCCCAGATTTCTAGAACCAACACAGGTGCAAAGGGGAGCAACTTGCTAGTGACCAAAGCAAGCCATAGTTGAGAAACCTGCTGGTGAATGCACCCTAGTAGGCTTACAGGGAGCGTTGGTCCTCAAACTGGCTTAGATGAAGCAGTCTAGGGCTGAAATTATGGGAAATGAAAGGTACATGCTTAGGGCTTTATTAAAGAGGGTGATAATGGGGAATAGGATGTTGATTGATCCCATTAGGAGGCTCATTGATTAGATGTGAAAATATGGCCTATAACACCTCCACTCACCTTTTACTTGGCATATTTAATCCCATCTAATAAACATTTCCCCCATGATTTTCCTCCTTCCTTTCACTTCAAGTTGAATACACAAAAAACCCTATCTTTCACATCAGCTACAGTTTCTTTAAATTTTACAAAAGGGTTTTGATTCACTACTTGTATCTTCATTATTGACATGCATACTTGATACTTTCTCAAATGAACAATAAGGAGCTTCATTCATGTTACTTCTAACTCCATTGTCTACAACCTCGTCAACTTTTTAACAAAATTTATCATTTGAGTGCTATGGTTTCGTTACTCTCCTCTATTTTCTTAATGGTTTGGGCCCTGTCAAAAACCCTAAAGGAGAATATTTTTGTCGATACAAAGGATTATATGTATGTAGTTGTTAGGTTTCATATCTGATATGATAGAAATTTCATTGGAAGATTCAGTCATAATCTATAGGATTATGCATAATATCATCTAAATTTTCGTATTCGATACAAAATGGAAGGTGGCAAGTTGGGGATGTTAGAGTTTCATACAAACATGTATGCTACCATGTGTTGGTAAAGAGTGATACCTCTTAGGAATATTAGTTTCTATATGATACATTGAGTATGCCAAAATTAAATCTTGCAAAGTGATTTGTGGCTCTTTTATGTCTATGTCATCGGTTTCAATGCCATATGTTGAGCATATAGAAGGATATCTGGTTTCATTAACTTCTACTCATGTCAAATGCACTGTTCATAGGTTGATGTTTTGTTTCATCACAAACATTACTACTTTGAACACATTTGTTTAATTTTTCATCACATTGGAAATTTGGTGAGATAATGGAGATTATTTGTCATTTATGTATTGTTTTAGACCAAAAGGTATTAAATTAAATGTGAATTGGGTATAATAACAGTTGGAGTGAAGTTTTGTTAATAACATAACGACAATATAAGTACAAATCATTTTATGGCCATTATTGGGATTAAATCCCTAATGCATAATATATATTAAGCCTAGGAATTAAAAAAAGAAAAGAAAAGAAACTATATGGTGGAAGTGGACGATTGAAATCAAAGAAAGAAGGATAAATATATAGATAAATAGAATGTATTAAGAAGGGGAGAGTAAATATGCTCACCATTATTTAGAGAAAAACTTACACATAAAATCCTTGTTCACAAATAGTTCGATGAATATATTAAAAGTGTCATTGTTTGTGTTTTAGAATTGAGTTAATAAATGAGTGAACTGAAGTACGAGAAAAAATAACATCGCAAGCCTTTTCACTCGGAAGTCTTACTACTCCACACCGTAACTAGGTGTACTCCAATATGAAAGAACTTGCTAAAAGAATCTTCATTTTTAATATTTTTAAAACTTCATCATTGTTATGGCTTAGAATTTATGAACTATTATATCTTCCTGAAATTCGTGAATTATTATCATTATTATTATTATTTAAATTTATTGTTATTTTAGTTATTATTATTTGAGATTTTAGTTATTTTATTTAATAAATATTTTGTTCTTTAATTTTTATTTGACATTTTCATTAAAATAATAATAATAAGATATTTAAAATTAATGTAATTTAATTTCAAAATTTAATATATTCTAAAACCTTCTATGTCATGAAATTAGTGTGATGATGATATTCAAACTATTGTAAAAATAAGATTTTGTCTTACTCCAAACCAAATTAAGAGTTTTCATTAATGATTTATGGTTGGATTGTAGATATTTCTCTAATCGCTGGTAATAAATACATAATATGTAGTTTATAGCCACTAATCCACTTACCAAAACAAAAAGACACTTTTAATTCAGGAAGCTTTACTATTATTAATTATTAATATTTATTTATAAAGATTTGATTACTCTGAAGGGTAAGTATAAATTTACTTTCATGAATTCCTACGGTGTAAGTTGGTTTATTTTCTTACACACCTTTAATTATTAGATATCGTATTCATGAAATAATTTTGAAGTGGGAGAAATGAATAGTTGCTAGATAAATCTACAATTTCTTATAAAATACACAGCTTTCGGAAAATAACATAATCCTCAGAGTATTGAGTTATTCCTAAATTTGACATGATATCAAAGTTAAACATTTTCCAATAGCACAACTTTTGGTGTTTCACTCATGCTATCTTATGCCATGGAAATCTCTTGGTTTTGAATTACCATTCATTAGGTTTATAATATAAAAACCTTGGGTGTATTAATAGCATTGTGACAAATATTGTCTCTGTATGAAAACAAATCATAGTCAACCATGGTTCAATACTATCTTGTGTGATGTTAGGTGAATTATCATTGGATGAAATGTGTTTGAAATTTCAAAAGTAAGTTTGTTGAATTATTTTCACTTCTTCTTAAACTATAATTTTCTTTTAAATATAACATATTGTTGTTGGTAGCATTTGTTATACATATCACTATATTAGAAATTTTTAATATATTTATTCAGTCATAAGATTTATATGAAAATATAGAAAAATATGGGTAAAATGTTGAATGAAGATTGTTGGGATGATGTTGTAGGCAACTACCCATAATTAAGTTCTACAACAACACTTAAAGATTTTTATATTGCATTCAAAAAGGTGTGTTGATTTAAACATTCATTTTATTCATCTGTAAACTATTTTTATTTTATTACTAATGTATATTTTTTTATTTCATTAAGGACATCGAAGAAGGATGCATGTGGAGTTCTGAATAGTTTCAAAAGCTTTATTGAAAAAATTAATTTGGAAAGGCTAAGAAAGAAGTGTCTTAGGAATGTTGGACTTCATCCTTGTCTTAGTCATTTCATTTCGAATTGGCTTGACACTATCCAATATCAAATAATACAAGTTAATTATGAATACATTTAAAAACTCATACCTGAATGGCAATATGCCCTAATTATTGCAGATATTCCTGATGGTTTCAATTTCCTAGGCATTGGATATGATAGTGAGCCTTATACTTATTAAGCTTTTAATAAAGTGGTTACAGGATCTCAAGAAGTCACAACATCAACACTTTGGAGATTTGTGACATTTGTAAGAGACACAATTTGCAATGTTATTAATCAGCTTCAAGGGAAAAGTAAAATCAAGAATGAAATTTACATGATAAGACATTGAAATTGTATGTTTTATTATTGTAAAAAAAAAAAATATGTACACGTTAATTGAACTTTTACTATGTCATGATATAGGAAAAAGTCAAATCTTATTTGTAGTGGAGATCAACCAATGATAAGTGATTGTGAGTTCATCCATGTTGAATGTCGGACAAAAGATGATAGTCATACCCCAAGTATTGGTTCATGATCTTTTCCTAAGAAAACTAAGATATGAGGATAAAGATGCAAAATAAGAGATAGTTAACATTTATAAAAAAACGACAAATGGTGATGAAATATCTTATAGATTTATGTTCAAACGAAGGAGATTGGGTTTTGGATTTATTCTCAGGTTAAGATAAGTTTTATTATATAGAATTGAATTTCAATTTTTTCTTTTTTAATTTTTATGCTTCTATACTAATTTAATTAATTATTTCTTTTCTACTTGATGATTAGGTACAACACTAGAATTAATGCTCTTCAATTTCTTCTAGATACAATGCAAGACGTTGGTTTGAGGAAAGGAGATTTTAATGAATCATGTGTGGCAAAAAAAACAAAGGAACTACAACCACCATTAGATGGAATGATTGGAAAATGATACTTTGGGAGATTTGCAAACATCAAAGGTCCATGATAAGAGGAAAATGACCAAACTGAAGCAAAAAGTATTATGGATGAAGGCAATAATGAAGCTCTATAAGATGATGAACATTGATTATATGACATTATTGATTAATTTTAAGTTATTCATGCAAATCAAGCTCAATTTTGAGAACTATGCATTAGTTATACTTGTAATGTTTTGACTTTGAGATTTTATGAGAAGAATAAGTATTCGATTATTGTTGTTATATGTTTAATACTTGGATTATCTGATTTTCATTTTAATTTTCATGTGAATAATTATTTTTTGTGCGATTACTATTAATTTTTGACATAAAATTCATAAAAAATGTTATTTGTTTTTTAATTGTTCAAACTTTCCAATAAAAATCGTTTATTTAACATGTCATTTTTAATAAAAATGTCTCAAATTTTGTATTTTTTTATTATATCTATATTGAAAATTTGTATTTTTTTGTCAAATGTTTAAAATTATTGTTTTTTTAGTGGCAAATATTTGATGTGCATTGAAATAATAATTAACAATACATAAACATATAGAAAATCCTAACTTTAAAATATAGACCCTTTTTTTTTTCAACTATGCGAAAAAAATGAAGATTTCATTACAATTTTTTTTGAAAAGAAAAAACAAATCAACACAAACCTACAAAACACTTAAAAATAAATATCTTAGGAAAAAAAAGAATAAGACATTAAAAAAAATAAATTGTCAAAACTAAGCCCTCTAAAAAAAGGAGTTGATGTTGCATCATCACTTTTAAATATCAGCATGCAAATCAATAACATTTAAAATAATAATAATTATACTTGATACATTAGAAATCTAAAATGTCAAAAATATGTTCCAAAAAAAAGGTGTGTTCTGAATCAACACTTTTCAAAATCGGGTGATTTTTTTGCTAACTCAAAAAAAGGGTGATCGGTAAGGTTCTCATTTGATTGGTAGTTATGTTGTGTATCTTGTTGTAAATTTCCTTCTAATTCCATGTTTTATGTAGTAAACATGAAACTCCTTCAAATCAGATTCTACACCACGATATGATCTTAATATTCAGATCTAATGATCACTCCGGTTCTCTACTGGGGCTTTGAACTCTTTGAACTCTTCAAAAGTCTCAGACTTATGCTTCAAAAAATAAATCCACGTCTTTTTGCTAAAATCATCATTCAATGTGAGGAAGTAACAACTTACACCAATCAACTGTGCCCACATGGGTCCACATAGGCCTATATGAACTACCTTTAGTGGTTGGCTTGGTCAGTATGGAAATCATTTCAGAAAAGTTTCATAGTGTTGCTTTCCCAATATACAACACTCACAAGTACTAGAGGGTTCCTTGATGTGCGGTAATCCTCTAAATATCTATTTTTGCTACAACAATCTCAATCCAAAGAAATGTAAATGTCCATACTGAAAGTTCCATAACAAATAATCATGAGAACATGCAACTGTAAAAGAACTAACCTAATCTTTGTAATTTATAATCAGAGGAAACAATTCATTCCTCATCATCTACTCCTTCTTTATCAGTTTCGTTCTTGGGGGCTTGTCATATATAAAGAAAATCCTATCCCCCAAAAATAACTTTATATCCTTTCTACATCAGTTGACCAATACTTATCATATTAGATTTTAAACCATAAACATAATATACCTCTAAGATTGTCTTCGACTCCTACTGCTTGGTCATAATTTTTACCACTCCTTTACCATCTACATCCACAATCTTTCCAATCCCCAATTCTACCTTTGCCTTAACCAATTCATCGAGATTTGCAACTAGATTGTTTTTGTCAATCATGTGCTTACTGTAACCATTAGCTAATAGCCAAACATTATCACAAGGGTCGTGCATGGTATGACAAGCTAGAAACATGGAGTCCTTATTTTCTGTAGTTATGTTAGCTCTCTAATTTCCTTGATAAACTTTCCTCTTCCTACAATAACATGCATAGTGACGAAATTAATTGTAATAATAACATATCACCTTTGATTTATTAACTCTTTGATTATTTTTGAAGCATTTGTTGTTGCTTCCACTTTCTTCTTCTTTCTCTTCTCTGCCATCTCTTTGACCACCATTTCTTCTGCCTCATCCTCCACCTCTCAATCTACCTCTTCCCCATCCTTTGTCTCTTGAGATAGAAACCTGGATTTTAAAAGCAGTTTCTATGGAGGAATCGTCACTTCTTTCTATCCTTTCCTCATGGGATAGAATTTATCCCATTAGTTCATAAACTATTATTGTTTCCAAATTCTTGTATTCTTCAATAGCTTCCACTACAAGATCAAATTTAGTAGACAAAGATCTGAGATCCTTCTCAACCACTATTGGATCCTTACTGTCAATCCCCATAAATCTTTAACTAGTTAAAATAATCAAAACCTAATTCATGAATGAATCGATATTGTCTCTTTCTTTCACATGTAGACTCTCAAAATCTCTCCTATTATTCTACAACTTAAAAATAGTGACTTTGGCCATAGCTTGATAGCTCATCGCTGAAATATCCCATGCTTTCTTCGTAGAATATGTGGTCATAATTTTTTGGAATACTTCTTTGTCTACCACTTGTTTGATAAGTTGTGATGCTTTTTCATTCTTATTTTTGTTTATCCTCAATTTTTCCCTAGATGTGAATGTGTGAGGCCTTGTTTTGCTACGTCATCTTCAAGTGTAGGAAATCCAATCCTGATGTAATCCCAAACATTGTGAGCCTTTAAGAACATCTCTATGTTAATGCTCCACATATCATAGTTCTTCCTTGTGAACAATGGAAGTTGCGGATCAAAACCTAATAAACCCATACTATAAAAAACTCCTTTTCAAATAATAATAAAACCCTGAAACTTCTCCTTTTTGATAAGCCCTTTTTTATAAAATAGTAAAAGAATAATTTCAAAACAACTTTATAAAGGGGTCATTTCAAATATGTATTTGAGAACACTTTTATATATATATAAAACTTTAAATCCAACTATATCAAAGAAATTTGAAGTCTCACAAGCCTTCGTACGACCTTTTATTTTAAAACCATTCCAACCTTATGAAAAATACATTGTTTGTTTTAAATATAAGTTGATTTGCTTTGAAAAATTTTATTTTCAAAACTTTGTTGACTTTTATAGGCTAGCATACCTAGGCTAAATACCCTCCTATGTTATAACACTCTCCTCGATAGGAAGGCCCACGTTAGTGATTTAGTGCTCCTTGTGGAATATAAAACCCGCGTGCATGGAAGCCCACAAGTTGTAACACGCATTTTCTATAACTCTCTTGCATTATAAATCACCTCCACCAACTTATGGGGTGCGTTACAACTTCAACCAAGAGAAAAAAAATTCTCCCCTCATGCAGACTCCAGCTACTTACGTTTGCTCTCTCATGACCTAGTGAAACCTTGCTCTAATACCAATTTGTTGGAAAGGCAGATGAGTTAAGGTACAAGTTTACACACAAAAATAATAAAGTTTCTTCTGTTGTCAATTAATGACATATACTTGATTGATTAGAATGAATCCAATGTGGGATATTTATCCTTTTTAACTAACCACTCAATTGAAGCGCACTTAGACTCACTTCATCACGCAAACACACATTAAATTTAACCTTTACAAATATAGAATGAACTTAAACTAGCTCAGTCTGAAACAAGTTAATTCAAACCCTAAATCTAGACTGCATTATACAATGCCTACAATGCCTTGTCCCAAGCAGAAAGGGATTTGTTAAGGGACAACAGGAAGAAGGATGCAAAATTCTTCTTCTACATCTTTGAATCAAATCATGAGAGTATTTTCCCAAGGATTGTAGTAGAAACGAAGTCCAAGGAAACATGGGACACCCTCCAGATAGCCTACAAGGCATGGAAAAAGTCGAGACAACAAAACTAAAAAATGTTGAGAAGGGACTTTGAAACAATTTGTATGAAAGAGTCTGAGAATGTAGACTCGTTTTTTTACACATGTAATTGGACTAGTTACTCAAATCAAGTCTCATGGTGAGACCCATGAGGAAAGGAGAATAGTTGAGAAAGTTTTGATAAGTCTTCTAGCAAGGTTTTATGCCATTGTTGTGTCCATAGAAGAGACAAAGGATCTCTCACAGTTCTCACTGGATGAGCTTCATGCATAATTGATTTCTCATGAACATAGACTGAATTGAGCAACAAGCTCCTCCTTGGACCATGCCTTCAAGAAACAAGTTTCATTTGGTCAAAGTAGAGGCATAGGAAGTGGAAGAAGCCCACACAAAGGTGGAATAGGCAGCCCTTCAAGCTCTAGCGGAAGGGGCAACAATCAAAATCCAAGTCAAGGCCCAAGCCAAAATCAAGAACAAGGTGAGAGGTATGATAAATCTCAAGTTCAATGTCATTCCTGTAAAAAGTATGGTCATTATGAAAATGAATGTAGAAAGAAGCAATATGACTTTAGTAACAAACCAAGTGTAAATTTCACAAAGGAAAATCAGATCCATGATAGGATGTTTTTAGCTTGTAATGTAGCACAAGAAAAACAAAGTGATGTATGGTATATAGATTCAGGGTGCAACAACCAAATGTCAGTGAACATAGAAATGTTTTCCAATCTAGATGAGCGTGTGAAATCTGAAGCAACATAAGGGACTGATCGCAAAGTCTCTATCATGGGCAACGATCGAGTTAATATCCCAACAAAGAAGGGGGAGAAGAAGTACATCTCAGATGTTTTGTTTGTCCTTGGTTTGAAGCATAACCTAATACGCATTGGACAGCTCATGCAAAATGGATACAATGTCCTTTTCGAAAATGATGAGTGCACAATTTTGGAAAAGCTTCCAAATAAACAGCTGATTGCAAAGGTTCAGATGACAAACAATAGAATTTTTCCCTTAAAGATAAAATTAGATTTGAAGGAAGAAGGTGCACAAGCACAACTATTAATGAACTCATAAGAGGATGAAAGAAAAGTTGCAGTTGTTACACAACTAAACTATCAAGTAGAGGTCAAAGATGAAAATTAGTTATGGAATTTGATATTTGGTCATCTAAACTTTGGATGTTTGAATTTGTTTCATAGGAAAGGCATGGTGAAGGGATTGCCACTCATAGAAAAACTGGACAACTTATGTGAAGGATGTATCTTGGGGAAACAACATAGAGAGACATTTCTAGCAGGGGATTCAATAAGGGCAAAGGCATCTTTGGAGATTGTCCATTAAGATTTATGTGGACCAATGCAGACACCGTCGGTTGGTGTCAGCCATTATTTTTTGACTTTCACAGATGATTTTACAAGGAAGACATGGGTCTACATCCTAAAACAGAAAAGTGAAGTGTTTGAGCAATTCTGACAATACAAAGCTCTTGTTGAGAAGCAAAGTGGACACTACATCAAAGTCCTTAAGACTAAGAGAGGTGGCGAATACATCTCAAATGACATCCTTCGATTTTGTAGGGAGCATGGAATTCACAAGCAATTTACAAAAAGTTCTACACCTCAAGAAAATGGTGTCACAGAAAGGAAGAATAAGACCATTACGGAAATGGCAAGGAGTATGTTGAAGGCAAAGCATTTTCAAAATGATTATTGGGCTGAAGTTGTCGCTTGCGTAGCATATATCATGAATATGTGTGCAACCAAAAGTGTCTGGAATGTAGTTCCTAAAGAGGTATGGAGTGGAAGAAAGCATGGTGTCACTCACATAACCGTGTTTGGATGTTGGCGTATGCACATGTCTCGAATGAGTTGAGGAAGAAGTTGGACAACAAGGGGGAGAAATTCATATTTGTTTGATATAGTGATGAATCCAAGGCATACAAGCTCTACAATCCATCAACCAAGAAGGTCCTAATCAGGAGAGACATACAGTTCATAGAAGAAGAAGAATGGGATGGAATTTTAGAGAAGACAGACAATGTGAAAGCATGTATACCACATGAGGACAAAGAGGAATTGAGAGTAGCAAGTAATTCCTCAACAGTGACTCCATGTACTCCTATTTAAGCGCAACAAAGCAAGGAGAAAGTAACACCATCAAAAAATAATAGGACAACGTCATGTATTCAAGAAAGTGCTTCTCCAAGCATGCCACAAAGCACAACACCAAGTGACATGTCAAGCCCATCTTCAACAAGCACAAGAAGACCAAAATTCATAAATTTAAATGAGATTTATGAGCAAGATGAAGTTTATAGTAGCGTTGGTATGAATTCCTTATTTGCATTATTTTGTCATGTAAATGAGCCAATCCATTTTGAGGATGTAGTCAAAGAAGAAAAATGGGTTGCGGCAATGGAGGAAGAGATAGAAGAAATATAAAATAATAACACATGTGAGTTAGTGGACCTTCCGCAAAGAAAATAAGTTATTGGAGTGAAGTGGGTCTATAAGACCAAGAGAAATGTCGACGGTAAGATAGAAAGGCATGAAGCAAGGCTAGTTGTAAAAGGATACAAACATCAACATGGAAGAGATTATGCAGAGACATTTGGGCGAGTTGCAAGGATGGAGACTGCGTACAATTGTGGCGATTGTTGCGTAAGATAAATGAAAAGTCTATCAAATGGATGTAAAATCAACGTTCTTGAATGGAGCGCTGAAAGAGGAAGTGTATGTTGCGCAATCACTTTGTTATGATGTAGAAGGCCAAGAAGACAAAGTGTATTGGTTGAGAAAAGCCCTTTATGGGCTAAAGCAAGCACCATGTGCATGGTATAGCAAAATAGATGCTTACTTGATGGACAATGGTTTCGACAAATGTGATGGAGAGGGTACTCTCTACATCAAAGAGAGTGATGGTAAGCTTGAATCTTATTGTTGCCTTATATGTAGATGATTTAATTTCTACTCACAGTGATGACTTCCTCCTCGCTAATTTCAAAGAAGTCATGAAAAGTGAATTTCAAGTGAGTGCCTTCTTGTTGTTAAAATATTTTTTGGGCATAGAAGTGAAGCAAATAGAAAATGACATTTTTATTTCTCAAGCAAAGTATGTGGCAAGGAATTTAGAGAGGTTTAATATGCATAACGGAAAGCCCCCACCAACTCCAACTGTAATGGCGATGAAGTTGAGCAAAGAAGATTGCAACAACAATGTCAATATGACATTATACAAAAGCATGGTAGGCATCTTGATGTATTTGACTGCCACTAGGCTGGATATAATGTATGGAGTGAGTTTGGTGTTGAGGTTCATGGAGACACCCAAAGAGACACATTGGCATGTAGCGAAAAGGATTATAAGGTATGTCAATGGGACAAAGGAATATGGTATTTTGTACGCTAAAACAAATGATTTCCGGTTAGTTGGTTACAGCGATAGTGATTGCGAAGGAAGTGTCGATGAAAGAAAGAGCACATGAGGATATGTTTTTCATTTGGGTTCTTGACCCATTTCATCAGCCTGCAAGAAGCAACCAATAATGTCACTGTCAATAGCAGACGCTGAATATGTCATCACAATAGCAGCAACGCGTCAAGAAGTTTGGATGAGAAGGATCTTGAGGGATCTTCGCCATGACCAAGAGAGAACGAAAACTATTTTCTATGACAACACTTCCACAATTGCATTGTCAAATAATTGTGTTTTTCACAAGAGGACCAAGCATACTGATGTTAAATATCATTTTATTAGAGAATTGATTAACAATGGTGAAATTGTGTTGCAACTGTGCAGGTCACGAGAGCAATTTGTTGATATTTTCACAAAGCCATTGGTACGTGAAAATTTTGTTTATCTCGGAGATTGTTTAGGAATTGTCAATGATGACACTTCTGATTAAAGGGAAGTGTTGGAAAATTAATCCCAAACACCGCATTAAACACATTCACAACAACCATACTTTTCAAATGGATTTTTGCAAGTTGAGATTTTGTTTGCATATTAAAGGGGAGTGTTGGAAAATTAATCCCAAACACCGCATTAAACACATTCACAACAACCATACTTTTCAAATGGATTTTTGCAAGTTGAGATTTTGTTTGCATGTGGAAACACTGATGTTCTGAGCGTTCCGCAACATATCAAATAGTTAAAGCACTTAATGACAGGGTGGTAAATATGTATGCGTAAACATTTATTACTAAAATATGTAGACTGTTATTACTAAAATAAAGTAATAGTATTGTACAGTAGGGATCCTGACCGTTGTATTACTAGTCAAAGCTTTGTACTGGCACCGTGACGTGTGGTCACGTTCGTTCGTTCAGTGCACTCGGTGGGAGTACCACCAACTCATGGCTACCCACAAATGACTTTGCGGGTTCACCGTTGACTTAGTGGCACCTTCGTCTAATGCACGCCTGAACATATGTCCCGGCTGTCATATTGCGAGCTGGAAAACATCCCGTGGCTTTTAGAGAAAAATAGAACCGTCCTTACGAAATAACCCTACGAGTACTCATTGCTATTGCGACTGGTCTTTCCACTGCTTTCTAGAAAACGGACAACGCAATCAGTTTCAGAACGACAGAATCTCACGTTGTGACTAAATAATTAAGATTTTCCATAAGCGCATCTCAAATGCTTTGTCATTTTTATAGACGGCCTCCCACGTTCACAGGGTAACAAAACATTATTAGTGAATATAATAATTAAATAAGAATTTTTATATATCAATTTAATATTTGGTTTGGTAGTAATTTTTATGTCATATTGCGACCTGGAAAACATCATAGCCGGATTCTTATGAAATAAACCTGCGGGTACTCAATGTCTTTGTAACTGGTCTCTCCACTGCTTTCATTTTAATGAATAGAAAACGGACAACGCATTCAGTTTTCAAATTTAATATCAAAGTTCGGAAGATAACGATTAGGTCTCAGAAATATACAATTTCACGCCCTCGCTAAATAATTAACATTTTTCATGAGCCCAGCTCAGATACTTTGTTTTTCTATCACTGCTCCCCATGTTCACAGGGAGAACAAGACATTGACATACAAGAGATTATCCGTAGACTCACAAGAGCATTTGGTAGAAGTCAGCGAGCATGGGCAGTTTAACAGCTACTCTATGTAGTTCCCTATACAGACAAACACTTGAATTTGAGAGCAAATTTACATCCACGTAATCTGCTTAGTTAAGGACTAGTTTCAAGGATGCTAGGATTGTGCACATTTGAAGTTTCATAGATTAGTTGGTCTTGTACATGCTAGTCAATCCAGTATTGGCATCCCCTCATTGAATTTGTAATGCACAACTATATATGTAACAACATATTGTGTGTGTATTCGATATCTATGCCTTGGGAGATGGCATCTGTTTTTGGTCCCAAAGGGATGCCCCCTATGACTTTTGGCAAATCACGGCTTACTGCTAAGTTGCTAACTGTTTTCATCAAAAGAAGAATGTTTTTCCTTTCCAATTGATGTTATATCACTTTAACTGGCCACACAATAAAACTACTAGTAAACATTATAAACGTAGAGTAGAATTGGTAAATATTATTCCGTATCTCTACATGCAAATTGCACACAAAACAATCCAGTTGTCATAACAGCATTAACATATATAATAACACTAGTGGTAAACAAAAAATAGGAAATAATAGCATTATACAACAAAATATAGCTGCAATATTGGCTAAATTAAGCAATAAAGGTTTATGTCTTACAAATTCCCTAGTGTCAATAGAATTCATTCACTTGGAGTGCTGACACTACTGGCTTGCCTACAACAAGATCCTCATGAAGCTTTGACAAGACAATATATTAACTCAAGCACAAAATATAATAAGATTGCAATTAATATGATAACGAACAACATGTTTTGTTTAAAATAGAAGCAAAACCTTCAAATGGAGCCAAAAATATTGAAAATGGTTAACATCCACTAGAACTTAAATCACTGAAAGAAAGACATATTTATCGGTTTTGATGGGTCAAAAGAAGTGCTGATAGGTATCATTCATATCAAAGATCAATGGAAGATCCAAAACAAACCTGGCGCAAATATCGAAAAGAATGACTGTGTAGATGTAAGCAGACATTTTTTAAATCTACACAAGTAGCCATCATGTCGTGAGCATCAGGGTGAATCTCATCAAGATAGAATTTTCTCCTAACCCAATCCAAACATCTGCAAATATGGATTTTGAATAAGAGATTGGTGAGAAAAGAAGATATTAATACAAACCAAAGACCATGACTTGATGAAATAAACACCATCTCTGCCTCTTGATTCGTAAAGAGTAAAATGTAGTTCATTGTTACATAAGCCAGGTCTATTCTAGAGAGACTGGGGATGGAGGATTGGGTAGCCCTTCTACATCTGCGTGACTAAGGATCTTTCATCTTTGTGGTATGCCTAGACACCCCACTGACATTTCCCCTCACTTGGACAAACAACGGATTGCCAAGGATCCTGTGGCCTACTAGTTGACAAGGTACGAGTCCACCTGAAAATAGCATTCTTATAAGCACAAAGTTTGGAGATAGATTCTAATACTACATGGGTCGGTTGTCAAGAGATTGGGGATGGCTTTTGCTTGTGCTTCGTGTCACAAGGATGAAATGGAGGCTGCAAAAATATTTATTTTGGCCGTGGTATCAAGGTGATTTTGATTTTTTCAGCCCTACCTTGCTTTCGTGGAAAGGTCCTCTTGTGGGTGAGACTTGGATTGTTCAGAATAGTTGCAAATCTCTATGCAATCTAACACAGTTGATTGTTATTGCCTTTCTGTCGAAGCATCATTATAAAGTTATTATTTAGGACCCCTCTTCTTTTAGCTTAGGGGATTTTATAAGCTTTAAACAGGAGTTGGCTCTGCTTATGAGAGTCACTCTGTCCATGTTATGATGTTGAGTTTCTCTCTTAGTGTGCAAGCTCATATGCTTTCCTGTGTTGGCAACTTTTATGGAAGGATTTTTATAAAATCAACTGCTATCACATTGCACGTGAGAAGGAACTAGGAATGAGGTTGTTATCCCTCTGAAGTCCTTCCACTTTGCTGTAATCTGGAATATTGGGGAATTTGCAACTATAACTACAAATTTCGTATGGCACATGTTATGGCCTGCTGATTCATGAGTTGCATGTTATAATGTGAAAACTAGATGGGTTGTTCATTCATTAGAAGGCTCACTACCTAATCCTATTTGCTTATAATCTCATGATATAATTTTCCTTCATCATTCTATGGTTGCACATTATCTTTTGGCTACATCTTCATAATGTCGATGGTGCATCTTACAGAAGGGCCCTCATGTACTCTCATTAACCTAAAGGATCTACTTGGACTAGTCACGATACATCAGTGTATGGCTTGACTACAACTTCTCCATATAAATGCAAACCCTCTTTGTTTGTATTACTTGACTTTATAACCCTTGGTTTAGCCTATGCTAGAAAAGCATCTTCGGGAATTGGAGAGATGGAAATAAAGAAAGACCACCCTCCAAGCATATGCCTACTTCCTGTTGTAATTCCAGAGGGTAAGGAGGGGTAGTGATAGTGTCACGGAGGGATAGGCAGCTCGGGATATGGTTGATAGAGCAGAAAGACTACATCACCAAGTACCCTGTGTCTTTTCTATCTTGATTTATTAAAATATAATTCCAATCTGAATTTCATTTGAAATTTCAAGTTTCCTACTAATTTCATAAACTTCCAGCATGTTTTGGATACGATTCTTTGTTGCTTCCTGTCGTAATTCCAGAGGGTAAGGAGGGGTAGTGATAGGGTTAGTGAGGGACAGGAGGCTCAGGATATGGTAGTCAGAGCATAAATACTTCATCACCGAGTACCTTGTGTCTTTTCTATCTTGATTTATTAAAATATAATTCCAATCTTAATTTCATTTGAAATTTCAAGTATCCTACTAATTTCATAAATTTCCAGCATGTTTGTGATACAGTTCTTTGTTGTGGCCCATCCATAATAGAGTTCTTGAGAAGCATCATTTATAAATAATTCAATGCTTCCATAGCTTAAGACTCTTGTTTACAAATATTCTATCATTGGGTATTGTGACAAACAAAAAAAAGTGAAGGCAAAGATGAAATTTTTTAACAACTCCCCACTTCCATAAAAAAGTTGTTACACTTAAATTTGAGGACTGTTTAAAACTGATATTCTACCTTTGAAACAGAACATGCTAATTTCTTTGCAAACAATATATCGCAAATTACTTCAAAATATCGAGTCAAATATTGCATGTATAAAAGTTATGCCAGTACCATGCTATAAATTTGTCAAAATCATATAATGATGTCTAAGACAAGTCAATTATGAGTTCTAAAATCATATCCTTCGGAATTTATTATCGCATTCCTCTGTTGTCAAATAAATTTTCACTTCCTATCCTCTGCAATCAGGAATAGTTTTAGTTATGACACAATGTTCATCTGCTAGACTTAATCCTATCATAGCATGTATCCATATATTTTGTTGCATCACATTTGTTCTTGAAGATCGGCATACACAACAAAATGCATAGGCAGGAAGTAGTTTACCTTGACCAGAACTAGATGCAAGACTTATCTTTTTGCACTTGCATGTGCTTGCCATCAAACTTGCACTTAGCAGTAATTTCTTTCCCTTTCATCTAAAACATGGGACAAAATGATCAGAATACCTAAAAATCCAATACATAGGTGAACAAAGTTAAAACGGAGAATTTATACATTTTAAGTTTTTATAAACACAGTTTGTATTTGGGCAATAGAAAACAAACATTCTTTACATAAACGATGCATACGAAAGGTCTTATTTCCAAGGGGAAGGTAGAAATCTCAATAGTAAGATTACTATCAAGAGTGACCACTGAAGGCATATTACGCTTTGATACCAACTTTCAAGTTATTCCTTTCCAAAATATGGGCAAATGATCAATTATCTTTGTAGAAGAAGGTGAGATGTTGTTTCTAGTAGAAGTCTTCAATTAGCAACTTCACATGACAACTTGTACAATGTGATTCCATTCTAAATGTGGCTCACAAGGTGAGGATAAGAAGATAACATTTCTTATCCACATAGAGGTTAACAGCTACCCTATGTAGTTCCCTATACAAATAAACATATGCTTGAATTTGAGAGC
This sequence comes from Pinus tabuliformis, assembly GCA_031772625.1. NCBI lineage: Eukaryota > Viridiplantae > Streptophyta > Pinopsida > Pinales > Pinaceae > Pinus > Pinus tabuliformis. The sequence goes on from CM062816.1 coordinate 498,783,084, forward strand.
AAAATTACATCCACATAATCTTCTTAGTTAAGAACTAGTTTCAAAGATGCTAGGATTGTCCATATTTGAACTTTCATAGACTAGTTGGTCTTGTACATGATACTCAATCCAGTATTGGCATCCCCTCATTGAATTTGTAATGCACAACCATATATGTAACAACACATTGTGTGTGCTCGATCTCTATGGCTTGGGAGATGTCGTCTATTTTTTCTCCGAAAGACATGCCCCCTTAGACTTCTGGCAAATCATAGCTTACTGCTAAGTTGCTAACTTTTTTCATCAAAAGAAGAATGTTTTTTCGTTTCCAATTTATGTTATATCACTCTAACTGACTACACAATAAAACTACTAGTAAGCATTATACACGTACAACAGAATTGGTAAATATTATTCTCTATCTCTATATGCAAATTGCAGAGACAAAACAATCCAGATGTCATAATAGGTTTAACATATATAATCACACTAGCCGTAAACAAAAAATAGGAAATAGTAGCATTATACAAGAAAAAATAGCTACAATATTGGCTAAATTAAGAAATAAAGGTTTATGTCTTACAAATTCTGAGGTAGTGTCAATAGAATTCATTCGCTTAGGGTGCTGACACTTGACTGGCCTGCCTACCACAAGATCTTGATGAAGCTTTGACAAGACAATACATCAACTCAAGCACAAAATATAATAATATTTCAATTAATATGATAATGAACATCACGTCTTGTTTAAAACAAAAGAAAAACCTTTAAAAGGAGCCAGAGAAAGCAAAAATAATGAAAATGGTTAACATCCACTAGAACTTAAATGACTGAATTGAAGACATATTTATCGGTTTTGATGGGTCAAAAGAAGTGTTGATAGGTATCATTCATATCAAAGATCAATGGAAGATCCAAAACAAACCTGGCATAGATATCGAATAGAATGATTGTGTAGACATAAGTAAACATTTTTAAATCTACACAAGAAGCCATCATGTCCCAAGCATTAGGGTGAATCTCATCAAGAATAGAAATTTCTCACAACCCAATCCCGAGATCTGCAAATATGGATTTTGAATAAGAGATTGGTTGGAAAAGAAGATATTAATACAAACCAAAGACCATGACCTGATGAAATAAACACCATCTCTGCCTCCTGATTCATAAAGAGTAAAATGTAGTTAACTGTTACATAAGCCAGGTCTATTCTAGAGAGACTGGGGATGGAGGATTGGGTAGCCCTTCTACATTTGCAAGACTAAGGATCTTTCATCTTTGTGGTATGCCTAGACACTCCACTGACATTGCCCTCACTTGGACAAACAATGGATGGCCAAGGATCCTATGGCCTGCCAGTTGACAAGGTACCAGTCCACTTAGAAATAACATTCTTATAAGCACAAAGTTTGGAGATAGATTCTACTCCTACAAGGGTCAATTGTCAAGAGATTGGGGATGGCTTTTTCTTGTGCTTTGTGTCGCAAGGATGAAAATAGAAGATGCGAAAATATTTAGTTTGGACTTGGTATCAGGCTTATTTTGATTTCTTCAGCCCTACCCTAATTTTGTGGAAAGGTCCTCTTATGGGTGAGAAATGGATTGTTCAGAACAGCTGCAAATGTCTATGGTATCTAACACAATTGATTGTTATTTCCTTTCCACTGAAGCATCATTGTAAAGTTATTAGTTAGGACCCCTCTCCTTTTAGCCTAAGGGATTTTAGAAGCTTTAAACAGGAGTTGGATCTGCTTATGAGAGTCAGACTCTGTACATGTCATGATGTTGAGTCTCTCTCTTGGTGTGCAAGTGATGGGAATAAGACCACAAGTAATAGAACCTAGATCAGGGAGGTCACCAACCTGTCCAATAGTCAATCATGAGTTAGACGCTTAATTTTTGCGCATTTGTGCCTCAGACTAGTCGAATTGGGCATACCTGAGATAAAAGAAAACACTTGCGTCAGTAATATGATTGAAAATGAAACTAACTAACGATGAAGAAATACAAACCTTGTCCTAAGGGAGAAATCATGGTCAAAAGGTGTTCTCTGTAAGATCCATGTGAACATAGTGCCGCCCATAAATCCTACATTATGAATCAAAGAGAAAAGGGTCAGAATGGTAATTAAAGCAATTAGATGCCAGAAATGGATTTTCATAACTACCTGGGTAGTACTCACCTGAGTCCGGGAAATCACCTAACCAAGGAGAGACAGAATAGCGAGGAAGTCTATGTATTCCTCTATCAATAGAAGGAAAAATAAATAATTAGCCTAAAGTGGATGTTAAACATTGCAGGGAAGAAAACATTAGAGATCATGGATATAATGAATAAACAAACACAGAGTAAATGTATTACCTACTTTGCTTGGGTTAGTAGCCTAGCAGAGCTATCGCGGGGATTATCTGCACTCTGTTATACACCAAGGGTAGATGGAGGTCAGGTAGTTGTACACACAGATCCAGCATCGTGACAAAAGTCGAACCCTCCTCTCCACTTCCGCGTTGTAGATTGCAGCAAGAAGCCGAACACTCCTCTCCACTTCTGCGTTGTAGATTGTAGCATGAATGACAACCTCGATGCAGAAGATAGGCAAATAAGGGTAGGGTTTGTTCAGAACAATCTGAATCATAGATCGAGCATAGTGCATCTAGGTGATGAGAGGCTTATCAACCAACTAAATGCTTGGGTTGTGTGCCCACCGGATAGGTGTACAGCATACAGGTCGGTGGAAATAAATGAAAAAACAATTGGTATGGAGGTAGTACGCGTCCGGCTGGGTTCATGGTACAAGTTAAATAGATACAACAACTATGTATTAAAGAGAGGGCAGTAGATGTCACTATCATTAGAACTAAGGTATGGGTGAGATACAAAGGGTATTTAGGGTAGTATACATGTCATTATTTAACAAGAGTGGTTGCACAGAAGCTAGTGCCTGCCCTATGTTGTTGTTGGTTCAAGCTGTATCTGGCATAAGTAGCATAGCAAGTAAAAAAAATACTAGCTAGCTAGCTTTTATACTTACAGGTTCGTTGTTGGGTCCCTATAATACTAGTGATTACCCCATTACTATTGTAGTTATACCCCTTATTTATATTGTTGTGCCCCTATTACCCCCATGTTGTTATTTCCGTGCCCCATAGAATCCCTCTATTGTTATTTTTGTGGCTTTATATTATTATTGTTAGGTCGCTGGAGTATATTGTGACTCCTTAGACTCCTATATATAGAAAGGAGGTTTTGTCATTTGTATCATCGAAGAATTGTTCATTTATGTAATGTAAAGGAGGTTGCCCCCTCGAAGAGGCTGAATTCTAAGGTGTTGATCTATCTTTTCTATCTTTTCTTGAGCTGGTTTCATAACATTTGGTATCAGAGCTTTGGATTCTAGGGTTTCGCTGCTCTAAACAGGTCATCGTGGAATTTTCGCTATAACGTTTTTTCTGTGACGTTTCAGAAGTCTCAAAAAACACCCGTTTGAGAAGAAATTGCGCTGAACCTTGGGTCTGAATTTGAGAGCTTTTTGCACGATATTTGGGGAGATATGATCTGAGGAAGTTGGTCTTTTTGCAGACTCCTGAATTACATTCAAAACAGGTGACCTAGGGAAAATCGTCATAACTTTCTCTCTGGGGATCGGATTGAAATTTCGTCGGAAGGTATAGAAAGAGGACGAATTGTAGTTTCTTGTATATGTGTTTCAGATTCAAAGGTTGAAACAGGGACTCGTGGCACATCGTACAATTTCGCTCTGCTGAACTAGTCTAAAAGCAAGTCACTGTGGGAGATTTCACATAACTCTTCCTGGGAGAATCCAATTTGGGTCAGACTTGTGGCATTGGAAAGAGGACGCAAAAGGCTACTACAAATCGCAATTTCAGAATTGGATGATCCGAAATTATAGAGATACATCAGATTCAATATCGGGCTTCTATAAAGTGAAAAAAGGTGTGTAGCTTTTTTTTAATTTTTGTGTAAGCTTGGTTTAATGGAATTCAAAGGGCATAGTAAAGCATTATTATCGGTAACTGATGCCCCGAGGAAAGAAAATGCAAACACATAGTAAGGAACCTGAAAGCTCTAGCATGACTCATGAAGAAGAGGAAGAAATGCTACATGATATATCAAAATTACAAGAACAAGTGCAACAAATGTCACGCTCACAAAAGCTAACAGAAGCTAAGATAAGTGGCGTGGAATCTAAGATAAATGGCGTGGAATCTAAGATAAAGGGCATGGAAGCTAAGATGGATGATTCGAAGACAGATTTGAAGAGAGACATGGCAGATTTGAAGACAGAATTGAAGACAGACATGGCAGATTTGAAGACAGATTTGACAAATTTTCTACAAGAAATACTTACTAATGGTGAACAGGTTGTAAAGGAAACTCATGATGTGAACAAAAGCAATGTTAATCATGATTCCATAGACGCTAATGTTGGATCGAAGACCCACCATATTCCAAAAATCGATATGAGGAAGTTTGATGGCAAGGATCCTGCCACATGGATATTACAGATGGAGCAGTTCTTCGATCTCAATAATGTGCAAAACACACAAAAGGTAGGTATGGCAACTGTATATTTGGAACCAAATCAGTTTGTATGGTATCAATGGCTTTGCTCTCGTAAAAAATTTATCACTTGGGCAATTTTTACAGAAGAATTGATAGCACATTATGAAGATACAAAAAGCAACACTTTTTTTAGCCAATTGATAAGTCTCAAACAAAAGGGTTCAGTAATGGAGCACATTGAGGAGTTCCAAAAATTGAACATAAGGGTAAAAGATATTCCAGAGGAGCATAGGATTGATGTGTTCATAGGGTTTTTAAAGGATAATATACAACATGATGTTCACCTTTGGGAAACTGATTCATTAGAGAAGGCATTCAGGTTAGCAAGAAAAATGGAAAGCAAAATTATGGCAACCAGGAAGCATACCACTCACAACTATAAAGAAGGAAGTGTTGTTGCCCCTAGTCTTCCACAACCTATAAGGTTGACACCACAACAATTGGAAGAAGAAAGAGCAAAAAGGCTTTGTTACAGTTGTGATAGCAAATACACTAAAGGTCATAAGTGTGCTGAGAAGAAATTATTCTACATAGATTGTGAAGAGGAAGAAGAAAAGGAGAAAGAAAGGTCAAAAGAAGAAGATATACTCCAGGAACAAAGCCTAGATGAAAAACAAATAAATCCGACCATATCTTGTAATGCATTGGCGGGAATTACCACTCCTCAAACCATCAAGATAGAAGGACAAATCAAGAAGAAAAAGGTAATAGTGTTGATTGATTCAGGAAGCACCCACAATTTTATTCATTGTAGGGTAGCAAAAGAATTAAATTGCTTCCTATATCCAACACCAGAGTGTCAAGTGATGATTGCAAATGGAGGAACAATAAATTTCTCTGGAAGGTGCCATAATATCAAGCTATCCATGGGAGAATATGTATTGACTAGCCCAATGCTTTCCATTCCAATGGGAGGTGCTGATGTTGTACTAGGAGTCCAATGGCTACAATCCTTGGGTACAATAGCTTTTAATTTTCAAGAACTTTTCATCAAATTTTCTACGGAAGGAAAGGAAGTTGAATTAAGGGGTATTGTAGGGAAACCAGGAAAGATAATCAGCTCTAATGGTATGACAAAGCTTCTAAAAAAGGAGCAAAGAGGTGTAATTGCACAATTATGTTCGCTAGATGTTTCCACATTGGAATCATCTATTTCTCCAGATCTCCAAAAAGTCCTGGACAATCATTCCAAGGTATTTGAGACTCCCAAAGGTCTCCCACCTATGTGTGATCATGATCATGCTATTCATCTGATTCCAGGAAGTGTTCCTCCAAACATCAGGCCGTACAGATATCCCTATGTCCAAAAAAGTGAAATTGAACGTATGGTTGTAGAAATGCTAGAGGCTGGTATAATTCAACCAAGTCAAAGTTCTTTCTCTGCTCCAGTAGTATTGGTGCACAAGAAGGATGGATCATGGTGCATGTGTCCAAATTATAGGGAGCTCAACAAGCTCACTATTAAAGATAAGTTCCCCATTCCTGTCATTGATGAATTACTGGATGAATTGCATGGATCAATTTACTTCACCAAGTTGGATCTTCGTTCGGGATATCATCAAATCAGAATGAAGATTGAAGACATTCCGAAAACGGAATTTAGAACCCATGAGGGTCATTATGAATTTTTGGTCATGCCTTTTGGCCTTACTAATGCACCTTCAACATTTCAAGGTTTGATGAATTCAATTTTCAAACCATTCCTTAGAAAATTTGTGTTAGTATTTTTTGATGATATACTAATCTATAGCAAGTCTTGGAAGGATCATGTTGAACATGTTGACAGGGTGCTACAACTATTGGAGGAGAAACAATTATATGCAAAAAGATCCAAATGTTTCTTTGGAGTCCAGGAGGTGGAATATTTGGGTCATATTGTATCTCATGAAGGAGTTAAGGTAGACCCTAGCAAAATTAAAGCCATTAAGGAATGGAAAATCCCCACATCCATAAAGCATTCGCCAGGATTTCTTGGGTTGACAGGGTATTATCGCAAGTTTGTTAAGAATTATGGGAGAATAGCAACACCTCTAACAACATTATTGAAGAAAGATGCATTTTCATGGACTCCGGAAGCAACAAAGGCCTTTGAACATCTTAAAGAGGCAATGTGCCAAGCACCGGTCTTAGCTACACCGGACTTCACAAAAACCTTTATTGTGGAATGTGATGCTTCAGGAAATGGAATTGGTGCTGTTCTAATGCAAGATGAAAGACCCATTGCTTTTGAAAGTCATCCAATCAAGGGAAAGTTTTTAAGCAAAACTATTTATGAGAAGGAAATGTTGGCAATACTCCATGCACTTAAGAAATGGCGACCCTACCTAATGGGAAGACACTTCAAGGTAAAAACGGATCATGATAGCCTTAAATACTTTTTAGAACAAAGATTATCCTCTGAAGAGCAACAAAAGTGGGTCACAAAGATGTTGGGTTATGACTTTGAAATCATCTACAAAAAAGGGAAGCAAAATGTGGTGGCAGATGCACTCTCAAGAAAGGATGAGGATGTGGAAGCATTGTTGTGCGCTATTTCTATTATCCAACCAGATTGGATAAACGAAGCAAGGGAGGAATGGAAGAATGATGAAGAAGTGTGGGCACTTATTCGAAAGCTACAACAAGATTCCAGTACGTCCTGATACATTTAGCTGGAAAAATGATTCATTATGGTACAAAGATCGCTTATACCTCTGTAAGAATTCCCAGCTAAAACAAAAGATTCTTATGGAATTTGCACACTTCTCCCTTAGGAGGGCACTCAGGATTTTTAAAAACTTACCACAGGGTTAAGAAGGAATTTTTTTGGGATGGCCTTAAATCAGATATTCAAAAGTTTGTGGCGGAATGTTTGGTTTGCCAACAAAATAAAGTTGAAACAATTAAGACACCGGGTCTATTACAACCTTTATCCATTCCAAGCCAACGTTGGGAGGAGGTTTCAATGGATTTTATCACAGGTTTACCCAAGTCTGAGGGAAAGAGTGTCATCATGGTGGTAGTTGACAGACTTACCAAGTATGCACATTTTTGTGCATTATCACATCCATTTAAAGCCAGTACAGTTTCTACTGCATTTATGGAAACAATTCAAAAGCTACATGGAAACCCAAAGATTATTGTAAGTGACAGAGATCCCATTTTCACTGGAAAATTTTGGACAAAATTATTTTCTTGTCTTGGTACTCAGTTAGCTCATAGCTCATCTTATCATCCTCAATCTGATGGGCAAACTGAGATAGTAAACAAATGTTTGGAAGGATATCTTCGTTGCTTTGTATCTGATAAACAGACACAATGGGTCAAATGGTTGCCTCTGGCTGAATGGTGGTATAACACTTCCTTCCATACAACAACAAAAATGACCCCATTTATGGCACTTTATGGGTATCAACCACCATCCATCACATCATATTTAAGAGAAAATTCTAAGGTTCAGGCAGTGGAACATCACATCGAACATCAACAACAAGTCCTCCAACTCTTAAAGGATAACCTCGTGTTGGCACAAAATAGAATGAAACAACAGGCAGATCAACATCGCAGTGAAAGAAGTTTTGATGTAGGTGATTGGGTATTCCTACGGCTACAACCATATAAGCAAATGTCCCTAAAGCAAGCTAAGAAGGATAATAAATTATCACCAAAGTATTATGGTCTGTACAAGGTGTTGCAAAAGATTGGTACTATGGCATACAAATTGGAGCTTCCTGCAGCTTCTCGATTGCACCCAGTTTTCCATGTTTCATGTTTAAAAAGGTTATAGGCGACAAGCTCCCAGTTCAAACAATATTGCCAGAACTTGATGAGGAAGGAAAAATTATATTGGAACCGGAAGCAGTCACAGAAACAAGAACTCGACAGCTACGAAATCGATCAATTTCAGAGTATCTTATCAAGTGGAAGAACTTATCCGCTGAAGATTCCACATGGGAGGATGAGAATTTTATGCACAAGTATCCAAAACTACTCAAGCGTTGAGGACAACACTTTTTTGAAGGAGAGGGGCATGTTGGGTCCCTATAATACTAGTGATTACCCCATTACTATTGTAGTTATACCCCTTATTCATATTGTTGTGCCCCTATTAGCCCCATGTTGTTATTTCTATGCCCCATAGAATCCCTCTATTGTTATTTTTGTGGCTTTATATTATTATTGTTAGGTCGGCTAGAGTATATTGTGACTCCTTAGACTCCTATATATAGAAAGGAGGTTTTGTCATTTGTATCATCGAAGAATTGTTCATTTATGTAATGTAAAGGAGGTTGCCCCCTCGAAGAGGCTGAATTCTAAGGCGTTGATCTATCTTTTCTATCTTTTCTTGAGCTGGTTTCATAACATTCGTGCTCATTGTGTTGCACCAATTAAACCATTGGAAGCACCACTAATAGCAGAGTAGGTAGCAAGGGTTATAGTACCTATTGCAAGACCCATTCTAGAGGCTATGAAAGAGACAATTTCTCAAGATAGAGAGTCTCTATAGTTCTCACCATGGTCCAAGCCGATAGCAGGAGCTTGCTGGTTGTAGTTCTGGTGAAGCTCTGTGCTATGAAGCATGAACCTGGTAATTTGAACATTGAACTACCTTTTTTTTCATGAACCAACCATCTTACATGAGCAACTCCTTTATTAAACCAAAGGGCTTTTAAGACAAAAAAAAAAATGAGGAACTGGGTTAAAAGAAATTACGTATGCCCAGGTCTCAGAGAGGTATACCTGGATTTTTAGCACCCACTAACAACAGAGTAATTACAGTGCCCAAAAAATATCCAGGATACCTTCAGTGAGTTTAGGATAATGAGTGAAATTATAGAAAGGGAGGCTGCTAGAATCTCAAAACCCTTGAGTTTTCTTTCCATGGTACTTTGCAGCTGTGTGAGGTAGCAGTATGTCATAATTGTACTCGTGAAAATGGGTAACAATCTCAGCACTAATTTTGTTTCCTCTGCCTTCATGACTGTGCAAAGTTTACATTGACTTCTGTAGTTGAGATCCTTCAATCCAGTGTTGTTGTCAAGGATAGTTGCCTTGTCCAAAAACCTGAAGCAGCACGACAAACCTTATACGCATTAGGTATAGATTTTCTAAAACAAAATTACGCTACAAATCATATAGCGTTCACACATAATTATTTTCCTACTACATTTCTGATAACCAGCTGTGCAATTTCAAATTTATCTCCCCTCTTAAGCTAAAAATTGATGTAACTGATCATTATTATTTTATTTTTTTGTAATATGCAAAGGTTTTATAAAAAAAATTGCATTGCTATATGCCAAGATTTTATAACAATTACAAGTACATTTAAAAAGTATTTTTATTAGGTAAGATTTGGCAATATCTAGGAATCCCATGGATAACAGTTAGGTTGAAAAATTGATCCACTACGAAAGCTAGTTCCCTCTATAAGCTAATCTTAATGTTGAAGTTGTGGATGCTTTTAGGAAGGTAGGTTGGCTTAATTTCTTTGATAAGTTAGAAGGATACGACAATGCAGTAGCACTGGATTTTGCCCAAAATTCTTAACATCCCCAAGAGAAATACTCTAAAAACAATTAATTCTACACAACTTTCAGGGGATTCAGGATCTTTGTAAATGAAGAATTGCTCAGTGAAGTTACTGGAATTCCTAGGGGCTAGCCTTGGGATAAGGATGATAGAGTACTCAACCTCAGAGACAAGACCAACTTTTTTAGATCCTCTGATAACTTATAAGTATGAAGAAAACAGAAATGGGTTGAAAAGGGAGTCTCTTCCATATGAATGGAGAGAGATATCATATCATTTCATTGAATATTGAACCTGTGAGCGAATACTAAGCATTGTATATACTTACTATTTTCGAATTCTGCCTAGAATTTGAAACTTGAGCCATCAAAAACCACAACAAAGGATAAGTATCCCCCATTTCCTACCGCATTCCCGGTAATAAATGTGTGTTAGAATTCAAAAGGGGAAATTGGACACTGTATTACATCACTGCCTAGTTAAGTTGATCATTTGTCATGAGTTATAGAAAAAACTCGCTCATATGTCATGGGACCAATTTGTCTCTTCAGGGACAAGGCATTATAAAATCTAAGAAACAGAACACCCCACAACACCTCCTTCAATGAGAGTAGAGGGTCCAAAAATTGGGAAGAAGTTTGGTCAGAAAGAGTCCAAAAGGACAAGGGTGGCAGTTTCAAATGAATAAATTTCTCATACATTAATCCATCTATCCACTGCGGGCTTTACACCCCAAGATCCAAGAATCCCAGGGCTTCAGTTTTGGTAGTTCAAACACTCAGGAAAATAAAAACGATTCTTCAAGAAACAGAGAAAATGTCAGCCTGATGACCAAACAAATTCAGTTTATACATTACCTGTTCCTAAATTCAAATCAACCATTAGATTGAAGTACGATAAGAACTCAAAAAATCATATCAATTAGACCATGTTAAATAAGGACCACATCCAAATGTAGATTAAAAAAGAAAGTGAAATTTGGGCAATTCTGCAACAAAATAGATTGTAAATTTTCCATGTGAAAGTAAAATGACAGAACACAACTAGAATCTGAAAAATTTGAACTATTATTTATTGGGAGTGAAAAATCATGTGATTAATTGCATTATGAATAGAAAGCATGATAAGAACTCAGTACCAAATCATATCAAGTGAAAAATCCCATGCTTAATTGCACTATGAATAGAAAGTATGATAAGAACTCAATACCAAATCATATGAATTAGACCATGTTAGATAAGGACTAGTTCCAGATGCAGATTAAGGAAGAAAATGAAATAGGATCAATTTTGGAGCCAGCTACCTCGAAAATTGACCAAACTGAAAATAGAATAATGGTAAAGGATTTTAAATTGAAGAATTTGAGATATTGTTTATTTGGAGTGTAGAGTTATGTACTTAGTTGCACTATGAAGTTAAAGCAAGCAAGGAGTTCCCTTTTGTACAAGAGATGTTGCTATGTCTCTGGTTGTAGACTTTGTACGGAAATTTCGGTTGTATTTCAGCCTGGTCTTTGAAGTGGCAATAGCCACACTATATTTTCCATTCTATCATCTAACACTAAATATTAATTAACTCTTAACCATAAGTAAGGATCCCTTTCAATGCAGCGTCCTAACTCTCTAGGTTGTGGCAGAACCTCCATAATAGAAAAACTGCCAAAACGGTAATAATGGAAAACATAAAAGTTAGTGCAAATAAGAAATATCAAAAAATAGAACCTCTCACAGGAGCACTCATATTTCGCACTTTAAACATACAATTTAGTAATGCATGTTTGCTTCTCTATATAGAAAATGTCAAGAATACTAGAAGAACAGAGCGGCCATGTTGGAAAGACAAGTCTGTTATCTTTTGAAGAATCTAAGAAACAGTGAAGTTGATTAGGTTAGCTCACCAACACAATCTGTGGGGTGCAGCATGATTGAATGATCAAAAATAGAAGCTACCTTCCAATCTGTCCAAAAATGCCCTCTTTCAAATGATGCTATCTAGATCCTTTCAATGAGATACCTTACAGAACTGTTCCACACAGCAAATTACTCACTTTTTGCTGGATATGTGTTGAATGGTGAATAATGTCCATGGTTTGTTGATGGGGATGCACACTATGACATATGTAGCCAATGCAAATCGGATATTTGGCCTCCTCTACCACTATCGTAGTTTGCATACAGGCATTTTGAAAATCATCAATGCTATGTCACATTTTTGAGCTCACACATATTTTTAGATACAATTAAGTTATAGTACATTGGTTCATCAATGAACAGAGCCAATGTATACTCTTACTAGAGGCATGAAGGCTACCTTATAACCCAAGTGTTTGGTGAGTTACTTATGTCACTAGGGTGAGGACATTTTGAAGTATTTCAGCCTCTTCGATCATATGTGGCATCACTTAAGATCCATTTTCAAATCAAGGCACTCTTGTATTTTGTTTACAACACAGTCATTATCTGAAGACTTTCGTTGAGGAAGCACCCAGATCAATTCGACCCTCCTAATCCTCTGATTTATTCAGTAGCAACATTAGACTGTTGATATCTTGTGAATATGGAAATCTGTTCAGTGGCCGAAATTAATCCTGTGACATTTTTTTTTTTTAGACTCAAAGGATCCCCTTCATACTTTGAATCATTATTAAATGAAGATCTAATCAGAGACTTATTCAACCTGAAAACTTAATGTCCAAGCATGCTCTTAGATCATCAACCTTTGAAGAATTGACTGAATATAGTTCAATATTGATTCTAAGAGACCAGTATGCACATAAGTATGTGAAAGGCATTTGGCAGAGACAATATTTGCTTAATATTAATGGATACCTAGAATAGGTAGGACCCAATTGTTAACAAACCTCATCATGGCCTTTGTTTGTGTTTCGTATGCGATTTTCTTTTAAAATAATAATGTGATAGAAAACTTCAAGCTGCTAACTCCGTTGTCTATCTAGTGAAAGTTCAGCTGCTTATATAGATAGTCTAGAAAGGCCCATCAATATACATATACTCTTGCGAGAGAGCTTAAAGACTAGAAATTAAAAGCTGGATAAAAGGACGTCAATTGGAGCCCTATGAAGTTGGTGGCCAACCCATCAATATACATATACCATTGCAAGAGAGCTTAATGACTAGAAATTAGAGGTTGGACAGAAGGACGTCAATTGGAGCCCTATGAAGTTGGTGGCCAGCCTTCAACAGAAAATTTCTTCCACATTACAAATTAGCACCATGAAAGGTGGAATAAAATAAAAACAACCTGAGACATATGAGGATCACTATTTGAAGGAAATATTATCTACTAACACTGAGATCATTAGTTAAGGATCTAATGATCAGTAACAAATCTATGTTCTAACCAATTTTACAATTCTCTTTCACTTTCTTGTTCATGTCCATAAGTTTGTGCATAGCGACACAAAGGCACTTCTTTAGATTATTCACCATCTACAGGTCTCGGAGGAAGATTTATCAAAATTTGGAAAAAAAAGGGGGTAGTGAAATTACTCACTATCCTTTGCAAAAAGGAATTCTTCAATTTAGCAACTACTCAGCTCCAATATAGTAAAGGCCATCAATTATACTCATGAAGGGATGATATTTCAGGGATGCTTATGGACAATAAGACAGTACACCTGCATACCCTTAAGGGTTTATTTTCAAACAAAGATCTTACTATCAATGGATCCTGCGATCAAGTGAAATAGTGCCAATTTCAATCGTGAAGTGAGTGAACGAGTAAAGTATGAACTGTGATTGATCTTGGGTTATATGGTTGTGATCTTACTAACATCGACTTAGTACACCTGAAGCATGGTTGTCATAACATCTTGGTAAAAATTGCAATAGAGGTCAAAACTTAACCTAAATCTCCTAAAGAGGAATAATCTTCCAGAAAGTATGAAGACCTAGAGATGTTAGTCCAAGATAGAACTATAGAACTATGTAAATATTCTTGGTTACCTTCACTATGTGTGGCTCCATCCTGTATATGATATCAGTATCATTTATTCTCTCCTTTAATTTCAGCATTTTGAACAATTTTGTTACAATCCTGTAGCTATTATTTTGTTCACAATCGAATTTGTGAACAAGACAGCTTATCTTTTGGAAAGTTTCCTATTAAGAAGAAGCTTTAGTGATATATCAAAAATAGATGGAGGTAATTAGGAAATAATTCTGCAACTAAGATAAGAGTTTATTCTAAAAATGTTACACATGATTTCTATCCATTCCCTTTTCATTACAAGGAGCAATAACAAGTGGTAGCACAACAAAAAGAAGCAAGAATATTTCATTCACAACAATTACCTTAAATTTTTCATACTCTACAGACATCTTCTCACTATCTTTCACAAAGTACAGAGAAATATATCCACAATCAAATTGCATTACCTCTACAACATACAAATTTTTTTTATGCACTTTTCCGTCTTCAAGTGTCACAACAACTTTCCTTCCAACTTTACCCGCCTCTGCTATCATGTTTCCTACTTCATAGTTATTACCAATTCTTACTACAGCAACATCAGTTAATTCACTATCTTCAACCTGCAGAATAATGCCAATTATAGGGTGTTAAGTTTCAGCATGTGTACTCCCTTACAGGTAACAATTTTCCCAAATGTTTGAAAAGTAACTCCTAAAAATTCTACCCTATGGTCTTCAAGAAACTCTAGCTGACAATTTTAAATCAACTATTCCCCTAATGAAAGTGCACCTCAACCATACACTAAAACTGGCTCAAATGTGTGCATTTACCTCCTTTGATAATTTATTGAGTTCAAAAACAAGAGCCTTTACTATCTTTTCAATGCCCCTTCTAATTCGAATAGGAATTGCTCTAGTTGCAACCACCTGAACAAGCTTATGATTCAGATTCTTATTCACAAATCTTTAAAAGTACAAGCTATATCTATTTGGTTTTTCCTAACTAGGTCATACCAATTGATAACACAATCACAATTCATCTTCAAAAAGGACATTTTTTCACTCAAATACTATCTTGATCCTCAAGAAGCCTTGAAAATTCACAAAATAAATAACTAAACAACAACCACCAAAAGGGCCTATAAAAATGAATAAATACTTAAGCCAGTAATAGGGACAAATAAATTAGTAAAATTACCTTTACACCTTCAGCTATTAAACCTTGCACAAGTACAACAGATGTGGTAGTTCCATCACCTGCTAAATCATTTGTCTTTGTTGGATCCTGTCTTACCAACTTGGCCCCAATATTTTCAACTGGGTCCTCTAATTCAACCTGTCAGAAGCAGGGTGTAGCATTTAAATGCATTAACTAGACTGGATTAACTAGACTGGAAATAACAATTTAACTTGACTCATCAACATCTTGCACACACGTATTTTTTTTCAACTGTTTAAAGCATCATTCATTACTCTACTATGGCTACTCCATAGACTAGGTACATCCTCAAAAGATAAATATGTTGTCTATGACCTGTGAGAATTTTTCCTTCCAGGTCTAAGACAGTAAGACATTTAGGCAAGGAAAACTAATATAGAACATAAAAAAAATGACAACCCACATCTACAATATACCTCCCTAGCTAATGTCACACCATCATTCACAATCTTCGGAGAACCATACTTTCTCTTCAAAACAACATTTCTACCCTTCAGTCCAAGGGGGACTCCGACAATATCAGCAAGCTTGTTGACACCTGCTTGCAAGACAATTTGAAAATATTTTCAGTAGGTGCACAACAAAATGCTGGAATACATGTCATATCAAACCTACATAAAAACCACACATTAACATCAAAGGTATATGGACAAGGAAAGATCTACCACAGTAAAGTTTTATGTGAAAATAATCTTCCTTTAGATGGACTTTTTATTTTCTTTGACCTACAATTTTTTTGTCACTGACCCATCTTGGTTGAATTACAACTCCTTTGCCATAGATCTTGGATTGACTACCTTCTCTCTGCTACGTAATCTCACAGTCTACCTTCTGCTTAAATGATTAAAGGAGATGGGTGAAAAAGTAACAAGAGAAGACAATTTCCTGGCATTTTTGTCAGATACTGCACCCAACTTCCTCTCCTTTCCAATGTTACCCAATGAGGCAGATTGGCAATTGTTTTCATAATACCTATAGCATAGGCCATCTTCCCTTATTCTGAATAGAGAATTACAATATATTCATATTAGCTATCTCACAAACATGAATTCCATCTAGATTTAATTCATATTAGCTTTCCAATTGACCATCTAGAGTTAATTCACCACTGCTATGCATAAACAATACTTTATATGCGAGCATTAGATATTGAAGGATTTGTTAGCACATAAATTTTTTTTCTTGAGCCTTCGCTAATTTGATAATTTTCCTGGAGTGAGTGTTGCCTTTTGATTTGGTATCGCCTTTAGTTTGGATATTTCGGGCATTCACATGGAAATTTAGGAACCTAGGTTGTGTTCCTAGATGACCCAACATGCTTCTGGAACCCTTGGAATTCACCCAGCTTCACGGAAAATGTTTAAGGCAAATCTGCCCAAATTGACAAAATTGTTTTTAATACTTTTTTCCATAAAAGACAATAAATTTAGGAGCAATTTATGGGAAGGTGGTGATGAATTTTGAAAAAATAAAACACGGTTTTTTCGGGAACATGCTGATTTACAAAAACCTCTTTTAGTTTTTCAATAGGTGTCATGGTTTGGAAGATTCAAATGGCTCTTTGAAGCATATTTTTCAGAAAATCCCCAGATTTAATTTTTTATATTTTATAAAAACACCTAAGTGTGAATTGATGGTTATGCAAATATCCCAGTGTCAAAAAGCATTGGCAAAGAGCATCTACGTCAGTGATAATTTTTGAAAAATTGCACCCATAAGGTCCTAGTTGCTATGTCATCGAAAGTCATTTTTGATATCACTCGAAAAATTTTATGGACAATAATACTATGACACTAGAGCATTGCTTATGCTATAGGAATAAACTATTGCATTCATGGACATATGAATTGTATTGTTTAGTGATCCTGGAGGATCTTAACTGCAAACAAAAAAACATCAAATAGAGACCATCTCAGAGCCAAAGGATTTATTTTCAAGGGAATTTGTATTAGGTGTTTCAATTTGTATTTTTCAATTCATTTGGATAGGACGATACATAATGGACAAATGTACAATAGAAACAAATGGAAAGGTTGTTGGTTATAGCAATCTTTTTCAAACACCCTAGTCATCGTTTATGGCTGAAGATAGTCCATACTTTATTAAGGATAGTCTCCATTTTGCGGGTAAAGCCTACTATCAAATCATTGTGAGACAACATGATCATTTTCTTTTAGAACCCATTACCTTTAAATGGGAAAAACATTTCAACTTCTTAACAAGTGAGAAAATTAAAGTTGACAAGATTGTAAAGTTCATTCTTGTGTTATGGTTTTGGAGGAAAAAACATGAAGAAATTAAGTTCTCTTCTACTATTTAGAATTTCACTTGATTGTGGTGATGACAGATTTCTGTTATGCTCGTCACTACTAGTCATGTTTTCAAACTATAAGTTGGAGATTTCTGGCAGCCTGTATCCAACATGAGGGCTTCTTGGAAAAAATCGATGATGTTTCATGTACTGTTATCATAATGGTTTACATAATCAACTACATAGAATTTCCTCAGAAGAATTGGAAAAGAATAATAATGAGAATAGAGAAAGTGAGGCCTTCTTATATAGTGAATCTATGGAGGAATATAATCTCATTCCAGAAAAGTTTGCAGATATCATTAATGGGGAACACCTATAAACATATCGTAAGCATCATTATGCAAAATTAGTCACAATCCTTGAGACTTATGTTCTATATGATTCGAACATTGGAGACTTCCAACAAATGAGTTGTCTTTTGTCTCCTTTTGTTGCATTAATAGGTGATGACAATGAAGCATTTTTGTGCTCTATCTACTCTATACACATGGCATGTGATGATTTCAGATTGAATGAGGTTGTAGAGTATTCTAAGGTATGGATCAACCAATTTGGGGCTATTGTAGATATTTAAGAAGTAAATTTGAGTATTTCAAAGGTAAATGGCAGAGTAGTCAAATAATAAGAGATTAATAACAACTAGAAGAGGTTTTCAAAGAAAGGAATATGCTCTTAGTCGGTGAAGAACAACTGTCATTGTCCTCTCTAGTTGCCAGAGCGAACCTCGCAACCTTTAGCATCTTCACCACGTCCAAAACTCAGTCTTATTTTACTCTTAAATTAAGTCCTTGATGACACAGATATCCCTATGATTTTGTTTCCCTTAGAGTTTTGTTTGTAACTCACTAGTACTTCATTTATCTCAACTTTGTTCTATTCATCCTACCTCATGACTAGGTTATCTTCTGAAATTCTCATATTTTAGTTAAAGTTATCAGAACCAGAACTGGAACAACCCCCGAGGGTCAAACTGAGACTAAAATAAAACTAGACTAGAACCAACCAGTGAATCTAGTTTATTATCAGTTGTCTAAAAAGTTAAAAAAATTTAACAAAAACTTATTTATCTATATCCATTGAAATCGAAACAATTATACACCAAATATCCAAGTTTGCTCATGTATATAACATGTAAGGTTGAATATAGAAAAATGGCACCGAGTGTGATACATATGCAAAACAAAATACATATACATCAAGGTTCTAAATGGCCTCTAGATTCCAAAAACCATAAAGCGACGACCTACAACCTATAGGCTACACAAATAACTACATATCGTTAGATTCATCCCCACCTAATGGTGCCATTGTAAATAACTTGCTCAATGCCATGCAGGTCAAAAGTGTAATATCATTGTACTATGCCATTGAAAGTTTTATAATGGAAAGATATGTTGGCAATGCCACATAAGAATGACACCCCTTGCATAGTTGGATACATTTGTTCTGATCTGAGATCACTGATTGAGATTAGAAATCACAAGGGCTGGTGTGGAGTGGAGTTGTTGCTTAGGCTGTTAAAAGCCATTATTTCTTATTAGATGAAGGGAAGGCAAGCTTCTTGTTATTCCCCTTGAGTATCTAATTTAGGGTCCAAGTAACAGGCAGAAAACCAAGCAAGAAATTTATTTAGAAGTTAGCAAGTCTAAGGAGGTTGTGGAGCTATATGAGGTATCTATGAGGAGGCTAATCTTGGATGATTTGTATCTTCTCTAGACCCAGGTATTCTTGAGTCATCAATGATGAAATTTATATACATAATTTCCTTCTTTACAAATGAACACTTTCTAGGGAAAGCGTAGAACATGTATTCCCGGAGAGTCTACATAAATACTTGCCTAACATTGTAAATGTGCTGTTATTAATTGTCACGATAAACAAGGATTTCATCCAGGCTAAGTCATCCGGTCTGGTGAACTTGATTCTTTAAGCTCAAAATTGCCAAATTTTGTTTGATCTCAAATTTGTTAGATTAAAATTTTAGATCGTTGAACCTCAAACAAAACTTGAATATGTCAGCGAACTAGAAAAAACTCATCAAAATTCATTAGAGTTTGATTGGGTTTTGACTCATGAATATAAAACAATTAACAAAAAGAAAGGTCTTAGGTTTGAATAAAAGTCGCAAACTTCACTTTTATATTTAGAGCACTAGAGTTGTTTTCAACCATTAAGGATCTACCATATGGTTTTGGTTTTACCAAAACATGATGTGGAACTTCGGGTTTTCCAGAAGTTTTTTGGCATGAACTGCTGTTGAGTTTGGTGTTATCTTTGTCCCTTTCCATTGAAAAGAGGTCATTTTTTGTGATAAATGGAATATCCCAGAGGCATGAAGGATTTAACGAGACTGATGCGTGTTTGCATCTTGTGGAAAAAAAGGTGTCGAGCATGTCCTTTCATGAGACAGCTAAATCACCATTCCATTGGGGAGATTAGAGGTCTTGGTATTAAGTGAAAATGTGGACTCTATTGGGGTCAAATGCTTGCCCTTCTTGCCTTTTTAGTGGTAGGATACTTTTGTGACAACAATTTGGCTTGATAATGTATAATTCTCGCGTTTTTTTTTTAATTCATGAAATATCTAATGCATTTTCAACAAACCAGCCCAATTGAACTGTTCAACTCGTATGGATGGTTAATTTCAACTATGCTAATCTTCCCTTCATTTCTTTTAATATTGAATCATCTTTACCATTATTTTTTTGCCGGAAGATGAGAGAAGTTGCATCATAAGCCTTCATAAAGAATGTATCCCAGTGCTACTCTGTTTGCCTCAACAAAATTTGTAGTCTAGTTGCTACTTAATAGGAGCTTACAATCAACATGGCTTCTCAAAACAACAGTACTTTTGAAAATTATGATGATAAACATATAGCATATCTTGGACAACAAATAAATTGCAAGGCAAGCAAATCAATAAATAGTTTTTAGATTCGAAAGAAAGCATTCAGAGTTGGTATTATTTAAAATAGAAAATTCGGGCTACATAAGGGGTTTCAGGGACATTGCATAAAATAGAGACTTCGATTTTTAGGTAATGGAGGCTTTGCAATACTTGCTCTGCATATATAATTGAATATAGACTAGGAAGAACTGAGAGGGGTGAAAAATAAGGAAGAATGAGATGAGAGGATTTTCTCAATCCCTTATTTTCCTAAGCCCTTGATTTAATCTAGGATTACAGAGTTGTCATGCACCCCTGACAATGGTAGAGGTCAATCATCCCACCATTTCCTATTTCCTACAAGAAATAATTGGTCTACCCAGCTAAAAATTGTTTGCCAAGGGATGGATGACATGTGCTAGAACTAATATTACTAAAGCAAAGAGGGAGGAGAAAAATTACAGACATATTCACATGATCATGATATAACCTTTATTTATAGTCACGATGTGTATGTATGTACACAAAGCATAATTTTATTTCCATCCTAAATGCAACAAATGTTCTATGTATACTGAATAATCAATTGGCACTATACAAGGGATTGCTAGATTCTTAGAGACTAGCAACAACACCAAGCTAAGACGGTGAGGAGGAGCCAATTTTTCTATGCCAAAGAGAGGAAACCCGAGGATTCATCTAGAGAATATGCTTCACAATAACTATAGAAAAGAATTCGAGCTTGGCTTATTGCATAATGACTTAAATTGGTAAATTTGAATCCGGTTGATTCCATCAGAATATGCCATTGATCACTTCCCTCCAGTCTGATTTTTCTTTCAGCTCCCTCAAAAGCTACAATTCCCATTATTTTCTCTATGAAGGATAGCTTCTCCACGGTTAGCTGCTCTGCACTATCTCTTGCCATGTTGGGCTCCATAGATTCAAGAAATGTAGAGAAATGTTCCAAAGCATTCCTAAATCAAACTTGGAACTAGTAAGCATTTAAGTGAGCTTCATATTCCCTAAGTGTTACGACTTTGGGGGATATGGCATGGGCTAATTTGAGTATGTTCACTAGGGGTTCAAGGGAATCTCCTAAAAGATTATATAACTGTAACATAAAATTTACTGCAATGCATTCATCTTGCTCAATTTTCAGGGTAGACAATTCCACCTAACTCATATGTTTTGACACTAGACAAGACTCAAACTCTAGGTTAAGAAATTTAGCAAACTCTATGAGCCTCTTGCCAGTGGCAAGCAAAGAGGATGTAGGGTTTTGGCCTAGTGTTGGGGTAGGGATACTTGTGATATTTATTTTGTGGGGTTTACAGCCTGGCCTCGTTGCGAATGCATGCAATAAAACTGCCCATTGTACACCCTGCACAATGGTGAAGTCGACTATGTGAATTTTCTCTGCCTTGTCTTATAAAAGAAATTACATTAATCACTGAAGTAACTGCTAATTTTAATGGTATATTAGGAAAATTCCACAGGCATACACACTTAGGTATGTGCAAAAGTTCCTACCTGAGCTACAAAACATCAACACTTTATTGTTTGAATTTTGGACAAGGCCGTCATGCTAGTTTTATGCTTTTGTATGTTGTATGCTTAGCCATTTCTTTCATGTGCATTCATTTCCATTTCTATTCATGTCATCATTCTAAAACTCATTCTTATTTCACTCTTAAATTAAGTCGTTGATGACAGGGCTATCCCTATGAATTTGTTTCCCTTAGAGTTCTGTCTGTAACTCACTAATACTTTATTTATCTCAATTATGTTCTATTCATCCTACCTCGTGACTAGGTTCTCTTCTGAAATTATGATATTTTAGTTAAAGTTATTAGAACTAGAATTGGAATCAGCCCAAGGGGTCAGACTGGGCCTGAAATAGAAGTGGACCAGAACCAACCAACCCATGTAAATCGAAACAATTATACACCAAATATTCGAGTTTGCTCATGTATATAGCATGTAAGGTTGAATATAGAAAAATGGTACTGAGTGTGATACATATGTAAAACAAAATACATATACATCAAGGTTGTAAATGGCCTCTAGATTCCAAAAACCATAAAGCAATAGCTTACAACCTACATGCTACACAATTAACTACATATCATCAAATTTATCCCCACCTAGTGGTGCCATTATAAATAACTTGCTCAACGCCATGCCAGTCAAAAGTGTAATGTCATTGTACTATGCCATTGAATTTTTTATAATGGAAAGATATGCTGGCAATGCCACATAAGAATGACACCGCTTGCATAGTTGGATACATTTGTTCTGATCTGAGATCACTGATTGAGATTAGAAATCACAAGGGTTGGTGTGGAGTGGAGTTGTTGCTTAGGCTGTTAAAAGCCATTATTTCTTATTAGATTAAGGGAAGGCCAACTACTTGTTATTCCCCTTGAGTATCTAATTTAGGGTCCAAGTAATGGGCAAAAAACCAAGTAGGATCTTTATTTAGAAGTTAGCAAGTCTGAGGAGGTTGTGGAGCTATATGAGGTATCTATGAGGAGGCTAATCTTGGATGATTTGTATCTTCTCTAGACCCAGGTATTCTTGAGTCATCAATGATGAAATTTAGATACATCATTTTCTCAGTTACAAATGAACACTTTCAAGGGAAAGCATAGAACATGTATTCCCTAAGAGTCCATAGAAACACTTGCCTAACATGGTAAAGGTTCTCTTATTAAGTGTCACTGTAAATAAGGATGTCGTTTGGGCTAAGTCATCGGGTTTGGTGAACTTGATTCTTTAAGCTCAAAATTGCCAAATTTTGTCTGATCCCAAATTTGTTAGATTAAAATTTGAGATCGTTGAACCTCACGACGAAGTTGAATATGTGAGAAAGCTAGAAAAAGTTCATCAAAATTCATTGGATTTTGATTGGGATTCGACTCATGAATATAAAACAATTAACAAAAAGAAAGGTAAAATCTTAAAAGACAACCCTAAACTCAATTTTCACCTCTTCCAAGCTTCATTCCACATTTGAATCACGACTATGGCCTCTAACTCTTGGCATTTGTGACTTGAAATCTTGACCGAGTTGTGAGTCTTGACTGCATCCCGCAAGTGGACTTGATGTCCCCTAAATTCGTGCCTACAAAGTATAACGAGTTGCCACAAATCTGAGACACTATAGGTTGGTGTCATGGTGCAACCACAACGCTGAATCGATTGTGTAACATTGTTGAGTCTGTTGACTAAACTGGAACAAATACAAATGTCATATATAATGCCATTTACCCACATATGTAGGGGCCTTATTCAAGTTGATCCACTTATTGCTACTTCAAAACCACCAAGGCCTTAATACCTAAATCCTACAAATTAGGTATGGAAGTGGCAACAACCTCCAACAAAGTACATTTATTCACAAACCCTACAAACCCTAGATTTGAAATACATTCCTGTGGTTGGTTAGGGTTC